>CM075781.1:13267205-14646134 GCA_037974665.1 Ehretia macrophylla
AGTTTGGCTCTTAATATTTTTTGAATACACCTTTTTTTTTTCTTTGGTAATGTTGATTGGGTTGTGTTTAGTTTGTTTTTCCTTTAATCTTGAGTTAGTTTATGGAATTACTAATATCTGATGTATTTGATCAACTATATAATCTCCTTCATCATTTTCAGATTATAGAAATATTATGACTGAATAGTCTGTATTTTTTAATATTTATAATAGTGTAAAATTAAATTTAAATTAAAGAGAAAGTCAAGTATATCTATAACCACTATCTTGTCTCTGAAAGTTGAATTTAATATCGGGTAGCCACTAATTGTGGCTTTTAAAGTCTTAATTTTTGGATATATATCCTCCAACTACAAATGTTGTATGACTTTCAATTAACTTGAAAAATGTATTGAGGTGCAATATTAGACAATAGAATGTATAATCTTGTGATAAATTCATTATAATTCACATGTAACGAATTTCTCGTCATTTGAAAACAAAAAAATAATAATAATAATAGACGAGGAATTCGTTACATGTGAATTATTTTTTCACATTTAATATTTGAATTTTTTTCATCTATTATTATTTTTTCTTTTTTATTTTCAAATGACTAGAAAAAATGACTTGGGTGCTTAAATAGTTGTGCTTGTTATATAGTCTCAATCTTTTTTTTCTTTCCTTCTAAATCTCTAACCACTAAAGTAAGGGCATTTAAGTCTTTTTATTTGGTCAAATCTTTGACTATTAAATCATAAATAATGAGAGGAACCTATTTAGTCTTTTTATAAACTTTAGAGATTAAATTAGACTTTATACCAAACTTTAAAGACCAAAATAATTTTTATCCTTAATTAATATATATATATATATATATATATATATATATATATATTGGCTCAGTGGGGTCACTATTTCCACTCACCTCCAACCCAAAGTTGTCTAGGTAGTGTAAAAGTAACCCGGTAAGAAAAAAATATCCCAACCCCATTCGAAAACTTGGAACAAAAGCTACTGTAGATGATGACAGATAACAAACATGGGTTTTGGGTAGCTTTGATTTACCCATTTTTCCTTTAATTTTCCAAAGAAAGAAACACAAATTGAAGCTTTTCTCTTATAAGATTTTCTACTCTTTCTCTGGTAAGATATTCGTTTCAAAGTTTTGATCTTTTTTATTCCTGCAGTGATTTCTTCAAGTTACTGCATTGTTGCTGCTATACCCTTTTGGTTTTTAAGCCCCATTTGCAGAAAAATAGCTTTATTGATCATATTTTTGTTGTTTGGGTGTGGATTTATGTGAAAGATTGTAGCTTTAATTGATGGCTCGACCAAAGGCCTAATCTTTGCTTTACTGTTTAGGATTTTGGTATGTGGGCTTTGTTTCTAGTGTTTTTGCTATCTGCATTTTGAGGGTATTTGGGTAATTGAAGCATTCCTTTGATTTGGGTCTGTTCATTTCTCTTCAAGTAGTAGTGTTAGATTAGGGGTACTAAGTTTTAGAGGATTTGGGTGTTGATGGTATTTTTGACAATTGATCAGATTCTGGGGTGGTCTGAAGGAATCTTGTTGTGGCCAGTCTGGTGGTTGTTAATTAAAGGTTGAGACTTGGGTGGTTTTGGAGGGCCTGTTGAATGTGAAAGCTTTATGATTTGATATATAGGGCAAAGGGTTTGTTCTGGTGTAGGATACGATGTCGATTGCGAGTGTCGCTCTTAGTCCTGTTTATGAAGAGTATTGGAACTTCCCAGGTCATTTATCGGGTAATAATGGTCCGTGGTCAAATGATTCAATCTTGATTTTCCTCAGTGTTGGTGGGTCTGTGATTCCCATGCGTGTTCTTGAGTCTGATTCAGTCGCTTCTGTGAAGCTGAGAATTCAGACCTATAAAGGATTTTTTGTTAAGAAGCAAAAACTTGTTTTTGATGGGAAAGAGTTGGCTCGGAGCAATTCTCGTGTCCGGGACTATGGGGTCACTGATGGGAATGTATTGCATTTGGTCGTTCGGCTCTCTGATCTTCAAGCCATTACTGTTCGGACTGTATGTGGGAGGGAATTTAAGTTCCATGTTGAGAGAAAGAGAAATGTGGGGTATGTGAAGGAGCAGATTGCTAAAAGGGGAAAGGGGTTTGTTGATCTTCAGGATCAGGAATTGATCTGTGATGGTAAAGAGCTTGAAGATCAGAGACTCATAGATGATCTCTGCAAGAGTAATGATGCTGTGATTCACTTGCTTGCCCGAAAATCTGCAAAAGTAAGAGCTAAACCTGTTGGAAAAGATTTTGAAGTATCAATTTTAGCTTCAGAGGTGGATGAGAAGGATTCTGATGCAATAGATGACGGAGACTTTTCAAAAGAAGTAGAAGCTGAGAAACTTCAAGTTGTAGCAATAACTCCTCTGCCCAAGAAATTCATTTTGGAACCCCTTATAGTCAATCCTAAAGTTGTGTTATCACCAGTAATTAGGAAGCTGATTGATGCCACCTTTGATGGGTTACAGAGAGGTAACCAACCGATCAGGTCTTCTGAGGGTTCAGGCGGTGCATATTTTATGCAAGATTCAGCGGGACAGAGATACATCTCTGTTTTTAAGCCAGTTGATGAGGAGCCCATGGCTGTGAATAATCCCCGTGGGCTGCCGCTATCACTAGATGGGGAAGGATTGAAGAAGGGTACACGAGTTGGGGAAGGAGCATTACGAGAAGTTGCAGCATACATTTTGGACCATCCAAGGACTGGGCCGCGATCATTCTATGGTGATGAGAAGGGCTTTGCTGGGGTTCCCCCAACTGTAATGGTTAAATGTCAGCATGGCGGATTTCATTATTCTAACGGCTATGATGGTGCACCACAGAATACTAAGATTGGGTCATTGCAGATGTTCATGAAGAATTGTGGAAGTTGTGAGGACATGGGTCCTTGCGCTTTCCCGGTAGACGAAGTGCACAAGATCTCTGTTTTGGACATAAGGTTGGCAAATGCTGATAGGCATGCTGGTAACATTCTGGTTCATAAGGACAATGAAGATGGCCAAATTGTGCTTATTCCAATTGATCATGGATACTGCTTGCCTGAAAATGTAGGTATCTTGCATCTTTCTCATCAATATGCACTAAGCTTACCAAGCTTACCAATTAATAATTTGTATTTCACCTTTTCATTGTTTTGGCTCTTCGTTTGTTATATTATTGTGGCTAGTATGTAATTGAAGTTCAACAATTTTCAGAGTAATTACTGAACTTATATCTGTCCTGTGATTACTAGATTGATATGATTCCGGTAGCTCCTAATTTTGCTGATTGGTTGCCTAATATAGTTTTGTAAATATAACTGTTTTGATCTCTTCTCAAAATAAAAATTAAAAATTAAAAAATTAAAAAAAATTAAAAAACTGTTTTGATCTGAGACTAGGACTACGTTATTTTAGCGCACAAGTTTTATTTTCATTTGATTTAGCTGGATCGTGAAGACATTGTCTGATTTGAATTGAACCGATTGCTCCTGTGGAAATGCAAGTTTGCTTTGATTTCTACTTTACACATCTGCAATGTATAGCGTATATCCTTTTAGAAAGAACCCTAGTGTCATTAAACACAGCTTTTCTTTTCTTTTCTTATTACCCTGATGTCTTTCCTTTGCGAACACGTCTTCTATTGATTGATCAAGACAGTATTAGTCAGACTATCTGATGACTGTTTTTGGATCGAGGGGTCCTAAATTCCTTCAATTGGTCCGATTCAATATGATGTCTTTTATTCATGTTTCCCGGTTCCCCTTTATTTAACTTTGCCCTTTCTCCTCTTAATCCTGCAGTTTGTTGACTGCACATTTGACTGGCTCTACTGGCCTCAAGCACGCCAACCTTATTCACCAGACACGATTGCCTACATAAACTCACTTGATGCAGAGAAAGATATTAAACTACTGAAGATTAACGGGTGGGACCTTCCACTTGAGTGTGCACACATTCTTCGTATATCCACCATGCTTTTGAAGAAAGGTGCAGCCAGGGGGCTTACTCCTTTTGCCATCGGAAGCATCATGTGCAGGGAAACATTAAAGAAGGAATCTGTTATCGAACAGATTGTTCAAGAAGCAGAGGAGGCTGCACTTCCTGCAACTAGTGAAGAAGCATTCCTTGAATCTGTATCTCTGGTCTTGGACCGTCGTCTTGATGAACTCTACCCACAAGTCCCTTGAGTAGATCTATAGGTATATAGAATGTGTTCATATGTTCTGAGCTTGTGTTGTGGTGTGTCGCTGATTGCTAGAGCTCTCAACATCACCTGGTGAATTCTGGGTTGTGTCTTCTGTACATTCTGATTGAACTCTTACCGATCCCTATCTCAGTTTGTTTATATATTCCTGCCTTATTCTAAGCATAGTGAATTAAGACTGCAGAATATGATCGGAATGCTACGTGGTAAGGTTATATCCAGTTATTTCGGGTTAAGAAGATGTGAAAGTGCATATATCTCTTATGTCATTACAAGATGCCAACGGAACGATTGGCCGAGTAGTTTAGCCAATTCTCAAAGGGGTTACATTAATTAGTTAATTCCACTTGGATGTTAGCCATCCAATCCACGGGGAGATGCCTCCTAGCAATCGGTTTTGCCAGTACAATCAATTGGTTTGTTAATATCGCTTTTCATAAAGCTTGAATGTACTGATTTCAGATGGAACATAAGTGTAAAGAACTTGTTGAGCAGACGGAGGAAATTTTTTTAGGAAGTCTGACCTAACGAAACAATATTTAGATGGAGTATGCGGGGTTTATTTCATAAGTTAGAGAGACCGTTGGTCAATCATTTTTTGAAGAAACTATACCACAGCTGGCATATACTGTGGTCATCGTCTCTCACGCTGTCTAACTCTCAATTATTATGGCATGACAGAACACCAAGACTAGCGACAGAAAGAAAGAGACATGAGTTTCAAGATGATTTGACAACGTAAGATGTTTGCGCATCTTTAATAAGAGATTTATAATACAATAATTATTATTTTTTAGTAAGAATAAAAATTTTTGAAGAAAAAATTCAACACCAATAAATAATATAGAGTCCCAAAACTAATTTTTTGTTTCAAAGTTAACATATTTTAATAAAAATAGAAATTAGGCTTCATTTTCTTCAATAAATTTGTTGAAAAAAATGAAGTTTCAAGAAAAAGACAAATCAAATCAAATTTGACAACATGGGTCTCTTTAACAAATCAAATTTGACATATGACTGATAATTTTAACCAAAAAAAAAAAGTCGACAATTTCAAAAAAAAAAAAAAGTACTTTGGCTAAATAAAAAATGGAAGGGGTTGAGGGTCCTACCATGGATCATTAAACTTAGAATCTCTCATTAGGAATGATTTTCTTTTAGAGACCTTAAAAAATACATGGGTCTTTAAATAGGGCTCTAAAAAACAACAGGGCTCTAAGGACATCCTTAATAGAGGCTTTAAATTTAGAGACTTTTCAAATTTGGGTATCTCAAGCCTGTTTTTAGAGCCCGAACTCTATTTTGACATCTTTTAAATCAAAAGTGGTGGACCCTACGTACTTTTGTCATCATTAATATTACTTTTTATACTTGAGGGCTCTAAAAACAGGTTTGGGATACCCAAATTTAAAAAATCTCTAAATTTGAAGTCTTTATTGAGAATATTTTAAATTTATTTTTAAAGTCTCTCAATTTAGAACATCTATTAAGAATAGGCTTACCAATTGCGCACAATTTCCAGGACCTCTTGGCTTCAGCTTCTCAAGTGAAATAATTTGGCCTAAGGCTCCGTTTGTTTGCCGTAAAATAATTTGTTTGTGTAAAATATTTTTCGTGGAAAGTGTTTTCCTGGAAAATAAAATATTTTATATGGCTCCGTTTGTTTGCCGTAAAATAACTTATTGAGGGAAAATATTTTACTGAAAAATAGAATACTGAAAAATATTTTCTGGTGTTTGGATGTACGGTAAGTTCGGTAAAATGTTTTCTTATCCAAAGGACATGAAAACATTTTACATAATTTTGTACTATCCGCAATTGTTGACCGGAAAATATTTTACGGTTGACCAATTTTCCGGTGTTACCAAACACCGTAAAATTAAGAAAAAGCAGCCGCAATTTTTGACTGGAAAATATTTTACGGTTGACCAATTTTCTAATGTTACCAAACACCGTAAAACCTGAAAAATGTTTTCCGGTAAAATATTTTACAGCAAACAAACGGAGCCTAAGTAAAAGAACTGGTTAAATACTTTCGGTGGTCCACCTGCAGACCAAAGACTGAGATTAATTTAGGAAAAATTTCACATTTAGTCTTTATTGTTTATAAAGTGTCTCAATTTAATCTCTATTATTTAAAATGTCTTAATTTAATCTTTATTGTTTCATCAAAAGTTTTAATTTTATCCTTATTATTTAATATGTCTCAATTTAGTCCTTATTATTTTTTTAAAAAGTTTCAACTTTGTGCTTATTGTTTTTAAAAAGTTTCAATTTCGTCCATATTATTTTTTTAAAGTTTCAAATTCGTCTCTATTATTTAAGGACTAAATTGAATTTTTTTGAAAAATAATAAGGATTAATTTGAAACTTTTTAAAAATAATAGAGACGAAATTAAAATTTTTTGAAAAATAATAATGATGAAATTAAAAATTTTAAATAATAGAGATAAAATTAAAACTTTTAAAAAAGTAATATAAACTAAATTGAAACATTTTAAATAATAAAAATTAAATTAAAATATTTTATAAATAATAAAAATTAAATGTAAAATTTTTCCATTAATTTATTTGTTATCGTGTCACCTACAACTTTTAAGTTTTAACATTGTAACATGGGTCGACTATTTAGACTTTTAAGTAAAGCTTAAATTGACTCCACCGACACTCATCCACCAATCCTAGGTCTCAGCTTCGTCTGTGGATCAAATGCGAATTTACACACGACTTTTTGTGACAGAAAAGTCGATCGATTACTACATACTTTTTATTTATCCTTTTCTTCAGGGTGACATCCCCACGGGTGATCTGTCTAGCCGTATGTGGCTGCCATCGACTATGCCTCCCTTTAAACTAAAGAAAAAAAAGGTATATATTCGTATATATTCTTCTTTCATTTCAATCATTTTGTTACCAAAGGTGACTGGAAAAAAAGCAGTGGTTGGATTCTTTTATGTGATTGCTTCTCTCATTGCATAAACTTTAATAAGCTTTAGCATCAATCACATTTGTGGAAGTGGAAAGAAGAACGGTTGATTGAAGATCCTCTATTGGATTACTTGTGTTAATACTTAAAATTTGTATTTGAAACGATTGGAGTTTTTCATTTTCCAACCAAAATAAAAAAGATCGTCTTGTGATTGAGAAAAAAAAAAGATTATTTTAAGATTAAGTAATGTTATATATCACCGACTTACACGTTCACATTTTCTTATATAATCTAATTTTTAATATATACATGAAAATTTTAATATTCAATACATAAATTCTTATTATAAAGTAGTCAAGAAGTAAAGGGTGAAATAGTGACATAGAGCATTACTCTTTCTAATTTTATAATACCGTAATGATTAGGGTCAGAAAACAGTAAAATAATACATAGAATAAATCGGTATTTAAATTAACTATATTGAAAGAATAAGAAAAGAGAAAATGTGGGGAGAAAATATACGTGTATATTGACGATATTAAAAGCAACAGATCAGATCGACTTTATGAATCTTTAATAATCGTTGACTATAGGAAACCTATATTGATATCACTCACCAATTACTAATTAGTTATGGGACAAAATATAAACCAGAGAATCAAATATACCTCAGGAGTCCGATTATCGGTTTGGAGCCTCCCTTATTAAGAACTCTGTCACACAATATATATATATAGTAATTCAATTTTGTAATCCGGCTAAGAAAGCCACTCCAGTTGAAGGCAACCATGCAGAACCAAAAATGAATTGTGCAACCGTGAACTTTGTGGCATCTGCTCTGGACATGATGTGATAACCAGACCATTTCACACGTCTTGCAACTCCAGCTCCAGGTCCAGAATTCATGTACTCGCCATAGTAGAGTGTGTTGAGTGCAAAGTTTCCGCTCCACGGAAGCCAGCCTTCCGGGTGAATGTGATCGCCCATTGACGATTGCATGTAAACTACCCGGGAGTACATTTTCCACGGACGGCCTAAATAGGTCGGAAAGCTGCCTTTAGCTGCCTCGAGATCGGTTGTTGCTGCGAGTTTACATGTGTGGATTGATATACCCGTGTTTTGGTTAGGATCCTTCCGGTTTTGTGCAGTGATTGTGTTCTTCTGGTTGGGCATAGGTTTTCTTGCGTAAATGGCACAGCTTTGTAGTACTACTGCTGCGTTGCCGAATATGAAATCTACTGTTCCATAGATGTCACATTCGCGGTAGAATTGGCGATTTGAGTGGACATAGAGCGTATCTTGATATCCAATAATGCTGCATCGGTAAACCACTGCGTGATCGGCACCAACACGGAGCGCTACTGCTTGATGCTTTGCTGGTCCGGCATGGTTTTCAAATGTTATGTCCTTTGCAATGAAACCAGCACCAGTTGCAGCTGTATAAATATCACAAAATATTAAGCCAATAAACGTTTAGTCACTGTCATACCACTACTTATGTCTATATCTACCGGAAAGACTCCCAAGCCTAAAACAATGACTTCAATTCAAAGAAATTAACAACTCGAGACGAGATTAATCACCGGTCCACTCTCTAACTGCTCCATCAGACTAATGCTTGGGATTTACATTAAGTGGGAGAGTTGATGCAACAGGAGATGTAAATTATGTTAAGCTAATTTCAAGTTAGTCAAGATAACAAGACAAGAAAATCCATGCTTAATTATGCTTACTTTGTCATGCATGTGAAGGCTGTCAACGACTAGGGACTAGGGACCTTAACCATGAGAGAGACACAAGACCCACCTCCAATAATGTGAACCTTTATATTGTAGCCACTAATTTATAAAAGAAGTCACATCACTACCCCTATATTCTAGAGTGGAGCTACTCTTAGAGGTGTGGGGGCTATCGGCCCTATTCAATTCAAATTTTGTCTTAAAATTTATATATTTTTAAAGTATTTTTAAGTTGAAAAATCAGTTCAATCCGCACTGACAAAAATTATTTATATATGAATATTAAATTGTGTGATTTTAACTCATTTGAAGATAAATCTTGAATTCGTCCCTTTTAAATCTAGAGGTTGAAATTTTCAACTTTTAAATCTAGAGGTTGAAATTTTCAATGCCATGGGATAGAAGGAAAGGAAGAACCCACAGAATTTGTGCAGTTCTGGGTGGGGAGCAAGGCAGAAGAATACTGCAGTACAGATTTATTCATGCATGCTGTGTCAATTTGTAGACACCACCATTTTAGTAATGGACTTTAGACATTGACCTAAAAACAACTCTAGACAAAACGATGAGGATTCTCTTGTAACACAGTCTCTTGTTACGATAGATATTTCAAGTACATTAAAATTTTGCGTTTTAAATTTATCCAATCACATTGACCGTCAGATTTAAATTTAACTTTATGCCTAGATGAATTTGTATTAATCTCGTGACATTCTTTGTTCGTAAAGAATATGAGTGCTTATACTTTTGGCCTCAAGATGGCAGATTTTTGGTTCCTTTTATCCTAATTTTAGGAAAATTAATAATGTCTTTCTGGTATCTGGAAATTGGACTTCCTATATAAAGTAATTATCTTCTTATTCAAGACACGTGAATATCTCGCATAACTTATACACCTAATCATCATATATCAAGAATTGGGTGAAATGGTCAAGTAGAGACTTACCAAAAGTTCTTAGTTTGAATCTTGACTTTAATATAATTCCATTGTACCAAAAAAATAAAAATAAAAACAAAATGGCAGATAATTGGCATTTTTAGTTAGTGTTTCTGCAAATGCAAATACACCATATAACGTGGACAGATACATTATATTTAAAAAATCGCAATATTTAAAATACTTTATGCTCATTCCTTTTGGAAGTTTCTTCTACGGCGTCGTCATTTGTGATTACGACATATTACTTACATTGCATGAACCATTATTATTGATCATCGCTATGACCTACGAACATGTGAGAGTGTTTCGACAGTTGGTCTTTTCTGCAATTAAAATTAAGTAACATAACGTACAATAGCTGATAAGAATCTACACATGCAGAAACACAAACCTTAGATTATATGACTTTACAAGAAACATGTAAGCTTATGTACATGTTAGAATAACAGGCCACGTGTGTTCCTCCAACCTGCATGATCATGCTCATTGTTTTTTGGCACTAAAAGGAAAACAAATAATAATTAATATATAATACGTAATGTTCTATGTCATTTCTTCACGCGTTTAATCTTTTATATGGTAAGAATTTAAGCATTAAATTTTAAATCTATCATGTATATGATAAGAATTTTATTATTTAGAAAAGAGTGAAGAAGTGAAAGGAACGGATGATATAAAACAATGCTAAAAAACTAAATAGAAGGTTGTTTACCGAAACTCGCAGTGTGGAATGTGGTCATCTTCTGAGCCACACTACTTCCTCCCGTAATGATCGTCTTGCCTTTTCCTTCCCCAACAAACATCACATTCGTCTTCTTCCTCCCCACTTTCAGATTGCTCTCTTCGTACCTACAAAAAGAAAAAATAATTGTAAATTCAGATAAGTATAAGATGAGAAGATGAGTGACTTATGATTAAGAGGCACTTTATTTTATATTTAAATTCTCTCACAACGTTATAAAAGAGAATTATAAACTAATAATTTAATTATGATAAAATGATATAAACAAACATTTAAGATTTTTTTTTTCTGAAAAAGTATATATAATACATGCATAACTATAACAAGTGTACACGTAAATTATAGCAAATGGTACAGCTACAACTAACATCATGATTATTGAAATGAAGTCAAGTATAGAATCAGTACAAAGAGAATTGTTGTACAAACTACTATAAATTCGTGCCCCGTAAGTAAAAAATTGACAGGCCTTGAAAAAGTATGCAATAAAAAGTGAAACAAAACTTTTCTTTTTCAACTAACTGCACACAAAGTCACTTTCTTGCCCTGACGTAAATCACAATAGTTAAACATCATGATGATTGATTTTGAAGTCGTGAATATAATCAGTACAAGAGAGAATTAATGAAATATATATATCTGATGACAATCATATCATGCCACGTAAGTGGAAAATTGACAGGCATTGAAATATCAATTCACCTCGAAAAAGAAAAACAATGACAAATGAAACAAAAGAGCTTCCAATTTTTTCTTTCCTGGTCTTTTTACACTCACGTGATGAATAATCTTCAAAACGAGAGTTGTTTATTTATACGTGCGTATGATAACTGACTAAAAAGATAAATAGAATACAAAGTAACGAGCGAGTAATTTAAATTTTGTAAAAAATTATATAAATTATGAATTTAAACGTCTGTTGTTTTATAAATTAATCTGGACTATATGAACTTACTTTCCTGCCTTGACGAAAATTACGACTCGCTTTGCACTGTGCTCCGGCACTTTTTTGATCGCCTCCACAATGGTCTTGAACGTCCCGCTGCCATCTTTCGACACGATTATGTCAGCTTGCTGGGTAGATATATCCGCAGCCAACAATTTTCTATCGTTAGATGACAACCATGTCGGAAAACCATCATCGTCTAACTCAACCGCCGGCGCCACGTCATCATCGGCATGACCAAATTTGTCATTGTCCACCACTAATAATCTACGATTCTTTATGGGAATCCCCGAGAAATCATTACCACCCGCCGCGAAAATCGCGAGGGAATTGCTAACCAATTCGGACAAGTTTTTCAACGTGTCGAACATTTGATCCTTCACGTTGCCACTTGGCACTTCACTTAACCCTTCTTCACACGTGTCCTGATTGGTCAGCGATGAGCTGAGCCACGTCAGAACGTCGTGGGTGGTGTCGCCGCCACCACCATTGGATTGTTGATCATCAGGCAAGATAGAGTTGAGTGATCGTGCAAGGAGGTCAATAGATTCATCTAAAAGCTCGAGACAATCGTCGTAAGCAGACCTCGCATGAGGGTCCATAACAACGTTGTTAATCTCCGTCGCAACATCGAGGGCTTTGCTGAAGCGTGACAGTGTCATGTTCACTGAAATGTGGACTAAATCTTGGTCGGAGGCGGTCAACGCGCCCGGAAAGTCAACCAACGTGTCGACGCAAAGAGATGGATAGAGAGTGCGAGAGCAAGCGTGGGTGATGGCTTTTGTGGGGTGTTTGGCTTTGCTTGATGACTTGCGGCCGAGGACCACCGCAACGCCAGCCACAATGCCGGCGACAAATAGGATAGCCGTCCCAATTACTATTAGTTTGCGGTTACACTTCCGAGGCTTGGATGACGTGGCAGTTCGTGATAGGTCAGGGAGGCTTCGTGTGGAGCCTCCACGAGGCTCTGTTTCTCCAAGCCTACCATAATCCATAATGCTTGTGCAAGTGGGGAGAATATAGAGAAGACAAGAATCAAAGGTTTTGATAGGCTGTGTAATATGAGAATGTGTAATATGAGAATGTGTAACGGTGTTTTTTTAGGCTAAAGAGCCTTTCGATGAAAAGCTTAATTATAGAGTAGGGGAAGTGTAGCTAGCTCCAATTTAAAAGGTAATCTATTATGTTAAAGAATGAATTTATATATTAAATGTTAATTTTTTTTTTATATAATAAATAATCGTTTTTACTTACGTGCGATAATTTAAAATATTACTTTTTACTTTTTGGTTTTTTTTTTTGTTCGGAAGGGGGGTGGGGGGTGGGTTTGATGTTGCGATGGGTTTGGTGTGAGGTCGATTTCGAGGGTATTAGCTGGCATCAATTCTATAAGCAGTGTCTACTATAGTGGTCTGTAGATTGAGAAGGATCTGTGTGTTCCACTTGTTTGTCTTGTTTATCTTTGCGTGTTCATTCTAGCTATGTGACTCAGAGCCAAGTAAACTGAATTATAACTCTAGGAAATAGGAATATTCCGACTACAATCCTTGAATTCAGTGAGAATCTTACCGAATATAATATGCGTTCAAGCTAGCTTTCTCTCTCTTTTTTCTCTTCTCTTTTACATTGACAGTAGGTTAATGGTAGCAAGATGCCCCATTTTGTAACAATTTTTCGAGTACGTATGGATAAAATGATTGGATAATAATTTATTATAATTAAAAATTTTAAATTTAAAAAATAAAATAAAAATTCTCGACCACTAATGGTACGCAAGTGTTCAAAAGTAACTGATGATAAACTAATTAATGAGAGAGTTTTAAGTGCTGAAAATATTGAATCGTGAAATTTAAATTTTTTTCAAAGAGAAAGAGATATATATGATGATTACATTACAACTCTTACGTAAAGGAGAATGATTAAGACATGATAAGGGTATAAATTACAAGCACAATTAAAGAACAAGTCAATCAACAATCCAAAAACTTTAGACAAATCGTCCATATCTGTAATTGGTGGGATGAATTAGATGTAGAACTAGTGGTTTAGATCTCATCCTCAACCACTGAATTAAGGTTCAAACGACAAATTAAGTACATCTCTAATAAGCCAATAGGTGCGAATAATATAATTGTCATTTCTTTACTAGAGATGAACAATTTGTTGGATAAAGATAAGGCCAACGAGTTTTTTTTTTTTTTCCGCAATGGTTTTAAAAATATAATTAATAAAAAATTATTTCCTATTATTTACAAAAAAAAAAAAAAAACCATTGCAATATATAATTTACAATAGGATTTTATACAACTATTGAAAAAATTGTTTCATATACTCACTTGCAATGGTTTTTGGTCTTTTTGCAACGGTTTCAAATATTGCAACAAATAAAAAATATTGCAATATTGAGATTAAAGATGTACGAGGTGGATTTTTTTTTTTAATATTTTAAGAGAGTAAATAGTTTTAAGACAAAAATAGTAAATTTATAACATAATTCAGCTAAAAGTTCCATTCCTCATAACCTCCTAAAACATTTGAGCTGATCAAATGGCCTAGGATTCTTTAATAAGCAATGTCTTTTAGCTAAATGTCTCCATTGGAAAAGGAACTTAGCCTCAATATAGAATGAGATTCTTCTTCTCATTTCCTCTTCATCTTTGGACATAAGTTTCTATTATTATATCTAATCACTTGTGATATTCCTGGTTTGTGATATTAGTGTTTGCTTTTGTTGAAGCACCTTGGATCATGGTAATAGTAAGATGATGACAACAATTGATTTGGTATAAGATGCTTTTACGAGAGCAAAGTATACTAAAAGTGCACCTCTGACTCCAAAAAGTACGTAATTGCACCTAATAAAAAAGTCCTAAGTTATAAAGACATTGCCTTTTTCTGCTGATTATAAAGTAAAAAGAGAGAAAAGGATAATGTCTCTTTAAAGGCAAATGAAGCTGAGGAGCAATTCTGCCTCTTAACGGTTTCAATCCTCTAGAATTCTTCGGTTGTATATGTTGACTTCCACCCAAGAATAATTCCAGAAATTTACGAAATCTTTTTTATACGCAGAGTACCAAATAACATCATTAACGTGAAAGAATAAAGGGAAAAATTCTTCTATTTCGTCGTTGTTCAGCTAACCGTCATCCACACATAAGTAAATTTCAATATATGTGATTAGGCTCACTTGTCGTCTTACGGCTAGATGACCATTGCTTTATAGGAGAATTTTTTACCACTAACAATTTACACCCTCTCAATTGTTTATTATACGACACGATCAATATCATGAAATATGTTGAAACCAACGACTCAAAATTTTTGTTGATAACCTGATCAGCGGCGTTGAATGTGCCATGTTGTTGCATATTTGGTGACATGTAGTACAATAGAGTAATAGAGTATTTCAAGAGGAATTATTAAGATTGAGTCATCAAAGATTTACTTGTCATAATTCTGCTTCTATTCTCGATGGCAGAAAAATCGAAGGTGGTTGTAACGCGCACATATAATAAAAAGGACACTGACATGTAACCATACCAATTAAGTTCTCGATCTACCAACAAAATTAATGACATTGTCTCTAGTCACTCATTTTTAATGAAGTCGAATAATTCATCTTCTAAATACTATTCAATAATTATACTTATTTCCACTATGTGGATCATAGTTTAGACTTTAAAAAAAAAAAAAAAAAACAGTTATTTCATCTCTCTTACTATATTTTGTGTCGTGGTATTCATAATAGATAATTTAATTGAGTATATTAGATATGGGATCCTCTCCTCGTGAGATGGTCTCCTAACATTTATGAGATGGGATCTTAATTGTTCACATTATAAAGGAATTGATCTTAATAATATATTTTAGAATTTTAATTTTCCTTCCCTATCTTTTATAATTTTTCTTCCTTCCTTTTTCTCTTTCTCTCAATTTCAATAATTTAATATGAGATAAATGGCAAAAAATCTCACCTTTTAGGTACTCAGTGACATTTTTACATGTTGACGGTATGGAGTAAGGGGGCTGCATAAGCATGCGTTATTGAGTAACCTTGTAGATTCAATCTCTTTCACCATGAGAAAAAGGAAAAGGATTCACTTCGAACAACATGCGAGCTTTGATTAATTAATTGAAAAAGCAAATTAAGGTTAAACTTCTTTTTCTATCTTATGTAATCTTTTTAAGATAATCGGATAAACAACTACCTAACATGTGTGTTGTACTAAGGTTGCATAGAAATAATCACATCATTCTACTAATCCTATGAAAAACAATTGTTTCTATTTATGCAAATTACAATAACAGTCTTTAGACTATATATAATTAATCTCATTTTAGTCACTAATCAATTTATTTGAAAATAGCACGTTCACATCGCTTTTCGTTCATTCATGCCATGAAAACATAGCCTCCATAATAAGAAATAGGTGAAGCAGCTATAAGTACTCACTTCACGCTCTTGAATTTCTATTCACTAATAAATTGGTCCGAAAGCCAACAAAAAGATTCGATTCTGTAAAACTTTTATCTTGCATCATTGTTGTCTTTAATCTTTTATATATGAAAAAATATTGTCTTTTCAAGTGTTGAACTATTATTTGTTTTGGTGGCAAAAATGCTATCTGCTTCTTTAATTTAATTTATTAACATATTTTACTCTTTGACAATCAATAAGAATCAATTTCCATAAAACAAAAATTAAAAATCTAGTACTTTAGGGATATCCTTTCTGGTTCTTGCTTGAATTCTGCCAAGCATGCGCAAATTTTTTTTTTTGGTCAACAAGCATGCGCAAAATTAGAATGTTTAATTTTGCACTAATAATTGCAAAATTACTGCAGATAGAAATTGAAATAGATCAAAATTAAAGGGGCCATATGATGGCTACTTAACATTAAATAAGCATGTGAGGTCTAGGTACATGGTTGGTTGCAACTTGCACATATGGTGAGAGCTTTTTCCTTATGCCTCCAAATTTTGATGACTTGGCAGTTACTAGCATTGATGACCAATGGAGAAAAATGAGTTGACTCGTGTTGCTGTGTTGGAAGTTAAAAACAGTGTCGTCTACTCACGATACTTGTTAATGATGATAGCACGTATTTTTTTTAATAATTTTTTTATGATTTTTAATAGACTCTACACGTAATTTTGGTCGTTCCTAATAATATAATCTTATAAATCTGCCACCAACCCTCAGACAGACGGTGACATATCTTTTTTTAATCTATGTTTTGACTAAAGTATCAACTCCTTGCATGGGTAATTAGCATATCTTAAATAGTTAGCGAAAATTAAAGGATAGCCAATTATTATATTATATTCAAGTAATATTTCATTTCTTTTTATATAATAACAGTTTTTACTATTTCAAAAAAGTTTTGACATTCAATATTTTAATTCTTTTTACATAAAAAAGGGGTGCAATATTTGACTCTCATCTAATCTAAAGATGGTGATGAATTGCAATTGGTCTAAACCTTAGAGGATGCTTTCAGAGATGAAAGACCATGGGGAGATACCGTTTGTGATCCATGTTTTTCCTTTAAAATCAATTTTTTATTTTACCTTTTTCTATCCTGCTAAGTCCATTCGATTTGAATTCTTGCCTAATAATATGCTGTGTTTTTTTTTTTCTTCCTATTATGATGGTATGAATTTGTTAAAGATTTCAAAGCAACAGAGCTTGCACAATCTATCAAAGCTAACAATTAAACATTTTAGAATTCTTGGGTCAATCCAAATAGTGGTCAATACAATAGATCTTAGTTAGTTTTGTGGGGAGTTATCCTTTCCCTGTCTTCTTCTCCACTTTGCCTTGCTTGGCTTTGGGGCTCCAATTCGTCGGAGTCCGAAAACACTCCCCCACCCCCCCCCCCCCCCCCCCCCCCCCTCTCTCTCTCATACCCTCCCTTTATCTCTTCTCTATTTTGTTGTCTCTTTTCTTTGTCCTTTTTTCTTTTATGCAAACTTTTAGCTTTGGAATAAATATGTGACAGCCAGGTTTGTTAATACTTAATTTCTCTGGCGCTACTTCGCTCACCAGTTTGCTTTTTAGTTGGACACTCCTGTTTAGAGTTTTTCTAGTAGCATGTAGGTTGAGCCTCTGTGAGAAATCTATTATGTTTGATACTTCTTGGGATTTTTCAGATTGTAGCTGGAGTGTTTCCTCTATGACTCACAATATTTGGATATACCTATCTTCCTTGTCTAGCCATGCCCGGCTCCTTCGTCGAGCCACCTCTGTGGCAGCTTGGGTTGCTATCGCAATTCTGATAGGTTCCTTTCCTTTTGTTACATGCACCACCCCTCCCCCTCTAGCATTAAAGCTGCAGATTTCGTATGTATTTCGTGTGTGTTATTTTTTCTCTGGCTCTTGTTAGGTGCATTGTTTGATTTGAGCTCAGTTATCGTTATACACTTATCCCGTTGGTGGGACTTTTGTACATATACTGTTGTGGCAATATAGTAAGACCATTTTGATTTTTTTAAAAAAACATTTTAGAATTGTTGTGTCCTATTTTTCCAAAAATTTTCATATCTTTTGTTACATTTATTTTCAAATTCCCATTGTGATACATTTTTTAATAAGTTGACCAAACCTTTTTCCTATTTGCATTGTCGCGATTCCTATTCCATTGCCAGACGAGAGAGTGAAAAGGTATTTTTATTCACTTTTGTGTAGCTTACGAGATAATGGTCTTTTTAATATTACGAGTAATGATATATATAATATCTGCACCCTTTAATCCTTTTTTATATTGTGAAATTTTTACCATGTAATACTTTATGTTAATCCTTCATTTCTTTTTTGTATAGTAAAATTCTATATATTAAATGTCAAATTTCTCGTATATATGATAAAAATCCTATTATACAAGCAATAGAAGGATGAAGTAGTAATAGGGCAAAAACCATTTTAGTCCCTGAAGTTTGCTTTAAAGACCAAATTGGTCCCTCAGGTTTGCAAAAAGACCAAAGAGGTCCCTCCAGTTAACTTTTGTTAGTTAAATATTAATATTCAAAGGGTTGACTGAGTTAAAAGACCATTATATCCTTAGCCAACATATATTATAAAAGAAAATTACAATAAAAGTCTAAATCAGTCTAAAAAAAACATAATTCGCGTAGGAAAAAAAAACAAAAACTAAAAAATATCAGTTCAAACATAAACAAATTAAATTCAGTAATATATAGTTAAAAAATGAACAATCATCATCGATATAATTAACAGCGAGGGTACCGACCAGAAAAGAGGATGAATCATGATTATTTATTTTTTAACGATATATTACTAACTTTAATTTGTTTATGTTTAAACTGATATTTTTTAGTTTTTTTTTTTCCTACGCGAATTATGTTTTTTTTAGACTGATTTAGACTTTTATTGTAATTTTCTTTTATAATATATGTTGACTAAGGATATAATGGTCTTTTAACTCAGTCAACCCTTTGAATATTAATATTTGACTAACAAAAGTTAATTGGAGGGACCTCTTTGGTCTTTTTACAAACTTCAGGGACCAATTTGGTCTTTAGAGCAAACCTCAGGGACTAAAATGGTTTTGACCCATTAATAATATATCACGATGCTTATTTAATTTTTGTCATATACACGAGATATTTGACGATATTCAATACATGAATTCTTACCATACAAAAAATGAGTAAACAGGAAAAGAAGTGGCGTAAAATAATATTGTTAATTATAATACCAAAGCTATGATCTTTAATAAAAGCAATCTAAGATATGATGAATGACCAAAAAAAAAAACTGAGATATGATGGAAAGATTACGCCATTGCGGGAGAGAATAAAGTGATTTTGATTTGCAAAAATAAATTCGAATATAAGAGGTGATCGATCTAATCATATTGGTTATGATCCAAAAGTGAAAAAGCACTATCCGTTATCACCATATGCTGAGTTCTTGTAGGTACTGCTATATTCGTCTCATTAATTATAGTGTGATTGAAAACTTTGGCAACAAGAGAGACACCCATAAGGCCAAGTGTCACATCTTCATCTTCTATATGTGTATTTTTAAAATAATTTTTAACTAAAAAAATTAATTTAACATTTATTAAAAAAATTATTTATATATCAGAATAAAATTGTATATTTTAAATATTACTGAACAAAAATTCTAAATCTGATATGCATTCTTACTAATATTCTAGTATCAAGTTGCGCCTTTAGCATCAAAGATGAGTGGATAAGGGGAATCTGATCACTTTAAAATGAGTGGATGTATTTTCCCTTTTCTGTTTTTTTTTCTTTATCTTTTTGGTGTTTTCTGTTATACAGACGCAAGATAGGGGTAGTCTCCATTCATGACACTCTTTATTATGGCTTGTGTCACCCTAACGTCCCAAAGGCGCCATCTTGCAATATATTAAATCTGTATGTTGCAAGCACCAAGCAACATCAATCAATGGATGTACCTACTAAATTTAGTGACAGGATTGCTCTCTCATTCTTAACTCTTTTTTTCAATACCTATTATCCAAAGTTTGAGAAATTAATATAGGTCCGGCCTTATTTAAGGCCACGCATAATAAGAGTTTCGTACATTGAAACTGTCATTTTATCCATTTTTATTCCAATCCAAAAGATTAAAACGCATTTTCATGTCTTCATGCCCTTGTTTGTTGCAAACAGTCATATATTCTTTAGGTCACTTTGTCATCATCATCTTCTTTATTGTCAAAGATGATCAGAGATTTAATCCATAAACAATTTTGCCTAAACCTATATATATGATAGTATACAAAGGCTTGCATCATTAACAATCAAAGTGTAATTATGGATCCCCACCAGTTTTTCGAAACCATAGAGGAGTCCTTTACATAATTAATTATTATGTTGTCATTACAAGGGGGGTTTAAAGGCTGCAGAACCATGAAAAGCAAAGCTACCGTTGGTGTTTTCATATTTAAGTATCAGTGATTCTTACCTCACTCACGGTTTCAATTCAGTTTTAATCATGTGAGTGTGTTGAAAAATAAGATTATAGGAAAAAGAATACACAAAATATGTTTCTTCTTCAGTGAAGGAGACTTCATTGTTAGTTATTTGTCTGTCATAAAAAAACAAAAATAAAAGAAGATGAAAAAGGTGAAATACAACCATGCTTAGAAAGTTAAGAGTCAATCCCTTTATCGTCTAATGAATAAGGAGGAACGCTAATCAATCTTGTGATTAGGTAGTTAAATGCATGTTTAGAAACGTTTTGCCTACCGACTGAGTTTCTAATATATCCCAATCCACCTTTTGTATCTCTTGTCATTGAATTTCCATCCTACTGGTATAGGATGATTTGGATGTAAGACTTGTTTTTATGAATAATATTTATTTATCCAAAAAAATCCCCCTTATGGTGTACTTTCCCCTAGATCGGAAATAAAAGGAGAAATTTCTTTTTTGTTTGCGATGTTTTTTTTTATTATGTTTAGATATATGTTATCAAGAGAAGGTCTTACTCAATCCCAAGTGGTTGGTCTAATAATGGAGCACTTGGAGTATCGGAAACTTACTCAAATGTTAGTTTGGAATTTGTTAGGAATAATGCCCAAAAGCTAATAAATTGTATTTTAGAATTATGGATAATGTGTTATTTAATTTATTAATTCATTTAATATGGGTAGTTTATTTATTTATTATAAATATTTTGATTAAATAAATAAAGTTCTTAGAATACTATTTATAGATTCTATCCTTAGGAGTAAGGATATGAGTGACGAAATCTATAATCATGAATATATTCTAAAAGTTATCCCCGATCATAGGATAAAATAAATGGGCATTAGTTTATCCGGATAGATCAGATTATAGGCTACTAACCAAATTATATGAGATATCAGTTTGGGCAATTTGTCTCATATCGTTATAGTAGATGTATAAGTACTTATTATGAATAGGTAACTGGACTTGACCACCGATATAACGAATTATATGGAATGTCAATAATTCGTTGTATCATGTAATTATGCAATTAATTCTTAGTCCTGAGACGCTACGATTATCTCATGATTAGGAATGTCATGATTTGCTAGGGCATATAAGCTAGTCATAATCATGGATTAGACAATGTATTCAGTGGTTGTAATTTATTCCGTCATGCAGAAATGTATGTGTAGACACGGAAATTGTCAATTGGGTGTCCTATGCAATCTGATTAATTGAGTGACTTGAAATCTTTGGCCAAGGTGGAATAGTGAAAGTCGTTTCACGAATTATTCATTAGTCACTAATTAATTGGGTTTTGGCATATGGTCGAGTAAGAGAGTTTGACGACCCAATCCATGACTCTGGCTTGATCGGGATAATTGAGACAGTAGGATTTGATTGCATATAAATTACTATTTGGGTTCGCATACTTGCACTTCATCTTTAATTGGGTAATCGTGATATACTGCTAGGTGTTACTCACGATTTACGAATTAATTAGAAAGAGTTCTAATTTAATTAATTAGAGGAATTAATTATTCGCTACCGATTAATTATAAACCCGAGAGGTCACACACAAATGGAATTTGCAGATTAATTGGATTAGAGAAAATGTTAAATTAAATTTAGGATTGTCCTAAATATTAATTTAATTGGACTCGTAGTAATTAGATGGTGATCTGATTATTATGAAACCCAAGACTGGTAAGTTTAAGACCAGCCCACTTATGTCTTAGGTCATATATGTTTCCTATATATAGAACTATTCTTACAGAGAAACAGCTAGCATAATTTATCAGTCAGAAAAATATATAGTGTTTCTCTAGAAACCTAGTGGGGGTAGAAATCCAATTAGCAAGTGTAGATTCTGTGTGGATCAATCTTGAAGGCTTCACACGTAGGAAGCTTGATTCAGATTCTACTTCAAACTACGCTTCAAAAGGTAATCCTAGAATTATTGCAGATTTAATTTAATTAGATTAAATTGTTATCTGATTTAAATCTGCATAATTAAACATGAACTGATACATGATTTATTTTCCGCTGCACAATTATTTTAATTGTCATGTATATTTTCCAAAAGTGGTATCAGAGCCACCGTTCATGTTTCTTATGCAATTTAATATTTATGGCACAATTTCTTATATCTCTTATATTTAAAATTAAAGTTGTTTAATTTTAATAAAATTATAGCCCATTAGTTTCCTCCCAATATTATGTGAAAAATTGTTTTGCATAATTAGAAATTTTATGAAAAGAGTTTTTTCTAAAAATTTCATTGTTCTATTTTTATATATATTATATATATTTTTCAGAATTCTTGAAAAATGTTTAAAAAAAAAAAAAATTGGAAACCCCACCCCAGGCAGTGCAGTGGCTAGGCCACTACCGACAGCGGTACCCCCCCAGCAACGCTGTGACGCTGCTGCCATAGCAGCGCCACAAGGCTGCTATTGAGGCAGCGGCCAGCGATGCTGCCTTGGAGGCAGCGCGCTACCAAGGTAGCCACCATAGCTACAAGGTGCAGCCATGGTGGAAAAAGAAAGGGGGAGGGGGAGGGCGGGGGGTACGCAGGGAAGAGGAAAAGAAAAAAAAAAAAATTGGATCTAGGGTTTCGACCTAGATCTGAATCCAAGTGGGGATTCGAATCCAGGTCCAAACCCATGACCCAAGGGTTGGGGTTCATGGGTTGTGGGCTTGTTATTGTTTTATTTCTTTTATTTGGGCTATTTATTATATGGGCTCTTTGGGCTGTTTTTATTGTTGGGCTGAGCTTATTTTAATAAAAAGGTTGGACTATTTTATTTAAATTTAGCCCAAGACTTTATTATAATAAAAACATAATTTATTTAAAACCCATATAATATTAAGAGATTTTAATTAATAAATTGTTTATTAATTATTTTAAATAATAAATAAAATATTTTTTATTTATTTTAAAATATGAGATATTCTGCTTATTTAATAAATAGTTTATTAAATTTAGACAACTAGATATAATGAGATTATATCAAAGAAATTAATTATGTCATATTCGTGGATTACCTATTTTTATGATTATGTGCTTGGATGATTATGGACTAGAATGGATGAATGAATGGATGTATATTTATTTATTTATTTATTCATTTGGTTTTATATAATTATTTAAATGGGGCTTGCATGCCTCTTACCCATTTTGATAATGTAAAACCCCTATTCTTATTTATGTATCTCACTAGATTAGAAATCTATGTACATAAATGTAACAAGGAGACCAAGCAAGACGTATCAAGGAGTTGGTGGACCCGGTTCGCAGAAGGGGTTTTGTGAGGCCCAACAAGGAGTAGCCCAACTATTGGGCCCTAATTTTATTTTAGGAATTCAACCCAGTGGCTCGGGTTAATAGTGCTCCTAGTCCATGATCATCCTATTTATTTACATGCATTTATTTATTATGCGATATATATTAAATGTGTGGATGTTTCTAGTTTACTTTATATGATAAATTGAAACCAGGAGCATGTGAAAAGTGAGACCTTAATTAAAGACCGGAAAATCTTCCTGCTCACAAATATTAAGTTAATAATGATGTAGTCTAAGAGTAGATTATATCATTGTCTTCTATTATCATAGATTAGTTTATGTGTTAGGCAAGTGAGTAGTTGGTTGTAGACACATAGGGGCTATTTATTTGTATTAATATGTAAACTAAGTTTATGAAACATGAGATGTAGGAGAATTTGGATTCTTACTGGCTACCAAAAATCTATCATGCGAGGGGTTGGTATTGCATTGATCCAAATTTCCTAGGATAATGGGTTTAACTTAAAAAATTCTTAGAGACCAAAAATATATATTGTGAGGTCAAGGGAATTGTAGGCAAGTAATTGGGATTTATATGTGATGCATTGAATAAGGTGTTATTCACTCATTAGTTTTTTTATCACCAAGAATCTATAATGTGATGTGAAACAAAAATTAATGGGCCCCCCAATCCACTAAGAAAATTATTTATTTGATTTTTCATTTTCTACTAGGAAAGTGTGGGATCTGAAAAATTTAGTGGGGGTACTATTTGATTTAAAGACCCAAGTCAAGTAGTTAATAATACGTTATCTAATTTCAAATTAATTATTTTTCTGCAGTTACATGTAAAAAATGAATCATCTTGCAACTATCCTAGATAAGAACTATTTGACCGGACCAAACTATGCTGACTGGTTCCGTAACTTGAAAATCATACTGAGTTCTGAAAAGATTAAGTACGTGTTTGATGGTCCACTTCCTGAAGAAGCTCAAGGGGCATCTGAAGAGGAACTGGAAACCATTAAGAAATGGCGTGATGATGCGTTGAAGGTCAAAAGCTACGTCTTGGCTTCAATGACAAATGAGTTTCAACGTCAACACGAGGACATGGAAGATGTTGTGTTTTATTAAAATTTGACTTATTTTTCTAGATTGGTATACTCCTTTAAAAAAAAATGTATAGATGACTCGCTCAACATCATTCAAATATCAAAAATGTTGATTCAACAAAAAGAAGCAGCAAAAAAATCCATAACAAATGCTTTTTTCTAACCATTTTTGAGCATTTTTGTTATGAAAAAACTATTAATACAAATCTTGTCAAACAAGCCTTCTTTCACCAAATACAATTCAACCGAAGAAAAGGCAATACTTCAATGAAGTCATTGAATCAACCAACATCTATCATTCGAGTCATCTATTTTATAAAAAGAAAAAAGAAAAAAAAATATAAAAAAATCTAAGGGAGTACTGCATGATTTGGAAGGTAGTTGAGTTTTAACATTTCATGACTATCCATAGAATATATTTTCGATTTTACAAATTTTATCTGATTAATTTTTTTACTTCTTTATTGAGTTACTAGTGTTTAAAAAGGCTCAAAGGATTTTTTGTAATTAAGTTGGTTTCATTTCTTCTAGATACAAAACAATTTCTTGGGGTGTAATTGTTTGGAAGACAAATTCACTGTTAATATTGTAATTTTATAAAATTTAACTGTATGAATACATTGACTGCTTGATTTAATATTTATGAATATATGAAGTAATTGATGCATTTACTTGAGGACAAACAAAGAATGAGTTTAAGGAGGTTGATAAATCCGTATTTTTAGTAACTTTAACCCAATAAATCATGTATATTACATTATTATTTCAAGCTTAATTGTATATTTTACACAATTTAATGCAATATAGGTTCTGAAGAAGAAATAGCAAAAATGGCCACAAAAGCCAACTTTTGAAGTGAATTTTCGGTGCAATACTGAAGGAGGAAGGAAGAACAACCTTGACACGAGCAAATTGAGATTGAATTTGGCCAAACGGAGAGCGAAAACGGATTCAGAACGCTAAAAAACCCTGAAGTAGCTTTGGTCAACTTTTTGGTCAAAGTCAAAGTCAACGGGTGAATAGTAAAAGTCAACTGATGAATAGCAAAAGTCAAAGTCAATGCATGAATAGTAAAGTCAACGTGTGAATAGTATCTTCGCTAACATCACGCTGACACAATGATGACTTAGGCGAATGACATCACGCTGACACAATGATGACCTAGGCAAATGACATCACGCTGACACATTGATGATATCATGGTTTGAATAGTACTTGTGAATAGTGCCAAAATTTCTCTATAAATACTTCATTCCTCATTTCATTTTTCTTGTACCATTTTCTCTTCTTAGCTTAGATTTTGCTCTTGTGTTTAACTGCTTTAGTTAGTATTCTTAGTTGTGTGCAAAGTTTTAATCCCAAATGGAGGGTCTAGTGAGCCATCATCATACCGAAATCATACTGGTCTACCAAAATCCGTTCAACACGATAAGTATTCTTTTATTTTGGTTTTCGTTATGATTTCTTGTACTTTACAATTTATTATGACACACTAGACCCGAGATTCGGGGTAGTACGTGTGAGGTTACTCTTGTACATATGTTGTGATTCAGATTTATTAAAGTCTCGTATTTATATTTCTAAGTATTAATTATACGTATACTTATAGTTATGTTATATTTAATTGAAAGTACATATACGCCCGATTTTGTAAACCAGTGGTAATATGAGACTACCTCGGATGGATTCTAGTCTGGTTGTACCGACACCTCCAGGTTACATAAGTGAAAGATTAATTGAGAGATTGGAAATCGTTAGATTGTACCAACACATCCAGTCTTGTTAATTAATTAATCTTATCACTTACGTAATTAAAAGCTCATTTCAGTAGTGGGAGCTTGTAGCCCTATTTTTTAAGGACTTAACTTTTAATCTGAATCAATAACTTTGTACTTGCGTATACCGAGCTATAACCACCCTGAATCATTAACCCTTTGGATTTTTAGTGTTGAGTGTTGTGATTATTTAATTTAGTACTTTTGATTCATTCACTTTTGAACCTTGTTACTACCGTATCTTTGGACATTTTGTAGACATCTCTTGGACTTAATTTTCCGTACTTCCGTACTTTTGGACTTGATCAAACTTATCCGTGACGGGAGATAGTCAAACAATTCTAAATTAAGGACTTAACTTAACTTGATAACCCAATCTCCGTGGATCGACCCTCTACTCGCCACAGCTAGAGGTAATTCAAGGTAAGCAATATTTTCAATCATTTAACCTTACTATTTTTTAGCACAAAATGTTCTTAAGATGATCGGTTTGATCGAGCGTCTTGAATCCTTGAATTTCTCTATGGATTCGAACTTGCAGACTGACCTGTTACTTCAATCTCTACCTGAATCCTTCCATTCCTTTATTGTCAATTTCCAGATGAATGACATTGAGCGCACCTTACCTCAGCTCTTGAATATGCCGGTTATATATCAAGGACAAATGAAAGGAAAAGGTAAGAAAACAGTGTTGGCATTTGCCTCTTCTTCATCTGCTAAGAAACAGAAAAGGAACAAGAAGAAAGGTAAAAAGGCCCCTCAGAGCAAGCCTACAGGAGGCGTGTCCAAGAAGAAGGGGAAGGTTGCAAAGCCTGTAACTTGTTTTCACTGTGAGAATGAAGGACATTGGAAGAAGAATTGTCCAGAATACCTTAAGAGTTTGAAGGGAAAAGGCAAGGCTTCTGCAGGTATGTCTCGATTGCTCATGTTTGAGATTAGTCTTTCGATTAATCATGAGTGTACTTCATGGGTGGCAGGGGCTGGCGCCACTACTCATATTTGTACTTCTGTACAGGAACTGAGAAGAAGTAGAGTTTTGGGAGAAGGCGACGTGGTCCTGAAGGTAGGAAATGGAACAATGGTTGCTGTGTTAGCTATTGGGACATGTTGTCTTACTTTGTCGTCTAAATTTACTTTATTTTTGGATAATTGTTTATTTTTGCCAAATGCTTTGAGGAACATCATTTCCGTTTCAGCATTAGTTCAAAATGGTTTTGAATTTAAGTTTATGGATAATGGATGTTTTATTTATTTACGAAATAAATATGTTGAGACTGGCAAATTAGTAAATGGGCTTTATATACTTGATATAAAGAAAAACGACAATAAAAATGAGCAATGCATGAATGTACAGACCTTTAAAAGGTCTAGAGATACCATTAATTCTAAATATTGGTGGCACTTAAGATTAGGTCACATAGGGGAAGCTAGAATCACGAAGTTGGAGAAAGAAGGACTTATAAGCCCATGTGGCCCGAGTCCATTCCCAGCATGTGAATCTTGCATCTTAGATAAAATGACCAAATCACCCTTTGTGGGACAAACGCAAAGAGCTACAAACATTTTAGAATTAATACACACTGATGTGTATGGGCCTTTTGGTGAATTGGTCCGATGTGGTTTTGCCTACTTCATTACATTTACTGATGATGTGTCTCGGTATGGGTATGTGTATCTTATGAAACACAAATCTGAATCTTTTGAAAGGTTCAAAGAATACAGAGCAGAAGTAAAAACCAAACTGGAAAAATGATTAAGGCTCTTCGCTCTGATCGAGGAGGGGAATACCTTAGTACTGAATTCCCGGAGTATCTCAAAGAAAATGGTATAATCGTATCATTGATTCCACTTGGAACACCTGAGCTTAATGGTGTGTCAGAAAGGAAAAATAGGACTCTGTTGGACATGATCAGATCAATGATGAGTTATACTGATTTACCTATTGGCCTTTGGGGCCATGCTCTTCTCACTGCGGCATACATCTTGAATAGGGTCACTTTCAAATCAGTTGTAAGCACTCCTTATGAGATCTGGATAAATAAGTAGCCCAGCTTTATTCACATTAGAGTATGGGGTTGTTCTGCTTACATTAAAAGGCTTAAAACTGAGAAATTGGAAGCGAGATCTGACAAAGTCAGATTTATTGGTTATCCCAAGGATTCATTGGGATACGACTTTTATTCCCCTACTGACCAGAGAGTCTTCGTCAGTAGACATGCCATATTCTTGGAGGAAGAGTTCATCCAAGAAGGTGGTTTGGGAAGAAAAGTAGAACTTAATGAGAGAAACATTGAGTAACCAATTGACCAGGTAGAAACCCAGGATTTGATCCAGGATAAAACTATTCAAGAAGAACCAATTGTTTCACCACATATACGTAAATCTTTAAGGACTGTTCGTCCCCCCACAAGATATAGCTACCTTCATAGCCAATGACAAAAGTTGTTCACATTGGATGATGGTGATCATGTGGATGATCCCCTAACCTATGAAGAAGCTATTTCTGATAGGGACTCAGGAAAATGGCTTGAAGCCATGAAATCAGAGATGGATTCAATGCACACCAATCAAGTCTGGAATCTTGTAGACCCACCTGAAGGTATTGTACCTATTGGGTGCAAATGGGTATATAAGAGAAAGAGAGGTGCAGATGGGAAGGTGGAAACCTTCAAAGCAAGGTTAGTGGCAAAAGGTTACCGTCAGAGACAAGGAGTTGACTATGAGGAAACCTTCTCGCCAGTAGCAATGCTCAAATCCATTAGGATTTTATTGGCCATAGTTGCACACTATGATTATGAGATATGGCAGATAGATGTCAAAACGACTTTTCTTAATGGCTTCATTGAAGAAGACATTTATATGGAACAGCCAATAGGTTTTGAATCCATGGGTGAAAGTCACAAAATGTGCAAGCTAAAGAGATCCATCTATGGACTCAAACAAGCATCGAGGAGTTGGAACAAACGTTTTGACGAGGTGGTCAGAACATTTGGCTTCATTAAGAATGAAGACGAGCCTTGTGTTTACAAGAAAGCCAGCAATAAAGCAGTTACATTCCTCATCTTTTATATAGATGACATACTACTGATTGGGAATGACATTGGTATAATGACATCTGTCAAGGTCTGGTTATCAGGAACATTCTCCATGAAAGACTTGGGAGAAGCGACCTATATCCTAGGAATTCGAATCTATAGAGATAGATCGAAAGGATTGATAGGCCTTTCCCAGAGTATGTACATAGACAAGGTGTTAAAGAGGTTTAACATGCAGGATTCTAAAAGGGGGCTGTTACTTTTTAGACATAACATTCATCTCTCTAGGGCTATGAGTCCTAAGACAGCTGAAGAAAAAGAAAGGATGAATAGGATTCCATACGCTTCAGCAATTGTAAGCTTTATGTATGCCATGCTGTATACTAGGCCTGATATCGCTCATGCTGTAAGTGTTACTAGCAGATATCAGTCAAATCCAGGTGAGGAACACTGGATAGCAGTCAAGAATATCCTGAAGTACCTGAATAGGACTACAGATATAGTCTTGGTATATGGAGGAGGGGAATTGAAAATCGAGGGTTTTACTGACTCGGATTTTCAGTCTGATGCGGATGATCGTAAATCCACATCTGGATTCATTTTCGTTTGTAATGGAGGAACGGTCAGTTGGAAGAGTTTCAAACAGAGTACGACTGCAGATTCCACTACAGAAGCCGAATACATCGCAGCATCAGATGCAGCAAAAGAGGTAGTTTGGATCAAGAAGTTCGTCTCGGAACTCGGAGTGGTTCCCTTCATTGAGGTTGCAGTGCCTTTGCATTGTGATAATAATGGAGCGATAACGCAAGCTAAGGAACCAAGGTTTCACCAGAAATCCAAACATGTAAAGAGGCGTTACCACATTATCCGAGAAATTGTGGGAAGATGCGACATAGTGATGCAGAAAGTAGCTTCAGTAGATAACACTGTTGATCCGTTGACCAAGGCTCTGACTAAGCAGTCTTTGGATCGACACTTAGAGGGGATGGGTATGAGATACCATTCTGATTGGCTTTAGTGTAAGTAGGGGATTGTTAAGAATAATGCCCAAAAGCCAATAAATTGTATTTTAAAATTATGGATAATGTATTATTTAATTTATTAATTCATTTAATATGAGCAATTTATTTTTTTATTATAAATGTTTTGATTAAATAAATAAAGTCCATACAATATTATTTATAGATTCTATCCTTAGGAGTAAGGATATGAGTGACGAAATCTATAATCATAAAATATATTCTAAAATGTTGTCCCCGATCATAGGATAAACTAATTGAGCGTTAGTTTATCCGGATAGATCGAATTACAGTATACTAACCAAATTATATGAGATATCAGTTTGGACAATTTGTCTCATATCGTTATAGTAGATGTATAAGTACTTATTATGAATAGGTAACTAGATTTGACCACCGATATAACGAATTACATGGAATGTCAATAATTCTTTGTATCATGTAATTATGCAATTAATCCTCAAACCTGAGACACTACGATTATCTTGTGATTAGGAATGTCATGATTTGCTGGTGCAGATAAGCTAGTCCTAATCATGGATTAGACAATGTATTCAGTGGTTGTGATTTATTCCGTCATGAAGAAATGTATGTGTAGACACGGAAACTGTCAATTGGGTGTCCTATGCAATCTGATTAATTGAGTGACTTGAAATCCTTGGCCAAGGTGGAATAGTGGAAGTCGTTTCACGAATTATTCATTAGTCACTAATTAATTAGATTTTGGCATATGGTCGAGTAAGAGAGTTTGACGACCCAATCCATGACTCTGGCTTGATCGGGATAATTAAGACAGAAGGATTTGATTGCAGATAAATTACTATTTGGGTTCGCATACTTGCACTTCATCTTTAATTGAGTAATTGTGATACAGTGCTAGGTGTCACTCACGATTTGCGAATTAATTAGAAAGAGTTCTAATTTAATTAATTAGATGAATTAATTATTCGCTACCAATTAATTATGAACCCGAGAGGTCACACACAAATGGAATTTACGGATTAATTGGATTAGAGAAAATATTAAATTAAATTTAGGATTGTCCTAAATATTAATTTAATTGGACTCGTAGTAATTAGATGGTGATCTGATTATTATGAAACCCAAGACTAGTAAGTTTAAGACCAGCCCACTTCTAACTTAGGTCATATATTTTTCCTATATATAGAACTATTCAGACAGAGAAACAACTAGCACAATTTATCAGTCAGAAAAACATATAGGATTTCTCTAGAAACCTAGTGAGGGTAGAAATCCAATTAGCAAGTGCAGATTCTGTGTAGATCAATCTTGGAGGCTTCACACGTGGAGAACTTGATTCAGATTCTACATCGAACTACGCTTCTAGAGGTAATCCTAGAACTATTGCAAATTTAATTTAATTAGATTAAATTATTATCTGATTTAGATCTGCATAATTAAACATGGGCGGATACATGATTAATTTTTCGCTGCGCAATTATTTTAATTGTCATGTATATTTCCCAACAGAATTAACAGACAATTTTCTTGAAGTTAGGATTCTAGATAAATCTTGTGTCTAAATTATACGAATAATACTTCTCTAAAAAAAAGTCATGTGTTTCAAAATTTAAATTCTTAAGGAAATTCGATAGACTTTTAAAGATATTTTCATCATAAAAAGAAAATGCCGATAGCGTGCAATAATGGTCAACACGTTAAAATAACATAACACAAACTAATAAGCTGGGAAGTGAAATGAATATCCCTCTAATTTATTTATAAAAGTAATTTTTGACCATATATTGCTTATTAGTCAATATATATATATTGATAACTAAAGCATTATTTTAGAGTTCTTTTTCTTAACACCATCCACGATACATGTGTCCATTTTGAGCACATTACCTACATGATATATAGAAGGAGAAGATATATTAGGCTTAGTCAAAGTTCCAAATTAGAAACTATACTAGAACAATTCAATTCAATATGGGTAACTTCTCCCACTGGTTACCAAATTGAGTCTCAATACTTATTGCACCCATCTGCTCCTTATAACAATCCATTTAATTAGCCCGCCTGTATTCATCTGTATATCCTACCTACATTTATAACTTCTGTATGCAAGCATGGGAATTTGTCATAATTCAATAGATTTGTCGTGTAAAAATCTACCTACACGAAAATGGAAAGTTGTCGTATTCAAGTCTTTAATCCACTTTTTTTTTTCTAGTGTAGTAATGTAGTGGCCAAAATTTAGATTACATCTATGTTCGTGATCCAAAACTTATTTAATGTGTACTTGAGCTTGACTCGTACCACGAACATTTAAAAGGGCACTCCCCACTATAACAGTTTAGCTTGAACAAAGTCCGGCCAATTACAATATACACATAGAGCATCGCTTAGGAAAAGGAAGTACAAAAAATGGCTAATGGCAAGGTAACCATGGTTGAAGAAGAAGAGCCCGCAAGCCCAGCAACACGATTGTTCCATTCACCAAGATTGGATAGCTTCATCATTGCGATTATAGGCTGCAAAATTAAGATCGATCTTGATGTAGTTAAAGAAAGACTCTTTAGTGCTGTATCAAACATTCCTCGTTTCTCTAGTGTCATGGTGAGTAAACAATTCTCTCCTTCAAACTATATATGCACACTTTTACAGACTTGTATTTCCCGAGCTCTGCGTATAGCAAGAGATTCATGTATCGGGCTGCTATTTATATGAGTCTGTAGTTAAATATACTTATCTATATTACTCTTTTTTGTTTGCAAACTAAGGTTAAGGATGAGAAGAGCGGTAAAATGAAATGGAGATTGACGAAAATGAATGTGGAAGAGCATATTTTCTGTCCTGAATTAGTAGACTATAATATGAAAGAAGCAGATGAATTCGTCCAAGACTACATTGCACGTCTCACGGCAAAACCAATGGACCTGATCAGTAAACCGCTGTGGGAACTACACCTTCTAAATGACAAGACATCAGATGCAAATGGTGTAGGAATTTTCCGGATCCACCATTCAGTGGGTGATGGTATTGTTAATTTACCACCTTGTTTAAAAAAAATTATATATTTAATACCCTCTTCACTTGCAAAAAAAATATATTATATTTATTTATTATATTCAACAGGTATCACTCTAATCTCGATTTTACTAGCTTGTACAAGGAAAACCTCGGACCCCGAATGTTTGCCTAGCATAGCTGCAGGTAGGACGTCAAAGAGCGCGAAGAGTTCAAGCCCCATTACCCGATTTTTCTACGCGATGTGGATGATCGTTGTGATGATTTACAACACAGTGGTGGATGTTACGTTGGTTTTGGCAACAATGTTGTTTTTGAAGGACACAGAAACTCCATTAAAGGGAGGACCTGGAATTGAGCGGACTCATAAGCTTATTATGCATCAAACAGTGAGCTTAGATGACATAAAGCTAGTGAAGAATGCAATGAATGCGGTACAGTGTTAACTAACTTGATAATTTGTTCATTTTAAATATCCTAAAAAAAATTATTTTCAATATCTTTACACTATACAACTTGTTTACCTGTGTTATCTAGACCATCAATGATGTTATTGTCGGGGTAACACAAGCTGGTCTCTCTCGTTATCTTAACAGAAGATATGGTGAGTTTTTTTCCAACCCTTTCATCACCACGTCCTCATTACATGTCAAATTAATTGTTAATTCATTATCAACTTTCATAAGCAAGTATCAAATTTCAATATTTAAATTATCATCTAAAGAGAGTGGTAGCGTAGGGATTAGAATTGAATCATTTATATATCTTTTGATCAGTTTCAGTTTTTTGTTTCTATTTTTTTCCCTCTAATTTTCCTTTTACCATTATCTAAAACATCCATGCAAATTTGAAAATTCTTGCTTTTGTTCTACTAAAGCATGCATATCCTTATAAAATTAACATTCTTTTAGAGCTTAATTTGAGGGTGTTTCTTTAATTGTAATATAGTCGTAGTTTATATATCCTAACACTGGTTCTAAATATATATAATTGCACATCTAAATGCCATAAAAAAATTTCAAAAATGGCAATTTCCAAGTTGCTATTGTTTGCTAATTTTCTAAACATATATAGCCTTAATTTACAAGCATTAATTTCATTACCCTATGTGTTCATTTCACAGCGAGAAATAATGATCAGACAGGCCACAGAGCTTCCGAGAAGACAAATAATTTGCCAAAGGGTATTCGCATCAGAGCATCTCTTATTTTCAACATTAGACCATATGCAGGGCTTCAGGTAAATTCCTTCCTCAAACCATTTTTTTTCCCGATTACCAAGAGTCCACCCAAACAAGCTCTTCGAGCTTATATATATCAAAGGTGTCAAACTTTGAAATACGTGATCCCGTCCAAGACGGCATGATCTAGGTTGTACTTGGTCTGGTGCATTTATTGAATGGCATGATGATTAATTGGAGATTTAAAATTCCTAGTTTTAAATAACATTAAACTATTCATCTATACATTAATGTGATAAATATCATTAATTTGGATTTGATTACGAGGTTTGTTTTGGTGTAAAATTGCAAATACATAGATTCTTGCTGATATGATGGAGAAGAAGTCGAAGGCCAAGTGGGGTAATAAAATTGGCTATTCACTCCTTCCTCTAAGACTTGCTTTACGTGATGACCCCTTAATTTATATTAGGGAAGCTCAAAGCATGATTAATCGAAAGAAGCTCTCACTTGAGTCTAGATTCTCATACGCAGCTGTCAAAATCCTTCTTCAGTTACTAGGACAAAAGGTAATGGATTTTATCCTAATGAGCTTATTTAGTATGTTTTGTTAAATAATCATACTAGCTAATAGTTAACGATTTACCTAGAAATTGTCAATGAACTATGGTTGCCTTGTCGAAGTTTATCAAATCAAGAGGTTTCATGTTGATCATATGGAGCATCATTCTTATAAGAGTAAAATGCACTAAATCCCCTTGTGTTTTCATAAAGTTGTATCATAAATTCTATATTTTGAAAAGTGACGTTATAGACCCTGTGTTATTAATAATATTGTACAATCTCCCCAATTTAACATCTTACTTAACTCTGTTAGTCAAAAAGCATAAAAGACCAAATTACCCCTGTTAAATTTTTTTTTTTTTTATCTAGCCTTTTGAATTTCTTTCTTCATCATAGATCACAATAACAAAATATTGATAAAACAAATTCATAAAACTTTATTTTTCCTCATTCTTCATAAAAGTATGAATCCAATACTTCAAGTTTCAAGCAATTTGAAAAAGAAATGAAAAGAAATGAATTTTTTAATTTTGTTTTCATGGCTGAAAATGTTGTTGGCTGACGACCCCAAAACGACGTCGTTTTGGTTTAACCAATGCCGTAATGACATGTCGCAAATGGGTTGACACAAAAATTTAATAGCTTGCAATTACAAGGATTTGAGCCCGCGACCTAAAGCTTGCCAAGCTCACACCCTATCACCATGCTAACTTATATTCATTTGCTCAATTTGAGTCGCTAAATTGTTATATTATCTTATCTAAATAGCACCTAAAACTACATCCGCCATTTTTGAAAGCCATCTTCATCAACTACCTTCACCAACCATCAACTTTTGAGAAACCATCAGCATAAAGATCCAGATAACAAATAAACAATAATAAATATTTTTAGATCATGAAATTTTGTAAAAATTGAAATTTAGCTTAAAACCCAATAACAAGGTTAAATTAAATCAAAATATTTTTAGGTTAAATTCTTATAAGAAAATGATGTATATTAGATAAGGATTGTCATAAGATTATTAATGGTGAACTTTTAAGAGTAATTTATGGTGGAGAGATGTGGTGATGGTGGGATGTCCAAATGGTAAGGAAGAAGAGTGAAAAAGACTTTTAAAAAAAAATGATAAACAAAAGAAAAAAATGGGTTGAATAAAGAGGCTACTGATTTTAGGATGGGTATTTTCGTCATTCTCCATCTATTTTACAGTATGATAGCTTTCATCTTTGCATTATTGGCGTGTGTAAGACAAACAACGTTAAAAATGACAAAAAAATGGACGGCGGGGGGCAATATGCAACATTTTTTATAACACAGGAAATAATACGACTTTTGAAAATACGGGGTTTATGATGCAACTTTATGAAAACACAGGGGGGTATGATGCATTTTACTCTTCTTATAATTAGGGCAAAAAATGTGTTTTTTTTAGTAATCACGAGGAACTCACCTTAAGGAATGTCAAATTGGATCCGTTCTAAGGCTATAAATTTAGGTGGTGCAATATGAGCTCTAACGCATGCTTCAAGTTAGTAAAGGATTGACAATATTTTTTTATGAGAGAGTGTATGTTCGAACTTTGGACCTTTGACTATTACAAGTCACTACTCGACTACTCCACCCTATCCTTGAAAATTAGTACAAACTATGTTAATAGTTAAATATCATTTAGTAGGTACTAGATTGCAAAGGAAAGAATTCAGGGGTGAATTTACTCTTTGGGTTAAATCTATTACTAGTTTACAACCCTCATTGACCCACAAAATTTATTACAGTCCTCATTAACCCTAAGAAACTCTTTAAGACACTACTATACTTTATTTTATCTCACTTAGTCCGATTCCCCATATCTAATAAATTTAATTTTCAAAATTATTTAACCTCCAAAAATAAAATATTCTGGTGCATGGGCATGATTAGCTTCATATGCATGCTAAAGTTTTCCAGTGAATTTATGGATCTACTTTGACATTCAATTATCCCCTTCAACAGGCTAAGTAGTCTTTGAAAATTTAATGATTTTGCTGTGATTAACAGTCGGCTGCTGCTCTCACGCACAAGGTTCTCTTTAACACCACAATATGTCTCTCAAACGTTGTTGGTCCACAAGAAGAAGTCAGTTTCTATGGCCATCCCCTGAGTTACATAGCTCCTTCTGTGCACGGCCTTCCTCATGTAAGTCGTAGTCCTAGCCTCTGACTATAGATATTACATTTCAAGACACACACTCCTCTTCCATAGCCGGATGATTCGAGTGTGAGACATTAGATGTGAGCTAGCTCTACCCGTATTAGGGTATTTTCAATTGGAGATACTATTCACAAAAACTTATCATTTTTTGCAATTTTTAGAGATCGGATCTCTAAATTTAGAGCCAAAATACATGGGGGCCACACAATTTTAGAGATTTGAGTTAAAATAGAGACCCAATTTACTTTTTTTCTCTAAATTTAGAGACCCAAAAAGTAATTAGGTCTCTATTTTGACCAAAAAGTTGATAAAAGTGGTGGACCGTATCTATTTTGGCTCTAAATTTAGAGACCCAAGTCTCTAAAATAGCCAAAAATAATAATTTTTTGTAAATAATTTCTACCATTGGAGATACCCTAAGATTCACAAATACTCTCACAGTCGGATGAGCCGACTGCCTGAGAAGAATTTTTCTTACATATTGCGATGTCTTCAAGAGTTGTGATTTAATACTTTTACTGTTATTCCTATGCAGGCACTATTAATTCATTACCAGAGCTACTTTGACAAAATGACCATTGTCCTAACATATGACCCAAGCGTCATTTTAGATCCCCATCTGCTCTTTGATGACATAGAGGAGTCTCTTAATATCATCAAAGATGCTGTTATCAAGAGGGGAATTGTAAAGGGTATTGCTGAACCTTGAAATTACTATTTTTTTATTCCGTGTATAACAAAAGTTTTATACTATCGGTGTTTATTAATATATATCTATTCAATTTGAAAATTACTTGCCTCTACACCAATGAGGAGTTTTCCGGCACTTCGACCGTGTTTTTTTTTTTTTTTTTTTTTTCTCTTTTAGATTAATATATATGAAAATAAGTGCTTAGGCCTATCTCAATTAAGCATTTGATCTTAACGTATTGTGAGTCTAAATGGACCGGTGGTCGAATTGTATATAAGATTAATTTCTCAAGTCGTTTTATTAATTTATTTACCTCTATTCCTGAAACGTTTTAATCATGTGAGAATTTAATACCGTTCTTGCAATTACTTGTAGGTTAGGATTCTTTATAACATGTATAAAATATGCATTGGTGCTATAGAGTAAATAATCGATCTCATCTAATAAGATAAGTTTCTACAAGATTAGATATTTATTTAATTGGTATATCGTCCATAATCAATTCTTTAACGCTCAACGGCTATAATTTTAATAAAGCCGAAGAGTCAAGATTCATTATTGTTTTTTGGTCAGAAAATTCATTACTGTGAGAAATACATTTTTATTGTCAACTCTCCAAGATCCATCAACCTTTCCCTTTCCCAAATATCATTTTTTTTTGTCAGACCCAAATATCAAAATCACATCAGGCGATAATGCTGTATTTCTTTACCTTTGATCTAGATGTATATTTATGTCGGAGATATCATATTAATTAAATATATATATTTTGATGGTTTAAATTTTAAAATTTGATTAGTTACAATGTACATAATGATGTTTACCGTCTCCGCCTCTATGACAAACAAGGAGATATAGCATATTAATGACACTAAACTAATTAAATATTGGTACATTAGAAAATTACTTTACATGTTAGCTCAATCAAATGTGTTGGTGTATGCGGAGGTTACGTTCTAGAAGAGGATTTTTTTTTGCTGGAAAAACAAAGTATTTATTAAACTCAATCAAAAGATTACATAAACAATCAACCATTAACAAAATCACCTAAGGGTATTCTCAATGTTCTATTTCCTACTTAATATTCTATTTTTGATATTATATTTAAACTTTTTACATGTATAAAATTTAAATTTAATTGACTGAAACAAACTAGCAACAATGGCATCTTCCGGCCGGAACAAACTAGCAACAACTCTAGAAGAGGAAGTTATTTGACCATTGCATGATTATTTCTTTGAGCCACGAGTTATTTTAGCAAAGGCGAACACGCAATATCAAATGATAATCGACAGTTATATCCACTATTAGCAAACAATCTTTTTCATTGCTTTAATTCATCAAAGCCACGTGGTAGCTCGAGAAAAGGACAAATAAGCGAAATTAGATAACGTAAATGATTATGGCTCTGTTTGGCCTAGTTGTGAAATTTTAGTTTTTAAACTGTAGAGCTTTTGCAGTAAAATTTTAGTTAAAAGTGTTGTTGAACAAAAGTCGTTGGTTGTTTGACCTATATTAAGTAATATTGAACTTTTAAAAAATTTGAAGACAATATTGTACTTTAAAAAATATGAAGTTGTATCCTTGAAAAAGAAAAAGTAAAAAAAAATATATTCCCGTATTATATAAAAATAATTTCACAAAAATTTATTTTGAATTGGAGCTTTTTATTTTTCAATTTTTTCTAACTTTAATTTTTATCTAAAAACACTTTAAAAAATAGGCCAAGTAAGTGAGATGAATTTTTAAACTCACATAAAATACTTTTGAGTATAAAAAATTTAGGCCAAACAGAACCTATATCAACAAGGTTATTAAACTATCTCAATGTAAAAAACCCTAGTCAACCCACGATCAAGACAATACAATTAATTTAATACCAATCAATTAAGTCTTCAATTTGTTTAGGAGTTTGCTTTTACGTCGTTTCCATGTACAATTCCTTTCATTAGGTGTAGTTGTATCGATATTTTGGAATTTTTTTGTTGTTGTCAGGTGCTCTTTAATATACGGTCGAGATTCTTCTTATATCATTAAAACTATCGAAGTTTATGAACTCAAGACAAATTAAGTCCACTTATTATTAGTGACTTTGTAATGAAATTTATTAGGAGACTTTTTTCCAACACATAATTACAAATTCTTTTTTAAAGAAAAAAAATAAATATACGCTTTAACAATGTAAACTTTTAAGTTAAATAATCACTTATAACGTATACAACGATATTTAGCGCCTCCACCTTTAATGACATAGCCATCCTTTTTACAACTCTTGATAGTTGTTGCATATCCTTGTGTCAAAAACCATTAAGTGCCATTATAAATAAGCAATTAATCTTACAGTGCTTGTGACCTATAGTATTGCATAATGACTATACGCAATTTAATATTCTGCTGCTAGTATGTTGAATTGGAAATTAATTAACATTCAATTCGGAGATAGATAAACTTTTTTTTTTTTGGTGATTGAAATTTTAGTGATTATTTTCCTGTTAGTGTGATAGTATGTTCTCTCATTTGAGTTTGTAATTGTTGGGTTCTTTCGTCAGCTTTTTGGGTCAACCACTAGATGCTCTTTGCCTCTTGATCGAAAAGGATAAAAGAGGAGAAACATTACTATGATAGTTCGTTTCACTACAAGAAAACAGTCTTGAGACTATAAAAAATGGTGACCAAAAAAGTTTGGTAGCCATTTGCAACGAATGGCGACGAAAGGGCGACGAAATAAAATATTTCGTCACCGTTTGGTGGCTAAAATGTGCGAAAAAAATATGTTAATAGGAAAATTACAAATGGTCGCCATTTGGTAGCCAAATGGCGACGAAATAACGACAAACAAAGATAATTTTTGATTAATTAATTTTTGGTCGCCATTAGGTCGCCAAATGGCGACCACATGGCCACCGTTATCATTAATTTTTGTTCGTATCTTAATTACCAAAAATAAATTATAAAATAGAAAAAATATAAATATGGTATCCATTTGGTCGCTATTTAGCGACCAAATGGTGACCAAAAAATATAAAACTTTATAGAAGTAAAAATTATAAAAAAAATAAATTGAGAAAATAAAAAGTTAAATAAATAAACTAAATAAGGGTTGCCCTTAGGTCGTAAAAGGGCGACCCATACGCGACCAATATCATTTAATTTTTTAAAAAGAAATTACAAAAAAAGTAAAAAAAGTTATAAAATAAAAGAATTAATTATATCAACTAAATTCTACATTTTGAATAATAGTTCGTAGCCCCGTGGTGGCCATTGGCCATCAAACGGTGACAAAACGTAAAAGTTTGGTCGCCCTTTGGTCGCTAATAGCCACGAAGGGGCTACAAAGTATCTATGTTCATAAAATGTTAGGTAGATTTAAAATATAAAAATTAATAATAACAAATACATTAGAAATTTGTTCAAAATCTATTTTGTTTTGATTGAAAATATATTATAAGGTTTACACAATGGTATAAAGTTATACATATTTAAGATATAAGAGTATGAAAATGAATTAATAATTAATAATTCTATATTTAACAAAAGTGGGATTATGAAATATAAAGTGAAAAGCAATGAAGATTGTATCATTGTCATTAGTTTTTCGCACACCAATCAAATTATAATTTTGTACTAACATCAATGAATTAGTATAAATTGAAGAATGACTATAATAAAAGATAATATTTAGCTTAGAAGATCTACTTAAAATAAAAGAATTGATTATATGAAAGAAATTTTATTTTTTGCATGCTAGTTCGTAGCCTCGTGGTGGCCATTGGCTACCAAACAACGACAAAAAATAAAAGTTTGGTCGTCCTTTAGTCGCCATTAGCTACGAAGGGGCTACGAAATATTCATGTTCATGAAAATTTAAGTTGATTTAGAACATAAGAATTAATAATAACAAATACATTACAAGTTTGTGTAAGATCTATTTTGTTTTGATTGAAAATATATTATAAGATTTATTAGGTCGTAGCCTCGTGGTGGCCATTGGATACCACATAGAAGAAGTGAATATATGAAATAAATTCAATCTTTAGCATAATAGTTCGTAGCCTCGTGGTGGCCATTGGCTACCAAATAACGACGAAAAATAAAATTTTGGTCGCCAATGGCTACGAAGGGGCGACGAAATGTCCATGTTCGTAGAAGTGAGATTAATTTAAAATATAAGAATTATTAATAACAAGTACATTACAAGTTTGTGCTAGATCTATTTTCTTTTGATTGAAAATATTTTTTATGGTTTATTTAATGGTATGAGGTTGTACATATTTAAGATATAAGGGCACGAAAATAAATTAATGATTAATACTTCTATATTCTAATTAACAAAAAGTAGTGTTGCTGAAATACAAAGTGAAAAACAATGAAGATTTTATGCATTATCATTAGTTTTTCATATACTAATCAAATTCTAACTTCGCACTAGTATCAATGAATTAGCGTAAATTGAAGATTGACTATAATAAAATATGATATTTAGCTTAGAAGAGCTATTTAAAACAAAAGAAGTGATTATATGAAATAAGTTCCATCTTTTGCATAATAGTTCGTAGCCCCGTGGTGGCGATTGGCCACCAAATGGCGACGAAAAGTAAAATTTTGGTCGCCAATGGCTACGAAAGGGCGACGAAATATCTATGTTCATAGAAGTGAGATTAATTTAAAACATAAGAATTAATAATAAAAAGTACATTACAAGTTTGTGCTAGATCTATTTTCTTTTGATTGAAAATATATTTTATGATTTATTTAATGGTATGAGGTTGCACATATTTAAGATATAAGGGCACGAAAATAAATTGATGATTAATATTTCTATATTCTAATTAACAAAAAGTAGTGTTGCTGAAATACAAAGTGAAAAACAATGAAGATTTTATGCATTATCATTAGTTTTTTATATACTAATCAAATTCTAACTTCGCACTAGTATCAATGAATTAGCGTAAATTGAAGATTGACTATAATAAAAGATGATATTTAGCTTAGAATAGCTATTTAAAACAAAACAAGTGATTATATGAAGTAAATTACATCTTTTGCATAATAGTTCGTAGCCCCGTGGTGGCCATTGGCCACCAAATAGCGACGAAAAGTAAAATTTTGGTCGCCCTTTGGTCGCCAATGGCTATGAAAGGGCAACGAAATGTCCCTGTTCATAGAAGTTAGATTGATTTAAAACATAAGAATTAATAATAACAAGTACATTACAAGTTTGTACTAGATCTATTTTCTTTTGATTAAAAATATATTTTATGGTTTATTTAATGGTATAAGGTTGCACATATTTAAGATATAAGAGCACGAAAATAAATTGATGATTAATACTTCTATATTCTAATTAACAAAAAGTAGCGTTGCTGAAATACAAAGTGAAAAACAATGAAGATTTTATGCATTGTCATTAGTTTTTCGTATACCAATCAAAAATTTAACTTCGCACTAGTATCAATGAATTAACATAAATTTAAGATTGGCTATAATAAAAGATGATATTTAGTTTAGAAGAGCCATTTAAAATAAAAGAAGTGATTACATAAAATAAATTCCATCTTTTGCATAATAGTTCGTAGCCTCGTGATAGCCATTGGCTACCAAATGGCGACGAAAAGTAAAATTTTGGTCACCCTTTGGTCATCAATGGCTACGAAGGGGCGACGAAATGTCCATGTTCATAGAAGTTAGATTGATTTAAAATATAAGAATTAATAATAACAAGTACATTACAAGTTTGTGCTAGATCTATTTTCTTTTGATTGAAAATATATTTTATGGTTTATTTAATGGTATGAGGTTGCACATATTTAAGATATAAATTGATGATTAATACTTCTATATTCTAATTAACAAAAAGTAATGTTACTGAAATACAAAGTGAAAAACAATGAAGATTTTATGCATTGTCATTAGTTTTTCGTATACTAATCAAATTCTAACTTCGCACTAGTATCAATGAATTGGCGTAAATTGAAGATTGACTATAATAAAAGATGATATTTAGCTTAGAAGAGCTATTTAAAACAAAACAAGTGATTATATGAAATAAATTTCATCTTTTGCATAATAGTTCGTAGCCCCGTGGTGGCCATTGGCCACCAAATGGCGACAAAAAGTAAATTTTGGTCGCCCTTTGGTCGCCAATGGCTACGAATGGACGACGAAATGTCCATGTTCATAGAAGTTAGATTGATTTAAAACATAAGAATTAATAATAACAAGTACATTACAAGTTTGTACTAGATCTATTTTCCTTTGATTGAAAATATATTTTATGGTTTATTTAATGGTATGAGGTTGCACATATTTAAGATATAAGAGCACAAAAATAAATTGATAATTAATACTTCTATATTCTAATTAACAAAAAGTAGTTTTGCTGAAATACAAAGTGAAAAACAATGAAGATTTTATGCATTGTCATTAGTTTTTCGTATACCAATCAAATTCTAACTTCGCACTAGTATCAATGAATTAGTGTAAATTGAAGATTGACTATAATAAAATATAATATTTAGTTCAGAAGAGCCATTTAAAACAAAAGAAGTAATTATATGAAATAAATTCCATCTTTTGCATAATAGTTCGTAGCCTCGTGGTGGCCATTGGCAACCAAATGGCGACGAAAAGTAAAATTTTGGTCGCCCTTTGGTCACCAATGGCTACAAAGGGGCGACGAAATTTGAAACATATAAATAAAAAATAAATAAAAAATTAGGGTTTTTGGGCGACCAAACTGCTTGTCGCCCTTTGGTCGCGAGAACCACTTAAGGCACTGCCCTCTAATTTAAGAGGGCGACCAAAGGGCTTGGTGGCCCTTTGGTCGCCCCCTTTTACTAAAAACAGGGGGCAGAACGTTGCCCCCTAGTTTTAGTAAGACTTATATTTTTTTTTTTCTTTCAAAAACCCCACCCCATCCCACCCTATCCCACCCCTTACCCCACCCCACCCCACAACCCTACCCGACCCCTCAAAGGTATGTATTATTTTTTACTTTGTTTATTACATTATGAATATAGTATGTATGTATATGTATATCTATATATATATATATGTGTGTGTGTATGTGTGTACCTATTTGCACATATATACATATATATATATATATATATACATATATATATATATATATATATATACATATATATATATATATATGTATATACATAGCTTAAAATAGATATATGTATAGCTTAAACTTTATACATATAGGTATATGAATTTTTTTTTCTACTTTTTTTTATTTTCGTTTTTGCTTTTTTTATTTTATTTTATATGTAGATCATACTTTTTAAATAAATCCTATATAAATATGTATAATATATATATATGCATTTTGCTTTTATTTTAATGTTATTTTTTTATTTTCATTTTTTTCAGATTTTTATTTTCAGTTTTTTTTATTTTGGTTTTTCCCTTTTTTCTATTTTTTTTATTTTCTCTTTTTTTTTTTTTTTATATATATAGATCCTATATATATATATATGTGTGTGTATGTGTGTGCATTTAGCTTTTATTTTATTGTTATTTTTTTATTTTCATTTTTTAAGATTTTTTTTATATACATTTTCCCTTTTTTCTGTTTTATTTTATTTTATTTTATTTTATTGTAGATTTTTTTTTCTATTTTTATTAATGGTGGATCTTTGAAATATTTTTTTGTAGGATTGGAGTTTGTTTTGTGTGATAGACCAGACTATTACGGCTCAAGTTAGTCTTCTAATTCACTATTTTTTATATTCATGTTGATATATTATATTTGAAATAATGTTGTAGGTGAGATATTGTTATGATGTTTGTTGAGATAATAATTGCGTATATAATTGATTATTTATGATGTTTGTTGAGATATTTAGCTAAAATTTAAGTTGATTCTTGAGTTATTTCTTGTATATGAAGTATATATGCGTACTTCGTTTAGGTACATGTTTCGTTGGTTAATTGATAGGTGGTTGTTTGGGTGTTGTTTGATTGAGTAATTGCGGAATGTGTTGCTAAAAAGTTGAAGTATTGTTAAAGAAAGTTAGTTTAAGTGTTGTTTTACATTCTTTTGTGTTGTGTTGTTAGAGCTTGAGTTGGAATCAAGTAGAGTCGGAATTGGTTAATATATGGACATATATGCTTGAGGTTAGGTAACATACTTCGTTACCTAATCAATGTGTTTTAAGTGATTTTTACATGTAGAATTACTAAGTGTTGCATTATTTAAAGTGTTGAAGTGCCGAGGGGCATCCTCTTTGAGTCGTGGAAACTCACCCTCATTTACTAACATTAATTTCAGGTGAGCCAGAGTTGGGATTCATGACTCAAGAGGCTGAGGTCGAGCCATTTGATGTCGTGCATTATGTGAATGAGTCTTATGCTCAAGAGTCCCATCCTTGTTAATGCTTGCTTGGATATTTCCTATGTTATCTTTGTGTTTATGGTTATAATGTATGAAAGACTTGCACTTATGTAATATGTAATGTTGTAGCTTTACTTTAAGTTAGTAGTTTATAGTCTTTTTGTTGAATGATCAAAGTAAGCATGACTTGAGGAGCAGCAACTGGCGCACTCGAAATTGCTGAGAATCGTGACGCAATTGCAGGATAACATGACCCGGATGCGAGACAAGCGCCCATCCCCTGATCCAGACCAACACGATAATTAATAGGTTTTAATTTGTTTAAAAAAAAATTTTAAACCTAATATTATGTACTTTATTTTAAAGATCTTTTAAATATTTAAATATACATATATTAAATTAATTTTGGTTTTGTAAATATTAAATTTAATTTTTATTTTTTTAAAAATTATTGTGTGGCGACGAAATGGCGACAAAAACTTAGCTACCACATGGCGACTATTATTGGCTACCATATGGAGATGAAAATTAATGAATAAAAATAATAATTAAAAAATTTGGCTACCTAGTGGCGACAATAAAATAGCCACCATATGGCCACCAAAATCGGCTAAAAATTTTGGCTACCAAATGGCGACCAACGTAAATAATTAATAAAAAAAAATTAAAATTTTTGGCTACCTAATGGTGACGAAAGTATGGCTACCACATGGCCACCAAATTGTTGCTACAAAAATTGGCTACCACATGGCCACCAAATTAAATAATTAACAAAAAAATATTAAAAATAATTTGCGACCTAATGGCGACAAAAAATAGCCACCATGGGGCGACCATGCATAATTAATTGATACAAAAATTAACGAATTAATTAATAAAATTGCTAATTATAAAAATTAACTAATAATTTAATTTTCTAAATATTGCGACCAATGGGCTACGAAATGTAAAAAAATTACATATATATATATAAATATATTTTTCCGATTTGGCCATCAAAATGCAACCAAATGATAAAATGGCGACAAGGGTTTTCTCGACGCTCGATTTTTGGTTGCCCTTTGGTCACCCAATGGGTGTAGGCGACGAAAGGGCGACGAGAAACCTTCGTCGCCCCAGACCAATTTTCTTGTAGTGTTTGTAATTAACTTTGCCTCCCTTTAATTAAATTTAAAAAAAAAACCAAATTACGACCATGCTTTGAAGAAGAAAGAGTCCATTCCTTACCAAATTATTTTCTACTTTTCAGTATATTAGAAATTAAAAGGCAAATTATTTTTATATGTAATTTTCTTTCTATATATGTATACAACAAGTTGAAAAAACTGAACATGGACTTCCCTATCCCCATTAATTTATGAAAGTAACTTGTACGTAATTGCTTTTAGTTCGGCCAATAATTAAAGTAAGATTTTAATTTAGCTTTCCGTTATCCACGATGCATGTGTGCCCTTTTTTGGCACATTGATTTGATTAGATAACTTTACAAGGGGAAAAATTTTAGCCGCTTAGCAAACTACCAAACTACATTCTATTCTAGAACATTTCATCCATATGGGCGACAAGTTTCATCACCTATTCATATTTATCTCTCCAGTCTCCACTTACTGCACCGATAGGCTCCCTACTGTGTCCCATTTAATTCCCCCGCCTAAATCCAACAGTAGCTACTCAAAGCGTTAGTTTATTGATCGAGCGTTTAAAGTTTAGGCAGAAAATTTGCTCATGTATTGAATAAGAAGAAATCAGAGATTAAGTTAATTTGCTTAGTATTAGTTTCAATAGATTTTGTATTTTATTAATTTAAATTATATTTTTTTTTGACAAAATTATATCTCTCAAAATTTGTTACCTCTAATACAAACTCGAAAAGTTTCTAAGAGAGAGTTTGCTATTATCTAAAAAGGAAAAATCCAATTGTAGGTCCTACAACTAGACCTCTTGTGTACAACACACTGAGAAAAGAAAATTTATTATCATACTTTTTTTGCTAGGCAAGCAAATGATCATTTTATTCTACATCTAAAAATGAGGTACAAAAGAAATGGATCTTTACATCAGGCTATTAATAATTTGTTATCTAGAGTAAAGAGATCTATTCTGTATACTATTAACATATATATTTATTTTGCACCAAAATAATATTTCTAACACTAAGTAGGATCTTCTTAATGATTTGTTCCTCCGTGTATGAGTCGGTACCAAAGATCCTACCATTTCTTTCCTGCCAAATGTAGTAGACACTTGCACAAAACATAAACCTTACAAGATCTGCTTTCAGGGACTTCTATCTACAAATTCTACAGAGCTTGATAACCAACAAATCTCAGGGAACATTAATGTTATGCACATTGATAAGTGAAGAGAAATAACTCCAAATCTTGTTTGTAAAGGGACACTCAAAAAATAAGTGACTTCTACACTCCATTTTCTTTAAATCTAAATGCTAAATATTATAAAATTATTCTTAAAGTTACAAGAAACGTCTCTACCTTACTACCTAAATAATTTTGCCAATACCGCAACAAATAATTTCCAATCTCACAGTTGACTGATGGGTGTGGCGGTTAGGCATCATTAAAGACATTTCTCATTCTCAATATATTTCTCGAGAGTACAAATCTACTTGTGGGAGGTTGTCATATATTCAAGTCTCTATCCCACCATTGTTCTTAGCCTCTTCTCATACTATAAAAGACTCTTGATATACAGGTTTGCATGAACAAGTCTGTCCAGCTAATTAGAACGTAAAGAGAGAATCGCAAACGAGAAAAAAAAAAAAAAAAAAAATGGCCAAGGATGGGCAGGTAAACATGGTGGAAGAAGAGCCCGCAAGCCCTTCAACACGATTGTTTCATTCACCAGGGCTTGATTGCTTCATCATTACCATCATAGGCTGCAAAAACAAGATCGATCCTGAAGTAATTAAAAAAGGAGGCTTTAATACTTTGTTCAACATTCCTCGTTTCTCTAGTGTCATGGTGAGGAATGTTTTCATGCAATGTTAACTATTTGATAACTATCTTTGATTCTTTGTAGTTCCCGAATGTTTCTATCAATATGCACATCTATGCCTATTACAGGTGAAAAAACAACTTCCACATTAATATTCGTTTTTTCTTTTTGATTTTGAAAATTCTCTTCTCCAAGGTTAGCGTCGTGCAGAGGGCTGCCCTTTTACCTGAATTAATTTGTAGTTTGCTAGTGTGCTGATCTTTTTCCTTTGCAAACAAAGGTTAAGGATGAGAAACGCGGTATGAGATGGATTCCGAAGACAGTGACATTAGAAAACCAACTCTTCTGTCCGGACATAGACTATGATATCATGATGAACTCAGCAGATGAATTTGTCGAAGACTACATTGAAGGTCTCGCAACAAAGCCTATGGACCTAAGCAAACCGCTGTGGGAATTGCACATACTGAATGTGAAGACATCAGAAGCAAATGCTTTAGCAATTTTTCGTGCACACCATTCAATGGGTGATGGTATCTCTCTAGTCTCTGCTCTTTTAGCCTGTCTGAGGAAAACCTCGGACCCCGAAAGTTTACCTAGCATACCTGGGAAGAAACCAACGAAGAACGCCAACAATTCACGTGCAATTAAACGGTTCTTTTACGCGATTTGGCTGATGATTATGTTGATAATCAACACGTTGGTGGATGTTACGTTGCTTTTTGCAACGGTGTTGTTTTTGAAGGACTCAAAAACTCCACTAAAGGGTGGACCTGGGATTGAGCGGACTCATAAGCGTATTATGCACCGAACAGTAAGCTTAGATGACATAAAGCTAGTGAAGAATGCAATGAACGCGGTACATGGTTAATCAATTTGATTAATTTGTTCATTAATTATCAAGATTCTATAGTTTTTCTTAATTTTCACCTTTACTTTGCACAAATCTGTGGTTTAATTTTTCTGACTTCATGTTTACCTGTTTCATCTAGACCATTAATGATGTGATTCTCGGGGTTACACAAGCTGGTCTCTCTCGTAATGTTAATAGGAGATACGATAAGGTTTTCTCTCATTTGCTTAAGACACCCCTGTATTTTTTTTTTTTCTTATTTAAGGGAGGCGTATTAAATAATGTCATCTACGACAATTGATCTTATAATATTTCGCACTCACAACGAGGACATTCCCCACGACGTGCAAAATATTATATTTCTGAATTGCGACCACCGCTTCTGTTGGTTGTCTAAATAAACATGCCTTAATCTATAAGCAGTAATTTTGTTATCTTGTCCTCTCATTTCACAGATTGTGATATTGAAAAAAACCACAAAGCATCGGAGAGGAGAAATAGTTTGCCGAAGAGTATTCGCTGTAGAGCATCAGTAATTTTTAACATTAGATCATCCGCAGGACCTCAGGTAAATTACTTTTCAAAACTTCGCTATATAACATGAGTCGTAGCTCTGTTCACTGCATGTGGTTGTGTTTAGCCTGCTGCATTTAGACTTCCACATGAATTTTACAATGTGATCCCGTCTAAAGTAAATTTATCGTCATTTGATGCCATTATGTATTTTACACATGGATTTTATGCAAATAATCCTGCGTAAGTTAGGCTTTTCGTGATCAAATACGATACCATTAATTAATTACGAATGCATTTAATATGACATTGACCCCCTTCGGCTCAAAAATAGAATGATAGACTGATAAATGTGGTATCATTTAAGTCTTTCTAATATATTCAAGGGCAGAGCCACATGGTATTGAGTGTAGGCATATAGGCCTACACTGAAACATTTATTTAAATTTGAGTTGTACTCTTACTCTAAGAGCAAGTCCAACTTAGTTGGTTAAGGCATCATTTTAAAAGGTTGGCAAAATGGTCCTCGACCCCTGGCAGGTGCGTTTGTGGTAGTTTTTTTTCCTTTTTGCTTTTCTTTTCAGCAGATGGGATAACAGGGAGGTGGAATTTTTTTCTTTTTTCTTTTCCTTTTCACCAACTGTTATATAATAGGGAGGTCATATATTACAAAAGGTATTTTCATAAATGTACATAAAAAAATTTATACTTTTGAATTTTTTCCTCATGATTTTATTTTTTCTTTTTGACTAAAAAAAAAAAAAACAAACAAACAAAAGTGAGAGCACAAATCAAATTAATCACTGGCTAGGCACCGGGTGCCTACACTGACCTCCGGTGCCTGACTACGCCCTTGAATATATTGAATATTTTTTGGGCAAGGAAATCCCTCCTCCTTCATTCACTCCGTCGGGAGAGTAATTAGAATAAATTGAGTCACGTTTTCATATATATTTTAATAGAACACTTTTTTATCTACTTTTTACTATTTTCAAAAGAGAAGATTATTCTCCTTGTCCACGCCATATACGAATTCAATCAGAATTTTAGAATAAAAACAAGAGATCTTTCTCGATCAATCTCTTTTGCCCCTCATTCTTGGTTTGTATAGTCATCATACACTTAATATGATAAATATCATATGGATTAACGAGGCTTGTATCTGCTGTAAAATTGCAAATATATTGTAGGTTGTTGCTGATATGAATAAGAGGAAGTCGAAGGCTAAATGGGGTAACCTTATTGGCATTTCCCTTCTTCCTGTAAGATTTGCTTTACGTGATGATCCCTTAATTTATATTCGGGAAGCTCAAAGATTGGCATATCGAAAGAAGCTCTCACTTCTGCCTAGATTCTCATACGCAACTGTTAATCTCGTACTCAAGTTATTAGGATTAAAGGTAATCTACTTATCCTAATTAATGAACTCAATTTAATTACTGGTCTTTAATTGAATAATCAGACTAATTAGTTGGCCAAAGCTCGCATGCTCACAAATTTCAAAAAATATATCAGACTAGTTAACTATGTGATTTAATATTATTGGGTTGGATCCTCTCTGTTGATTCTTTGGTTTTCTAAGTGAGGTGTATTATGAGTCATCAGATATAAGTCTCTTGAAATCTCATTTATTTTTCTCAAATATTCTTTAAAACATGTTTTTCTTTTTTTTCATATATATAGATGATGAGCTTATTGCTTCAAATCTGATGGCTAATTATTAAAACGAACAAATCTAATTATCCATAATACACGTCATCTAAAAAATAGGCTAAAACGCTATACTTAAATTAGCATTTAAAATGAATGAGACCGCTAAGTACGTTCACATGCCTAGTAATGACAAGGTTTATATGCATGCATCCTAAAGATTACCATTGAAATTACGTATCTAGATCTTGAACAAAAGAAAAAGAAAAAGAAATTATGTATGACATATTGATCTTGCAATTAGCGGTTTCAATAAGTTAGTTTTTTTACATGACCCTACCTGGATCCTACCTCCTCCAGACAAGATAATTTGTTTTGAAATTTGACACTTTGGGTGTAAGTCCAAAAAATTCCTCACCATAGAAAAAAAAAAAAAAGGAAAAAATTAAGCCTTTTGTTTGATTAACAGGTAGCTGCTGCTCTGACGTACAAGGTTCTTTTTAGCACTACAATATGTTTCTCAAATGTTGTTGGTCCACAAGAAGAAGTCAGTATCGATGGGAATCCCATAAGTTACATAGCTCCTTCTGTGCATGGTCTCCCTTATGTAAGTATTACCTTTTGCAAGAAGCAAAGCATTCAAGAATAAATTTGTTCATAACAGTATAATATTATGAGCGACATTCAAAGATTGTAACGGTTTATAATCTTCGAATCCCGCTTATAATAATATAATGTTATAAAAAGATCTTTAATTACTTGCGATCATTTAATTACCGCCATTGAATATTAATCTTCAATTAGCTTTCCCCATGACAAATGAAATATATATCTCCTTTTTCTTTTGAATATTGTGGTTAGTTTAGTAATACTTCTGTTTTATAACTATGAAGGCACTAATGATTCATTACCAGAGCTACGCTGACAAAATGACCATTGTCCTAACATATGACCCAAGCGTAATATCTGATCCCAACCAGCTTTGTGATGATTTAGAGGAGTCTCTTAAAATCATTAAAAATGCTGTTATCAGATCAAAAGGGCTTGTATAGGGTGTCAAACCTTGAAAGCAAGCCTTGATGATGTCTTCTTATTTTTTGTAATTTTAAAGTGGATTTGACCTTTTCTCGGGTTATAATCAAAGGTGCAGTTTCATGCTTTGAGCTGCCTTATTACTTAGGTGTTTACATTTAAATAACGAATATCATTGTATAAGTATTGAGAAATATATATATTGAGTGGGCTTACAGCAATAAAGAAGAAATTCTTCCGCACATGAATTTCCTGCAAGTTCTATGCATGAGATGCATCCCCTAATTATACACTTATGTGAAACAAACTGTTTTTCCTCATTCTTATTTATTTTTAGGGTAATAACTGGAATAGTCCACAAACTATAATAAAAAGTTCGATTTAAGTCTCTCAATTTTATTTTTATAATTTTAGTTCTTAACAATTTAAATTGTTTCCCCATTAACGCTTAATTAATTTTGTCCAAACAAGATATTCTTCTTATATTTTGATACAAATTCACTAAAAGTATTCATGGCCGAACACCTTTAAAAGGAATAAAACTCCTTGTGGTTTATAAGAATGTAACCAATAATAATAATAATAATAATAATTCGTCTCACTAGATACATAGCCAATGAGCTACAATTCAATAGATCTTAAAGAATTATTAGATTATCACAATGGTATCGTGCAATGAACCGCAATTTTGCCGATCATCAAAGGCTGTTTTATATTATCACAGTACTAAAAGTATAACATGCAATTTTAATAAAACAATTAATTTGCATTCTATCTATATTAAAAAGGTTTGACATGAAATAGCTAGCATGTTTTGGTATCCATTTATGTTTTGGGCCTCACCACATCCAAGTTTCCCAGTCAAGCTAGCCACTAATTGACCTTTCTAACATAAGAAAAAAAATTCGAAACGACTTGTCTTTTTTAAATATAATAATGATACATATTCATTTTTAATAAAATTTGCATATTCTTTTTGAACGTTCTCAAACACAAGCCCTTGTCATAGCCATTATTTGGAGTGTCTCCTTGCTGGGAACTATGGCCCTAATAATGAGAGGTTGGTTGAGTGGGACAAATCTTCTTCATATACAAAACAATAATGCATTTCACTCCACAGGCAATATCGCGAGGCAATCACGAGACAACACGTTCCTCAAATTGCCAAGAGTGTCTTCTTCACACGTCTTTCTCCATAAAAAGTCAATGGACCCATGAATGAAACACAACCATTCTTTGTCGTATTTTGAGGAAGGCCCATTTGATGTTGCAAATTTAATTTGCAAACTACTAGTACAGTTGCAACTGAGTTCATTTTAGAACTATAAAAATTAGCCAAGCAAATTCTAACTTCCCATCATATATAGATGGATAGATATAAATTTGAAGAAAAAATGGTGCTAGATATAGACTTGATTCAAATACAATACATTAAATTTACAATTACACGCTCATTGTCATATGTTTTTTTGTAAAATATTTCAAATCGATTAAAAACACAAGAATAACCGTAATCAACAAATACCTAAAGCTAAGAATCCTTCTCCAAAAGGCAAGACAAGTTGCTAGAACATTACGCATCCAATAATGCAAATGCTATTTTACCCAATCTAGCCTGCCTTGACAACAAATTTGCAACACAATTTGCATGATTATTAGATTTTCATGTAAATTCCATATATTGGAACTTTATATTAAATACAATTTCTCAATTTGCCTTTCTGCACTAGGTGTATAATTTTTTTTATTATTTGGGGGGTATATAAGATGGCTCTAAAGGGCTGAATAAGTCACCCTTGTCCTTTCCTTTTCATATGTTGTTCTCCACAAAAATAATGTCCTAATGTAATAAAGGACAAGTTGGAACTAGAGGACACTTGTAAATGTCAAAATATACCAAACAACATTGTCAAATTGACATTATTTTATCTTTGTGCATTATTCGCCCCATAAAAGACAACCAAGTCACTTCAAATTGGCTCGGTGCAAAAAGACTTTTATGTTTAAAATCAGTAGTACTCTTTTATCTTCCATAACTAACTTATAAATGCATATATATTGAAACGTGTGAGTGCACCATGACACTGTCCCTTAATTTACAAAGAGCATCTGCCACCTACGTAGCAATGCCACATTTATAATAATAGTCCGATTTGTAACTGAACCGGAAAAGTTATCGATACATATCTTTTTGAAACCTGTGGACAAAAATGCACATCCTTTGACACACTTCTATTTTGTAGTATTAGAATTACACCGCAGATTTTCATTGCTAGAAGTTCAAGTATAATTTCACTTGCTGAAGGGTCCGCTTCACATTATTGTTAAAAGGACATAGACAAAATATGTCAATTAGGTATAATATTGGCAAAGCAGGGTTTCGCTTCTTGTTTTTTTCTAACTATGGTACATTAATGGTATCTCGGGGTCCATCATCAAAGTTAAGGAGGGTCTCACACTGAAATTATTAATGGACAAATAAATCACGTTGCATATGCGTGTCAAATAACTTGATCTACATATATATTGTTCTTGTAAAATTATTCAAAAGATAAGATTTATCGTGTCACTTCAACAAATTAGAAGAGTATTTTATGTATTTTCCATTAAAGATATTCGGCCAAACATATATCATTCTTTCAATCCACAATGAGCATTTCACTATATATTTTATAATAAAAAAAAAGAGGAAGACGTGCTACCCCATTTCGCCATCTTAATTCCTCTCCGCGTACTTGTAGAGCTGCTTTATCAGCATATTGTAGAATGATGTATTAGAGCACAAGCTTAAATTGGACCCCGGGAACACAAAAAAGGAAAATAGACTTTATTCTTAAAGTACTTCTTGTTTGTATTTGTCCATTTCTGGAACTAGCCCTAAGTATCAAACTGGCTATATACGTGTAGCATAAGAATTACAATCTTTTGGTCTCTTCTAATCATTTCAGTACACGGCAAAATTCTCCACCATCAGTTGGGGACCTTTTACAACTACTCACCTTTTAAGTTTGACATTGCCATGGTTCAACTTTTGATTCTCCAAGCTGGAACTCAGGTAACCAAATTGGCAGAAATTCTCCAAGCTGGATCTCAAGTAACGAAATTGTCATGAGCTTAGTGCAGATTATTCATGCAGCACCTAATTTTTAGAGATTAGAGACTAAGTCAGCAAACTACACTTAGTCGATAAGTTAAAATAAATCAATATAATCTGTCTATGATAGGTCGTCAAGTATTCTCTTGTACCATGAATATTAAATATAAATACACAACAAACATACTATGACCCGTGTGACTTAAAGCCTCTCAACTATGTATCGAGATATAAGACAACTGCGATTCGTGACATAATGCGGCTTTCAAGAGGGTTTTGTCCGTAATAAACGGGTCGCTCTCATATTTGTCAGCGTCAACTAGTCAAGATGCACTCTCATAACCCCTCTTATTCTCTGCCTCATCATTCTTGTGTTTGCATTCGGCAAACGCGAAAAGTGCCATGAAATCTTGGGCCATATAAGGCAACATAGAGGTCCCATATGCCAAAGCAATTCCAATTTCCATTTGCTAAATATCAAGAAAGACAAGGAATGCATTATGCGATCGAATTATCAACTCCAGCTGTTTTTTTCTTTTCATGAATTGATCTATCGATCTATATTTAAGCATCTCTAAATCGTTTTCAACTTTTTCAATGTCCACAATTCTCGAAGGCCATGGCAGAAACTCCAAGGATCATCGCGAGCTAAGGTTTCAAGTGACAAAATTCACAAAGTACTAAACATTTTATGTAAGAATAAATGGTCGGCTTTCATGATTTCAGCTTCTATTGCAGTAAAAAAAAAAAAAAAAATGGACGGCTTTGAAAAGACGAAAGAGAAAGAACGATGAGTCACGCACAGGAAAAGCTTGTGAATGCGACCAGAAAAAGATTAAAAAGCTAGTGAAAAATGTGACCAGATACACATTATCTTTCCATGTGTGATTTATCCTTTTCTTCTGCTACACTCAAAACCATTATGTGAAGTTGGATTTTGATTATAATTAATGCTGCATCACGTTATGTTATATGACTGACATTGGTTCTTTGCAGTGTCAAGTTAGTTTCATTTTTGGTTCTCTTCATCAGCTGCATGCTGCATTTGGGTCAACTCCATACTTTCAATTCGCCTCCAACACGAAAGTGCTTCAATTTTTTTTTTTTTTTTTTAATTTGACTAAGAACTCACAGTAGGTGGGACCATATTGAGTCACCCTAAAACTATACTCCATGGCACATGTTCCAAGTTAGTCAATATATAGAGCTTTTTATTTACAAAGGGTATCCTTCTATGTTTTATTTACTTTATTGCATTGTTCTCAAGACCTCAAAGTTTTTTAAAATTTACGTATAGTGAGAATTTCATGCATTAAAGTAGGTTTATTGCATCCGCCAACAGAATCAAAATTGAATTTGGCTATGTGGTAGTTAAGTCTGCTATACTCGAACTAAAATGTTGAGTTGCCGCCTCATTCCCCTTCTTTACTCTGTGCTTTTGACTGCTGTCCAATTAAATGAGCCATTTTGAGCACCAAATATAATGAAAATTATGCACCACATGCTAGTAACTCACTGGATCCAAACAAACATGAGAATTTGGAAGAACAATTGGACACTTGTGTGCCTTTAAAGTGTTCACAATGTTCCATCACGCCTTTTTTTTTTTTTTTTGAATAATTAATTATACATGTAATTTCCTAATGTGCGAATTTCATGTTGTTTATGAGCTTTCCAATTAATTAGACATCCCTCCTAGACATTACTTATCATTCAACAATCGTCACTAGAAAGAAAGCATATTATCTCCACTCTTAATTCTGATATTGGAGCCTAGTTGAAATTCTGCCACCTTTGTTTCCATACTTTACAGCCCAATTGCAAGTCCATATTCCATCCCCAAAGTTTCTTTCAGACTTGATTTCTATTTGACCTCGTCACTATTAACTTAATACTTCCCATTTGGAATCCTTAGTGGGGTAAACTATTTAATGTTTTTGTCTCTTTTTTTTTTGTCGAATAATGTTTTTGTCTCGACTTGCCCCTTAGGAGAGTTAGTTTTGCTCCATTCATTTCCTTTTCTATTTTTTCTAATAACGGGGAGTTATTGTCGGGCTAGTGGAGAAAAATATTAAAATTCTATGTATTTATTTTTTTAAAAATTAAAAATTTATATATTTTTAATTAAAAAGACTAATTAGTCTCTACTATATATATTCATATAATTGAAAAATAATAGTTTTAACCCCTATTGAGAATAACTTTTGGATTCGTCATTAGTTTCGTACTCATATTGCTGGTGTCAAATTTTATAATGTATGATTTATTGAAAGAGATATAATCTAATTTAATCATACACTAGTACTCCTATGATTACCCTAAAAATTTAATTTCTTAATTAATTTAAACTTAAAATATGATCAATTTTTACCGACAGTTTTAAACTTTTAAGTCGTAACATCTCATACTAATATTTATTTGGTTCTCGCACTCTAAGCAAAACTTGTGTTGTCCCCAAACATCACTAGAGAAGTAGAACCTACAAAAGTGTTCGTCCTTTCAATTATAACACGTCCCACATAGTCGCTATATTGTCCTACAAATGAGGACAAAAGTTCAATTGTCGCGTTACTAGAAATCTGTACTAACTCACATCTTTATTGGAAGTACAAAATTAGGTTGGGGGAATGTAAAGGAGAATATTATATTAATAATTGATCCGAGTTTCAACTGGACTGTTTTTTCCTTTCACTTTCGTTTTAACTTGGAATTTTTCGGTTATGTAATTATGAAACTAACAAGTGTATAAATTAACTTGTAAATTTTGGTTTTGAGTAATTTTTGGGAGAGTATTTGCTTGATCAAATGTTAATAGTGTGTTCTAAATTTTTTTAGAGAAAGATACGAAAAGATGTAAAATATTTCTTGAATAAATATATTTATATCTGTTGATACAATATATAGGTTAAACATCCTTTGGGATAAAAAGTAAAAAGACAAAAAAAAGAGAAAAGGCTTAGAGGGTATTTAGTTAAACTTTTTCTATAAGCTCTCAAACTTAGAAAAATGATAACAAGTATCTAGATTGGTTTTCAATGATTATGCAAAAACATGTATGTGCATAGTTTCTGAATGTGTCCAAACATAATAATTATTATTATATTGCAAGTTGCACCAAAGGAAGATGGGATAGATGTCATTAGTGGCAGTCTTTCAATTATCTTCCCTTGTTTTGCCTGTGCCTTTGTATCATGATTTAGTTACCTTGAGGTGATTTCCGACATCTCGTGCTTTGAATTGGTTGTGTAATAACTGATCCGAATATTGTAAATATTGCTAATAAAAGATAAGACATGAAAATAATAACTTCGTCAATGATTTCAAAACCAATACATCTTCGAGTTAACGTACTTAAAATTAATCTTTAGTAATATAATTTACGAGTCCTAAAAACTATCTTAACTTGTTTTTATATCTGTTGATACAATATATTGGTTAAACATCCCTTAAAATAAAATATAGAAAAACAAAAAAAAAAGAGGAAAGGCTTAGAGGGTATTTAGTTAAGCTTTTCTATAAGCTCTCAAACTTAGAAAATGATAACCAGCATCTAGTAAGTTTTCAATGATTGTGCACAAACAGTATATGCATAGTTTGTCCAAACATTATTGCAAGTTGCGCCAAAGGGAGATGGGATAGAAGTCATTAGTGGTAGTCTTTGAATTTTCTTCCCTTGTTTGCATGTGCTTTTGTATCATGATTTAGGTTACCTTGAGGTGATTTCCGACATCTCATGCTTTAAATTGGTTGTGTATTAACTTATCCGAATATTGAAAATATTGCTAATAAAAGATAGACATGAAAACGAAGGCATTGTTTGCGTCGACAAATCTCAAAAGATTAGAAACAATAATATCAATACATTTTATAAATTATTTTACACTTAACAAGTAGAGCACGAGGCCGCGAGCTAATTTTTTTAACGGCCCCTAGGTGTTAAGGGTATTTTCAATGCAGGAGGTTTCAAAATATAATTTGGGTTTCTAACTCTTAAATTTGGGTCTTTAAAAGGCAATAATTGATTTTTTTAGAGACCCTATAGGAAAAAAAAACACCAATGGGAGTTTATAAAATTCAAATATAGTTTGTTGAAGAAAATGGAGACTGAGACTCTATTTTGTTTTAAAAGATGACAAAAGTGGTGGATCCCATGTATATTTGGATTTTACAAATCCCTATTGGTGTTGTTTTTTTTTTTTCTTATAAAATCTCTAAAAACTTCAATTATTGTATTTTAAAGACCCAAATTTAAAAATTAAAGAAAACCTCTATTAAAGATATCCTAAGAGGGGTTAAGAGCTCAAATTAATGGACTTAATTTTGACTCAAAGCTAGTGTGGTATTTGACATTGTTAGACAATATAACATTTAATGTCTCACAGTGGGGAAGCTAGTGATTTTATAATCGAGTGTCATGGTTTTAAGTAAAAGTTGGAGTTGATCATCTTGGATAGTAAAATGAAGATTTAATATATTTATTTTTAAATTTATAACATTAGTCTTACTTAGGAGCCTATAAATTTAAACTTGAACTCTAACATAATGTTTTTGACTAATATTGTCATGTTTCGAGTCCACAATCCTAGACCCGCAAGTAAAATTAATATTGTAGACATAAGAAAATAATTATTTGACCTTCTTTTTTTTTTGAATTAACCTAATTATTTTTTATACTCAATACACCCACACGTTACACAATCTCCCACCCAATATTACAAATATTTAGATAGCAAGACAAGTAGTGCAACAGGAAAAAAAATATTGGGTGGACCATTATATCTTAAGCCAACCAACCCGATGATGAGCGAATTTCACGCAATCGTTCAATATGTTTTATGTTGATTTTCTCCCCCATCAAATATTATATTTTTTTCACATTTTTCTTTTTCTCAATGATAAAAAATTGATTATGCTTTGATATTTAATCAAGCACACAACTCAAAATATTTTCTAGAAGCTAAGGTAAAACAGATGAGGTTTCCCTTTGTGTTGTCTTATCTTACATATCCATGAAGTAATATTTTAGATTAATTTACGCATATAATTTTAAACTCATTGGTCCTTTGAACTAATAAATTTCACCAAAATAATAAATTTGATATGGAAAGTTGGCCGGGGCAGGGACCATTTCCGGTGCAATGGGGTAATGTACCCTAATAGCAAACAAACAATTCTAAGATACTAACCTAACCCCTTTACTCACTTTACTTTGTGTACGAAAAAATTTAAATTCTTTTAAAATATATATTTTTTTGATAACTCGCCTCCAATCTTAATTACAGTCTCTCAATTAATTAGAGAGCACATTTTGCACTAATTGTAATTCTTCTTTAACAAAGGGAGCAAGACCATCAGTTTTGTAACTATTTAGCCCCCATAATTGATGTCACATTTTGCAACTCCCAAAAGTGGTGCAATCGCTACTACCCACGCATACCGCTAAAAATGCACAGAGAGAACAATAAATAGTTTCTGCTTGATAAGATAAATGGGGACACCCCCTTATTATATGATACTCATGTCCTTTTCTAACTCTATTGTGCTTGTTATATTCTTATATATATTCAACTAGTACAAACATTAATCATTAAGAAATAAATTTACAAGAGTACAACAATCAAGTTGTGCTACATATCAAATATTTTTCCATGTGTTTGATCTACTCGAATAGGTCAATTATGTCATCATTAATCCAATACCTACTTAGATCTTCCAATTAAGAGTTAGGACTAATACGAAGATAATGACCCCCATAATTCTTTGGAATATCGATTCACATCACCCATCTAATCATTCATTCGATCTTTCATGGTCTTCTTACTACATAAAAATGTAATATGACATTGAGTATGTAATATTTTATCTCATAAATAAGAATACCAGCACTCCATGTGATGTTTCACGATTTTATTACCATATAAAGATGTAATATGACACACAATGTTAAGTTTTTATTATATAAATCGAAACGAAACAACACTTGTGTGACGTGTAGCATCATCGAATTTGTTCCCTTTTTTGAAGTATCAATTGACATCGTTCATTTATGTGACCTTTCACCGTCTTCTTACTATATAAAATAATAATTTTATATTTAATATATAAATTCTTATCATATATATAAAAATAAAATAACACCAACATGACACGTGTAGTGTCACCATATTTGTTCTTTTTGTTGGTGCTAACATAATTAAGGACTATAAACAATTATTATTTTCATGAATTAGTTTTGCTATGTTAGACAAACTCCAACAACATCTCTAAATGCTTCTCTATCCTATATGTAGGAAAGAGGATGATGCAAATGAGCCTCAATAGTTTTTTATAAATCTCTAGAATCACCGAACGTTCAAAGAACAAAATTTATTAAATGTAGAGAAGTTATTGACATAAAATTGAAATATAAAAATCTTAAACTAAAAAATTGATTAAATATAAAGTCTTTGAAAAAATGAAATTAAAATAAAAAATCCCAAAATATTAAAAAATGCTTCAAATTCCATTTATAGAAAAAAAATATAAAGAATTTGTTGGAGGTTACTATAGTCCTAGAGATATAGGTATACATTTTATGATACATTTGTCCTACATAAAGGGCTTGTTTGGATTGGGGGATTTGGAGGAAATGATTTGATTTTGAGTGATTTTTAATTTTTGCACTTGTTTGGATTGGAGGGTTTTAGAGGTGAGGTGATTGGGAGTGATTTATAAAATCATTTAATGGGATATTTTACAATCACCCCAAATTGGGGTGATTTAGAGTGATTTCAGTTAATTTATTATACAATGTCTATATTGTCATTCTATTATTACACTTATACCATTAGGAAAGGATAAATATGTTATTTTTTTTATAAAACTTATCCATTCCTTTAATTTTCAATCCAAACAAATAATATATATAATTATTTATAAATATTTCCTCTATAATTTTACCTAATTTAAATAAGATGTAATCCTCCCCGCTCTTTTCTTTATTATTGAACCACTTCCTTTCCTTTATTAGTTTTTTCCTCCCGTATCCAAACAAGCCCAAAGAGACCCCAAGAAAGAAACATCCAAAAATAGATTCTTTTTCAACCCTTTACCCTCTCTCTCTCTCTCTCTCTCTTGGCGGTATCTTGCTGCCACTGTGACACTGTGTTTTTAGCTCTATTTGACACCTATAAAAGGGACCTCTCTGCTGCTCCATTAAACCTATTCTATGCATAGCAACACACACGTATATAATTAGAGAGAGAGAGAGAGTGTGTGTGAGTGTGTCTTAAAAATCAAGATTTGAGAGAGAGAGAAGAGTCCAGAAATGTATACAGAGAATTGGTTAATGTTCCCTTACTTTCAGGGATACCCTCAAGAACTTCAACAGCTTGAAGACTTCTGCTGCTCCCAAAAGCCCAATGCTTTAATGGTAATTTCATTTTTCTTGCTTAGTTTCCTATTCTGTTTGCTTTTACATTTGATCTTTTTTTAAAAAAAATCTATTTTGGGCAGTTTTAGTTGTTTGATTAGCATTTGTTGGTTGAATTTGCATGCAAGTTTTAATCTTTGATAAATTTCCTTGCAAGTTTTAAGCTTTGATTGTGAAATGTAATACACTTGAGGCATCTGATCTTCGATACGGGTTTGTCGCATGATGTTATTTTGCACTTTTTCTGAAATTAGTTTGATGTATGCAATTTAGTGCACAAAAAATTGGAGGGCTTTGAATGTTTTTGCTATTTACATGTGGGTTTCATATAAGTTTAGAATTGTGAATTTTCTAAGAAGAGAGATTCTCAAATTAGTGTCCTTTTTCACCTAGTTCTGTTAAGTCGGTTGAAATGATGCCTAAGTTGGAAACTTTTCTTTTGTTTGAGTTGTTTTCTCACTAACCTAAGTGGACATAATATTATAAGAAAATAAGTAAATTGCGTGTGATTCGCGCTTTAGGTGTGAGTGGTCACTAACCTAAGTGAACATAATACAATGAGTAAATGGCCAGTGTTATGATTCTTACTTTAGGTGTAAGGGGTCTCGAAATTGACTATTAAATTGACTTATGCCTCCCTTTGAATCAAAAAAGAGAAAAAATAATAAGGAACCACATGGCTGCTGGAAATTGGCTGGGGTGAATAAAAATCGATTCTTTTGTTTGAAGATTCAACTTTACTTATTAAGAACTGAAAAAGGAAAGAAGGATCCTACTTTTCTTTTCGTAGTTTAAGAGCATTTATAGAAAGCACTTGAGGTCTCTTTAAGTGGTGCATGACTAAGTGGGGAAAAGAGTTAGAAAATTGAGAGACAATCATGAGCTCCATGTTCCTACTTTTTGCTTTTTGATGTCTCTGCCTCGTGAAAAAACACGATTTTCCATGAATCTTCTCTTTTTTTTTTTTTTTTTTTTCATGAATTTGTAAATCTTGTGATGTAAACTTGTTTTGAGGATTCACTTTCCGCCACACTTCCGAATACTTAAAAAGAAAAAGTTGGACAGAGGCAAAAGTCGAGCCACCCTTTTCTTAGTTGTTATTCCCGGAGCTTTCTTCAGTGGAAATACTATTTATGGGAAAAGAATATTTTACTGAAGGTCTTACTGGTTTGCTCTCTTGTTGAGAGGTGAAACTCTGAGACTCATCGTGCGTTTTTTGGTGCTTCTCAATTAAGCCATGTTCTACATTCATGCATTTCAAATGCTAATGGTTTGGAACTTGTTACTTTAAAGGCAATAAGGGTATCTGAAATGGTGTCGCCTTCTTGTAACGTCCCTACTCTTACTAAGACTGTCAACTCTATTCGAATTTAGTTAAATCTCTTCTTTTTCCTGGATATATGTATAATAACCCGACGAGAGTCTAAATTGAAAAATTCCTTAAGAGTGTCGGTCCAGAGCATGATCAAATATTTCATGACCAGGCATTTTTTGATTAAATTCTAAGAAATACTAAAGATGCAGTTCTCTGTACCTGTTATACTTTGGGAGACAATATTGTCATATAGTGTATTAACCCATGCATTCTTTTATTTCTAGATTTCAGAAAATTTTCCAATTGTCAACTCAACTTCTTGAAATGTGATTGTATTGGTTTGCATGTTTGTGCCAATCTTAGTAGTATAAGCCCGTCCTTTTAATTTTTTGATTTATTAACAGGCTTGAAGTGACGTTTTATTAACATTCCATCCTTTTTTACCTTCGGATTCTAAAACAGAGCAATCTCACCCAGTCATCCACCATTTCGGAGTACTACCTTGGGGGAGAAGGAGATCTCTTCAAGGCTCCAGAACCAATCATTGGAGAACCAGTGATGAGCCTTGATCCAATGGCGGCTGCTGTCTCAATGATCTCCTGTGGAGAAGATGTAATCTCTCATCAAGGGCTCAAGGTTTCTGAAATTGAATCATTGCTTGATACTGGGCAGCTCCTAAGTGAGATCTTCTATGAGTGCAAGAAGGATCTTTTGGCAAAAGAAGCAACAGAAACACCACTATCTGAAGTTCTGGATTTCAAAATTCCTTTCACAAAGACAGATGAAAATCTGACAGCAGAGGAAAAAGTGATTTCTCAGGGACAATTCCTAAAAAGTAGTAGTTCAGGGAGTCTCAGCTCAATGGACCGAATGCATGGGACCCCATTGAGGCCAAATTTTCTCAATTTTTCTGGAATGGACTTGGGGGCTGCTTATGGGATGCGAAGAGCATATAGTGAAGGAGATATAAAGGTGAAGTCTAATTTCTCTCTTGTATTGGTTTTACACTGTCTTTCATCTTGTCGTGCTTCCATTCAATTAAGTCAGTGCCTGTGTCTTTCTATCATTCGTCTTTTCTCATACATGCAAAGAGAGTATAATGTGGATTCAAAGTTCTCTATGTTTCGTGGACTTGGTTATGAATGTCGAGTGCGGGTGCGCCTCTGCATTGATTTGAAGAGGTGGGGATTCGGCTCATAAGTGTAAAATGCGGGTAAGGGTGTGGGAACACATCATGCGTACTAAAATTCATTAATTAATTTTCATAATCTTGTGTTTGTATTACCAGCGCTGCATTTAAATAATAAGTTTCCTCTGAATCAATGACAACCTGAAGTAGTACCTTTGGGGCATTTATCAAATAAAGAGATTGGCTTCTCTTCCTAAGAATTGTATGAAGAGATTACATCTTCATCTTTTGATGCTACTGCAATCTTCACTTCAGAGGTCGGCTTGTCCAACCCTAATTTTGGAGGGTTGAGTGGTCGATACCAACACTCCTGGGTGCATAGAAGGGTCCATGCAAAATACAGAAAGCTTGAAATTTCTCACTGAAAAGGACAGATTTGCACCAGCTCTATCCACCCAACCCAAAACATCATGGGCAGAACATTAACTTTAGAATCTATGGTGCTGCTGTTTTTGTATCTATTTGTAACCTCAGCTCTGTAGCGACAGTCGTATATCAGGAAATTACATGGAATAGAGATGACAAGATCATCAATAAAAATTTCTTTCACAACTTTTTCTTGAATCAACAAACTCTACTGTACAAGTCAGTCTCCTCTTTTCCTGACTTCCTTGTGTAACCTATCAGGTCTTAGAGAGTTGTGTAGTAAAACGATTGAACCTTGAGCAATTATTGGTTCCTTGACAAAATCTATGAACTGAGAAAGGTATAGATGCTTTCTGGCATTTTCAACAGGATGGGGCTGGTCTATTGATACTTGAGTTTTTATGACAGGCTCTGGGAAATGGTAATATAAGCCTCATCCAGTCGCCACTTGGGCAACCACAAGTTAGCAGCTTTTGCACAACTGAAGATCGGAAGGAGAAGCTCTCCAGATACAGGAACAAGAAGACAAAAAGGAACTTTGGCAGAAAAATCAAGGTATATATAGAACTCTTTGCCTTCCTATGTTTCTTCTAATAGTGATCCACTGGCTTCAAATTTAGTATAGTCTTGGCAACAACAATGGATCAACTGCAGAAATCGATTTTGGCCAGGATACAATTGTGAACCAACTACTTGTCAAAGGGTAAAAGAATCACCTTAAAATTTTTGACAAGGGTTAAATTAATTTTCTGATACTCCAAACACTAGCAATTCTGACAACTTGTTAGCTTATTTGCTCTATCAATCATTGCTTTCGTTTGTGCTCAATCATTGTCCAACTTGTTGCATTACACTCAATGGAGTATTTTGTTTCAGTATGCTTGCAGGAAGGCTCTAGCTGACAGTCAGCCAAGAATTCGTGGAAGATTTGCGAAGACAGAAGATTTGGACGTCTCCAAGAAGCAATCACTTATATTTGACGAGTAAGAACTTATTATAAGTTATGACTAGGAAGTCGGTAGTCAGATCCGGTAAAGTAATGAAAGATATCCGTCGTTATGTTAGTATTATGTCAGCGGAAGCTAAAATAGTCTCTGTATAATAAGCCAGGCCAAGATAGCTGCAAACTAGTATGTCTGATGTTAGCTAGCTGCAATAATATGCTGTGTAGATTAGAAGTTCAACTGGAGCTGTATATATGTTTGTTGAATAAATAAGGCAATAACTAGTTAATGTGAATGCTCTGTTTCTCTCCTTTCAAGGTTTCCTTTTGGTCCTGTGTATGAAGGAATGACCGAGTGTTGGTTGTAGTTAACTGCCGAACCATTCAGTTGTATTGTCTTATTGAAATTTGAGCCTTTTTTAAATATTTAAGATCATAAATTTGAGCGTTAATTTAATTAGTTCTGTGTGCTCTTCCCAATCACGATCAGTTCTTGATTCCGTCATCATAAATGAAAATATGCATGCAGAAGGTCTATATCGATCAAGTTCAACTACTGAACTGGTCACATTATTTAAACTCATATTAACAGTGCCAATGAAACACAAATCGTTATAAATTTAACGGGTGAAATACACAATACCTCCATGTAGTTTGCCATAATTATATAACATCCCTTGTGATACAAAAATCACCTAACAGACCCCTAATTGTTTGTTAAACTAAGCTAAATACTTCCCTTTGTCAAATAATCCATTAATTTTAATGAAGAGTCTATCTCACACACCTATATGCGATTATTCTTATTTTTTTTCTTAAATAAACTATCTTTTGGACAAAGGTACCCTTAATTATATATATAAACAAAATTGAAAAGTAAAAAAGCAAAAAAGCAAAAAAAAGAAAAAAGGGCATTGAGGTCTTTTAACAATTTCTATTAGTATTTTTAATGGAAATATAGGATTGGGCGACATTAGCTTAGTTTAATAAATCAAAAAAACTCTTTTATGATTTTTGTATCATAAAGGTGTTATGCAATTATGACAAACTACAAAAATGTCATTTTCTTTTTTTGCTTAAATGGAGGCAAAATCAATAATGCACGAACTACCCTGATGGATTTTATATTCATCCTATCCTTCTTGAGTAAGGGATGAAGAGCATCTAGCAATTGGTTGACCATGGATGATCCAAGAGGTTAGTGAAAACTAAAGTTAGTTAGTCAATTAACATATTTATTGGTTTCGTGAAAAACATAAGTAATTCGGTATTCGTCATGTCTATTGAAAATCTCCACACGCTTCCCAACAATAATCTTCAATGGACTATTATATGAAGTCCTTTTTTTCAACAAGCTGCAAATAAATTGTGAATCAGTCTCAATAGTAAGATGTTGTAAACCAAAATTTTTTGCCATACAAAGACCCTTTTCCAAAGCCAAAAATTCAGCTCTATTATTACTTGTGATACCTAAATTAATCCCAAAATCCATAATCCATTTTCACCAATATAACGAAAATGACTACCCGCTCCAGCAACAATATCTTAGCATTTCAGGTGATTGATCCGACAAGTATCAATCTGTGAAAAAGATGGCTCCAACTTCATCTGCTGACTGTACATACCATATTGGTATCTAATTTTGGGTATTTGTAGACCTTCAAATTACGCGTTCTTTCTACTTCATCTTCTTGCCCATCTGCCCACACGTAGTCACAAACTACACCCCTCGTGTATATTGACTTTGATTATTGTTTCACTTAAGGGTCCATATGCTACCAACAGCCAATTATCAATTCTCAAGCCATTTACCGGAGTATAATGGGTCAAGCAAACGAAAAGTTATTGGGTTAATTTAGACTGATCCATCAGTCTCTCACAGTAAAATCAACACGTGCAAATTTCATTAAATAGACAAGAGCAGCATCAACCTTTTGTTTTTGGTTGAGATAAAAGGAATAAATCTACAAACATAGAACCAGTCCAACCTAACCCAAGAGAAGCGCCACCAGCTAGACGTGAAGAATGTGGTTCAGCAATAAAAACTTGTCCATGTTGCCGGATATCGGTCGGAGCTGAGAAACTAGCCTCGCCTGAATATGGTTGTCCCGACAATATTTAAACCATGAATGATTCAAGACGTTGGTTAAGCTATCACTCCAAGAAAAAACAATAAAATAACTCTGTAGTCGCCTTCGTCTACCCACGCTCGCTCAGTCAACTAAAACCAAACATTTTGGTTTTCCACTCTCACCTCTTTGGATTTATCCAAAGTAGCGTTGACTTAAGTGTCCGAGTCTTCCTTCTTTCGTGAAAAGGCCCGTACAGTATCACCCTTTCTTTTAAGACCAACATACTCTCGTATTAATAGAGCCAAAATCCAACATCATTCATTTTCGTTGTTCACACCACCATCTGCTCATTTACAACCCCCTTCGCCTTCCTCATTTCTCCACCACGCAAACCCCATGCCCAGCCGTCAACACAAATCAATTTCTTTCTTTTTTATATCCAAGACTAAAGAAATTAAAGACAAAAAAGTATATATCAATAGCTGTAGCTGTATTTGAGATCTATCAAAGAAGAGACCAGAAACGAAGACATACCGTGTAATAATCAAAATATTATTCCCTCGAATCAAGTTAAATACTAGTAATTAATGCAAATATAAGACAGTAATTAAAATAAAATTAAAGAAAATAGATGAACAATCTTCTTCTTCTTCTTCTTCTTCTTCTTCAATTTTTAAAAATTCCCAAAATAAAAAAGCAGAAACTTTTCTTTTTGTCTCACCACCATTGAAGCTTCATTTTGATACCAACGCCGACTTAAAAATTCACCTGATATTTGAGATCTACAATTAGATCTCTCATCCACCAAAATCCTCCATTCAGTTTCTTCCGCCTATACAACTTCCGCTTCCAAGCCCTTTTCGTAATACTATTTCTTTTCGGGTTATATAACATTCTTAGAACGATTAAATTAATGGTGAAATTATTTAAATAATCTCATCATAACTATATAAATAATTTACTATTATTAAAACTCTCCCATAACTGTTATAAAGTTACAAAATAATCCAAGTTCACCATAGCAGCTCTCGTTGCCATAAACTGATTTTCAGTCACGTAAGCCTAGCAAAACAGACATCAAACCCATAAAAGAGGACCAAGAAATATGTCCTACACTATTCTTAGCCACTTTCCAAAAACAAAAAGCAAAAAGGGAAAAGGAGGGGGGCAAATCCATTGTGCCCCAAATTTTATTACAGCTTAGTACATGTCCTACCTCATTACACTATGGTCTGAATTTAATCTACGCCTCCGCTCAACGACGGAAAAGAGCACTTTGGCCACTGCCTCCAAGGTACCTGCTTTGCTTCACAACCTTTTCATTTCACATCTTTCACGACACATCACCCTAAAAACACACACCCACACACTGTATACACATATATAGATACACATATATCGACGACACTACTGTTCCTAGCATCCCTAGTCCCCACCATCAAAATGGTAAAAATACTTCTCAATCTTCATCGAATTTTAGCTATTTTAAAATTAACAGAGCAAAACTTTAGTAATAACAAAGAACAAATCTCCATATTTTCTTCAACACTGAAATTGAATTCTATTATTTAATTGACATTGACGGTCATTATATTACTTGTAAAATCTTAGTAAAAACAAAGAACAAATCTATGCCAACATTATCGATACTACTAAATATATTTAACAGAAAAGAAAAAAAAATAAAAATCTTTACAGACTATAACACCCATCGTATGAATTTATATATTGAACTAGTACAGAAAATTAAATAAAGCAAAAAAGTACAAATAAATTTTATAAAATCACAAAGACCAAAATCTTATCTAAAAATAAAAAAAGTTAAACAAGAAGATACACACATATATAAATATATATATATATATATATATATATATCCATTATCTATCTATTACACTTTTCCTCCAAGTTTCTTGGAGCATAATCCTAGTATTTCACAACCAAAGCCACTGCAAGAAGTGAAAGCAAAACAAAACAATAGAAAACGAAAAACATAAGACTACTTCGACACGGCTCACATTAAACTCAACAAGACTGCAACCATATACACATGCTCGAGATTGTGCACCGTGCACGTCTCGCGCAAGTTAGCATTTCTTTACTACTTTCACAATCATTACGCCGACCCCTTCCTTCCCTCAACTCCTCTTTCCAAACTCTCTCTGTCTATCTGTTACATGCACCAACCAATATCTATAATCTTTTCCAAATTTCTTTACTTAAATAAAAAATTAATTAAACTATCTTCATTGTGAAATTACAAATTACAAATTACAAAATAAATTATTAATACTCCTCACACACATCACATTACTATAGTTTATCTATATATTTTGTCTTCTCTCTCTCTCTATCTCTCTCTCTCTCTGAGATCCCCTATTCAGATACCTCAATTTTGAGATCTTTTTCACTTTAAAAAGTGGATTTTTTTCGCTTTTCTTTAATAAATATTCCTAATTTGATTGTGGTTTTAAATTTTCAATAAAATTTTGTTGCTTTGTCACTCGAGAGAGAGAGAGTGTGTGTGCGAAGGCTCTGTGCGATTGGTGAGTTTTAATGAGAAATTAGGGTTAGGAGAAGAGAAAAAATAGGGATTTTTTTGGGGTCAATTTAAGTGTGAAAAATTTGAGATGATAATTAAAAGGAAGTTGAAATCGGTAATGCCGAGTTTGAAACGGTGCCGAGCCAGTGACTCGGTCGGAGAGGACGACGACGGCGGCACGGGGAATCGGAAGAAGCGGAAGTCGAATAACAACGGATACTTCCCTCTGCATCTGCTCGGAGTTGTCGCCGCCGGCGTAATTCCGTTCACTGGTTATGGCTTGCGGAAAATCCTCTCCGCCGGCGGAGCTGCGGCGGCAGCAGCAGCGTCTTGGTGCACGGAGGTTTCGTCCTGCCCGGGCGAGGCGGAGAGGAAATTGAAGGGGAAGGAGAGTGGTGGTGGCGGAAATGCACGGCCGGCGCTTGTGAGGACTGCGCGAGGGAGGGTTCAGGTACTGCCTTCTAGATTTAATGACTCGATTTTGGATAATTGGAAGAAAGAAAAGAGTAAAGATACTGTAAAAGAATCGGAATTGGATCCTGAATTTATACCTTATAGAGATAAATTAGGTTCAAAAAGCACGAAACTTCGCGGTGAATTTGTAAATAAGAAGCGTAATGATGAGAAAATTGGTTATCAATGTCGGAATTTTTCGCCATTGTCGGATGATGATGATGATGAAGTAGTAGAAGTAGGGCGTAAAGGATGGAAGACTTCTGATTTTCGGAAGTATTCTACTTCACGAAGTACATTGACTTCGTTAAACGAGCAATTCGCAGATGGTGAGACGTATCTTGATGAGGAGCTAGAGGAAGGTGGAGATTTGAGTGCTATTGATGGAGTGCAGAAGCAGGGGAGTGCGAAAGGTCGGATATATGGGCCGAAAGACTTTGTTCCGGGTGATATAGTTTGGGCGATTTCCTGGATGCACTGTCCTGCTTGGCCAGCTATTGTACTTGACCCCGGGTTGCAGGTTCCGCAGCAAGTTTTGAACTTTGGAGTTCCTGGAGCAGTTTGCGTTATGTTCTTTGGTTACTCGGGCAATGGCACACAAAGGGTGAGAGTCTAGTGCAGCTCTTTTGATATATTTATACTCCACTAACGTTTTGGTAATTACGGTAAATTAATTAATTTGTAATGATTATTAAAAAGAGATTCATTGCTTTGATGAGCAGGATTATGCATGGATTAAACGGGGAATGATATATCCATTCGTAGAATATGTTGATAGGTGTGTAGCTTTTTCCATATCTCTCTTAATCCTAAGTTTTCCTAAGAATCTGGGTTATTGTGAAACTTTGTTCGCTTTAGGTTTCAGGGGCAGACGGATTTGAACGATAGCAAACCAAGTGATCTTCGTTCTGCAATAGAAGAGGCATTTTTAGCAGAGAATGGATTTAATGAAATGTTAATGGTTGAAATTAATGCGGCAGCTGGCAATTTAGATTATCTCCAGTCTCTACCTAGAGGAGTTCTTGAAGCTTCTGACTCAAATCAGGTTCAAGAGTGCAACTCCCTGAAACAGGTAAGTCACTGTTGCTTGTGTATCAACACACCCTGTAACCAAACACCCACACCCACCCAAAAAGAAAAAACAAACCACCCTCGAAAAGGTTCAGTTGCTTGTTCAAGGTAAAAGCTTGTTCTTTAGTAGTAGAATTGAAGAAGATGTATGTTTTTCCTCGTTACAGGAAATGTTTAGCAAGAAAGAGGCACAATCTTGTGAAGCCTGTGGCCTGAGTCTCTCTCCTAAAATATCCAGGAAATTTGACGATTCAACTACTGGAAGTCATCGTCTGTGTACTTCCTGTGCTAGGGTTTGTTTCGTTCTTTGGACTGTGCTTTCAAGTTCTCATTAACAACAATTAGGTGGAAACAATTATATGCTTGATTTTGGTCTGTTAAACTTGAATTTTTACTTTTCCAGTTAAAAAAGATAAAGCATTATTGTGGCATATGCAAGAAGATACGGAATCAGTCAGACAGCGGGACTTGGGTGAGATTACTTATGTTTTCTCATATTTGTTTTGATCCTGTTTCTCTGTCACTAATTTCTAATTTCTTCTGGACAACTGATTCTAATTTTTACCAATTTATTATTTTATGTAATATGTTAGATACGGTGTGATGGTTGTAAAGTATGGGTGCATGCAGAGTGTGACAAGCTCTCAAGCAATAACATCAAGGTCTCTATCTTTATGTGCAATCTCCGTAGTTTGCCCATTATCTACTTTTATGCTTCTAATTTGTAAAGGATTAGGAGTGATCCTGTTGTGTTCTTTTGCTTTCAGGATCTTGAAACTACTGATTATTACTGTCCTGAATGCAAAGCAAGGTTTAATTTTGAATTATCAGATTCAGAAACATTGCAGCTCAAATCCAAGTAAGTCTTCCTTCTCTGTTTACCTTGCAATTGTATGCATGGTATTAGGAGCAAAGTTGGATGTTTACTTCTGAACATCTAACAATGATTGAATTCTTGATTCAGGTATAACAAGAAGAATGGCTTGACGACACTGCCTAACAAGGTTACTGTTGTCTGCGCTGGGGTAGAAGGCATTTATCATCCAAGCCTTCATTTGTAAGCATATATTTTCTACATGTCTTATAAGCCATTCTTTTCTTGTTTATATCTAGTTTGCCCAAATTCGTCAACTTATGTTAATCTGAGAAGCCTTATCATCTATTCCAAATTAACAAGTTGGTGGTATCTCTCTTCTGCAGAGTTGTTTGCAAATGTGGGTCTTGTGGATCAGAAAAGCAGGCACTTAGTGAATGGGAGCGGCATACAGGTTCCAAAACAAGAAATTGGAAGACTAGTATCAAGGTGAAAGGTTCCTTGATACCACTTGAACAATGGGTTCGTATCTGGACTGTATTTCTTAGCTAATGTCTTCATTGAATGTGTCCATTATCTTCTTAGGTGGCATGTTAAAGCAATCCTTGTGCTAACTAAAGGGCGTTCATCTTGTACATGAATGTGTTGCATTATATAGTATTACTGATTATAATGGAGATACAAAGTTCAGTGTCTTTTTGCAATCTCATTGCTCGTTACTCTAGATCTAAATTTGATCTATTATGTGGATATTATTCTTCTTTTTTGCATGTGTGAGTGTAATCGTGTTAAATGCCTTACATGACTGATAAATTAGTAAGCATGGAAGCTTCAACCATCCTTGTGGTGGATGTTGATTTCTCTCTATATCGGATTTGGTATATACAGTAATATAGGTATATAGGTTTAGAAATTCTGTTAAATTCAATTGCATCCTTATCCTATTAAAACCGTCCTAACCTGGATTAACAGGCATAGATAATGAATCCATGCATAGATATATATACTTGGTAGCAGTGTGAAGGAATGCTTGATTTTCATCTAAAACTCATTGTTTTGTAGAACTTTGGACACAGAAACTAGTTAGTTGCCTAAGTTATTAAGCCTGTACCAATTTCACATCAGAATTATAGTAGAAGCCTTAAAATAACATAGACTAGTACTTAGAGGTGAGTATGAGCACAGAAAAAATAAGGGAAAGTTAGGGCATCTGTGACAACTATATTTATTCCTTATCTCCTCCTTTTGTTGTTGTTTCGTATTATGTCCCTTTGTGCTTCTAACTTTTAACGTAGACATTGATGATTAATGTTAAATTACGTTTCCTTTTCTCTTGCAATACTCATCTTTAGGTTATCCTAATGATGAGAATTCCCAGTATGTTGTCTCTCTCATTGTGGGGATTTTTGTTAGAAGTTATATGCATCTAACAGAATGTGATTTGGCTTTGCAGATGCTGCAAATGGCAGAATATCATGCACGTAGTGTTGTTCCTACCAAATCTGCCAAACGTCCTTCTATGAAAGTACGGAAGCAAAAGTTGCTTACTTTTCTGCAAGGTATATCCTTTCCTCAGTATTGAATTTGATGATCCCTTGAGGTGCCCCACTTTGCTTCCCTTCCCGTCACAGAAAACGAAACGGCTGACTTCTTAATGTTTTAATTTTATAGAAAAATATGAACCTGTACCTGCCAAGTGGACAACAGAAAGGTGCGCAGTATGTAGATGGGTTGAGGATTGGGATTACAACAAAATAATTATATGCAACAGGTACGTCAAACACCAGCTTCATTCCTGACTTGGCATACTCAGCAGAAATGTCCTCTTGGACCAATTTGAGTCCTAGCATACTACCTTTAAAGCCAGCAATTGCTTGGCTCCTATGTGTTGGGAATCTATCATGCTCGTATGTTCTAGAAAGGCGTGAACTAGATGGGTTGAGTTCTATGTTCTAGATTATGTCCTTGTCTTTGGTAAACCATTCTAGATATTACCCCTTTTTCACAACAAATCACATTTGAACATTGTAGACACTGATGGCATTTAGCAGTTTCTCTCTACTTTCTAAATGAACCTGTGAAGCTACTCAACAGAAATTGAACTGCCTTAGCATTTTGTAAAGTTTTGGTGGAAAAAATGAGAATATTGACATATATAAAATTTCTAAGTGTGTTACCCTAAAAAATCTCATACTGACAGCATACTGTAATCATCAGATGTCAAATAGCTGTGCATCAAGAATGTTACGGAGCAAGAAATGTTCGCGATTTCACTTCTTGGGTCTGCAGAGCCTGTGAGACACCTGAGATTGAGCGTGAGTGTTGCCTCTGTCCTGTAAAAGGTGTGTATTCCACCTACTATATTATCTTTTGAATCTTGACTTTCTTCTAGTATTTTGTCTTCGGTCATCTTCTGGGTGAAGCATCATCTTAATGTCTCTTTCCTCAATAAGATGATATCTGGAGAAAGGTTTTCTTGTCTTGTCATGTGAATTCTGACTAATCTCTGTTGCCATAAGAAGTAGAACTGTAACACGGACACCTATCCTTTTTGCCCTTGTGTATGAGTCTCTCTAGGCCTAAAAACCAAGTAGGAGAGAGAGAGAGAGAGAGAGAGGTGAATTTCTTTGCATTGACACACTATCGTGCAAGTGTCATGGCAGATAGTGAAGAAACCAGAAGAGAAATTTTGAGAGCTCTAAGACTATTTTATTGTGAGGGGAATGCTCCAATTTCCTTTGATATGATTCAGAGGAAAAAAACATTATGGATGAGCATCTTGGGAGCTCCTTTTTTTTTTTTTTTTTTTTTTTAAATTCTGCTACGGTGTGTTGACTCTCCATGTCGAAAAATGCAGGTGGTGCTCTGAAACCTACTGAAATTGAGCCATTGTGGGTGCATGTCACCTGTGCTTGGTTTCAACCTGAAGTATCGTTTGCAAGTGACGAAAAGATGGAACCTGCTCTTGGAATCTTGAGAATTCCCTCGAATTCCTTTGTAAAGGTAAAAAAGTTGTTGGACTGATGGGTGGCTTTTAGCATGCCTTTTTTCCATGATATGCAAGGTCTTTTTAATCTTACATTATTTATCAGATGCTAAATAGAGCAGATTTATGTAAAATTATAGGTCATAATCTACCAATTTTGTAGATCCAATATGATAACTAAGTTTGAGAGAATGATTTGAGGGACCAAAGTTTGATTCTTTAATCTCTTTGCTATTACCAGGTTCAGAAGCTCTTCTGTTTTACTAATTTCATGCCTAGTTAAACGATTGATTCAAATGTGCGACACATTCTGCATTTTTTCCATTATGATAAGCTTTTCACTGTCATGTGTGATAGAGCATGCAATATTCTTGTGGTCAAATGTCTTCCTTTTCGTTTACTATTATTGTCATGCAGATGGATACATTTATGCTAACACTTGGACCTTTTATCATTGAATCTAATTAGTGTTTGTATCTTATTGAAAATTCAGATCTGTGTAGTCTGCAAACAAATTCATGGCTCCTGTACACAGTGTTGCAAGTGTTCCACTTATTACCATGCAACGTGTGCATCAAGGGCAGGGTATCGCATGGAGGTTTGTGTTTTTATTTCTTTTTACTGGATTTATATATTTGAATATTGTGGTGGACTACTTCATTCTGCCTGTTTGTGTTGTGAGTTCTGATGTATTGTCTTACTGTCACTGTTATGTTCTTGTTGAATCATTCTAGTATTTTAGAACCTGTGTCAAGTTTAAATAATCATTGTCAAGGAAATAAAATGTCTTTCATGAAGTGTTGATCTAGATATTTCTTAAAGTTAATCCGTCCCTTGAACAAAGAGAAACAAGAGCTGCTCATTTTGATTGTGTCTTGCCTATTGCTTATTCTACATCTATCTTCCTTATGATATTCTGCCTCCTTTGTTTTCCTGCCTCGTCTTTTGTTTGGTTACTATTTAATTGTTTCTCAGAAAATATCCAAGCATGCAATTAACTGGCTGAACTTTTAACGTGGTTGTCTAATAAACTTTTGTACTTATCTCAAGTCTCTTGTGTCATAAGCCAATTCACTGAATGCTGATAGACTAACTTCACTTGGGCATCACTCTATTCTTGGGGTTCATTTCTGTCAGGAGTCCAGATGTTTCTCCTATTTCATCTCTTTATGCTTTTCAAATTGCAGTTGCATAGCTTGGTAAAAAATGGGAGACAAATCACAAAAATGGTTTCATATTGTGCTTATCACAGGTAACACCTTTTCTGGATGTCTTTTTTCTTGTATTTACCCTTTCATGGGTTTATTTCTTTTTCTCTGTGGGTGGGTTTTTTTTCCTCTTTTTTGTTTTTTTTTGGGGGGGGGGGGGGGGGGGGGGGGGGGTGGTTATTCCAAGAGATAGGAGGTAGATTTTGAAGCAAAATAACTTAACAATATGAGGTGTATCACGAGCATATTGCAAGTAAATTGTTATTACTCGCTTTTCATAGCTTTGCATTTTGTGCAGGGCTCCAAATCCAGACACTGTTCTAATCATACAAACTCCTAATGGCACTTTCTCCGCTAAGAGCCTTCTTCAAAGCAAACCACGTACAGGGTCACGGCTAATTTCGTCAAGCAGATTGAAATATCATGAAACTCCAACAGTGGAGGTTGAAGAGGTTGAGCCATTCTCCGCTGCAAGGTGCCAGGTGTTCAAAAGACTGAATAACAAGGTACCCTCTTCTAAACATGTAACTGAAGTATAAGAGACGCTTTCCTACCTGGAAAGGCATGGACATGGCAAGGAGAATAATCACTTATCTTAATGATTGCTTCTTCCTCAAGTGACAAAACATGGACCTTTGATAAGAAATCTCATACTGAATGCCTGTTGTGTATAAGGTTTTATAAGCTCAGTAACGTATGAAATTAATGCTTTGAACATGGTGTAAATGTCAAGTATCCATGTGTGTAGATATATTTATAACTGCACATGATGGCATATTCGACTATAATAACTCCCTTTTTTTACTCCATGACGAATTTATTCTCTTGTATCTCATTCTTCCCTTATTTTTGAGTAACAAATGTGAGTTTGTGGTAATAAATTTGTTAGTGGCATAAAAACCATTGACAATTGAAGAATATAGTAACAGTCTACCGTGTCTCTGAAATCAGACAGTCTAGATTCTGAAATTATGAATGCCTTCACACATGGGTTAGGCATTTCTGCTAAGCACATTTGGAATGTAATTTACCATAAATGTCAGTAACTATGGAGGACTACCTTTCAAGGGCCGATACCTCGCATTTGCACATTCCCATAGCTTAATAGTCGCATTCGGATATGCGACATATTTTGGTGTCCATGATGGATTAAAAAGATGTTTCTCCTGTGTTGTCGGTTACTTTAAAGTTATAAAAGAGCCCGTTCACCATGAAAGTTGCCAGCCACTTGAAATGTTTCTTCAAGCTTTTCCTTATGGGATAGGTTCAGATACCAATCGCTTCTTGTTGAAAAGATCAAAAAAGATTGCTATATAGTTATTATTTAACATTATCTTTGTCTTTATCTTTTCTTTTCTTCCCATAAATATCTCAGTGGTGCTTTCTGTTGGTAATAATTCTGTACCAATCAACATATAAAACCTTTGATTCTCCATCTGGTGGTATTTTATATAATTTTTTAGTATTTTTATGGCTTTAAAGAAGTGCATGCACAATTGAATCTTCTTTTAAAATTACTGTTTCCTATGGAATCATATTGGTTTCTGTGTAGTAATGTGTCTCCACCGTCTGAAAATTTAAATTGAAATTTTTGTTTCCTAAGTACCGCTGGTTCCTAGATCTACTATCTTTTGCGTGTTTTTGTAAATCAGATATCATTTTCTGATTTTCTTTTATTCTGCTTGTTAGAGAATGGGAGAAGAAGCCATTGCTCATCGAGTGATGAGACCATGCCGTCATTCGCCGAGTACAATACTGAGTTTAAACACATATAGAGTAAATACTTCCTTTTCTATTTCTTTATATTTTTCATTCATCTTTGCTTGACTAAGGTAGCAGTGAAGAACACTTAGTGTTGACAGTTCCTTTTTCCCTCTCTTGAACAGGAAACAGAGGAGCCGAAAACTTTTTCTACGTTTAGAGAACGGCTTCGCCATTTGCAGGCAAAGTTTCATTCTTAATGTTTGATTGTCATTAATTTGTCAAAAGCATCACTTATTTTCTGATGCTTATTTATGACTCCAGAGAACGGAAAATGATCGAGTTTGCTTTGGTCGATCTGGAATCCATGGATGGGGACTATTTGCACGACGGAACATCCCAGAAGGAGAAATGGTGTGATACATTTAAAAACTGTTCATGTTATTATTTTTTTTTTTTGAGAAATAAATTATGATTACAAAATCTGTTCATAGTTATATCAATGCATAAAAGGCAAAAGACACTTACCAGTTTATGCACGCCTTTGTGCCCAGGTTATTGAATATCGTGGAGAACAGGTCAGGCGTAGTATTGCAGATCTGAGGGAGGCACGCTATCGTATTGAGAGAAAAGACTGCTATGTGAGTTGGATGCTTTTGGCATTGTACTTTTACTTCTCTTTACAGGAAGCCCTCAGAATGACGTATAGTTCCCATCTGTGTCTCATATATGTGATGTGAAATTTCATTTGCAGCTATTTAAGATCAGTGAAGAAGTAGTTGTTGATGCCACAGATAAGGGAAATGTTGCTCGTTTACTTAACCATTCGGTAAGTCGTTTGATCGTAGAGTGCTGCTCTTATTGCTGCCTTGCAATATATAAGTCGTCTTCAACCTGATTACATGCGTTTTTTCCTTACTTAAAACTCTTATTTGTTTGGTTTTGCAGTGCATGCCGAATTGCTATGCAAGAATAATGAGTGTAGGAGATGATGAGAGCCGGATTGTACTGATCGCCAAGACAAATGTGACTGCTGGCGATGAACTAACGTACTATTCTCCTCCCTCTCTCAAATGTCTCTCTTCTCATATATGTCCTGTTTGAAACCGCCTGGCAAGCTCGAATGCACGGATATTAATGAGATCTTAAAACTCTTTTCTTGCAGGTACGATTACTTGTTTGATCCAGATGAGTGCGATGAATTCAGAGTCCCGTGTCTATGTAAAGCTCCAAACTGCAGAAAGTTCATGAATTAGGATACACACACAAAAGTATAGCCATTGTTTCTCCGCAAGGAGCTCTAACCATATTTACCTGTACGGCCAAATCTCACAGCTTAGTTACTCATCTTGTAATTTTCCTCTGTATGGTGGGGTATATATATTTTATTTAGGGGTTTAATTTTGATAATTCTTTGAAGCACGATAAGGCTTTAATATGCGGGATAATTCTTTAAATTTTACACCAACCCCTTTTTTCCTATATTATTATGGAAATAAAAGTTTATTCTTCTTCATTTTCGTTACATTTCACTTCTTTCTCACCTCTAATTATGAGGGATGAGCCATAGAAATATGGTTATAAAACAAGGTACTGTGTCTTATTCTTTACATGGTTTTGACGACGTATGATAAGGAAGCCAGAATATGGTATAAAATTTTGTAGAATAACGGTTCGCCTTAGTGAGAACTTAGTACACTAGACAATCTGTAAGTACGAGATGGGTTAAGGAGTTATCTTAGCAAACCTATTAAGATTTTGTTAGTGGTGGAGATGATTTGTTCAATCATGTTGCGGACGCGGTGGCTTTGGCTTTGGCGGAGGCGATCTTTATTGGTGGCTGGTTTGGCTACCTCCTCATGAGAGCCACTCGTCACCTCTAATAGCGTTGACGTCATTATTGTCTTTTCGTGCATAGTGATGGCTTACTTTTCTTTTTTCTAGTTTTTTATAAAATAAAAATTATAAATCACAAGAGCTTTGATAATTTATTTGGGTCATTTATTTTTTTGCAACAAAGATATAGTATTCAAATGAAAGATATACATATATATATTTCACATGAAGGCGAAGTTCAATAAAATAGATTTGTCAACATATTTTTTTAATATTAGAAGAAAAGTAAAAGCAAATATTTAAGAACAAGTTGAAACATTAATTTCATATAATATTTTTTAAAATTTATTTGAATAAATTATAGTTAAAGACAACTTCCATCGCAATTTTCTCTTCACTATCATTGTCACCATTAACAACATCGAGGCAATAGTACTTATAAGCTCGTCCCTCACCTCATTTTGGATCACTTCACTACAAGAATACATGCTCAAAAGTAATCTTTTCTTCTTTCTTTTTTTTTTTGTCAATAATAGGAAAAGTCCGTTTAGCATGAAATTACTAATTATAGTCAAATTAAATACACTCCTTGTTTTTTTTTTTTTTAATAACTTGTTTAAAAAAGGCAGTAAAAATTATCATATGGACTTACATAAATAGTAAAACGTTTTGGGGAGAGTTTGCAAATACTCCAAACTATGATTATTATCCTTGTCTTACCAAAATTACCCTCGTGATCTGTTTTGTTCATCATCATCGTCATCACAGCTATGAGGGAGTGACCAAGAAAGAAATATCACAGCAGCAAAATTCAAGCAATGTGGAAGTTTGGCAACTCCTTGTTAGGTGAAGATGAAGAGCAACAAGATAACATCTTGTTGGATGATACTGAAGGCCTCTGCTCTCTATCTCCTACCCAGGTACCGAACATCACTTTTTTGCTCACACCCTTTTGACGAATTTTCAATTTTTTATTACTTTTTAATGTTGAATTTCATACCCTTTTGGAAAAATTCAATCTTTTTATTGTTCTTTGCTGTTGAATTTCATAGCTTGTGACAAAATTCAACCTTTTTATTATTCATTATTGTTTGACTTTTTCTTTTCTTCTTCTTTTTTCTTTTTTTTGTTGTTGAGCAGAGAGTATATGGATTTGCTGCCTGTTTGCTTGCTGGAGTGGTCTGTATGTTTCTGGTATGGCCCATTATTCCTTGTAATACTAGTGATATATATTACTCGAGCTCAAATTGATTCGCTGAAACTTTACCTCTTAATTGTTACAAGCCTCTTATGTGGTCTCCTATGGCAAGTGTCACGTGTAAATTGACCCATTTGTTTCCGGAAAGTAAATGATATGATATTTGGCACGTAAATTGTGAAAAGGTGACATATAGTACTGGATGATATGTTATGAAGATGGATTTGTTATTGCTTGGAATATAAATGATGCACGTCTGAATTTTCAGTGATATTTGATATTATGGTTATTATTGTTATCCTGTTTTTTGCAGTCAATGATTGTTTTCGTCAAACCTATCAAGTTTGCTTTGTTATTTACCTTTGGCAACATGTTGGCTGTTGGAAGGTATGTTACAATCTGCTCTCATCAGAGTATAAAGCACATTTCGTGGCTGGTTTTCAGAGTCTTCACTTGTAGTTTGATTGTCGAATCTTGATTTTTCGGTTAAAAGGGATTTGCTCTGACTTCCTTTTTTTGCTTGAGAGATCCTTTTTATATTAAACCGAGTGGTAGAAAATAAAGTGAAATTTAAAAAGAAAAGCCATAAATCATGTTCTTCAGGGAAATGTCTTACTTCAAATGTTCTTAGTAATTATAGAATTAATGCAATATTACTCTCTAACTTCAATCATGATTATGAATTCCAAATCTTGATGGAAGTATCATATACATCGTATTTCTTTTGGCTTTCTTTACATCGTCACTGGTATACTTCGATTCATTTTAGTTTTGCTTGTTAGTTTCCTAAGGTGCTAAGTTTGGATATCTATTGGCAGCACAGCCTTCCTAATTGGTCCTTCACAGCAAATAAGGATGATGCTTGATCCTGTTCGCGTCTATGCCACAGCTATTTATGTTGGTTGTGTTGTTCTTGCTCTCATCTGTGCTCTTTGGGTAAGTCTAACTTGATGGGAATATATAATAACCTCGAAAGATAGATTACATAAGCCAGTTACGAATTCGTCAAATGGAGATAATTGAAACAACTTTATCTTAAAAGGGCTATAATTTCCAACGGCTTGGATGAGTTGTTGCTCGTGACGCCTAAGGTTCCTCCAAACTCTTCTTATTCTTTGGCTATACTCAGTAGACAGTGAACCTTTTCAGGTAAAGAAGGAATAGAAGTCTTCAGACTCGTACCGTCAGTATAAGAATTGAACCAGTGACATGAAAATATGTCCAGGGTGCACCAAACTTATGCAGATTCCAAAAACAGAAAGGATAGAAGTCTAAATGATCAATATCTTAAGCTGGCACAGTTAAATGTTCCTTTTTTTTTTCTTGGCTTTGTTTTGATCCTGGTCTCATTTAGGGAAAAGAAGCCAAGGAAAAAGATGATTTCTCTAATATCTCTTCTATGAGGTGTGAGTTCAAAACTTTTCATCTGGTTGAAAATCTAGAAATATGAAATTAAAGAAATTTGACCCTTTATTCACTGATGATCCCCCCTTATACTTCTTATTCTCCAACAACGAAAATTGTTCCTTTATTTTCCTTGAATAGCTCCCCGTCTTTTCTTTCAGAGAGTTGTTTTCTTGTCATTGTTCCTTCATGTTCTCAAAGTGGTATCCAACATAATTTTTTAATCTCTTAATAGTATGTTCCATATTAGCATTTGATGAGCTCAACGAGGGGCTAACTATTTTGTTCTGATCCCTATGCAGATCCATAGCAAGATTTTAACCATACTTGCAATCATATGTGAAATATGTGCCCTTTTTTGGTGAGTTCTCATTCCAAATCCGTATTTTTTGAATTAATTCCAAGTACTTCACCTTATAAAGATGAGCTAATTCAGATTGAAGTTTCATAACCAGAGTAGTCTATTAATCTGAACTGCTTTAGCAAATGTCTGTAAAACATAAGGAGCAGTTTTAGAACTGGACTTTTTATCCGAGGGGGTTTGACAATTGATGCTTATATATGCTCATGAACTCACCCACAACCATGGTCTGATTGTCTATAAGATAATCATCAAGCAAAAGATGGCTAACTTGAAAAGTTAAGGGTCAGATTTGAAGCGCAAATGATGTCATTTTCACCCTGTTGTTTGTGGAAAAAACACAATGAACAATATTGAGACTGCTGTACTTGTATTCCTTTTCTTTTCTTCTTCTTGCTGAAAATCCCCGCAATTATATTCTGAAGTCACACCAGTCAATCAATCATTTTCCTGCTCTTTCAGGTACAGTTTAAGTTATATTCCTTTTGCTCGTAGAATGGTTTCCGAAGTGACTATTCGTCTCTTTGATACTGAAATCTAGATGGTTCAACTTCTAAGAGTTTCTCCAGTCTTTTGTTGAAGAAATTCTTCAAGCACCAAGGTTTGGTTGATTCTTGCCAATTGTTTTGACATCTCATTTGAACAGTTGTTGATTTGGTATTGAATACATAAACTATTTCAGTTTGTTGCTAGGGCTGATGGTTGTTACATTGTAAGGAAAAAATGTGTCTCCGGGTTTGCTTGCGGAAACTTATGTGAAACTGCCTGTTTGTGCTGCTTTTTCAATCTTCTTTGATCTCCTGCATGATATACGTAAAATTTCCTCGATAATCATAGTTAATGACACCAATCATTGAAATATAAACAGAAGAAAAAGAGAAAATCCAATTTCATGTTCGACTAACTTCAAGCTGGAGCTGCTGACACTCTAGTTTTGACTCAACTACGATGTTGGTTTTATTTGGTCTGCAACTTTGGAGTTGATGTTGCCATCAATTGAAGATCTACTTCCTATAATAAGAAGAAATCTTTTCGCAGGCAGATCATGCTGTGTCTCCAAATGAATCAGTCTAAATGAACAGTTTATCTTTTGCTTTTTCCACTTAGAAGAAAATTCCAGTGTGAATGTACTGTGGATCTTTGTTTAGATTAATTGGTGCTTGTGTTCGATGCAAGGGATCGCTTATAGAACCACAGTATTCGTCTATTTTGTTATCTCTATGCATGTGATATCTTGTTGGAGTGTGTCTATCCTACTCGTGTGATCTCCTGTCCAAACTATCTAAATCAGTTCTCTCTATATAAAGCATCTCATCCTCAACCAGAGCTGAATAGTAAAAATAAATAAGCGACAATGCTCCATTTTGTCAAGTGAATGTAAACAATACATAATCTTTTGGAAATGGCGTTGGAATTTGCAAAATTCTTTGTCCAATATCTACCAGATTTAGGAAAGAACTTAAAACGGTAGAGGTGATTGTGACAGAGAAAAAGAAGCTAGTTATTTTCCCCTGGTCTTAACCACTGTTTTTGGGTTTTGAGGCAAGCATGCATGTCCTTTTGTGCTTGGCCAACCATTTTGTTAATATTTTTAGAGACTCTGTACTTTTTTGAGACCCGGGTTTACTTTTAGTGATTTTAATGTCTACTTTATGAATTTTTGTTTCACCAAATGAACTATATTACGTAATAATTATACGATACCAGAATTTTTATTTTAGAGACTCTGATAAGGACAACCTAATAAATGAGAGAACAAGTATAGGAGAGGATCCAAATCCTGGGGGGAGATATGCAATGAGAAATTGAAAGTCTCTAAAGCCTATACCGCCTTTTCCATAACTCCAAATTCATGCTTCAAAGCTTGAACCAGTAATGTTCTATCGGAGGCCCAAAGATCGCAATCAGAAACAGTGTTTTTCTCACATGTTTTCCTATCTTTTTAACTTTCAACTACCCCATACGTATGATAAATTAGTCAACCATCATCTACAACGTGAAGAGGAGTAGAACTGTAGAAGATGTAGTAATTCTTGTGGGCCATAAAAGTATGACCGAATACTTCAAAAACAGAAGAAACGAATGATTTAGTAGCGATTCGTTGTAATTAAAGATCTCAAATTAAAAATTTAATGCTCTTTGATGTTTGACTGATCTGGTCATAAGTTAGAGCAAGTTATTATACTACATAATATATAATATTCTGTAGTAATTAAAAAAAGAAAGTAAATGGCCCTTCAAGATTCAGTTTACGTACAAAACATGAATAACACTAGTGTGCCTTTCAACAACGCTGTTAAGAAACGCCAGTGTCTCTTCTACCATCAATGATCTGTCTTGTATTAAAACAAAAAAAAACCCAAAAAGCTCTGTGAACTTGGAATATGCAACCGCTCAATTTGTCAGCATGCAACTGTTTCCAGTGTCCGACTGATGAAGCTGTGACCCTTTAGAATCAGGAAGGAGTAGGCTTGTGGTCTCCTCACTCACTGCAACGGCCAACCACTTTCCTTCATCTCAATAATATTCCAAAAGCTTCACGTCTCTTAATAAATAATGTTTCATAATCTAATCCCAAAAATGGACACCAAGCAAGATGATAATGTGTCTTATATTAGTCAATAATTTCAGAATTTAATTTCACTGGATCATTGCCTTCCACTCTGTTGATCATCTGTCGAGGTTGAGAATCTCGTAGTTGAGGTTGGATGGCTACTCCCGTCGAGCTGGATTTCTGGGTCGGCTACCTGACTTGGATTTTCGGGTCGGCTGCTGGACCTGTACAAGAAAAAGAAAGGAAAAGGTAGGGTGATGACCAGGATTTTTTCCTCGGACGTACGAATGATTAGTATGTCTGAGCTGGAGAAGTAGCTGAGAGCATTTAATGACGAGTTACCTCAGAAATGAAGGGGTGGAGCTCTATTTATACTAAATTCGGATCTGACAGCATTCAATGCGGCGCAGCTTTATGTCCCATCAAAACAGCTGGTGCACAAGTCGGGATTTTCCTGGGTCGGGGTGAGGTCGGATCAGCATCCAGGTTGGGCATTAGCTGAATACGCTGGCCTTGGCTCGAGTTGGTCGGCCTCAGCTTGGTGCGGGTATCTTATCTCAACTCGGGGCCCTCTCATTAATCCCCCCCCCCCCTCCAAGTCGAGATCGAGAGGGTGAGATCTAGATTTGGGAGTTGTTCCCGAGTTGGAGGTGCCCGACCCCAACAGAGAATGGCCACGTCAGCGGTGCATGCTCTTCGGATGACTGACACGTCACTTGACAATTATGATGAGATGCGACGTTTGGGATTCTCGAGACGGTTACGGGAGTTGCTTATAAATAGGGCCTTGAAGTTCGAGATTTATTTCACACTTCGATCACAAAATTTGGAGCTTTCAAGTTGGCAACCAGAGTGGTCGGACATTTTTAGCTCGGCAAGCAATCTTCTCGGTGTGTTCAGCTCGGGATCCATTAGCTCAGAGCTAATTAGGTCGGAGCCAATTAGATCGGGTCATCTTCCACAACTAGACCGGTTGGTACCTCCCGACTCCCTTTAGATATTCCTATACATATATTTTAATTTGTAGACAGGATGGGGAGGTCGGAGTCGGAAGATTCCCAAGTGATGGAGGTGAGATCCTATGGAGGGGACGAGAATCCGTTGAGCTTGGAGTCCACCTCGGACGGAGGTCACGGTGATGACAGCACCGGTGTGTCTCAAGGGTCAGCTCAGCAAACTGGGCCCAGGGAGAATGATGATGATTGCCAAGTTATCAGCGTCAGGCAGGTGCAAGAGGAGGCTGAGGAGGATCCTTTGGTCGACCTAGGAAAAGTGGGAGATAAAGAAGATGGGTCACCTCTAAACCGGTTAGAGGGGGTTAAGATATCACAGGAGTACTTAGCTAGAGCCTCTATGGCGGAGCCGATTGAAGCAGTCCCGGTGAGGGCAGTCCAACCGCAGAGCTCGACTTCAGCCAGCGTTTCTTCAGCTCGGGGGAAGATGATTGAGCAGTTGTTTTCCTGTTGTAAGCGTGAGTGCCATTCTACTGTGCAAATGGCCAACGCCAGGCTAAGGAATTGGTCGGTGGACCGACACCACAAGTTGAAGGTTCCAGGTCGGCACGAATCCGCTTGCTATCTTCCACCTGACCACTTCACTATCTACGACCTCGCATTCGATGTCATCCGACTTCCACTTCCCGACTTCATCTCCGGCATTTTGAACTACTTTGAGCTTAGCCCGGGTCAGATGTCACCCAATGGTTGGGCCGTAGTGGTGGCGTTTTATGTATTCTGTCTCCAGAAGGAAGTAGAGCCGACCCTGCGGCGGTTTAGGCAGTTCTTTGTGTACAAGCCCAACCTGAAGCAGCTAGGGTGGTTTCATTTCGCAGCTCGGGCCAGTAATGCCATATTCACCAAGTGGCATTCCTTCAACAAGGGTTGACACAACAACTACTATTGGGTCGAGCCGGCTGTGAACCCGGAGTGCATAGTGGATTGGAATCCTTCTTTAAAGAAGAATGTGAACGACGACCCCAAGCTTTCAGAGTCGAAACTCGTCGAGGTCGGGGTACTGAGACCTGAACTGGGAACGCTGATAAATATTGATAGCATGCTCAAGTGGGATAAGATCTGGGAATCAAGGTTATTCAGGAGGGAACCCGACCTCGCAAGGAATCATCCCCATTTACTTCCCGAGCCAGAAGGGGATACGGAATCCAGTCCAAAAGAGGGTCAGTTCGCAGGATCAATGCCCGACCTCCCTGTCTCCTTGTCTACCGTTGTTCTTTGCAGTTAGTATTTGGTCATTTCTCACATCTCTTTCCTTTGTTTTTTGCAGACATGGCTAATACTGGAAAGCTCGCTTATGCCCAGAGAAAGAGGAGAGAGGCTGAGGCTAGTGGCGACGGCTCGACTCGGTTCGGCTTTGGCCCCGCCGCTCTTCAAGAGCAGAGGCAGTGATCCAGCAGGCAAGTTCAAGAGGTCGGCATCGAGGTGACTTCCAAGGAGACCTCGGAGTCTCTACTGCCCAAGAGGTCGAACTCGGGCATAGTGATGCAGGAGTGCTCGGCAACCCGTCCTGACAATAGGAAGCGGCCTCGGGCTGAATATTCAAGGAAAGGCAAGGCTGCGGAAGTGATCCCTCCCAGCAAGGATTTTATGGAGGCTGCCAAGGTGGCCCGCGACCCCAAGCTAGCAGGGGTCCCAGCGGAGCAACTCTCACTCAACCTGAGGACGACTGTCATCACAGTGAGTTGTACTCGATTACATGTATTGTGAGGTCTGTCGGCTCGGCTGACCGTGTCTGTTGCCCTTTGTGCAGGCGGAGTCCCATGTTCTTTCATTACCCAGCCTCCTCACCAAAGTCCAGGCCTACTGCGTCGATCTCTAGCAGCGATGTACTAATGCCCAAGCCGAGCTCGAGTCCCAAAGTGATGAGGCCTCCAAAAGATACAAGGAAGATGCTGCGGAGGTCGACCGGCTGAAGAAAGAGCTCCGGACGGAAGAGTCCCGACGCCAGGCTACAACCAAGGACATGGAACTCTACAAGAATGATGTCCGCAAGGCCGAGGCGAAGTTCCAGGAACTACTCGACCGGGTCAGAGCAAACGGAGAGAAGGCGGTGGAGGCCTTCAAGTCCAGCGACGCAACGGTGAGCTGGGTGAAGAGCGAGGGCGGGATCATGGCCAAGTACGCCGAGCTGGAATATTATTTCCGAGGCTAGGTCGCCGCTCGGGAGCGAGCAAAGACCTTTCTTCCCACCTCCAAGAATGATTACATTGAAATCTTGGAGGCCCCTCTACCAGAATTTTGGGAGGTTCCTGAGCTTCCAGCCGACCTCAAGTCCCAAGCCCAGGAGGTGATAGACTTTGTCAAGAAGGGTATGGACCAGGTTGGGGATGAAGCTGACGCTGCTGCCACTGGCCCTGCAACTAAATGACTTTTGTAATTTGCCCAGGTCGGGCTTTTATGATTTGTACTTTCTAAATATCAATGAAATTAACACTTTTTTCTAGCTTGATTTGCGTTTTATCCGAGTTTGTACAAGTGTATCTTTCCCTTCGCATATTTTCGCAAATAAGTGGGGTCGGACCAACATAATGGATCTTTCAAACTTAAGTAATTGATTGTTAATAACCGAGCTGGACGGGGTTAATGAGTTATCATCCTAATCCGAGCTGGTTAACTGGGCAACCATATAATCGTCGCCAACCTGGACTCGTCAGTCTGATTTAAAATTGGTCAAACTAATGTTGACAAATGTTGAGCTAGTGTTTAGACCCAAACTAACATACCGACCTGGAGCCGGTTAAACCGAGTTGGACTCTAACCCAAACTGGTAAAGTGAATCAAATTATTATTGATTATACCCGAGCTGGTTTACTTGATCTTTTTTCTCGTTATTAAGCATGGGAACCGCGTTAATTCAAGTTTGAGATAGCTGAATAGCTGAGGTGCTTGGGCCCGGGTTGGGCTTTGCACTGGTTTACAAAACACATTGTATTGAATCTGTACATGGAGTACTTGGACTCGGGAGCCAATTACAGGTAGAGTTTCGGCTCGGGGCCTCTACAGAAGATCTTTCAGCTTGGGGGCCATTACAAAAGATTTCGGCTCGGGGCCGTTACAAGAAATTCCGGCACGGGGCCGTTAGACAAAATATCTCTTCAGGTGTTCTGCGTGCCATGCATTCTTCAATTGCTTCCTGTATCTGTCGCGGAGGTAGAAGGTCCCAGGTCGGACTTCTTTCACAATTTCGTACGGTCCCTCCTAGGTCGGGGAAAGCTTGTTACCCGAGCACGGTAAAAAGATAGTCTTTCTAAGAACGAGGTCGCCAACCTTAATAGGCTTAAGCTTGACCTGCCTGGCAAAGGCTCTTTGCATGGCGGCTTTACTGGCCAACATCCTGATCTGAGCTTTGGTTCGGAACTCTTTAGTGAGGTCGAGCTCTTCACGGATTAGGGCTCCATTTATTACTGGATTGTGATGAAGAGTTCTACTGGTCAGAGACCCGATCTCCACCGGCAGCACTGCTTGAGTACCGAATGTCAGCTCGAAGGGCGATTCTCCCGTTGTCGAGGTGGTAGTGGTTCACTGTGCCCACAACACCTTAGGGAGAATCGATGCCCACTGGCCTTCTACTTCCTACAGCTTGGTTTTCAAACCCTGCAAAATGATTTGGTTAGTTCTTTCAACTTGGCCATTACTTTTAAGGTGAGCAATATATGAGAATCTGAGGTTGATCCCAATCTCTGCACATTTGCCTCGAAAGTATGCATTGTCGAATTGTTTGTCGTGGTTGATAATGATGACCTTTGGTACCCCAAATCGGCAAATGATATTCTTCCACACAAAATTCCAAATTGTTTTTTCTGTTATTCTAGCAATACTTTCAGCCTCAGGCCATTTAGTGAAGTAGTCTACAGCTACGAATATGTACTTCTTCTAGCCAACACTGGTTGGCAATGGGCCAATGATATCTAGACCCCATTGATAGAATGGCCACGGGCTTATCATCACTGTCAAGTCTACCGGAGACTTTCTTTGTATTTTGGCGAACCTTTGGTAGGTGTTACACTTTTTAACATACTATTTGGAATCTTACTCTAAGGTTGGCCAGAAATAGCCTTGCCTCAATGCTTTTCGAGCCAGAGCCTTGCCACCCAAGTGGTTTCTACATACCCCTTCGTGGATCTCTCGGAGTACATAGTTTCCCTTCTCGGGCCCAACACACTTTAAGAGAGGCCAAGTATAGGCTCTCTTGTAGAGTTGTCCAGCTACTATGACAAACCTTGAGTCTTGTTTCATGAGTTTCCGAGTTGCTTTTTCATCCTCCGGGGTCATTCCCCCTCCAAGTAGTCCATGATTGGTTTGGTCCAATCTGGGCTTAAATTGAACTCAGCCACGGCAAGTCTTTCCAGCCGAATACTAGGTTCGGAGACTTCTTCTACGTGGACCAGTACAGGTCGGCTTCCTCCCAAAGCCAACTTGGATAGAGCATCAACTTTCATATTCTCTTCTCTCGGGATTTGCTGTACTGTGAACCTTTTGAGCCCTGAGGTCAAATCTTTAACTTTATTGAGGTAGGCCAGCATAGCATTGTCCTTGGCTGCGAACTCTCCTGATATCTGACTAGCAACCAATTGAGAGTCGATACTCAGGTCAATTGTTTGTGCCCCGAGCTGAGCCGTAATTTTCAATCCCACGATCACTGCCTCGTACTCAGCCTCATTGTTGGATGCCGGGAAGGCGAACTTGAGGGAGTAATGGTGCTCATGCCGCGTCGGGTCGAGGATGATCACTCCGGCTCCGCTTCCAGACTTCCCTGATGCCCTATCCACATGGACCTTCCACACATTCTCCGGGTCATGCTCGACTCGGCCAATACATTCCACCACAAAGTCCGCGATGGCTTGGACTTTGATGGCTATTCTGGGTTGGTAGGCGATGTCAAATTAACTCAGCTCAACTGCCCATTTCAACAGCCTACCCGATGCCTCCTGCTTGTGCATGATGGACCTGAGCGGGGCGTCCGTCATGACCTTAATTGGGTAAGCATCAAAGTATGGCTTCAGCTTCTTTTCCGCCGTGACGAGCACGAGGGCGAGTTTTTCCAAGGAGGAATACCTCGTCTCGGCCCCTTGCAAGGTTTTGCTGACATAATAGACCTGTTTCTGCTTCTTCCTTTCTTCGCGGACCAGTGCCGCCGCTACTGTTGTCCCTGAGCATGACAAGTATAGTACCAACTCATCCCCTACGTCAGGTCGGGATAGCAGGAGTGGCGAAACTAGGTACCTTTTCAGCTCTTGGAAGGCGTTCTGGCATTCTGTAGTCCATTCGAAATTCTTAAGATTCCTCAATATTTTGAACAGTGGAGCACACTTGTCGGCCGAGCTGGACATGAATTTGCTCAACGCCACAACCTTGCCCGCGAGCACCTGGACGTCTTTCACGCAGGTTGGCGATGCCAGGTCAAGTATCGCCCGAACCTTCTCCGGGTTGGCTTATATTCCCCGGGCTATGACCATGAAACCCAAAAACTTTCCCGCCTTAACGCCGAATGTGCACTTTTTCGGGTTCAGTTTTATCCCAAAGTGCTCCATCACGGCGAAAGCTTCAGCCAAGTCGGTCACATGGTCTTCTGCCCTCCTGCTCTTGACCAACATGTCATCTACATAGATCTCCATATTTCGGCCAATCTGGTTCTTGAATGCCTTGTTCACCATCCGAGTGTAGGTAGCTCCAACATTCTTGAGGCCAAAAAGCATGACCTCATAGTAGTAGAGACCTTTATCGGTGGTGAAGGCATTTTTTTCTTTGTCTTCGAGAGCCATCTTAATCTGGTTGTAGCCTTTGAAGGCATCCATGAAAGAGAATAGCTCGAACCCGGAAGTGGCATCTACCATCTGATCAATCTGAGGTAGAAGGAAACAGTCCTTAGGGCAAGCTTTATTGAGGTCGGTGAAGTCAATACACAATCTCCATCCGCTTGAGGACTTGGTCATTAGTACCACATTGGATAACCAGGTCGGGTACTGAATTTCTTTTATGTGGCCGGCGTCCACCAACTTATCAACCTCTTCTGCTATGATTTGTTACTTATCATAATGGAAGTGTATGCGCTTCTGTTTTACCGGATAGTGATTTGGGTCGGTATTCAGGTGATGCTCAATCACACCCGGGTCAATACCTGTCATGTCAGAAGCAAACCATGCAAATATATGTTCATTTTTCAGAAGAAATTGGCTTATACCTTTCTTGACGTCATCAAAGAGTTCACTCCCGATCTTCGCTCTCTTTGTTTCATCGGAGAGCTCCACCTCCTGAAGGTCTTCAGCTGGGCTTCCTCTCTTGGCATCCCTCTTCTCCTCGGGCAAATCTGGTCCCCGACCAACCTGATATTTGGGGCGGAGGGAGCTTTCATAGCATTCCCGAGCTGAGAGCTGAGCTCCTCGGATGGTAGCTGTGCCGCCCGGGGATGGGAACTTCAAGGCCTGATGGTAAGTTGAAGGAACGACCCTGAAATGATTGAGTGTCACCCGACCTAAGATCCCATTGTAAGTGAAGTTACAATCCATCACAATGAAGTTGGCTTGCATCGAAACCCGCTTGTCTCCATCTTCCAGCTTCAGCGGGAGGTTGATGACCCCTTCGGCTCGGTGGGCTTGTCCGGTGAAACCAGCTAAGGTGCCCTTCAATGGCCTGAGTCGACTCTTGTCCAACCCTATCTGCTCAAATGCGCTCAGGAATAGGACTTCTGCCGAGCTCCCGGTGTCTACCATTAGTCTATTCACGGTGAAGTTGGCTATTTCAGCGTTGATCACCAATGGGTCGTCATGGGGCAATATCACTCCTTCCAAGTCTTCTAAGGAGAAGGTGAGCTCGTCCACCCCGGGGACCGGACCCTGCACCGGCCCATACTCCCTTCCAATCTGAACATAACCCTTCCTGCCAGTCGATGTCTCCCCACCCGAAACCAATCCTCCTGCGCTGGTCTCGATCATAGTCAAACGTCCGCCCTCAGCCTGGGTGGACTTCTCTTTCTATCTTTCTGATTGTGACTCCAAGTCAGCTGTTGGTCTACGTACCTCCGGAGGTAACCCCGGGCTATCAGTGCCTCGATCTCTTGTTTCAAATCTTTACACTCCTCGGTGGTGTGACCGTAATCCATATGGTAGCGGCAATATTTGGTCCTATTGCGTTTCTCAAGTCAGCCTCTCATCCTCGGTGCTGGAGGTAGATGGTTCTGGTGCTGGATCTCCATCAGGATTTGCTCCCTTGTAGTATTAAGGGGAGTGAACATGGTGAACCGAGGGTCCTGTTTTGGCTGTTGAAGCTGCTTGCCTCGGTCATTTTGGGCCTTACTCCCAAGTTGGCCTCGGGAGGCCTCTCCCTTCTTCCCGACTTCTTTCTCCTTGTCATCGTCCCTCTTTGCCTGATGGATTTCTTCTGAGTGTATGTACCCTTCTACCCATACCCTTCTGCCCGTACCATCAGCTCGGCTACGGTATCCACGGGATCGATGGCCAAGGAAGATGTGAGGGGGCCTAACCTGAGCCCACTTTGGTAAGCCATTAATGTCATGGAGTCCTCCAGGTTGGTGATTCTGAGGGACTTTTCATTGAATCGAGTTGTGTAAGCCCTCAAACTTTCTCCCTTATGCTACTTCACCGACATCAATGTTGAAGTGTGGCGGGTTGCACGGACAGGAAAGCCTCAGCCAGCTGATGAAAACATGTAATAGAGCCAGGACGAAGTTTTTAGAACCAATCCAAGGCATTGCCAACCAGGGTGGTCGGGAATGTCTTCGTCTTCATGAGGTCGGTCATATCATGCAAAGTTATATGGTGATCAAAGTTGAGCAGGTGGCTGGCTGGGTCTCCATCCCCATTATAGACTGCCAGGTTGGGCATCCAGTTGCCGGTGGACAGTGGTGTGGCTAGTACCTCTGGAGAGAGCGAGCTTACATCGAGCTGGTTAATGACCTTGGCTATGGAAGTCGCGGTCTTGTCCTGCTCGGGGTCGGCATGTGCCGTCCTTTTTCCTCTCGCCTCCTCGGGTCCCGCCATCTGTTCTAGGAAGCCCTTTCCTTCTTGTGCCCGTTTTTGCCTTGGGACTGGGATGCGGAATTATGGATGCATGGGCCGCGGCGTAGCTGTTGGCAGAGCGGGGGGGTCTGCAGCTAACCGGGCTACCTGCTCCTTAAGTTCTTCAAACATCCTGAGCATCATCCTCATCTCTAGTGACAGGCTGGAGTTGAGGTCTTCATTTGTCGATGGGTTGGTTTGTGAGGCTAAGTGTATACGTTGGCTCATTCCAACGTCGGTTTAGGTTGGGTCTTGGCTAGGCACCTGCATAGTTTCGAGGTCCCCATCCGAGTTGGGCGAGTCCTCTACCGGTGCGTTGTGGCTTCTTGATGGTTTCTCAATGAGTGGTGGGAAGAGTGACAAAAAGAACTCGTTCCCACAGACGGCACCAAACTGTCGAGGTTGGTAATCTCACAGTTGAGGTTAGATGGCTACTCCCGCTGAGCTGGATTTTTGGGTCGGGTACCTGACCTGGATTTTCGGGTCGGCTGCTGGACTTGCACAAGGAAAATGAAGGAAAAAGCGGGGTGATGACCCGGATTTTCCCCTCGGGCATGCGAATGATTAGTATGTCCAAGCTGAAGGAGTAGTTGAGAGCATTTAATGACGAGTTACCTCAGAAATAAAGGGGTGAAGCTCTATTTATACTACATTTGGATCTGACAGCATTTAATACGGCGCAGCTTTATGTCCCATCAGAACAGTTGGCGCACAAGTTAGGTTTTCCTGGGTTGGGGTGAAGTCGGATCAGCATCCAAGTTGAGCATTAGCTGAATACGCTGGCCTTGGCTCGGGTTGGTTGGCCTCAACTTGGTGCAAGTATCTTACCTCAGCTCGGGACCCCCTCGTCACCATCCTTTTTTCGTTTTATTGGTGGCCCATTTTCTAATCATGGTCTTTGTTTTCCCCTTTCTTCTGATAGGTTGCTTCTAGATTCTTAACGACTAAGGTTAGCCTAAGAAGTTGTAATTCTCTGGAAGAAGTGCTAAATTGAAAATGCAAAAGTCATGCTTTTGTTGGCTGGATTTCAGTCTTTTTCCTCTATCCATCTGGTTTTTTCGACCAAATTCTTATACATAAATTGCAGATTGGACCTGATATGCTTGTAAGTGGATTTCTTCAGCCAGTTCCCGACGTGACACCCGTCATCCCATCAACTGATGAAGAAACCACTCCGTTATTTATCCATCTATTTCTCCTTATGAATCGAGTATTATATTCTTCTATAAAACATGGGATCCTTATGGTGCTTTCCTCCAAAATGCTTCCTCGATGTGTAGGCACACAAATTTGTCGGGGTAGATGATCCTATTGTTAAAAGCTGTTTTGAAGACACAAAATGTGCAACAAGTCCTGAGGAAGCTGCAAAACTGGGAAGGAGAATGCAGAGGCAGCGGGAGCGGGCCGATCTAGTAGGATTGTCACATACTGCTTTGGTTTATGCATATTCGTATTTAATGTGACAATTACCACTATATGTACATTTTGTAGATTTCGAGAAGCAAGTATTCTTCAGTGCCTTCACCTCATACTAAAATGGCAACTTCATGAGATCATAATTTTGTCTGAATACCGTTGAGTTGTGTTTCAAGAACTGGTTTTAAAAAAATTGCTCTTTAAACGTTTTAAATAGCAGTGAAATCAGTCCTCCTTAATTGTATTGTATGAGCAAGTGATGCTGTATGGTTGCACGAGCTAGTCAGAGCAAGGCGGCTTCGATTAGGACCTGGAAATTTACTGATATCTTTCTTTCTACTTGTCTGACGCTACACTTTCCCGTTAGTTTTTCTCTTAAAAATATTTTGTTTATATCTTTTGGTCTTTCGAATGTAGTGAATCACTATTTTCGGGAATCAATATCCGTCAAGATTGGCTTTTTCTGCATATCTGATTCTCTGATAAAATCCTTTGATTCACCTTTACTTGCCAAGTGAAACAAAAATTCATAGACAATTAGTTTATTACAACAAGTATTACTTCTTAGTGTGCTTGGTTTACTTGAGGTTGAAGCCAATGACTTTGATAATGACTCATTTACGGCATTGGTGTGGATATACAGGGTTCATAATTTATACCGACCAACATCAAAATCATGTTGTTCTTATAAAATTTGCAATGTTGAACTAAGTATTTTTTTATTATGTAGGTAAGATCAGATTGGGAAGATGTCAAGATTGATGTCATGTATCGGGCGTTGAAATGTGAGTTCTCTATATACCCTCATTTAAAATCTATGCTGCTATCAACTGTGGGGTCTGTTCTCGTAGAAGCTTCGCCACACGACTTCTTCTGGGGTAGAGGTCGTGATGGCGAGGGCCTAAATTACCTCGGGAGGTTGCTGATGCAGTTGAGGTCAGAGTTTCTAGGTGAACCCCCAGCCTAGAGCGAGGACTTGGTAACATATCAAGAAAATAAAAAGGAACTTGGAAAGTTACAGTATTGTGCGTAAACCTTCTCCGAACACAATGTCGTTGTGTTGATGATGTATTTTCGTGCCAAAGATATCTTAACTTCATTGGTACCTTATATTTATACGGATGGAAAAAGAAAGATGTATTTGTATAGTTTTTATCTGATATACGGTATCTATTAATTCATTCTTTAGGAGACACTAAAAACTCTCATCCTTTTGAACAATCGTGCTCATGTGTAAGGACGAATGTATATAGAAGATAATGGAGGCTACACAACCCCCACTAATCTTAAAATTTATTTAAAATGTAAAGACGGTATTTTTATATCCTTTTCGCGATTCAGAATATTTGAAAAACCAATTAGTCCACTAAAAAAACAAAAACTCGTACGGGTATTAGATTATGCGTCACTGTTCCCATTGAAAAAATTATCGACCCACTCAGTCTTTGTGCATTATCCCAAAATCAGTTCACATATTTGCACTCATCACTACTTCAATTGTGAATGTGATTTGCTTGTATTTTTAGAACAGGAATTTGTTATAACAATATCTTACCTTACCTACAACTCTCGTCACACAAGTAAATTAGTGTACTAAATTTAAGAATAAATAAGTCCATTAGATACTCAAAAATTATGTGAAATAATTAGATAGTGAGTTATTATGATCACATTTGATTTGGGTTTAAATCACAATTTTAACCTTTATTATACCACAAAAAAAAAAAAAAATACCTTTGTTTGGCTCTTATATATGGCAAAAATAATAATTTAGTGTCAAAACTTCATAAATGAGTATTCTTGTCATTTATGAAACGTAACAGTGAGATCATGTTAGTGATGCAAGCTTTTACTAGACATAAATTAAAAATTAAAGCTCTAGTTTTTTGTAGTAGTAGTAATATAGTAATATTCTCATCAAGCACCAAGTTGTGGATAACATGAAGCCTTTGCTTGATCACTTCGGAAAGATTTTATGTGCTTTTTTGTTGTATCTTGACGGAAATATTTTAGTATGTTTTCTCCTCTAATTTTAGTCATATGTAAGTAATGGCAGACTTAAACACCTAAGATTAGAAATACACTCATATAATGAGAGAGAATAGGAGTACACGAGTATCTAATATAATAATTTTTCTTTAAAAAAATTAAAACAAATTTTTTTTTAAAGCCAAGTGGGTGCGCATGCACACACACCCATTGCAATATGTAGGTCCGCCATTGTTGATGACTGTTGATTTTTTTTAATTCAATAAAGGTTTAAAGTCATACAACGTACATAATTAGTGATATTTGAATTCACAAACTCTTACCTACTATAAGTAATTTTATCACTGTACTAAAGCTCTAGTAACGAATGTTGAAATCTTTAGTATTACCAATGTTTTTGTCTTTAACCTATTACACATATCTATAATTAAGACTATTTCGTGAAATTAATTAATGCTTTTTTCAAACTTATAAAGTTTTAATTAATACTGAAGGATTAATGCTTCTCATATTAAATTGGCTTGGCAGCTGCCATGAACCAATGCATTTCTCTCTTCTTTCTTTTTAAAAAAAAATTTAAGAGAGGTTTAAGGTCATACAATATATATGTAAACAACGGAATCTAAGTTCGCTGCAGCTAGTAAATACGAGTAAATTATCACAAAACCAAAGCCTTGGTGGCCCAATGCATTTTCGGAGACAAAGAAGAATATCAATCATGTATCTTTTAGATGGGGTCACATATTCCATAATTTAACATGATGACTCTAAATTTGAAATAATTTTCAAAGAGAATTTTTTTTCATCATAAAACAAATAAAAAAAATATCAGTCAACGAAAAGGAAGACAAGACAATTTGTAGCATCTCATTACACATCAATTTTGTATGAGATATGTGTTCCATTTATGATGACTTGGGTTCGCATGATCTTAAGTATTTTAAACTAATTGATGAGTCTTAAGGTATTTCCAATGAGGCTTACTATTCACAAAAACTTACTATTTTTTTATAATTTTTAGAGACTCAGGTATCTATTTTAACTCATATTTCTAATGGAACCCACAACTTTTTAGAGATTTACACCAAAATAGAGACCCAATCACTTTTTGGGTCTCTAAATTTGTTATCAAAAAAGTAAATTGGGTCTCTATTTTAATTCAAATCTCTAAAAAGTGGTGGACCCCATTGAAGATTTGAGTTAAAATAAAGACCTGGGTCTCTAAAAATTACCAAAAATAATAAATTAATGTGTTAGAAGTTCAGTATTTGGCCCTTGGTTGTCACTGGCAACTATATATCCTTTAGGGTGTGTCTCAGCTACAGAAAGAAAAAAAAAAAAAAAAAAAAAAAAAAAAAAAAAAAACTTTTTCTTTTCTTGGTCCAAAAAAGAAAAGAAAAAACTATCATATTAAACTCTTTTACTGTATAAGCACACCTAAATTTCTCTTACTCTATAAGTGCATACTCTAATAACCCCACAGTTGTTACATATTTAAAAAAAAATTATGACATCTCGTCTTACATTAATTTGTATGAAATATACTAATATATAATAACTTGAATTCACTTAAATCGTTAATTACTACTGTTGTAAGGCTATCCTCAATGGAGTCTCTAAAATGCAAAACTTTCATAATTTAGGTATTTTTAGAAACTTCAGTCTCTAAAAACAATACTATTTATGGCAAAAGTACGTGGGGTCCACTATTTTTGGCTTAAAAGATGCCAATATAGAGACCCAGTCTCTATTTTTTTCAACAAATTTGTGAAAGAAAATGGAGACTGGGTCTTTATTTTGGCATTTTTAAGCCAAAAGTGGTGGACCCCACGTACTTTTATCATGAATAGTATTGTTTTTAGAGACTGGAGTCTCTAAAAACACCTAAATTAGGAAAGTTTTGCATTTGAAGACTCCATTGAGGATGCCCTAAGCATCTTATTATACCAGTATATCTTTACAAAAAAAAAAAAGAAAATTATAACAATATATAATAATTTGACGTTTATGATATCTCGTTCCACATCACTTCAGTACCCAGTTTTTTCTTTTTCTTTTTAATTTTGGTTTCTGTTTAAACCTAGGCAAAAACTTTGCAATGACAATGACGTCGTACTAATGACAATGATTGTCTGACCTTTTAATTGTTGTTGCCAGTGGGTCCCACCCTTATTCATCAGGTACTGCAGACTCCCTTATCAAAAAATAGCGTTAAGTTTTGTTTGTATACGAGCTCTGCCACTACCTTATCAAAAAATAGGCATAATTCCGTTTTTATCCTAATTTCGGGTCTACAACACGCTAGGAAATATGTAGCAAAATTGCAATCAAAGTACATCATTTTTCTACCAATAATTTTTCTTTTGAGTGAAGGGAAAAAAGTTTCGCCTCATTAGTCTCTTCACGTAACAACTATTATTCGATTCTTTATTAATTAAAATACGATACTAATAGAATAACTAATAGTGTAATACAGGATAACTGACTAACGAAAAAATTCAAAGAAATTGTAGATGTGCAAAATATTTTAAAATCTTGTATCAAACCTAAAATTTGATTCAATAGCTTAGGCAAAAGAGAGGTTAGACCCGTCCAACAAATTAGAGTTTATCCCTACTAAACCGTCCACAAACCCTCCTCTTCTATTACCATATATAATTGGAAGAAGTTCACCTAAAATTGTATTTTTACTCCTAATTGATAATTCCGTAACAACACCAAGATCGGGAGAAGCTTGGATTTTCGGATTAATTATAATGGTAACTACTACCAATCTCATTGTGGAATATAATAAATAGTTGCGCATCCAAGCTATATTTGAACTTGCTTTCCCCTTTCTTTATTTGTCCCATCAATTTGAAGACGATTGTGTTCTTAGTTTAATATATACACTTGTCATCTCACATTTTTTTAAAAAAAATTAGATTTTAAGATTTCCACATAATATTCTTAATTATTTTTCTTAATACTAATTAAATTTTTAATTGTTTTTATGATTTTTATTATGATGTCATTAAAAAATCATTCAAAATATTGTATATACAAGTGGGTTCATATGTGAGAGGGTACTATAATATACATTTGTCCCATATAAAAAAATATAACTACTCCACCTTCCTAATTACAATATATATTAGTTCCATATAAAAATATCATACACTCTATCTTTATCCTAATTCTTAATCACTCACATTCGTCGTATCATTTAAAAAGTTGCGTCTTCAAATTTTCAATTTTCTATCTATATTTACTGTTGTTCCATAGTTATTTAACTTTTGTTTTATAATACTTTTCTAATTTCCTCCGCTCCACATGCTTGTTGGCCTTGGCATCATATCATATTTATAGTCAAATGCAAAGGTTGACTTTTAAAGAGATTGGCTTCTTCTTTTTTTTTCTTTTGTTTTGTTAAATCAAAAGTTTAATTGGATTGGGATTTCTTCTTCTTCTTTCGTATTCTTTTCTCCAATTCTTTGTTTTTTCATTCGGTCAAATAATTCTGAATCGTGATTCTTTTTATCTTAATATATATATCTGCAAACATCCTCATATTTAATTATTTTTCACGAACGACTAACTTTTTAGTCTTGAAATACGTGCAAAAGTTTACGATAATTGAAAATATATTAATACACTCAATATTAATTAATTGCTATAAAATTAGGTGTAATAATATCCAATTTAAGTATGAAAATAAGCAAACCCAAATTTATATCAAGATACTCAACCCTATTTTGGCTAGGAGTTGTTTTGATGCAATTATGAGTGGATTCAAGAATTCTTCTCCATAAGTGTTAAAATAGATTATTTTTTAATTATATGAGTATATTTTTTTAAAAGACTAATACAAAAAATATATTAAAATATTTAACGTTCTTTTAAACCAGTAAAGACTACAGTCATGGGTTGAGAACAGAAATTGAACTTTATGAGATCTAATCGACCAAGTCAATCAAAGTCAGGTAGGGAAGTATAAGATGATTTTCACAGAGATCTTTTATCACGTAAAAAAAACTTATGATTCGAATCATAGTCTTTGATTTGGATATCGTAAATTCTTTCGATCATGATACAATTTGAGATATAATCTCTTACACATCACACATCTCTCTCATCTCGGACCTACTAATACCAACAAGTGTAAGCTCGGGTTAAAACGTTCAAAAACGTCCAAAAAAAAATATTGGACTTTTTGAAGAATTAGTTCTTAGTTTGTTTTCTTCCTCTGAGGTTTTATCATGTTCGTACAAGATTCAGTAGTCCTTTGAGAGGATAAAGGAATCAATTTTGCTCCGTAATCCTTTCACTGATTCTATAGCTCCGCTTTTGGTTGGTAATGAATGAAGCAAGCTCTGCATGACTTACTGTTTGTCGGTCAGATTGACAGCCTATGTTTTTTTTTTTTTTTTTCCCTTTTTCTTCATTTGTCTCATTTCATTTTGAGAAATAAGGAGCAACTCTCGTGTCTCAACCTTTAGATTGAGGACAACGAATCTACACTATTAGTTTTGAAAATATTTTATTTCAATTTTGTTTTTCTTTTCTATCAAGTTTTTCAGTGTTTCATAAACTTTTTCCTTTTCACATCTTCTTTCTCTCTCCTCTCTCTCACACTCACACACACGCCACCTTTGCACTTTAAACAATGACTATAGGTGCGTAAATAAATTGCGAAAATGAAATAATAGCATAATTCGTAACCATAATCAACATCATACCATGTGAACCATAACCATAACTTTTTACCTTGAAAAAAAATATATAAATAGTTTAAATAGAAAATCAATTTTAAAAAATGTAAAAAAATTAATTTAAACGTCAAAAGATCCAATAAGGTGAATGAAAACCAATGCATAATATGATGACAAAATCAAAAATAAATTATATACTCATCGCAATATTGTCTATAGAAAAACACACAATTTCAATAATATTATAATCAATAAATATTTCTCCACACACAACAAAATAATAAAATTCATAAAAAAAAGCATCCAACAAATGTAGAAAGATATAGTTGAGGACAACTAAAAGAAATACATGAGTTAATTTAGCATCTAGGGGTTTAGATAAATTAGGGCTTTTAATAAGGAGGAAAAAAAAATGTGGGCCGGGGGTGGGAACTTAAGGCTTAAAGGAACTGCATTTGTACTTTGCTTATTTACTTAGAAATATGACTTGAGGTATTAATTTACTATATGAATATAAAAAAAACATACATTACACATATAAAACAATTTAATAATCAGGTTTTGAGTGTGTTTTTCTTTTTATATATCTAATATCAAAATCTATCAAATTAGCAATCAATTATTATTTATAAAACTCAAAACTTAATATAGACCAAAAAAAAAAATTCAAAACTTAATTGACACTCTATTGGTTTTTATTATTGAATTAGTTATCAATCAATCTTGTTAGTTTGGATTTTTTTAGTTATTGCTTATAAAAATCAAAATTTAATGGACACCCTATTAGTTTTTATTATTGAATCAGTATCAGTCTATTCAATCCATTCATAGTTTTTGTTATTATTCGGTTTTTTTCATTACTCTTTCTTTCTCATCCTCTTCAACCAAAACTTGAACCATGCTACGTACTGTCCACGAGCGTCTCATCCTCCTTCGTTTAGCCCTTCCACTACCCAGAAACACCCACCGCCACCGCAATATGTTCTCAGCCAAACACCCAACACCACTACCCCTCCACCACACCGTTTCATAGGCCAAACACCCAACACCACCACCCTTCCACCACACCATTTCCTCCACCGAACACCTAACACCACCACCCCTCCACCACACCATTTCCTCTACCGAACACCCAACATCACCACCCCTCCACCACACCATTCCATCAGCAAAACACCCAACACACGACAAAGCCAAAAGATTTGGGAATGGTTTTCTATGGTGCTATCAAACCGACATATCAAAGCAATCAACATAATATTCGTTTATTTATCTCTCAGAACCATATTTGTAAACCTTACGGATACCAGATATGCTTAAAGTACTACAAAAAATTGAGAAATCGTTGAATGCTTTCAACGAGAAAGTCACGGTGAGAGAGTTTATCTTTTGGCCAGGGAAATCTATTTTTGTTCTCACTACCACCATCACCACCACCACTAGCAACAGCAGTACCAAGACAAGTTAATAAAAGTTTAGGTAAATATAGATCTTACTAAAATAAAATGTCATAAAGTCATAAAAACAATATGAAAATTACACTACGGCTAAAATCATCATTTCATAAAACAAAACTCAATTACTCTACCCCAATGCAAAGTCAATGTTTCCCTCGGGTTTTGGTACTACTGGTGGTGGTGGTGGTGGTGATGGTGTGAGAACAAAAACAGATTTCCCCAGCCAAAAGATAAACTCTCTCACAGTGACTTTCTCGTTGAAAGCATTCAACGATTTCTCAAATTTTTGTAGTAATTTTTCAAATCCATAAGAGAAACGATTTGTACTCTTTTTTACCACTAATTAGTAAATCCCGGGTGCAGCGATACATCCTCAATATGTGCACCAATTCAATCAAGGCTCTCAATCCAGAACAGAGACGTAAATCAAACTTGATAGCATATTACATTTGAGATACGCTCTTAAACCAAACGAAAAGCTTGTGAATGAACTAAAGTTTGCTATTTTAGTGATTTTGATGTTAAAAGGAAGATGTCAAACAAGGAATGAGTTTATATAATGGACGAAAATGTAATATTTGAAATTAAATATAATTAAAAATAAAAACAAAATTCTTGGATGTGAAATTTCGTTTTACTTTGTTAATTATTTTAGTTTGGTAGGAAAGGTAAGAGAATTAGTGCTGAAGCCCACTCACGAGACACTACATTTTAGTAATGGTTTTACGAAACTTTTTTTTCCAGCATATTTTATTAATATTCTAAAGGAACAATCAAGAGAAACACCATCGTGCCACGTGTAACTTTCTTTCTTTTTTTTACTAAAATTTTCCAAATAAAAATAATAATTTTTATTTCTCAACCATCTTATCTTTTTGTTATGTATTGAAACTTATATAATTATCTACTAAAATTATAAAATGTTAGCTGGAAGCAATAATTTTTATTTCTCAACCATCTTATATGTTTCTTATATATTGAAAATTCTATAATTATCTACTAAAATTATAAAAAGTTAGTTGAATTATGAAGTTAACTTCTAACACATTTTTACAAAATTTAGTTGAATTATGGACTTAACGTTTGACATAGACATCCATATAGAAACCAATATACTTCTATAAGAATTCTGAAATTTTTTTACTAAATTATGACTTAAGTTTTGATATTTTTCTAGAAAACATAGCTAAATTATGGCACATTCATACGTATTGAAACCAATATATTTCTATATTTTTTATAAAAAATAGATTAGCAATACTTTTTTCCCCTGTAGATATTAATTTTTGATTAATGATTTAGAAAACCATATCGTCATCAATCGAATTATACAATTGGCCCAGTGTTTCTTAGGATACTATATCCATTCTTTTCTCTTCGTTTTGGGTCATGATTCTATGTTCATCTTGAACCATGTAGTTTTGGTCTCAATTTAATAAAGGTCTGGCATGGAAATTGTTATTACATTGGACTTGGCTTAAACCTCTTTCAATTATTAAAATCTTGATTTATTAAATTATATTATATCTTATATTTGTATGTTATGTATATTTGAGCTCTGCATTATCTTCATTTAAACTCTTTTATCTTTACCAATAGAAGTACTTACTTTGTACATGTATCGAAGAAGTTACATTATTTGTACACGTATCTAAGAAGTTAGATTAGTAAAATGACATTTGTGTTACTCTATATGAGCTAGAGTATTTTTTTTTTCCTTTAACATTTCTTATTTAGTGTTCCTGTGCATTCATCAGCTTAAAATCGTGATATTTTCCTTGTTTTATTTAATTATTTTTTATGAATCATATTTCTTATAGTGTTCTGTAACATAATTTAACATTTCTTTTCGAGTGTCTTTTTTTGTCATAATATGCAAGAACCTTGTGCTAATAGTATCTCTGTGCATATTAGTATATATATTTATGTATTGTGTATTGAATATTTAGTCTCGTGATCAAGTAGTAAATTGAGAATTTAATTAATGAAGTATTTCTTTTATTTGAGAAAATTCATGTTAGTAGAAAAGAATTTTGTATTGTTTGTAAAGTAATTAAAATTTGCCAGTTTAATGTCTTTGGTGAAAATGTTAACTTCTGATAACTGTTAAGCATTTGTCTAGAAATTTTGTTATCTTTTGTGGTTATTCGTTTTGTTTATGTTGTTTATTGTTCCATTAAATAAGCTAAGAATATGATTATCACAACTTTAGACAGTTTCATTTCATTTGGTGAGTGTAGTTTAATTGAATGGTTAATGTAAGATATTTTAGATACATTTTATTTGTGAAATATAATTCATCGTTTCTTGGTCACAACGTAGAGTGTATATTCTATGTCACCCTCTTATTGCTTTTAATAGATAGGGTTTTTGTTTATCTTTATCTCGTATGTACTAAATATGGTTGATGAATATGAAAGTCAAGAGAATTACTAATGATCAAGCACGATATATGAATCTACATGTGTAGTTATACTATGGTATGTATTGGGCCTTGGTAAGTTTCTGCTTTTATGTATATGTTCTGCATATATTGGTTGCCTATCTTTTGGGCTGGATGTTTGATATCAGACAATTGTGGATCTTGAGGATTTGGAACTAATAAAGATTCAATGATGATAAATAGTTTAGATCATTTTATCATAATTATACAAAAATATTATCACCAACGAATTAGAGATATCATTACTATTGAATTTCTTTGATAACGTTATAAAGATTTGAGAGAATCCAAATCCATGTATTGATAGATGTACATAGCAAGAAACCCTTAAGAGGAATATGGCCTTCATTACTATTTTCTTTTATCTCTAATAACCTATCAACTCATTTAATTTCAAGAAGTTGTTGTGTTCTAAGAGCATAAATGGTGATTATTCTAATATATGGCAATTTCCCATAATATATACAAATATTTAAATGATACGGTCAATCTTTTAGTTACATGAATACTCAAAAAAAATGAAGAAAATTTCATTTTCATGTTCCATTTTGGAATATTTACTTCCTAAATCCATATAAATGTATATTAAGCTTGAAGTGGCATTCTATTAAGTTATTGACAAAAAATTGATGACTTCTCGAGGGCTACAAATTATTAAGCTTGTTAAAAATGTTATTGAAGCTAAACTTTTTTCCGAGAGTAACATAGGAAATATTATGTTAATATCCCAGAGGATTATAATCCCATCTAACTACATTTTGCCTATTAAATTTCAATGAATACAATTTCCTTTGGCTGTAAGTTTTGCCATGAGTTAATTATGATTTCGATCTCTATTATAAAAAAAGATAACTAATTTTAACAAGTAAGAGAAAAACAAAATGCCAAAAAAATGGAGAAAAACACAATGCTATTTACTGTATATATATTTATGCTACTTCCTACGTAATTTCTAATTTATAGTATTTACCAGCAATGAAAAATAAAATCAATGTTGGAAGGCAAAAAGAGTCTACATGGAACAAAATTTATGGGACAACGGAAATAAAGTGAATTGATAAAATATCACAAGTGGTGGATTTTTCTAAGTATGTGAAACTATAAAATGAATACGTGTGCAATTTATTGCCAAATCAATCACTAGTATAACTCAAAAAAGTTATACACTTAGACTATTGCAGAAATTTCAATGTCATGCTAATTATTGGTATTGAAATCCAACCATTTATTCTAGCTCTTTAGATACAAATTGCCAAAAGCAAATATTATGCACAACAAGGAGAATTAAATGCATGCATATCTATTGATCGATAAGGATAACGTAGGTGTTAAATATACTTGACCCAATGATGAACTAGAAAAAGGTAGGAAAATTTAAAATGTATGGCAACTTTTTTTTTTCTTTCTTTCTATCTTTCTTTTTCTTTTTTAGTAATAGGAAGATGTAATCAACTCAAGTATTTTGGAAAAGAATGAATGCAAAATTTAGTGGCACAACTATTAAAAGTTACGTGTGAACTTATACCTGCTGGTATAAAATCACACTTATTAATAATTACACAATAACTCCGTGATGTGAGAGGATATAACCGTATGCAATTAGCCTAATACGTACAATACTATGAATGTAGTTAGGATTTGTATTGGATAGCGGACTTCCTTCGTTTATATTATTTTCAAATGTATAATATGAGTCATGCAAGCTGTAACGTCTCATATCAATAAAAGAAGTGTTAAGTATATAATTTATAAGGGGTACTAAATTTTTATGTATTAATTTGGATTAACTATTTTGGACTAATAAATTTTAAATCCGTTTAATTATTTCTTAAACATGTAACACTAGTTTTACTTGTGAGTTTAAAGTGCGAGTTTAAGGGAGTGATACAAGCATATGCATTCAACATAAAGCCATTAACGAAAATATAAATTTGAACTCAAGATCTTTGATTACAATTAGTTGTTATTCAACTCACTTTACCCAATCCACGGGATCTCCATGATTATACCTTGTTTCAACTCAATGTTAGTCATAGCATTGCATCGCGCGCTGTACTCGGACAAAAAAATGAAAAAAAAAGAGGAAGAAAATAATATTCCGTAGTAATTACAAAAAAGGAAGTAAAAGGCCCTTCAAGATTCAGTTTACATACAAAACGTGAATAACACTTGTGTGATTGATTGGCCCCGTCCATTTAAACAATGCTGCTAAGAAACGCCGGTGTCTTTTTACCATCAATGATTAGTCTGTCTTGTATTAAAAAAAAAAAATTCCAGAAAGGATAGAAGTCTAAATGATCAATATCTTAAGCTGGCACAGTTAAATGTCTCCCCTTTTTTTTTTCTTGGCTTTGTTTTGATCCTGATCTCATTTAGGGAAAAGAAGCCAAGGAAAAAGATGATTTCTCTAATATCATCTCTTCTATGAGGTGTGAGTTCAAAACTTTTCATCTGGCTGAAAATCTAGAAATATGAAATTAAAGAAATTTGACCCTTTATTCACTGATGATCCCCCCTTATACTTATTCTCCAACAATGAAAATTGTTTTCCTTTATTTTCCTTGAATAGCTCCCCGTCTTTTCTTTCAGAGAGTTGTTTTCTTGTCATTGTTCCTTCATGTTCTCAAAGTGGTATCCAACATAATTTTTTAATCTCTTAATAGTATGTTCCATATTGGCATTTGATGAGCTCAACGAGGGGCTAACTATTTTGTTCTGATCCCTATGCAGATCCATAGCAAGATTTTAACCATACTTGCAATCATATGTGAAATATGTGCCCTTTTTTGGTGAGTTCTCATTCCACATCCGTATTTTTTGAATTAATTCCAAGTACTTCACCTTATAAAGATGAGCTAATTCAGATTGAATTTTCATAACCAGAGTAGTCCATTAATCTGAACTGCTTTAGCAAATGTCTGTAAAACACAAGGAGCAGTTTTAGAACTGGACTTTTTATCCGAAGGGGTTTGACAATTGATGCTTATATATGCTCATGAATACATAAACTATTTGAGTTTGTTGCTAGGGCTGATGGTTGTTACATTCTAAAGAAAAATGTGCCTCCGGGTTTTCTTGCAAAAACTTATGTGAAACTGCCTCTTCTTTGAATGGGCAAGAACTCACAAGGAGTAAAGATGTGTTCTAGTGGGCCATAAAAATATGATCGAACACTAAAAAGCATGCCTTGCCGTAACAAGTTCCCACAGTACAGTTGAAAAGAGTGATAGGATAGCGACTCGTAATTATAAATTTTAAGTTTAAATTTATATATTTTTTATTATAAATAATGTTTGGTCTTTGATTACATTACTACATTAAAAAATTTATAATTTTAAATGAATTTAATATAATTATATTTAAAGTGAGGTCCTTATCATTAAAAAATAAAAAATCTTGCCGTGATGAGAAAAATGTGTACAACGAAGATATGGGCTTTGGGAGTGAAAGATAATAAATGAGTATTAAATTAGCCACATGGATCTTGGTCAAACATGATTAATCCACATTGCTGTTTATTGCTTTGCCTTTGGTAGTTTGACAATGGTTGCACTAGCACACAATACTATGAATCTAGTTAGGATTTGTATTGGATGGCCATCCACGGACTTCCTTCGTATATATTATTTTCAAACGTATAATATGAGTCATACAAGCTGTAACGTCTCATATTAATGAGAGAAGCAATTTATAAAGGGTATTAAATTTTTATGTGTTAATTTGGATTAATTGTTTTGGGTCAATAAATTTTAGACTTATTTAATTATTTTTTAAATATGTAACACTAGTCTTACTTCTGAGTTTAAAGTACATGTCTAAGGGAGTGACACAAGCATATGCATACAACATGAAGCCATTGACGAAAGTATAAATTTGAACTCAAGATCTTTGATTACAACGAGTTGTTATTCAACTCACTTTACTCGGGATCTCATTGATTATACCTTGTTTCAACTCAATGTTAGTCATAGCATTGCATCGCGCTCTGTACTCGGACAAAAAAAGAACACAAAAAAATAATAATAATATTCTGTAGTAATTACAAAAAAAGGAAGTAAAAGGCCCTTCAATATTCTGTCTACATACAAAACGTGAATTAACACTCGTGTGATTGATTGGCCCCGTTCATTTAAATAATGCTACTAAGAAATGCCAGTGTCTTTCTACCATCAATTCTGTTTTGTATTAAAAATACAAAAAATAATAATAATAATATTTAAAAAAAAAAAACCCAAAAAGCTCTGTGAACTTGGAATATGCAACCGCTCAATTTGTCAGCTTGTAACTGTTTTCAGTGTCCGACTCTTGAAGCTGTGACCCTTTAGAATCAGGAAGGAGTAGGCTTGTGGTCTCCTCACTCACTTCAACGGCCAGCTACTTTTCTTCATCTCAATAATATTCCAAAAGCTTCACGTCTCTTAATAAATAATGCTTCATAATCTAATCCCAAACATGGACACCAAGCAATATGATAATGTGTGTCTTATATTAGTCAATAATTTCGGAATTTAGTTTCACTGGATCATTGCCTTCCACTTTGTTGATCATCCGTTTTCGTAGAATTCTCCTTTCACACTCATATTAAAGTGTTAATTTTTGTGACGTATAACCTGATATTAAATGTTGTAATGCATAATTCTGTTTGAAAAAAACATATTCTAAGTTAGTCAAATATAACACTTTTCTGAATTACCCATTAAAAAAAAAAAAAAAAAATCAACTTCTTAAGTGATTCCAATCCAAAATATAACAAAATTTCCCGCTCATTCCCCAATTGCTCCACCATCCTTATTTTATGCTACACGTGACATTACCACACGATCATGATTCCCAAGTCGCGGACATGGTGCATTATTATCTAACCTTCATTGCGCAGCGCTTCTTATAAAAAATAAAAAAAAAAAGTCGATCTTTATAATACAAAAATATATATATATAGAAGTATCTTTTACCTTTAGAACTTAACAAATTCTTGCCTTTGTCATCCCAATAATGAAATTTTTTGTCAAATCGCCGCATCTTGCTGATCGTTATGATGCAAGTTGTGAGTTTTGTCAAGTGTTTATAAGGTACCTGACGACACAAGACAACCATTTTTCATATTTTTGAATCTGTGGTTATGGTTGTTAATCTATTTTAATAACCTATGGTGCATCCTCCATAGATCCTTGATGAGGTCATTTTGTAATGGTTAGGAGCAGATTAAATACATAAACAAAGCACAATAGCACGAAGTCCATTTATATGACATAGGTGTTGTAGGCTTGAACATGCCAGGATACGGAGCGAATTTACTAATACATTAAATATGTCCGTCCAAAGCACAGTTACAACCCGCGTTTTGAGTTTTGGTTCAAAGTCCAAATTTTATGAACACAAGTGAAAGTTCCGTCCAATTAGAGTAGGCTTACGATATTAGCCTATAAATCAAACTTTTTAACTTGTGATTTATGCATTGCAAGTTAACACCTCAACATGTTATTTGAGTCAAGTTGGGTCAGTTTGACCGGTGAACTTATTTAACCCGGTTAATAAATAGGTTGAGTTAGCCCAACTCGTTATTATCTGGGTTGGATTTGGCTGAGTTGAGATTGAAAAAAAACAAACCCAACTCGATCCATTAACTTTATCTGGATTAAATGGGTTAACTGGACTGGGTTTGGGCCAACCCATTTTTCTAAGTAAAAAAAATAAGCAATATATATCAATGAATTGCAAAATTCTGAGGCAATACAAATTTTTAAAAATAACATAAAATGTTTCTAAGGTAAAAATTCGAACTTACAAAAATTAAAAATTGATATGAGAAATAATACAAAAATAAAAATAAAAACATTATATTTAAACTAATTATTTTTAGTTGTAAAATAAATAAAACTATTACAAATTAATGTTTTAATTTCTTTTTTTCTTACGCCTATTGCCATATTCAAACAAAAGTTTAATAAAAACTTCTATTCCACCAATTTTAACTCGAGGATCTAAAGCTACACTAATACAATACAAATATGGAAAATCTTCATAATATTTAAAAAACTTTTCTTCCATGAATGGTATAACGTTGGTGAGAAGATTATCTTCTCTATATGAGTTCATATGTTCAACAATAGTAACCAATTGAGGAAGACAAATATTAGAAGTTAGACAATAAAAACTAGAAAACAAACAAGTTGCTTCAAAAAAAAAAAATCGTTGCTTTATTTGCTTGTATAGTTTATATAACTGATGTTGTGCATTGTGATCAAAGCATGACCAGGTCATGCTTTGATTAAAAAAAAAAAAAATATATATATATATATATATATATATATATATATATATATTGTGATCCACTTCAAAAATAAAATAAAATGTACTAAAAATTATTTTTCTTAGAAAAAGGGTTTAAATTGAATTAAACTGGTTTACCAAATCTAGTTGAGCTAGTTTACTGAATCGAGTTAGGTTGGGTTACTAAATCGAGGTAGGTTGGGTTTGCGAATCGAGGTAGGTTGGGTTACCGAATCGAGTTGGATTGGGTTCTTATCTAAATTAAGCTGAGCTGGGTTTATAATTTTTAAATTTAAATCCGGTTCAACTTGCAGTCTTGCATGGGTTATAACTCAACCCAGTATTATAACAAATGGGTTGAGCTAAATTGGGTTATTATTGGATTGGGCTGAGTTATAGCCCGACAAACCCAGCCCAAATAACATGTTGAGTCACACCCCATTGAGTGGGTGTAAATGTGAGGCTAAGTATGTGAAGGTTTTATACATTCTTCTGTTCATCCAAAAAAATATAATTATGTGTGAAACAATTTTATTTTATTTTATAAGAAAAACTGATTGAGTGAGGTTTTAAATTTTTTTGTGTATAAAGTCATGTGAGCTGGTGAGGTTTTAAATTTTTTTGTGTATAAAGTCATGTGAGCGAGAGTTTAGATTTTATCTCTAATTATTCTAAATGTGGGATTGTAGACGCATGTGGAGGGCCAAACCAAATTAAAAATATTGTATTTTCACTATACTTGATGTATGTGCACGTGTCTTCATTCCCTAACAAAGTGATATCAGAACGAAAATCCAACAATAAGATTTAGATATAGACTTAAGAACAGATTTAAAATATTTTATCAATAAAAATTAAATGGCTAGCAGCTAAATGACGAGCTATTTGCAATTTAAGAAGTAATTCTCTTTGTTTATGTGAAGGTTAAGGACAACTAACTACTTCCAACCAATGAATAGTAGTCTACAAGAGGAGTCTCTCTATATATGTAATAAAAAATTTATCACGTAGTCCACCATTTTTAACTATGCTAACAGGCAATAATACATGTTGTGGCCCGTGACTGTAGCTGAATTTAATCATATTCAACAATTGTTATCTTTATTCAATATCCACTAAACATAATGATATTATATTAACATCCTAATTAAATAACCACTGGCCACGCTCTTATTTTTGCGATTCTATTTTGCCAGCCATGCTCTTTGAGTTCGATGAATTTGATTCTATAGAAGTAGTGCTTGAGAAAGCGTAGCTCTGTTTTATTTATTAGATACTAGTCGGCGAAAGTTATTTGACGAAAATTTCGTTTAGGTCTAGGTGAATAATTATTTAATTATTTTATTAGGACGGACTTTTGAAATTTCAATCTTTAGCACCTTATTAAGGAAGAGAAGATTAAACGGTTCAAAAGTTTGAATGTGTAAATAATATATTATTTCCTAATGTCTTAGGTTTGCACTTAAAAAATGTATAAAAAGTGCATAAAATGAGCCAAGTCTTTTAACTACCGTTACTACAATCAAGTGCCCATTTACCTACTGATAAGGAAAAAATAACTGGCCCAACCATTTGTGGAATGAACCGATTGTAACGACTAATAACGAAATTAAGAAGAAAAGTAAGAAAATGCAGAAAAGTAAGAAAATGCAGAAAATAAAATAAACAACTTGATTCTTCTTAGCTCCTCACACCACTCATGCTTCTATTTAACTAACTCAGTTATCCACGTCTTGGCCACGTAAGGACTTGGGCCTAAGGCTACACCTTGTGGTTGGAGCTTGGGCTGACTTATCCTATTGGGCTGTTGGTTTACTGCTCGTTACATTACCCCCTGCTGCGAAAAGAACCTTGTCCTCAAGGTTCCAAGTTGGATAAGCAGTCTTGAAATCATTCAAGTTTGTGGCATTTACTTTCAATGTATCAGCAACCTGGCCAAGGAAATCGTTTACTCGTTTGTCAGATGTCAAATTTGCAATAGCCTTGTTCTGGTCTCTAGTTATCATAGCAGCAGCGGCAGTGCCTGAGGTAGCAGCGACAGTGCCTTGTTCTGAGAGAACCTTAAAGTAATGCCAGCTCCAGAGCACATCATCACTTATGTTGACACGTTCTGCATGAGTCTTGAGTTTGGTAGTATTTTTTTCATGAATTGTAGGTCGCAACCTTTGGCATATTATGGCACCAGCAGCAACAACTTTCCTTAGCATGCAAAGGCATTCAACCATTGTTTGTTGGTACTTCATATGCAAAGGAGCATCAAGTTTTCTCATTGCTTCAACGAATTCATCTGGCGTAGATTCTGAAATCCCAGTGGGAATTTGAAGAGAAACAATTTTCACATCCTTGACTGCACCATTTCCACCATTCAGCCTTGCTATAGTATGCCCATCTGATGTAGCGTCACCATGAACATCAACACCACCATCCTTATCATGCTCATCAAATGATGAACCTCCATCTTCGAGTCCATATGAACCAACGTGATTGTCAACTTTCACAGATCTAGTTCTTCGAGAGAGAGATTGTGAATTACTCATAAAAAGTGTAATAGCCATTGTAGGTGGCAGCAAGTCATCTCTTTCATCTATCGGTGATATAGCTGAACTATATTCACCCTTATTGTACAGATGAGCATGCAGATCCTCTAAAATTTTATAGAAGAGAACTCCACGCAACTTTGTCAATTCAGATCTGACATCTTGAAGGGAACCAACCGGTTGAAGGGCCTCTCTCTCAATCATCAAAGTTGATTGGACGTGCAATTGATCAACAACATAGAATTGTTTTTTGGCAATTAGCTTTTCAATACGAGCCGGAAGCTTTGCTATGCCTGCAATTTGATCGAACACTGCTATAATTTGTCGCAAGGTAATTGAACGATACCATAATTGGTGCAACTGCTTATTACGGGCACCAAGGGCTTTCTTTGCTTCAGCCAAATCCAGTGTATCGAGGGCAAAAATACTTACTATCTCCCTCGTATTACAACAAATCAGATTTGAACAAAGGCCATGATCTTTAATCCAAGACCTTACCCAAGCACCTAATTCAAGTGTACCCCCGCGGACACAAGCCAAAACCGTATCTTCTATTGGATTCTGATTAAAGACTAACCTCGCAGCATCCACATCCTCTTCTTTACAATAACAAGTTATCACAGTATTCCGCGAACTTGCACTCCTTTCAATCATACTATCAAATTCCATGGCTTTAGCACGAAGCATGCAGTCAGACTTGTCATTTGCATTCACTAAAATAATTTTCGAGTAAGTCATAACTGCATCATGGTGTGTTTGGCAATCATCCATGACTGCAGCTAATACTGGCAGAAATCGCTGATGGTACTGAACCTGCAAATCTGTGGACAGTTGGCCTATCGCACTAATAGCTGCCCATCTCACACGAGGATGAAGGTCATGGAACGAATTCAAGACCATGTTAACCACTTGCTCCAAGTTCTTAATCATCACCTTTGAGCAACCCTCGGCAATTTGGGTAAGTGCAATAATCGCGGCATGATGCTTCTGCCACTCAAGAGCAGCCAAGTGAGCAAGTAACTGTTCTGATGCAGCTGGAACTATAGTGTACTCTCCCAAAGCAATTGACAACTTATCCAAACATTCCTGGCTGACAGAAAAATTACTCGTCGCACCGGCATCCTCATCCTCAACCTCTGCACTATGCCACGCTGGATCATCCTCAATATCCAACAACATCATCATCAAAATCCCAACTAACCTACTAATAAACTGTGGTAACTTCCTTATCATCCCAGGTGCTCTCTCTCTCGCCTCAGCCAAAGTAATCCTAAACTCCACCAACAAAATCCTAGTCATTGAAATAATTCTCCCCTTTAAATACATACTCCACGGAATCCACCAAGGAGAATTTATTAACCCCTTCGCCTCTACCATATCACCTTTCAAATACACCGAACTTCTGTTAGTCATTTTATCAAACACCTTTCTCGCAAACTCCATTTCACCTTTCTCTATTTTCGCTACGATGGCATCAAGATGCTGCAAGCAAGTTTCAGTTGACGTCGTATTAATAAAACACAACTCAGCTTCCACATCTTCCTCCATCACTTTTACTTTCGTTACCGATTCATCCATATACCCTTCTGCATCCCAATTCGCTATAGTTTCCACCTGCAACTTCACTGCTGATTGTGTAACCCGCCTTGACACATTATTAACCTTAGCAATAGCTATCGCCTGTTGTTCGACTTTGACGTCCACTATCTCACTCTTGCTTGCGACTTCTCCAGTTTTCGTAATTATCAGATTATGCTCCGAACCATTAACATGAACAATTTCATCATTCGAAATCATCACATCGTCACCTTTAACCCCACACATAGCCATGTCTGAAATGCCCTCCCAATTCTCCGCCGTTGAAATGTTCGCAGACGTCACGTCTACCGTCCTCTCGCACGCACTGTTCAATTCTCCAATAGTTACGCAATTGCCACATTCTGAGCTGTATATTGGACCTTGATGATAAGAATACGTGGTGTATTGACCGCCATACCACGAGTATGCCGGCACATCCCAAGCCTGTCGGTCTGCCATTCTAGCAGCAGACAACATCGTTTCAGGATAATTTTGGGCTTGAAATTGGGACTGTGAGTCGACATGAAGAAAATATTGTTCGTGCACTTGTTGGTACAGTGAAGTGCACGGGTATATTGATTCTGGATAATAATAGCCTAAAAACTGTGGTTGTGAGTAGACCGAAGGTGAATAAGGATCGTATTGTTGAGACGGTGGAAAGTAAGAGTAGGATCCAGCGTATTGCGGATAAAATTGTTGAGATCGATAATCCATGGCGTAGAGTTCAGTACCTTCGGCCATGGAGTCAACGAAAGCACCAATGTAACGACTAATAACGAAATTAAGAAGAAAAGTAAGAAAATGCAGAAAAGTAAGAAAATGCAGAAAATAAAATAAACAACTTGATTCTTCTTAGCTCCTCACACCACACATGCTTCTATTTAACTAACTCGGTTATCCACGTCTTGGCCACGTAAGGACTTGGGCCTAAGGCTACGCCTTGTGGTTGGAGCTTGGGCTGACTTATCCTATTGGGTTGTTGGTTTACTGCTCGTTACACCGATCAGATAAATAAAGCAACTCACACTGAAGGTTTAATTAGGTCAACCTCGACCAACCTCCGACCATTACTTCGAGGTCCGACCATTATGCTGACCTTATGACGAGACGGTAAGATCCCGCAAAATCTAAAATATTGTCTAATAGAAAGATATAAATATGGAGATTCCACTTACAAAATAAGTAACTGTTCATTTGCATACTACACACTATGTTTTCCAATTTCGGTTATTATTTCAATCAGAATACTAACTTAAGTATCGGAGTAATTACGTGGAGAACCCTCACACCCGTTTCTTTTGCAAGAAAGTTCGGGAAGCACCCAATCAGAGTTATTCCACAACACCTACCGATAGTGTTATTGAGCACTTGTTAAAGTGGGTAGGTCATAGATGACTCAACTTCAAGGCTGATTCTTCGGATGTTACTTCACTGACAGTAGCAATGAGTGACACATTCCATCACTTGCGTACATGATTCTCAAGCCAAGGTGGGGTACGAGCTACTAATAGCATGGACCAAGTCCCCTTTAAAGTGGCTAGACATTATGGACCCAAGTGGAGTTGGCATCTCAACACAGAGTGACCCATCCGTGCAACCAACCTTAAAGATCTGGAAATTTTTCTCTTTGGCTGTCAAAGTAAACGGATGCGATTATGTATGGAGCTCTACCGTGCGAGATCCACATGCAATGTGTAACACTCGAATCATCGTCTAAAAACATCACAGAAGATCGACTCTTTGACGTCGTATAATATTCGATATTTGGCAGATTCTCCGACACAGGTGCCTTTCAGGATATTTTATGCAAAGTTTATAAAGCAAATTGGATGCTTGGCAGAAGATTAGCAAAGTGGCATGGTTATAAGACCGCACGTTTTAGAAAGTGAGAAGGTTCAAACTTACTAAAAACGATATATATAATTGACTTGCATTATTAGAAAAGTTCAAATCACTACCGGAATTAATAATTCTTAACAGACACTATTATAATAGTAAACAAAGAAACGCAAAGTACTTCTCACCACTTCACTAAATGGAGAAAAACTTAAAATGGCTTTCAGAATACTTTCCGGTGTGTTTGTCCCCCAATGGATTTGAGTGGGTACCCATCACAATTAGGTGAAAAATTACACACGAAGAAATTTATAAGTGATATTTGTTAATTAGGACGGACTACTTTTTAAATGTTAACTGCATTTTCATTCATTTATGTTCTTAAAATTACTTAGTCCTAATATACGAAATATTTTAGACTTATTTTTAATTGTATGATTATAAACGTCGACGAATTTATAATTAAGATCACGAGTTCAGAATTTCATAATTTATTTTTAGATGAATACTAAAAACTTACACTGTTTAAAAGACAAAAAGATTGAGGTTACCGTCCCGACAGATCATGGTTCATAAGACAAAGGGTTTTACACATACCTTTCTCATCATGACCAGGCAAATAGAAATAGTGGTGGTATATCAATATCTCACCAACCAAAAATACATTAGTAGTAGTTGTATTTTAGGACTAATGAACACTAAACCATTTTCTAAAAAGTACAACGACGTGGAAATAAGGGACCACCACTGCAATTAGGTAAATTAGATTAGATGCAAAAATTGAGAGCTGACCAGTTGTTTAGCAAAATGACAATTAAGGCTTGTCGTGTTTAGGCTTATGAAAAAAAGTTTGAAATTTTGTCCCAACGTCCGACACACGACGTCAGGACGCCCACCCTCATAATTTATCACATGTGGAGACGTCAATTTTAGCACAGCTGGCATTTACGTCCGGTTACATGTCACTGCAAAGTCTGTAGGACCCCCTCCAAAGGTTGTTGTATGGGTTTTAAGGGTACTCTTGGAGTTTCTAAAAGAGTTTTTAAAAAGTAATAATTGTTGTTTTAAAAATTTTATTGAAGAAAAATTAATATTAATGAGAGTCTTTAAAATATTATTTGATATTTTTTGGCTAAAAAATAACATTACAACAACCTTGAGGAGCCAAAATAGCACCTGGTCTCTATTTTTTTATCAAATTTATTAAAAAAAATAGAGACTACACAAAAAGACAAAAATGAGTCTCTATTTTGACAAGATTGACGATCTGACACTCTGACAAAATCAAATTGTTAGATCTGAAAAAAAAAAAACAAAAAAACAAAAGCCAATATATGCTGACAATAGAGCTGTTGCAAAGCAGAAAAAAAAAAATATGTCAATTGAAATTCATGTATATATGCAAGCAAATCTGGAAACCAAAATACCATCAGCACATATCATAAATCTTTCAACATACCAAAAATTTGAAACAAAAAAATCAAAATTTTCAAATAAACAAAAAAAAAAAGGTAAAAACAGACAGTGGGGGGGGGGGGGGGAGGGAGCGAGGGGGAAGGGGTCGCTCGCTGCACATACACACACATATGTATACACACACACACACGCACACACACACATATATGTAAAAACAGACAGTGGGAGGGGGGGGGGAGCGAGGGGGGAGGGGTCGTTCGCTGCACATACACACACATATGTATACACACACACACACACGCACACACACACACACACATATATATATATATATATATGTGTGTGTGTGTGTGTGCATGTGTGTGTATGCGTGTGTGTGTAGATCTGAAGGAGGGGGGAGGGAGGAAGGAGAAGGGGAGGGGTGTAGCGTCGCTACAGAGAAGGAGAAGGGGGAAGGGGGGGGGTTGCTTTTATAGTTAGGGTTTTAATTATATATTTTTAGTTTAGGTTATTTTTTTAATTTAGTTTTATTTTTATTTTAGTTTATGATATTTTTTTAATTATATTTTTTTACTTTTGCTTATTTTTTTATTATATTTTTTGAATGATATTTTAATTATATATTTAATTAGGGTTTTGTATTTTATTTTTTAATGTTATTTTAGTTTATGATATTTTTTTAATGTTATTATAGTGTATTTTATTTTTTAATTATATATTTAATTAGGGTTTTGTATTTTATTTTTTAATGTTATTTTAGTTTACGATATTTTTTTAATGTTATTATAGTGTATTTTATTTTTTAATTATATATTTAATTAGGGTTTGTATTTTATTTTTTAATGTTATTTTAGTTTATGATATTTTTTTTAATGTTATTTTAGTGTATTTTAATTTTTAATTATATTTTTTAATTAGAGTTTTGTATTTTATTTTCTAACTCTCCCTTTTTCCTTTTATGGATTAGCAGTTACGTAGGGTTTTTTTTAATTAGAGATTTTTAATTAGTTTTTTTCAAAATGCAATTATGTAATTAAACGTAATCCTAATATTTTAAATATTATGTTCGTCGCAAATTATATATTTTTTGCTTGAAATATTCGTTAAAAAAATTGAGATAATCTAATTAACAATTAATTAAAAAAGAAGAAGTAACACACGAGAAAAAATTACATATAATCAAATTATTATGTAAAATTAAAATTAACACGATATAGGGACTCAATTTTATAGAGACCGTCACTGGATATTTTTTTTTATCTTGATCTCTAAATGGGTCTCTAAAATAATTTTTTTACTTTAGTCTCTAAGTGGGTCTTTAAAACACTATTTGGTCTCTACATGGGTCTCTAAAATGATGGATAGAGACCCATTATAGAGACTCCATTTAGGATAGCCTAAAAACTATCTCAAGGTTACAAAAGAAGTGGCCAGGAAAGTACTTAACTCATCTTCAGCATATGTCCTAAAGTACTAAATTCTTTATATGTAGATAAATTATTGAAGATTTTAGCCTTCAACAGCTTTTTTATACTTATCTCTATATGTAAAGAATTCTTACATCTAAATTTTACTATCTTTATATATAGAGATGCAATAACAATTCTCTAAACCTATCTCCACATGCGAAGTAAACAAAAATAGAGACCTTTTAAAATATGAAAGTTGTCGGAGAAAAACTAAAATATAAATTTTTTGAAATAAGAAATTTACTAAATATTGAGAAGCTATTTGAGTGAAATTAAAATATGAAATCCCTAGATGTAGAAAAATTGTCTAAATTTTCTACATGTAAAGAAAAATATAGGAAATATGTTAGAGTTAGCCTTACAAATGATCATATTCATATATTTCGTTGTGGGTTTCATGTGTCACTGGAGACTTATGCACAGACGCGAAGTTAGAAATATAATATTTGGCTATCGTTGTTTTGTGTGGCTCAATTTTTACAGTTTTAATTTTTTTTCTTACAATTTTATTAAAGAAAATTTGGCTATCGTTGCATATTACATTGTTTTTAAAGATTTGGTTAGCAAAATAATCAAAACTATATATATATATATCTCGGCCCCCTTCCCTCCGCCCTTGCCTATGCATCTGACACACCTCCCTTCGCCCTTGCCTATGCACCTGACACAAGTGTGATAGTTTGTAAGTCATTTCCTTAACAAATACGAGTTCAAATATTCTTGAAAATATATTGTGATCAAACTTTTGATCAACTTAGTGTTGCAGTTTTAAAGCAGATTGTGATAATCGGGATTTTGACCGCATATAGATAATTGTCCATTGGAGCAAAAAAGGTTATTAAAGGGGACATGACGAAGTCACTTACAAATTAAATACAATACTTATCAAGCAATGATGTCCGATTGTATGAGATGTTTCCTACTGGATTGAAAAGAAAAGTTGTTATCTAAGAGTTAGGTGAAATAATTAAATAAGAATTTAGTGTACTTAAAGTTTATGTGTTTGAGTTACAAGGTTGATAAAAAATAGTATCAAAAAAGAAAAAGAGAAAAAAAAAGTTGGTGTATGGGCAAAATGGTCCAACAGATATGGTCACCTTGACTTGTCAGTGCGTGCTTCACAGTTATGAAGTAGCTGCTGCTCATAAGTCGTATCTTGTCTTGGAAGGAAATAATGCAAAAATGTTCTTTCAGCTTTTTAGCTTTAGCTTTATGACTTTTCAACGCTTGCCAGTATTTTCTCTCTCCGTACATCTCAGATTATCGATAATGCAACCTCCTTATACTGCTATCCAAATCCGTGGCTAGAATTACGAACACCTATGCACAAAAGACAACTATTTACACCCAACAATCGATTGAAGAGTTAAGTTAAATTAAAAATTAAATTATAATTTCAATCTCTATTATAAAAAAAAAACCTAATTTTAACCAGTAAGAGAAAAACAAAATGCCAAAAAAATGGAGAAAAACACAATGCTATTTACTGTATATATATTTATACTACTTCCTACGTAATTTCTAATTTATAGTATTTACCAGCAATGAAAAATAAAATCAATGTTGGCAGGCAAAAAGAGTCTACGTGGAACAAGATTTATGGGACAACGGAAATAAAGTGAATTGATAAAATATCACAAGTGGTGGATTTTTCCAAGTATGTGAAACTATAAAATGAATACGTGTGCAATTTATTGCCAAATCAATTACTAGTATAACTCAAAAAAGTTATACACTTGGACTATTGCAGAAATTTCAATGTCATGCTAATTATTGATATTGAAATCCAACCATTTATTCTAGCTCTTTAGATACAAAATGCCAAAAGCAAATATTATGCACAACAAGGAGAATTAAATGCATGCATATCTATTGATCGATAAGGATAATGTAGGTGTTAAATATAGTTGACCCAATGGTGAACTAGAAAAAGGTAGGAAAATTTAAAATGTCAGGCAACTTTTTTTTTCTTTCTATCTTTCTTTTTCTTTTTTAGCAAAAGGATGATGTAATCAACTCGAGTATTTTGGAAAAGAATGAATGCAAAATTTAGAGGCACAACTATTAAAAGAGTAAAAGTTACGTGTTAACTTATATATGCCGATATAAAATCATACTTATTAATAATTACATAATAATTTCGTAATGTAAGAGGATATAACCGTATGCAATTAGCCTAATAAGCACATTATTTATAAATATAACAAAACTTGGGGTATCGAAATGTCAAGCCTCAACGATAATGGTCAATCTTGCGTGCTTTTACTTGTGAAATTATTAATCCATTCCATCGTTTGCTATTCGCACTTATACCATGATTTGAAGTGAGATTTTTTCTCCTTTTATAGTTCCTTTGTCCTATAATTTGAGTAGTTCTTTGAAAATCCAAATTATTAAGGAAGTTCAATTATTTGGAAGTCAACAAAATTGTCAAAATTTAATATTACAAACTGTTTGAAACAATGAATTTCATAAAATTTTGTTAAATTTATTTACAAATTTATTTTTGTTATTTGGAATCACTTTTTAAAAAAAATTAGAAATCTAAGATTTGCAAATCTTGGATTTACTTATACTTTGCCCAAATTCTTACTTAAGAAGTGGAATTTACAAATCTATATTTTTCAAATCTGTTGCTTATAATATGAGGACAAAATTGCCCATAGATTTAAGAGATGAATTTTGACTAAATACAAAGACAAAAAATAATAAAAAAATCATTGCCTCTTTCATGTTTCTCTTTAAAAAAAAAAAAAATTTGATGTCTTACGTGAAATGTAGGTTTATTTTGTAATCTTAAACTGATAGTTGAAGTTATGATTATTTTGTATTGTTTAACTTTATTGAAAAATTTTCTTCGCTTTTTTTTTTTGTTTTGTCCCCTACTTGCGACGGGTTGTATTGTCCAAGTACAAATAATTAGATGAGACCTTGTGTTTATAAAATTTATAGAGAAGATGACTCTCGACAGAAACAAATGGTGTCATATGATTCATATAGCCGACTCCACCTAGTGGGACAAAACTTAATTTGGTTTTATTTTTTTTGGACAATTTTAAAATAATAAAAAAGGATATTTAATTAAAATAGAAGTATTAATTCTTATTTTACATGTATTTCAAACACAATTTATATTTGTAAATAGCAAAATTAATTTAATACTATTCTACGATTCCAAAGAAAAAATTTATTTTTAAATAAAAATTATCACAAAATTTAATTATAAATCAAATAAATTACACAAATGCTTCCAAACACTACGTTAGCAACTTTAATATATGGAACTGGGCTAGACCCCAAAAAGTAGATTAAAAGAAAAACCATCTTAATAAGTAAGCTCTTTTTTCAGGACGAAAAAAAAAGCCGCATGCATTATGCAATTTGGTAATCAGTTACTGTTGGCCGCATCTACATTTGGCTATCTTCGCTGTTTTTCTTTTCATTTTTCTTATCTAAAGTTATTTACGTCACCCATGTCGTCACCTAAGAATGGTGACTACCCAGTCAACTCTACCCACCAACCCCTTTGTGTAATTTAAAAAAAAAAAATTCAAAAAAGACCTAAATTTTTCATTTAGGGTGTATTTGGACTGAGGGAGAGGAAATTTATTAAAAAAGAAAAAGGGAGAGTATCATAAAAAAAAATAAGTAAAGAGGGTTAAATTATATTTGAATTGAAAAATTTTATTAAAAAAAATATTATAAAAAATTATAAGTATCTTTTATTTGAATTAAAAAAAAAAGTTATAATTTACACAAGTATTAAAAAAAGTAAATATTCCTCAAAACCGTGCGTTGGGCGTCGGTAACATTTTTTTAATGAGGTCCCTGTTGCTTTTGGACATTAAAGAGGTTCGATCTCCAAAGGAAAAAAAAAAAGACACTATAGTTAATGCCACCCAAGAAAAGGCATAAAAAAAGTGGAAGTCATCGACATTCTAAATTTTATTACGAGCCGCGGAGCCTCGGAACCGAACCTAGAGGCGGCTTTGCCCTTTTTCTAACCCCACATCTGATGGCCACCCCCACCACGCCACCGCCCTCAGATTGTGATTGAGATTGAGGTTGCGCCCTCATCCCCTACCACCAGCCCCACCATGAGCGGTTGTCGCCTGCCGCATAGAGCCCTTTCCCACGTGTCATTTTTACTGTAAAATTCTCAAGCTGTCACGTCATTGGAAATTTGCTTAGTCCAACCGGATAAAAACGTCATAGTATACGATCGTTGGAAAATGATATAGCAAATAAAAAATGAATAATATCACATAAGCAAGGACGTGACCTACAAAGGTTGTTTGCTAAATAATTTATGATTTGTAACGTGAAATGTAATCATAAACGATGATACATTATTTGTGTTTAAATTTATATTCTTTTATTATAATTTTTAATTAGGCTGATTATGTATTTGATGAATTTAATTAACTTACAATATGTAATTGAATTTCTTTGAACATACGCTAAGCATGTCAATTATTACAGTATTTATAACTTTTTAAATAAATTTAATACGATTTTATTCAAGGTTTATATTTTAATTTTAGTGCAAGTGATAACACGTAGACAGTGACGTGGTGGGAAAAATAACAGAGGAAAAGCGAGCCGTCTCTCTATAAAATAAGCACCCACGACTCAAACCAAGAATAGCAAAGAAAGAGAGAGCGGTCATCACTCTGCCTCTTTAGCGAGCCAACTGCTCTTTCTTTCGCATGCCATAAAATAATCTTCGTTTTTATTTTCCCTTTGTAATCGCTCGACAATCTCGGTTGTTTAGTTTTCTTCGTTATCTAACTCGATCTTGAGTAATTCGTTTCAGCTAAATACACTCGTATATATACACAGACGCACTCAAACTATACAAAGTCACTTTTTTTTCAGATTTGGTCTCCTTAAAAGACTTTTTCTGAAAATCGTTTGATCTTATCCACCTCAGATCAGATCTTTTTTCCAACAACGAGAATCTTATTGAATTTTTCCTTAATTTTCACGCTGTTGCTGTAAAAGATCCGATCTTTCTTAGTTTTCGCCGCCAAATTTAATTAATTAAAATTAAAGATAAATTTATATATAAGGGGAAGTTGAAAAAAAATTAATATTCGGTGACTTTAAGGAAAGATGTCGGTGGCGGCGTCAGGGACTGTGGTTCAGGCGAAGAGCAACAACGGCGGGGTGGTATCACCGTCGGTGACGAAGCCGTTTGCTACCCACCAGTTAAATGCGGTGGCGTTGAGGCGAGCAGTAGGGGTGAGGAGCGGAGCTAGAGCTACGACTACTCGTGCCTCGGTGGCGAAGGCGCGTGGCCGTCACGTCTTGGAGAATAGGTTCTACGGGACCAGCTTACAGCAGCGAGCATCGGGCTCTGGAAGGTTGCATCTTTGGCAATCAGATGGGCCGTGCCGAGCTCCCAAGCTGAAGGTTGTCGTACGATCCGCATTGTCTCAAGTACCAGAGAAGCCTTTGGGCCTCTATGATCCTTCCTTTGACAAGGACTCTTGTGGTGTCGGCTTCGTCGCTGAACTTTCCGGTCAAAGCAGCCGCAAAACGGTACAAGAAATAAATTTAATACATTATACTAACTTTCCTATAACTGAGCTTCGTTCACCGGGCTTTTTTTTATCTTTTTTTTTTTTTTTTGGTAATGTGGGAATTCAGCTGGCAGAGCACCTCGTTGTCCTTTTTGTTATACGAGTTTAAAGTGTAAGAATACATGTATATATGTGTTATTAATGAATGGTTAATTATTGCTACTAGGTGACGGATGCGATTGAGATGTTGGTGCGCATGTCACACAGAGGTGCATGTGGTTGTGAGACAAATACTGGTGATGGTGCCGGCATTCTTGTTGCTCTTCCTCATGATTTCTTTAAGGAGGTTAGTTGATTTGCTTAAGAAAAGTTTGATCTTTTCTGAATAAATAATTGGTATTTGTTGTAAAGCATTTGATTGTTGGTTTTTTTTAATTGAAAATGTTGTAAATTGGATAATTTCTATTAAGATAGTAAAAACATTTTTCTTTATTTTTTAATTATGAATGTATAAAAAAAGTTCATGAATTTTTGAATTGAATCTACGTTAGAGAAACATGGAGGAGAATTTAACCCAGAAACTCTTGCTGTTGACGGTGATTTTTTGTGATTGGAGTATACCTAACCTGGAAAGTTGTCTGTTCAGGTTACCAAGGATGCAGGTTTTGAGCTACCACCACCTGGTCAATACGCAGTGGGCATGTTCTTCTTGCCTACTTCTGAAAGCCGAAGGGAACAGAGCAAAATTGTATTCACAAAGGTGATTTCAAGACTGAAACTTGTAGCCTATAGTCTCTGCTCTCTTTTTATGAATGCCTCTTTGATGTCTCCCCTTCTTTCATTAAATACTCTTGCTTGATTAGAGTCTCTTGTGAAAGAGGAAAAAGTAGATTAGCTTGTTTCAGATTGGAACATTTGATTTAAAAATTGTTTTTCTCATGTTTTGGTGAACTCACAGGTAGCTGAGTCACTTGGGCATACTGTCCTTGGATGGCGCCCAGTACCCACAGATAACTCAGGATTGGGGAAGTCTGCTATCCAGACAGAACCTGTCATTGAGCAAGTGTTTCTTACCCCGTCACCGAGGTCAAAGGCTGATTTTGAGCAACAGGTATTTGCCTAATTTCTGGATGTTTTATTTCGTTGATTTCTTCAATCTCATCATTTCTAAGATTTTACTATATGTTATCCTTGCAGATGTACATATTGAGGAGGGTTTCAATGGTAGCTATTCGAGCTGCATTGAATCTCCAACACGGTGGTGTCAAAGACTTCTATATATGTTCTTTGTCCTCGAGGTATGTTACTCGGGAGGTGTTGACCATCATACTATGTGTGTAGTGCGTGATGTGCATTGTTGAGCAGTGTCAATCTTCTAAGCAGAGATTTATGAGAACTTTGCCTGGTTTATGCAGGACTATTGTCTACAAAGGTCAGCTGAAGCCTAATCAGTTGGAGGAATACTATTACGCAGATCTTGGCAATGAAAGGTTTACGAGCTACATGGCCCTGGTAAATATTTTTTCCATTAACTTTTTACTTTGTCCACTGACTCCATACTTCAACAACCAACAGCATGGGATCAACCGGTTAACTGACGAGATGCAAGGTTGAGGAATGACTTCTGAGGCATTGCAGTTTGAATGATCTCTTAAGTTCTTCCACACCCTTGTTCACTATTTGAATTTGGATGCTCAATTGGATTCTTTGCGTGAGTCGGTAAGGAACCTAATTACGAAGTAAATCATGTTTACAGAAACTTGGTGCCCTCCCCTATGTGATCAGTTCTTGAGGAGTTACCTACATTTTAATGGTGAAAAGGAAATTGTGTTTGGTAAATGTAGTATGGGATATCCAATTTTAGCCCTGCACTGCAGTTTACTAATTTCTGAAGTGCACTGCACACAATTCCTATTTATGCTTCTGTACTCTGATCTTGTTCTCATCATATTCTTGGGTAAAAATCTGGAACTGACTTGTATCAATTCCCTTGGTAATTGTGCAGATACACTCTAGGTTCTCAACAAACACATTTCCCAGCTGGGATCGTGCTCAGCCCATGCGTGTCTTGGGTCATAATGGGGAAATCAACACACTCCGTGGCAATGTAAACTGGTAAGTTTCTAAGGGACATGTGTGCAAAAGTTACTTCTTTATTACCATCTAGTTGTTTTTTTGTAATTGAAAAATTTTCAGGAGTTTCATTATGATTGATATATCTTGTGCCCAATAAAAGTAGAGAAAAATTGCTGCCAAAACATTTGATATTATATTTTCTACAAGATGATGCAGTGATTGATTGCAATTCATGTAATGCCCGTCCTTTTTTTTTTTCCCTTTGTGATGACTCGAGAATTTCTAAAATCTAAACATTGGGATTACATCTGGAAAGATATTTTGATTAGCTAAAAAATGCTTAGGCAAATACGTACAGCTTTGGTTTGACTGACTAATGATGATGCTAACTATAAGCATGGCCAACCATCATGCACATGCCTATAGCAGGTTTGAATATGGTCCTATTCTGTTGACCGTATCACCATAAAGAGTCAAGTCCTTTTAACCTTCAAAAAGAAGAGTCGAGTCCTTTTATGTCTTTAGTGGGTTCATTTCCAGGGATGACCTATTGATATCATAGTGACCTGATGCTGATACTGCCAAGTTTTGGAAGGATCATATTGGTACTAATGGTGCCACTCTAGATTTGTCATTGCATTTTCATATCTTAAATGCGAGCTATATGACTTTCTTCACTTCAGGCTTGTGTTCTGCGGACAGAATTACTAGTGGGGGTCAAGTACCTTATAATAGGTGACATTGTGGTTCAGTCATGATTGCTTGCATCAATTAATGTAGTTATTTTCTTTTTGTTAAGGATGAAAGCTCGTGAGGGTCTTCTCAAGTGCAAGAAACTTGGCCTGTCCAAGACAGAGATGAAAAAGCTTCTCCCCATCGTAGATGCCAGCTCATCTGATTCAGGTTTAACATCTTCTCCCCATCTACATTTTTTTCTTTATATGCTTAGCATATCCATAGTGTATACACTAGCACTAAATTTGTTCTATTTGCAGCAGAATATCAAGATAACATTTTTCTTAACAAAAAATTTAAAAGAAAACACACGCAACTAAAGTTGCTTTGTAAATTTGTTCTTCTACCTACTCTGATACTCGAACATATACCAAGTGGCACCTCAACACTGGGGGAGCACGCCATTTGACATTTGTTCTTCTGGATTAGACAATTTGACTACTGGATGTTTAATGTTCCCTTGTCGATGTATCAGGAGCTTTTGATGGTGTACTTGAGCTTCTAGTTCGAGCTGGCAGAAGTCTACCTGAAGCTGTAATGATGATGATTCCCGAAGCCTGGCAAAATGACAAGAACATGGATCCTCATCGAAAGGCCTTGTACCAATATTTTTCAGCCCTTATGGAACCATGGGATGGGCCTGCTCTCATTTCTTGTATGTGTTTCTAAAAGTCATTTTTTGCACGTGTTATTTCTTCGCAATATTTGCTTTGTGCTGACATGAATATGTTGCAGTTACTGATGGCCATTATCTTGGAGCAACTTTAGATCGAAATGGATTGCGTCCAGGTCGCTTTTATATCACGCACAGTGGAAGAGTCATTATGGCAAGTGAAGTTGGAGTAGTTGATATTCCTCCTGAAGATGTATGTAGGAAAGGACGGCTTAATCCCGGAATGATGCTTCTCGTAGATTTTGAGAAGCATGTTGTTGTCGATGATGCAGCACTGAAACAGCAGTATTCTCTAGCAAGACCATATGGAGAATGGCTTAAAAGGCAGAAAATAGAATTGAAGGATGTAGTTGATTCTGTCAATGAATCTGAAAGGGTCCCTCCATCTATAGCAGGAGTGGTGCCGGTGAGCATATTTTTTCCTTGATAGCTTTTCCCGCTTTCCTTATCTTTTGTTTGTGTGCTTCTCTGAGATTAACTACATGCAACGTGACATTTAGGCATCAAATGATGATGAGAACATGGAAAATATGGGCATTCATGGTTTATTGGCGCCACTGAAGGCTTTTGGGTATGTGCCTTTCTATGCTTGCCTTGCAATTGAAATGCTGCTGTCTCTTTTGCAAACATGGTGGAAGTTTATATAATTGTTCTTTTATTTATTTTATGCAGTTACACTGTTGAAGCCTTGGAGATGTTGTTACTCCCAATGGCCAAAGATGGTATTGAAGCCCTTGGTTCAATGGGAAATGATGCTCCGTTGGCTGTAATGTCAGAGAGAGAGAAACTTACATTTGAATACTTCAAGCAAATGTTTGCCCAGGTCACAAACCCCCCCATTGATCCTATTAGGGAGAAGATTGTTACCTCAATGGAGTGCATGATTGGTCCAGAAGGTGATCTTACAGAGACCACAGAAGAACAGTGCCACCGCCTCTCATTGAAGGGACCCCTTTTATCCCTTGAAGAAATGGAAGCAATTAAGAAGATGAACTACAGAGGCTGGCGCACCAAGGTTCTTGACATCACCTACTCTAAGGATCGTGTTACAAAGGGTTTGGAGGAGACCTTAGATAGAATTTGCTCTGAAGCACATGATGCAATTAAGGAGGGTTATACAACAATTGTACTCTCTGACAGAGGTATCCCTTCCTGCTACTTTGTTAAGCCATTGTAAGAAATATGTATGCTCCTGCTATTCTTTGAGAATTTGAAATCTAATTTTATATGTTCTCATTTAATTGTGCAGCATTTTCACCAAAGCGTGTGGCTGTAAGTTCCTTGTTGGCTGTTGGTGCTGTCCATCAACATCTTGTTAAGAAGCTTGAGAGAACTCGAGCTGCATTGATTATTGAATCTGCTGAGCCCCGTGAAGTGCATCATTTTTGTACGTTGGTAGGATTTGGTGCCGATGCAATCTGCCCGTATTTGGCCGTAGAAGCCATATGGAGACTACAAGTTGATGGAAAGATTCCACCCAAGGCAACTGGTGAGTTCCTTTCAAAGGATGAGCTTGTGAAAAAATACTTCAAAGCAAGCAACTATGGCATGATGAAGGTTCTTGCCAAGATGGGCATATCAACCTTGGCTTCATACAAAGGCGCCCAGATTTTTGAGGCAGTGGGCCTTTCATCAGAAGTGATGGAGAGGTGCTTCACTGGGACTCCTAGCAGAGTTGAAGGTGCAACTTTTCAAGCACTTGCGAGTGATGCTCTTAGGTTGCATGAGCTGGCATTTCCATCAAGAGTCTTCCCTGCAGGAAGTGCAGAGGCTGTCGCACTCCCTAATCCTGGCGATTATCACTGGAGAAAGGGTGGAGAGATTCACTTAAATGATCCCCTTGCAATAGGCAAATTGCAGGAGGCTGCCAGATCCAACAGTGTGGCTGCCTATAGAGAATATTCTAAGCGCATACAGGAATTAAATAAAACTTGCAATTTAAGGGGACTTCTGAAATTTAAAGAGGCAGAGGTAAAGGTTCCTCTGTCAGAAGTTGAACCAGCAAGTGAGATAGTGAAACGTTTTTGTACTGGTGCTATGAGTTATGGATCAATATCATTGGAGACACACACAACCCTAGCTATTGCTATGAATAAAATTGGTGGAAAGTCGAACACTGGTATGCCACTGACAATTGTTTCCTTATTTCTCTGTTACATTTTTTTTTTTTTTTGTGTTAAGTATTGCCATTTATGAGTATGTGTATGTGGAAAACCTTTCTACGTTTGGATAAGTCAGTGTATGGGGGGCACCCTATGATACAATTCTATTGGTGAATGATACTACTCTATTTTCTTACTATTTTATTTCAAACATTGAGTTGCTTCTCTCTCCTTCCACCTCCCTGCAATCTCTTTTTCCTCTGTTTGTTTAGCTCTTGCATAATTTTATGTTTCCAAGTCGAGCTGATGTATGAATTATCTGAAACAGGAGAGGGGGGTGAGCAACCGTCTCGTATGGAGCCTCTCCCAGACGGTTCCATGAATCCAAAGAGGAGTGCAATCAAGCAGGTTGCAAGTGGAAGATTCGGGGTTTCAAGTTATTATCTTACAAATGCTGTTGAGTTGCAGATAAAAATGGCACAGGTACATGATATTTTCAGATATTCAACTCTTATGCTGTGTAGTCAATATCCAAATTAGTTATTTCCATTAGTGCCCATTACCCTGTTGGAACAGAGGTTCCTTTCATTTATAAATTTGTGTTCATGGACAGATGATGCTGTTACAGCAAAGCACCTCTGGGTGTCTTTGCATCTTTAACTGATGCCTGCATTGGCAGTTGGTGAGATAAATATGAACTGAACATATTTACTTCTTTGAGGGAAATAAATCTTTTAACTTTGCGTTGCTGTGCTACAGGGGGCAAAGCCTGGAGAAGGTGGTGAACTTCCTGGCCATAAGGTTATTGGTGACATTGCTGTTACCAGGAACTCTACTGCAGGAGTGGGCCTAATTAGCCCTCCTCCTCACCATGATATATATTCAATTGAAGATCTTGCTCAGTTGATCCATGATCTCAAGGTAATATATGCTGATCTGATTATAGTGTAAAATTTTCTTGAATCTCTTTGTCTTCTTTAGTGCTTACTGGTTTCCTTTAACTGATTATATGGCCCTTACTTAGACTGGGGCTTATGTATGACTTGAAAGGATTTTGTTCGGACTAACAGCTTTGTTCCATATATATGTAGAATGCAAATCCGGGAGCTCGTGTAAGTGTGAAATTAGTTTCTGAAGCTGGTGTTGGAGTGATTGCTTCCGGAGTTGTGAAAGGGCATGCTGATCATGTTTTGATATCTGGTCATGATGGAGGTACCGGGGCCTCAAGATGGACTGGCATCAAGAGTGCAGGGCTCCCATGGGAACTTGGACTTGCAGAAACCCATCAGACCCTCGTTGCAAATGACCTTCGCGGACGAACAGTTCTTCAAACAGATGGTCAGCTGAAAACAGGAAGAGATGTGGCAATTGCTGCTCTCCTCGGGGCAGAGGAGTTTGGTTTCAGTACTGCTCCCCTTATAACTCTTGGGTGCATCATGATGCGGAAGTGCCACAAAAACACTTGTCCAGTAGGAATTGCTACCCAAGATCCTGTTCTTCGAGAGAAGTTTGCTGGGGAGCCAGAGCATGTAATCAATTTCTTCTTCATGCTGGCAGAGGAGGTAAGAGAAATCATGTCTCAGCTTGGGTTTCGAACTCTCAATGAAATGGTTGGCCATTCTGACATGCTTGAGCTGGATAAAGATTTGGTCAAGAACAATGAGAAGTTAAAGACTATTGATCTGTCCCTACTACTTCGACCTGCTGCTGATATCCGGCCAGAAGCTGCCCAATATTGTGTACAGAAGCAGGATCATGGCTTGGACATGGCTTTGGATAATAAATTAATTGCTTTGTCTAAACCTGCTTTAGAAAAAAGTCTTCCTGTATACATCGAAACACCAATCTACAATGTGAACCGGGCTGTTGGAACCATGCTAAGCCATGAAGTAACAAAGCGCTACCACATGGCTGGACTTCCCACGGATACAATCCATATTAAACTCCTTGGAAGTGCAGGCCAGAGTTTGGGAGCTTTCCTCTGCCCTGGCATCACCCTGGAGCTTGAAGGTGACAGCAATGACTATGTTGGGAAAGGACTATCAGGAGGTAAGATAATTGTTTATCCTCCAAAGGGAAGCACATTTGACCCAAAGGAGAACATTGTGATTGGAAATGTTGCTCTCTATGGGGCGACCAGTGGGGAAGCTTATTTCAATGGAATGGCAGCAGAAAGATTTTGTGTCCGTAATTCTGGAGCCAAAGCAGTTGTTGAAGGAGTTGGTGATCATGGATGTGAATATATGACTGGTGGAACTGTTGTTGTGTTGGGAAAAACAGGAAGAAACTTTGCAGCCGGCATGAGTGGTGGCATTGCCTTTGTGCTTGATGTGGATAATACATTCAAATCACGTTGCAATACTGAGCTTGTAGATCTCGATAAAGTTGAAGAGGAAGATGATATTTTGACTCTCAGAATGATGATACAGCAACATCAGCGTCATACAAATAGCCAACTTGCTAAAGAAGTTCTTATTGACTTTGATAATCTTTTACCCAAATTTATTAAGGTCTTCCCCCGAGATTACAAACGAGTTCTTGCTAGTATGAAAGCACAGGAAACTGCCAAACAAACTGCTGAAACTGCTTCGAAAGAAGCTGAGGTTCAAGAAGATGCAGAATTGATGGAGAAAGACGCATTTGAAGAGCTCAAAAAATTGGCAGCTGCATCTCTGATGGACGATTCCAGTCAGGTAAATCATGATGTCCAATGATGAATATCAGCATCGAACATAAAATGCTTTATTCTGATGCAGGGATATCAAGGTGAATGGAGGTTGCCATAATCCTAAGAAAAAAAAATGAAAATGATGAAATTGAAAGAACCATCATTTTCCAAGAAAATGGTCATGCATGAATATCAAACTGAGGCTTGTATAGTTGTATGCCATTTGATAGGGAACTTTTTGAAATAGTGGAAACTGGTTATTGAATGTCTCTTTTTGATCTTCTACCTTCTTTTATCGTATTAAAATAAATTCTAGCTAAAGCAACATTTGTTGCATGAATAGTTCAGAAGCATTATTTAGTATATTAGGAATGCTGCACTTATTTGATTTATGTATTTATTTATGAAGTGTGTTTCTTCTTAGTGGCATATAAGCCTTCAAAATGATCTTGTCCGTAGAAGGTGTTATTAAGAGTTGTGGAAATGACAGGCAGAAGAGGCTGAACCACCAAAGAGACCAACACGGGTTGCTGATGCTGTGAAGCATCGAGGTTTTGTTGCTTATGAGCGGGAGGGCATTTCATATAGAGATCCTAATGTTCGAATGAATGATTGGAAGGAAGTCATGGAAGATCTAAAACCCGGTCCACTTCTTAAGACACAGTCGGCCCGTTGTATGGACTGTGGCACTCCTTTTTGCCATCAGGTAACAATAACTTTCAAAGATCATTTTGCTCTGAAATGCACAGTTGCCTTTAATTGAAATATTTAAATGAAATTCCTAAAATTTGTTTGTTTCATGTGTCTTGACGACATTGCAGGAGAACTCTGGATGTCCTCTCGGGAATAAAATACCTGAGTTTAACGAGTTGGTATACCAGAACAGGTGGCGTGAAGCATTAGATAGGCTTCTAGAGACTAATAACTTCCCTGAATTCACTGGCCGAGTGTGCCCTGCACCTTGTGAAGGGTCTTGTGTCCTTGGTATAATTGAGAATCCTGTCTCCATCAAAAGCATTGAATGTGCAATTATAGACAAAGCTTTTGAGGAAGGGTGGATGGTACCACGACCGCCCCTCAGAAGAACTGGGTATGTTCGCTAAACTCTTGAACTAATGCCATAATTCCAGTTACTGATTTTTCATTTCGTTTCATTCTACTTTTCCATAATTATAGCTTTGCATGCAGTTTTGTTTTCCTGAACAACTATTGTTTCATTTAGAAATGCCTCAGCTTAAATTAGAAATTGGATTTGATTGTAATGATCCTTATCTACAGCAAAAGAGTCGCTATCATTGGAAGTGGACCTGCTGGCTTGGCTGCTGCTGATCAGTTAAACAAAATGGGTCATACTGTGACTGTCTTTGAGCGTGCCGATAGGATTGGCGGGCTTATGATGTATGGAGTCCCTAACATGAAGGCCGACAAGGTTGATATAGTTCAAAGACGGGTTGATCTAATGGAGAAGGAAGGTGTCAATTTCATTGTTAACGCTAATGTTGGAAGTGATCCATCATACTCTGTGGATTGTCTTCGTGGGGATCATGATGCTATTGTTTTAGCCATAGGAGCCACTAAGCCAAGGTGAAGAATATGGCCAAAGCAAAGACATTCTTGATTGAATATGTTAAAAGAGATTATGCAACTCTGCGCATCACTTCACTTGGGGTATTAATCACTCACGTATTGGTTTTGCAGAGACCTTCCTGTTCCTGGACGAGATCTGTCTGGAGTCCATTTTGCCATGGACTTTCTTCATGCAAATACAAAAAGCTTGCTGGATAGCAATCATCAGGACGGTAAATACATCTCTGCCAAGGGCAAGAAGGTGGTGGTAATTGGTGGAGGTGACACTGGAACAGATTGTATAGGGACATCTATCCGACATGGTTGTACTAGCATTGTAAATCTGGAGCTCCTTCCTCAGCCACCCCAGACCCGGGCTCCTGGCAACCCTTGGCCACAGGTTTGAACTTCTTTCTTTTTTCAAATATCTTTGGCTTGCAATTAGGTACTTTGGCAAATTTAACAACCAAACTGCTAATCCTTATTCATTAAATGTTCACTATCTTCTTATAAATTTGTTTTCTCTACATATACTTTTACCTTTTGAATTTTTATCTGCAAGCGTCCGACTTGTTTACACCCTATGTCATGATTCTCTTAATATAAATATCTATAAACTGCTAATTAATTTCGCAATAATGAGTAAGATAATAATTCAGACATGCATTGGTTGTTGGAAGTTTACAATCAAAGTCACTGGTGTTATTCTATTCAAATAACTTGTTCCAGGGAATTTTGTTGCATGTTCCTTGTTCCTTTGGCTGAATCATAGAGGCGGTTTAGTTTGATATTGTTGATGTTCTAATATACCAGTATTTAATGGTCTATTTTCCTCTCTATGGGGACGGCAAAAACCTGAATCAATCTCATTGCTGATCTTTGTCCATTGAATCGGTTTGCAGTGGCCCCGTATATTCCGCATAGATTATGGTCATCAGGAAGCTGCTGCCAAGTTTGGCAAAGATCCACGGACCTAAGAAGTATTGACAAAGCGGTTTATTGGAGATGAGAACGGAGCAGAAAAAGGACTGGAGGTGGTACATGTCAAATGGGAGAAGGATGCTAATGGGAAATTCCAATTCAAGGAAGTCGAGGGATCAGAGGAGATAATTGGGGCTGATTTAGTTTTTCTGGCCATGGGATTTCTTGGTCCTGAACCGGTTAGTATTTTAAATCTTTCAATTCGCGAATATAGTTTCAAATAAATATCCCTTATCCGTTATCTTGGATTTACAATCGTTTTCCTTATTTTGATTATTACTTCTTCTGATCATTCCCTCTTTCTGAGGACGAGAAAGGTTGAAGGCAGAGGAGACCGATGTACATATTATGATATGGTGTCATTCGTTTGCTTTGCTTGCTTATTTTTTTTCTTACAATTGTGCTCAGACTCTGGCGGAGAAGCTGGGATTGGAGACAGACAACAGGTCAAACTTCAAAGCTGAATATGGCCGCTTTGCAACTAGCAGGGAAGGGATCTTTGCTGCTGGGGATTGCCGGCGTGGTCAATCCTTGGTGGTATGGGCGATCAATGAAGGTCGTCAAACAGCTGCCCAGGTCGACAAATTCCTTATGAGAGATGAAAACGACACGAGTATTAGCTCAGGTGGAGAAGAAGATTTTGTCAAGACGCAACAAGAAAGCAGCAGACAGACTATTAGGACATAGGTCGATATGGTTTAAATCTTTTATTCTAGTTCCATAGCATGAGAGAATGTTGTCTTTGTATGAAGACCGCCTCTGGATTGAGCGCCACCGAGGCTCTCCTGTAAGATTTGCGGGCAAGAAGCCACACACATTAGAAAGCGGTAGAGCCCTAACGGGGTGGAGATCTTCAGGCGGGGCTTTAGGTCCCTAGGAATATAATGGTTGTCTCGTGATCTGTAGTGTGTTATTGTTTGTATGTCTCCCTGTGTTGCTTCAAGGGTTGGCTCCTGTTAAAAGGAATAAATGTACAGTTTTGTTGTTTTCTTTTTCTAAACCCAATGTATTGGGAACTTTGTTTTCTATTTATGAGCGCCTGAGCACCAGGCTAATATGTATTGTCCCTTTGTCATCTGTCGTTTCAGAATTTTTAAGATCCGGTTAATGAGATGTTAAATGTTCGATTCATGTTACTAACCATCATTATTATTAAGTTTCAAGGGGAAGGGATTCTTTATTCGTCTCCATAATGAATATATTTATAATATTATTATATTATGAGTAAGATGTTGAATTGATATACAATCTAGATGAAATAATCTTACCTGAAATTTTTTTACAATTTGCGAGAGTTAAATGCATCACTTTTGAAAAAATAATATAATATAAACAATAAAGACAAAAAATTTATGAAATTTATTCATTTCTAAGCAAGCCTAAATCTCTGCACGATATTGGATGGGCTGAGATAATTGGGCCCAAAATGGAAACATATTAGCATATCTGATGATCTAATGGGCCTCCCTGTGAAAGACATTCCACTAACGAATCCACGAGTCCACCGTCTCACGTGGCTAACCTGCAGCCGAGTATATGCACTACCAAACGCTCTCGCACAAAGAGCTTATTATTCTGTTTTTGTTTGAAGACAACACAAAAACATTACGAACAAAGAAAAGCAAAAAAAAGGAAGAAAAATGGCGAGCAATCTGGGCCGTGTGATCGGATCGTCAATCGACGTACTGACCAAACGTCTATCATCATCATCCAACTCCGCGAGTCGACTCATCAGCTCGACGACTCAGCGATTTCAGATCCAACTAGAAGATAACATCACCAACAAGAAGCAAGATTGGCCAATCTCTCAGAACAAAGAGAATACTTTGAGCAAAGAGAATGAGGAGAAGCTTGAGGAAGAGGAAGAGGAAGACGATGGGTTGGACGTAAACGAAAAGACCGGAGAGATCGGTGGGCCCAGAGGCCCAGAGCCCACCCGCTATGGCGATTGGGAACGAAATGGTCGATGCTATGATTTTTGATCTTTTTTATTTTATCCCCGGCTGCTTATAAAGGTTTTTATATTGTGTTTTTTTTTTTTTTTTCTTTTCTTCAATTTCTCAAGTGATTTGATATAAGTGCAACTGAAATTTTGGGATCTTGTAGAATGGTAATAATTCAATAACTAATCACTTGTTATGTTATATAATTTGACGTGTAATTTTGACAAAAATACGAAAATTTTCTCCGCGCTTTATCCTCGCAGGTAACAAATGTACAGTAAAAATGCCACCTTTTTCTACAATTCTTCAGTTTCAGCTGGAATTATGTGTTGAGTTTACATTTGTAGCTAAGTCGCACGCTGCTTGCCTGCCCGCCATCACATTGAGATTAGACTATATTCAAGTTCCTTTTTCAGAAAGCATAAGACTTTGTGAACTCACCAAATAATAATACTTTTCGAACCAATGGGAGCGAATTTCAGATAAAGAAGTAATGACAATATTTTCACCAAAAAAATACGATATTTTCTCCAAAGGTTTATTCTGGCCGGACAGTGAGAAAGTGAGAAGCATTTGATTGAAGGATATATTTTAATTTGATGAAGTCGAATTTGCCTCAGTTCAAAGCTCTATGTCTCGTATAGATGGCAGACATGATAAGTAAAATGATTTATGAGTTAGCCGTGAGTATGAGTAATAATTAGGCTTAACTATTTTAAGCAGGACAAATATTTGAGCAATAAATTATTCTCCATCCTTGCTTGTGGGTCAAGAGTATTGGGGGGCGTGACAATAGTTAGAGTTACTCATTTATGTTTTTATTTTTCAATACAACAGAGATATAAATTATAATTTAAATTTAAAATTTAAAATTATAATAAATTAGTACTCAATTATTTTATCAACTTTTCGGTATGATGTGTCATACTTCTTTGACATGGATAGCTTTTTTTTTTTTTCTGGATTGGGGAAAAGGGTCTTTCAGGGAAGTGGTCAGATTCGCCACCTGTAATATCATCTAACATTACGCAATACACATGCATGGTTATAACACACAGACATCTATCTGGAACTGTAAGAAGCAGACGCAACTCCTCCTGGCTTAATCTCATGCTAGTCTTTGCACGCGTGGAAGTCTAACCGGTTTCGATACACTTTGACACATCTAAATGATAGACTCATAACATGATCGTGATGAATTTTAATCGATAAGTAGTAGACCGTGTATAACGGGAGTTTTGTATAGTTATGATTGAATTACAGTAGCATTTGGCTGGCTTGCAACGTTAGACTCGCAAAACACACCATGTTGTACCATGACCATTTGAACTGAAGCCAAATTTATGGTCCGGAGATGTCCCAAAGTGACATGTTTAGTAGAGAATCTGTACATCTCATGTACAGTGGTTAGTAGCCACATTAAAAGTTTTTTTCTAAGCTAAGTATGTCCTTGCAGTATCAATGGATATACAAGAAACTATGGCTGTCTTTATGCCCTTCACTCACTTCAGGTTCATACTCTCAAGCAGTGACATTTGCTTTGATTCAGTGTGCCTCTGGGACGAGCCTATAATTCGATTCCCTTTCCGGATACAAAATTTTCAACCAAAGAATTGTGTCTATCTCGGTTTTAACATATCTTGTGATAGTAAATACAGAACGATTCTTCACCTGCCAAATTCTGGACGATTCACTGTTCGACTTATAGATTATGCTGACCAAGAAATCTGGATTAATGATCCCGATTATTGCCTCCCTCAACGTCTTCTGACCTTAAATCTTTCGGGTTCTCCCTTTCGCCGTGTTTATTATCAAGATTTTACGTTGTTTAATTGCTCATTTGATCACACAAAGTATCGTTTGAATCGTGTAGGTTGTCTTAGTGGAATAACGTATACTGTTTTCGCTACATCTTCTGTTAAGGCTATTAGATTCTTGTCATCATCTTCATGTAGTTTGATATCAACCATCTCTGTCCCAGTTCCATGGCTGTTTCCTAACCAGGTGTTGTCCACGGATCTTAGTGATGATATCCGGCTTACATGGGATGCACCAGATTGCGGGAAGTGCGAGTTGCGAGGTGGACAATGTGGTTTTAAGATCAATTCCAGTACAGAAATTGAATGCAGCATCGCTGCTCATGGTAAGTGTGCTTCAGTTCAATATATTCACTTTGAGCAATACAGTTTACGATTAATATTTATATTTCATTCTTCGTGTAATTTTCTATTATTTGCTTGTTCTTGTCTTTCTAGTTTCTGCAACATCTAACAAGAATCAATTGCCTTCAGGACTACCAAACGGCGCTCGCTATACCATAACTCTTGGAGCTGGAGTACCGGCATTTTTATGCCTAATTGTGCTTTTCTGCTTCATTTGTGTCCGTGTTCAGGCTCATGGTGGGAGAAGCCAATCAATTCCAGAATTTGCATCCAATGTGGCACCCCCGCCCATTTTTATATCAGGCCTTGAGAGGCCTACCATAGCGTCTTACCCCAGAACAGTTCTTGGAGAAAGCTGCCGCCTGCCAAAGCCCGTGACAACATTTGCCCAATATGCTTGTCCGAGTATAGGGCCAAGGAAACCGTGAAAAGCATGCCTGTATGTCAACATTTTTTCCATGCCGAATGTATCGATGAATGGCTTCGATTGAATGCTACATGTCCAGTCTGTCGGAATTCTCCAGCTCGGTCATTGCTGGCAGATGCTTCTTGATGCAGGTTTGCTAGTTTTATTTTTGATAGGGTCCTGAATTTTAAGTGCACAAGTGTACAACTGAGGCCAAATGTTTAACTTTTTTTACTTGTTCTTATGATCTGCTTTGCACCACAATATTTGCAGGGGGTTGATTTTTTACTGTCTTAAAATTTGTTTGCAACAATCTCTTTATATTGAAGTAACAATAATAGTGAAAACAACAGTGACAAATCTGTCACGAGATTTAGAACAGAAAAGGATGCTAGTTCTTTTACTCTGTTTCTGAAATGCTTTCAAGCTCGCTGTTGAATTGGCTTCCAGGGAAAGGTGCAGTTGGTGGTGAGATCGTTGAGGCAAAAGGATTTGGTGGCATTATGGGAATGTGATCTCCTTCTAGCATTTGAATCACAACTTTCATGGAAGGTCGGTCTGCTGGATACCATTGGATGCACCAAAGTCCCACAATTGTTAGTATCTTAAATATCTTATTGTCCTCTTCTTTGTCAATTTGGATTGCTATGTCTTCTCCTTTCTCCAATTGATTGAACATCCATTCTGGAAAGTATATTTGACTGCTGTCCTCTGCTGCTGCTGCATGAAAATTCTTCCTCCCTCCAACCATATCAAGAAGCAACATGCCAAAGCTATAAATATCAGCTTTATATGACACATTTCCGTAGTTCCTGGAGAACACTTCGGGTGCAATGTAACCTATTGTCCCCCGGGCAGCTGTCATGGAAACTATACTTTGTTCCTTTGAGCATAACTTTGCCAGACCAAAATCAGCGACTTTTGGATTGAAGTGGTGGTCAAGCAAGATATTATGAGGTTTAATATCAAAGTGGAGGATTCTTTGGTTGCATCCTTGATGAAGATAATCAAGTCCTTTGGCTATGCCAATCGCAATTTGTTGAAGCTTCTCCCAACCAAGTGATCGTCCCTGACTTCCTGATGATACAAACTTTGCTAGCGAATCATTTGGTAAGAACTCATATACAAGAGCTCGTCTGTACCCGTCTGCACAATATCCGACTAAACGAACCACATTTACATGGTGTATTCTACCTATAGTACCCACTTCATTGATGAACTCTTCACCATTTCCTTTAAAACTATTGAGTACCTTAACAGCAACAAGAATATCATTAGAAAGCTTCCCCTTATACACAGTTCCATAACCTCCTTGACCTAATTTTTCCTTAAATTCATCCGTGATTTTCTTAATATCTGCGTACATGTATCTTGTAGGCCGAAGAGCTTTATAATCCTCCAAATATTGTTCTATCCTTTTCTGATCCGCTTTCTTCTTCTTGAAGCTGTAAATGCAGTAAAGTGCAAAAATCACTAGCACCAAAACAAAGAGACCTCCAAATACACCTGCAATGACTATTTTTTTGGATGAACCTGTAAAGGAAATCAGAACTTTTTCAGCTTTTCATGCCAAGGTTCCAAATCAATTGAGTTGAAATTTCAAATAACTACATGATTGTAGACCTTAACATCTCTATCAGTGAACGTGAAACATCTTAGATGAGGTGACTTCAAGTTTAAAGCTGGAAATAACAATTGCAGTTTCAGTAAATTTGCTCATTTCGTCTTTTTGGTCTCATTTAACAGTATAGCTATCCTTCTTCTGACACAGCAAGAGTCGAATTACTTATCCCTCGGTCTAGTAGTTTGAAAGCTAAGAAAAATTTAGTTTGAAGCATATTATCAAGACCTGGTTTACTTTACTTATTAATCTTTTGTTGTAGAAACTGCTAAATCTTGTTTTAGAACATAGAGATGGATCAAAATTACCTCTGCTCTCTACAACTTGTACAGGGATTTCATAGCATTCAGTTTCATTCTTTGAACTGTTAGTCTTCCACCTGCAATACTTCCCTACAGTTTCGCAATATCCACAGGATGGCTCAGACCAGTGCAGATCAACTTGAGTGTTACTATTGACCGAAAAAGTAAAACCTTGAGTGTTACTATACTCATGTGGACCAAAGATTTCAGGCGGAACAGATGAAATGTTGTACATCCATTTGCAAGAAGGCAGGGGAAAGTCAGAGACTGAATAATATGAGGAAAGCGCGAGGACCTGATAGCGCTGACCGCTAAGGCAAGGTATCGGGGCGCCTTGGTTTGGGTATGTCCGGTTCGTGTAGGAAGAACAATTGAATAATGTATAGCCAGTGGGGTACCGGTTAACAATCTCGAACGGAGAAGCAGATGAGTTTACATTAGGAAGCTGTTTTGGAAAGCATGAAGTAGAATTAATATCAGATATGCTAATGATCTGCTTTGCATAATCGATGTTTTGGATCGAAACCTTGACAGAAAACGGGGGGAGAACGATGTTTCTGGTAGCTGCGGTGATCGGGTATTGGAACTCGAACTCGGTTATGTTGTTTCTGGTACAGGAAACTCCAAAGCCAGGGAAGCCACAGTTTTCCTGCTGGCGACCTTTGAGCCAGAAGGGAAATCGAATGACTGGACCAAGGTCGCGGCACGTTGTTGGCAGGCACTCATTTTGAGCTCCTACAACAACTAGAAGATGTACTATTATGGAAAGGAATTGAACCCCGGAGATGGCCATATTGGTGTAGGAAGCTATCTGTATCTCTGGCCTCTCTTAACCAGCACTATGAACGTTAAATTTGCTGTAGTAGATGATTGACTATTTCCATTTTTTTTTTTGATTCAGACTATTTCCAATTTCTGTGTACTTAAAAAGATTCGTTTAAAAAGCAAATAATATTTATTAATTAAAATAGGGAGTCAAATATATCACTGTATTTGGTCAATATGTGACGCGCAAAGAAAATGTCAAATATCATCATGCAATGTCAGGTAACGTTACCCAAGTTGCTTTTATATATATATATATTCAAATAGAACATAATAATATACGAGATTTAAATTTAAAATTTTTTATTTATACAGTAAATAATATTATTATTAGAATAAAACGCTAGTTGCTGCCCAACTTGTTTTTCCTACTGGTGAATTTAGACTTCTTTTAATAGTGGTCCCAGTGGTCAATTTTTAATCCATGTGCCATGTGCCATGATCCACAACCAGACAAGCTTGAACTGACCAGACTTTCCACTCTTGTTATGAAATAAAATTATTCGGTTCAACCATGTGACAGTGGTCTCATGTGATGATGAAATTCATCTGCTGCATAATCGAATCGAAGTCTTCGTGTGACAAAAAAAAAAAATGAAGGCAGCGCTTAGACAAACTAATAATAGACGTACTTAGCAAAAAAAACAAAGAAAAAAAACACTAATAATAGATGCACCCCAATGGTAGGTGAGTGAGTGCCTAGAACAAAAGGTCTATTTACGTCTCGACTTAGAATAATTTAGGAGAGTAATTTTTTTGGAGTTAATTTTAATAAATTTTGAACATTTTATTTACTTAACTTTTATAAAATTTTAATATGAGTCTGAATAATTTTTTAAAAAAAATTCACCCTTTTATCAGCTGACACATCAGCATGTATAATTGCTATAGCCGCAATCTATGACTCATTCCACCCGGTGTTATACAGTAAGCCAACTTGCTTCCACTAGTGACCAACCAAAAAAAAAAAAAACTTGCTTCGACTAGTCAAATGTCAGAATCCATTAATCTTTTTTTTTTGTTTTGGTCAATATCCATTGATCCTTGACAACTTGTGCATCCCATCCCATCAAGTGGAAGCAGCGAGGAAATTAACGCAACAAGCATCAATATTCAATGCACTATGTATTTGACCAAAAATAAAAATAAAAATGCACTATGTATGAAAAGAGTCATATATTATATTCTTTAATCTTTATATATTTTTTGTTTATGATCATCTAGTCGTATGTGTATACAAAGCACATGAAATTATAGCAAAAAAAAATCCATAGTTTTTTGCTTCTCTTACACAGACATGTCGATAAAAAATCTGGCGGTTGCACATTCCACAATGGTGTTTCTGCTTCTGCTATGCAGCATTAGATGCAGTAAATCGCAGAACAACACTGCATGCATTCCTTCATCATGCGGCAACATACGCGACATAAGCTTCCCTTTCAGGCTTAAAGGCCATCCCAAAAACTGTGGTGACCCTAATCCAGACTTCGAACTTGAATGCCAAAACAATCACACCATCATAACCATAAGCTCCAGAAGATTTTACGTGCAGTCCATCACTTACAATGACTTCTTGATACGTGTAGTTGATCCAGGTCTGGCCAACATCAACAACACATGCACTTCTCTGCCTAACTATTTCACTGGATATGATGAGATTCCAAGCAACACTTTCAGACAATTTCTTGACCTGAACACGCCTGTAATGTACGCCAACTGTATCAATCCTGTGAACTCTTCGCGATACATTGAGACATCATTTTGTAATAGTACTAACAGGGCTAATGGTACTACATCTTCTTCAAACTCGTCGAGAGTTCACAGCTATGTTTCTGTGGGGGAGAAGATGGTTTTATCCGACCTGGAAGAATCATGCGGTATTGACATGGTGGCCTGGGCCTCATCTTATGGTCTTGTTAAAGATAACAGGTCATCGTTGTTGAGTATTCAACAGGGTCTGGCTTATGGATTTGAGCTTTCTTGGTTTAGAGTTTTGTGTGGAGAATGTGAAAAGAATCATGGATTTTGCAGTCTTGAAGGCAACACTGTCAGATGCCAACGTTACTGCTATGAAGATGTACCAATCTCAGAACTTGGTTTTCATTGTGAGTTGATTTTCTTATCTTTTTGCCTTCTTGAGGTTTATTCATAAGGATGATTAATTAATTACTTTATTAGGATTTGTTAATGTTTGAACTTCATGATCTTGGGTGTGTCTATGGTCGTATTTAATGTTGTTAAACCATCGAAATTCCATGTGTTTACAGAAATACCCAGACAAAACTCTTAAATTCACTAATATATAATTCAAATTTAATCGCTTGATTACTAATTCGACTAATTTTTCTGCTTTTTTTTTTTTTTTTTCTGATTCTGATGATGTCCCCTGTCTAATGGTTCACTTGTATGCCTGAAACTAGGAAATACTTAGTTGTGATTCTACGAAACGATACTAAACGATTCAGCTCTCCTCACTTGCTAATTCTGTCTTTGTTTGGAAAATGCAGGCCAGCTTCAATATTACGGAGGTTAGTGTTATATACACAGGACTCAGCGCGCTTTTGATTTTAACCCTTTTCTTCAGACATTATTTGCATAATATTTCTTTCATCTGATTTTTCTTTTCTTCTTTTCTTTTTGCTGTTTTGTGCAGTTATTGTGGGAGCATTTACTTTAATTGCCATAGGTAAGCTTTCCATGTTTTTTTTGAGTTTATAGACTTGAAGAAAAATATGTAGTCTTCAACATGCTCTGTTCATAATTCTAAACGAATTAATTCCAGTGAAGAATAGAATGATAAGACACTGGGGTGATACTGAACATTGCTTTCGAAAATGTGCAGGAGCACTTGTAGGAATAAGATTCATTTGTGGCTTTCCCCTCTTGATTGCATTGATCGTGTATAAATGGAGAAGGCGGCACTTATCAATGGATGAATCCATTGAAGAATTCCTCCAAGCTCAAAATAACCTCACACCAATAAATTACAGTTATTCTGAAATTAAGAAGATGACAAGTAATTTCAAGGACAAACTAGGTGAAGGAGGCTATGGAACAGTATATAAAGGAAAGCTCCGAAGTGGTCTATATGTTGCAGTGAAGATGATGTACCAATCCATGGCCAGTGAACAAGAATTTATGAATGAGGTAGCTATAATTGGAAGGATTCACCATGTAAATGTGGTGCAACTTATTGGTTTCTGTGTTGAAGGTTCAAAACGTGCTCTGATATATGAGTTTATGCCTAATGGTTCTCTTGAAAAACACATTTTCACTCAAGCAGGGATGGTATCTTTGAGTTACAAGACAATGTTTGAAATCTCGCTTGGAGTGGCTCGGGGGATTGATTATCTACATCGGGGTGGTGACATGCAAATTTTGCATTTTGACATTAAGCCTCATAACATTCTTTTGGATGAACATTTCAATCCAAAAATATCTGACTTTGGGCTTGCCAAATTGTATCCAAGGGACCACAGTATTGTGACTCTGACCGCAGCAAGGGGAACTATGGGTTACATGGCTCCGGAACTGTTTTACAAAAATATCGGAGGAATCTCGTACAAGGCTGATGTTTACAGTTTTGGGATGTTGTTGATGGAAACGGCTGGAAGAAGGAAAAATATAAATCCAATAACTGAACACTTGAGCCAAGTTTTCTTCCCTTCATGGGTTTATGACCATCTTAGTAAAGGAAACAGCTTAGAGTTGAGAGATGCCACTGAGGAAGAAGAAAAGATGGTAAAGAAGATGATCATAGTAGCCCTGTGGTGCATACAAATGAAACCAGCTGATCGTCCTTCAATGAGCAAAGTTGTAGAAATGCTTGAAGGAGATGCTGAAGCCTTGCAGATGCCTCCAAAACCTTTCCTTGCTCCGCGTGAGATAGCTGAGGATCATGGAATGCACATAATATCAACAGAGTCACCAATCCTATCAGGTGACACCATGAACGATACTAGTTAGGATGTATTTGCTATCTGAGCAAGCGCTGTCAGATGGTTTGTGCATAGCCGCTAATGTAAATTCTTGAATTGCTGGCTGGAAGTTGGCCTTATACTTAATAGGATAGGCTTCATGTTGATTTAGTAACCTTCAAAATTGAGTGGCTTTACAGAAAGTTTTGAATTCTTTGATTCATGTAACTGCATTTGTGAAAATCGTTGAAGCCACACCGCTATTTCTTATGAAGCAATTTTATTCAAGTACAAGCTTCTACAGGTTACAATGATATTGTGCCAACATACAACAAAAGAAATACTATGTTACTCTGTCTCAGAAATGCTTTCAAGCTCCATGGTCATCACTCTTCTGCGAACAGTTGCACTTGTTGTTGTCTTCTCTGAGCTCATGGAAGCAAAAGGATTTGGTGGTATCACTGGACAGTCTTCTCCTTCTAGCATTTGAATCACCGTTCTCATAGATGGTCGATCAGCTGGAAACCACTGGATGCACCAAAGTCCAATAACTGTCAACTTCTTGGCAATCCTGGGATCACCATTTATCTCCATTTGAAATCCTAGTTCCTCTCCTTTAGCCAAACTATCATACGTGCGTTCAAGAAAGTAGACCTCACTTGCGTTCTCTTCTGCATTACCTTTCCTTGCTCCAACCATATCAAGTAACAACATTCCAAAGCTATACACATCAGACTTGTATGACACCCTTCCGAAGTTCCTGGAGAATACTTCAGGTGCGATATATCCAATTGTCCCTCTGGCCAGAGTCATTGATAACGCACTCTTGTCCTTGGAGCACAACTTTGCTAGACCAAAGTCAGCAATCTTGGGATTGAAGTTTTGGTCGAGCAAAACATTTTGAGGTTTTATATCAAAATGGAGGATCTGTTGGTCACACCCTTGATGAAGATATTCAATTCCTTTGGCTATGCCGAGAGCAATATCCTGCAGCTTCTCACAATTAAGTGGAAGTTCTCTTCTGCAATTTTCAGAAGACAGAAAATTTTGCAGGGAATCATTTGGGAGAAACTCGTAAACAAGAGTGTGTCTAAATCCATCAGCACAATATCCAATCAAGCGAACTACATTAATATGGTGGATTCTACCTATGGTCCCAACTTCATTGATGAACTCTTCCCCATTTCCCTTGGAAGTGTTGAGGACTTTGACTGCAACTTGAACTTCATCAGAGAGACTGCCTTTGTAAACTGTTCCATAACCTCCTTGTCCAAGTTTCTCCTTAAATTGATTTGTGATTTTCTTTATATCTGCGTAAGTGTATCTTGTCGGCTTAAGTGCTTTGTAATCCTCCAAAAAAATTTCAATCTTCTCTTCATCCTCTTTCTTTCTTCTGTATGAGATGAGGGCATAACATAGTGCTACAACGAAAAGGAGACTAAGACACACGCCAAAGATGATACCTGTACTTAGAAAAATTGTCATCAAAAGAGAGGAAACCCTTTTTTTCTAAATAACAATTGAACAAAAGATAGAAGGATGATGCACCTGCAACAATCAGCTTATTTGGTACACCTGGCATAAATGAAAAACAATAATCAGTCTCTAATAGAAATATACAAAAGTTAAATTGTCATTGTAAAAGTTTGCTGATTTTTTCAAGGAACGGCTCCCCAATAGTTAACTATTCCCGCTCTCTCAACAAATTGAAGTTGCCCACAAAAACCTTCTCCAATAAATCAACATTATCTGTAAGAGTTGCTAGTACAAAATGAAGAAAAAGAAGCAATAAAGAGGCATATTTACTACCTCTAGGTGGGATGTCAAAACATTCGGTTTCATTGCGCGTGCTGTTTTCTTTCAATCTGCAATACTTTCCTTGTGCTTCACAATCTTGGCAAGAAGGTACTGTCCAATCCAGCGTAATAGGATACTCGTTTGGAATGGAAAGTAAACTATATGGAATATATGAGATGTTATACATTTTTCTGCAAGATGATGGGGACAAGTCGTACAGGTTTCCCGCAGAATATGATTTGTAGACTATATAACCAGGGCTACTGAGGCAACTGACCTGAGATAACCTCCCACTCGTCTTAATTCTTGAACAATTGAACAGAGTATATCCAGTAGGATATCGGGGAAAGTTCATCGGTGAGTTAGATGAACTCACATTTGCACGTCGATGTTCAAGACAATCTTCCAAATAGGTGACTTTTAGCAACTGATGGCGGTAATAAATATCCTTGACAAGTAACTTCGCCGTATACTGGAGCTGGATATTCTTGATCGATACATCCACTGGTATTTGGAGGTTGTAGATGGTATCCTTGCTTTCGGTGCAAGAAAGTTCAAAGCCTGGATGGCCACAATGCTCTGGCTGTAGGGCTTTCAACCGGAAGGGAAACCGAATCTCTTGGCCATGGTCCCCGCACCTTTTCACCGTGCACTCATTTTGGTCAGCTCTTAATCCTTGTACCAGTTGTAAGAGGAGAAACAAGCAAGCCAGGAAGAGGGTCATTTCCTGAGTATCCATATTTGAGGCTGTCTGTCGCTGAATAGTCTTACTTCACATGATTCTCAATTGGAGCGGACTGTGTAAACACTTTCCGTTTCTTCACTCAATCATACATTCATTCTACCCCTGATTATCTTGTGATCATCTATTATAGGATAAATAGCATCACAATTCTCTATATTTTAGTAAAAGTGCATATTACCTCCTTGTGATTTAAAAAGTGTACCGGATCCCCTTGTGGTTTTAAAAGTGTAACACCACAGCCCCCTCCGTTAAAAAAATCGTTACTTTTAACGGAGAGTGCGTTACACGCGCGTTCGATGCGATTTTTTATATTTTTAGGCCAATTATTACTTAATTGGACAAAAATGTCCTTATATATGTTTTTTTTTTTCTCCCAATGCAATTTTCACAAAAAATTAAAAAATAATAATAAAAACCCATCTTCCTCAAACCACTGCGCCCTCCCCCCAACCCACCCCACCCCACCCCACCATCACACCCACCCCGTGTGTGTGTGCGTGTGTATATTATATATATATATATATATGTGTGTGTGTGTGCGCGTGTGTATATTATATATATATGTGTGCATGTGTATATTATATATATATGTGTGTGTGCGTGTGTATATATATATATGTGTGTGTGTGTCTGTGTGTGTGTGTATGTGTGTCTGTGCGTGCGTCTGTTTGTGTGTGTCTGTGTGTGCGTCTGTGTGTGTGTGTGTGTCTGTGTGTGTGTCTGTGTGTGCGTGTCTGTGTATGTAAACAAAAAAAAAAAGAAAAAGAGAAATAAAAAATAAAAAATTAAAGGGCATTTTAGTCTTTTTATACAATTCAGTTAAAAATTTATTGACGGAAAATTAGGAAGAGGGTGCGTGTGCACGGTTTGAAAATCATAGGGGGTTCCGGTATACTTTTTAAACCACAGGATGGTCATGTGCATTTTTACTAAACCATAGGAGGTTGTGGTGCTATTTACCCTCTATTATATCTAAAATTTACACTGAGATCTCCAGACAATAGAAAGTTAGTGTAGTGCAAAAAATTATAAGTATCAGTCTGTGGACTTGGCTGATAAACTGACTTGTTCCTTCCTGAGTAAGATGAAAGGCCTTAAGAAATTATTATGATAAGGACATGGCCAGTTATTGACTTACTGCGAGGCGATCCTTGACTTGGCCAACTTAATTTTCTGTCTCTTTCCAGTTTTCAACTCATACTTTCTTGTGCACCAGTATAAACTCTGGTCAAAACTAAGAATCATGCCACATCTGTAATGATGAGGGCATTTGATAGGGATTATTGACAAAAAAATTGATTAATGAAATAGGGGAGGAAAATGATTTTGAGCAAAGTCAGCATAATTACATCGTCAAACGCGCTAATGTTCTTTGACCAAAAAAAAAAAAAGGCGCTAATGTTCGATGACGACAGTGTGTTAATCTTTACCGTGGTTGATATCTTGAAACGTTTTAGAATGGTCTTATCTTCACTAGTCTAATAAACCTTAAATTTATGTTTCAAAAACGCGGACTCGAAACTTACTTACTGTAGGCATGTCCAGGAAGAGGATTGCTTTTTTTGCCTTGAGAGGCATTATTCTACTAGTGTTTTGTATGAGAAGCTGCAACACCAAGGAAAACCATGTCTGTCTCCCTTCTTCTTGTGGAGATATCAGCAACATTAGCTTCCCTTTCCGATTGAATGATGATCGTGACAAGTGCAGTGGTCCCGCCATAGAACTTGCCTGCCAGGAAAATCGTACCATACTGAGCGTAAATTCTGGAAAGTATTATGTGAAGTCGATCAATTACAGCCACTTATCGCTGCGTGTAGTTGATCCTGGTGTAGAAAAGAACGATTGCTCTTCTTTTGCATACATTGGCCAGGACGACCCATATTTCTTGTTGGCAAAAAACATTCCTATATTATTTATCAGCTGCCCAGCGCCTGTGGATTCTTCTGAGTACATAGATAGTTCTTTTTGTAGTAAAAACAGAAGCATATCTTCTTCATATTCATCGCAAACTCACACTTATGTTGCGTTGGGAGAGACCATGAAGATATCGGATTTGAAGGATTCCTGCAGCGTTGACTTTGTAACATGGATCTCACGCGACGGTCCAACAGTTAACAGGTCATACTCTAGCATTCATGATGGATTGGCCTATGGTTTTGATCTGTCTTGGAGAAGACTCTTCTGCGTGGAGTGCGCAGCTGATAAAGACTGTTGCTCTTGGGACGAAAGCAACCACCGCTTCTGTGAGTCCGAATGCTGGGCTGGTTTTCAAGGTGAGTGAGATCTTTTCTTGTTCTTTTCTTCTCTCTTCTTCCATTATTTTCTTTAATTCCATCAATGATAAACTTTTAGGCCGAGATTCTGTTGAATTGTGGCTCAAATCTAATTCTAATTAAAGTTGAAAATAAACATAAGTCTATTCGAAGTAAAAATAAATTTTACATCATAGTAAATTTAAGATTAGTTATTTATAAATAGACCTTTATAACTTTAGTTAGGTGTCAAAAAATCACTCTGGGTATTACTGAGTAGAAAAGGTGATTGAGCGAATGAGAGAGTTAGGCTTTTTCTCAAAAGTCATCATGTGTAATCGCTCATCCATATTAAATTATGAGTTTTTATTTGTTCACGTTTTTCTATACACGACCCAAAGTAAAAATAGAAGCCATATTTATTCACGTTTTTCGGTACACGATCTAGAGTAAAAACAGGAGCCATATTATCAACAATTGGTATCAAGAGTAGAGGTTTTCGTACAGGAAAATCGTGCCAGGCAAGAAACTCATGTTGTTGTGCAATAGGGGCATGCAATACGAACGGGGAAGCAAATAAGCATTTCTGACGTCATCAGAGAGTAGGCTGACATCATTGTGCTCATTGCTAACGTCATCTACTTAGAGAAGAAATCACTATTGCCGTCACGAGGAAAAATGTGATATTCGTTGTTTGACCACGATTGAGCCTTAAACTACCAACGTTAGAACCATGAGCCAGTGGGAGTCTAACCATGGTGTTCGTGTGAGTTGATGTGGCCAGAGGAGTCACTAGCGAATAGACGAAAATCGTGGGACGACGAGGTGACGGTGATTGATGTTTCTAACGTCTAATCAGCGAGTTCATTTAGATAGAGTAACTTGTTTTTACTAACTTTTTGAAAGTCAAAATTTATAGTTCTAATTTTCCAATAAATATATTATAACTTAACAGGTAAATGACATGTTTTTTCAAAAATTAAACGAAAATGCGACATTTCTATGAGAGTTTTATATGCAGTTCTATATGCCCAAAATGCATCATTCAATCGAGTGGACCAATCATTCTTATCAAGTCTAACTGTCTTTTCAATGATTGATTTAATTTCTCTATTAAAAGCCTCAATCTGTCCATTAATTTGTGGGTGATATAGAGTTGCAATCTTATGAATGACTAAGTATTTCTTCAATAATTTTTCAAAAGTTCGGTGAATGAAATGACTTCCACCGTCACTAATGATGGCTCTTGGAATTCCAAACCGACAGAAAATGTTCTCTTTTATGAATCTCATCACAACAGTGTGATCATTAGTCCTTGTTGCAATTACTTCAATCCACTTAGACACATAATCAACACCAATCAAAATGTATTGAAAACCAAAGGAAATAGGGAAAGGACCCATAAAATCAATACCCCAGGCATCAAAAAGTTCACAAACCAAAATGGGATTTAAGGGTATCATATCCCTCTTTCCCATGTTACCTGTCTTTTGGCATCTCTCACATGCCTTGCAAAACTCATGAGCATCCTTGATTAATGTGGGCCAATAAAATCCACTTTGCAGAATTTTAATAGTTGTCCGTCGTCCTCCAAAGTGTCATCCGCATTCCTGCGAATGACAAAATGACATGATGCTTAGCTGTTCAGGCTCTAGTATACATTTGCGAATAATTTGATCAGAACAAATACGAAACAAATGAGGATCCTCCCAGAAATAATGCTTTGCTTTTGAGAAAAATTGATCTCTTTCATCTTTGTTCCACTCCTTGGGTATTTTACCTACTGCAAGATAATTCACAATATGTGCATACCAAGGAAGTTTAGGAGCAGAAATTAGTAACAATTGTTCGTCAGGAAACGTATCACTCAAGGGTAATTCATTTTCAATTTCCTTAGATACAATTCGTGATAGATGATCAGCAACTACATTTTCCCGACCTTTTTTTATCTTTGATTGTTAAATCAAATTCTTGAATTAATAACAACCATCGAATAAGACTAGGTTTAGCATCTTTCTTTCCCAACAGGTATCTTAATGTCGAGTGGTCAGAATAAATGATTATTTTTTACCCTAACAAATAAGACCGAAACTTTTCTAATGCAAAAACTACGGCAAATAATTCTTTTTCTGTGGTGGTATAGTTTTTCTGGGCATCATCCAAAGTTTAGCTGGCATAATAGATCACACAAGGAACACGATCCTTGCGTTGACCTAATACAGCTCCTATGGAATAATCCGAAGCATCACACATAATTTCAAAAGGAAGAGAGTAGTCTGGTGGTTGAATCACTGGAGCAGTGAAAAGTGCATTTTTCAGTGTTTCAAAAGCAGTTACACATTTTTTATGAAACTGAAATGGAGTATCCTGTGCCAATAAATTTGATAAATGTCTAGAAATCTTACTAAAATCCTTTATAAATCGTCAGTAGAAACCAGCATGTCCAAAAAACTATCTCACCTGTTTAACAGTTGTTGGAGGGGTAGATTAGAAATAATATCAACCTTAGTTTTATCAACTTGAACTCCTTCCTTGGATATAATGTGTCCGAGAACAATTCATTCTTGGACTATGAAATGACTTTTCTCCCAACTAAGTATGAGATTAAATTCCTGACATCTTTTCAGCACTAAAGAAAGATTATTCAAACAAGTGTCAAATGAAGAGCCAAAGATAGAAAAATCATCCAAAAAGACCTCAACAAATTCATCCATCATATCAGTGAAAATAGACATCATGCAGCGTTGGAAAGTGGCTGGTGCATTACAAAGGCCAAAAGGCATTCTTCTGTAAGCAACGTGCCAAAAGGGCATGTGAATGTAATCTTTTCCTGATCTTCGGGATCCACTGGGATCTGGTTGTATCCCGAGTACCAGTCAAGGAAACAATAATAACCTTGCCCTGCCAACCTGTCCAAAATTTGATCAATGAATGGTAAAGGAAAATAATCCTTTCTTGTCGCAGCATTGAGTTTTCTATAATCAATACACACGCGCCATCCAGTTGTGGTGTGGGTAGGTACCAGTTCTCTTTTATCATTTGTCACAACAATGATTCCTGATTTCTTAGGTACAACCTGTATAGGACTAACCCATTTACTATCCGAAATAGGATAAATGATACCAGCATCTAACAACCTCATTATTTCCTTATTTACAACTTCCCTCATGTTCGGGTTCAGCTTACGTTGCATCTCTCTAGATGTCTTGGCTCCATCTTCCAAATTAATCTTATGCATGCAAAAGGATGGATCTATTCCTTTAAGGTCTGCAACAGTCCAACCTAATGTTTCTTTATTCTTAGACAAAACATCTACAAGTTTAGCTTCCTGCTCCAAAGAAAGGTTAGAAGCAATAATAGCTGGAAGTGTTTGATCTAACCCTAAAAAAACATACTTGAGATGACTAGGAAGTTGTTTAAGTTCCAACTCATGAGAGGATTGTAGAGAGGGAATCATGGGTTCTTTAGAAAGAGTCAAGGATGGTTCTATTGCACAAACCTGAAATTTTTCATCAAATCTTAAATTACTCTTTAAAGATTCATCGGATTCCTCCTCAAACCTACTCAACACTACCTCACCATCGTTCAAAGTATTCTCCAAAAAATGTTTTTGCAAAAGACTAAGGAAAGACTCTTCAATTAATTGATCAATCTTATCAAGAATAAAACATTCAAGACCATCTTCTCCATCTGCAAACTTAGCAGCATTAGCAACATTCAGCTTTACCTTAATATCTCCAAATGTAAACTCCAATTCTCCAATTGCACAGTGAATTTTTGCATTAGCTGTTGCTAAGAATGGTCTCCTTAATATGACTAGAGTTTAGAACTTTTGAGTTTCTCCTGGTTCCATATCTAGTACAACAAAATCTAGAGGAAAATAAAACTCATCAACCTTTATCAAAACATCTTCAATCAAGCCCCTAGGAATTCTAAGTGATCTATCAGCCAATTGAAGGGTGATAGAAATAGGTTTCAATTCTCCTATATCTAACTGTTCAAAAAGATTAAAGGGGAGAAGATTCACACTAGCTCCTAAATCAAGAAGGGCACGATCTACACAATGATTACCAATATGGTAAGGAATAGTAAATGCACCTGGATCTTTCAATTTTGGTGGAACATGAGAAGTAAGAATAATACTTACCTTTTCGTTCAATTTTACTTTGTTTGATATCAGAGATGAATTCCATCTTTTCTGAGTGCACAAGTCCTTAAGAAATTTTGCATAAGTAGGAATTTGTCTGATGATTTCTAACAAAGGTAAATTGATTTTCACTTGCTTAAAGGTTTCAAGCATTTCTTCCCTTTTTTATTCTTTATTAGGTGGATTCCCTAATGCATGTGGAAATGGTGCCTTGGGACTCAGTGTCAATGGAATCTTTTCATGTGAAATCACAGTTTCAGATTCATTTTCAGTTTCTTTAGATGAATAAACAGTAACTTGAGGCTTAGCTTTTTGCTTTGCTTGCCTTGCATTTTCGTAAGCTTCAACACTTACCTTGTTATCAACTTTTTTACCAATTCGTAATATAGTGACAGCTTGAAGATCCTCTATTGTTTGACTTGTAGATGCTACATGGGTCTTACCTTTTGGATTTTCATCTGGTTGGGCAGGGAATGTTCCTTCTTCCCTTTTTTGAATTGTGTTAGCCAATTGTCCAATTTGTCTTTGCAAGTTGGCAATTGCCTTTGTATGTGTACTTACTAGTTGCAAAGTTGGTTCCAAGCTATGAAGCTTATTCAAAATTTGTTCTTCAAAAGTAGTCCCATAAGAATGGGAACCTGAATTAGAGCTTGTAGGTACCTATCCTTGTGAAACTGAATGAAATCCTAGGGGATAGCTTATTGGTCTTTGTTGTTGAACATCTTCCTGATTCTGATCCCACCGTAAATTTGGATGATCACGTGTACCTGGATTATAAGTGTTAGAGAATGGATCATAATTACGGGGATATCTATAAGTAGCACAAGTTTGCTCTGAAATTGAATTGGGATTTGATGCAAGAACGCTTTCATCTGAATCAACTACATGCAATGATTCTTTTCTTTTAACCATCTTTTCTAATGCAAGAGTTAGATTTTCAATCTTTGATGTCAAAGAATGGTAATCATTAGTTCCTACACTTTCCTTTCGTTCTCTAGATGAAGATGCACGCTTTCGTGAATTGTTGCTCAATTTTATAAACAATTTTGTGGCTTCTTCTAGAGATTTTTCAAGAAGTACACCATTACTAGTTGAATCTAACAAACTTTGATTTTGCTCATTTAACCCTTGATAGAATCTCTGGGCTAATTGCCAGTCTGGACTACTATGGTGTGGACATTCATGAAGTAAACTTTCAAATCTATCCCAACTCTCATGAAGTGCCTCTCTTGGTAACTGAGAAAAATTACTAAGTTGATTCCTGTATTCATTGGTTTTTGAAGAAGATAAAAATCTTTCAAGAAATTCTCTTTGCAACTGACCCCAAGAAGTAATGGAACCAGAACGTAATCTGTAAAGCCAACTTTGTGTCTAACCCATTAAAGAATAAGGAAACATTTTCAATTTAACAACCTCTTCCAAGCTAGTTCTTGTATTGATCGATCTGCATGTATGGACAAAATTATTAATGTGATCATACGGGTTCTCATTAGAAAGACCATTGAACATGGGCAGCATTGAGATCATATGTGACTTTATCTTAAACCCTTCATCAATTTTAGGTAAAGCGATAGCTCGAGGAGGTACATAATCTTGAGGTATAGAAAAATCTTTTATGCTTCTCCTTACATTTCCTACTTCTCTGCCTACAACTTGATCCTGATTTTTGTTTTGGTTTTGATTTGGGTTCGGATTCTGATCAGCCATGATTAGAAATGTTCGTGCTTTGTTTCTGGATTTAAAACTTTTCTCAATTTCTGAATCAAAGACAAAGATAAGTGGCGTTAGAGATCTCCGACCATGCATACAAAACTAAAACATTAAAAAAAATGAAAATGACATAAAGTCTATACAAAAGAACAAGATTGAATAAAATTAAAAGAAATAAAATAAGAATTAAAATCTAAAATATATAAATATTAACACTTATATACATAAATCAAAGACTTACCTTATTCGATGAACACCGATCCCCGGCAATGGCGCCAAATTTTGATCGCGTCATTTTACGATCAAACATAATAGTAAGATTAAATGATTAAAAATATTGCTTACCTTGAATTACCTCTAGCTATGGCAAGTAGATGGTCGATCCACGGAGGTTAGGTTATCAAATTAAGTTCAATCTTTAATTTAGAATTGTTTGACTATCTCCCGTCACAGATAATTTTGATTAAGTCCAAAAGTCCAAAGGTATAGTAAATTAAGTCCAAGAAATGTCCAAAGGTACAGCAGTAACGAGATCCAAAAGTGAATTGAACAAATGTACTAAATTAAAGAATTACGATACTCAACAACAATATGAAAATCCAAAGGGTTAATGATTTAGCTCGGTATGCACAAGTACAAAGTTATTGATTCGGATTAAAAGATAAGTCCTTCAGAAATAGGGCTACAAGCTCCTACTACTGAGATGAGCCTTTAATTACATAAGTGATAAGATTAATTGATTAGCAAGATTGGATATGTTGGTACAACCTAACGATATCCAATCTCTCAATTAATCTTTCACTTATGTAACCTGGAGGTGTCGGTACAACCAGACTAGAATCCATCCGAGGTAGTCTCGTATTGCCACAAGTTTACAAAACTGGGCGTTTATGTATTTTCAATTAATTATATCATAACTAAAAGTATACGTACAATTAATCAAAGAATACTTAGAAATAAAAATACGAGACTTTAATAAATTTGAATCAAAACATATGTACAAGAGTAACCTCACACGCACCACCCCAAATCTCGGGTCTAGTATGCCATAATAAACTTTAAAGTACAAGAAATCATAACAAAAATCGAAATAAAAGAATACTTATCGTGTTGAACAGATTTCGGTAGACCGGTATGATTTCGGTATGTTGATGACTTACTAGACCCTCCCCTCAGGATTAAAACTTTGCACACAACTAAGAATAATAATTAAAACACTCAAAACTCACTTCACAAATACTAGAGTAGCATAAATTAAGCTAGAAGAGAAAAATGGTGTGGTTTTCAACAATGAAAACCATGCTATTAATAGACACAAATTCAAGAGGGCGCTCAAGCGCCAGTCAGGTGCGCTCGAGCGCCCTTTTGCACTAAGAATTTTTATATTATTTTTTTATTGTCTTTTTCCTTCAATGCATTGTCGACATTTGTCCGCCATTTTGAAAAAGCAGCCCTCGAGCGCACCTCTGGCTGTGGTAGGTGATCTTTGACTGGCTCGGTTGACTTTGACCATTGACCAAAATGGTTGACCAGGTCTATTTCAAAGTTTTTTAGCATCCTGAATCTGTTTCTGCACTCAGTTTGGCCAAATTCAATCTCGAATTGCTCGTTTTAAAGTTGTTCTACCATTCTTCACTAGTGTTGCACTGAATTTCTTGTTCAAATATTGGTTTTTGTGGTCATTTTTGTTATTTCTTCTTCAAAACCTATATTGCACTAAAATTGTGTAAAATATACAATTAAGCTTGAAATAATGATGCAATATACATGATTTGATGGGTTAAAATTATTAAAAATATGGATTTATCATCCCCAATTCCCCAGCCCCATCCCGTTAGCCCCTTGTCACCCCAACCCTGTCACCCCCTATCCCCTTCCCAGATATAAACATTATATTATATTAAAGACATGCCAGGGACAATTCTAAAAGATACTTTTTGTATTATTACAATACTATAGTTACTTATTTTTCTCTCTTTTATATGCTTATATTTTTATAATTGTTATAATGTACGTAATGTGTATTAGTTTATATATAGATGAGTGTCTCCGAACCTTGATCTTTGAGCCTCGATTGCCCGCCCCGACTTATGATAATAATTAAAAAGACTAGAACTTGTGAACTTAACAATGAGCCAAAACCCAACACGTCTCTAAATTTCTGTATTTTCTATTTTCTTTCTAGTACATAGTCTCCAAACTTCAGCATGCTCACAAATTACGACTAGACTGAAGCTCTACATATCATCCCAGAAACTGAAGAAGTTCCTAGGTGGATGAATTATAGGGCCTAGCTTCCCAAGTTCCTATTTGTTATGAATTAGTGGAAGATTCGAGAATTTTGAGTTGTATCTCGTATCGATATCTTGTTTCAACCATTTTCTATTGTCGATTTTTATACATAGCCAAATACATCTCTTAACTATTTAATGTTAACATACCTACTTAAAATATTACCATAGCGAGGAAAATTTTCATCATAAGTCTGACAGTAGTTAAGATCTTTTTGAAAATGAAAATTCTATATTATTTTACAAAAGGTCCTCGCCCCCTCCCTCAAAACTCTCTTTTTCTCGGGAGCAAAAGTATGTATCTGTTGTTCTATATGTTATACTAAACCAAAAAAAAAAAACATCAAAAGTGAATAATTTGACTGAAACGGTTACATATTATATTATTCGATATATAGCAAAGTACAATAAATTATAATCTATAAAACTTGCAAACAAGAATAATAAACTCAACTAATAAGAAACATAATCTAATAAGAAACTTATAATTTCTTTAATTTAATCTGAAATTAATACTCTAATTATGTAATTATACCAAAATATAAATTATTTCAACAGTATACACATAGGTAAGAGTCAGCAGTTACGCTTAGCAAAAAAAAAAAAGAGAAAGAGTCAGCAGTTACGATGTGGGACTTCCAGAGGCCACAAGTAGTTTTATTGATGTTCCAAAAAAAATATAATTTTATTAATGATTACCACATAGTCCATGTACAATTTGATGATCTTGAGATTAGTTTGCGCTTTCTAATTTTGTTTTGCTCGGACACGCAGGGGTATTCTGGTTCCGCTTACAAGGTGAGTATTACCTTTCTTGCTTCAAGTAGACTATTAGGGAAAATGTCACATTTAGTTTATATTGTTTTAAAAAAAATTAATTTGGTTTTTATTATCTAATTTTTTCAATTTTATTCGTATTAATTTTTTAAAATTTTTAATTTTGTCTTTATTATTTTTAAAAGATTTTTAATTTATCCATATTATTCAAAATTAGTTAATTTAGTGTCATTATTTAAAAAAATTAAATTTGTCTCTTTTATTTCTCAAAAAATTTTAATTGAGTCCTTAAATAATAGGGTCAAATTTAAAACTTTTAAAAAATAATAAGAATGAAATTGAAACTTTTAAGAAAATAATAGGGAGGAAATTGAAACTTTTGAGAAACAATAGTGACGATCGCTATTTCAGAATCGTACGTGAGATTTTTATCTCATACTGTTCCTCAGAGGTCATAATAAATGTAAGGACCCTTTACTATTACTTAATCTTGATATTGGGTAGGATAAATAAAGTTAAAATCCATCCTAAAGTTCCGACTTAGACCAATAGAATTTTGTTTGCTATATTTATAATAAAAAAAATTGTTTATGAATTGATCTTATCCTTTAAGAATTTGTCTTTTTCTTCGGTGATTGATAACTTCATTCTTGAATAAAATACTTTTTGTAGCAATATCACATAGATATTTTAACCAAAATTTATATTTTTCTTTGGTGATTGATAACTTAATTCTTGAATAAAATATTTTTTTGTAGAAAGATCACATAGATATTTCAACCTATCGTTTTCAAAAATTGAAACTTTTGACAAAAAAATAGAGAAAAAATTAAAAAAGTTTGAACAATAGATACCAAATTGAAATTTTTGAAAAAACAATACGGATTAAATTGAAAAAATTTAAACAATAAAGACCAAATTAAAACATTTTCAAAATAGTAGGGAGTAAATGTGATATTTTCCCTAAATTATTATAAGAATCATTGATGTATGATTGGAGCATGTCATTACATGACTCCTAACTAATTTCCATTTTTTATCATTCTTGAACAGCATTAATGTTATATGCTAGCGAGTTCATCGGTAAGATACTGCTCCTTTATTAGAGGGTTATGCTATTCACTTTTCCTCTTTTTTCTTTTTCTGTCGGAGTTTATTTTATTCAATAAGGGAGGATTTGGTTGACATATTAATTTTTCATTCTCAAGAATAATATTTATGAAAATGATATTTTTAGGAATATTATTTTCAAAAATGTTATTAAAACTATTTGATACGTTAAATTATTAAATATAATTTTGTTATATTTGATTTAAACTCAATATTTTTAAAAACTGTGAACAATTTTTTAACAATGTCTCTAATTCAGAAAAAGAAAAATATCATACAATGTGTATAAATAACGTTACATTTTGTATACTTTTTTTAATATGCGAGCAAAATTTAGAAACTTAAATTTCTTATTTTAAAACATTTTGAAATTTTAAAAATTTAAAATTATTTTATTTATTTTTATTTTTATTTTTAAATTTAGAATTTAATTCAAAATTTTTAAATTTAGAATTTGGGAATACAAATTATTTTAAATATAACTTTAAAGTATAAAATTTTATTTGAACTTAAAAAATTAATAATTTTTATTAATTTCATTTTATTTTTTTAGTTTTATTGTTATTATTTTAGTTTTTATAAATATTTTTTATTTTATACTAATTTTATTTTTATTTTATTTTTCATTTTTTTTATTTTTTTATTTTTTTATTTTATTATACTTTATTTTCTCATTTATCTTATTTCTATTTTTATTCTTCATTTTTATTTTTTTATTGTTATTTTTATCTTTTTATTTTCTATTTCATTTTTTGAATTCTTAGTTTTATTTATTTAATTTTGCATTTTTTAATATAGATATTTATGACTTTTGTTTTTCCAAAATCATTCCCATAACTTGAGAATTTGAGGTTCTCACCCCCCTCACATGAGAATAGAAATGAACCAAATCATAGGAATATTACATTCCCAATAATGTGATATTCTCAGAAATATTTTTCCATTTCGTGAACTAAACATGATACGAATAAATTTATAGATATAATGTTATTAATGTGTAACATGATATGAATAAATTTATAGAGAAAATTAATCAAATTAAGTACAAATAGAAGATCATATAAGTCATGTTTAGTTTGATCATTTTATCTCACCTTGGTTAGTAACAATAGTATTTAGATTAGAGAATCCTATAAATAATATTTTGTCTCATATTCCTAAGTATGATAATGAAGTAGGTTTGGAAAAGAATATATCCATGCAATCCGTCTCATGACCAAAAAGGTCACTCCAACCAACCCACCCATCTCGCCTCTATGTTCTACACCCCTTTGGACCCTTCCCCTTCCCCCTGCCCCTGAATTCGCCTTGTCCCGAAATCACTATGGGGGAATGGAAATTATCCACAAGTTTTTTATTCTTTTTTTAAACCATGTGATATTAAGTCTAATTTGAAATACGTAACTTTAAAATTTTAATCAAAATTAGAATACATGATGAATAAAAATATAAGTATTAAACAAATATTAAATATGAATCGTATATTGAGTCATATGCTTCCATTTAAATAGTAAAAATAACATTCTCAAGCATTTAAATAAAATCCCGACTAAAAGCACTGTGTATGAGTGTAAAAATATAACCAATTTCCCAGAAACGTCTTAACAACAATCAAGTAGAAAGACAACACTACTCTTTATAACAATTCAATATAACACTTACAAGATAATTGTCCCACCGTGCGCTCTCAAGATTAGAGCTTCAATGGCTTCTGGACTTATAAGAATAATACAAGAAAGAAAGACTAACTTAGGATTGTGTTTGGAGTTGTGTTGTGGATGAATATGATGAACTAATGTATGGCTATTTAATGAAGTCAACTTACCCGCCATAGAATACTTCCGATCAAACATTTTCCATCTTGGTTGGCTTTACCAATCATGTTCAAAGTATTTACCACCCATATTTATCACATGGGTGGCTATAATTGACCACATGGGTGGCTAGCATTCAAGTTAACTTCTAGGAAGTTTCCTTTGGTCAAATTGGCTAACTTTAGCATTGCATCATCCCGACGTTATCTTAGGTAATTCTAAATTCCCGAACTTCTTTCTTGTAGCCATCGCGATCTCTTTTGACCTCATCGACGTTTAAGTCAGAATTATTAATTTATGCTACTATATAATTAACGATACTTATTGTGAAGAGGTGGATATTGACATATATCAACACCCCCCCCCCCCTCAATGTTCACCTCATGTTGACTAAGCTATTGGGCCAACACCCAATGTTTGAAGATGCTTGCTCAATTGGACGCTCCCTAACGCTTTAGTGAAGATATCTGTACAATTATCTTATGTAGGGCAGTATTCCATGTAGATTTCACCTTCCTCGATCAGTTCCCTCACATAGTGATACTGAATCTCTATGTGTTTTGTTCTAGCATGAAATACCGGATTCTTTGACATGGCTATACAACTCTGACTGTCACATTTCAACATTGTTGCTTCCTCTATTGGAATGCTAATATCAGCCATGATGTGTCGTAGCCAAACAACTTCACAGGATGCTACACAAGCAGCCTTGTATTCTGCCTCCGTTAATGAAAGTGCAACGGTGGGTTGCTTCTTACTAGCCCATGAGATGACTCCACCATCGAATGTGAATACGTAACCTGTAACATATTTTCTTGAGTCAATATCACCAGTCCAGTCTGAGTCACAGTACCCAGATAAAGTATCTCCAGACTTGTATGATATCTCATACTCTAACATGCCTTTGAGATATTTGAGGATCCGCATCCCTGCTTGCCAGTGACTTTGTTTCGGTTTATTTGAAAACCGACTGAGAACTCCCACAGCATAACTAATATCAGGTCTTGTGTTACAAAGGAAGATTAAACTTCCCACCAACCTTTTGTAGAGCTTGTTATCAACTTGTTCTGAAGGATCGTCAATTGATAACTTTGTATTCATTTCCATCAGGGTGACAACTGGTTTGCACTCGGACATACCAAATGCAGTCAGAAGCTCACGAACATATCGTTGCTGCGAGATGAAGATAGTATGAGGTTTTTGCCATACCTCGATTCCCAAGCAATAATGAAAAAGACCAAGATTTGTCATTTCAAATTCTTGGCTCAACCATTCTTGCGTCTTCCGAATATTATCTTCATGGTCACCAGTGATTACAAGATCATCCACATATAGGCTACAATTACCTTCTTTCCTTGTTCACTTAGAACATACAAGTTGGCCTCTGATTTGCTTCTACAGAAACCATGCTGCAAGAAGAAAGAGTCTATACGTTTGTACCAAAGTCGTGGTGCTTGCTTTAACCCATATAAAGCTTTTTTCAATTTGCAGACTTTTTCTTCTTCACCTGTTATTTGGAAGCCAGGGGGTTGTGCAACGTAGACTTCTTCTTCAAGTTGCCCATTAAGGAAAGCTGACTTGACATTCATTTGATGTACAATCCATCCATAATGCCCGGCAGCTGCAATAACTAGCCTAATTGTTGACATTTTTGCTGTTGGAGCAAAAGTTTCATATACATCGAAACCTTCGACTTGCGAAAATCCTTGTGCTACAAGGCATGCCTTGTATTTTTCAAGACTTCCATCTGTCTTGTACTTCACTTTCCAGATCTATTTGGTGCCGATGATTTTTCTGTTCAGTGGCTTTTCAACGATCTCCCAAGTATCATTTTTCATGATACTATCATACTCGGCTTGCATAGCTGCTCTCCAATTTGGATCTGACATGTCTTCCTCCACAGTTGCTGGTTCTTTTACCGTCTTGATGATTTGGGTCATCAAAGCCATGTTTACTAGCTGTTGTCCTGATCTGTTCTGCTTATCTATTCTCTTTGATCGTCTTAGTCCATCAGGACGTGGACTATCATCAGTAACTCCTGGATTTCTTCCATCAAAGAGCTGTTGGAACCACTTCGGTTGTGGCTTCCTTGTGGATACAACAGGTTGGTCTTCAGTCTCTTTATCATTAGTGACTTCTTTATTGTTCAACGGTCGTTGTTTAGGCACTCGGTGGATTATTTCATCGTTTGATGACGAAATGGCAGGACTATTATCCTCCATTGAGTGTGGTCGCTCATTAAACACCACATCTCGGCTTATGATCACCTTCTTGGCATCTACATCATAGAGTCTGTATGCTTTAGACTCTTCACTATATCCCAAGAAAATGCCCTTCTTGCTCTTGTCATCCAATTTCTTTCTATTTTCATTTGGGACGTGTACAAAACACTCATATCCAAATTTTCTTAAATGAGGCACAGAAGGTTTCGTACCATAATAAGCCTCATTAGGAGTCTTTTCGTTGAGTGCCCTGGTTGAGCACCGATTGAGGATGTAGACCGCTGTATTGATTGCTTTAGCCCAGAATGTGTCAGGTAGGCCAGCACCTTTCAACATGCATCGAGCCATTTCTACAATTGTTCGATTTCTTCGTTCTACAATTCTATTTTGTTGTGGTGTGTATAGAGCAGTCAATTGGTGCTTAATCCCAAGCTTGTTGTAGTAGTTGGTGAACTCTGTAGAACATAATTCCCCCGAACAATTGGTACGAAGTTTCTTCAACTGAGTTGTGTTCTCATTTATCATAAGTTTGTGCCACACTTCAAACTTTTCAAAAGCATCAGCCTTGTCCCGAAGGAAGTACACACCCACATCTTCCTACTATAATCGTCGACTAACAGCATAAAGTAGGAAGATCTTCCCAACGTCGTGGTAGTCATTTTTCCTCAGAGGTCAGCATCTACCAACTCTAGAGGAGCCTTTGATCGGTTATGACTCTCTTTGGGAAATAACTGTCTATGTTGCTTGCCCAGCATACAAGCTTCACATGGTCCTTCAACTTCTTCAATTGAAGGCAAGTCGGCCACCATCTTCTTCTTTTACATTTCCTTTAACACATGATAGGAAATGTGCCCGAACATTTCATGCCAAGTTGACTTGTTTTGGCATCCATGACGGCAGAAAGAGAGCTGATTTCGTAAAGGTTATTTTTGCGAATACCTTTACTTACTATATTTTGATCCTTGTCAAGAATCAAAGCTTCCGTCTTCTTGAACCGCACTTCTAGATCATTATCTATAACAGCAGCTACAAGTAGCAATTTTTTGGTGATCTGGGGTACAAAGAGTATGTTGGACAGCTTCTTGCTTCCTCTATCTTTAGACACGAGCGAGATGGTTCCAGTGCCCTCAACGGAACACCTAGCATTATTCCCGACGACAACATTCATTGGTTCTTGTAGAGGTTTTATGGAGTCATATAACTCCTTCTTGTTGGTCATGTGTCGGGAAGCTCCACTATCTAACACCCATGCACTTGTTTGATGTACATGTGCGCTAGTACATGTTTCCTCCGATACATCTGTTACAGTAAACAGATGCACTTCCATTTCAGCCGTATTGGCAGATTCTTTATTTCTCCAATTTGGCTTTAAAGTTCCGTTCTTCTCATCATGGATTCGTTTCCTGCAATCTTTGATAGCATGGCCTTTCTTATTGCAGTAGTAGCACGATCCAGAGAACGTCTTCTTCTTTGCTTTCTTCTTTTCTTCTTGGTTACTCCTCGCCTTGGCTGTAAAGGCAGACTCAAGTTGATTTTCTCTGCTCCTCAGCCTCATCTCCTTCTCCATCAACATGGCAGTGAATTCTTCAAACGTCAAATGAGGAATGCGAATTTGTGTATTGAGTGCTGTCACAAGGTCGTCAAATTTTGGAGGCAACACTCTAATGCACCTTCGAGCTAGTTCCTCGGTTGATTTGGCAATACCGACTGCAGCCATTTGATCACGTAGGTTTTTCATCCTACTGATAAATGACTCAGCTGCTTCATCTTCACTTAATCTATCAGCAGCTAACTGATTCTCCAATTTCTGAATTCGAGTCTGATTCCTTGTTTCATACTGATTTCTCTGTATGTTCCAAGCTTCAGTTGCCATGGTTGTTTGTTGAGTTAGAGTAAGGACGGAATCCTGAACACTTATTACAATTGCACAAAATGCATCAGCATTTCGTCTCCTTCATTCTTTGACAAGTTGAGGATTTGGAGGTGTGACCTTTTTGTGTCATCTTCAGCACGGACTGCAACTGGTTCTGCATCTGTGCCTAACACTGTATCAAGGAGTTCGTAAGAGTCCAAAACCGTAGTGATTTTGAACTGCCACAATAGGTAGTTTATGCCATCAAGTTTTCCTTCTGTGAAGGTAGGGGGACGGATACGAATTGTCGGTACTAAACCGGAACTAGAACTGGTAGAAGAAGAACTAGCACCTTGAGTAGTCATAGTTGTTGAGTTTTACTAGACAAGATTGTTGTTAAGAGCCCCTTAAGCTCTTGATACCATGTAAAAATATAACCAATTTTTCAGAAACGTCTTAATAACAATCAAGTAGAAAGACAACACTACTCTTTATAAAAATTCAATACAACACTTACAAGATAATTGTCCCACCGTGCGCTCTAAGATTAAAGCTTCAATGGCTTCTGGACTTAGAAGAAGAATACAAGAAAGAAAGACTAACTTAGGATTGAGTTTGGAATTATGTTGTGGATGAATATGATGAACTAATGCATGCGTATTTATAGAATTTAGCTAGCCCGCTATAGGAGACTTCCTATCAAACATTTTGTATATTGGCTGGCTTTACCAACGACGTTCAAAGTATTGACCACGCATATTTACCACATGGGTGGTTAGCATTCAAGTTAACTTCTAGGAAGTTTTATTTGGTCAAATTGGCTAACTTTAGCATTGCATCATCCCGACGTCATCTTAGGTAATTCCAAATTCCCAAACTTTTTTCTTGTACCCCTCGCGATGTCTTTTCACCTCATCAATCTTTAACGCGGAATCATTAATTTATGCTACCATATAATTAACAATACTTATTATGAAGAGGTGGATATTGACATATATCAACAATGAGATCTACATGTGGAAAAATAATACTTTTGTGTTATTAGATGCAAGTTGATTAGTATTTATTTAATTTTAATATTATAGCATGTTCTTATATAATTAATAACAACAAATCTTTAAAATATCTCGCTTAATTATATTGTTTGGAAATATCCTGAAGCACAGTTAGGAACAACTTAACGAAGCTCTTAAATCTATTGTGATCAACAATGAAATAGAGGTATTCATGTAAAATAGTTACAAAAGCGAAGTAATGACATGTAGTGTCTTAATTAAAAAAAATGATTTATAAAATTATTTTGAGTGATAATTTTTTTCTTCTCCATTTCAATGATGCTTCGTCTAATCGATCTTTCAATGCTTCTCCATTTTAATTATTCTTTGTCCAATGTCATCTTTTTATGTTTTTATATTTATAACTTTAAAATTTTAGTACATATATAAGATTAAAAATATAAAATTAACTTTACATATATGTGGGGTAAATTATATTTGTGAAAAAAATGTTTATCCCTGCTCTGGGTACGGTGATAAAAAATTGATCTATTTTCCCCGCCCCTTCACTTTTTCCACTCTAATATCCTCCCCATTTGAAACAAACCAGTAATTACAAAACTCGCTCATATAATCATCCCTATTCCCTACACACACACACACACATATATATATATATATATATATATATATATATATTTGTCAATGTATTCCCTACACATTGGTTAGCTATATAATATCATACTAGAAAGCCCATAAAAGTAGTCCTCAATTTTCTAGATAGTGTATCGATACTGTAAGTTTGTCTTACTAGTAGCCTTGAATTTTGTTTCAAGGCGTTACCTGAACCTTCTTCGTGTGTCAATACAAACCCATTATCCTAAAGTGTTATCTAGTTTTGTCGCTTCCATCCTGTCTCAATACAAACCCTCAATACAAACCCTTTATCATTGTCATTATCATTGTAGTAGATGAAAGTTTTAAAACCATCATATAAAATCTTGAATTACTTTACTTAATAACAATTAATTTTAAGATGTAAATTCAAGTTTCTTAACATGGTATCAGAGTTAGGCCCTTGATCCAGTCATATTTATTCACGTATAACCTATCTTAAATCAGGTCAACTTGTGTTCAATCTTTCACGTTTGTCATGTTCTATGCATTTTCAATCTTTCACATGTGTTATCTACTACATGTGTGTTTCGCGTATGCCATGTTTCACTCATCTTCAATCTTCCACATGTGTTATCTACCACATGTGTGTTCAATCTTTTATGTGTGCCTCATCTCAAAAATCAGGTCCACATATGTTCAACATTTCACGTGTGTCTCCTTTCAAATCAGGTCACATGTGAGGGGAGTGATAGAATATACACTTATTTCATATCAGAAAATCAGAAACTCTAAGACCCCCTTATAAGATCTTGAACTATTCTACCTGACACCAATTGGTTTTAAGATGAAACTTCAATTATCTTAACATGATGTCAGAACTGAGCCTTTGGTCTAGTTATATTAGTCTGCGTGTGACCCATCTCAAATTAGGTTCACTTGTGTTCAATCTTTCGCGTGTGTCATAATCTACGCATATTCAATCTTCCACATGTGTTATCTATCGCATGTATGTTTCACATGTGTCATGTTTCATGTATCTTCAATCTTCTCAATCTTTTATGTGTGACCCATCTCAAAAAAAAATCAATTCACATGTATTCCATTTTCAAATCAAGTTCATTTGTGTTCAATCTTTCGCGTGTGTCATATTCCACGCATATTCAATCTTCTCCATGTGTTATCTACCACATGTGTGTTTCGCGTGTGTCATGTTTCACACATCTTCAATCTTCTATATGTGTGTTTAATCTTCCATGTATGACTTATCTCAAAAAAAATTCGGTCCACATGTATTTAACCTTTTAAAGTGTGACTCATCTCAAAATTAGTTCACACGTGTTTAATCTTCCACATGTATTATCTACCACATGTGTGTTCAATCTTTCATGTGTAACCCATCTCAAAAAAAATTCGGTCCACATATATTCAACATTCTAAAGTGTGACCCATCTCAAAATTAAATCTATGCGTGTTTAATTTTTCACATGTAGCTCCTCTCAAATCAAGCCATACGTGAGGAAAGGTATTAAAATATATACTTTCCCTCATCAGAAAAATAGAAAGTTTAATACCACCTTATAAGGTCTTGAGTTACTTCATTTGCCACAAATTAATTTTAAGATAAAAACTCAAGTTCTTAACATAAAAAAAAGGAGAAAAAATAAAGTAAAAAGGTGCTTCGAATGCAGCACACCGGAAGTTTGTCTCGTTAATATTAGGGGCAGATGCCATAGGTAGTAAGTGGGAGTTATCCCTAGTCCTATTGACTCAAGTCACTCAACAAAATATTTAATGTTTATAGATATTTAGTCTAAAAATTAAAATACCTTCCATTAAAAAATATTTTTTTTCTATAATCGTCAATTTTTATATTGGAACTTCCACCAAGGAAAGTTTTGGATACGGTCTGACTAGTATATATTTTTTTTTTTCCTTTTCCTTCTAAAAAAGCACTGATTGTAGTGGCAAGGTTTTTCCCCGGAATTCTATGCCTATTGGTGTTATTGGTGTATAAATGGAGAAGGCGGCATTTATCAATGTATGAGATCATTGAGGATTTCTTACAAGGTGACAACCATCTCAGGCCAATAAGGTATACATACTCTGAGATAAGGAAGATGACCAATGGTTTTAAAGAAAAATTGGGTGAAGGAGGCTATGGTACTGTGTTCAAAGGGAAGCTTCGAAGTGGTTTACTATTTGCTGTAAAGATGATGAACAAATCCAATACAAATGGCCAAGAATTTATCAACGAAGTTTCCACAATTGGAAGGATTCATCACGGTAATGTGGTGAGACTAATTGGCTATTGCGCCCAGGGATCTAAACGCGCTCTTGTGTACGAATTCATGCCCAATGGATCTCTTGAAAAATACATCTTTCTTGATCAGGAAGAAGAGAATGGCCTGATCATGAGCTGCGAAAAAATGTTTGAGATATCACTTGGAGTGGCTCGTGCAATTGACTATCTTCATCGGGGTTGTTATATGCAAATTTTACATTTTGACATTAAGCCTCACAATATCCTTCTTGATGAGAATTTGACTCCAAAGATTTCAGATTTTGGGCTTGCAAAATTGTATCCAACGGAAGATATTACAGTGCCTCTGACTGCAGCAAGAGGGACAATGGGTTATATGGCCCCAGAATTGTTTTACCGAAACATTGGAGGAGTTTCATACAAAGTTGATGTTTATAGTTTCGGGATGCTACTATTGGAAATGGCAGGGAGAAGAAAAAATCTGAATCCTATTGTTAAACAGTTAAGCCAAATCTACTTCCCCTCGTGGGTATATGACCAAATCAATCAAGGAAAGAACATCGAGCTTGGAGAGACTACAGAATGTGAGAAGAAGATGGTGAAGAAGATGATCATAGTAGCCCTATGGTGCATACAGATGAAGCCTATTGATCGTCCTTGTATGAGCAAAGTTGTTGAAATGCTTGAAGGAGATGTTGACATTCTAAGCATGCCTCCCAAGCCTTTTATATGTCCACCAGAAATGTAAAGCCACTGAATCGCACAGGTCATAAATTATGCAATTTCAGCGTAAGATACAAGTAAAAATTCTATTATAATATCATCATCTTTTAACTAAGATCCAGCGGTTATGGATACTTTTGCTTCAAGTTGAAAGACAAAACAAGAAACTCGAACTCTTTCTTTCAACTCAATATTTGCTTCAATCTCAAAAGTTTTGAAAAAAAAAAACTAATCTTGCTTGTTTTGCTAAGTCGTACATGTCTGCCAAATACAATTGGATTTTTTATTTTTATTTTTATGAGGAGAGGCAATATTGTAGAAAGCTCTTCGATTGGTCATATTAGAATTTAAATTTTATGATATATGATCCTCAATTTTAAAAAGTTAAAAATTCAAATTAGTTAAGCACAAGATATATATAATAGAATTTGTATTAAGAACAATAATTTTTTAATTAATTTAAATATAAAAAGTGAATAAATCTCGTATTTTACGCCAAGTGTTTGATTACTAAACTAACTAACCCGCGTACGTAGGTTAATTGAATAGTCGTTAGCCGGTGAGAGATTGTATCCGCGGTGTCGGCATCACAGTAATCAGAGAAATATTGTCCACAGCAATTGTTAGCCAGGTGTAAAGGCGTGAAAATGTAATCTAAGCACCATTCCTGAATCGACCAGAAACACGTTTAGACATAACTTCGAGTTAGATAAAAAATCGTTGTCTTTTGTCCCTACCAACACTTGGAAAATGGAACAACAAACACTGTATATCCAGGGCTGAGATTGACTCGCATGTGCCTTAATTAGGAAAAGACGTATATACAAATTCACTTACACCTTTTAATTCGCATAGAAACCAATTCTTCCTTTTCTCTTTAATTTATCATTTCTCACCAAATTAAATTATTGTTAGGTTTCGTAGAATTTTATTGAAAATTGAACTACTCCTTTTTTTTTTTTTTTTTGGTCGAAAATAGTGAAGTACTCTATATATCCTCATAGAATCTGTATTAGTTGATCTGTAAATAAAATTTTCTTACATGTTTTCAATTATTGACACACCAAAAACTTCGAGTGTGAATCAAAACGAATTTTCTTGTCGTTGCTGAATTCCAAATAATTATATAACTTGGACCTCAGCGAACACAGAATATAGCCAGTCAACACCCAAGAGCAACATTTCTTCCATCAGATGAACTAAACCATTAACTTTAAGAAGTTAGACTTGTGGTAAAACGTTAAAATATGAACATGAGACAAGCTTATGTCTCGAAATTTAAAACAATCAAAAAAATTAGTTTCTTAGAGAATATACAAATAAACTGGTACTTAATCGATTTGAATTATATTTTTTCCGGACAAAATATCACAAAATTTAACACTCTAATATGAGTCAAAAAAATCCCTAAATAAGTTTTTGTGTAAAAAATAAGAAAGAGAAACGTAGAGGCAATCGACACATACACCCTTAAAATTAGTTAAAAAATGAAACTGCCCATACAATTAAAGACCTGTGTATTATCTTTTATAGAGTTACAACAAGATGAATTATACGTGATAGGACACTAAGAGATTTACATGTCAACGACTACAGATATACATATAAACAAATGCTAAGTTATCTATGCATTGCTATCTGACAGAGGCTGATACAATAGGTCTTGATATTAAACCATCACGCAAGCCGTACAAAAGATATCCCACACCAAAAAATAAATTCGTTTAAAAAAATATTAATTGATTTTGGAAACGAAATTCAAAATAGAACAAAAATAAATGCAAAGAAAAAATATCAACAGCTTCGCTGACCATTTGGTCCGGTGTTATATTTTTTGTTTTAGGTGTAAAAAAAATTTAAATTAATTTTTAAAATATATAACACTCTTTAAAAATGACTCCAAATTGTTGTAAACTTTCTTTTGAATCGAAAAAAGGGAAATTGTTGCGGTGGCCTTTGACCATTCAATCTCTTTTATAAACGTGTGAATCCCATATTGATGGGGTTTATTTTTTTTATTTCAGAGTTCAATTAACCGATATAAGAATTTTTAAAAAATATCAGAAGTTGACACGATATACGACGTGTAAATTTCGACGAAACCCAAAACATGAGACACGTATCCTGATCAACATCAGATGTGTCAACATTCTTGTCTACCAAACCACTTCAAAAAGATCCTTTGAACATCTTAACAGTAACGAGGCGCCACGCAATCGCTTCTAGAGATTTCATGTCGGCCCCAAACGAAATCACTTAATATATAACATCCTTCTGCCACGTAGTTGACAAAATTCATCGTAGCCGTAGACGTGTGTCGATGCACCGTCCTAGTCATACTGTACTGTTCCCACTACTTGACCGCCGCATTTCTCACCAGGTGGCAACAATCAAATCTGCATAAGAAAACTCAACGGCTAAGATTTCTTCATGATTTTCATGGCTCATGCAATGCACATGTATAGATATACACTTGAGCTCGAATATGCCTGTATCTATATGTTCAATGCACTGTGATGAATTCTCACTCACGATGATTGAGAACTTGAGACACGCCTCACCTTCGCCGACGCCGGAGAGAAACTGCCGGAGGTCTGTTTTTTCGCATATTAACACCATGAGAGAACTAAACGGACAAAGATCAATGCTTGTGCGCCGGAAAAGATTAAAACTCCGGCGTCTCGTAAAATCAGAAAGCAATGATCACTGTGCAAAGAGAAAGCGAACTGAAGAATCAGAAAACGAAGAATTTTCGAAGAAGATAAAATCAGATAAGGCGTCGTTGACATTATCATCTGCAGAATCGAATAAATTGGTGGAAAATGATATCATTATTGATGAGAGTAGCAGTTACGTAGACGAAGAGGATAGAGAAAGAGAGAAGAAGCGAAGATTCCCGTTCTCGCCCCATGGTTCACTATCGCAGATAGGTCGAAGAAGAGAGATGGAGGATGCGGTGGCGGCACAGCTAGGGTTTTTAAAAAGAGGTTTAAAAAAGTATGATTTTTTCGGCGTTTACGACGGGCACGGAGGATCACGTGTGGCCTACTCTTGCCGCGAGCGTTTACACCGTTTACTAGTGAACGTAGTAGAAGAAGAAGGAGGAGGAGAAGGAAATGATTTTGCTGAGAAGGGAATGATTAATTGGGAGAAAGTGATGGCGGCGAGTTTTAGAAGAATGGATGAGGAGGTGAATAAAGGTGGTTCATCGGTGGCAATGATGGGATCAACGGCAGTGGTGGCGGTGGTGGGAGAGGAGGAGTTGGTGGTTGCTAATTGTGGTGATTCAAGGGCTGTGCTTTCGCGGGACGGAGTGGCTATAGCTTTGTCTGACGATCATAAAGTAAGTATTCGGAAGTAAATGTTTCATGTTTACTAAAGGGCGCAAACATTTTTATTTTTGAAAATTTTATTACAACGTTTAAGTTATGCTTTGAAATCAAGTTATAAAAATAAAATCCTGCATATTATTACATACATGGTGGAACTTCATGTAACGGTGATACGTATAAACCAAGTTATAATGTTAAAATCTTGCAATTTTTACTTAATTATTCCCTTAATTAATTGTCTCACCGCGCGCGGGGTGTAGAGATGAATTATAGATTAAAACTTTGAGTACCCTAGCAAATTTTTAGCAGTGAAAAGGTAGATCAGCTTGGATCCTAGAGGAAAATGAATTTGAAATTCCTATACTCGTTGCAGTAATCTATATGATGTTTGGCATTTTTTTGTTTTTTTGTTTTTTATTTTTTATTTTTTGGGTCGGTAGAAACTGATTTCATTAGAGGGAATAAATAAATAAATAAAGCATCATCCGATTTCAGAACGTACAAAAACTCCATGAAGGATATTGAACAACTTTATAGGAGGATCGATCATCTAATTCTGAACACTTGTCTAAATAATTACTTCTTATGCTTTCAATACTGGTTTCGTTTTCGGGCCTGGTAATCTGCTGCTCTGGTTGTGATCACACACAGATATTAATTTTTGCTCTCTTGATCATTCACTTTATGTCTTCGAACAAAAGGTACAACATAGCGTTTCAGTTCAATGTGCATCAACTTCCAGCAGAATATTTATGGGTTAAGCTCCGCTTGTTGCACTTTATTAATGTATATTCTTGGTTTTGCACAGCCTGACAGACCTGATGAGCTGGAGAGAATCGAAGTTAGTGGGGGGAAGGTCATAAATTGGAATGGACATCGGGTCTTAGGAGTCCTTGCCACTTCAAGATCCATAGGTATTTCAACAAACTATTTAATTTATTAATAGGTTAATTTACATTTGGGGAAATTTAGATTTTATTAATTCTCCAATGCGCAATTTAAAAACTATACATACGTACTTACACAGATATAGGAGGGTGGGGTCGGAGGTTAATTAATTTTTTTTTTTTTTTTTTTTTGTGGACTAATTAAAATATGTAGATATTTCAAGAATTTTATGGGATTATGTAATTAGTGATATATAAGTTCAACAATTATGATTAATTAGTTAGATTGTAGTCTTGTATATAAACTCATTGCATACATGTATCTGACCTGATTTTATTCTCTGATTATGTATTGGTTTCAGGAGATCACTACCTTAAACCATTTGTGATACCAGAACCTGAAGTGAGAGTCAGCAAGAGAACTGACAAAGATGAATTCCTGATACTAGGCTGTGATGGGTTATGGGATGTTGTCTCAAATGACATTGCCTGCCAGATTGTTAGAAGATGTTTAAATCATCGGAGAGAGGTTATCGATGAAGATGCAGGAAGCCGGGCTGCGCAGGCAGCGGCGATACTGGCAGAATTGGCGATCGCTAGAGGAAGCAGAGATAACATTAGTGTGATAGTGATCGAGCTGAAGAAATTCCGGCGTAGCAATACCAACCTGAATGGGTGGTAGAGAGAGTGATAAATTGTAGTGGAGTAACAACAAAATGGCACATGTACTGTAGAATACGTATAATAATTGAGTTTCTTGTTATTTTCTACGAACGATTCAGACTGAAAGATCAAGTTTTTGTTCACCTGGTTGATGCAACAATTTTGCAACCTAGGCTCCTTTCCCTTGCAATTTTTTCTTTCTTTTCTTTTCTTGATGATGAGGAACTGGAAGAATAGTTAGATCTTCATAGTGCAGTGGTGCACTTAGTACTTAGTGATTTTGAACTCGGACATTTAGTCCACAATGTTAATCAGGATTGCACGTGAAGGGTTAGATAATTTAATTATTTTACATAGATAAATTAGGATATTAAAAACTCAACTTTAATTAATTTTATAATGGAATTTCAGCCTAGTTAACATGGTATCTATCAAAGTTAGGTCTTCAACAATTAATTTTGTGCAACTCTTTTAAATTCGCTATTTGTTTAACCACGTTAATCAATTAAAATTTTCTAAATGATGTGTAATACGGACTATCAAATTTGATATTTTTAAATTTTATTAACAGTTAGACTTAGAATAATAAATTAATTATTTATAAAAAATATTTGTTATAAATGACTAAAATTACAATCTTTCCCTTCCCCTTCTTCTTTTTTGACCATGAAAAAGAAAAAGCCTACAGCTCTTGGTAGCGGCATGTCTATAATGACTGATTAAAATATATTCCATTCTAATTAATTCTATTATTGAACAAAAAATGTGATATATTAAGCTTTAAATTTGATATCTTCTTAGAAATTTGTACTCAGAGATAAGATATTTTTCTCCATTTTTATGATGTAAGAATTGATGTAAAGGTGTATAAATTATTACCTATAAGCGAAGGTCTGGATAACATTATTGGTACAGACCAAAAAAAAAAAAAAAAGATAACATTGTTGGTACTTTTACTTTTGCAGTAGAAAGTAGAAACTACAACCAAGTCATTCCAAAGTCAAAAGGTACTATGGGATTGTTGAAAGCTAGCTAGATGAACTTTGGGCTCTCTAGAGTTTGTTCAAGCACATAGCCTGATATGTTTGGTTTTTTTTTTTTTTGGTCAATGATATGTTTGGTTGGAGGAATGGAATTTTCTTACAAGCGAACAGTGGTCCCTTGATGATGATGCACGCGTTTATATTTAGTGGAGTTCACATATATTTTTTTTATAAATTTTACATGTTTATTTATTATTTTAAAGAAATTGTTTCAAAGAAAAATTAGAGGAAAAAGAATCTTTTCCTTGTTCGTTCAGAGGTAAAAATATATGTTTCATTTTACAATGTTTATTTTTTATCCATCTCCAAAAAAAATAAAATGCTTTTTGTGCTCTATTCTTCCCTCAGCACCCGAGAAAGCTCCGCAAGAGAGGCTCGTATTTGTATGGTTTGGAAAGACTTACTTCTCTTATAGTTTAAGAGCTTAGTCTGTTTGGTTTTAATTTTATTTCGAACATTACTATATATCACTCTATTTTAATTACTCAAATACCATCTTCTATATGAATATTTAGTTAGCATGCTAAAATAACAAATTTTTTAATTTCTTTTTTTTCTTTTAGTATCTCAACTAAGTATCCATATAAAAGGTGGTATTTAAGTGATAAAAATAAAATGGTATATCGCATTTATCTTTTTAATTTTTTTCTCACTCACGACTGTATGTGTTTTTTTGTGAATTCTACATGTCCGTTGATCGTTTTAAAAAAACTGATGAAAAAAAGTAAGAGGGAAAATAATCTTTTCCTTATTTATTTGGTCATCAGAGGTAAAAATGTTTTCAGTTTTCACCCTTTCTGCTGTCCATTCCCTTCACCAAATACAGTTTCCTGAATCATCATCTTTCACAAATTTTACTCCACCTTTTTGTCCTAACCAAACATAGTAGCACTGAAAAAGATAACATAATATTATTATACAAGCATGGATACAAGTGAAAATTGAAGCATTGCTGCAAATGAGGGTAAAAATAAAGCATTTTCAGACGACCATACAGATCTGAATTTAAAGATTCTATCACTTTTAAGTGGTTCTCGATGTTGACTATAACCTAACCCAAGTGAAGAGAATTAAAGATTTATTAAAAGTTGGGATGCTCACTTTGACGTATTTCAAACACTTTGACGTTATTGGCGTAGATGAAAGCTTTGGCCTACATGCAAATTAATGGAAGTAATGGTAAACTTCACCTTTATTTAGCACTCAATTATTACTTTCTAATTGGCATGTCTAAATATCATACCAATTAAATAAATTTATTTATTTTATCTCTCTTATTTATTAACTTCATTCAATTTCTCTTTATTCTTCAATTAATTTTTCTCTCCTTAATTAACGTTTCTTATATTCTCTCTCTTTCTCTTCTATTTAACCCTACAATGCGTCAGTAGTTTTTTCCTCTTAAAATCACACAATTGGCTATATTACTCCAAAATTATGCAGGGACTTTTGTCATTGTTGGGTATATTATTGATATATTATTTCAATCCCTTTTTACTTAATTCTTGTTAGTTCTTGAGTAGTTTTTGGAGCAATTTGAGGGGTTTCATGTTTGTTTTGCAAGGTAGGTGAATTCCATGAAAAAGCATGGATTTCAAGGCAAAACTAAAGAAAAATGGCCAAGGGCGAGCTTTCATGTGACTTGTGAATAAATTGAAGAGAAATCACAAGTAGCGCAGTCATACGCAGCTGCGCAGCATCGCAAGAAATTAAAGGGTAATTTTGTAAAAAGGCGCGAAAAGAATAAACCTTATGATAAAAAGAAAGAAAAGAACGTGAGATGGGAGTCTTTTGGAGGCGGCTGGTTTTGTGAGCAGAGGCAACGTTCTAGAGAGAAAGAAAGAGAGGATTCGCGAGTTGAAGACGGAGGAACGATCCGGAGACGGACTTCTGTCCCAATTCTTCTCCAAATCCTAGTTTTCTCTATATCTCTTATCATGATTTATGTTACAATTGGGATTTTATTGACATTTATTATGATGTTCTAGATTACTTTTCTAGGGCTACGATGTAGCTGGATTTTGAATATTTGAAACTTTTGATTTGAATTAATTGATGAACTATTTCATATTTGCGTTGAATATTTTATGTTGAGTTTAATGCTTGTGATTGTCTGATCAACAATTGCATGATTCGTGGTTGGGTTTGAGACTGATAGGTGATAACTAAATTAGACCACGTGTGAAATACCATTAAATCGTCATAAGCTAGAGATAGTTATGAGGTCTAGTGCAACGCATGAATTTCTAGAGCTTAATGAGTTTCCTAAGTTCACAGTTATCACAAAGATGTAGGTAGCTTGTTTAGCGAAATATGTTATTGATGCTTGAGAAAGATTAATAACCACATTAATGAAATTGCTGGCAACGTAGGCAATAGACATCGATTGATTTAAATCAGTAGTTTCAAGTAGGATTAATTTTGGTGAAATTGGAACCCCTAGAGCCTTTTAATTATTGAATTACCCGTTTCTTATTAGTTTCATAATTGTTTCAGTTGTTATTTTTTATAAGTTTCATAGTTTCTTTAGTTTTTAATCGCAAATTCTCAATTCGTGATTGTCCAAATAAAGTTAGAGCTAAATCAATTTCGGTACTTAATAATCACAGTCCTCGTGGGAACGATGTTTACTCATTACTTTATTACTTGTTGCGATGCGTGCACTTGCGTTAGATTTTCACACAACAAGTTTTTGGCGAACTTGTTGTGTGAAAATCTAACGCAAGTGCACGCATCGCAACAAGTAATAAAGTAATGAGTAAACATCGTTCCCACGAGGACTGTGATTATTAAGTACCGAAATTGATTTAGCTCTAACTTTATTTGGACAATTACGAATTGAGAATTTGCGATTAACAACTAAAGAAACTATGAAACTTATAACAAATAATAACTGAAACAATTACGAAACTAATAAGAAACAGTAATTCAATAATTAAAAGGCTCTAGGGGTTCTGATTTCACCAAGATTAATCCTACTTGAAACTATTGATTTAAATCAATCGATGTCTATTCCCTACGTTGCCAGCAATTTCGCTAATGTGGTTATTAATATTTCTCAAGCATCAATAACATATTTCGCTAAGCAAGCTACCTACATCTCTATGATAACTGTGAACTTAGGAAACTCATTAAGCTCTAGAAATTCATGCGCTGCACTAGAACTCATAACTATCTCTAGCTTATATCGATTTAATGGTATTTCACATGTGGTCTAATTTAGTTATCACCTCTCAGTCTCAAACCAAACCACGAATTATGCAATTGTTGATCAGGCAATCACAAGCATTAAACTCAGCATAAAATACTAAATGCATATATGAAATGGTTCATTAATTAATTCAAATCAAAAGTTTCAAATATTCAAAATTCGGCTACATCGTAGCCCTAGAAAAGTAATCTAGAACATCATAATAAATGTCAATAAAATCCCAATTGTAACGTAAATCATATAAGAGAGATAGAGAAAACTAGAACTTTGAGAAGAATTGGGGCAGAAGTCTGTCTCCGGATCGTTCCTCCGTCTTCAACTCGCGAATCCTCTCTTTCTTTCCCTCTAGAACGTTGCCTCTGCTCACAAAACTAGCTGCCTCCAAAAGCTTCCCATCTCACGTTCTTTTCCTTCTTTTTATCATAGGGTTTCTTCTTTTTGCGCCTTTTTACAAAATTGCCTTTTAATTTCCTGCGATGCTGCACAGCTGCGTATGACTGCGCTACTTGTGATTTCTCTACAATTTCTTCACAAGTCGCATGAAAGCTCGTCCTTGGCCATTTTTCTTTAGTTTTGCCTCGAAATTCATGCTTTCTCATGGAATTCACCTACCTTGCAAAACAAACACGAAACCCCTCAAATTGCTCCAAAAACTACTCAAGAACTAACAAGAATTAAGTAAAAATGTATTGAAATAATATATCAATAACACACCCAACAATCATCTCCTTTCTTTCTCTTTTTGATGTAGTGACCACAAATATTAATTATGTAAATACTATGTTTAGATCTATTACTTCATGTCTGACTATGTCACTTAAATTGATGTGCCAATAATTTTTTTATCTTGAAATAATATGTTGGATCCCTTCCTAAAACCCGAGCTTGAACTTATCATTTCTTAACAAATATTAGCTCCTCTCCAAGCTTCCGTCCTTACACTTAATTAACTTATTTTTCCCAATCTCAGTCATATTTTTTTAATTTTCATTTTATGTAATTCTCTCTACGATTAAAAGCAGATTAACCATACTAACTTGACTTTATTTTTGTTATTACTTTTTATGTGCAACGTAGAATTATTCTTTTTTTTTTTGTGCTAGTCTATGATCATGATAAGGCAAGTGAAAAAATTGTATAGTATCAAAAGTCAAAGCTAAAAAATGAGAAAACTTTAATTAAGGAAGAAAAAAATAAGGGGAGAGAAAAATTAATAAAATAAGAGAGAGAAATGAAATAAAGTTAATAAATGAAAAGAGATAAACAGAATAAATTTATCTAGTTGGCATAACAATTAGACATACTAATTAAGAGGTGATAATTAAGTGATAAAAAGAAGATGACGTCTAGTATTACTTATGCAGATGGTTAGGTGGAGGGTTTCAATTGCTGTAGTTTTCAAATTTTGACTTTTAAAATTTTTTCTAGGCATTTTCAACATGAATTTTTTTTTTTTTTTTGTCGGAAACATGAGGTTCAAATTATACTTTTTTGCTTTATCGATCTTTGACGTCTTTTGTACCCCAATTGAGCCATTTTTGGCTTTCCCATGGCAAATAAGAAAGAGCCTTTGTTGTGTGTGGATGCTATATTTTTCCTTAGTTGATTGAACCTTTTTTCACCTCATTATTTTGAGGACCACCACGGATTCAAGACAATGAAAGTTGTAGACTATGTTCCAAGGGTAAGGGAGTTATTGTTTATTTGAATAACTTTTACATTAAAATCAATCGGGGATCGACCTAAAAGGCACAGTAAATATTAGTGGTTCGAGTGAAAATAATTTTTTTTATAAAAATGCAAGATAAAACTGTATACAATAGATCTCAAAATAAGTCTCACTCTTTTCCAAATTCTAACATACATCGAGAACTTTGTGTAATGGACTTGAAGAAAGGCATATGCACAATACAGTGACAGCTAATGGTTAACAAGTACGTAAGAAGAATTCAACATAATGTTTTTCATTAGCCAAAAGTAGAGCCAAACGATCCGAGCCTCTGGCAAGTTCAGGGCATGCATGCAGATTAGCTCAGCTTCATGATTGGAGGAGGAAAAGAAAAAAGTGATTGAGCACGTTGATGGAGAGTGAATCATGCTAAGGGTAAGACATCAACGTAACCCCACTTCAGCTTTATTTATAACATCTCTTGCTTCGTGCGTGAATCACATGCGTATATATATATATATATATGTATGTATAATAGAGAAGCTCGATGATATATTCCACTAGCATTCATGCAGCTTTATGTCTACGTCGCAATATGGTTACGTCACCTTGTTATGTGTGAATCAAGATGGCTGATGGCTGATCACGATTACCAGGTGGTTGTCGGCAAGCAACGGGCGGGTGAGCGGTAGCCCCAAAGGGCCCCGCCTACGTCCATTCACTGATCTGTAACAGCCTACACCAGTACTCACCACATTTATATGGTGCCGGTCGCTGTTCGTTGGCCGCTCAATTTTCATTTACCTTGGGGATTGGGGCCACAGTCTTGAAAAAGAGAGATAAAAGAGAGGACTTTACAATATGGTGCTAAAGTTATTAATGGATCGGAAATAAGTATTTCAATGACAAGAAAAAGAAAAATGGATCACTGGGTCTCTAGTTTAGTGGTATATTCTCGTTCTAAATGTAAAAAATTGAAAGAATAATAATTTTTGTTGGTGACGAATTTGATGTGTATTATATAATTTTGACCTCCTTTGAATTAAAAAGAAAAAATATAAATATTCGTGCTAGAGTTTCATTTTCAACTTTATTTTTTTTTTGTAACACTTTATTTTGAAAAGAAAAAATTAATTGCAATAGGTGTTTTATTGCAATGATTTTTTATTAATAAATTTATGTGTTTAAGAAATAATTTTTTTGTAACGGTTTGTTAATAAGTTTATGTGTGGGGTTTGAATCTCATTTACCTAAAGTACTCAATATAATAATATTGTTATATATTACTCTTTCATTCTTTTTTATATAATATATTTTTTACCATATATACAAAAAATTTAATATTCAATATATGAGTTATTATTATAAAAAAAAAGTGATATAAATTATTGTTCATAACATAAATAAATATAAGTTATACCAGTTCCTCGGGACTTGCGTTTAACATTTGATTCAAAATATAAAATTAAAGGATTTATTCTTCCATTGTGCATATTGAAATAAAGCACAATCTCATTGTTTACATTATCTCTTTCTTTGTTTCTCCTCCATGGGACTAAAAGAGCCATTATTTAGCGGAGGGTGGAATTTAAAACTTGTGGGATTCTAGCCCTACGTTATAAGTTACCATTATCCTTTGAGTTACAAATTATTTGGTCTAAAATTATTTGACATATGAGATCAGACTGGATAGATCTAGTATTTGATTAATTTGAACCATAATTTTTACAGAAAAAAATTAATTGAGAGTTTTGCACTTTTAATATGAATTTATAGGATTTTAGAACGAGGACTTTATGTCATAAAAAAAATATTAGAGAAATGGAGATGTTTCTAGAAGAAAACACATGGCATTAATTAAGCATATATGAATGTGGGGAATAACCAATATTTAAACTAATCCAGCATTATGACCCTACTTGTGTTGATTTACAAATGAGAAGTCGATAGATGAAAATGAAAGCTAATTATTTTGAAAACTTGATCATTCCACAAGTGACAATTGGATAGTTTCCCAAGTACTTTTTGCCAATATTAAGTGTTAAAAAGCATTTTACAGTCGTATGCTTTTCAAACAATATTTTTAAAATTATACAACTAAGGAATAAAATAAAAGTCCAAAATAATCGGATCAATCACTTTTTATGATTTTCTCTCTATCTAATCTGGGTTCCGGAACCATAACTTATTTTATTAGTAAAGCTTATGGCCCTTTACTATTCGATTAAACAATCTATTAAAGAGCATCAAATCCTGTAACTTTATGAGTACATAATTCATTTGTATTTGCTTACAAATTCGTTCCTAATCATTTAAAATATATATATTTTTTTTTAAGTTTTGAACTTTATACTTTGGTACACCATTAGAAGTTAGTGATAATTCTTTTCATTTTTCAAGGGATGAAACACGTGTCTCCCCCTTTTTTTTTTGTCATTCGTGTCTCTCTTTTAAAGAGCATCAATTCTCATAACTTTACTGACCACTCTTTATGGTTGGCCCAAACAACAAAATTCCCCCACAATCTTTAAAATTGAAACATTTAATCTCAGAATTTATATTTTTTCTTTTTTTTTTAATATAAAAATTCACTTTAAGAATAACCATATTAAATTTATCAAAGTCTAGAAAAATTCACTTTAAGTATGACCGTATTAAATTTATCAAAGCTTATAATTATGTACTTAGCGCGTATCCTAATGTTTGTACTAAATCAATTAATGACTAAGCGATATTATTTTTATTTTTTTACCAACAAAAAAAAATGATTATCTTATCATTCCACCTAATCTCAAAGCCTAAATCTAATATATATATTTTTAAATATAATAAAAATTAAAATCATAATTCAAATATAAAATATTTTATTATAACGAACAACTACTCTACCATTCCCCCCAATTCCATTCATTTTTCTATGGATGGAACACGTCTCCTTTTAAAGAGAGAGCATCGGTTCTTGTAACTTTTTCAATGGATGGATGCCCCCAAAAAGCCAAAGGCTAATCAAGGACGTAACCGTAATTTTACCAAGCTTTTAGTAATTGTTAATAATAATTTTTTTAATAATTAGCGCATTATAAATATTAAACGCTGTTCCTTCATCTGGCAAAAGAGAGGAGAGAGAGAATAAAAAGAACAATAAAGCAAATTGAAAAAGCAGCTTCTATTTTCTTTCGATTCCTTTTCGCGCCTACTGCTATATATATATATATATATATATACACATCTATATCGATACACACATACACACATATCATTTCAATATTTGTTGTATCGATTTGCTAGCAACTATTCAGCACACACTGCTCAACCATTCGCAACATGTACGGCTCTTTCCTCACTTTTATTTTTTTCTGTTTCCAATATTTATGAAATGTCTTGTTGCGCTTTAATTTCTGATATAATTTGCATATTTTTGTTGCTTTTTTTTTGTTACTAGTTATGTCTGAAGAAAAAAAATTGTTTTAATGTGTTGAGAAATGTTTCCTTTTTTTTTTTTTTATAAAAAAACCCTAGGTGTCTTTTTTGCCTCGAAGGATTTCTTTTTTCTATTTTTTTTTCTAGAATGTACGGCTCAGCTAGAGTCAGTAATTCTTTCTTTTTTTTTTTTTTTTTGTTAAACAGCTTCAGTCGATTATTAACATGCATAATTTTAGTTAACTTTGCCTTTTTTAAATTAATAGAGTTATTGAAAAATATTTTATTAATTTTGGTAACTGTTTATGAATATTTATTGCGCGTGGATGCTACAGAGCTGGTTGTTGAAATAAGTGTGATTCGAGTTTGGAAAATTTATTGTGATTTAATTGCTTTCCATTTTATACACGAGATCATTATAGAAAGAAAAAGGAAAAAAGAAAAGGTGTAGAGGAAATTTAACTTGCATTTCCTATTATAGCTAAACTTTATTGACTTTTAAGCAATTATTTTTTCAACATTTTCACTTTGTTAATTTCCTTATTGTTACGCAACCTTTATTTAATACTTTTTGGTGATTTATTGAAATTGTTTTTTGCTGAAAATGACTTATTGAAATTGATATTACTATATTAATTGGAAGGCGTTTTTATTTCCTTTTTTAACTTCATTGGTATCCCCTATATATAGTTGATCATTGTAATAGAAGAAAAGTGGAGAAAGGTGCAAACTCGTTTCGTCTCGTATACTTCAATTGTAGAATACTTGCTGGCCTTGTTTATCTTTTTCTTCAATTTTGATTGTTTGTGCGTGTGTGTACGTGCCATGGATAGAGTATTATGCCTTACTAAATTTTGTATTGCTTTTTCAGAGACTGGAGCCACAGAAGAAGAAGGTAATTTATGGACGGAGACGTAGGAAGAGGTTTGGGATGCCAGAAGACTACGGATGGGAAGGAGAATGAGACCAATGGTTTAGATAATAACGCTGTTATCCCTTCTTGTTGTTTGAAAGCCCGGGCTTCTGATCCCGAGCTTGGGGCTATATGCCACTCGACTGTTGTTTCTGGATGGTTCTCTCAAAGTCGGTCACCCTCAGGTCGTTATCATATACACCTCCTTCACTTCTTAATGTGTTAAAGTTTATATATGCATTCGTTTTGATTGATTTGAATTGGATTTCATTCAGTTATATTTTTCGTGCTTTGTTTGATTCAGATAAATCCCAGAAAGCAACATATTACAACAACCCAATGTGGCCTGGTAATTTGCCTTTATACTGAGATATGATCTCTTGCTATAGAATAAATGTTTCATGCTGAATCCTTTTTCTTGAAATTGACTTGAAAGCATTAGCGGCCTTACTTTTTCTTGCTTCACAATCAGTTCAAATCTTGGATTTGCTTTTTAAACTCTTTGGGAAATGAAAAAAAATAAAGCACCTCTTCCCCTGCCAAATTAATGGAATTCAAAATCTATAAGACTTATATACGGAAAATCATGAAAAATTGGAAGGGAAACAGAGGGTAGTTTGTAAGTTTCATCCCAACTCTTCGGTCTATTTTCATTCTTTTTGCTTTTTCTTTGCTGATCAAAGAAATAAGTACTCTCTCCCTTCCAAATCGAATGTCTAATCACGAGCGAAACTAAGTCATCCATTTCAGGCATATTATCTGTTTTCTTCCACCTTTGGATTTATTAATTTTGGGTCAGATGTCAAAGTGCTAGTAAATTTATTACTTACTATAGCAAGTACACTGGTAAGTTATCCTCTCTCTTGACTGAGTAATGCTACAACTAATTGTTACTTGTGATGTTTATATAGGAGAAGCACATTCCCTTAAAGTGGAAAAGATATTGTTCCGGGAAAAGTCAGAGTACCAAGAAGTTCTGGTCTTTGAGGTTTCACATTATTCAACTTGACTTCAAATTAGCAATTGTTTATGTTTAGAAAACCATTTCTTCATTTACTGCTCTTGTTATCGGTGTTCACCCATTTTTTGTTTTCTCTGAATGTGCAGTCCTCAACCTATGGGAAAGTGCTTGTTTTAGATGGGATTCTTCAATTGACTGAGAAAGATGAATGTGCATACCAGGAGATGATTGCTCATCTTCCTCTTTGTTCAATTGAATCCCCCAAGAATGTAATTCTATTGTTTATTTAAGTTTTATCTGTATATTAGCATTATTGTCATTCTATATTTCCAAATATTTAGCTATTTTGCATTTGCCTGCAGATAACTTCGGGCCTTTATATATCCACTGTTTTGCATAATGCATATTTGGTTTGTTTCTATGTCTGCATGGTTAAATTGTTCCTTTCTTTTCTCAACCCTTTATTTGCTTGCTATTTTTCTTTTATTTTCTTTGTTGGATGTCTGATGCTAATTGTATGAGTTTATAATGCAGGTTCTGGTTGTAGGTGGTGGTGATGGTGGTGTTCTTAGAGAAATTTCTCGCCACAGCTCTGTAGAGTTGATTGATATTTGTGAGATAGATAAGATGGTTATAGATGTGGGTGCTTAAACCATATTCCTCTTAGTTTCATATATGTCTCCTATTGTTTCTTACACCAATTTGTTGCTGTATCTTTTTGCATTATAGGTAAGTAAGAAGTTCTTTCCAGAGTTAGCTATTGGCTTTGAGGATCCTCGTGTTCGGCTTCATATTGGTGATGGTACGTGAAAGTTTTTAAAACTACACTTGATATTGCCATAGTACCTGAGACATACTCTGAATCTGCAGAAGAAAGAAGAAAAAATGTAAAAAAATGCATTTTAATGGGATTTACCTCTGTCGACCTTTTTGCCTATACTCCATTCTACACTCCATTTTTTATAGTTTCCCTCCCTCTTATTCTCTCTCTCCCACACACGTACAGAAGCACACAGAAAAACTCACTCTAGAGAGCTGATGAAATTTGGAGGTTCTTTTCAATATGGTACATACTGTTTTGTTTTGAACTGATAATGTTATATAATAGCTTCGTAATCAGTGTACTTTAATCAGTGTTAAAATTTGACAAGTGTCAAATGACATATCATGGATATATGAGGACAGAAAAACTGGAAGAGTTGCTGGCTTATGTGTTTGCACTTCTAACGTTTGAAAGATTGAACTCTAATTTTGTATATGACAATTTTAAATGGCAAAATTGTATGGTCTTCCTTCCTCCTTTCATTTTATATGACTTGTGTGGCATGTCTTTTCCCATTGTTGCATGCTCTGCATAAAACTAAAACCTTGAGCTTTACTTTGAAGTTTGAACAACGGTTTTATATTTTCGGATAGAAATCACATCGGCTATATTTGAGTTTGTTTCATCATTTTGGCAGCTGCTGAATTTCTAAGGCATGCACCTGAAGGGAAGTATGATGCAATCATTGTTGATTCATCAGATCCTGTAGGTACGTGTATGAGTTATATTGAGCATTTATTTAAACTTCTCATTCCTGGCATTTTGTTCTCTCATTGCCCTCTTGTGTTGTTTGTGAAAGGAAATAAAGGAAGGGTGATTGTATTATCTATGTTGTCTGTTTTGTTTCTAACAAAGTGTAGGGCAAAAGCTTTTAGTTGATTGTAGGTTGGTTGTAATTTGATATGATTCTTGTTACTGTGTCCTATCGACAACAGGATTTCTCTGAACATGTAACGTTAAATTGTTGAACAACTTTTAAGCTGTCACCAGTGTGGAAGGATAGCGTCTTCATCATGGAAGCCTGAAGACCAAAGCATTGCTTTTTGAATTGTTACCAGTAACCAATAAGATGGTTTGATGTAAATAATTTTAACGACTTGGACTTTCTTGTTGTCATAGGTCCTGCTGAAGAACTTGTGGAGAGGCCATTCTTTGAGACAGTGGCTAGAGCACTCAGGCCTGGTGGTGTCCTTTGTAATATGGCAGAGAGTATGTGGCTCCATACGCATCTTATTCAGGATATGATTTCTGCCTGCCGGGAAACGTTTAAGGGTTCTGTTCGTTACGCATGGGCAAGTGTTCCTACATATCCAAGGTAAAATTGTTTAGAATTTCCTTACTGAAGTTTGGCCAGGCATCGTACGTAGCTATTACATTTTAGGTGCCCTTGGGTTTTGCTGTTCAATTCTACAATATTCTAATCCAAGTAAAATTATTCACCCATCTATGAAAAGTCGAAAAGTTAAAAAAAAGAAAGAAAAGGTGCATGGGTTTAGTGGTGGTTGTTCAGTTAGTTGTTATGAGATTGGTTTCCTTATTGTCTATGCAGTGGTGTAATTGGATTTATACTATGCTCAACTGAGGGGCCACCTGTTGATTTTCTGCACCCTGTCAATCCCATTGAGAAGCTAGAGGGAGCTCTTCAGCATCGACGGGAACTCAGATTTTACAACTCTGAGGTAACTGTGGATGTTCAGACAAATAAGTCTGATATGCCATTCTCGTCTTTATAACAATTATTAATCACTACAGAAATTGTTAACATTTTGTGTGCATTAATCTGCATAGTATAACATTGTCAAAATGCTGAAAAGCATTGAGTTGTTCTTCATCGTCTCTTTCTGACTTGTTTTCAAATTTTTTATTTTTTTTATTTTTTTTCTTTTTCCGGTTGACAGATGCATAAAGCTGCATTTGCATTGCCTTCTTTTGTGAAGAGGGAGGTTAATTGTCTGTGAGTGTTGCAACAACCCACCCAGCTGAAAGAGTCGTCGTCCATGTCCTTAAGCTGATTGATGATTCTTTTAGCATCATCATCATCCTCCTCCTCATTTTGGAACTAGTTACTTACTATACACGGATTAGACGTGTGGATCCGGCTGCGAGTTCTGCCTTTTAGAGTTTGTTAGGAAGATTTTAAGTTTGAGCATGTATTAGCCAGCCATTCAATAACTGTTTTGTTGCTTATCATGACTTGTAATTATCACACTCTCCCTATATATTATATGCACTACTCGAATACTGAATTTGGACTACAAAATACATTTTCTATTTTGTCTTATTTTTTATTTTCTATTAGGTCAAGTGCTACAACAACGATGATAAATATGCCTCTCACATCTGAAATTGCACTCATCTTTTTTTTTTTTTTTTTCTTTAAATTTCTTATTAAATTTAACGAAGTCCAATAAGATAATTTTGCAAGACGATTTCAAGAAGATAATCATTCCAAGAATTTAGTGGTTGGATCGTGAAAGTCTATGTATGTGTTCTTGTTGCGTTCCAGGGTTAGAACTTTTTGAACGAATTGAGATCTCCCTTAGGGGATAAAAAATAATTGTTTATCTTTAATGGGTACAATGCAATGTTTTTCTATTTTAGCTATTCATTTGCTTTTCGTCACAAGGCTATGAATTGCGTCATACAAATAACTTAACTTTATTTTTGAAAGTGAAAAATATACAAATATGTTTTGAAAAAAAAAATGTATATATATATATATATATATATATATATATTTTTTAACTTTATTCTTTGTTGACCACCGTTACAGCTTTTTGGATTTTCGCAAGCACTGGTTTTAGTTAGAGTTTCTCCGACCAAAAAGAAAAAAAAAAAAAAAAACGAGTTAGTGTTTCAAGTATTAAAAACACAAAGTTCTGAAATAGGCTTTGTTCCTTTTGTAAGTGTTAGTGATGCATAAAAGCAAAATCAATAACTTCGATAGTATCACTCTAAAAGGAGGAATATATTAATCAAATAATTATCGGTGAAAAAACTAATAAAAAGAACCAACTATTTTTTCATTCAAAAAAGTGAATATCTAGTCTTAATTGGTTAGTTTAGTGATAAAACTAATGTCCATATTTTAAGTTTGAATTCGAGAAGAGTTTATTTTCATTTGTTAAACTAATTCATGAGACTTTCGAGTTTTCATGTATTTTGCATTATGATATTAGCGCAAAGAACTTTGAAGAATATTTTTCATAAAAGAAAAAAAAAAAAAACACCGCGCAAGAGTACTAGTACCAGTGGGTTCTATAATTGAAGTGTGATTAGACCGGATGGCACATAATAGTCTGTATCAATGGCCGCTGAGTCACGTAAGCACTATGTGATCACCAAGATATAGTCAATCCCAAAAGCATGCAATTATAACCCCTCTCTCTCTCTCTCTCTCTCTCTCTCTCAACAATGAAAGCCTTCCACTGCCACGTTGCCACTCCTCGTCGGCGACAAACAAAAAACAACTCATGTATGTCTTCTTCTATTCATTCTCTTCAGATTCTAACGTATTCAAGTTCCAGAATCTTCTTTCCTTAACTAACCCGAAAAGTTCATAAAAAAAGAAAAAAAAATGAAATATTTTCTCTTTTCTTTTCAGCTCTGATGTCTTTTTTAGTTTGCGATTTTCACAAATTTGAGCTGATTCGTATCTCCGATTCGGATCTTCATCACGAGACAGCTCAACTACACACACACACACACACATATCGATATATATTTGAGAAAAAAGTTGATTATTTTGTTGTAATTTTTGTGTATGGATTCTATCATGAGGCATGTTTGTGTAGGAATGTAAGAGCAGATCAATTTATTTGCTATATTTGTTTTTGTTTATTTATTATTTTTCATTTTTTTTACCTTATTGCTGTTAAATTAGCTTTTTTCTTCAATTAGCTTTTTCAGTTAATTAATTTGTTTTTTTTTCCCTTTCAAATTAATGCATTTTAGGAAATTAGCAATGATTCGAGTTGGCATTTATTAATTATGTGTTGGCATATATTTGTATGGAAAATTTCAATCTTGAAGCAAAATTCAGATAGCTTTGAATCGTGACAACTAATGCTAGTCTTTTAACTATTGTTGTAATGGCCAGCATTGACCTGCGGTTATAAGTTAGGATTGTGAGTTTAAGAAATAACTTGGTTAATTATGTTGGCTTAAACAATTGTTTTCTCTAGCTTACCATTCGGTTCTGAGCATGAGCCGTGACAATTTTTCGTTATAAAATGCTTATCGAAGAAAGAAAATAACCTCGAAAAGTTTCTTTATTTTGCTTCCATGATTATTATTTTCGCTACTCCACATTATGTTTTGATTCCTCAGCCATGAGGAGTAATGGGGATGTAATATTCGTATGAGGATAAATTTTTAAAATTATTCACTTATTCTTGTTAATCAGGTTCAATATCTGGTAATTAAGGCCAGCATAGTTGGTTAGATGGTATGCGGCAGCTGCCTGAGGTCTGCGATCCTTCGAGCTGGGCTAATCAGGAGACCTACTGAGAGAAGACAGTTTAATTACATCCTGAGAAGTTCAAATTCAACTCGAACTTCAACTAATTTGTGGGGTTGTACATATTGGACAATAAGAAAGATGATGGTGGATACAAGTGCAAGTGATAAACAACGACCAGCTGTTAATACCTCGCCAGAGAAAAATGATGATGGTAGTTATGGTAGCGGAGGATGGAAGAGGTGATTGGGTCTTAACTATGTTAATCTTGTTATATGTTTACTTAGTAAATTCGTGACACAACTACAATTGGTACTGGGATTAGACCTGCTGGACTTAGAAATAACACAAAGACTCTATATGGCCATTGCTATTCTTCAATGAGTCTTGTGAACTAATGTGCAAAAAACATGCAGGAGTTGTTCCATGATCTTTTCTGATTTTTATTTAAACATCCGCTAATTGGATGTATTAAGTGTTAAGTTCTGCTTGCAGATGCTTTATCTTGAGCAAGATTGTTATTAACATGCATCTTTGACTTGATCTCCGAATAACACAGTCAGTTTATGTGCCTGGCTTGGAGATGAAAAAGAATGTACTAATGAGTGTTTAATCAAGTGGAATATCTGTTCTTGTTACTAGGCTTTCTGATTCCTGTTCCTTATTGTATAGATGTTCTTCTTCATGTGCTTATATCTGGTTTGGGTTAACTTACTATGACTCTTTCCCATTGGCAGTGAAGATGGAAGATTGTGTTGCGGGTATTCCAGTTTTAGAGGAAAGAGAGCTAGCATGGAGGATTTCTACGACATTAAAACTTCCAAAATTGATGGGCAGGCAATCTGTTTGTTTGGGATATTTGATGGTTAGATATTCTCTGGTCATCCTTCTCCCTGAAACTTGAGTCGCTAGTTATATGATAAGAACATCTAGTTGAGGGGCCAACTAGATTTGTTAACCAGAATCTCTTATCCATTCATTGGCATATGCCTAAAAAGAAAGTTTCTAATGTTGTAAACTTAAGTATACTGAAACTTGAATAAAGTTCATTCATTATCATCTCAAGAATTGCGAGTCTCACATTTGGATAGCAATGGCTCCCTCTAAAGAGAAACAAAAAAAGTCCAGTCTTTGATATATGCTTGGGAGGATGGGAAGTTTTATCATGATTAGAGCCAGGCCAGGTAGTTCCATGAGCCTTCCAGTGCTCATATTATCTGTTTTTGAACTCTAAATTAATGATTGGTCATGATATGTATTTATCCTAAAATGCTAACTGTGCACAATAAATATGCTATGCTTATCCATTCCTCTAATGATCATGACATGTCACTACAGGTCATGGTGGTTCACGTGCAGCTGAGTATTTGAAGGAACATCTCTTTAAGAATCTTACGAAACATCCAGAATTCTTGACAAATACAAAATTGGCTATAAGTGAGTCAAGAACCAGCTTTTTCATTCCTATGCATTGGTTTTTTGCTGCCAGCAATCAGGATAATGGCTAGGCATATTCTGCAGTAATTATTCTTTGAAGCTAAATACCCTGCTTCTGTGCATCAGTGTACATTGAAGTTAATACAAGGGGAATTATATGATATTCACTGTGCATTTTCTGTCCTCCATTGCTCCTTCACATTTGGTTATGCATATATCTCTTTTTGCAGTTAACATTTCTTTCATCTTTTGTCATGTACTTCAGGTGAAACATACAAACAGACCGACATGGACTTTTTGGAGTCTGAAAAAGATACATTCCGAGATGATGGTTCTACCGCCTCAACAGCAGTTCTAGTCGGTAATCATTTATATGTTGCCAATGTTGGAGATTCACGGACTGTAATATCCAAGGCTGGGAAAGGTACTTTCTAGTTTGCTGTTGGAGTTGATAAGGGTGTGAACCATAGCACATTGACTCTCGGTTAGTTGTAGAAATGAAACAGTTTTTGCTAGTGAAGCTTTAAGAGATAAGGCAAGTAGTCGTAGAAACTCCTTGCTACTCTTCATGGGAAGAACTTTGAAATATTCTCGCAATGGAGTTTGATTAATCATTTATTAGAAGAAATTATAGAATGTGATAGAGGGCTCTGCAGAACTTGTGAAGGAAGTTATGCCTGTGATTTAATTTACATCGTTGATCAACAATGACAAAAAGTTGGCTTTAACAACCTAGGCACTTTTGTTAGTGTATATTGCATAATATAAATCATAAATGGAATCTCTCTCTTAATGTATAATGCCTAAACCGTGTTTGGTTTTCAAAGGGGAAGATTTTGTTTTTATTTTTTGGTTGTGTTACCAGTCACATTCTTTTCCAAAAAACTACTATTGGCGATGCAGCCAGAAGCATAGAGAATATGTATATTTAGATTTTACTTCTCATAATAAATATACATTTAGATTTTATTTCTGAATTCTGGATAATCTTCTTTAATGTGCATTTGTTGTACTCTTCGGGTGTTATATCTAAACATTTCTCCATAATAAATGATCTTGTAGATGAGTGTGACCCTTGCACTTTTTACTAAAATGACTCGTGAGGGAAGATTTGTTTTACATTCTTAAACATAAAAAGATACAGCAGCCTTTGTAAAACGTCTTTAGATTTGGACAATTAGTAATAACGTGAACTACATATTAGGGTATGTGTAACAAGAAACAAGTTGAGAAAAATGATTTGAGACTAGTAGCATTTGGCTATGGAGTTTAAATAATCCATTGTTCCTCCTTGACAGCAATTCCCCTCTCTGAGGATCACAAACCAAATAGAAGTGATGAGCGTAAGAGAATAGAAGGTGCTGGAGGTGTTGTAATGTGGGCAGGTAAGGCTCTTCTTATCTATGAAAGATATTTCTTGCATGAATGTTTTGCAAATTTAGCAAGAAGGTAGTTATGCCAAGAATCTTATTAAAGGAAATGCATTTTGTGACAAAATTGATGAGCTGTGCAGCTTGAAGTCAGTCCAATACGATTGAGCTTAATAAAGATATTGGCTTTGTTACTTGAGTTGACAGTAATTTTTTTGTGAGTAAACTATTTCATAGAAAAATCTGAATCAGAATCCATCACTCTTGTGATGCAGGAATTCAATCCAATATGGATTGAGATTTATGCATGGTTAACCATCGCACAAGGCATTTCTTCCCTTTACACATTTCTCATACAGGTTAGGGGTCTCTCCCTAGCACTGCCGGTTCCAAGCTCGGATAAAGGAGGAGGGTTGCGTTAGGTAGCCGACAGCCAGCGTGAAACATGTCGGATCTTTCACATGGATTCACACATTTCTCATACAGCTGCTCGTGGATTTGCATGTTTTAAGTACTACGGTTGTAAGAAAGAGAAATTATGAACTGAATGGAATTCATAATGCTCTTGATGGAAAGTAGCAGATCGGACACCCTAGCTGGCATCTAGTAGTAGTTTAAGAAACGTTATATTACCATGATGATGTCTGTCTGTTCCCCAAGCACTGCTGAAACATGATTGATCTGGGCAATAACCAGTTTATGCTTGTTTTTCTCAAAACCAGTTTATGCTTATAATATTAATATTCTGTCAGGTACTTGGAGGGTTGGAGGTGTCTTAGCAATGTCCCGTGCTTTTGGAAACCGTATGCTGAAGCAATTTGTTGTGGCTGAACCTGAGATTCAGGTATTTTGCAGAAACAAGAGAAACAATGAGTTTTATGGTGCTTAGTATGCTGACGCGTGAAATTTCTTGGTTGTGGATGACTTTCTTTCTAGGAAGCTGCCACCATTAATCTCCATTGCCCTTATAACAACTGGCATGGTTTCCTTTGTCAATTTAATTGTTAAACATGTTTCTTTCCTCGATACAGGATCAAGAGATTGATGAACAACTTGAGTTGCTTGTGCTTGCAACAGACGGTCTCTGGGATGTAGTACCTAATGAGGTAAGCATCATGATGGATGATAATTATTGTTTTTTTTTCTTCATATATTAACAAGAAAGTTATAAAAATGCTCTTAATACTCTGTGTAATTATTTTACTCATCTTATGAGTGAGGTGCTAGAAAATGTTTCGACCAAAATGTGGGAGCCTTACATTAGGAAAACCTTCTGAGAAATGTATACATGGAATTGGCAGCGTATGAAAATGACCCAAGTAGTTGCCTGCCAAGATTCTGAGCTATCTTTTGTTGCGTCCAACAATTTCAGGATGCTGTCTCACTTGCACGAACAGAAGAAGAGCCCGAAGCAGCAGCTCGGAAGTTGACAGAGACTGCTTTCACACGTGGTAGTGCTGACAACATCACTTGCATTGTGGTGAAATTTCACCAGAAGATTGCAGACAAGGTCGAAGCCCAGCCGAGTATTAGTATTCGTTGACATCACAAGTGCAGCATTCATCCATGAATATAGGTGATTCAATGCAGAAGTGTGCACAAGATGCACAATCGCTGAATCTGCACAAGGGAGGTGGCAATTTTTGTTCATTTATTGGTTTTGTTTTTTCACGTTCTCTTGTATTACAGGCTTGTGATTTTGTGTATGTCTTCATGTTCACATAGGGTTACTAGTCCATATATGTCTTCATGAAAGCTTCCGTAGTTTGGTGCAATTGGAGCGATTGTTTGAATTCGGGTCGAATTATATCCATATCAAGTATAAAATTAGTATAAAGTGGAGCACATTGAGTGAACATTTAAGTTCTGCATAATTGTGGCCTTAACAATTGAACAAGGTTAGAAAGTCTTTAAAGAATGAAAAAATGGTGAAGGTGACAAAAACAACTGGTGTGCACATGAGGGAACATGGTCATATTCCTTGGTGCAAGTTGCATGTGGTAACCAAAGGCTTCCAACTAATCAATCTTACCAAACATCCTAATATCTCACACTATAGTGAACCTAAAATGGTCATCATATGGAGTTTTTAGTCTTGCACTAAAATGGCATAAACTCGGTTCTTGAAGCATGAGACTATCATAATTTTTGTAAATAAAACGATCTTCACCTGACATGCCAAAAATCAGATCACAACAATTTGGATCTCTATATGGATGAGATAAATAAAATATGATAATTACTTTATTAGATAGTGGTATTGAAAAATCGACCCCAGCGTATTGACCTCATAACCCAACGAAGATTGCAGTTCTTGTTCGAGCCCCATTACAGGCATGGAACGATATTTAACTAATTATATGTTTCTTGTATTTTATTACAAGTTTAGGGTTTATTTTGAATTAATTTTGCAGGTCACAAATTCATGTGATATTGAACATTTCAGGAAGAATAATATTCTTTCAATTTATACTTATAGTAAAATTTATATTAAGAAAATTCTATCTCCAAATGAATGGGAAATTAGTACTTTAAATGAAATGCAATTTATTCTGGATAAGAATACTTATCATTTTAATTATTGGGATTATGTGGAAGTATTTTTCAAAGCTTTCTTATATGAAAACCCCCAGCATAAACATTCTTGGTTTATTAAATTCAATCCTGAAATTTTTCAAAACTAGAGGTATCTTCCTTGGCTTCATCAATGGTGGAAAAGTTTTGGACATTCGGTCAAAATTCTATCTGATCTTTATAAATGACTTTTTACTGAATGGTTAGCAATATGCCCACATATACGAAATGATCCTGATTTTTATATTGAAGGATCAAGTTCTTTATTTTTCTTTATGGAATTTGGAATCCCGTGGATATGGAAATGGATCCCTGTCGCGGAGATGAATAAAGAAAAAATGTTTTGTTTAAAAAGAAATTTCCTTTCAAAATTTTGGACAAAAACTTTTGCAAAATGATCCAGTGACAAAGAAACCTTACGGTCAACCTAATATCAATGAAATTTCCCAGACGATAGCACTCTATCAGGACCAGCTGGAAGAGACAAAAAAGAAGGCTCAAGAAAAGGAATCTCCTTTCTCTCATGTTTTACGAAAAATCCAAATGAGGAAACAGATCAGTTCCCATGAAGAAGTTATGGCTTCATATCTGGATGAAGTTAAGGAAGATTTCCTCAGACATTTTAAAAGTGCAGTTGATACTGACTCTACATCAGAAGATACATCGATGAGGTCTACAAATGCCTATGGGTGTTTAGCAGGAGAATCACAAGATCCTAATGAGGACATCCCATCCGCTCAAGATGTGCTGGCAGAAGATTTGTTTGACAGCTTGAATGATGAATTAATTCGAAAAGCTAAAGATAAAGGAAAAGCAAAAGCTGTCTAAAGGAGTTTGATGACGCCTTTGGAAAATTGTGCGAAAACCGAACTTTAATGGAAAAACAAATTTGCATAAAAAAATGGATACTTGATTTATATTGGCATAAATTACTATTCACATTTGCTCTCCACAATACTTGATTGTCAGAGGTGGTTCTCGGACCCTAACTCCCGTAGTTCCATTCATTGTTTTGCAGGCACCGAGCCAAGCCAATTCAGCTCGGGAGTTTTAGCTTTATCAGATAGTAACACTTGAATAAACTTTTTTCTCCAAATTACTATTTCATGCTGACCTTCAACAAAAAAATAAAAATTTCTAAGATCATGGATTTATGGTTAGTATAACAATTTATTTGATTGGACTAAAAAGAAATTGTCATACTTACTAGAAACTTGTTTATTACAATAAACAAGAACGAAAACTCTTAACTGTATTAAATATTGATTATTTGGAGTCAAAGGAATTAAAATTACAAGAGGAGTATCACTTACCGTCCCATATACTATTTAGAATGATAATCATATACGAAAAGTATCATCGTCGTGCTACTGGTCGGTTTAGTGATATATTTCTTGCTTTAGGTGTATTATAAAAGGTTTTAAGATTGATTTTTAGAGTATGTAACATCTTTTAAAAGTAATGTACGATTAACTTAGGCCTCCTTTTGAATAAAAAAAAAGAAGTATCATTATCGTAATTTAAATAAATACGAAAAAAAAGAAATAGACAAGGGGGTCCCCACATCAATGGTTAAAAGTTAACTATAGTTAAGATCTAATTTGGTTAACTCTAGTTGAAGGAATCTTTGGTTAGGGTTATTAACTAAAAAAGTTGGTTTGAAAAATTATAAAAACCAAATGTGCCCCAAATGCCCACCTGTATTTCCAATTATTGAGATTATTTGGGCAATTGAGAGAAGTTTTTCTTCTTTAGCTCATAGGGGGTTTTGACCAAAAGTTGCAATTCTTGAGGGGTCTTTTCATTTTCTTGTGAGATAATATCAGAAATAAAAGGTCAACAACTACAATTAAAACACCGCTTCGCTGTTTCATATCCTCCATTTGCACGTAAGTTTTCCAAGTTTTTTAATTTTCCATTTTACCCCCTTATATTTTTATTTTATTAATTTATATTTCAATTTCAATTTTTTCTTCGAAAAATAAATAGAAATTATTGGTCTATGATTCTAGGGTTTCAATTTTGTGTTAGCTTCAAATGTGGCAATCTGAACAGTGAATTTAACTGTTAGTATTGGTTTTAGATTCCGAAAATGGTCCAGATCCACCGCAGAAATATGAATCTGATTTTGATTTTGAATCTGTTGTTTTCTTTTTCGGTGAATTTGTTAGCTTAATCTGGCTGTTTACTGTAATAATTATGAATTTTTTGTTACCATTTAGAGTCGTGAAAATAATTTGTAAAACTGAAAGTAAAGGTACATATAATAGATCTAAAGTGGTTCTGGACCTTGCTTGAACCCGCACATAGGGGTAGTTTCATGCATTGGGTTACCTTTTTCTTAGAGCTGATGATGATAGTAATATGGGTTGCTGTAATTAACTTAATTTGAATTAAGTGGACTACTGATTGTCCTATTTTTGTATGCTTATTGACTGGAATTGCTTTCATGTGTAGAGATTTAGTGAAAAGATTTCATTTTTAATGTATAGAGAGAGCCGTCTTGTATGTATGCTATGTTTGGTGTCTAAAGTAAAGTAGGATATTGTGTTGACTGATTGAATTATGGTGATATTGATATCTACAAATTGTGAATACTTTTTTTTAAGCGGTTCATGGCGATGAGGTTTTCTCCTGATCATTGCTTCATTTTCTAAAAAGCTGGATCGAAATTTCTTTGGTCGCTATTCAAAAGTTTTTGTAATGTGTTGGTGGAATTAAATTTTCTAGTTTTTGGTGTAGGTAGTGTTGTAAATGACAGTATACATAATCATCCTATATTTTTTGCAATAGATTTGGGGTTTTTCCCTTCTCCTTTAAGTTTTAGCAAGGGTATAGATCTATAGGTTCTTTTCTAAATTAATTGGACTTGATCGTTTCCTCTATTGAAACTGACATAATATTAGTTTTATACTTCCCATCATGAGAATTCTTCTCTATAATTCTTTTATTCTATTTTGTGCCTCTAATCAGGTCTTTGAGTCATTATGGCAGTGTTCTTGCTTGCGAAACGGCAGATCCTTTGTTTTTATACTGTAACTTATTTGCCGAACTTTTTCTGATACTTGGTTAGGTGAACTAGTGTGCATGGAGAAAGGAGAGTAGAAACATCCAGATAAGCGTTGGAAGCCTCATCCTGATATTATGGAGTGCAACAGAGATGAGGCTACCCGAGCAAAAACAATTGCGGAGGAGAAAATGGAGAAAAAAGATTATGCTGGTGCCAAGAAATTTACCTTGAAAGCCCAAAATTTATATCCTGGTCTTGAGGGTCTTTCCCAAATGTTGACAACTCTTGATGTGTATATCTCTGCTGAAAATAAAATTAGTGGAGAAGTGGACTGGTATGGGGTACTTGGTGTAAACCCTTCAGCTGATGATGAAACGGTGAGGAAACAGTATAGGAAGTTAGCTCTCGTTCTTCATCCTGATAAAAATAAATCAGTTGGGGCTGATGGCGCATTCAAACTTCTTTCAGAGGCCTGGAGTTTGTTGTCTGATAAGGTGAAGCGGTTAGCCTATAACCAGCGAAGGAGTTTAAAAGGATACCAGGGGAAGGTTCAAACACACACTGGTGGTTCATCAGCACCTCCACGATCAAATGGATTTCACAATTTTACAACTCGGACAGTTCCAGTTAAAAAACCCCAAGCTAATTCTGCTCGGGTGCCCCCTAAAACAGTTCCCACCCCACCCCGTCAAAGAACTGATACTTTCTGGACCATCTGCCAACGATGTAAGATGTATTATGAATACCTAAAAATATATCTCAACCACGTTCTTCTTTGCCCCAATTGTCATGAGGCTTTTCTGGCTTCAGAGACGGCTCCTCCTTTCAATCACTCCAAGTCATCAAATGTAGCTGGTCGTGGTAAAAATTCAGGACCAGTATCAGCTGGTCAGAGTTCATTCACATATGCAAATCACCAGCGGGATCTACCACCTCGAACTGCTGGTGTTAGTAGCATGGATCCCTCCATTGCGGCAAAAGCAGCCAATGTTGTTCAGCAGGCACAAGAGAAAATGAAAAGAGAGCGTGATGAATCACATGATGCTGCTGCTGGGGGGCCAAGTCATATTTTCAATTCTTTCTTGAAAGGAGAAGCACCGGTTAAGAAGAGCAGAGTAGGTGAGGATGGTTATCATTTTGGATCAAACATGGCATATCAGACAGCAATGGGGAATAATGGTTTTGGGATGACATTTGCATCTGGATCAACAAGAAATGGTTTAGAAGGGAGTAGGCTCTATGGTTTTCCAGGCACTTATAGTAAGCCGGACAGCATCAGGGAGCTCACACCTGTGGAACTCCGGTACATGCTGATGGATAAGGCTCGCAATGAGATCCTTAATAAGCTGAAGGATTGTAGATCAAAGACTGCAACCAAAACTGCAGATACAAAGAAAGAAAGAGTGAAGGAGACTAAACAAGACAAAGAACGACGCACTGCAAAGGGACATAATGTTAATGGTAGTGATAAAGTGACTGATACCAAGAGATCAGATCAAGCACAGAATTGTAATGTTGGTTCTTCTGATGATGTGAAGAAAGAGGATCGTGCGACAGCATCAATGAATGTCCCAGATTCTGATTTTCATGATTTTGACCTGGACAGGACAGGAAACTCCTTTGGAGATAATGAAGTTTGGGCTGCATATGATGATGTTGATGGCATGCCACGATTTTATGCTTTGATTCATAAGGTGATATCAAGGGACCCATTTAAGGTGAAGTTCAGCTGGCTTAACTCAAAAACTAATAGTGAGTTTGCACCTTTAGACTGGGTAGGTTCGGGTTTCTATAAAACGTGCGGGGAGTTTAGAGTTGGAAAACATGAAGTCAATAAGTCCATTAATTCCTTCTCCCACAAGGTCAATTGGTCAAAAGGCCTCCGTGGGACTATTCATATATTTCCAAGAAGGGGTGATGTTTGGGCAGTCTACAGAAATTGGTCCCCTGAATGGAATCGGAATACCCCTGATGAAGTGGTACACAAGTATGACATGGTATTAGTGCTTGATGACTACAATGAGCAGCAGGGTGTGTCAGTTGCTCCTCTCGTCAAGGTTGCTGGTTTCAAAACAATATTTCATCCGCATGTAGACCCTGAAAAGGTCACAAGGGTACCAAAAGAAGAGATGTTTCGCTTCTCTCATCAGGTCCCTCACTACTTGCTTACAGGTGAAGAAGCGGAAAATGCTCCTAAAGGTTGCCAGGAGCTGGACCCAGCAGCTACCCCAGTGGAGCTGCTTCAGGTAACCACAGAAGAAAAAGAGGTGCGAATCATGAAGAATGATGAGGATGCCAAGGATATGGAATCACAGAATCTAACACAGGGTAGAGTAGATGATATTAAAGAAGGGTTTAGAATAGCTAAGGAAGATGAGATGATAGGAAATGGATAAGTTATCAAGAAAGGTAAGAATGAGCTTGCAGAAGTTGTCAGGGAAGCAGCAAAGTAGATAATGCCTGAAAATGTTATGCAGTATGCGGAGATTGCTGGCGTTTTTGGTTTATACAAGCCTGACTATGATTAAAGTAGATTGACATTTTGGTGCAGAAGTTGGATACACACGTAGTTGTCATCATCTTCAAGGCAAGTCTGACCACAGTTTTGAATACAAAATTTGATCATAGTTGAGAAGATGAAGAAACAGTAATATATTTTGTCCAGAATCTCTTTTAAGTTAAAAACTTTGTCGATATAACAGTTTACTTCAACATGATGTGGGTGTGTTTTGATGTTTTACGGTGTATATTGCTTCCCTTTCCATTTATACCTCCGCAGATCAGATAGGATTCTGTTATATGTGTTGTTCAATCATTTGATGAAAGTAAAACATTACTTGTTATTGGTCCAGAAATTAACACCCAGTTAATTCTTAGTCCGCATGAAATGTTGTCTTCCTAGGAGAACAGCATTTTTAAAGCTTTCTAAATGTCAAAGTCTATAATTTGCTACTGATGATATGGATGTGTTATGGTTGATTTGGATGTGTTTTGGTTCTCTCTATTTTCTAGCTTTTGCATCCACTTACTTATAAATATATATAGGGTAATTTAGCGAAATGGTCCTAGTTTTTTGTTTTTTTTAATATTTAAGTTTCTTATATTTTATTTTGGACAAAATGATCATTTATTTTTTATTTTAGTGACAGTCGTTAGTACTTGAGTAACATTTGACAAAAAATAACGTTAGTGAGCACGTGGATGGTACGTTGAGGATTATCGCGTGACAATTTTGGAAAATTTTTATGCTTATATTTTACTGCGTAATAATTTTACTCCTAAATATTTGTGCATTTTGCGGTTACGTGTTATTCATGTATTCACTAACGTTATTTTTTGACAAATGTTATTCCAAGGACTAACGATTATTATTAAAATAAAATATGAATGATTATTTTGTTCAAAATAAAAGATAAGGGACTTAAAAATCAAAAAATACAAAGATCTAGAATCATTTCAATAAATTACCCATATATATATATGTGTGTATGTGTATGTGTGTGTGCACATCATTCTTTCTTTTGTGAGAAACTTTTTGGTCCGTTTGTCGGACCAAACATGTCATAAATATGGGGTGTGGAACTCATTCTATATAAGTAAAAACGTTAATTACAGACAAACTAAAGAATTTCTCTTTTTTGTCCTTATCAGCTTCTGACTTCTGTAATTTTTCTGACAAAAAGAAGGCTTCCGTTATTTTCAAAGGCTTTAAAGATCTGCCTTTCTTTGTTGTCTTCTACTCTTGTTTGTTCTTTCAATAAAGGTTATAAGCTGATGAAATGTGCTTTAAGCACCTAAAATGCTTATAAACAGGTTTGCCATGTTCGTAAAACATGAGAAATTTTAAATACCATTTTATTTTTATGACTTATTTATTACTTCTTATATTAATTTTTAGTTAGCATTTTTAAAAAAAAATACGAATTAAAAAAGTTTATTATTTTACCACCTTAATGTTAAATAAGTTTGTCCCGTTGTCGGGGAAAAAGAAATGCAATTTGATCGTTGCCGTCTTGATTTGAATTTACAACACTCAATTTTTCAATTTTGAAAATGCCATTGTCTACTCGTCATTTTGTTAGGTAATAGTTTTGTTCTATTAAACCCAGATTCAATCTTTCCAAATAGTCACAAATAATCTTTGCTTAAAGATTTAAAAATGTAAAAAGAAAATCTGTTTTTCAAAGAACTTGTTTATTTTAGTTTTCTAGATCATAGTTGAGATTATAAACCACCAATGAGGATAGATCTAATCATTGTCCCAATTCATTTCAGTCTAAGTATACGTCAAACACTATATAATTGGAGCGAGAGTAATTGAATAAAAGCCAAAACAAAATTTTAATAACAACAAATTAGGTTGAGTTTAAGTCTGAATATCAAAGTGAAATTAGAAAAAGAACTCAAAAGGTTCATTTGTATACAATAATTGCATTATGAATAGGGTCCTATCAACTTGCGGGATTAGGTAAGAGAGCAGCGCAAGTCTTTGACACTAGTGTGGTAGTGACTGCAAAAGACATTTGGATGTTCAAGTTAGTGATCGGAAGGTAGATCGTAAATAAAAAGTAAAGTACATTGAGGGTTAAGAGTAAGCCATGTTGTGAATAAGGGTAAGGGTAGATTATGATAGTAAGGCCAAAAGGAAGAGTATTGTTTGAGGTATTGAATACTTACGCCCTTCTTAAGGATTGGATGTCCTATTTATAGTTATCGGTAGATCGAAAAATTATAGACCCTCTAAGAATAAGGTAATTGAGTATCTCTTGTAATCCAACATGGTAGAGGCCTAACTACGAATTTGTTCTGAATTTCACCACACATGATTATGTTAATGATCGGGATATCTTACCTTCGAGGTTGGGTAGATAGATGTTGGGCTTACTCATGGGCTTTGTTCCTGAAGCGAGCCCCTAGAAAGTGTGATGCAGCAGTAATTTTGTAATTTTAGGATGAACCCTCTTATGACATTGGAGGCCTAGACGTTTGTCCAAACCTAGTTTTAGGTATTACAATTGGCATTAGAAATATTTTTCTATCAGTTGGTCTTCATATACTTTATTAGGGAGAATTTAAATAGCACAATACATAATAAAGTATTCCAGTGGACAAAATCCAGATTCCAGAGGCACGACCACTGTTTTGGGAATCTTATTGAAGATTCATGTTCCTTATTATAGGGATACTATGTTTTGTCGGTGAGCATGCAGGAGAATATTTTCCAACTTCGTCGCCTTACACAAGTGCTTCACCATATTTTATGCAAGTTTCGCAATAAAGTATTTTCAAGATCTCAACTATGAAATTCATAGATGATTTATTATTCATGGTAAATAGAACCATAGCCCCCTATAATTAAGCAAAAGTGCACAGAACCCGCTTGTGCTTTCAAAAGTACACCAAAATTCCCTGTAGTTTTAAAAATGTAGCACAACGACCCCCTCCGTCAAAAAAATCATTATTTTTAACGGAGAGTGTGTTGCACGCGCATTTAGTGCAATTTTTTTATGTTTTTTGACTTAAATTATTATTTAGTTGGACAAAAATGCCCTTATTATATATATATATATATATATATATATATATATATATATATATATATATATATATATATATTCTTTTCTTTTCTTTTTCTCTCAATGCAATTTTCACAAAAAAAAAAGAAGCAAAAAACTCATCATCTTCCTCCACCCCACCCCACCCCACCCCCCTGTCAACCCCACCCCGTCCACCACAGCAACCCCTTTCCCCCCTTCAAAAAAAAAAAAAACAAAACCCAGCAATAATTTATGAACTCAAATTGACTTCAAATGAATTGAATTGAAATTAAAACCATCAATTTTTTCTGTCTTCATTTTCATTTTGCTGCAACAAATAAAAATTCTTCACTCAGCCATGTCGCCAAACAAGTTAGACTCCACTGTATGAACTCTCCTCTCTTTTATTTCTCCAAATTCAAATACATTTTGTTGCCTTAATTTGTTCTAGTTTTGTTTTTTATTTAATTTTTTTATTGTAGTTGTATTGTCTATGTGTGTATCTGTGTGTATATATTGTACACACGTGTGTATATATCCAAATTTCTATTGCCTCTAACTAATATCTTAATTAGTTTTTGTTCTCATTTCCGTTACAATAACTCCACGAAAAAATAACTTCAATAATCCTCATGATCAAGAAGTATTTAGAAAGCAGCCGGCAGCTGCGGCTGCGGTATCGACATCGGAAACAATAGGGGCAGCACTGTTGCTCATAAGCTCAATCATGGCACGGTGAGGGTTGTTTTCACTCTGTTTATGTATATATATGTATATGTGTATATATATATATTGGACTAAATATATATAAACAAAAAAGAAAAGGAAATGAGAGAAAAAAAGAATTGAGGGGCATTTAAATCTTTTTATACAATTCAGTTAAAGTTGTTGACGGAAAGTCAAGGAAGGGATGCGTGTGCACGTTTTTAAAACCACAGGAGGTTTCGGTGCACTTTTGAAATCAAAAGGGGGTCCTATGCACTTTTACTTAACTATAAGAGGCTATAGTGCTATTTACCCTATTATTCATAGTAATGCCCCAGGTGTTGATTTTTATATCTATTCAAAGTGAAGATCCACCTCGAAGGTAGCAAACTGGAGAAGGGATCTCATATATTGTGTGGAATACATCTGCTATTTTTGTTTAATATTACAACAATTGAAGCCATGCTTTTGCATAGAGTTCGATAAAGGTTACCAAGTCGTTCCCCATCCCCACCCGCAAATCACACACACAAAAATAAAACGTGGTATGTCATGGACCTTCTTAATCTCAAAAGTTAGTAATTTACAAGGCGATATTTTCTCATCGTAATAAATTAACCATTAGCCCCTTCACAATCAATGTGGGATATCCCAAAAAGAAGTTCAACAATAATAATGTCGTCCTTGCATATGTCAAGAATAATTTTAGTCAAAGTATATAGAAGGTAAAAAGGATATACAGGCACTGAAATGTTAACCAAAATCAACCACTTTATAAAGCTATATTCCTGTAATTAGTCCGGTATATGCAATACTCAATAAAGTGCAATTTCATCAAAGATATTTTTTTGATATCGCTTCTGAGTGCCCGTCATTTTAAATTTGCCCACATATTTACTGGTATTCTGAGTTCTTGTATTTTAAATGCGCCGAGCTATAGTTTTTTTTTTTTTCTTGTTGAAATCGTGAGTTGAACTAGAAACTTCTAATGATTACAATAAGTCACTAATCGTGCTAAAACAACCTTGGACCTTTCCAGGCTTCTAGCTGAATTTGAGCGGTAGGAGATCATGCATTTTTGGGCATCGTGCATAAGGGGTTTTCACCCTTCCATGCAAGATTTGAAGTTCATCCGTTGGCTAGGATGTTCATTGCCAATGTGATTTTGTTTGCTGAATCATGTCCTCTATCTTCTACTTCACCTGCAACACTAAATTTCAAGCCTGCCGCTGCTGACATAAGATGTGAAAGACTTTTGAACTTACTTGTCCAGAGTCAGTTCACTGGCAAACGCAATCTTGCAAGTGTGTGATTTTGCTATAGCTTAGTGTGACTCAAATGCTTATTGTGTGGCTTTGTCGTCTCCCTATAACTACAAATGGACCAACCTCACCATCTTCAACATCACGTTGCTCATGTTATGCTTCTAATTCCTTAGTTCTGAAAAAATGAATCGGAGGTATAACCAAGAGTTAGATGAAATGGTCGACTAACGATCTCTTGTAATTAAAGATTTTCAGTGTGAATAATGAATTCTGCTTCTATTATTAAAAAAAGTGGAAAAACCTTTAAATAACTGATCTATGCATATCCAAGTCCTTAATTGCATGCATAAGTGTGCATTTTGTGCATGAGGACATTACTTATCATAGTGAGTATTCTACATCAAGTGACGACTTGTTTAATTTATATTCATAATCAAGCTACAATTTAGTTCATTTTTATTAATACACGTGACTATATGAGTTAAAAGAAGAGGGGAAAAGGCGGAAAAAAAAAAATCTTTGTAGTGAAGGGTGTAAACATGTATAATAAAAGAGCCCATTAATAGGGTCAAAAACTTAATGACCAAGAAATAATATACAAAGAAATTATTCTAATTAAGTATGCTACCTAAACCAAGCTTAGACTAGTGTTATAATACAAGGAATTCAATAAAATTATATACATTAATAATATGTGATCTAGGCCTTAATGAGCAAAAATAATATACCAGGAAACTAATCTAATTTAGTAGCTCTTTAAACCAAATCTACATTAGTGCTACAGTACAAGAAATTAAATAAGACTATACATATTAATATGTAATCATTAAAATTGAATTTAATAAACCCCAAGGGAATTAATCTAGTGGTGGACATTTGAGACGTGAATGAAAAATTTGTTTACGTTTTATCGTTGAATTTACTAAGAATTATTTTTTTTTTGCTAGTCTCGATAGACGACTTTGTAATTTTGTAATTGATTAACCTGAATCACATCACATTTATATGAAGTCTAACACCCCTAATGTGAACATAAAAAAAAAAAATAAAATAAAATAACCACAATGGTAAGTATCACGAAGTTACCATGTTGAATATCACCACACTGAGGTTAAGTAAGGTAAATAGCGTGTGAAAAGCATTGATAAAGAAATTTCCAAAGATTTTGTCAATAACTTTCCTTAATGGCATTTTAGACCAATCCAACCTTCCTCTAAGCCCTCCCCACTATAAATACCACCCCTCTCCTTTCTTTTGCCTCTCCCCCTTCTCTTTGTTTCTCTCTCTCTCTCACACACCCACACACATTGGACTAGGTTTGCTTTAGCTCTTCAACTAGCCATCACAACCTCCTTCACATTCTCATTCAATTGCAGAAAGCCTGTGAGTTCACTTCTCTCTCTCTCTCTCTCTCTCTATATATATATATATATATATATAATCACTTGATTGTTTGTATGTGGCGTGTGGGTATTTTTATAAATGTGTTTGATGATCATATACGTTACTGCCTAGCTATGAAATTTTGTGAGACACGAGTGTCACAACTTATATATATAAGTTTTGCTTCTTTTTTTTTTTTTTTTGGTAACAAGTTTTGCTTTTCTCAATCCATGCAAAAGCTGCTTTTTTTTTTTTCTTTCTTTTGCTTCCGGCAGTCGTGCACTCATCGAGGTTGTAATTAAGCTACTGGGAACCGGCTGAGCAGGTGAAAAACTTTTTTCCTTTGTTTAAGGATACATGCGACTTTACCTGCGCTATCGGTTGATAACTTTGCCGTTAAGAATCGCCGTTAACTGTCGTCGTGTAATCTTATTTCTCTCTTTCTTAATTATTTTTTTTTAGTATATGTTAGGCGCATTTTAGAGAGTAGCATTAAATTTTACGAGGGGAGGAACAAACGAAAAAGCGGTTGGTTTCCGTTTTTTCTTCCTCGAAAGAAGCACTTAAAGGCCCCACGCGCTCTAGACGCTCGTTTGACGCTAAATCTATAGGGTTCAGTCTACCTACGGCGTCGTTTTAGTGTGGCGCGCGGGGATTTGGCTTTTTGGGACAGGTTCTTGCAGTGGGCTTTCGGTTACGGTTCTGAAAGGTTGACACATGTGGAATTTGGACCGCACACGTAGTGTTGTTCGGGACCATGTGTTGACTGGGCCAGGAGTCTGAGTTGACCCTCAAGGCCCACAAAAGCACAAAATTTTAGTTTTAGATTTTTCTTTGACGTTGATATAGGCTTTGGATAAGGCCCACCGACCGACGGCCGAGATAAGCAAAGGTTGATGACACGTATGTGAAGAGGGGATCCCACATGCTGTCATAGTTATTTCCGTTAAAGTTGCCGGGCTTTTGACGAAACGACCGAAACCTGAAAAACAGTTTGAAAACATTGTTTGACGGTGAGCTGTTTGGTGAATATATTTAAAGCCTTGATTTTTCTCTCTTTTTCTTTTTAAGAAAAAGGGAGTTGAATATATTTAAAGCCTTGATTCGTTCTAGAATATGATTTTAAAAACTAATTAATAGCTATAATCTAAGTAAGCATGTGTCTACTTTCTAATGTTTGTTGATTTTTTTTTTCTTTAATATTAATAAGGAAAATTAGTTCCCTATTCCTTCAAAATTTTCTTCTCCGAATGTTTTGGTTGACGAGTATTTTTCCTCTTCTGTGTAAAAGTCATGCGTCTCGAGGATAAATCCTAGTGTAAATACAAACGCCTTTCCAAGAGTGCTTTTATAAAAATAAAAAAAAAAGAAGAATGTTTTGTACTTTATTCGTCCTAAGAAATTTTTTAGCAAAAGAAAATTTTTGGATCCAACAAGCGAAAAATAGGGGAAAAGGGCACTTGTTTCTAGTTTGATTGGTTGTAGTACAAAGGGAATATAAAGTCCCTTGACTATACACGAATTAGTACAATGAGATCCAATGCATCACTTTTTGTTCGATTGTGTTTTTCTTTTCAATCACAAATATAAAATTAAGATCCTAACTTTTCGCATATTTATATATCTTTTCTTGGCAAACAAAGTCAATTTGTTTGTTGAAAATTAGGAGATGCATGGTCCCTTTTTATGATTTTATTTGCCATCAACTGTATTTTTTATACCAAGATGACAATTAATTTCTTAATCACAACGCAACATATATTTAGGTATTTACGTTGTACTTGCGGTTTGTATTATATTATAATATACCAGGTGGTTTTTCTGGACTCTGGAGTGTCTTGGTCCTACGTTGTGTGTCTTTATTGTAGGAGAATTCCCAAAACGTCCAACCTTCTCGATGGTCACCTCTTGTTACTGACACGTAATCTTTGTCATCTTGCACTTTTGGCTGACATTCATTATTTTAATTAATCTTTTTCGTAGCCATGTTTTTCTTTGTTCACACACAGACTTGAGGCATTACTTCTCACCGGTCAAGGCGTATCGACGGAAGACTTAGTTAGTGCCTTTGAGTTTGATAAACTTGAAAAAATTGAACGATGTTTTATGAAGAGTTTTTTTTTGTTATAAGAAAAGAAGTACTGAATATTTTTTGTTCATAATTAATATTGGGATGATTGGTGGTTTCATAGGATACACGTGTCTGCAAGGTTCATGGGGGAGGACCTAGCTAGTGTTTCTTTATGCCTGATTTCACGTGAGGACAGGTTGTGACCACATATGGTTCGACTTCCTTCGGTTTATGACGCATGACCACGTTTTTGGTTGATGAATCTGTGGGTGGCAACACTATTTGACACACTTATGGTCTGCGTCGTAGATAGCGATGGCATGCATTTTAACTTAACTGTGTTAATATAATAAGAATTCTAGGTGAAGAGGAATAATCAACATTATGACTATTAAGATCCTTCAAAGAGTAAGGGGGGACGAACCCTTATTTTTCCAAAGGGCAATCATTTAGAAAATTTGAAGTACGTATGTGCATACAGTTTTTGAAAGTACAAGTGTTTGAAAATTTTGAAGGCGGCCGCAAGAAGAATCTCGGTTGTCCTGCCAGAGCAACAATAATTAACTTTTTTTTTTTGAATTGCATGCATAACACGAGTTTTGTGCATAACATTTTAGTAGTGCGTGAATACTTGTTGGGATCAGTCTCACACGGTCACACCAGTTTCGATCTGATTAATCGCTAAAAGTAAATTCGATTGACCATGACCTGACAAAGCACCTAGCTACCTTTCACGACAGACAAAAGGAATTGATAAGTTGCTTTGAACTTTTTGAATATCGATAGTCGTCAAAAAAACATTGTTCACTTTACTTTGCTTTTTCTGTTTCTGTTTTGGCTTGATATAGAGCATGCAGCTATTGACCTGTTTTCTCTAGATTTGTTGGGAAGCTGATTCCATATTTCTAACTCATGGCAGGTACTTGTTTCGTAGGAATTCATTTACAGTCATGCAATGCCCTGCGTTGCGTTATTCTTGAGGATGATTTTGCTTGCATAGGATGTTACCTTATATATATATATATATTATTTTTTCTTGTGGGGTCCTAATATTATATATTTGACATCTATATATGTTCAACTCTCTCTCATGAGTGTCTTGCTTCTTTCTTTTACTATCAAGTACTTGATGTACAAAATACTTGTAAAATTCTTGATAAATAAATTTGTATTACCCGTCTTAATGAAGACTAAAAAGCCTTATAATTCTCTAATTAATAAATTTTAAATTTTTGTAGATAATTGGCTTAGCCGTCTTTTCTTCTAGTCTTGCTTTGCCTAGAAGTGCAAAAGTGTAAAGAACTTTTCAATATTTCCTTAAGATGATGATTGTAATTGACCGTCACCTTTCGGTTCTTATGTACTATTCCTTTTTCCTTTTCTTTTTCAATAGTCTCTTGGCAGTTACTTATTTTGGACAAGAAAAAAAAAATCATATTCGTTTTCTTTTTCAATAATGGATTTTTTTTTAAAAATTTATATTAAAAATATCAAATCTTGACACATGTAATCCACCCTTCTAAGTTATTAGTCATATGAAAGAAAGAAAGCTAGATTGTGATAGAGGGAGAGAGAGAGAGAGAGTTTTAGTTGGCAGACGTTGGAATGAGGTGAAGTTGGTAGTTAAAGTGGAGCCAACTGAATAAAAACCTCCCTTCATGTCGGTGTTAGATGGATCAGTTGATTGTGACTTTTCCAATTAGACATGTAATGTTGAGTCATCGATCTGACTAATATGATATTATAATGGTGCTCTTCTTTGTTTTCTTATTGTCGTTTTATGTCTAGTTGCTTTAAAATCAATGCTTTGTCGTTGAAAATGATTTTTCTTAGCTATTGCTTCCTGAGGGAACCTATAGTACTATTAACTTACAAACACTTGTAATATGATGATGGGTAATGATCTTTATTAAGATACCATATTGTAGCCCTTTTGTTTAAATCAAGTTGAAAATGACTTCTTTTCTAATTCATACATAATTAACGCCACTCTCTGTAGACCTCATTACACAAATAAACCTATTTATTTAATCAAGATACTTTTAATATTGATACCCTTGCCCTTTCAGAGTATCACTTAGTCTTTTAATCTTTTTCTTATCTTTGACGAAAAAGACTTTTTGAATTTATATTAAGACTCAGTCTCAATTTTCAATAAGTTTCGTTGGGGGTTCTAACTTAGTCTTATATTAATTATAAAAGTTTGTTTTATTTAAGACATTACAAATGGTGAGGTACTCTCATGTCTTAATATTATTTAGGGTTAGGACTCTACTAGTCGCATTAGTTTTAGTGTTCCTGTTCAGTTAGGAGGATCCGCAGTTGGAAAGTTTTTCAACACCTGGAAAAATTTCAATGGCGTCTATGAACGCTTCTTCTTCCAAGGATTTAATTCCTTTACGTACTAAGGCTACATGGCAACAAAGGGTTCGGTTCTGTTAAAATATTTCGCTATTTGTGGTTTGAGTACGTTCGTTGATTGGTAGTCTTCTTCTTGTTTTCTTCTTACGTGTGCTTCTTGTCGGTGGTCCATGCATGCTCAGAATCAAATTCTGGTACGAGCTAGTATTTCTGTCCCCTTTTAAGTGGATCTTGTAGCCAATATTGGTCCCAATTTGGAACTTTTACGTAATCTTTGCTTTGTACATCCCTATTATGCTAGAATAAGGCTATATAGGGTGTGGAGTTTGATAGTATTGATGAGATTCAAACCATTAATCTCGATCTATCATAATTTGGTATTCGATTTTTCTACTATTTATGTAATGTAATTAGTATCTTTTTCTTGTAGACGATTACTCTCTTCTTTTATGTATTAGTCGACTTTATTCTTCGTATTACAAGAGAATATGTATCCGTTTGTTCAAGCCATTTGACTGCAAGGAGATAAAAGAATTGGAGCATGGTAAGAACCAAATTTACCCGACCCAGACTTTAGCCCAATCCATCTCAACTTCCTCACTCTGTCACCTCTTGCTGGGGTCCACATGTGTTTTTGGATTAGAAAATTTCTAGATGATCGATGTCAACTTGTTCATTTGCTGTCCACATGTGTAGGCCTTTGACAATTACGCAAAAGAAAATCACACACCACCAAATACTTTTCTTTTCCCTTCTACAACTTAAATGTTTACTCACTTTGTTTGACAGGGCATGTTAGACAAATTTATTTTCTTAAAAGCTAATCTCTATTTTTCTTCTCCCGTAACGTTATAATGTTACGAGAGTCCACTAATTTTGCTATGTACAAGCAAATTTCGGCTGTATACAAGTTGCATGAATTCCACGAATGGGCCACTGATAGAAACCTCTGAATGATCAAGTCCAATTACTGAGGGCCATCCTGTTGGGCTTAAGGACCTGCATCATTGTGTGTGTTTTTCTGTGTATTCTTTTTTGCTGGCCCCTGATCCATTTTAAAGTTAAAGCTGCAAGCAAGAGGCCGCAATAGCCGAAAATGGTTAAGAAATAGACTATATTTTTTGAAACAATTTATTCACATGTATATATATTTTTCACTGAGCTAATTCTTTTACAATTTTCTTTGTTATGATTCATCAATTTGCTTAGCTCATTGCCATGAAAATATTTCTAATATATATATATATATATATATATATATATATATATATATATATATATATATCTGTTACAGGTAAATGATGAGGGACAACATTGTGAAGCTGTATCAGGTCATGGGATTCAAAAGATGGTTCGCTAAAACGCATGCTAAGACTCACAGCATTGAATGGTCTCCAAGAACAACTGATGATCAAAGTGAAATCATTGATCATGTCGAGGACAATGTAAATGGTCGTGTTGCTGATGGTGTTGTCGTGGCCGATGCTACATATATATCTTGGTTGGTGAGTGCTGTTGCTATAGATATATATAGTACTCGAAAAAGTATTGCATGAGTCTTCTGCATGATCAGCAGCAATCTTGCAATATTCCATGACTCCATTTTTTGCATAATATGTCATGTAATGCATAATCACTTATGTTAACAGCATTCTCTAAAACGTACGATCATGAACTGACAAATATATGAAAGAGTAAACAGAAATTGTAATCGTCTTGAGTGATCCATCTCACTTTGTTTTTTTCAATTTTTCTGCCTTGTATCAGAACCAACACCCTTCGGCTTTGAGTTCATATCAAGATATGATGGCTGAAGCTAAGGGGAAGAGGATTGTCGTATTCTTGGATTATGATGGAACTCTTTCACCAATTGTAAATGACCCTGACCGTGCCTTCATGTCTGATCCGGTAATTTGCAGAATTAATCATCAAATTTTCGATTCAGAGTTCAAATTGCTTCATTGTAAGTCTTAACCGTAACACCTTGAATATATATCTGCAGATGCGTTCAGCTGTACGCGAGGTTGCAAGGCGATACCCTACAGCAATAATAAGTGGCAGGAGCAGAGATAAGGTAACAAAACGACTCATCCTATTGGGAAGTAGCTAATCGTTTTTCTATATCACTCGGCTGGGGTGAAGGGAGTCTGAATATAATGTGTTGTGCATAATATTCATTCTCAGGTATATGAATTTGTGAAGTTAGATGAGGTATACTATGCTGGAAGCCATGGGATGGATATAATGGGACCTCCAATACAACTGAAGTCATATGATGGAAAGTATCAAACTAAGACCCTCGATAAGAAGGTCAGTATTCATTTGGTAAATGTGAATATAAGAAGAAAAAAAAACGTAAAAGATTGCGCGTATCATTATACCTTATGGCACTGATATACTAACTCTGACTATGGTCCTGTAGGGAAATGAATTAACCATCTTCCAGCCTGCTCAGGAGTTTCTGCCTTCAATTAAAAAGGTCCGGCAAACTTGGATGCCGAATCATTTTGGATACGTTGTTCAATACAATTGTTATTTTGCATCTCTGATATATTCAATACAATTGTTATTTTGCAACAGATGCTGAAGGAATTGCAGGAGAAGACTGGCGACATAAGTGGTACATTTGTTGAGGACAATAGGTTCTGTATATCTGTGCATTACCGACATGTCAAGGAAGAGGTAAAGAATTATTGGATATCACTTTAGTTCGATCTGGCTATTTATATTCCGTGGAAAATTTGAATAAACTTGAACAATTTTATTCTGCAGGATTATGACATACTAGAACAGAAAGTTAAGTCAATCGTTTCAAAGTACCTGCGCTTTCATATGACAAGGGGCAAAAAGGTTATGGAAATTCGCCCGTCCATAGAGTGGAATAAAGGCAATGCTCTTGTGTACTTGCTGGATACTCTGGGATTTTCCAACTCGGAAGATATGCTCCCTTTCTACATTGGTGATGACAAAACTGATGAAGATGCTTTTAAGGTATGAATTCTCAGTTTGGTTGATGAAAGTATCTGCATACATGCTAATTTCTGCATAAAGGCTCGAAACTTGCTTTCTGATTAATCTCATTGTCTCAATTGCTAGTTTAACATGCCAATTAGTTGTGTTTAGCACTCAAAAAAGAATGGTTAAAACAGAGGATTTGTTCTAGTATTAGTTCTATTATATAAAGGAGTCAATCTTCCAAAAGCCAAAAACCCCCCATTGGATGTGCGAAAAGATTGTGTCGCCTGCCCTCACATCCTAAAAACATCTTTTTCCCATACGCATGTCAGTGGTTTTGAAAAGAGTCTCTGTATTTAAGTATTTAAAAATTGACGAAAAGGATCTATTTTATGATACTTTCAGGTTCTCAAAAGTAGGGGGCAAGGGCACCCCATCATTGTATCTTCCATGGCAAGGGACACTATAGCTTCCTACTCTCTTCGTGACCCTTCAGAGGTGCTATCGTTTTTGTTACGTTTGGCAATGTGGAAAGAGAAGTCTTCTCGGTAGTTATACTTGACAAGAGTTGACTATGTTTTGTGCATATAATTTCATATTGAAGTTTAGCTATAGATTAAGGAACTAGATCTGACCGGAAAGGAAAAAAAAAAAAGTTTAAGGAATTAGATCTGATCGGAGTGGTATTTGTTAAAGGCGCTTTTTTAAACTCGCCTTGTCTACTCTTATAAAAATTACTAGTTTATATATTTTACAGTTTGCACTTTGATTAATTACTAGTATCTTTAAGTACAAATTACTGGGTCAATGTATATTTTTCTGTTTTCTTTTAATTACTAGCATCTTTGTCCCTCCCAAAAAAAAAAAAAGGAAATTGCTCGAAGAAAAAAAAAAAGAAATAGTAAAAAAGAAACCCAATTGCAGGCTAAATTAGAATAGCTCTGACACACGAATACGTCATCTTAATAATGATTCAATTTCAATGCTTAGGATATTAACGGATACTCCACGTCGTGATCCATATCAGCAGACTAATTTGACTATTTCCTCTCTATATTAGTAAATTTGCCGCGTAAATATAACATTTATAAATTATTTATTTATCATATATCTAATATTAATGCGAGAGATTAGAATGATAATTACGCAACAATCGTAGGGTAGTTTTATTTCAGTCTTTTACGCCATGTAACAAGTCATAATTTATTAATCTTGGTTGGGATTCAAAGTACTTCCTATTATGGTTAGATTCTAGTATGAGGTAAGAACTAACGGAATAAAGACCAAGAAACTTTTCAAAGTTCAGAAACCAAGTTTGAACCACAAGACTAGAATCGTGTACAAGACTGCTTTTAGTGTCTAATAATAGCTAGCAGTTTTGGGGAATAAACCAAAGAATTAAAGCCGCAATGGAGCCTTCCAAGAAAGCAGTTGCTCTTCTTTCTTTCAAATAAAGCGCACCGAAAGACATTCTCTTCTAGAACAGCTTTTAGCAGTCGCTGTCATGTTTAAATACGAAACTTAGGTATCTACCTGATAAAAATTTAATAACGAAAACTTATCTGTTAGGGTTCTGTTAATAAAAAAAATAATAAATAAAATAAAATAAATTAATCAAAAAAAAAAATATATATATATATATAAGTTACTGGTCTTCCTATTTTTTTTTCTCATGTCTTCAATCTTTTTATTTGAATTTTAACCTCTCAATATTAAATTTCTTATTCTGCTCCTGTTGTTTATAAGTGGGTGTATGGGTATAAAAAATAATTTAAATTAATCATTTTAGATCAGTAAAAAAAATGACTAAATAATTATTTATTATACTTATAATATTAATCACATTTACGAATCTAAAATTTTAAGCTCGAGACATGACAAATAATCCAACTATAACATAATTCTTCACAGATGGTGTCTGACGAGGGGTTCCCGAGCTAAGGTGAGATGTCCATTCCGAGCTGAGGCTGCTAATCAGCGCCAAGACCAGCGCGTTCAACTGAATGTCCAACCAGGATGACTGGCCCGACCCCGGAAACCCCGACCTCAGTTCCAGCTGTTCCGATGGGACATAAAGCACTGATGGGACATAAAGTTGCACCGCATTAAATGCTGTCAGACTTGAATTTAGTATAAATAGAGCTCCACCCTCTTCATTTAAGGAGGTAACTCATCATTAAATGCTCTCAGCTACCTAGCTAGCTCGGACATACTAATCATTCGTGCGCCCGAGGGAAAAATTCGGGTCATCACCCCGCTTTTTCTTTCTTTCCCTTGTGCAGATCTGGTAGCCGACCAGGAAAGTACGGCTCGGAGGCCAACCTGAAAAGTCCAGCTCGGCGCAAGTAGCTCCCAACTTCAACTGTGAGATTTCCAACCTCGACAGTTTGGCACCGCCTGTGGGAAAACAAAGAGTTCTTTTATCACTCTCTTTACCACTCATTGAGAAACCATTATGGTGCAAACTAGAAGCCACAGCACACCAGTAGAGGATTCGCCCAACCCGGAAGGGGACCTCGAAACCACGCAGGTGCCTAGGCAAAACCTAACCCAAGCCGACGTTGGAACGAGCCAACGTATACACTTAGTCACTCAAACCAACCCTACAGCAGAAGGAGACCCCAACTCCAGCCTATCACCGGAGATAAGGATGATGCTGAGTGTCGAGGTTGGAAATCTCACAGTTGAAGTTGGGAGCTACTTGCGCCGAGCTGGACTTTTCAGGTTGGCCTCCGAGCCGTACTTTCCTGGTCGGCTACCAGACCTGCACAAGGAAAATAAGGAAAAGGCGGGGTGATGACCCGAATTTTCCCCTCGGGTGCACGAATGATTAGTATGTTCGAGCTGGCTAGGTAGCTGAAAATATTTAATGACGAGTTACCTCCTTAAATGAATAGGATGAAGCTCTATTTATACTAAATTCAAGTCTGGCAGCATTTAATGCGGTGCAACTTTATGTCCCATCAGTGCTTTATGTTCCATCGGAACAGCTGGAACTGAGGTCGGGGTTTCCAGGGTTGGGCCAGTCATCCTGGTTGGACATCTAGTTGAACGCGATAGTCTTGGCGCTGATTAGCCCGCCTTAGCTCGGAATGGGCATCTCATCTCAGCTCGGGAACCCCTCGTCAATTCCCCCTCCCTCCAAGTCGAGATCGAGAGGGTGAGATCTAGAATTGGGAGTTGCTCCCGAGCTGTAGGTGTCCGACCCCGTAAGAGTAGGGATGGCCATGTCAGCGGTGCATGCCCAACGGATGGCTGACACGTCACCTGGCGGTTCTGAAGAGACGGGACGTTTGGGCTACCCGAGGCGACTTTCAGGGGCGCCTATAAATAGGGCTTTAGCATCCGAGATTCATTTCACACTTCCCTTTCAATCTCTCAAGAATTTAGGTCAGACACCAGAGTGGTCAGACGAAATTAGCTTGGAAGGAACCTTCTCGGGATTTGTCAGCTCGGAGCCAGCTTGGTCGGTCGCACTCCGCAGTCAAGAGCAGTAGGTACGTCCCGACTCCCTTTAGTCATTCCTGTACATTTATATTCAGTATGTAGACAGGATGAAGAGGTCGGAGTCGGAAGATTCTCAGGCTATGGAAGTAAGGTCCTATGGTGGAGATGAGAGTCCATTGAGCTCGGAATCTACCTCAAATAAGGACCAGGGTGGAGAGAGCACCAGTTCGTCTTCTGGGCCGGCTCGAAAATCTGGGCCCGGGGAGAGCGATGATGACTGCCAAGTTATTGGGGTCAGACTGGCGCAAGAAGAGGCAGAGGCGGATCCTTTGGCCAACCTAGAAGACTTGGGTGATAGGGAGGATGACGAGCCATTGAACCAGTTGGAGGGGGTCGAGATACCTCACGAGTACCTAGCTGGAGTTTCCGCATCGGAGCTGACTGAAGCTGTCCCGATTAGGGCAGTCCGACCCTGGAGTTCAGCTACAGCCAGTTGTTCGTCAGTTCGGGGGAAGAGGGTAGAGCAGTTATTCGCTTGTTACAAGCGCGAGTGTCATTCTACCATTGAGATGACTAACGCTCGGCTGAGAGACTGGTCGGTGGACCGACACCACAAACTGAAGGTCCCAGGTCGGAATGAAGCTGCCTGCTATCCTCCGCCCGATCACTTTACTATTTATGACCTCGCCTTCGACGTCGTTCGGCTTCCACTCCCCAGCTTCATTGTCAGCATTCTGAATTACTTTGAGCTTAGCCCGGGCCAGATGTCACCGAACGGTTGGGCCATAATGGTGGCATTCTTCGTGTTCTGCCTTGAGAGGAGGATAGAGCCGACCTTGTGACGGTTCAAGTATTTTTTTGTTTGCAAGCCCAACCCGAAGCAGCCAGGCTGGTTCCACTTTGCAGCTCGGGTCAACAATGCCATATTCACCAAGTGGCACTCTTCTAACAAGGGCTGGCACAACGACTACTATTGGGTCGGGTCGGTCGTGAACCCGGGGTGCAGGATGGATTGGAATCTTTCCCTAAAAAAGACTTTGAATGATGACCCCAAGCTTTCAAAAGAGGAACTTGCCAAGGTCAGGGTGTTGAGGCCCGAGCCGGGTATGCTGATCGACATCGATAGTGTCCTCAGGTGGGATAGGATCTGGAAATCCAAGTTATTCGGGAGAGAACCCGACCTGAGCGAGGAGCACCCCCACTTACTTCTCGAGCCTGAAGAGAATGCTCATTCCGACTCAGAAGAGGGTCAGTTCGCAGGATCAATGCCCGACCTCCCCATCTCCTTGTTTGTTGTTGCTCTTCTCGATTGGTAATTGGCCATTTTTCACCTTTTTTTCCTTTGTTTTTACAGGCATGGCAGATACGGTAAAGCTCGCATACCTCCAGAGAAGGAGAAAGCCCGACGTCAGTGGCGAAGCCTCGGCTCGGTCCAGCTTGGGCTCCGTCCCTCAGGAGCAGAGGCAGCGGTCCGGGGGCCATGCGCGGGAGGTTGGCGCTGAGGTCTCGTCGGGGTCTCCTTTGCCAAAAAGAGCGAGCTCGGGTGTGGCAATCCCCGAGCGCTCAGCATCCCGTCCTGACAACAGGAAGCGACCTCGGTCCGAATACTCCGGGAAGGGCAAGGCCACGGAGGTGAGCCCTCCCAATAAGGATTTTGTGGAGGCTGCAAAGGTCGCCCGCGATCCCCAGTTGATGTCGGTCCCGGCAGAGCAGCTTTCCCTTGACCTGAGGACGGCCATAGTTACGGTAAGGCATATCTAGACATGCCGTCATGGTCTCTTTGTTGATTACTTTGACTGACCACTTTGTTATCTTTCGCGCAGGCTGAGTCCCACATCCTTACAGCACCCGGCCTACTTGCCCGGGCCCAAACTTATTGTGTGGAGCTCGAGCAGCGCTACACATATTCCCGAGCCGAGCTAGAGGCCTTTTAGGGCGGATGCGGCCCAGAGGCAAAGAGCGGATGAGACCGAGATCGCCCGGCTAAAGAAGGAGCTCGAGGCTGAGAAGTCCCGGCGCGAGGTCGCGGCCAAGGACGTTGAGCGCTATAAGCGGGAGAAGCGTGAGGCCGAGGCGAAGCTTAAGGACCTCTTGGATCAGGTCGGCCCACGAGGGGAGAAGGCAGTGGAATCCTTTAAGTCCAGCCAAGAGGCTGTAGACTGGCTAGCCACTGAGGGTGGGGTGATGGCCCGGTACGCCGAGTTGGAGTACTATTTTCGAGGCCAAGTTGCAGCTCGCGAGAGAGCGAAGACTTTTTTACCTGCCACCAAGAACGATTATATCGAGATCTTGGAGGCCCCGGCCCAGGAATTCTGGGAGATTCCTGAGCTACCGGCCGACCTGACGTCCCAGGCCAAGGAGGTACTGGAATTTGTTCAGAAGGGTATGGACCAGATCGGTGACATAGCCGAGGCCACCACTTCCTCCGCTGCTCCTAAGTAATTTTGTAAAGTCGCCCGGGTCGGGCTTTTGTAATTCTGCCCAGGTTGGGCTTGTGTAATCGTTCTTCAATTTAATGAAATGTCTATTTTATTTTTATTTGTGTTTTGGTCGAGTTTGTACGCGTGTACCTTTCTCTTCACAAATTTTTCTTAAGTAAGTGGGGTCGGACCAATTTAATGGATCATTCAAACTTAAGCATAATGAACTGAGCTGGACGCGATTAATGAATTATCATCCTAATCCGAGCTGGTTAATTGGGCAACTGTATAATCGTCACAGACCTGGACTCGTCAGTCCGATTTAAAATTGGTCAAACTAATGTTGACAAATGTTGAGCTCGAGTTCGGACCCCAAACTAACATACCGACCTGAAGCCGGATTATATCGAGTTGGAACTCAATCCGAACTGGCAAAACTTAAAAACAAATGATTATCGATTATACCCTAGCTGGGACTTTGTCCGAGTTGGTTTTATTGACCATTAGCTCGCGATTAAGCGTGGGCACCGTGTTAATCCGAGTTGGTAGTAGCTTTGTAGCTGAGGCAATTTGGGCCCGGGTCAAGAATTGCGCTGGTTTTGTTGCTTGTTCCCAGGTCGGGCATTGCACTTGTTTGTAAAGATGCATTGTATTGAGTTTGTACAAGCAATGTCTTGGCCCGGGGCCTTTACAAGATTTCTCGGCTCGGGGCCGTTACAAAATATTCTGGCTCGGGGCCGTTACAAAATATTTTGGCTCGGGGCCGCTTAGACAAAATATCGCTTCAGGTGTTCTGAGTGCCATGCGTTCTTCAACAGTTTTCCGTTCTTGTCGCGGAGGTAGAAGGTCCCAGGTCGGACTTCTTTCACGACTTCGTAGGGTCCCTCCCAAGTCGGGGAGAGCTTGTTACTGGAGCGCGGCGAAAAGATGGCCTTCCTGAGCACGAGGTCGTCAACCTTAATAGGCTTAGGCTTAACATGTTTGGCAAAGGCCCTTTGCATGACAGCTTTGCTAGCCAGCATTCTGATTTGAGCTTTAGCTCGAAGCTCTTCAGCGAGGTCGAGCTCTTCACGGATCCGTGCTCCGTTTATTTTTGGATCATTGTGGAGGGTTCTACTGGTCGGAGACCCGATCTCCACTGGCAGCACTGCTTGAGTGCCGAAGGTCAGTTCGAAGGGCGATTCTCCTGTTGCCGAGGTGGTATTGGTTCGTTGAGCCCACAACACCTCGGGAAGAATTGATGCCCATTGGCTTTCTGCTTCCTCCAGCTTGGTTTTTAGGCCCTGCAAAATGATTTGGTTAGTCCTTTCAACTTGGCCATTACTTTGAGGGTGAGCAATAGATGAGAATCTGAGGTTGATCCCAATCTCCGCACATTTGCCTCGAAAGTATGCACTGTCGAATTGCTTGCCATGGTCAGTGATGATGACCTTCGATACCCCAAATCGGTAAATGATGTTTTTCTATACGAAATCCCAGGCTGCCTTTTCTGTTATTCTAGCAACACCTTCAGCCTCGGGCCATTTGGTGAAGTAGTCTATAGCTACGAAGGCGTGTTTCTTTTAGCCGACACTGGTCGGCAATGGGCCGATGATGTCTAGACCCCACTGATAGAATGGCCATGGGCTTATCATCACTGTGAGGTCCACCGCAGGCTTCCTCTGTACATTGGCGAACCTCTGGCAGGTGTCGCACTTTTTTACATACTCTTTGGCATCTTGCTCTAAGGTTGGCCAGAAATAGCCTTGCCTTAATGCCTTTTGAGCCAGAGCTTTGCCTCCCAAGTGGTTTCCACATACCCCTTCATGAATCTCCCGGAGTACATAGTTTCCCTCTTCGGGTCCAACACATTTCAAGAGAGGCCAAGTGTAGGCTCTCTTATAGAGTTGCCCGACAATTATGACAAACCTTGAGGCCTGTTTCATGAGTTTCCGAGCTGCTTTTTCATCTTTTGGGGTCATACCCCCCTCCAAGTAGTCCACAATTGGTTTGGTCCAATCTGGGCTTAGATTGAGCTTGGCTACGGCTTGCACCCCCAACTGAATACTAGGTTCGGATACTTCTTTCACATAGACCAGGGCAGGTCGGCTCTCACCCAAGGCCAACATGGACAGGGCATCAGCCTTCATATTCTTTTCCCTAGGAATCTGCTGTATCATGAACCTTTTTAGCGCTAAGGTCAAATCCTTGACTCTGTTGAGGTAGGCCAGCATAGTACTGTCCTTGGCTTCGAACTCTCCCGATATCTGACTAGAAACCAATTGAGAGTCGGTGCTCAGGTCGACTGTCTGTGCCCCGAGCTGAGCTGCGATTTTCAGTCCTGCAATCACCGCTTTGTATTATGCTTCATTGTTGGACGCCGGAAAGATGAACTTGAGGGAGTATTGGTGCTCATGTCGGGTTGGGTCGAGGATAACCACCCCAGCTCCGCTTCCAGACTTCCCTGAGGCCCCATTCACATGGACCTTCTACACGTCCTCCGGGTCATGCTCTGCTCGACCAGTGCATTCTACAACAAAGTCCGCGATGGCTTGGGCTTTGATGGCTGTCCTGGGTTGGTAGGTGATGTCGAATTGACTCAGCTCAACTGCCCATTTCAGTAGCCTGCCCGACGCCTCTGGCTCGTGCATGATGGACTTGAGCGGGGCATCCGTCATGACCTTAACTGGATGAGCATCAAAGTATGGCTTCAACTTTCTTGCCGCTGTGATGAGCGCGAGGGCGAGTTTTTCCAAGGAGGAGTATCTCACCTCGGACCCTTGCAAGGTTTTGCTAACATAATAGACCGGCTTCTGCTCCTTTCTTTCTTCTCGGACTAGTACCGCCGCCACTGTTGTCCCCGAGCACGCTAAGTATAGTACCAGCTCCTCCCTCACCTCAGGTCGGGATAACAGGGGTGGCGAAGTTAGATACCTTTTCAGCTCTTGGAAGGCGTTCTGGCATTCCGCAGTCCATTCAAAGTTCTTAGGATTCCTTAATATTTTGAACAGAGGAGCACACTTGTTAGCCGACCTGGACATGAATCTGCTAAGCTCTGCGACCTTGCCTGCTAAGACCTGGACGTCCTTCACGCAGTTCGGCGGCGCCAGGTCAAGTATCGCCTGTACCTTCTCCGGGTTGGCTTCTATTCCACGAGCTGTGACCATGAAACCCAGAAATTTGCCTGCCTTGACGCCGAATGCGCACTTTTTCGGGTTCAGTTTTATCCCGAAGTGCTCCATTACGGCGAAGGCTTCAGCCAGGTCGGCTACATGGTCTTCCGCCCTTCTGCTCTTGACCAACATGTCATCTACATAGATTTTCATATTCCGGCCAATCTGATTTTTGAAGACCTTGTTCACCATCCGAGTGTAGGTAGCTCCAGCATTCTTGAGGCCAAAAGGCATGACCTCATAGTAGTAGAGTCCTTTATCGGTGGTGAAGGCGGTCTTCTCTTTGTCTCCGGGAGCCATCTTGATTTGATTATAGCCTTTGAAGGCATCCATGAAAGAGAGTAGCTCGAATCCGGAGGTGGCGTCCACCATCTGATCGATCCGTGGTAGGGGAAAGCAGTCCTTAGGGCAGGCTTTGTTGAGGTCGGTGAAGTCTATACACAGTCTCCATCCACCCGAGGACTTAGTCACCAGCACCACATTGGACAACCAGGTTGGGTACTGTATTTCCTTTATGTGGCCGGCGTCCACTAACTTGTCCACCTCTTTTGTTATGATTTGTTGTTTATCATAATGGAAGTGCCTGCGCTTTTGCTTTACCGGATAGTGATTTGGGTCGGCATTCAGGTGATGCTCAATCACACCCGGGTCAATACCTGTCATGTCAGAGGCAGACCAGGCAAATATATGTTCATTCTTTAAAAGAAATTGGTTTATACCTTTCTTGAGATTGGTAGAGAGTTCACTCCCGATCCTTGCTCTCTTGGTTTCATCAGAGAGCTCCACCTCCTGAAGGTCTTCAGCCGGGCTTCCTCTCTTAGCATCTCTCTTTTCTTCGAGCAAATCTGGTCCCCAGCCGATCTGATACTTGGGCCGGAGTGAGTTTTCATAACATTCCCAGGCTGAGAGCTGGGCTCCGTGAATAGTGACCACACCGGTCGGGGTCGGGAATTTTAGGGCCTGGTGGTAAGTTGAAGGGACGGCCCTGAAGTGATTGAGTGCCACCCGACCTAAGATCCCATTGTAAGTGGAGGTACAGTCCATTACAATGAAGTTGGCTTGCATCGACACCCACTTATCCCCATCTACCAGCTTCAGCGGAAGGTTGATGACCCCTTCGCCTCGGTGGGATTGCCCGGTGAAACCAGCTAAAGTACCTCTCAACGGCCTGAGTCGGCTCCTGTCCAACCCCATTTGCTCAAAAGCGCTAAGGAACAAGACTTCTGCCGAGCTCCCGATGTCCACCATCAACCTCTTGACGGTGAAGTTGGCTATTTCAGCGCTGACCACCAGTGGGTCGTCATGGGGCAATATCACCCCCTCCAAGTCTTCTGAGGAGAAGGTGAGCTCCTACCTTTCCGGGGCCGGTCCCCGCACTGGTCCATACTCCCTCCCAGCACGAACATAACCCTTCCTGCCTGCCGAGGTCTCTCCTCCTGACGCCAGTCCTCAGGCAATGGTCTCAATCACAACCAAGCGTCCGCCCCTAGCCTGGCGCCTGGGTGGACTCCTCTCCCTATCCCTTTGGTCGGGATTCTGGGTCGGCTGCAGATCTACATATCTCCGGAGGTAGCCTCGGGCTATCAGTGTCTCAATCTCCTGTTTCAAGTCTTTGCACTCTTCGATGGTATGGTCGTAGTCCATATAGTAGCGGCAATACTTGGTTCTATTGCGCTTCTCGGGTCGGCCTTTCATCCTCGGAGCTGGAGGCAGGTGGTTCTGGTGTTGGATCTCCATCAGGATCTGCTCCCTCGAGGTGTTAAGGGGAGTGAACATAGTGAACCGGGGGTTCTGCTTTGGCTGTTGAGGCTGCTTGCCTCGGTCATTCTGGACTTTACCCCCAGGTTGGGCTCGGGAGGTCTCTCCCTTCTTGCTGGCTTCCTTCTCCTTGTCATCATCCCTCTTCGCCTGATGGATTTCTTCCGAGTGTATGTACCCTTCTGCTCGTACCATCAACTCGGATATAGTGTCCACGGGGTCGATTGCCAGTGAGGATGTGAGGGGGCCCGACCTGAGCCCGTTCTTGTAAGCCATCAACCTCATGGAGTCCTCCAGGTTGGGAATTCGGAAGGACTCTTTATTGAATCTGGCCGTTTAAGCCCTCAAACTTTCCCCTCTATGTTGCTTCACCAACAGCAATGTAGAAGTATGTTGGTCAAGAGCAGAAGGGCGGAAGACCATGTAGCCGACCTGGCTGAAGCCTTCGCCGTAATGGAGCACTTTGGGATAAAACTGAACCCAGAAAAGTGGCATTCGGCGTCAAGGCAGGCAAATTTCTGGGCTTCATGGTCACAGCCCGCGGAATAGAAGCCAACCCGGAGAAGGTATAGGCGATACTTGATCTGGAGCCGCCGAACTGCGTGAAGGATGTCCAGGTATTAGCAGGCAAGGTCGCAGCACTGAGCAGATTCATGTCCAGGTCGGCTGACAAGTGTGCTCCTCTGTTCAAAATATTAAGGAATCCTAAGAACTTTGAATGGACTGTGGAATGCCAGAACGCCTTCCAAGAGCTGAAAAGGTATCTAACTTCGCCACCCCTGTTATCCCGACCTGAGGTGGGGGAAGAGCTGGTATTATATTTAGCGTGCTTGGGGACAGCAGTGGCGGCGGCACTAGTCCGAGAAGAAGGAAAGGAGCAGAAGCCGGTCTATTATGTTAGCAAAACCTTGCAAGGGGCCGAGGTGAGATACTCTTCCTTGGAAAAACTTGTCCTCGCGCTCATCACAGCGGCAAGAAAGTTGAAGCCATACTTTGATGCTCATCCAATTAAGGTCATGACGGATGCCCTGCTCAAGTCCATCATGCACGAGCCAGAGGCGTCGGGCAGGCTACTGAAATGGGCAGTTGAGCTGAGTCAATTCGACATCATTTACCAGCCCAGGACAACCATCAAAGCCCAAGCCATCGCGGACTTTGTTGTAGAATGCACTGGCCGAGCAGAGCATGACCCGGAGGACGTGTGGAAGGTCCATGTGGATGGGGCCTCAGGGAAGTCTGGAAGCGGAGCTGGGGTGGTCATCCTCGACCCAACCCGGCATGAGCACCAATACTCACTCAAGTTCACCTTTCCGGCATCCAACAATGAAGCAGAATACGAAGCAGTGATTGCAAGACTGAAAATTGTAGCTCAGCTTGGGGCACAGACAGTCGACTTAAGCACCGACTCTCAATTGGTTTCTAGTCAGATATCGGGAGAGTTCGAAGCCAAGGACAGTACTATGCTGGCCTACCTCAACAGAGTCAAGGATTTGACCTCAGCGCTCAGAAGGTTCACGATACAGCAGATTCCTAGGGAAGAGAATATGAAGGCTGATGCCCTGTCCAGGTTGGCCTTGGGCGAGAGCCGACCTGCCCTGGTCCATGTGGAAGAAGTATCCGAACCTAGTATTCAGTTGGGGGTGCAAGCCGTAGCCGAGCTCAATCTAAGCCCAGATTGGACCAAACCAATCGTGGACTACTTGGAGGGGGGTATGACCCCAGAAGATGAAAAAGCAGCTCGAAAACTCATGAAACAAGCCTCAAGGTTTGTCATAATTGCCGGGTAACTCTATAAAGGAGCCTACACTTGGCCTCTCTTGAAATGTGTTGGACCCGAAGAGGGAAACTATGTACTCCGGGAGATTCATGAAGGGGTATGTGGAAACCACTTGGGAGGTAAAGCTCTGGCTCGGAAGGCATTAAGGCAAGGCTATTTCTGGCCAACCTTAGAGCAAGATGCCAATGAGTATGTAAAAAAGTGCGACACCTGCCAGAGGTTCGCCATTGTACAGAGGAAGCCTGCGGTGTACCTCACAGTGATGATAAGCCCATGGCCATTCTATCAGTGGGGTCTAGACATCATCGGCCCATTGCCGACCAGTGTCGGCCAAAAGAAACACGCCTTCGTAGCTGTAGACTACTTCACCAAATGGCCCGAGGCTGAAAATGTTGCTAGAATAATAGAAAAGACACCCTGGGATTTCGTATGGAAAAATATCATTTGCCGATTTGGGGTACCGAAGGTCATCATCACTGACCACGGCAAGCAATTCGACAGTGCATACTTTCGAGGCAAATGTGCCGAGATTGGGATCAACCTCAGATTCTCATCTATTGCTCACCCTCAAAGTAATGGCCGAGTTGAAAGGACTAACCAAATCATTTTGCAGGGCCTGAAAACCAAGCTGGAGGAAGCAGAGGGCCAATGGGCATCAATTCTTCCCGAGGTGTTGTGGGCTCAACGAACCAACACCAGCTCTGCAACGGGAGAATCGTCCTTCGAACTGACCTTCGGCACTCAAGCAGTGCTGCCAGTGGAGATCGGGTCTCCGACCAGTAGAACCCTTCACAATGATCCAGAAATAAACGGAGCACGGATCCATGAAGAGCTCGACCTCGCTGAAGAGCTTCGAGCTAAAGCTCAAATCAGAATACTGGCCAGCAAAGCTGCCATGCAAAGGGCCTTTGCCAAACAGGTTAAGCCTAAGCCTATTAAGGTTGGCGACCTCGTGCTCAGGAAGGCCATCTTTTCGCCGTGCTCCAGTAACAAGCTCTCCCCGACTTGGGAGGGACCCTACGAAATCGTGAAAGAAGTCCGACCCGGGACCTTCTACCTCCGCGACAAGAACGAAAAACTGTTGAAGAACGCATGGCACTCAGAACACCTGAAGCGATATTTTGTCTAAGAGGCCCCGATTTGAAATATTTTGTAACGGCCCCGAGCCGAGAAATCTTGTAAAGGCCCTAGGCCAAGATATTGCTTGTACAAACTCAATACAATGCATCTTTACAAACAAGTGCAATGCCCGACCTGGGAACAAGTAACAAAACTAGCGCAATTCCCGACCCGGGCCCAAATTTCCTCAGCTACAAAGCTACTACCAACTCGGATTAACGCGGTAGCCACGCTTAATGGCGAGCTAATGGTCAAGAAAACCAGCTCGGACAAAGTCCCAGCTAAGGTATAATCGATAATCATTTCTTTTTAAGTTTTGCCAGTTCGAATTGAGTTCCAGCTCGGTATAATCCGGCTTCAGGTCAGTATGTTAGTTTGGGGTCCGAAGTCGAGCTCAACATTTGTCAACATTAGTTTGACCAATTTCAAATCGGACTGACGAGTCCAGATCGGCAACGATTATACAGTTGCCCAATTAACCAGCTCGGATTAGGATGATAATTTATTAATCACGTCCAGCTTGGTTCATTACGCTTAAGTTTGAATGATCCATTAAATTGGTCCGACCCCACTTACTTAAGAAAAATTTGTGAAGAGAAAGGTACACGCGTACAAAATCGACCAAAACACAAATAAATATAAAATAGAAATTTCATTAAATTGAAAAACGATTATACAAGCCCAACCTGGGCAGAATTACAAAAGCCCGACCTGGGCGACTTTACAAAATTACTTAGGAGCAGCGGTGGAAGTGGTGGCCTCGGCTACGTCGCCGATCTGGTCCATACCCTTCTGAACAAATTCCAGTACCTCCTTGGCCTGGGACGTCAGGTCGGCTGGTAGCTCAGGAATCTCCCAGAATTCCTGGGGCGGGGCCTCCAAGATCTCGATATAATCATTCTTTGTGGCAGGGAGAAAAGTCTTCGCTCTCTCGCGAGCTGCAACTTGGCCTCGGAAATAGTACTTCAACTCGGCGTACCGGGCCATCACCTCACCCTCAGTGGCTAGCCAGTCTACAGCCTCTTGGCTGGACTTAAAGGCTTCCACTGCCTTCTCCCCTCGCGGGCCGACCTGATCCAAGAGGTCCTTAAGCTTCGCCTCGGCCTCACGCTTCTCCCGCTTATAGCGCTCAACGTCCTTGGCTGCGGCCTCGCGTCGGGACTTCTTAGCCTCAAGCTCCTTCTTTAGCCGGGCAATCTCCGTCTCATCCGCTCTTTGCCTCTGGGCCGCATCCACCCTAAAGGCCTCTAGCTCGGCTCGGGAATCTGTGTAGCGCTGCTCGAGCTCCACACATTAAGTCTGGGCCCAGGCAAGTAGGCCGGGTGCTGTAAGGATGTGGGACTCAACCTGCACGGAAGATAGCAAAGTGGTCAGTCAAAGTAATCAACAAAGAGACCATGACGGCACGTCTAGATATGCCTTACCATAACTATGCCCGTCCTCAAGTCAAGGGAAAGCTGCTCCGCCGGGACCGACACTAACTGGGGATCACGGGCGACCTTTGCAGCCTCCACAAAATCCTTATTGGGAAGGCTTACCTCCGTGGCCTTGCCCTTCCCGGAGTACTCGGACCGGGGCCACTTCCTATTGTCAGGACGGGATGCTGAGCGCTCGGGGATCGCCATACCCGAGCTCGCTCTCTTTGGCAAAGGAGACCCCGACGAGACCTCAGCGTCAACCTCCGGCGCATGGCCCCCGGACTGCTGCCTCTGCTCCTGAGGGACGGAGCCTAAGCCGGACCGAGCCAAGGCTTCGCCACTGGCGTTGGGCTTTCTCCTTCTCTGGAGGTACGCAAGCTTTACCGTATCCGCCATGCCTGCAAAAACAAAGGAAAAGAAAGGTGAAAAATGGCCAATTACCAATCGAGAATAGCAACGACAAACCAGGAGACGGGGAGGTCGGGCATTGATCCTGCGAACTGACCCTCTTCTAAGTCGGAATGAGCATTCTCTTCAGGCTCGGGAAGTAAGTGGGGGTGCTCCTCGCTCAGGTCGGGTTCTCTCCCGAATAACTTGGATTTCTAGATCCTGTCCCACCTGAGAACACTATCGATATCGATCAGCATACCCGGCTCGGGCCTCAGCACCCTGACCTCGGCAAGTTCCTCTTTTGAAAGCTTGGGGTCGTCATTCAAAGTCTTTTTTAGGGAAAGATTCCAATCCATCCTGCACCCCGGGTTCACGGCCGACCCGACCCAATAGTAGTCGTTGTGCCAGCCCTTGTTAGAGGAGTGCCACTTGGTGAATATGGCATTGTTGACTCGAGCTGCGAAGTGGAACCAACCTAGCTACTTCTGGTTGGGCTTGCAAACAAAAAAATGCCTAAACCGGCGCAAGGTCGGCTCTATCATCCTCTCAAGGCAGAACACGAAGAATGCCACCATTATGGCCCAACCGTTCGGTGACATCTGGCCCGGGCTAAGCTCAAAGTAATTTAGAATGCCGACAATGAAGCTGGGGAATGGAAGCCAAACGATGTCGAAGGCGAGGTCATAAATAGTAAAGTGATCAGGCGGAGGATAGCAGGCAGCTTCATTCCGACCTGGGACCTTCAGTTTGTGGTGTCGGTCCACTGACCAGTCTCTCAGCCGAGCGTTAGCCATCTCAATGGTAGAATGACACTCGCGCTTGCAACAAGCGAATAACTGCTCTATCCTCTTCCCCCGAACCGACGAACCACTGGCTGTAGCTGAACTCCGGGGTCAGACTGCCCTAATCAAGACAGCTTCAGTCGGCTCTGATGCGGAAACTCCAGCTAGGTACTCGTGAGGTATCTCGACCCCCTCCAACTGGTTCAATGGCTCGTCATCCTCCTTATTACCCAAGTCTTCCAGGTCGGCCAAAGGATCCGCCTCTGCCTCCTCTTGCGCCAATCTGACCCCAATAACTTGGCAATCATCATCGCTCTCCCCGGGCCCAGATTTCGAGCCGGCCCAGAAGACGAACTGGTGCTCTCCCCACCCTGGTTCCTATTTGAGGTAGATTCCGAGCTCGATGGACTCTCATCTCCACCATAGGACCTTACTTCCATAGCCTGAGAATCTTCCGACTCTGACCTCCCCATCCTGTCTACAGACTGAATATAAATGTACAGGAATGACTAAAGGGAGTCGGGATGTACCTACTGCTCTTGACTGCGGAGTGCGACCGACCAAGCTGGCTCCGAGCTGACAAATACCGAGAAGGTTCCTTCCGAGCTAATTGCGTCCGACTACTCTGGTGTCCGACCTAAAATTCTTGAGAGATTGAAAGCGAAGTGTGAAATGAATCTCGGATGCTAAGGCCCTATTTATAGGCGCCCCTGAAAGTCGTCTCAGGTAGCCCAAACGTCGCGTCTCGTCAGAACCGCCAGGTGACGTGTCAACCATCCGTTGGGCATGCACCGCTGACATGGCCATCCCTATTCTAACGGGGTCGGACACCTACAGCTCGGGAGCAACTCCCAATTCTAGATCTTACCCTCTCGATCTTGACTTAGGGAGGGGGAATTGACGAGGGGTTCCCGAGCTGAGGTGAGATGTCCATTCCGAGCTGAGGCGGGCTAATCAGCGCCAAGACCAGCGCGTTCAACTGAATGTCCAACCAGGATGATTGGCCCGACCCCGGAAACCCCGACCTCAGTTCCAGCTGTTCTGATGGGATATAAAGCACTGATGGGATATAAAGCTGCACCGCATTAAATGCTGTCAGACTTGAATTTAATATAAATAGAGCTCCACCCTCTTCATTTAAAGAGGTAACTCGTCATTAAATGATCTCAGCTACCTAGCCAGCTCGGACATACTAATCATTCGTGCGCCCAAGGGGAAAATCCGGGTCATCACCCCGCCTTTTCCTTTTTTTCCTTGTGCAGGTCTGGTAGCCGACCAGAAAAGTACGGATCGGAGGCCAACTTAAAAAGTCCAATTCGGCGCAAGTAGCTCTCAACTTTAACTGTGAGATTTCTAATATCGACAGTGTCCATGTGGGGTAACAAACCATCTTTATCAACGATTTAAAGTATGTTTAGTGTTAACCAAATGCAGTAATTAGCTTTTCAATCTTAGTGAAGCAGCATGTGCGAATTGAAGTGGGGCAACATCAGATTGGTGCTAAATGTGGTCATAGAGACTATGGTTGCATCTGATTACAAATTGGTCACACACGTGACCATGCTCACAGCCCAGAATCTAGTGGGTCAGATTATTCTTTAAATAAAACCCACAAATGTTGCTCCCTTTGCAAGGCTGCTGTACTACTACCATTAGGCACCGTAAATTCTAGATGATGTGAGGTGCTCACTGAAACTCCTGTCACGTAGATCACCGTCAAACCGTTAAGGGATTGCACTTCACAATTAAACGCTTATTTAAGCACCTTGACACTTACTATAGTGTCACATATCGCTACCACTTTATATTTGGAGATCACATTCAATTATTTGGAATAGTCAGGGGCGCAAGTATTTAGAGCTAGTGGACTGTAATTTTTATTGGTTCAAAATAATGTTAAAAATTAAGTATTTTTTAAAAAATTTTAATTAAAAAAATTAATTAATTCTCACTAGAAAAAAATATACTTATATAGTTAAAAAATTATTTATTTTAGCCTCTAAGCAGCTTTCACTGGCCCAAAATAACGTTAAAAAATCTATGTATTTTTTTTTTTTAAATTTAAAAATTTATGTATTTTTAGTTAAAAAAATTAATTAACTCCTACTAAAAAAAAAATTACTCATATAATTAAAAAATTATTTATTTTAACCTCCACTAAAAAAAATTCTACTGTTGAGATAAAACTAAAGAATACAGTAAGACCTCCTATGTCATTTGAGGAGACGTGCCAAACTCCTCTATAGCTAGAGGGGAGAGTCACATTTAGCCAAGAAGGCACGACTAGATACGGACAGTTTTGTTACACACATTGTCCCTTAAGGTTATGAAGAGATTTGAACCATTTATTATTTGATTCAACATGGTGAAGGGATGATGATAACTACGAAAAAGAAACTTGTTTATTTAAGCACTTATTATAATCACTTTATTTTTGTTAGATCAAACAATTAATACTCCAAAACACGAGACAATATAGAGTTACTTATATCAAAAGAAAAGTAGAATGTATAATCTAAAACTAAAACTTTAATACATTATAAGAGTTGTTCCTGCTATTTACCCATATGTAAAATATATACATGTAATTAAAAAATTAAATCGTTCATTTTGATATATCGAGAATTAAATTGTCAAACACTTCTATCCTCAAAGACCACTGGGGATAGTTACTCTATATTAATTGGATTTGTACTAAATTGTCAACAAGTTTGGTATAAATTTGAATTCTCTCATATAATATAATATTATAAAAAAATTTAATAATAATAATACGTCTAAATTATTTTAATCTAAATGTATTATCATTATTAAAAAAAATTTAAATAAACATATCATTAGTATTATATCTCTCTCGTATTATTATAATACGAGAGGATTAAAATATAGTAGAGTGCTGCCCTCGGTAGACCTGCAAGCAGTGTCAATTACTCCACAAGCAGTGTCGTCTTGGTGCGGAAAAAGACAAAACCTGTTTTACTTTTTACATTTGGATATTCACCGTAACGGCCGCAAACGGACAAAATAAGTCCATTTTCGACAATTACCATCACCAAATACAGACAAAAAGAATGGCAACAAGCGTAAATAAAGATAAACCTCAAGGGCAAATAAACATCCAGTTGCGATAAGAAGGTTGGCAACAATAACAACAAACAATAAATTAAAGAAAAGTAGAGAAGCGATGCGTGTATCTGCACACAATATGTCCATTTTGGTCTAAAAATGTATATGTATATATATAACATATAAAAGTTAAAAATAAATATTGAATAAGGTGCGATGAATCGGTGACAAAGGAGATTGTGTAGCTGCTGGCGATGCGACGAAGCGTAGTCAACTCAGTCGAGAGTTCTGGAGCATCATCGACGATTCGAAGTCCGGCGAGGAGATCGGAGGTAATTTTCCGGCGATTGTGATTCTGGAAGATGATGATGAACAACGGTAATGGATATAGCGGAGTGGAGAAAGAGTATTATATAAGGAAGCATCACAAGCACCAGCTGGCGCAGAATCAATGTAGCTCTACTCTCGTCAAGCACATCAAGGCCCCTGTCCATCTCGTACGTATCTCCAGACACACACTCTCTCTCTATCTATCTATCTATCTATCTATCTATATGTATATATATATATGTATGTATATGTATGTGTATATATATATATATATATATATGTATGTATATATATATATGTATGTATGTGTGTATATATATGTATGTATGTGTGTATATTAAAGAAATTCTGTTAATTAAGGAAATATTTATGTCACTTCCCTATCCCCGAGCCCTGACCCTAGCCCTGTAAGCGAGATTGGTATTATAGGCATAAGTTATTCCTTATACCTACAACACTCACTTATAAATCACATAATTATATTATATTCCACCACACGATGTGGGATATTACAGTTTATATGTATATGTTGTAGGTAGGAGTCGTATGTGTAATTGATGTTTATATATATATATATATATATATATATATATATATATATATATGTATGTGTGTATATTAAAGAAATTCTGTTAATTAAGGAAATATTTATGTCACGTCCCTAGCCCCGAGCCCTGACCCTAGCCCCGTAAGCGAGATTGGTATTATAGGCATAAGTTATTCCTTATACTTACAACACTCACTTATAAATCACATAATTACATTATATTCCACCACACGATGTGGGATATTACCGTTTATATGTATATGTTGTAGGTAGGAATCGTATGTGTAATTGATGTTTTTTGAATTAATTGATTGTGTTAGCTGAAAGTTTTAGAATTTAATAGATTCTAACAGAGTATGCATATATATCCTCGCTATATCTGTACACATATATATACATATGTATAAGAGTGTGTGTGTGTGTATATGTAGATATATATTTATGTTCACAAGATGTATACATGTTTGGTTTTTTATTTTTTATTTTATTTTGAGGAAATGTTTCTATGTTTATGTTGTGAGTACAGTTTGTATGCGTAATTGATGTTTTTCAGATCAATTATTGTGTTAGATGAAACTGCTAGAAGGTTTAATTTGTAGATTTATGAATTGAATGGTTCTAATGCTTTTCAATTTGGAATTTGAGATGTTTTGTCAATTTGTTTCAGTGAAGAATTTAATTGAATACAATTCTTTGTGTTTGCTAGTTTAGTTGTGTAAAATTCACTGTCTTGCTGGAGAACAAGAGGGGAAGTGAAAAATAATATTTGAGCTATTTGTACTGTATTAGTTGTTCAAACCTGGAAGACACGACTGATATGCATAACCACTCTGATCATCTAACAGCCAAATTTTGCAACTAGCAGAAATTGGAAGCAGATTAGACTAATGAGTATATTTCACGTTTTTGGAATTTTCTGCAATAGAAAAACATTATTGCTGGAATAGATTTCAGGGAGGTTGGAGAACAGAAGATGTGAAATGCTGAGAGTAGTTATCGCAGCAGAAAAAGATGTGCAAAAGAGATGATTATTGATAACTCAATCAATATTAGTACTTGTTAATTCAGTCAATATCAGTACATGTTATTTTGAAGTAATAAAAACATGAGTTAGTGGACCGAATATCCTGCACACGCTTGTAGTTGAACTTGAAAGATACTTTGTTGTAAAAATAATCCTGCTTATTTGATCCATCTAGTTGTTTTGTTTAGAATTGTGCCCTTGGTTCTGATATTAAAGTTTTTTTTATTATTCTATTTTTATCGTTAGGTTTGGTCTTTGGTAAGGAGGTTTGATCAACCTCAGAAATACAAGCCATTTGTCAGCAGGTGTGTGGTCCGAGGAAATCTTGAAATTGGTAGCCTTCGAGAAGTAGACGTAAAGTCAGGCCTCCCTGCCACTACCAGCACTGAGAGGTTGGAGCTTCTTGATGACGACGAGCACATTCTGAGTGTCCGGATAGTTGGAGGGGATCACAGACTCAGGGTGTGTAAAGTTTTTTCTTCAAACCTTTCTCTCTGGCTTAATTGTGATTGCATTTTCAGTAATTGTAACTTAAGAGCATCTGGACTTTCTGAAGATGGCCTTTATTATTAAACACATTATGACTATGCAACATTTCCAGATCATCAATGTTTTAGACCCTATAAAAATGTGTGACTAAACTCAAAAGTATCATGGATAGAATCGTTGTGAGACAATGGCTTCTGCAATTATGCATCTGCATAACATTGAAGAACACATTTTCTTTTTCTTACGATTGTTTCCTTACCTTTTCCTCTTTTCTTTTCTAGAACTATTCCTCAATTATATCTGTCCACCCTGAAGTCATTGAAGGAAGACCGGGAACTCTAGTCATAGAATCATTCGTGGTGGATGTGCCTGAGGGGAACACAAAGGATGAGACCTGCTACTTTGTCGAAGCACTCATCAAGTGCAATCTCAAATCACTGGCTGATGTTTCAGAGAGGCTTGCTGTGCAAGACAGGACCGAGCCTATCAATCGAGTGTAAAACTGAGACCAACCAAATGTGAAGGCTGTCTTCACCAAGGATGAAGCTTTTTCCAACTATGGGTTTCCAGGCTTTGGAGGTAGACTGCTTGTTTCTGTTCCATATTCCAGATATTGTTCGTGAACTTTCAACTTCTTTTACTATGTTCTGTTTTAGTTTTGAAGTCATGTTGGGATTTCTGTTCTTAGTAGCACTAGAAACACAGCTTTTATAGAGATTTTTAAAACCTTAAATGAACGAAAAGTGAACATATAGACTTAGGTTGTGCCTATTTGCAGGAGTCTGATATTGTGAATCTGTTATATACCATTCTATAGAGCTGTAAATACAGACATCTGTTACGACAAATTGCTGACTGTAGACCTGTTCTTTATGTTCTGCTGTAATAGTAGTTCCTAGTGTATGTGTGTGGATTAGTCCGTTCTATTCGCTGCTTGCTTGTGTCCGTTATCGGGTGAACCCAAGTACTCTCTTTCGATTGTGTTGCTCCATCCCTGTAGGGACAGAGCCAATCTACAAGCTTAGCCATATTTATTATTGCCGTGGATTTAACTAATTGTTCATCTCATAATTGTTATTTAAGCTGTGTCAGGGGTAGTTCTACTAATGTATTTACTACATGTAGGTGAAAGATAAGTCATTCCCCATCTTTTTAGCAATATTTTTTTTTTTTTTAATGAATAATATCCCTTTTTTTTTCTTGTTATTTGAACGTTAGAAAGGCTTGCAGGTTTTGATTATATAATTAGAGTGTAATTGCTCAAGACATTCATTATGTTACAAGAAGATCTAACAAAATCCACACCATTAATTGTACGTTCTACTGATGATAAAGTGACGATCATTTTGATGAGGGTGACAATCCTTTGTATGTATCATAGTCACTATATCACCTATTATATCAAACAATCAATGTTCCAAATCTCTTTCAAAATATTATTGGAAGATCAGGATTGAGAGAATCTCCATTATGACAGAGGTCTGCTTTTTTGGGCCTCAAACTCGATAAAGGTTCATATATGAAACCAATAGTAAAAATTGTGGTTTTCCAATTAGACAAAGTATTGTCCGAATAACAAATTAGATTTGAATTCTCTCGTGATATTATGATGATTCTATATGGTATCACATTGCTCAATCATCCTATGAAGATGTAAGCACGGACGTGCAATTTGTTATACTCTTATTATTCTCAATATATGTATCAAGAGAATTTGGTTGCAGATCAAAATCTTACCCATATATAAACATAACTTTCAATGAAAAACAGATTGCTAAAAACATATTCCGTGTAGGAAAAAAAAGGGAAAATTCGAATATTTTACAATTCGGTCAATATGTTACAACAACAAAAATGGCGCAGAAGAATGGTGAGGTTTTGTATAAATAATTGCTGTAGTGCTTCCCCTACTTTAGTGTCTATACTGTACAGAGCTCCCCACTACAGTTGAGAAGAACATAGAGATTAAGAGAAGAACATACTTTAAGCCAATACAAGCTCTTCTTCCTCCTGTTGCTGTTGTTGCTCGGTCATCCTTCCTTCGCTATAGGGTAGAAGAATCCGCTTAATCTCTTCTGCAGTTAGGGTCTCGTACTCTAGAAGTGCATTCGCAAGAGCGTGTAATGCCTTCTCGTGCTGGAAGAAGGGAAATGTTAAAATATGTGGTCAAACATCATAAGTGACGTAAGAAAATATCAAAACATCAATTTGGAACTAAATGTCGCGATTGCAACAACAGACTGCCCTTTGATCGTCCTAATTCCTGATTAATTAGTTTGACAACAATATTGAAGTATTTAATGGCCACATTAAGTGGGAGAAGTGAGAAGACAATTGTCCATTTTGGCAAAATTGCCTACCCTAAAAATGGTATAACAGCGGGTCCATGGGGGAAGCCATACTTGGTAGCGACCATGAGGCCAGGGCCTAACAACCACTTGAAGTCCCACTATTCAAAAACAATTTATTTTCAAGTCTCCTAAAACCTAGTACCATGTCAACCATGACAATATTGCAAGTAAAAAGAATGATCCATAAACAATAGTGAAGGTTTCGTTTTTTTTCCTTTCGCATGGCCTAAGTGGTCAACTCTAAGATAATGAAGGCAATATGACTAACAGATCATTTACTCAAAAGGCAGAAGACAAACCTTCTTTAGTAATGCCTTTACTCGATCATAAGCTTCTCTCAGAAGTCTAACAACCTGTAGAATTGATGAACAAAATCAACACAAACGTCCAAAAAGTAAACAAACAAAAGAACTGTTCGTATGCTCAAAACATACTTCAGCATCAATCCTTGACTGCATTTCAGAGCCAGGGCGCTCTTTGATATGAACTGGTCCTATTGCATCACTCATCCCACAAGTTGATACCTGGCAAGGGGAAGGATGGTTGAACCGTCAGGAGAGTGACAAGAAATACCTTTGATGAAAATAACATGAAGAATGATCATACATCTTCAATTCATGCCTAGGTCTGATTGATAAATGTAGTGGAGTGAAAGTAGAACAGAAAAGAAAATGACGCTCAAATAATTCCCCCTACACGTTCTGTCCTATTTAAAGTATATCATCATGCAAAAGTTTCATGATAAAACTGAAATTTTTGGGTACCTAGAATTCGTGATTTTATCAATCAATAACGACAACCAAACAAAATAAAATGATTCTAGCATAAAAGAAAAGCACAATTCCTTCTTTTCGTATTACAATTCCTGAATTAGAGATAAGCTTAAGAATCTAAAAATGAAATTGCAACAGAACAACATACATATAGAGAATTGTTTATAGTCCCTTCTCCATTTGTAGAAGACTAGAAGCTGAAGCGAGAACACTATCAACTTCTCAGCTTCAAGCACGAAAGATGGATAAGCTTAGAGATGATGTTAAGACTTGCCAAAAGCAATGCATAGATGCTGCTAAGAGTTAGAACCTACCATATATTGAGCAAGCTCTGTAGCTGTGTGAAGATCACTACTAGCTCCAGTGGTAATATGATCCTGACCAAATATAAGCTCTTCTGCAACTCTACCTCCCATACAGACATCAAGACGTGCCAGCAACTGCTTCTTGCTAGTCGAAGTTTCATCAGTTGAAGGAAGTTGTGTAACCATTCCCAAAGCAGAACCACGTGGCATGATTGTTGCCTTATGGATAGGATGAGCACCGTCCGTGTTCAAGGCAACAATTGCATGGCCACTCTCATGATATGCTGTAAGCTGGAAAAAATAAAGTGACATCTCTGTAAATGGCTTTTCTTATAAAGGGCAACCAACAAGCCCAAGTATGCAGACAGTTCTAACAAAAGTGCCAAACTACATAAAATTCGAGTGGAAGGCCAAGTTTCGACATGTCCCAATTTGGTTTTAAAACATAGTTAGAAATATTAGTGCTCCATCAAAGTAGGAGCTAGTTTTATGGATGTATTATCACCTTCTTTGACTCCTCTGTTAGGAACATCGTTTTTCGTTCGGTCCCCATGAGTATCCTGTCTTTTGCAAACTCCAACTGGGCTGCATTTAGTTTCTCTGCACCTTCTACAGCAGCCTTAATGGCAGCAATATTCACCAAGTTTGCAAGATCTGTTACAAAATGCAGCATTGAAAGTGAGTGGCATGACAGAGTTTGCAACATATTAGACCCCACTTCAGTGGCTTTTAAATGCCAAGCATGCACTAGTAGACTTTATCTGAAAAAACAAAAGGTCTCAAAAGTAAAGATTTTCCTCTTTTTAATTCTTCTTTCTTGCTTGTTTAGTTTGGAAAGGTCAATAATGGGTTGAGACAGTTTGCCAGTGTACAAGACAAAATCTCAATTAGCGACCAAGCGGATAAGTTAAATTACATATCCAGCTATCTCAACAAGTCTCAATAAGTTCAGTTTTGATTGAAAGTTCATGCATACTCTGCATGCTTGTGCACAGAAGAAGAATGAGCCAAGTAATACTATACTTTGAAAAGAAAGAAGATGTTTAAAACCAACCAATTCTAAGTCAAGTACATGATCAACCAGTTACAAAATTTAGGGGTTTAAAATTAATCTGTATCCAGATCCTAGTACCCAACATGAGGCTGTGGCTTCACGAGTCAGAGCAGATCCACATCCCAGAGTTATTATACAGATGATAAATGCACAAACCATTTACTTTTGCTCAGGGAATAGAAATAAGAGCTTTGAAAGTTACTTATACCAAAAACAAGCAGAATCCATGCCTGAAAGTATGGAGATAGGGTCATCAAACACTAAAAAATTGGTTGCTGATAATGATCCCCGCCTTTTTTTTTAATAAAATATTAATTGTCTAAGCCTCTAAGGCAGCAATAATCTTCGAGATGTACATAAGATTGCATGCTTAAAAGATGCTACTATCCATTTCTGAATGCATACATATGGAACAGATGTTTTAACATAGTGGTGGCAACTAACACACTGCAAGTTCATATCATCTCCTTTGCCACAAAAAAGGACATTTAGATAGTCATATTTATCTATTAATCTTTTTGGTTGGAAGGGAAGGGTGTTGTCTTGTTTAGTGCAATCGAATAAGAAAAATGGCAAGATAAGACATGCCTGCGCCATTGAATCCTGGAGTACCGCGAGCAATTGCTTTCACATCTACATCATCAGCCAATGGTTTGTCCTGCAAATACAGCTCCAAGATATCTTGACGACCTCGCACATCCGGACTAGGGACAACAATCTACCAACATGGTTCATATATGTTAGCTTCTTCTACAAAACACGATATATCATATTTACTTTAAGGTGTTTTTCATATGTTACATATTGACAGTACACCTATCTCGCAAACTCTGCAAATACTCTTTGAGAAAAAGTTTATAGTCAAAAGAAGCAGATATCAAACCTATTCCTTAAAATGTATAGTCCAATTACAAGACTGATAGGATTGAGAATTTCCTCATGTGTGAATACATAGAGAATTTAAGAATATCTAACCGCTCACCCCATCAGAACAAAACTCTTCCCCCAAGATAAGCAGACTTTTCCATACTATGCAGTTGTTCTTATTGTAAAGTATGCCATTCAGAGGTTTCCGTAGTAATATGGCTTGCTCAAACAGAAATAGCTCAACCTGTTAATTGTAACCACGACTAGTGAACTGGTAGTACGGAAATCAGGAAAGTCACCATATTCGACAGAATTGTCAGAACCAAGGCATGAAGCAGCAACTGAGTTTACTTGTATGACCATATAATTTCAGATGTAAGTTGCCAAAGCATGTATAAACTAATGCAGACACTGCGTTGTTAAGTTTTGAATTTGGTACAATCAACCATAGATCAGTGGATATACATCACCAAAGAAACTTACATGCCTATCAAATCTACCAGGTCTTGTAAGAGCTGGATCAAGTATGTCGGGCAAATTTGTCGCAGCCATCACAATTATTCCCTGAATAAGACAATTAAGGACCACATTAATTACATAAGTATTGGAAAGAAATTCAGCAATATAATATCACAATAACTTTTCTTGTACCTCATTTTGCTCAAAACCATCCATTTCAACTAGTAGTTGATGCAATGTCTTCTTAGTATGACCTTCCCATTGCTTTCGTGTTGATCCAACAGCATCAATTTCATCAATGAATATTATGCATGGAGCCTGTAAAGGCAGCAAAATGTAAATCAGAAGTTACAGACAGGAGGCAGAGAGATCACAAATAATCTTATCACATCCCTAACAAATATGCAAAACAAAACATTATGGAGGGTCGCTAATCTCAGTTGACTAATACTATTATCATTTAACCGTGTTTATTAACATTTAAAAAATTAATATTTCTAATGACTAATAATAAAAACGTCAAATACATTCTTAGCAAAAAAAGTTTCAAATACATTCTCTGCAGCAAGAACTAATACGATAAGAATTAAATGTATGAGCAAATATTTGGCACGCAAATGCAGCAGGCTTATAGAGAGGCATGGTGTACGGCTGCTACAGCTTTGTTTCTAGATCATATATAAACTATTGTAGCAGTCACACAAATGATCTCTAGATAATACAAATTGCATATACATCAATCATAGCAAAAAAATACACAAAACAATAACAAGCAGACCTTCTTCTTAGCTGCTTGAAACAAGGATCTTACACGCCGTGCACCAACTCCAACAAACCTAATACAGGGAAAATGGTAAATAATCTGCCCACGTAATAATAATCTCTACAACCTAATCATTGGTTTCATTTTTTACTCCTGATTCCTTAAAGTTGCCAATTTAGTACATTAACGACTGGATACCTTTCGGAATAAGACAGAATTTGAAAGTCCATGACAATAATTTTGCACTAGCAATCAGGAACCAAATTGAATAAGATGCAATGATAATCTCTCGCTTACCCTCAACCTACATCTAGCTTTATCAGAACATAATTAGAAAACAAAGGAAATTTTCTTTAATAGTCCATGACACATCACAAACTTCTATGGAGCTGTAAGTAGAAAAGTAAATAACCTACATTTCTTCAAATTCAGAACCTGCTCGATAAAAAAATGGTACCCCAGCTTCTCCAGCAATAGCCTGAAATTGAGATGCATAAGACATTATTGCAACTAGATGACCACAAGTATAAAGATCATGCTAGTTAAAGTTAACCGGCCGGGTCAAGAAATAGAAATCTATGGCATTCTTTTCCATGTCCTTGTTCTTGTTTGTCTTCATTTCATTCTTTTGGATAGGAGGGCAGGGAAGACGGGGGCAGTGTGAGTCCCTTCAATCCTTACATATATCTTTCTTATGCAGATAGAAATTAAGAATATCGCCCTATTATGAGTTCTCTAAATATCAGACCAGACATCATATTTCATGGAAATATAACATGCTGCAAATATGGCACTTTTCTGACGCATATCAAACTGCTTCCAATTAATGCATGGAAAGAAACCAGCGAGTCACATTCATTCAACAATTTGATCCCAAAATTGTACATTCCACGCTAGTTAATATTCTTTGGCAATCAAATTTCAAATCTACATCATGAAATACTCTATGCAACAAATACTATGTAGCCACAGTTCTTCACTGCAACCATTTATGAAAGTGAGCCAAAGGTCAGAATAAAGCAAATGTTGTTCGAAGGCAGCAAGAGACAGATTATTACGCATTCTAATGACAGGAAGTTCAAGAGCAACCTAAGTTCACTCCCACCTAAACCTAAGAACCAGATAACCATGATTAACAAACGTGACAACTTACCTTGGCAAGCAGAGTTTTTCCAGTTCCAGGTGCTCCAGTCAAAAGAATCCCCTGAAGTTCAATATTTCGAGACAAACATGAAAAGAAGAACCCAAACAATAACACTGATAACCAAGATAACCAAGCATAGACAAACCTTTGGCAACTTGCCCCCAAGTCTAGTGAACTTAGTAGGATTTTTAAGGTATTCAACAACCTCCTCTAGCTCTTGTTTGGCATCATCACAACCTTTAACATCCTTAAATGTTTTGACATTCTGCAGTAAGATCACTTGTTGTCAATTTGATGGGTAACATCCTTAGGCGTCTCGCACATGTCAAAAGCAGGACTAGGACTAATATATCTACTGCTTTTCCCTGGAAATTCTAACCAATGTGTCCAACTCTGAATTAATTGTAGAAAGGAGGATCCTTTATTACTTACTTTTGACAGACAAATCAGTAGCCCTTAAGAACTTTCTTAGCCAAAATCAGTAGTATGCAAAATCATATCTATTGTGTTCCAGAGAAAATCAGTCAATGTGTGTCCCTCTTTGAGAAATGGGGAACACTGCAGCTATTTACAAAATTTCCAGAATGTCAAGAATCACCAAGCAGCTATTGAAAAGCATCTTTTACAAATGAGAACAAGCATCAGCCATTACCCTGGTCACAATGCCTAAATTTTATAAATCAAATATCTTATTCCTTGTGGTATTCTAGTTCACTAAAATTTTGCCAGTTAAGCAATAGTCTGAAGTATTGTCATCAGTAAATTATTCCGATCAACACATGTAAGTCTTGAAAACTATGTGACGATTTTATAGCTTCTGCCACAAATTAAACAACATTTAAGTATTTCCAGAGACAGAGAATACATGGATAACAATTTTATTAAACCAGAGAGGATTAGAGAATATCATAAACCAAATTTCTCATCAATATATCCTTTTTATTCTTCTTGTGACAATACTTCCTACAAGGAAAATTAATCTATGAAACTTAACTAAGTACATCAGCTTTGTCACTGTTAAAATTACCTTTCTTGGCATTAAACTGAACACCAGAAGCATATAGTGTATATTATTGAAAACTCATAGCAGCAATATTTATAGAGAATTTACCTTCTCAGGCATTATTTCTTTATTCAACTCCTTTGGAGAATAGGTAGAACTTGAGCCAACACCTGAAGCTCCTATCCCACCTAAGCTACCAATATACTTCTGAAGTGCAGCAGCACCCATGAACCTGGAAAGATGTTAATGGTTTGCATATTCACTACTTGAAATATATAGCGGCCAAATAACAAGATATGAGGTCCTGATAACCACTCAAACAAGGTTGTCACATGCATAAAATTGGTCGAAACAGCTGCTTCTGAAGTTCTTTCACGATTTCCCCCACCCCACCCCAATTAAAGAGATCCAAAAGTGGGATGATATAGAGGGTAAATATCAACTAAAGACCTGCCCTCTATGAAATATCGAGCAGCCATGAAAGTAGAACCAACTACATGAATAAAGCTTACCACACCAAACCAACTGCAACAGTAAATAAAATTGTTGAAATGACCTCCTGAGCAAAACGTGATCTGGTTGACACTTTGGGATCAACCTGTAAGAGGAAACTTAACTTGCTAACACATGCAACATAATCTCGAACCACTCGGTTGCAATATAGGTAGAATGATTAAATTGATGTCCCAAAACCAGATCATTAAAAAATTACTATGATTTGTTACCATCACAACGTGTAATGGCTGCTTCTCAGATATGCCAGGGCTCAAAAAGGGTTCATCCATGTTTCCTGATGCCCGCTGCTTCAACTCTTGCAACTACACATAGAATTGAACCCTCAAATTAATAAGAAGATAGAAAAGAAAAAGAGAAAACTATGATAAATAATACATATTAGATATAATACGGACCAAAGAATCCCTTAGATATATGCATGGGCAGACCTAAGTAGTACAGCACTACAGCATGATAACATTATTGAAATAGCTGACCAAGATCATTGAACAAGTTAGAAGTATAAAACAGTAGGGAGTGACCAGAATCTACAGAAAGCTGAATAGTATGCCAGAAAGAAAACCAAGGAAAGAGATTATTAAAATGATTTCAAGATAAACTAAGTATAATATACAAGACAGATCTTGAAGATAAAACTCCTGCGAGATGTCTTCTCAGATTTACTAATTGAAAGGACAGGAAGAACACATTAGGGATATTGTGAGCAACTGCACAAGCCAGTACCAATGAAGGAAGACTAGAAGGCTTTCCAGATTTCTCATCAGGCAGATATTCAGCAATAGCATTAGTGGCCACCAAAGCTTTGATATATTCTGCAACTCCTCTGCTATCTACAGCATGATCCCTTTGCTCAAACCGCTGGATGACAGCCTCAGGACTGAAAATAATGAAACCGGAAAAAGTCATAAGAACTTCTCTTCAGCAAAATACGAGATGACGCATGTTTTTTTAGATTATAAGAAATCATTGGGATGGCAGAGAGAAAGAAGAGAAATGTTAGTTATTTTGAATATCCAAGCCTTTGGTCAAAATGTAGAATGACTCTCCCAAAAGTGATTTTCCCATATTCTAATGAAGTAGGATTTTGCAAGAAAATGCTAACTACCCACTTTCACCTAATTTACCATCCAATTTTAATTTCAAAAAACTACATATATAGAAACAATTTTACTTTTCCTTTATTTTCATGCAATTTTCCCAAGGAATCCTTCCAAAGTAATTCTCTTACCAGAGTCTAAAAGAAATGTAGGTACAAATGGAACATGCTAAATGCATTTCACACTATATCAAGATTTCAACAAAAAAAAACTCTTGTCAAGATTATGATCACTGCAAGATCAAATACTCAATTAAGTGAAAGAATACCACATATACACCATTTACCATTGAAAGCGATTTAAAGCATAAAACTTCACTGGCATAGAATCCCTACAATGCTTCAACAAATGAAAAGATACTATCTTTAACTTATTTTGCCAATTAGTTAACTCGAATACAATTTTCTCTCAACATTTTGCTTCATAGTAAGCAAATTCCAGCTCCTAAAATTGATAGAAATAGCATTCAACCATCCAATTAAATTCAAGCTTCTCTCCTTACCCCCCATAACATATATAAGACACTACAGCAATTACATTTTAAGCCACATTTTTCGTTACAATCAAAAACTTTTCTTCTAAACGTTTTCATTAAGAAAAACAATAACAGTAACTTATAAGCAAACAAAAATTTGGTTAAGAAGAATGATTATCATAGCATAGGAAGTAAACAAAATTTTCTAATTAAATAATGGCATCATCACACCTGTGCTTATTGAGCTGAGCCAACAAAGCGCTCTGCTTTGCCGCATCAAGAGGATTAGCATCAGCCTCAGCTATCAACCGTTCCAGCTGCTTCTCCTGCGGCCAAAACGGCCACCAACTAAACCAATCCGACATCAAAACCTTCTCGAACCCTTTCCTTATCCTCGCAAACAATCCCATAAAAAACACCACTATAGGCAACCGCTTCTTCGCCTCCTCCTCCGATTGCAATCTCGACTCACTCTCTACTCCACCACTAGCTTCCAAAACCGAATTCTCACTCGAAATTTCATCATTAATTTCACTAATTTCATAGTTTGAAACTTTATGATCATTATCAGATAAAGGAGTTGAGTCTGACGTTGAATTTACATTTTCCGACGACAATGCGCCGGCGAGCACTAACCTACGGCCGTGGCGGCAAAATCGAGCCTTGAGCGGAAAATAAATACTCGAATTCGAATTTAAAGTTAATTTATGGGAAGAAAAACGAAGGTTAATACAACAGTGATGGCGTTTTGGAGATAAAGAAGAAGAAGAATTGAATTGAGAAAAAGAAGGTTTATAAATAAGCGAAGCTTGTAGTGTACACATGTTTGAAGATTTGATTTTGCTTATGCACTCTAGGGTTTAATGTTCAAAAATAAAAATAAAAAAAGAAAAAGAAATATATTGCTGCGCTGTGGACTCGCGCTGTATTTCTCGCTGGAGAGAGAGAGAGAGAGATGGAGCAGAAGAAGCACAAGAAGAAAAAAGATTGGTTATGGGAGAGTGAAGAAGGCAGGAAGGAAGGAACCTTATCTTGGGGCTGAATAGTATTGGCGCTTTGACGTGACCTTTATAATTGGTTTTTATGGCTATCTTTTACTTCAACATAATCTATACTCTCCTTTCGCTTTTAACATTCTTATATTTTCAGCTTTTGGGTTTGGAGGCTTTGCCATTGCTTGCTTCTTTCCTTTTCCTTTTTCCTTTTTCCTTTTTTTCTCCCTTTTCTTTTCTTTTTTTCTTTTTTTCTTTTTTGGACGGTTTTTAATCACTTGAGACGGGCCGAATACAAATTGCACTTACAACGCCACTCTCCAAAGGAGGAGGATGGGACCAACTAGTTTTACCAAGTCAACACATACGAATATATCATATATAATAAATTCAAAAAGATTCACAATAGTTTTTACTTAATGATTTGAATAAAAAATACAGTAAATTGAAAAAAAACCGATTTTAAAAAAATCAAATCTAAATCAAGTATTTATCTGACCGGATTGTTACTCAAAGATTGGTTAAAACTTATTTTCAATCGTATAAATATACTACATAATCACTTCATTACTATAGATCTCTCTTAAAATTTATCGCAAATCCAAATCCAGGCACAATAACTTTTACCATTTTAAGCATGACTAGGCAAAAACCTATCAGGGTACACGAAGAAATTCTTCCCCTTGAATCTTATAACCAGAGTCAAAATAGTATGCTGTCATACAAATCATCACTAAACTCATACTGGTTGGTCTCATACTCAAGATAGCTCAAACACAGATACTACGATAAAAATACAGTACAAATTCTAAAGATAGCTCTTAAACCCTTCTTTTTTAATGCCCACAAAAAGTTGAAAAGTCATTACTGTCGATATTATTGCCTAAGCAATTCTAGAAACTAACAAAACAAAAGAAAATTTTGAGGGAGTTCATATTTTGCATTCTGAGATATCATATCACAAACTCCGAAGGAAGACATCCATCATCTAAACTATTTTACTCCAATCATTTTAAAGAAGCTTTACTGGAAGACAATGTTATTGAGGCCGATAAGGCGGCATTGATGCTGAGTGTGGCATGCCATTTTGGCTGTGTGATGGCATCATCCCAGGGCCCATTTGAGGCATACTTGCCGGTGGCATGTAAGGGTTATTATGAATATGCATTGGCATTGATGGAGGTACTGTTGATACAGCTGAGTTCCAAACTGTTGAAGGTTGAGGCATGCCTAGACCTCCAGGAGGTGGAGCATAACGAGCACCATTGTATGGATAAGCACCTGGACCTCCCATTACGGGTGGTTGTTGCCCAAAAAGTGAGGGTTGAGAGCTCAACATAGGAGCACTTGCAACAAGAGTGTTTTGGATGGCAGGATTTGGAATTGTATAATCTCTGCTCCGATCATTGTTGAGCTGCCACGAGTAAACAAGCACCAAATTTAGTACCCATTTGATCAAATCAACAAAGCTAAAATTGTCAAATTCTGATAATAAATAGGCTTCATTAGCAATACTCCAATAAATATCTTGGAATTGAGGCAGCACATGATTACTCTCAGTTGGAAAAAATGACTAGTCAAACAGAGACAAACAAGAGAAAATTGCCTTCCATTAAAGTTCTTATTAGTCTATGCAATTAAGTGTTATACGCATTTTGTGTTATAAAGATTACATAGATGATAGTATAAATGTTCTTCTTAACTATGAGGATTATACTATGATATAATGAAAATATAGTCTTCCCAAGTCAGATTTTCTAGTCTAAAGAAACAAGTGGAGTTTCGAAACAGATACTTGTATAATATTAGTATGTCCATATGGCATCATTACTGTAGCTATTGTCGTTATCATTGCAAAGTCAATCATATTCCAGCCACTTCCATGTCTTTCCACTTCTGTTTCTATTTGAATTTTGTACAAGTGGCTAATAGCAATTAGGCTTCAGAAAAGGGTATGAGAAATGAAAATCATCAAGCATCATTAACCATGTACTCAGTAATAAGGAGAGGGGCTCAAGATTAATCACTTGATATAATGAGCTGAGAGAACGTGTTGGAGCTGCAGTTGATGCATACTTTCTAAATAATAAGGATAGAAAGGGACACTTTAAGTTAGTGGGCAGCCATAGAACCAAATCTCTGAAGTGTTTCAATTGACACGGAATTGTCAAGAAGGCCCCTAATTTCATAAGCAGCACCAACAAACACCAAAATGGACCCCAACATGCAGATTCAGGAAATTAACAGAATTCAGATTCAACATGCGGATAAACATCTAAAAATACTCTCTCAAAACAAGAAAATTTTTAACAAAAATATCCAGAAGACAACAATTTTGATGACACTAAAACTTTTAGCTTTTCAACTGTCATCTCCATTAACTAATCCTGTCACACTCATTTACAGTAAACTCATTTAACGAAAATTTATAGTACCTTTATACTCAGATCAGTGTGTCGAGAATACGTTATGTGAAGTTTGCAATATCCTCCCTCATAAATGCAGTGTCCTTCCAAGGATTGCTTCGCAAGAACAGCAGTCTGGACATCTGCAAAGCCATCAAAATAATGTTTTATTTGAATCCATCACTGCACCATTACTGATATTTTACTTCTTTACAAAGATGAGTCTGAAAGAGATGATACCACTAAATATGTTATTCCGGCATCACACATATAACTGAGGCTACAGATGATGATGACTTAATTTCCAAGAGACTAAACCTCACCAGAGTCAAATAACAAGACTTAAGTGTCAGACTCCTATATATTATCCTCTTCTGAATTCAGAATGCTAAATAACCCAGAAATATGCTCTTTTAGACAAGGCGATATTCCAAAATTAGCCAAACAAGCAAATATTTTGTGAGTAGTGTCGCTTATTTCAACATATACCATGCTCCAAAAAGTTCTGATAGTTGGCTTGCCTTGTCCTCGAGAGCATAAGCTGTTGAGCCAAGGTGATGTGATGTAAGGGGAGTGTATATGACTTGGGCTAAAACAGTGATAAACCAATAATCCACAGTGACAATTAGAGAATTGAAAATTTGTTTAATTTCATCTTACCTGGATACTGAATCAGAGCCTGAAGACCTCCATTCTTATCAAACATTGCAATCTTTAACACAGGCCCAAAAGCAGAAAAGACCTGAGCAGCACAAATGACAGGTCAATGAGAGACAATCTAAAAAATTAAACTATCAGTTAATAAATTACTTCTTAGTGCTTTAACTCAGTGACAGCAACGTACCGTGTGTAAAACATCCAAGGTGACTGCATACTGCATGTTCTCAATGGAAGCAAGAAGAACATTACTCTCGGGCTCTAGTTTCTTCCCATCTAAACCTAAACTCAACTGCAGCAGTTAAAGATGACACCCATTAGATGTATTTTCGATAAAAGGCAAGATTTCATAGTGTCCAATGGAGTACATATAGTACTTGAATCTGATACAAACATATTTTAAAATTGTCAAACCAACCAATATGCAAGCCATTGTTATTTTTCATGATTTTACCACAAGAAATGAAAGTCTTAATCTATTTTTGGGTAATAATGAAGGAGAATAGTTTAATGTATTCATGCCAGAGCAGAACCAAAAGAAGCCAGTTAAAGAAACACAGATAACAAGCTCTGAAGTCCACCACACTTTCCCACTAATCAATAGACAGTCCATTGCCCAACCAAATTATAATGTTTTGAAAACACCATAAAGTCCGGTTAACATTTAGCTATGGAAATTTTGCCAAGGATTACCTGGCCAGTTGTGTCAATGGCTGATGGAGCAACCGGAAGGAGTGGATTGGTGTAGTCCCTATTTTATTTGAAAGCATAAGAGATGAAATGAATTCTCCAAGCTACAAGTTGAATGTAGACACAAGAAACCAACAACAGAAACCAGAATCCATATAAATGGAATGACCTATGTAAATAAAACATCTACAATCTATGTGCAGTTATTGCCACAAAAGTACAAGAGATACTGAACATCAATTATACCTGCTGCGGTGACTCTGAAATTTCACACTCAAATCAGTATGTGCAGAATATGTGATCTTAAGGCTGCAAGGTCCCAACTCTGGAATCAGATAGCTGAATCATACGCAGAACAACAGAATCAATCAACCACCATGGTATGTAAAGGTCAATAACATGTACAACTCCCACAACAAGGACTAAGAAAATATACTAATTGCCAGAATGTTATATCAGAAGCATACATGTAATATCCTTCAACTCTAGAAGCTCATTCTCTACTTCAATTAATTAAAGCTCTGTTGGAATCTTGTGAATATGAAGAAGAACAGGCAGAAGTCATGGTTTGTACGTGAAATTGTAGATAAACATGTTACATTGACACCAATGACTTAAAATGTTACAATTTAGATCTATTTCCATTACCAATGGTCAGGTCCCCATCTCAGTGCCAAAGACTACACCTCAGTAATGGCAATTATAGTCATGTCTTTTGCAATAACCAACCTCAAAGGCTAAACGTAAGTCACATCCTTCAGGTGGGATATGTCTTCTGAGACTACAGCCATTAATGAATGTAGGCTAAATGAATGAGGATGAGACAAGAAGGTGATCCGAATAATTGAACAATGAGAGTGTAAGATGGGCATAAGGAGCATGCATGTACCCCTTTGGTGGATTCTTAAAAGATCTGCTGAAAGATGTCCAGCCCCAATTCATGTGCACCACATCTACAAATATATGATCCTTAATTGGGATACATCCCAAGCCGAAATATAAACCCAACATCACCTGGGAATGCTTCTTCCATCAAGGGCATCCTTTGCAGAAGTGGCAGTTTGTGCATCAGAAAATTGCACCAAGGCCTGGGAAAAGATCATATGTGAATGAACGTGGTATTCGGTGGTGCACAGAGAAGCTAAAGAAATTGAAGGTTTTTCAAAGTGATATACCTGGAATCCAGCTGTCTTCTCAAATGTAGTAATCTTATGCACAAATCCAAAAGCAGAAAACACCTGAAGAAGTAAACATTTTCAAGAAACAAACTATAAACTATACATGTATATATAATACCCTACACATTCAAACTGTCTCCATGACCCATTTCGTCCAGTACAGTGAATAAAGATGAAATATATAATGTTATGACTTTTAATCAGAAAAAGGTTCAAGAGACCCCTTTTCCTTGCACATAACTTGGCATAAAACAAATAGTAACTGCATTTTTGGATAAGTTCATGTTGCAGCTTGTACACATGATAGATGTAACTAGTGACCCTATTCAATCTAGTGCGACAACGACATTAGAATCCCGCACAAGAAGGATTTTTATCTAAGCCTGTAGCCCTCTCCCTCTATTATTTCCAATCTCATTAAAGTTGGAATATATCCTCTGGCATTTGGAGAAAACATAGATTATATAATTCAGAAATCTAGTGAACTCATCCATTATTTAATTGTGCTACTCGCGATCACAACCACACAAAAGGGCAAGAAAAGTATTAGCACCAGATGCACAGGAGGCCGGATGCAGAAAAAGAAGAGAGTTTTGACACTCCTACAAAGTTAGGACAGAAAGACGAAGAGGAATAAAGGGTAGAAAGAGCCAGTGGTAAGCAAAAGAGAAAGGAAACAAACACACATGCGCTCTTTCTCCTGATGCAATAAGCTGCCATCACAGATATTCCCTTGACATGGGCCTGCTGATCCATTTACATTCTTGTCAAACAGAAGCTTAACAAAGCATGCCATACTACAATCTATACACCAGAAACCACAGAGTGCACCCTCGGGGTACAAAATGCTTTTCTAAAGATGAGCTTGTTATGAAGATGATTCCATACTTACCAAATGTAGAACATCAATGCTGACAAGCCGCGCATCATTACCCTCAATTGTTACCAAGAGTACATTTCCAGCAACATCTGCAGTAGTTTTGTTGTTCACAATTTCTTGCCTGTTGGAATATTGTAGGTAGACGGTTTTCCCTCGTACCTGAGCTGGTTCTGGGGATGAAGCATAATATGATATCATCGCTATAGCTTGATTTAGTTCCACCTATAAACATCAAGAGATAGAAACCAAGAAAATCAAATAACTGAAATCACCAAGGGTATTGTTTAAGCTGTGAGATGATGGAGGAGAAAGGCGTGGGAGAAAATAGACAAAAATACACTTACAAATTCTATAAAGGCTTGATTTTTATTTGCTCCAACATTACATTTTGTGTTAACAACTTTACCAAATGGCTTCCCTAATTCAATTAGTTCCTCCTCTGTGCACTCCCATGGTAAGTTCCTCAAGTGGAGAACTTTGGATGGAGGCTGTGTGTAGCGGAACTGAGGCTGAGTGGATACGGATGCCATTCCGCACTATAAACCCAATCTGCAAACCACTGTGGTAGAGGTTAACATTGCACTTCATTAATAAATCAAACATACCAATTCGTTATCTCACAAGCAAAAATCTCAAAATTTTAGCACCCGATATCAAATTACACGAGCATTCCAAATGTGAACCCCAGTCAATTACACCAAATCTATAATTTGATGTTCCATACATCCCTTTTTCATATCTCATTAATCTTCTTAACATGGATGAATTGTACTACCATATTCCATCAATCTATTCCATAAAACCCAACCTCAGCCGCCCCCTCCATCCCTGGGGTAAGAAAAAAGGCCATCTTTCGAAAACATTTACAGGTTACATTGGGGAAAATAACACAAGCGATTTCTAATCATACATTACCATCACAACTACTCAAGTAAGGGTGACCAATTGATTCTTAAGCCATATACCAGCATTTAAATAATTCATTAAGCAGAAAAAGGCCCAAAGCGTATCATAACGATTCTCGATCCAGCTGAGCAAAGAGTACCCCTATCTCAAATTGAAGCCTTCCAGACCTGTACGGATTCATGTGGACTTCATGATCTTGGCTACTCAGGTAAAACTCTAAAAGTCCACGAAAGCTTAGGCAGTTTTTGTTTGCTTGGAATACGAAGAGCAGAATTAGCAGTGGGGAAAACCCAACTCAAATTCGAATCCGTTATTTTCCAACTCCAATTCTAAGCAAATAAATACTACTTACAGGATTGCTCGTTGTACGAAACTCCCTGTTATAGACAGAGCTCGGGAAAGGACAGGGCCTACTGGGGTCTAATAAAAATACAAAACAAATCCACATCAAAATTGATACTCCGACAACAGCAACCGATTTAACGGCAACGGCAAGTATAACGGCAAAAGTCAAAAGGAGTATGTATCAATCTAGAAAATTCCACTACGCATTCATGAAGCAAAACGGAAAATTACACAAAGTAACGTCTATCTGATATGTAAATAAATTAAAAATAAAAATAAAAATAAAAATAAAAAATCTAGGGTTACCTTAGAACGGGCTTGTTTCACAGAAACTATGGTTCACAGAAAGAAAGAAGCACAACAGTTTTTTTTTAAATGTTTAATTGATTTTTTTTTCTACTTTGGGCGTAGGTGAGCACAGTGCGGTGGTTAGCAGAAAAGAAGATTGATTTGCGTGGTTGGCGTATCTTAGCAAGGGCCCCACCGCCCCACGATACAATTAATCTCCGAGATGAAAACTTTTAGTCTTAAATTGTGACAAAGTAATCTTTTGCTTCCTTAATTTTTAAACAGTAATTATTTGATCCATTTTTAATGATAAATTAATGAAAAATATTTATTTTTTTATTTTTTTATTTTTTTCTTAAACTCATTTTCTTTCTCTTACATGGCATTAAAAACACATTTAAAAAGTTAATAAATCTTTCCTTCTTTTACCACTATTACCAATAGTAAAAAGAGAGGGAACAACAACTACAATATTACTTAATTAAGCACTAATTTGACAGTTATGGAATATAATTAAAAAATTTACAAAATATACATATCCAAATCAAAATAAAAAAAAATACAATTTCTACAAAATGTCTTCAATATCATCATCCACTACAATTAGAGAATAAATAAACTAAACAATTATTAAGTTCAAAAATATGAGATGTTATTGCGGGTAAAAAACAATTGTTCGCATATCTGAATCAAGAGATAATTCATACAAGCTCTATTTCTACTACACAAGATCACGATACTCATTTTACACATTTTAGATATCCGACAAACAATAAGTTTCTATGGAACAATTTTCAAGCTTACCAAGAGAAAATTAAAATTTTTTCTACGATTTGGACAACCCACTAAGGTGGTTTTAGTGGAGATGACGTGGCTCCACTAGGACCACTTAATTTTTTGTATTTTTATTTTTATTTTAAAACAATATCAAATCTCCAAAATACCCCTTAACTAATAATTTTTCCGTTAACCTACCGTAAAAAACGAACCAAATAATCACTTTTCAAAATTAAGAGACCAAAAAATTACTTTCCCAAAACGTGAGGGACCAAAATATTTTCATCTCATTAATCTCCATAAAGTAAGAAAAAGGAGGAGGAGGAAAACGTCAAATAAAAATGGGCAAAATACATTAATTTTTTTGGCAAATGATAATAAATAGATTTCCCACGCCCAAATATACGTTAACTTCTTGTTATTTAATCCAAAAGAAGAGATGACAAAAAATACAAAATAAACTTTCAAAAGAAGTAGAAAATTTATACTTTTCAGAACTTTATTATTATTGTTTGATCCCTAATTTACTTTAACGTAATTCTTAAAAAATTAATATACGTTTGATGATGCAGGTTTAGGACAATTTGTACGAGAAAATTCTAATTCAATCAATCTATATTGAATTTAAGAATTGTATTGCAAAATAATTTTTTTTAATTACTGAGAGGCCTTTTATATGATTTGACAAAGGCTTACATAAACAAGAAGACTTTGTATTTTTCTCTAAAATCTATTGCTAATTATAGTCACATCCCTTCGAATGCTTCCATAATTATTACCTTTGGATCACGCTGGTATTTTGGTGTGGGGCGAAAAGTGAACAGGGTGGGCAACATGCCCTCTCCCGCCTTAACTCATATTTTTCTTCTTTCTCATTTTAAGAGCCTTCTTGTATAATACTTGAAACATGTAATGTTCATACACTTGACACGTTCTTTCGTCTGCATTGATTGTCCCTCCGCATTGTCCACTGTAAATTCTTAATTTTTAATTTGAATTTTTGACCTACAAATTTAGGTATTTTGTTATGATTTATCCCATCATGGTCCACGAGTGATTAGGGGCGGAGCTAGAGGAGAGCAGGAGTCCAAAAAAAATAATAATAATAATGTATATTTAAAAATAAAAAAAATAGGTTTGGTCCTCCATAAATATTCATAAAGTTACTTAAAGGTACACAACTCCTGATTTAGTTTGATGGTTAATTGTACTTAAGTTTAGCCAAGTGTGTTGTATTCGAATCACAATGGTAATTTTTACCTATTTTTGTTTTGTTTGACCAGTTTGAAATGACTTTTATAAATAATAAAAAAAAAAGATGAAAGGCTAGGGAAGTGCCACATGGGCACTAATGGGCACTTCCCCAAAGCCATTGGTGGGAAACAAATAAAAATGATTTCTAAACCCTTTCTTTTAATAAATTGAATCCAAATCTTGGTTCCCAGCATTGATTTTCTAGCTCCGCCCCTGCGAGTGATTGTATTAGAAACAACTCAACTTGCAATTTCTTCTAGCTTTATCATGTTATACAAAATAGAAAGATAAATAGAATCTCTATTTTGCATCTCATTATGAACATATTAGTGAATCTCTGGATTTTAGATCCTTACTCTTTATGGTTCCTATCAACTGGTTTTTGGTATATAGATATACACGTAAGAGGTGATATTTGAGAGGTATTTTTGATTTAGATACTCTCTACTTTTACATATATGAGACTTAGAGACTTATACATTTTGAAAAATGAGACTTACACTCCTTCATACATTGAAAAAATAAGACTTACACCCATCCTTATCAAAAATCAGTAAACTTTTATATTAAAATTATTTTAATGACAATTCTACCATCCACATCCCCAATATCCCTACTTGAAAAATGTCACTCAACACACACGGTTATTTGTCTTTTTTTTCTTGTTGAACACACGGTTTTTTGTTAATTAAAAAAAAAAGTTGTAGGCTGTTTTGGGGTGGGAAGGGAATGGAATTGGTTAGGGTGTGTTGACGTTAGGGATTAGTGAGGGTAAATATGTCATTTTATGAGATTTTAATAAAAAAAAATAACATAACAGAGTTTTAATAAAAGAGGTGTAACTTTAATTTTTGATAAGTATAGAGTCTAAGTCTCATATATACAAAAATGAAAAGGGTCTAGGAAAAAAATACTCTGTGACGCCAGAGATTTAGCCATGCATTCAATTACTGTTGCATCCTTTGTTTGCACATTTACTTCTGTGCTGTACTAACTGACTTCTGTGACTACTATTCACTCCGTTTTTAAACTGCATTCTATTAGTGAATTAGCATTTTTATTAAATCATATTAATTGTTAGAGTAGTAGGAAAAAAATGTACAATTGAGCTAGAGGCGATAGGAGAGCTCGTTTAGAAAATGATTTTTGTAGTTAAATGAATAGTGTTACATAACTAACTTAGAGATTTAATTAGCTAGCCTACGTTTTACACTTTAGACTCGTTTCTAAGCTATCTACGTGCATTTTAGGAGTTCACTTAACCACCCAAACATGACCCCACCTTACTTAGCCAACTTATAAGTCATTTAAGCTCATAAAATGCAAAAAAAAAAAAAAAACTGAAAAAGAAGTAGAAAGGGCCGACAGCAGTAAACAGTGGGGAAAAAATAAATTTTGCTCTTCAATCCTTCAATCCAAGCCTCTCCAAGCCTTGAGCAAGTGGATTAGGGTGTGTGCAAGGTTCCTAGGTGCTCCTACGCGCATTGATAAGAGATTTCACGACTTATTTTTGCATTTCTAAATAGTTGCCATTTTCTTGATTTGTTGAAAATGTGATCAAATGCTATTGTATTGATTATCTATGCTATCACACCTTGTATATGAATACTAGAGAACATATTTGAGCCATCGTTTCGCTTTTTAAACGGTTAGAATTGTTAGTTTAATTTAGGAGGTGAATAGTGACATTTTTTTAGGGTTTTGTGTAATTGCTTGAATTAGCTTGATTCAACACTTCTAATAGAAGCCTTAGGTGCTAATGAAGGTAGTCTAATAGCCCCGTGCACTTGCATTGCTCTAGAATCGCATAAAACGCGAAATAGCCGACTTTAACAAAGGACTTTCGGGATTAATGCAAATCCGGGTGGATTCGGGCTTCACTTCTAATATTCATAGGCTACCTAGGTGCTATAGAAGCTTTGATAACCCTTATTCGAAGCCCGGATGAGGTATGTGTAGTTTAAAGCCATAAGAGGGATTTTGGGGCTTTCGGGATAATTGCGGGCGTTTGAATGAGTTAGAGGGTTGAGAGGGTTTCTTGAGTGTTATTTAGAAGGTTGGGAGAGTTTCTCTTTGAAATGGAATCATTAACTTTGGTTTGGAAGAGAAATAGTTTGAAAAACAAAGGGGTTTAGGTGCAATTTCGGTTGACTCTCGCTTCTAAACCCATGGCATGACTTCTTGGGTGTTTATATGTGGTTTCAAGTTGATTTGGAGCTTTTGGTATGATTCTATGCTTATCTTGTATATGTCCCTTTGTAAAACTGCTTATTAGCTTATATAATTGCTTCTATTCTAACTGGCTCGAGGTCAACCTATTTTGTTGATCCTCCTATGTGTTAATGCTTATATTATTGCTATTAACTTGCCATTGTAAAGTGCATTGCATAGTGGTTGCGCAACCATAGTGTTAGGGGTGGATGTGTTGAATATCGGTTGGGCAGCAGAGGGCTTGCCGGTGGATATTCAAACTCCGTGCCCTAGTCCCTCATTCGCCTGGTCCAGAGATTGCCAGGGGATGTTGGGTCGTAGAATTATCGGGGTACATCCGGAGTACACCCACTGGAGTGTTTGGGGATTATGCTGGCTTATCGTGATCGTGATCGTGATTGTGGTTCGTGGATCGTGAATGAAGACCAGTGAATATTGGTGTATAAGGGTTATGTGAAATGTATCCTTTTAAATGTGTGGTTATTTAAGCTATCATTGGTTCTTTAAATTGTCTAATTGTTATTGTTGTTTAACTATATTACCTGTTGCATTGCACGCCCTGGGACTATATCCTTCACTGGGCAACAGTGGTTGTTCATACCTCGATATATGTTTCAGGAGACGCTAAGGGTAATCCCAGCTTGTTGAGTTAGTTGAGAAGGAGGAAGTTCAGATTGATCATTTACCTTAGTTGCTGTGCCTGATAGCTTGAGGTGGTTTATATTCTTGTTGCTATGTAGAAGGCTCATCTGTTTATCTTATGTCCTATTTTGTAGCCTAAGGGCTATGTATATGCTTGTTGTACAAAGTTGAAGGATTGTTGATTGTGGTGTAGATTTGGAAGCCTATGTCTTGTAATAATTTATGTTTCTGCTTTTATTCATTCTGCATGCTTGGGAGTGAATGGCTTAATGTAGAATGTTTTATCTTCTAAGTATGTTTTAATGTTATCCTAGAATGGCATGACTATTGGCCTATATTGTAAACAAGTTACTGCATGTTTGTGTGGTTTTGGAACTGTTGTTTGCTTCAAGGCTCGGATGGCCTTGAATCTTTAAATATATAGCCACGAAAAGTTTGTTTATCTTGTGGTTACCTTATTTGAGAGTTTACAGGTTTTCAGAATGTCCACGGTACAGGGGAGACTCTGTCCGTGTGTCGGGTCCGGACTTAACCTTTAGCTTGGGGGTTGGGTCGGGGCGTGACATTTAAGTGGTATCAGAGCTATAGATTGCATGAAGTCGGGTTAAATTTCTCGGTCTGTGGGTAGAGATTTGTTATGTGACTTTGTGATTGCATGAATCTGTGGTTTTTGATTTGCCCAAGTGAAATTTGAATTAGGAATGAACATGCTAGCATGAAAATAGAATATCAAGAGTCTAGAATGTCAAGTATGATCTAGTGACTTATGTGTACTTCAAGAATGTAGAATATTTATATGAACTTCTATATACTTGACTTTATGTGAATCTATTTGAACTTTTCTTTATGTGTTTACTTATAAATTGCATATATACATATATATACATGTCATAACACTTTGCATTCTAGCTATTCGAGATAGGGCCTCGCCGTCGTACTAAGAATCAGAATGTCGATAGAGAACCGGAAGAGGCTCATGGGCAAGAAGCCGGATTGGCAGGTAATGCACCCCCAGTTCAGGAACCGAGTACGACACAGATCTTAGCCACAATGGCCACTGCTATGAACACCATCGCCCAGTTTGTGACACAGCAGGGTCAGACAGGGGTTGTTGGAGGTAATCAGGCTGCGAGAGCCGGGGGTAGTGGCACTACCGGAGGTAATCTGTATGACCGGTTTATTCATCATGGGGCCTATACTTTCTTTGGAGAACCGGATGATATGAAGGCTGAAATGTGGCTGAGGAAGTTTGAAAGAGTGGCAGCAATACTCGAGTGCCATGATGATAGGAAGATCACTTATGCCACATTCCTTCTAGAGGGTGACGCTGAAGATTGGTGGCATACTATCAATGAGAAATGGGAAGCCGAGAGGGTTCATCATTCGTGGGCTGATTTCGTCCGAGAATTCCGAGACAAGTACATATCGGTGGTTGCCCGCGAGAGGCGTCAAACAGAGTTCATAAACTTAAAACAGGGAAGTATGACAGTAGATCAATATGAGGCTACTTTTACCAGGCTTTCCCGTTATGCGCCAGCCTTGATACAGCCAGAGGACATAAAGATCCAGAGATTCATCTTGGGACTGAGAAGGGATATTATGCTTAATCTATCTGCGAATGATTTCCCAAATTATGCTGCAGTAGTCCGAGCCACCTCGAGATATGAGAAACGCAAGGCCGATGTGTTAGCCGAGACCAGTCAATCGAGTAAGCGGTTTCAGTCTCATAGTCAGGGGTACCAGGGACAGGCTATATCAGTTGGGCAGAGTTCACAGTTGAGGCAGACTCAGAGTTATACAGGGCCTACTCAGACTCAAGCACGACCAGTTCAGAGTCAGACTCAGAGTCAATTCCGTCCAGCAGTTTCCCGTTCGCAGCAGGGTAGTTCAGCTACCTCTACTTACGGAGTTCATTCGGGAGGCACTACTCTAAGACGTCACCAGCAGTGCAACTTCTGTTAGCGACAGGGCCACACTGAGGATGTTTGTTGGAAGAAACAAAACAAGTGTACAGGCTGCGGCAATGATCAGCACAGGGTTAAGGACTATTAGAAATTTAAGAACTCTAGGGGTCAAACGTCAGCTCAGAACTCTCAGACCAGGGCACCATCTGCAGTACCACCACCACGAGGTCAGGCCCGTGTATTTGCTTTGGATGCTGAGGAGCTTCCGGATACGACCGCTGTGGTAGAAGGTATTTTTCTTCTTAATAATCCATCAGTTAAGGTTTTAATTGATTCCGGGGCTTCGCATTCATTTATTACACCTATTTGTGCATTAAATGCTAAGTTGAAACATGATAAATTATTTCATGATATTGTGGTTTACACTTCTATGGGGCCGAAGTTTGTCACCAAATCTATCTGCAAGGCATGTAATATTTATATTCAAGGTCGTACTTTTCCTACCGATTTAATTATTCTACCTTTTCGTGACTTTTAAATTATATTGAGCATGGACTGGTTAACTAAATATTATCCCCAGCTTGATTGTAGAAAGAAGATTGTGTATCTAGAAATGCCCGACCAGCCTGTACTTAAAATAGTTGGTAGTAGAAAATCTACAGGAACTAATATTTTTTCTTCTATTAGAGCATCTAAATTATTGATGTGAGGCTTATCTTGCATATTTGATTAATCAACCTGTGGATCAATTGAAATTGAATGATGTACCTATCGTGAGGGAATTTTCGGGGGTCTTTCCTGAGGAATTACCGGGGTTACCGCCTGCTAGGGAGATAGAGTTCATGATTGACTTACTATCGAGGACTTCACCTATCTCTAGGACTCCGTATAGAATGGCTCCGCCCGAATTGCAATATTTGAAAGTTCAATTGCAGGGCTTGCTTGAGAAGGGATTCATTCAGCCGAGTTCTTCACCTTGGGGGGCGCCAGTCCTATTTGTTAAAAAGAAAGACGGATCTCTTCGCTTGTGCATTGATTATCGGGTTCATAATGAGATGACCATCAAAAATAACTATCATTTGCCTTTAATTGAAGAGTAATTTGATCAGTTGCAAGGCACCAGGGTATTCTCTAAATTCGATCTGAGGCAAGGCTATTATCAGTTGAGGATTAAGAAAGATGATGTTCCTAAAATTGCTTTCATAACTCGATATGGCCATTATGAGTTTGTTGTCTTGCCGTTTGGTCTTACTAATGCTCCCGCCGCATTCATGGACTTAATGTAGAGGGTATTCCATCCTTCTCTGGACCAATTTGTGGTTATCTTCATTGATGATATTCTTGTTTACTCTAGATCTAAGGCGAAACATGAACAGCATCTCAGAATTGTTTTGCAGACTCTTCAGGAGCATCAGTTATTTGCAAAGTTTAGCAAATGTGAATTCTGGCTTAAGCAAGTTGCTTTTCTTGGCCATATTATCTCGCAGGATGGTATTTATGTTGATTCAGCGAAGATTGAAGTTGTGTTATCTTGGAAAAACTGTCACGGAAATTCGTAGCTTCCTTGGTTTAGTTGGGTATTATCGGAGGTTTGTCAAGGATTTCTCTAAAATCGCAGGGCCTTTAACTCAACTTACTCAGAAGAAAACAGTATTTGACTAGTGTGATAAATGTGAGGCCAGCTTCCAGTAATTGAAGAAGAGATTGACTACAGCTCCTATTCTTGCTTTACGTGAGGGTTATGATAATCTGGTGATCTATAGTGATGCTTCGAAGGAAGGTCTGGGTTGTGTATTGATGCAGAATGGAAGCGTTATTGCTTATGCTTCCAAGAAACTGAAACCTTATGAACTCAACTATCCGACTCATGATATTGAGCTTGCAGCTATCATTCTTGCATTAAAGAAATGGCGTCATTATCTCTGGGGCAACAAGTTTGAAATTTTTACCGATCATAAGAGCTTGAAATATCTGTTTTCACAGAAAAAGTTGAACATGAGGTAGAGGCGTTGGCTGGAATTACTTGAGGACTATAACTGCACTATTAACTATCTTCCAGGTAAGGCCAATATTGTTGCCGATGCTTTGAGCCGAAAGGCTACTGTTGCTAGCTTGATTATCAAGAATTGGGAGTTCATGGAAGAATTATGCTTATGGAGGCCTAGTACTTCAGATTCTGATATTCAATTCGCAAGTTTGCAGATTCAATCTCTATTATTATCCAGGATTCGAGAAGCTCAACAGGCTGATCTTCAATTGTTGAAAGTCTTAGAGAATTCAAAAGGGGGAGAGTCGGATTTCAAACTGCATGACGATGGTATTCTCAAATTCAAAGGCAGAATCTGTATTCCGAGTGATCCAACTTTGAAGAAGGATATTCTTGCTGAGGCACACAGTTCTAGATATACTATCCATCCAGGCAGTACGAAAATGTATAAAGATTTAAAGCAAAACTTCTGCTGGAATAATATGAAGAGAGAAATTGCTGACTATGTTGCTCGATATCTTACTTGTCAGAAAGTTAAAGCAGAGCATCAGAGGCCTGCAGGGTTGTTACAACCTTTGGCTATTCCTGTTTGGAAATGGGATCATATTACCATGGATTTCGTATCAGATTTACCGAGGTCTTCGAAGGGTAATGACTCAGTTTGGGTTATTATAGATAGATTGACCAAGACTTCTCACTTCATTGCTAAAAAGAAGTCTGATTCTCTTGATAAGCTAGTAGAGTTGTATATCGAGAATGTTGTCCGACTTCATGGAATTCCAAAGAGCATTGTGTCGGATAGAGATCCCAGATTCACATCTCAGTTATGGTAGAAGATTCAGAAAGCTTTGGGCACGACTTTGAGTTTCAGTACAACTTATCATCCTCAGACAGATGGTCAATCCGAGAGAACTATCTTAATCCTCGAGGATATGTTATGGGCTTGTATTCTGGACTTCGGTAAGAGTTGGGAGAAGTATTTGCCACTCGCAGAGTTCGCCTATAACAATAGTTATCAAGCTACTATTGGTATGGCACCTTATGAGGCACTTTATGGGCATAAATGCTGGTCTCCTCTCTACTGGGATGATGTTGGTGAGATGAAGACTATCGACCCTACTCTCTTACCTGAAATGAACAAAATGATTGATCATGTGCAGCTTATCAGAAAAAGAATGCTTACAGCACAGAGCCGGCAAAAGAGTTATGCAGATAGACGCCGTCGTGATCTGAAATTTGTCGTGAGGGATCGAGTATTTCTAAAAATTTCTCCTCGCAAGGGTTTAATTCGGCATGGTAAAGGAGGTAAACTCAGTTCTCGATATGTGGGACCATTTGAGATAACTGAAACCATTGGGGAATTGGCTTACCATCTAGCTTTACCTCCTAGTCTGGGTAGAATTCATGATGTCTTCCATGTTTCTATGCTTCGGAAGTATCAGCCAGATCCTTCTCATATTCTTGAGCCCGAGCCTTTAGAGATCAGTGAGACTTTGACGTACACAGAGAAACCTCTTCGGAATGTGGATCAGAAAGTGCAGGAGCTGAGGACTAAAAGCATTCCGATGGTTAAAGTTCTGTGGGATCATCACGGAGTTCAGGATGCGACTTGGGAAAGAGATAATCAAATGCGGGAGCGATATCCAGAGTTATTCGCCGAATCATGTAAGAATTGCGTGGACGCAATTAGTTTAAGGGGGAGAGGATGTGACGCCCGAGATTTAGCCATGCATTCAATTACTGTTGCATCCCTTGTTTGCGCATTTCCTTCTGTGCGTTACTAACTGACTTATGTGACTACTATTCACTCCGTTTTTAAACTGCATTCTATTAGTGAATTAGCATTTTTATTAAATCATATTAATTGTTAGAGTAGTGAGAAAAATGTGCAATTGAGCTAGAGGCAATAGGAGAGCTCGTTTAGAAAATGATTTTTGTAGTTAAATGAATAGTGTTACGTAACTAACTTAGAGATTTAATTAGCTAGCCTACGTTTTACACTTTAAACTCGTTTCTAAGCTATCTAAGCGCATTTTAGGAGTTCACTTAACCACCCAAACATGACCCACCTTACTTAGCCAACTTATAAGTCATTTAAGCTTATAAAATGCAAAAGAAAAAAAAAAAGCTTAAAAAGAAGCAGAAAGGGCCGACAGCAGCAAACAGTGGGAAAAAATAAAATTTGCTCTTCAATCCTTCAATCCAATCCTCTCCAAGCCTTGAGCAAGTGGATTAGGGTGTGTGCAAGGTTCCTAGGTGCTCCTACGCGCATTGGTCAGGGATTTCACGGCTTATTTTTGCATTTCTAAATAGTTGTCATTTTCTTGATTTGTTGAAAATGTGATCAAATGCTACTGTATTAATTATCTATGCTATTATACCTTGTATATGAATGCTAGAGAACATATTTGAGCCATCGTTTCACTTTTTAAACAGTTAGAATTGTTAGTTTGATTTAGGAGGTGAATAGTGACGTTTTTCTAGGGTTTTGGATAATTGCTCGAATTAGCTTGATTCAACACTCCTAATAGAAGCCTTAGGTGCTAATTAAGGTAGTCTAATAGCCCCGTGCACTTGCATTGCTCTAGAATCGCATAAAACGTGAAATAGCCGACTTTAACAAAGGGGTTTCGGGGTTAATACGAATCTGGGTGGATTCGGGCTTCACTTCTAGTATTCTTAGGCTACCTAGGTGCTATAGAAGCTTTGATAACCCTTGTGTGAAGCCCGGATAAGGTATGTGTAGTTTAAAGCCATAAGAGGGATTTTGGGGCTTTTGGGGTAAGTGCGGACGTTTGAATGAGTTAGAGGGTTCCTTGAGGGTTAGTTAGAAGGTTGGGAGAGTTTCCCTTGAAAATTGAATCATTAACTTTGGTTTGGAAGAGAAATAGTTTGAAACACAAATGGGTTTAGGTGCAATTTCGGTTGACTCACGCTTCTAAACCCATGGCATGACTTCTTGGGTGTTTATATGTGGTTTCAAGTTGATTTGGTGCTTTTGGTATGAATCTATGCTTATCTTGTATATGTCCCTTTGTAAAACTGCTTATTAGCTTATATAATTGCTTCTATTCTAACTGCCTCGAGGTCAACCTACTTTGTTGATCCTCCTATGTGTTAATGCTTATATTATTGCTATTAACTTGTCATTGTAAAGTGCATTGCATAGTGGTTGCGCAACCATAGTGTCAGGGGCGGATGTGTTGAATATCGGCTGGGCGGCAGAGGGCTTGCCGGTGGATATTCAAACTCCGTGCCCTAGTCCCTCATTCGCCTGGTCCGGAGATTGCCAGGGGATGTTGGGTCGTAGGATTATCGGGGTACATCTGGAGTACACCCACTGGAGTGTTTGGGGATTATGCCGGCTTATCGTGATCGTGATCGTGGTTCGTGGATCGTGAATGAAGACCAGTGAAGATTGATGTATAGGGGTTATGTGAAATGTATCCTTTTAAATGTGTGGTTACTTAAGCTATCATTGTTCTTTTAATTGTCTAATTGTTATTGTTGTTTAACTATATTACCTGTTGCATTACACACCCCGAGACTATCCCTCACTGGGCAATAGTGGTTGCTCATACCTCGATATATGTTTCAGGAGACGCTGAGGGTGATCCCCAGCTTGTTGAGGTAGTAGTGGAGGAGGAAGTTCGGATTGATCCTTTACCTTAGTTGCTATGTCTGATAGCTTGAGGTGATTTATATTCTTGCTGCTATGTGGGAGGCTCATCTTTTTATCTTATGTCCTATTTTGTAGCCTAAGGGCTATGTATATGCTTGTTGTACAAAGTTGAAGGATAGTTGATTGTGGTGTAGATTTGGAAGCCTATGTCTTGTAATAACTTATGTTTCTGCTTTTATTCATTCTGCATGCTTGGGAGTGAATGGTTTAATGTAGAATGTTTTATCTTCTAAGTATGTTTTAATGTTATCCTAGAATGGCATGGCTATTAGCCTATATTGTAAACAAGTTATTGCATGTTTGTGTGGTTTTGGAACTGTTGTTTGCTTCAAGGCTCGGATGGCCTTGAATCTTTAAATATATAGCCATGAAAATTTTGTTTATCTTGTAGTTACCTTATTTGAGAGTTTACAGGTTTTCAGAATGTCCACTGTACAGGGGAGACTCTGTCCGTGTGTCGAGTTCGGACTTAACCTTTAGCTTGGGGATTGAGTCGGGGCGTGACATACTCGATATTTGAGTGATAAAAACTTAGTAACATTTAGAAAAGAGTAACAGTACATAATTGACAAGTTAACCTTTGGGTAGACAACTAAAAAATTTACATTTCTTTAATTTCTTCACAAGTATAGTACAAACACACTGGCGACATGTTCTTCCATGTACAAAATTGTGTTGTAGTCATGAGTTAAGAAGGAATGCTTGATTATGATCAAAGAAATCACACGTATCCCTTCATATATTTGCGGAATACAACAGAAAATGCCTATTTATTAGGTTTCTAATTTAGTGCGTGGAAGTAATAGAATGAACCCTACTGGATCCCCTCGTAACCGGGATCAATAATAATAAAATGATAATGCAGTTTATCAGCCAATTTCCTTGCATTTAAATTAGTTTTCCTGCACAAACATCTAACTTTCAAGATTATCAAGCATGTGTAAAACATCTCATTGATGACGAAACAATAACAGAGGTAGCCATGGAAGGATTTTGAAATATATGTAACAGATTCGAACGGCAATTACAGGAGGATTGGTAGTACACTCGCTACAAATGACGCATTGAGACTGGAGACAAAGTTGAAGACTATAGTTTCCCCTTCTTGTATTCCAATATCTTGGAGATCAGCTGCATTAAGTCATCATGTGCATCACACGGCATACAATGTAGGATCTGGCGACGACACCCAAAACACGAAGGGCGGAGAATGAAAAGCAAGATCGATTACATAACCCAGACTGGAATGTTCAAGACTGACCAACAAGAACATCCTTATAAGGGGTTGGAACTGGCATTAGTTTCTCTGCTTCTCCCGGCCTTTTTCTCCTCCTCTGCTCGTCTACTATGAGTGGCATCTGGCCTTCTCTTTCTCGTATCAACTGCTCTTGCGCTCCACCTCGTAGCTTCTCTAGCCTTAGTCCGTCAATTTGTTGCATTTTGAACACTTTGACGACATTTGACATTCCCCCAACAAAAAACAATAGGCTCCCAAATATACCTAACCATATCCAAGAACTTCCCTGCAGATTTTGGATCACAGAGCCAATATTATGAAATATCTTCTCCACAAAGTTACGGTATCTATATAGGGTCGGTGCTTATGAGTAATTATGACCTTATCTAACAACCACATTGCATATATATGGTCGCCAATAGGAGCATAAGACTTCATTTATCTGACTTCTATATTACTGAAAAGATAGAAAGAAGCCAATCATATTTATCAAGGGAAATCAGCCTCCAGTTACAGACAATATCAGTGATATTGGTGAATCGCATTATCTTATTTTTGGTATTTTACGGGACTGCAAGAGCAGACCACAACGCATTTCTTTAGACAAAGAAACTGAGATTCTACTCAGTCTTGTCGATTACACTAGGCTTTTCAATTGTTTTTTTTTTGGTCAAAAGGCTTTTCAATTGTTACTTGCTCGGTCAAGCTATACCCGAACTTATTCTAGGGGAGAGCATAGATGAACAGAACCCAAGAAACAGGGAAGCCCGTCATTGAGCAGTCTAAATATCATAAAGGTTAGAAGGTACACCAACTCACTTGGAATTTCACTTACCAATAAATCCAAGCCATGGTGGATATCGCCTCTCTGCTCCCTAGTATTAAGAATTGCTCCAACCAAAAACAATAAGCTTCCCATTAAGAACGGAATGTGCACGCACTCTTGTAGGATCTGAACATGTCCATCAGCTCTCTCATAAATCTGACATGAATTGTGGATTGATCCAAGCAACCATAGAGCAGGGCCAGCAATAAGCATGTTTAAAGCATGCTTCTCCAATTTGAAGTAACCATATCCGTGCTCTTCCTGTGTTATGCAAATACTGCAACTTATCAAGAGCGCGCAAATATCTTTTATCAAAGGAAGCGAAGAAAGATACAGGGCTCTCCTTAGGATGAGAATCTTGTGTATATTAGGGGTGAATTCAAAATTATTGTTTAGTTATACAATTTAGTACTCGTATATAGATAATTTTTTTTTTTTCCAGTGGTTGCTAAATTTAATTTTAGCCTGAAAATACTTTTAAAATATACACTTTTTCAAAAAATGCAGCCGCAACTTATTTCTCATGAACAGAATGAACATAAGCAAATAAAAGTCTTCCATGCCCTAAATAACTGGGATCATCCGAACATCTTTCAGGAGCAATAGGGCTGCAAATTCTACTTCGCCAAACAAAAAAAAAGACTTAATTTTTTGGATATGGATATGCTAGAAAGGACAATATCATATAATCATAAAGTAACGTATAACTTGGACAAAATACGAAGCCTTTTGCGGTTTAACCGGGGAAAAAAATACCTGGATAAAGAGAAAAAGAATACCCATAAAGAAAAGAAGGGTCCCAAGAGTTTGGACCACGGGCACAGCAAACTCTACAAGTGCAAGCTGCGTATCAAACACCATTAAGCGTAATCTATAGTCAATCCCAGCAAGATGAGCAACAAGATCATGTACATTCACTACAACAATGATAACAGATGCTATAAGCATAAGAACAAGCCCGGATTTTGGCTCCCTTGAGTATTGAGCAACAAAGCCACCTAGAAGCACTATTGTGGCAAACAAGTATAGACCCGCGCTCATGTACTCTGATCTTGTTCGGGCCAGCCTTGGCCCGTACATGCGGTTTTCTCGGGCTGATGCTAGCTTCACCATTGCCTTGGAGTTGGGTTTCAATTATATTGTGGGTCGCAGGCGAGGTGATCAAATATTCATGTGCAGTATATGCAATTGAATGTAATGTTGATATGATAATCTGAGAAATGAGAACTAAGGAAATAGGGAGAATTGGTCAGAGGAAGAAGAGGGAAATGGAGAGGTGGAAGGGGGTACGTGGCTTCATGCATGGACATACAAGTAGCTTCTCTATTTTTATTTATAGATTAATATTCTCTCCTCGGATGATCAACTCATTTTAAACGAATCATATTTAATTCACTTTGAGATTATAAATGTAACATTACATTTGTGAACTATAAAATCTAGCCTTGACCTAAGTCATATTTTTCAAATAGCTAATTAGTTTGGATCCGTTTGGATTCCCTCCTAGCTAGTTTCTAATGTTAGGGGATAAAATTCTAATAATTTATGACATATTAGGTGGCTAAAATTAAGAAGAAAAAAAAAAAGGAGCAAAATAAAATAAAAGGTGAGAGAAATTTAAATTTTAAAATATAGATTGACTAGATTATAAAATGAATGGATAAAATTTCATATCTTTACTAAGAGAGAGTGTGATTAGGAAAGATCCTAATCCTATAACAGTACGTAGGCCCGTTTATTTAGCCCTACCAATCCTAACTTACCCTAGCTATTATCTTTATCAGGATAGTGAAAGTTATTAATAACCTACTACAATTAATTCTTCAAAAAATTTAATTGATCGATCAGTTAAATTTTTATTCACAAAATATGAGGGGTCAAACACATGTAGGGACCATTCCATATGAATAAAAATTCAGACTGACCGATCAGTCCGGACTTTTTGAAGAGTTTTCCCCTACTTAAAAGAAAATAGATCTCAATCCTTTGGTCTAAGAATCTTGATTGCAGATTCGACGTCTACATGCTATAACGCTTGTTCCAAGTTAATTAGTCAAATATGAAGTAATATTTGTGATGAAAGATCATAAACTACAATTCAAAATTTCTAATCATATGACTCGTTATTCAACTAATTCACCCAATTTTTATAACGGTTTAGATTAATTTTTCATTTAACCGAATTTGTGCAATTCGGGATCAAGAAGCCGGTGAGCTTAACATATATCATATTGTTCTAATGTTATTTGCATTTCTTGGTTTCTTAAGTAATTATTCTTGATGTCTCTTGAGTCTTGTCTAACTATATTTTTCACCACTACTTAACATTGTCTAATGTAATTTCAGTAAATTTTAATACATATTTTTAGATCTTATTTATGTTTTGTTATTGAGCAACTTGCGAGCATAAACCCCATACTCACTTTTATTTGGCTTTATGTGTTTATAAATGTAAAATCAATTGCTAAATTAAACACTTGAATAAATAAGTGATGAAATAAATATTTTGAAGTTGAGCTCATCAAGATTTTAAATTGAACCAAATTGAGAGTGAGCACAAATATTAGCTATTAGGCAAACAAACATGAGAAATAAATTCAAAAACAAATCAAACTCATAATCATTTTATTTTTTTTATTTATTTAAAAAAGATTTAAGTCGTACAACACATATTAAAAAATATCATTCATAAAAATTAATCTCGCAATTTTTTATATTCACAGTTAAAAACATATTATTAGACTAAAAGCCTCTTGGTATCATGATGATTTACTTCACACAAGCGCAACCAAACTTGATTATGATTTCATTTTATTAAGTTGGGTATAGGTAGTATCGTGTTGGGATCGAGTAGACTCATTCACAACTTACTAAATCCGTGTTAGAAAACGAAAATATAGAAATCAAACGTTATGGCCAGGAAGTGTTCGCTCCAATTGCAACTGACACGAAGCTTCTCCTCAAATGAAAACGTCCAAAAGTCGGATGTGTTCGGTACAAATATTGGTTATTTTCGCAACTGATACGAAGCTTCCCCTCAACTGAAATGTCTAAAAATCAGATTTAGCTTCTTGATGATATATTTTATTTTCAGTATTAGTCTTGGTTAATATCACGTATCACAAATACAATAAATCAGATTACGATTTAAGCTAGCATTTCAACGACAATAGTGTAATGTCACTAGTCTATAGACCATGTAATAACTGAAATCAATTGCGGAGAATATTAGGGTGTTTGCAACTGAAATTCTTCGTATTAATTGTCGGTGTGTAAAAAGAATTGTTAATAGAATAATTGATTGGTTTGACAGATACAAAGCTAGCAATAATTAGCTTTAGGCTCAGTTTGGCCTAACTGTGAAATTTCAGCTTTTGAATTGTAAAACTTTTAGAGTAGAGTTTTTGTTAGAAGTATTGTTGAATAAAAGCCGTTAACTGTTTGACATGTGTTAGGCGACGTTGAGCTTTTAAAAATTTTGAGGGTAATTTCAAATTTTAAAAAATATGGAGGGGTATATTTGAGAAAAAAAAAATAAAATTTCCTGCATTATGTAAAACAGTTTCGCAAAAGTCTTTTCTAAAAAGCTCCAATTTTGAGCTTATCATTTTTTAGTTTTTTTCAACTTTAGTTTTTACCTAAAAGTACTTAAAAAAATGAGTCAAACAAGTTAGTTCAGCTTCTAAACTCACATAAAGTACTTTTGATTATCTAAAAGTTAGGCCAAACAGAGCCTTAGACTAGTTTGTGAATATTCCTTCTGCATTTAGGGATATTTTTGCAACATACTTTGATCTCGCTGGGGTGGGATAATGTTCTATCTTTTGAATTTCAGTCAAAGAAAGTACTGCAAAAAAAAAAAAAAAAAAACGTGATAACTGATGGATTACCTCAAACTCGTCCTTGAATTGTGTTGGTATAATTTAATATTAAATGAATTTATTATTGGCGTTTAATGAAAATAAAGTGATATACAATAATGCATTTTTTGTTGTACAATTGTTGGAAAATCCATCAAAATTCATTCTCATATGCATTTCACTTATAAAACAAAACTAATTGTATCATTGTCAGTGGCAGAGCTACATGGAGTGTAATGTATGCACAGACGTACACTGACCTATTTATTTTTAAGTCGTATCCTTGTACTAATAGATAGTATAGCTTAATTAGTTAAGTGTTTATTGGATAAGTAAAAGGTTACGGGTTCAATTCGTAGTAGTAACATTTATATTTAAAGTTGTGGTCTTATTTTAAGAGGTAAGAGAAGTAGAAGGTTTCTAGTTCAATTCCCTAGTAGAAGCACAATCATTGTATTTTCTTCCCTTCTTTTTTTCTTTCTTTTATTTTTCAGCAGCTGCATTTTTTAAACAATAACAGTGAAACAAAGCAATTTTTTTTCTCCTTCTTTTCCTTTTTAGCAGCTGAACAAAAGTGATACGACATATAATGCAGACACCGTATTATTGGCCAAGCACCGAGCGCCTACACAGAGCGCCAGTACCTGGCTCCACCCCTAATCATCGTGTATAATATATTAATGTTTGGATTCAGGGAGGAAAAAATAATAAAGGAAAGTAGATGATTTAATAATAAAGGAAAGAAAAGTGGAGGATTAACTCTTGTTTGGATTGGAAAAAAAAACATAAAGGAAAAGTTTATAAAGGATTTGGTATATTTTTTATTTGGATTGTAAATGAAATGAAAAAATAAGATAAGTTTTATAAATAAATTGACAAATTTGTCCTTTTATAATATATTGTTTGTATGGTGGCACTGCTGTAATTTTTGAAATATGCTACGGCTAATTTCGTCATTAAACTTTTCAGCTTTTCCTTTCCCTCCTTTTGACCCCAATTTGGGGTGATTTAAAATATAAATGTATGAATGATTTTCAAAATCTTCTCAAATCATTTTCACCCATAACTCCACAATCCAAACAAGAAGCCTCATTAAAAAATCACCCCAAAACCATTATCTCCCATCCAAATCACTCAATCCAAACACAGTGTTAAAGTATATAAGAAAAGAGGAGGACAATAAAGCCTATATACACCCGATACTGCAACTTCAAGTCCTGTTGAAATGAAGCACATGTATAGGTATAACGTATCCTTTATGTATTGATGTCTATGTTACAAATGATTAATGTACACATATTCGTATAGAGTGACAACAAGAGATCTGATTCAGGGTAGGCAGCGAAGCATGTTGTCGACCTCAAAATTCAGGTCAAGTTTTCGGGTTGTGAACATTTGAGTGGTACACCAGCAACCTGCACAATCAAATCGAGGAGTTCAGGACCCGAGATCTTGATTGTGGATTTTAGAAGACATGTCGACGGAGATAATCTACTCTGGCTGGATGCTTGAGCTTCAGTAGAGCTTTTACTTCATGCTTACGCACCATTTCTCTTGAAATATTCAAATTCCCCGCAATTTCTCCCAGTGTTCTATCACCTTTACCATCGAGTCCATATCTTTGTCTGATCACTAGACTCTCCCTGGGCTTAAGAGAATCAAGCTGTGAAACCATGGAGCAAAGTAGACTGTTAGCTTACCACACATACAACACAAATCACACTTTATAGGACACAATATTATTCTGAAAATACTCCTTTGAGACAATGAGTTTTGTTGCATATGGTGAAAATTGGAATTTTGTAGATGTGGTTCGGTTATTCCTATTTGTCTCTATCCCCATGCTTCCGCCCCCAGCGTTGGTTTGCAAAAATGCAGAACATTATTGGAACATTCTGAAAAGCAATCACATAGTCTCTGAACTATTCTTGAGCTAAACAGGTATTAGTACTGCAGAATTGACAAATTAGCAAATAATAGCCTCATATATATGAGTAGCATTTGGCAAGGCGAGAATGGAACGGAGAAAATAGAGTGGTTACTTGAGCTCCTAGGCAACGGTTTACCTCCTGTGATATTACCCCTTGATGGCGACACATAAAATTTTATCCGGAACCAATTGCCAAAATTAAAATGAAGTACCGTGAGATCTTGCCTACTTAAAATATGATAATCAAACACTAAAAATTGATTATATTGTGTTGCTTTCGTTATATAGCGCATTAATATATGTAGAATGGATATGATTTGAAGTAATAGGGAATGCCAAGAACGAACCACATCATCCATAGCAAGCCTGAGAAGAGCAGGTTGCCTTCGCTTATCTCCTTCAACGCCATCAACATCAGTAATGCCATTGATGAACTCTTCTTGGGTAACAGCATGCCTTGCGTGGAGGGAGAAGACGGGTTTTGATACTCTCATTATTTCGTGGTATCTTTCAGGGGATAATCCAACCCGTTCAATTATTTCCTCTTCTGTTGGCAATCTTTGAAGCTCAAATAGCAACTCTAATTTGGCCCTCTGAATATCTACTCTGACCTGAATCAGAGGAAAACTTTCAACTTATAACAATGCAGCTTCTAAAAGCCGACAAATCATTTTGAAACAAGATATAGGCTTACCGATTCAAGGCCAAAGGGGACTTTAGTGAAGCTTGAGACCGTCATAGAACGTATGATGGCATGTCTGATCCAAAAAAGGCCATAAGTTGAGAGACGGAAACTCCTTTTAGGCTCGAACCGGTCAATTGCTGTGATCAGACCCTTCACTCCAGCTTGACAGAGGTCTTGGAATTTTGGTCCATTGATGAAGTCTTGGAAATATTTGTTCATTACGAACAAAACCAGCCGAAGATTATGCTGCAGATGATCAGAAACATAATTGTCACAACTTAAATTCAGTTACAAAACTATTGAGTAATGAATTTAAGTACAGAACACCAGATAGTCAGAAGGATACTACTGACCTTAATCAATTTGTTTCTAGCAGCTCGACCAACTTCCATGTTCTTCCTTGGTTGTATAACATGGATATTTGTTGCCTCTGCCAGTTCACCATCTGTCGGTTCTCGTCCCAACTTATTTTGCAAGTTCTCCTTAACTTGAAGAATTGCCTAAAAAGATAAGAAATGAAGACTGAATTAAGAATTATATCAAAATCCCACCAAGAGATTGTCTTTTTGAAGCATTTTAGTGTTTTCCAATTGGGATGGTTTTCAGAAAACATGATGGTCTCACCTTCATGGGTTGCATTAATTCAAAGAGCCAGGCATGCTCGGATGAAGGAAGAACTGGTGGGATCTTCATCTTCTTCCAGTCTAAACCGGCTATGTCAGTAGAGATTGAATATTCTCTTACAAGCCTATCAATTCTTTCTTCTCCATCATCCTCTATGGGTTTTCTTCTCTGAGACGAAGTAACCATTTCACCCTCTTTCTTCTTTTTCAGAGCAATCCTCTTATCGAGACTCAATCTTTTCGCCGCCTTCTTCCTATTCCTCATTACAATATCAACAGTTCCTTCCTTAGCTTCTTCATCAGCTTCTCCAATACTCTTCATCAGCAGGCGAGCTCCTTTCACCTCGTGATCTTTAACTACTGTGTCTGTATCAGAGACACAACTTTCAGGACTGCGCTTGTAAATACTTTCGAGTATGGCAGCAGCTTCATTGTAATCCACTGCTGATGTACCCGGAGAGGCTTTATCTATGGACACAGCCTGCACTCTTTTCGAATGTTTTTTCGCTCGTCTTAGTCTCTTTTCATTGTTAACTTTATACGATGTCTCTCTAGGTAAAGATATTGAGTCTGGGTTAAAAACTAATGTTTTATTCTTCGTCTTGTCTGTTTTAAATGGAAATATTGATGGTCTCCTCAGTGGAGATACACGAGTTGAAAATGTAGAATTCAATCCTGAAGGAGTTCTTGCAGCAGAGCTGGAAACAGTCACAACTCCCATGCCAAGTAACTAATTTGATAAATGAGTCTCTTGTTAGTACTCTGTTCCTGCAATACGCAACTCAAATACGATCAACTCGAAGATTAAAGTTCTTGCAGCAGAGCTGGAAACAGTCACAACTCCCATGCCAAGTAACTAATTTGATAAATGAGTCTCTTGTTAGTACTCTGTTCCTGCAATACGCAACTCAAATACGATCAACTCGAAGATTAAAATGTACATCCACGAAAGTGAGTCACCAGACACAAGTGTTGTGTTATTAAGATGATCATACATCTTTCAACAAAATATTTCTTTCTGTATACTACTATCATCCTAATTCTCTAGGCCCTGAGCCGCTTCATAAGCTTCTGTAAGGGCCATTATTGACATTCCTATTTAAATAGGTAGACTAGGTATTCGAACTTGAAATATTAATCTTAATAAGAGCAAGAGTGTTAGCATACAATAATCAACATAAGTAAGAGCTTCTGCCAACATTAGCAAGTACTTTTGGGTTGCCGGACCCAACCGGCTCTCACCACCATATATAGAGAGCTGGACGCAAACATTTTTTGCAAGTTTTACAGTCAGAACAAGCCAAGTCTATCGCCAACCATGATCAGGGAGATCATCCAGACTTAAGTAATAATTTCAGGGCTAATTTTCTAATTGTTTATGTTACTGTGTAAATGTTGTGAAGGTATTTAAACATTCGTTCACTCACAAAATTGATCCAAGTAGATATCTAATCTTTCAAAATAACAACAGTATTTGAGTAGTGTAGTTTAATAACTACCGCATACAGTAAAACACTTACTCTGGCTTAATGAAGTGTAGCATGAGCTTCAGTCTGACCTTTTTGTCATTACAAATGTTTTGATCAAGCTTATTTTAGCCAAGTCACAGGTTTTTCATAACCATAAAAGCCTTGTAAATATTCAGGGTACTCCCAGGAACTCATTCAGTGGAGACGGGGTAGGGTTTGTACCTTAGAAGATTAAAGCACGTGATTATAAACTGACAAAAAGAAAAGACAGTCCAAATAGTAAACTAGAATACTAACAACAGCAATTGCTATATCATAATTCACAACCCTAGATCAAATCCAAACAATTTATGGTTCTTTACATACAAAACTCATCCATCATCAAAATATGTTTTCATGCATCATGATTCATCCAATGAACACCTTCTTTATCTCTTCGTATATTGCATGTTAAGCAACCAAACATTGAAAGCAAAAGTTGTACAAATTGCAATCCAAAAACATTCCAGAAAAGCAGTATAATTATCAGACTAATGTATGGAACTATACCTGGTCGACGATTCAAGATTCAGGTAACAAATGTACTGAGAATCTCAATTGAACGCAAAGGTTGTTTGTTTAAAGAATAATAAGTGCCGTTAGGATATGATTACAGCATCCACAAGCTTTTACAATACAAAATGTTGACGTGGCCAGCCCCACAGAAGAGAATGATATTCATGCAAATGTCTTAGTGGCAACTTGAGAGTGGAAGCCGAGATTTTTTTAGGCAATATATAGATATGTTCCACACATGTGGATGGCTGCATTGAAGATATTACAAAATTTGATAGAGCCCACTTTCTATATTTTTGTGTGACTTCTCACGTTGCCCTATTTCAGCCATTTGTAACACGTTCCACATTTTAATCAGGATTTAATATGTCATAATACATAGTGTATTGGAAGAGTGTAAGTGAAATCAGTATTTTTGACCACATAGCGTTAATACAGAAGTGAATATGTAATATTTTATCAGTGAAAAACGGAATAGTTTTAAAGATCAAAATTGATGATTTTGTAAGATAAAATAATTTTTCAAACAAAAATATTAAGGTATTTTAATTATGGTATATTAAAACATTTTGTAATACTTGTAGGGGTTATAGTCTCGATAATCGAAGTCCGGACCTATCCCTATGTGAATGCTGTTGGTATTGGATGATTTATATGCTTTATGTTATTAAATGAATCTTCTTTTTCGGCCCAAAAAGAAACTCTCTAAAAGATACAATTATGTGTGAAGTAATGAAAAGAATTACCAAGTAAAAGAAAGGAAAAATTAGCTAAAAGAGATGACAAAATTAAGTGATTTTCTAGGTGCCAGTCTTACATCTTAATGAACTTTTTTTTTTCTTTTTGTCAAAATCTTATTGAACTTTCGTGATCCGCAATTTGGTCTGTCAGCTAATTTTCAGAAGAGAAACAATTGCCTGACAGATTCACTTAATCTTACTAAATACTATTACGAGATTAAACACATTAAATGAAAACTTTGGCAAAGAGTTGCCGAAGTTATTTGCCTGCTTTATGACAATAAGTTTGAACTATTCCTTATGAACCCAACAAAAAAAAAGGTGTGACATTACCGTTTACTCACATATATTTGTGTTTATTAAATCTCCACATCATCGGAAAACTTAGACTATTAGGTATAATTTTATTATATTTATTTATTGTATTTAATACGCCCTTGTATGTGTAAGGCAGGTCTATTTTTTTTATCATTGTAGGTGGATAATTTTAATTATTTGAATGACTGCATAGTAGCGAGACTTGAATTTATGACTGGTATAGTAACCTGAGCCCTAATACCATTTTAAATTGCCACATTTATAAAATTTTAAACTGTTAGAGATGCTTTTATTATGGTAATTTATGGTTTTCAACAGTTTTATATAGCTGTTAGCTTGAATTTCTAAATGAGATGATCACTTGAATATATATGATATTAGAATGAGTCACCAAAAATTAATTAAGTTGAGTGTGATCGCCACTACTCATTTTAAAACATATAGTTTAGATTTTGTGATTATATAGTATTAGAATGATAGGTACTAACTTGGATTTTCTTTTTGAGCGCAAGAGTACTCAAGATTGGTTAAAAAAATATTGACATATATATATATATAACACATAGCATTATGCTCATTAAGTAAATGTTTATAAAAATAAAAAAAAAACACCTACGTTTACCCGCTCTTCTCATAAACATAACCCTCAAGAGTACATTGATATCTCAAGAGTACATAGATATCTCAACTATTGGGTTGCCTACAACACTCAGAAACAGTTGAACATGTTTTGCTTCTTTGTACGTGGGTTCAGAAAATTTGGTGTGCATCCCCTCTCCCAATTGCCATCAACCAAGCTCAAATTTCTAGGCTGGATTCGTGGCTTCACCAAACATTGTCTAGATGTAAGTCCGTAGGTTATCCCTCTGGGGAAGCTGAAACAAAAATTGCTTTCTTCTGCTGGAATATCTGGAAGGCTTGTTGTGCTGTCATTCTTGATCATCAAGCCATTGACATCCCGAAGATTTTATTGCTCACAAACAACCAGATTGCGGAATTTTTGAATGTTTCCTCTAGTCATGATCTCCCACCATCACATACAATTGATCTCTCAGCATCTGATTTTTGGTCTCCACCTCCTTTTGGTTCATTGAAAATTAATGTCAATGCAGCCTACTCCACTCATGCAGCGATCACAATTATCTGCAGGAACCACCTGGGCTCTCTCATTCATGGAAGAGCTGCTCCTATTAAGTGTAATTCTGCACTTGAAGCTGAGGCTTTGGCAGTCTGGAATGCCTGCCTTTTTGCTAAGTCTCTCGCCCTTGACAACATCATCATCGAGAATGATGCATTCGTAGTTTCTCAGACAATTCTATCATCAGGTCAACCCAACTGGAAGATCAAACCCATTATTGATGATATCAGATCCATTGCCACTGGTTTCAATTCTATTTGTTTCCTGTTTAAAAAAAGGACTGCAAATCATGTCGCATATTGGGTCACTAAATGCTGTGCTAGTAGGAATCTTTGTTTAGACTAGGTTTTCAATGTTCCCCCGCCCCTACAAGGCCTTTTGTACTATGATTTCCAACCCCAAGGGGTTGGGTAACTCTGTTTTTTTCTTCAGTTTTAATGCATTTTCGTTTTACCAAAAAAAAAATGACGCTTTCGGCTATTGGATTTCTATCCGCATTAGTTTCTCTCACTTTTTCATGTAGAGAAGAGAAATTAGGAGAAATCAAGCAAAGAAGATCACGGTCAGAGAAGTAGTAGCTAGCGTGATATATAATATAAGTAATTATAATCTATTCCTCTGCTCAAATTTAGTTTTTCCATATGTTGTGTGATTTTTAACGCAAGTGCACGTATCGCAACAAGTAATAAAATGATAAGTAAAGATCGTTCTCACGAGAACTAAGATTATTAATTACTGAAATTGATTTAGCTCTAACTTTATTCAGAAGACCAAAATTTGAGAGAGTGTGATTAAAAACTAAAGAATTAATAAAACTGATAAACTTAACAACTAAACAAATACGAGTTTTATGGAAAAGCTGATTCAATAACTGGAGAGCTCTAGGGGTTCCGATTTCACCAAGATTTATACTACTTGAATCTATTGATTAAATCCAATTGATGACTATTCCTTATGCTGCCAGTAATCTCACTAAGGTAGATATTAATCTTTCTCAAGTATCAATAACCTATCTCAATAAGCAAGCTACCTACATCTCTGTGGTAACTGTGAACTTATGGAATGCATTAAGCCCTAGAAATTTAAACGCTGTACTAGATCTCCTAATTTTCTCTAACTTATGACAATTTAATGGTACTCCACACGAGGTCTAATCTAGTTATCACTTCTCAGTCTCAAACCAAACCACAAAACAAGCAATTATTGGTCAAACAATCACAGGCATTAAGCATAGTATGAAATACTCAGCATAGAAATAGAATAATCCGTCAATCAATCAAACCAACATAAGTCGAGTGATCAAAATCTGGCTACATCGTAGCCCTAGAAAAATAATCTAGCAACTCATAATAAATGTAAATAAAATCCAAAATCTATTAAAGTTCATGATAAGAGAAAAAAAAATTAGAAATCGCAAGAAAGTCATGGTGAAATCTTGTCTCTGATCCGTCCTTCCTGGTCAATCTTGTCGTTCCTCGCGTTTCCTCCTCTCCAGAACGTTGCCTTTGCTCTCTAGAACTAGCCGCTACCCCCAAAGAACCCTTCCAACGTTCTTTTCCTTATTTTTTATCCTAGATTTTCTTATTTCCGCGCCTATTTACCAAACTACCCTTAATTTTCCAGCAACGCTGTGCAGCTGCGCTATGACTATGTTACTTCTGATTTTTCTTCAATTCTCCCCAAGTTGCATGAAAGCTAATCCTTTGTCATTTCTATTCAATTCTTGCCTCAAAACTCAGACTTTGTCGCAAATCAAATGCAAAGCCAATCAAATTGCTCATGAATTACTCAAGAACTAACAAAATTTAAGTGAAAATGTGCTGAAATAATATATCAATGATACATCCAACACCATCGAATGAAATTTGTAGGTAGCAATTTATCAATTATACTCTCAATAAGGTAGTGCATCCGTGGTGTTATATGCAAAATATTCGAAAAGATAATTGAATAACATTATATTCTAATGTTAAAAAGGCATATTTACACTCAAAATTTGAGTGAAATAGTCAGGTAACAACTTGTTGTAATCAAAGATTTCAAGTTTAATTTGAACTATATATAGTTTTGATCTCTATTAATTATATATATAAAAAAAGCCATAATTATTACATGCAATTGTTCAACATGCCACATTTTAATAGATCTCACTTTGATTTCTCTTTCTCTTTATTGATTGATAGACTTGAAAAAGGAAATGAAAACTGAAATAATCAAATGTAAATGATCTCAAATATAGTTATGATTGGTTTAAAAAGAAATTTGTGGATTGAGCCAAGTTGTAGTCAAACAGTAAATTAAACTTAGTATCAAATTACGAGATAAAAAGAAATGGCAGATGCAATTAATATATAAGACAAACTAAATAAAATTCTTGAATTCGAATTTAGATAAAACTAATTTATTAATGAAGGATAAGGTTAAATGTTTAGTGACCCTAGCTATAAGCCCGCGGTGTGCGCGCCATAAGCTACGTCAAGAACATGTTATATCGACCTCAACGTAAGCAAAGTGCTTCAGTTAACGTCAAGACCATGTCATTCTCGAGATAAAGAATAAATGTAGTTGATTTGTTAATCAAAAGTTTGAATTTGAGCATTTTGTGTAATTGATTTTGTGTACGTATTGATCAGGTGTGCCATTGTATTATAAAATTTATAATTTTAAGATAAATTATATATCTCATTAATTCTTATGATAAATTTAAAGAATAAAAATGTTGATTCGTGGATTAAAGGTATTGAATTTAAACATTTTTCTTAATTGATTTGGTATATATATTAAGACATGCTATTATACTAGAAAATTTATACTTTTTGGATAAATTCAATATGGTCCTACTTACTATGAATTCTTTATTATGAACCAAAACAAAAATTTGTCAAATTAGTGGCGGACCCAGGCACCCGAGATCAGGGGGTGCCTATAATGTACACCTGGGTCAAGAGTTAATAACTGGGGGTTAGAGAAATCATTTATGCATATGCTATTTAAGCAATATTATATCAATTATGAAGAAATAAGCACTAACACACATAACAATTATGAAAATATAAACACTAAAATATATATGAAGTCTTTATAAATAGAAAAAGTACCTCTTATAATTGTCTTCGGCGTGATTTCATATTTTAAAATCGTTGAATAATTAACTAATTCTTCTATTAAATACATCTTTCTCTATATAAGTTACCAAACACAAAAGAAAAGCGAGTTACTCCCTCTATTGTCAATTTTCTTGTCACTTTGCATTTCTTTGCTTGTAGAAACAAAAAGGAAAAGCTAGTAAGGAAAATATTGTAGCTTCCTACTTTCAGATACTATCTTTTGATCTTTCATCATAATCCACATATTCAATTTTATTGTCACTTTTCATTTATTTCCCTTAGTACTCTTTCGTGACTTATCGGCCCAAGTATCAAGATTTATGTATGTATTTCACATGTTATTCATTAAGCTGAGTAAATTGAATTGAAATTCTTCCTAAAATTTGTACCAAACATGCTTAAAATTTTATTTATGTATTTCACTAACTAATTATCAATAATCATTTCACTATTTTAGCTCCAAAAAAAAATTAAAATATACCTTTAGCTTGGTGGGACTGGGGAAACACAATGAAGAAGATGATGAAAGTTTTGGATTTTACTTTTTGGGTTTTGGATGAAAAGTTTGTTTTTGGTAAAGTTAATATTTTTTTATGTCTTTAGACTTTTGGTGTGGTACAACTAGACAAGCAGCAATAAAATACCATTTTTTTTTATAATAACAAATTATAAATTTATCTCTCACTAAGGCCTTCCTCAATAGAGGTTTCAAATTTAAAGATTTTTTAAATTTAAGTGTTTTAAACCTGTTTTTAGAGCCCCAAATCCTAAAAAATAATACTATTCATGATAAAAATACGTGAGGTCCATCATTTTTGATTTAAAAGATGCCAAAATAAAGCCTGGACTCTATTTTGTTCAACAAATTTAGAGTCCAAAATTTAGATTGATGCTCTATTTTAACATCTTTTAAGTCAAAAGTGATGAAACTCACATACTTTTATCATAAATAGTATTATTTTTTAAATTTAGAGATTTTAAAAACAGGTTTGAAACTCAAATTTAAAAAATTTATAAATTTAGAGCCTCTATTAAATTTACCTTTAAGTAAACAACATGCACCCCTGGTGCATAGGTGGATCCGCCCCTGATTGTCATTGTTAGTCCTCTCCCTCCAACTTGGAAGTATAGTACAGAGAGCTGTAGCAACGCGGAAGAAGGTTTGAAGATTCTTTGGTCATCTGATCTAATCTAACCTCAAATGCAATTCTCATCTGCGGTCAAGCTGACTTTCCACTTCATAATTGCATCTATCATCTCACCCCACCCCATTCAGTCAAAGTTAGACATGATCAGCACGATGAAAAGCTACAACAATTTAAGATCGAGTCCTGATCTTTCATTTACCTTTTCTTTTTTTCCCCTATTTTTGGTTGGACTTCAAGTCGTTGTCTGAAATGGTCAGCTATTGTGACTAATTAACTTCATTTACACTTCTCATGACCAAAGACTTAGTCTTACATGAAGAACAATTAAACCACTCGCTTTTTTTTTTTTTTCTTCAGTCAAGAGTTTTAATTATTTCACTCACTTTTGCCTCGTCTTTTCTATTCAAAAGAGACCTAGCCATTCCTTATTTAGAATAACCACAACTCTCTACTCCACAAGTCGTATACTACTCATTTCTGGTTTTTTTTAGCAACTTGGAGACAAATACTTTAGTTTTTAGCCGCAAAAGAATTCAATAGTACTTAAGTTTGTATCCTCGTCCAATGCACTAATCCTAGTCTTAGAGTACAATCTGTTGTTATCAGATTGCGACTTGTTGTTATCAAAGATTTATATTTTTTACGATTACATTATAAGTTGGTATAGTTTTGAATGGAGAGCTCAGCAGATATGGAGCTTCAAAATATCAGAAATGAGCTAACACAAGGAAGGGAGTTGGTTAAACAGCTCCAAATCCATCTTAATGCGCCATCTTCTGCACAAGAAGTTTGTGGGTTTTTGATCAACAAGATCATAGAATCCTACGACAAGGCACTCACGATGATCAAATATAATGGCCATTTTGCAGAGGGAGAAACCACCACAGCACCTGCGTTAGCCACTGGAACGCCTGAATCTCCTCCAGCCGTCAATATTGCTAGTCCCACAAACCTGCAGGATTATGATATGGAGTTATTGGATTATGACCGTAACAACGGCTCCAGGAGCAGGTAAATTGCTATATATATATATATATATATATCTTCTGACCCTTTAGGTGATACTTTACTCCTCTCTATATGATTAAGAATTCTTGCTATATAAAGAGAGATTTAAGTGAAACTTTTTTACGCAGCGATTGTTATGTAATTGTTGGATAAAACTTTCCATCTTATAGGAATGATACGCCACGATGGAGAAAACAAGTACAAGTTTATCCAGTAACAGTACCCGAAGGACCTCTTGATGATGGCTATAGTTGGAGGAAGTACGGCCAGAAGGATATTCTTGGGGCCAAATATCCAAGGTAGGACAAATTTTCAATGTTATGATGTTGGTGGAAGTATATGTTTCTACACATCTTCTTCTTCTCCTATTTCTTTGTCGGGAATCTTTAATACATGCATAGTTCTAATTGAATAGTTGAAAAGTCATATTGAGAAATTGGATAGTTTGTGACCTATTGTAATTAATAGCTTTGAACTAAAATCATGGCTTGATCCTTCATGGTAAAAAGTTAATTAAAATAAATAAATAAAAATCATATACTATCGTTCTTTATAATTAGACAGATTTCTCTTCCATCATTCCTCCATTATACAAGTGGATGCATAGAATGATTTGTGGATGAACATCGCCAGAAGTTTGAGATTGTCCATGGACCATCCTAGATCTCGTAGATGCGCATATCTGATTCATGCAGTTCAAGGATCTAACACTTCATGAGACACCATAATTTTTGTTTTATTGATGCAATACAACATATATATTAATGCTCATGAGGAGTTAAATTTATGTATGCAGAGGTTACTATAGATGTACACATCGACATACCAAAGGCTGTCCGGCTACAAAGCAAGTTCAAAGATCAGACGATGATCCAACAATAGTCGAGGTCACTTACCGTGGAACGCACACATGCAACCAAAGCATCAGCTCAAAATTACCATCAGCGTCGCCTGATCAAAATCAAGAATTTAACGTAGGTGGAGATCATCATCATAAGTTGTTAGAGCCTCAACCTCAAGAAGATCATCAACAAGCACAAAGCTCAACTTTCCAGCCAGGCCTGAAAATGATAACCGATGATTTAGACACACAAGCCCAATCATTTCCTTATTCATTTAACTTCCCATCACCATCGAGCCTCAACCATATTGAACATTACGCCTTCTCACCTGGTATGATCGACAACAATTTTCGTCCACCAATCTTGCCTCCTATATTAGCTGGTTCAAACCATTCACCACTGACCTCAAGAGCAGAGCTCACCGGCATGGCCTCAGCAACAACATCAGCTACAAATTCTCCAACTATGGGAATAGACTTGCCATTTAGCTCGATGGGCTTTGGCTCAAACTTCAATTCTGAAAATCCAGGATCCTTTTCTTGATTAAAGTTTATACAACTTGAGATTTATATAGCTAATCGCAAAAAGAAATTTTTTTGCTAGCCTGGTGATTCTATAGCTAGTAGAGAAGCAAAATAATATATTTTTTTTATGGAAGTATAGGAAATTCCTGCGACTGACCAAGAGAATTTCATATTGTTAGACAGTTGATAGATTAAAAGTTAGACCTGGATTGTTGTTATATCAGGATGTGTTCAACTTGTATAAGTTTGTAGTAAGTTTGTCTTTGATTTTTTAGAGATTTGATATTAATTTAGAAATTTAATGGTTACGTATTTCTAGTTGTACTTTTGCAATATGACTTATGTATGTAATCGATTCACCTATTAGAATAATGTATTTTAATTTAGTTCCGTTTAGAACATTAGGAACTCGTCGAATGTAAGGCACAATTTGATTCAGAAATAAGGTTCATAACTGACTTAATTTCACGGAAAAGTAACAAAAGAAAATTTAAAAGAATTATACAATTGTATTTGAATTATTGATTTTTCACCTGCTTTGAGCTGCAAAACTCTGACGGTTTTTTTGGCTATGTTTCTCCTGGTGAGAATTAACGGATCTGGTAAGCCCAATTATAGACAGTTATCAGATGGCAGGGCTGTTAAATTGATATTGATGAGTTTAACAATTAAAGCCCAAGAACAAAAGAGCGGCTAAAGCCCATAGTGAAATCTAATTACTGGATTCATCTTGTAATGTTACCATTGGTAGAGAACACATAGGTTATGGGAAAAAAAAAAAAAGGTTTAAAGCACAAAGGGCAAGGAGAACGTTAGAGCAGGTCAATCTCATCACGTTATGAGACATATTTGACTGTTGATGATCTAATTAAGGGTGATAAAGCGTTGATCACTCTAATATATCACTTTTATCATCATTACTTCTTCATCACTATCAATCAAATAATCAATAGTCTAAGTTTCTTAAAATCATTTCACAACATCATTATCAATGATTTAAATATATTCTTTTCTTTTTTTCATATCAATTATATAAATCTGTCCATAATATTATAAAATAATTATTTTCATAAAGAGATCTAAATCAAATATTATATATATATATATATATATATATATATATATAAAAGCACAAATGCACTACGTTTTTCTTTATTCCTTTTTCTTTTTAATGATTCTTCATACTCTTTCCTTTCTTAATCTAGGATTATTCATTTTTTTCCCTCACCCCTCCGATAAAATTAGCTAGGAAAATGACGAGAAAAAAAAAAATAGTACAAAAAAGTCTCTTGACATTTCCCAATAGGTGGGAGGTAGGTCATATTATATTACTCCGATCCCTTATGGTCGGCAATTCATCGCAAGAATGCAAGTTTTTTTTTTTTGTTTCCTATTGGGGTGTGATTAATTATGGCAGAAATGAAAAGTACATTACTTCTGCCAACTCACCAAGTGGTCCATGTCTGATCGCCATTTATGCTCCCCTCTATAATGCTATTTAAAATCCATGCATCATAATTTTATGGGACCAATTGCCCCAATTATATACTATATGATCGGATTGTGTGTGTATATATATATATTTATATATTCTTCTTAATAAACTCAAATGTGACTTACAATATTGGAAGAATAAGTAAAGCCGTATTAATTTTTTTCAATCTAAAGCTGTTTTAGGACCACATGCAATTGATTTATCAGTGGCATGCCCAGATCAAGGTTTAATGAAATGAAAATTTTTAAGGGGTTTAGGAGTCCGTCATAACGTAAAATTACAAGGGAGATTAATGATGGTCATAAATAATGGTGAAGTAATTAATGATATAATTGTTTGATCTCCATACTTTGTTATATATGAGATAGAAGGTGATCTCAAAAGATCATCTTGTAGGCTAAGTTCCTCAATTGTATATGTATAGTTGTGAAACACTAGTGACAAAAAAAAAAAAAAAAAAAAAAAAAAAACACAAAAAAAGAAAAAGTATTTAAAATTTCCCTCGCACAAACTAATAATGTGTTATAGTTCAAAAGTATTTGAGTCACTTGGGATTTTTCTCTTTTGGGGCAAATTAACCTTATATATACGTATAAGTGGGGCAAATATAAACAAACAGGTTGGATTGAGATTCTTGAGAAATCCATGAGATTGTAGTTGCAACTCGAGTCCACCCTCTACGTTAATTATGTCCCAAAGTTTTTTCTTATTTTGGTTATTTTATTTTTCTTCTTCTCCCCTCTTTTACTTTTTCCTTATCCCAGCAATATGATCCTTGTAGTCAGTGGTGGATTCATAATTCTTGTTCAGTGAGGGTTAAAAGTACACAATTTAATATTTATAGACAAAATATAAAATTTTTCAAAAATAACTTAGAATAAATGAAGGCGGCAACCTCCACTGAATTAAACCATGCACTGGGAAAAACTATTATACTATGGGATTTGTAATTTTTTGGGTAAATTTAATATGATCCTAAATACTTAGAGTAAGTTTCTCTTCGTAAAAATAAAAAATAAAACAATCCAATTATAAGTAAAGTGGAATAGTGCCCTTTGATAGTAAGTTGAAGGTCAGGCAGCTTTTCCAAAATCTGATTTTCAATTGCCTCTAATTCCTCCATCTTGTTTTCTTTTATTCATCTTTTGATTTTCAATTTTTTTTTTAAGAGAACATCATTGAATACATTGTCTTATTTTGTCACACAATTTAATTGCTCCAAGAACTATATGACGTTGGTCTACGAAACATGGATAGGCAGATAGATGGTAACATTTAAGGGCCGCATCTAAAAAACGTCAAAAAAAAAAAAAAAAAAAAAAGCGTATATGAAACATAGGTAAGAAATGCCTCTTTTGTCGTTAAAATTTAGACGTCACATTTGTCTTGTGCATGATAGGATATTAAACTATCTCACCCGGAATATTTTTCAAAATCAGCAACAATTTCTGATTGCATCATAATTAGCCAAGCAAAATAAATTTCTTGTACAAACGTAAGGTAATATTATATAGTAGATTCTAAAATGAGTATGATCTTATTCAGTGCCGTATGCATAAAGGTATTTTGCGTACCGAGCTATACTTTATCATAATTAGTGAAGTTTCTTTCAACTAACTTTTTGACATGAATGAATTAGGATAGAAATAAACGTCAATACTGGTGAATGTAAAAAGTTAAGACTATGTCATATAGAATATAGAAATTCAATACATTTGACAAATTTAAAACTAGTTTAGCAACAAAAAGAAAAAGACAAATCTAGAACTACATCAGTTAAAGCAATAGTGTGGTAAATCTCTTCCCACATTGTCTTTAATTATTTGTCCTAGCTTGAAGTCAGATCGATAATGAGAGAGTGAAATAGACTTGTTAGGGTTTGGACAAAATCAGCAAGCATTAACCGCTTTAACCAAGCTTAGCAAAATGTTTGCTGAATATGGTGAGCCAGTTCCTCGGCGCTCAGTTGGCATTCAATTCCAATCTACCAACAGAAGAACATAATTATCAAGCATTAATTCTATATGCTTAAAAAAGAAATACGGTAACGCATTCAGAAAAAGCCGCATCGAGACGACAGTGACATCGTCAATTTATGCGGAATAGTGACCGTTAGTAAAATGGCGACCTAGTTTTCAGTGAAAAGTGTGGTTTTCGAGAGTGATATATATATGCAGAAATTTACCAGTCATGGTACAATTTCAGTGTGACTCAGTGTCTGCTGTTCAAAAGGGTACTATATATGAATGATTGTAATGTGCTTTTGTGTACACCACTATTTTTAAGGGAATCTTATTACTCCATTCCATATATAAACATTTGCAATGTATCAGGATAATAACCTGTTACCTCTTTAGGGTTTATCTAAAACATGGACGCACACAGGAAAGAAAATCATTCGTAAATTCTAAGAATTAGACTAGTCGTGAAGTATTTGATGTATTTACGTTTCAAATTTAATTCAATTAAAAAACTATTCTCCTAGTTAGGGTTACTACCGGTAGACTTCTATTAAAAAAAAATGTATACCTCATGTCAAACTAATTCATACCTTCTCTTTTGAATAAGGTCTCTGCGTTTCAGAATTTGTGCCCTAATGTAAGTTCAAGAGACTTCTCATGTGTATTTTTTTGTTGTTAAAAAAAAAAATTAAAAGTCATTCTTATATTATTTTAGACTAGTATGGTCAAAGTAGTTTCAAACGAGGAAGGAAATTAAACAGGGAGGGAAATGGTCAAACAAGAAATAGAAAACGATTTCACAGGGCACATGTTTACAACTACCTTTACTTTGAGCTCGTATATTTGGACGTACCAAATTAATTCTTAAAATGGTTAAGTATATTTTCCTTCTCTCTTTGGTCCAGTAATTGGCTTATACCTAGCTATTAATTCAATGCAGCTTTTAATTTTCATGCGATCAAGTTCTTATGCTGTGCCTATAATGTATCTTAAATGACCTCTCTAATCACTTCAAAGGGAAAAAAGATGAAAAATGCAAGGAAATGGAACACGTGCGTGGTGGTCAGACAGTGATTTATTATAATTAGAGGTTTTGAGTATGAACCAGAACTCTAGTCTCCATTAAACCAAAAAGAAAAGGGGGGATTTTCCATTACCTTAATAGTGAAAGAGTTGAGCATGGTTTCCTCAATGGTGCTGATATTCACTTGGATAGTCTCAAGTGAGAGGTCTTCAAGGGCAGAAATTATCTTCACTGCTTGGCCCGGAATACGCGGGGATACTGTCTTGAGCAGAACATTTGGTCCAGAAAACTTCACCTCCACATCGGCTATGGCTGATTTAGAGTTTGCAACAAGCTCATTCACACAGTCATTAATGGAGGATGTTGATGAAGAACAAGCAGAAGATGGGTCAAGAGGACTACTAGCAACTGTTGGCGAAAGGTAACCAGCTTGCTGCAATCTAGGCTTGTAAGGACTGCTTGGTTGGGGTGTTCTTGGGCTTATAGGTAAGCTCATTCTGGGGCTTAATGGTGGTTTTCTTGGACTAAGTGGTGAAGGTCTTGGACTTGAAACGACGAGTTTTGGACTTAAAACTTCACTGTAAACAACTTTCCTTTGCTTTTTGGCTTCTAGGGACTGTAGAACTTGCTGCAACTCGTTGATGTAGTCCACAACTCCACCAATTATTGAAGCTTGATCACCCTTTTACAAAGCAGAAATATTCTTGTAAAACAAATTTATCCATTCTCCCTTGAGAGATGAAACATGTCAAATAACTCCCCTTAAAATGTTAAGACTCATAACGCTCCTCAAAGGAAGCATTATCCATATTGTCTAGTGTATATTAGTCTAAAAGAAATTAGTTTTGTAATTGATTTGAACACGAGGTGTGAGCAAATCTTCCGCCCACGTGCCTATCGTTTCACCTCTACGTTGACCCTTACGGCTAATTATTCTTTGTTTTTTAGGCTATATCAACAAAATATTGTACTAATTAAATTGTTTCAAGTGACGAGCATGGATTATGAGAAAATACTCACAGTTCAGGAAGGGTTGAAAACATAGCTAAGAGGTATAAGAATTTGTTTCTATTTACTGTAATGGAAAGGCATGGGAGGGATTGAAAAGTAGAAAACTTACTCTTTTGACATAAAAGCAAGGCATCAAAGAGCGCAAGACAGACAAATGATCATTCATCTGCTTCCTCCTATTCCTCTCAACAGTAATGTGAGACATCTTTTGTGACCCATCTTGGTTAATGGCTTCTTCTGAAGACCTTGTTGCACTCAGCTTCGCTCTCTTGCATGTGGGTGAAGCTTCAAGCTCATTTTCAGATTCTTGTACAGCACAGCTTGAAGAAGTAGACTTTTGAGAAACCAATCTTTTTCCATTATGATCTTTCGAAGCCAAACTTGTTTGATCATCTTGTGGTGTCATTGGATTGAAATCCGAAACGCTTTCGAACGCTTCAAGTATGCTGAAAATGTCATCAGGAGAAACAGCAGCACCAGCCAGGTTGGTTTCATGAAACTCGGAATCTTCAAAAAGATCAGACAAAGTACTCTCACCATCCATATTCACAACTTTTCAAGAACCTTATAAAAATGTAGGCTGTTTTGTAAACTTTTGTTAGGCTATGGAAACTTAGATACCTATGAGGATGTTATTTTGATGGTCCAGATCAGAAAAAAGAAACCATAAAGAGAAAAACAATAGGGGTTTGAAATGAAAGGGACAAAAACTTCACCATTAAACGCTATCTTTCAAATGGTCCTCTATGTGTATTGATCCTATAATGTTTGATGTCGAGGTAGTGGGAGGTTTTGATATCGAACGAAAAGCAGACGACAAACTTACAAGGAAAAGAGAACTGTTAGAGTTTACTTCAGAACGAACAAGATAGAGAGAGTTGGAAAGAGAGGACTTGTACATGTGTGAGAAAATGGGTATATAATATGGTGACGTCTATGTTGTAATACTTATCATGTTGAAGACTGAACCTTATTGGTATTTTTTTTTATTCAGAGAACGAATAAAGTCATACAACATAATTAGTGAAATTTGAGTTCACAATCTCTCGCATACACAACGAGTAATATTATCACCGGATTAAAATCCTATTGTTACTTTGGTACATACGCAATGGTTAGGAAATCCTTGGACAAAATTTATGTATTTTCTTAACTACGAGTTCATCTTAAATAGGATTACATTCGATACATTTCAAAATTGTAATATATAGAGATTTGATTTATTATGAAATAACATAAATTCAAAATTAAAGTCTTTAATTTGTTATAACGAGTTACTAACATACCACTTTACCTACCCGATCTTAGAGTCGTGGACAAAATTTACTTTGTGTGCACTTACTGCATGCGAATGCAGGAACTCACTATCTTTCGGTGGTTACTCCAACATGGTTCATTGAATGTCAGAATTTAATTTTGTTTTCAAATTGTTTTCTCTAACTTTCAAAATTATTGTATAAAGGCGATTAAAGTTATCTTCGTCAGTGTTAGGTGCAAGAAAACACATACATTCTCCCTCTTCTTCTTTGTAAACCCTTGAAAAGGTTTTAGTTTCATAACTGCCCGCCCTTTTATTTTCAATTCGAGTAAAAAGGATTTCACTTGTTTGTGTTTCTTAGAAATTGCCAATTAAGACCTTGAATTTTTTAAATAATTTAATGAAACCCGTTTGTGTTTTGAAATGTTGCTTACTGTACACGAAACATCACCTCCTTCCCTTGCAGGATAACAAAGTTTACATTCTTTGAAAAGAGAAATATCCACTTGGTTTTATATAAATGACTTCTGCGGAAAATTTGTTGTCAATAAAATGTTAATTCTCTCAGTAACTATATAACATTTCTGAAACAAAAAAAAAAACAAAAAAAAAGACTATGTAATATTTCAGAGAAACAAAAAGAAAACTTTAGGAAATTACGTCCAGTATGTCTCCCTTATTCTCGACATGCCATGCGTGGTGCTTGGGGATTGGTAGACCGGGTCGAGAAAACTTTAGGTTTAATCATGTGTTGATAATGTTTCTTCATATATTGGTATTTTGAAAAGCCCATTGAAATAACACTGAAGTTCCTATATCATCAAGAAATTGAAGTTATGAGACATGAGGTTTCTTTGTCATGCTTACTCTTTAAGCTTCGTACGTAGTCTTGAAATTTACATATTTTGAGGAAGTCCTACTTGAATTGGTACTGATATCGTTGAAAATTTATTGTAAAAAAATATATGATATATTAGAATCTAATTCAATCATAAGCCATTTATGTCAACTTTGCTAACCAATCTAAATGAAAACTTAGATTCAACACAAATGCCAATTTAATTATCCATGGCATTAAGGTGATAGTGATGGTTTGTCAATTTGTATGCCACAACTTAAGTAGCGGGTCGAATATGATTATGGAGTCATGAATTATATATTATGCCCTACATAATACGATCAGCTCCATCGGACCCACATTCATCATGAACCATCAATTGAGATTTTGTATCTTTTCTAAACTAAATACATATTTAAATTCTCTCTTAACGTCATATAAAATAATGATACAATTATAATAATTTGAACAATTGATTACAAAATAAAAAGTTACAACTTCCGTTTCCATTCAACTCCCTCAAAACGTTAACTTGACCCATCAAGAAAAGAAAAAAGAAAAAAAAAGAAAAAAAGAGAAAAAGAGAAAGGAAAAAAGGGGCTTTTGGAAAAAGTGATGCTACGAGTGAGGAAAACAATTATGATACAATGATTCCACGTCAAAACTGAAATACTGCATGCAAAGAAAGTAAGAATGAATTAATGGGAAAAAAATCTCCTTACCATAAATTAGTATTGAAGTAACAATAAATAAAGAACCTTATTAAATTGCATAACATTCTGAAAGAACTAAAAAACATTGTAGTGTGCCGACTTTTACAGTCTTAAATGGCGTTTAACGACTTTAATTTTCTCTTCCTTAACCACATTGATAACTCATAATGAGAAGGCTTCATGAAATTAGCCAGAAACAGAACCTTTAGTTTCAGTCTCCCTGCAAAAAGCCCAACTTTTTCCACCTTTACGCAGTGTTTTCTTGGCTCTAACGCCGCATGCATCTCTCAGGTTCTGGTGATATAATGATCGATCGATTAACTTTAAAGATAGTCGACTCTCAGTGTCTCGATGGTTATTCGTGGACGTTTTCTGATTTTTTTCTTTTTCTTTCTTATACAATTAAGGCTGAAGGCGCAGTTCAAAATCAGAATATCTAATTCTAATAGATTTTTACTTAACTACTTTATTTATTAATGGGCGTTATCTGAATTTAAGGGGTTTATTTTGAAGACCGGTCAGTCACCGCGAGAAAACCCTAAATAGTAATAGTTAATTCAATTTCCAAGTTTTTTCTTGCTATATTTAAGAAGAATTAATTAAATTAGAGGGTTATGATCCACCAACGAGTATTACGAATTTCTGAGTATAGGGATACGTTACAATATAAGTTAGTCAACAAAGGTATATAGGCTTGATATATAGATGCTCACTAATTTCTATATGCAACCTATAAACGTCAACCCTAAGTCCCGTAAGAAGACTCGTGCATTAAGACCTTCAACTTAGTTGAGTGTTCTTTGCAGATACGTATAATATTTTTGAAAGGCATAATACAAGGATTTAGTATCTGATAAGTGAATGACAACGGCTAGCTATGATTGTAATTACCAAGACAACCCAAGATGATCTTCAACTATCGAACAGGGCCGCCAAAAAGAGACAATTAATGTTTCAGCTATTGGAATGCATCACGACATAATTGCCAATACGTTAAATGTGAAATCAATGAATGTAGAGAGAGGAGAGAAGAGCTAGTGAAGAATTAGGATGGAGAAAAACAGGTCACTTTTCTATACATTAACAAGAACTCACACATGTGAGTCTCATATCTTTATAGGAAGAGTCTAACGTCCGGTATAATATATGAAACATTTTTCCGATAAGAAAGAACATGAAATAATAGATGAGGATGGGTACTGAGCATGTCTGCAACTTGTTGTTAAGAGAAGGCCTCATGGAGGAAGGCTTTCAATGCGCAGACACGGCATCTCCGTGCACCCTATGATTAATATATATATATATATATATATATATATATGTCACTTTTTTCAATCAATTAAATTTGTATTGTCATTATTATATATATTAGAATGTATATCTCTCTTCCATGCGCACACAATGTGTAATGCGTAGAGTGGCAGAGTGTGGCCTGAGAAAAAGAAGAGCAGTAATTGCAGGTCAGCTTGGGAGTGAGATCCAAGAGGAATTTGGATTTATTACAATTACTATCGTTGCAGATGAATCCTTTTTTTCCTATCAACTATCATCTTTCGCATTTACCCCTCCCAACCACCCCCCGTCCCATGTACCCACCCCCAAACCCCAAAATTTTAATTTTTTCTTTTCAACCCCAAAAATCAAAAAACATATAATAAGAAGAAAAAGGGAAAAAATTAGGGAAGGAATATTCTCCTCTAGATCTCTTTATCCTCGCAAAGTATAAAGACTGTAAATTTAAAATGGTAGTTAGCGTAGCATGTCAGAAGACATGCTTAGATTTCGCGTTGAATCAATTAAAAAATTATTCTTTTTAAAATCAGTCTAATCGTATATCTAATTAAATTGTAATATATTTCTTTGGTAAAAAACATATATCATAAAGTTTAAATCCTAATGTGAATCCAACAGATTAAACAATTTTGTTTACCGTAACCGAAAAAGTGAAAAAGAAAGGGGAGTGCTGGTACAACTTTATATCCCAAAAAGAATCTTTGTCTTGTTGGGAGCGATATTCTTTGCCCAAAAACAGCTACCATTTAATTTAGATGATAACTTAGAGGTTGATAATTGACCACATTACACTTCCGCATTCTCTCTTTTTCTCACAAAACCTTTGTCTCCCTTTATTTGTTCAATCTAATGAATTTAATTTTTTTTTATTTTTATGTTTATTTTTTGATATATTGGAGCATGGACGGAGTCAGAATTTTTCTCCAGTGGAGTCTAAAATCATACAAATTAAACACTTATATATAGATAATTTTTTTTCAATTGAGGCTGAATTAATTTTTCAACCTAAAAATACTTTAAAATACATATATTTTTCGACAAAATTTGAGTTGAATAGAGGCTGCAACCCTCACAATCTTAAAAGTGGCTCTGCCACCGTATTAGAGACCAAAATCATAATTTCGAACTCAAAACCTCTAATTATAATAGGTCACTACCTGAACAATCTAATGAATTTAAACCAATGAAGAACATGTCTAGCTATTTTTGGAATATTTAAAGGGAATTTCCATCCATTTTCGTGGTGTTTGAAGGTGATATATATCATTATCACACCCTCTATTCTTAAGGTGTATAAACTCCAATGTATTCGCTCATCTGGAAAATTGGATGGCATGAGAAAACTAATATGATCTGCTAATTTGTACTTTAAGATCGAGCATATAGTCAAGCTCACATCCACTACTATCCATAGCCAACAATTCAAGAGACTAACAAGCTCAAAATAGATAACAAAAAATTACAAGAGCTTATAAGCTCCAAAAAATGTTAAGCAGGACTTGAGACTTTTCACGCTTATTTTCGTTATCAAAGGAAAAAGGAAAAAAGAAAGAAAAAGAGGAGCCTTTTCAGAAAAGGGACTACTGATGGATGATACTAGGAGACACAAGAAACCCTTTTCTCCGGCGTAAGATTTTCTCGCTACTTTTTCTCTTTGTTTGATAATTTCCTTATAGATTACACAGATTTCATTAAATCACGAGCTGAAAGGAAGAAGAGGCAAGATTTTGTTTTCGATAATGATGTTCCAAGTTAGAAATTCCGTCATGCAATGATAGGACTCAATATATGCGTCAGATCAATTTGACAGTGGCACTTTTAATCCACAAGTTAACATTTTTATCATTTATTTTCACGCTTAAGGGCAAGATGCAAGATTTACATGGTGGAATTAACAGCTCCATGACGGTAACTTGGGCAGAATTGGAATCCTGAAGGTTCTTCAATTCCATTTTCTTGATAGACCACATCCGGGTTTGGCAAGCATTTGAAAAAATTATCTGCCCACTAGAGTTGTAGAGATCTGGTGGCCATAAATTGGATTTTAGCTTTACTGTCGTGGGGCCAGCATATATGGTATTAGGGACGGATCCAAAATTATTATTCATTGAGATTAAAAACACATATTTTAATATTTATATATGGATAATTTTTTTCAGTAAGAGCTAAATTAATATTTCAATCTAAAAATAACTTAAAAATATACACATATTTTCAAAAAATGCAGTCTCAATTCATTTTTTTAATGATTTTGCTATTGAAATCAATAGGAACTATAGCCCCGCCAACTCATGAATGACTCCGCCCTTGTATCGCACCTTATCTCTTCATTCAAGGTTAACTAACTAGAAGCCCAGGTTTTGAACCAAAAAAAAAAAACTAGAAGCCCAGGTTCTGACACTGAGGTTCAGCCTGAACGTAAACCTAGAATTCTACTTTACTGTAGAAATTTCTACCTTTTTCGTTCCCTTTTCTGGTAAAAAAGTCTCTGGCTGTGGTAAAGTTTGGTCATTGGTGCTATATATTGGATCTGGTGCCTGGCTATCACCGATCAAGGTAGATGCTATTTTTTGTGTAATAGTTTTGCCATACGCATCATACAGCTTCCGAGATGGCTATCATAGATGACTCACAAAGAAATGACAAAAATCTTACTATTTCTTAACCTAGAATATGTATACACACAGTACACACGCGTACGTCCAGAAAGTTTTAATTTTGAACTTACGAGTATTAACAAGAGGGGTCCTCAGAACTTCATTCATTTCGCACACTGAGAAAATATTAAAAACATCCACGAAATGTCTGGGTGTATCATAACTGCAACATTCTCACTTAAAAATAAATAGAATGAAAATAAAGAAACACGAAGTAAAATTTCATTTTTAACCCTGCCAGTACATGTTTAACATTCATGCAACTATTCAATTTTTTTACTAAATTTTCGGGAGCTTTTGGGGATTGTGACGTCGATCGAAGTCCAAAAGGGTCCTACAATCTTGATTGCTGAATAGATTTGTACGTACCAATTTGATATCATGTCCCCATCCTACCACATAACGGTTGGTTACTGACTGTGTTGGTATTACAAGGGTATTTATATATCTACCATCACCAAAAAGACATCAAATAAATGTCACCCTTGATTCATCACATTTCATGCTCAATTTATACGTGGGAGAATTGAATGTTGAGGGTCCCCCTATTTTGGGTACAAATAGGGACGACATTTGAACTTGTGGCGGAGCTACTTTTAAGATTGTGGGGGCTACAACTAACCCCAACTTAATTCAAATTTTGTCAGAAATGTGTGTATTTTTAAGATATTTTTATGTTAAAAAATTAATTTATCTTACACTGAAAAAATTATCTATATATAAGTGTTTAATTGTATGATTTTAGCCTCCACGGAAAAAAAAAATCCTGACTCTGCCCCTGATTTGAACTACACATTTATGTCTTACAAGTTGACAAAAATAATATTAACAAATATGTTACTACAAATGTATAGCTGTCATCACAATTGAATTCTATAACGTTATGAGAGGATCCATTTTCGTTTAGTTTGGCTCTTGGACTCAAACTTTTTCAGCTAGTTTTGTATTTTTAGCTCGATGTACCTTTTCATCCCATGATATTTTTATGGAAATTTAAGCAGTAGAATAGATCATGCTTGAAACATATCATTCTCAAATTGTTCCTAATATATTGTCAACTTTAAGACAGGGGATTGTTATGCCCACGAATGGCCCAATACAAAGTAGTTCGCCAAGAGCCCAAGAGGAGATTGACAGTCCAGTGGAGCCAAGAAAAGGGAAATGAATTAGAATGAGGCCCAACTATCTTGAAGACTTTGTGGTATTGACAGGCAAAGAGCATTGAGCTGTTACAACTGATTCGGTTAGGCATCATCACAAAGAAGTGCTGAGCACAACACTATATATAGAGGGCTTAGATCAAATATAGAGGCATCTCAGAATATACTCTCATATATTTTTTGCATTCTTTATCTTTGTAATTGCAGTTCTTTAATTCAATTAATGCCAATTAGCTCTCTGTTCTGCTAGATTGTTCATATTTTCTATTTTAGTCATAACAATTGGTGCTCTCGTTGAGAGTCGTCAACCACCATGGCAGACGGCACTCGCTTGAAGACGTTGGATGACCATATGAAGAAGGTACAGATAGTTACGGAAACTCATTCACAACGCCTCGATGAACATCAACAATCTATGGGTGAGATGCAACAGTGATGGGTGAAGTTATTGCGAAACTCACAGCGTTAGATGGCAAGTTTGAACAAACTTGGAAGTTGATAGTGGGAAAATCGACAGCTACACCAGTTAGTCCAGCGACGATGCAGCCTGTTCCGGCGTCGTGGTGGTACCTCTACCCATCACGGTGCCAACGACGGCAAATTCCCTTCCCATGTCTATGTCGACGTCAACAGTACCATTCACAACTTCTTTTTGTGTACCACCAATTATCACACCAACAGGTCCTTCAATTGTTGCTTCAATAGGTTCCCCACAAGGAGGTTATGTGCCAAGCATGCCCATGCCATCACCTATTGGATCCTTTCAAATTGGCCACTTGAGCCCAGTGATCCAACCACATCAAATGGGTTACATGAGCTCATTAGGACAGGCAAGTCAATCGATGTTGCAAGGAAGGACGATGAAGTTGGATTTTTCACGATTTGATGGAGACGATCTGGTGGGTTGGATCTTCAAGGCCGAAATACTTTTTGCATATCATCATACTCCGGACGAACAACGGTAGTTAATTAGTTCGTTTCATATGGATGGGCGAGCACTGCAGTAGTTTCAGTGGGGGTCGAAGAATCGACAATTCTCGACGTGGGATCAGTTCGCGAGGGCCCTAGAGGTACGATTCGGGCCATCGGAGTTTAAGGATTATCAAGGGGTTTTATCTAAATTGACCCAAACTACAACTGTCGAACAATACCAGTCTCAATTTGAAGCATTGTCCAACAGAACTTTGGGCCTACCTTCATCATTTTTACTCAGTTGTTTTGTTGCTGGACTGTATGGTGATATACGGGCTGAAGCTATGGCCTTAAGGCCTGCGACATTGACCCAAGCAATTGGTCTTGCAAAATTGCAAGAAGTAAAACTATTGGACCAAAAGAAAAATGCACAACGGCCCAAGTGGTTCTCACCTAACTCAAACACAAATACTCAAGTAGACACCAAATCAAACCAAACACTTTCAAATACTCATAACCAAACTCGATACACTACCACACCCACACCTTATCTGTACAACTAGCCAAACACAAATATCAGCCTTACCTCTCAGACAGCTCCATACCAGAACACTACCAAAAGAATTACTTCGAATGAGATGTAGGCTCGCCGGGATTGCGGGTTATGCTATTATTGTGATGAGAAATACGTGTCTGGTCACCGCTGCAAAACCAAACCCTAATTATTTTTAATTGAAGGTGGCGAAGGTAATGATGGCCCGACGAAGGATGATGAGTTACAGCTTGAAGAGTTAGGAGCAGAGCCAAAAATATCCTTACATGCTTTATGGTAATCATTCCCCAACCACACTTCATTTTCATGGTAATATCAATGGTAAATCGGTGTAGGTACTGATTGATAGCGGGAGCACGCATAATTTCATTCAGACGAGGGTCGCCAAATTTCTAAATTTGCCCATCGAACCAATTTCAAACTTGTCGGTGGCGGTCGGAAATGGCCAAAAATTGTTGTCTACTTTGTGTATTCGACAAGCCAAGCTAGAAATCCAAGGTCATCACATCACTACTGATTTGTATATATTGCCGCTTGAGGGATTGAATGTGGTGCTTGGTATGTCGTGGCTTGTGACGTTAGGGCCAGTGGTGTAAGATTACGCTAACTTGACAATGAGCTTTGTAAACGGTGGTGTACAAGTCCTGTTGAAGGGGGAGATTAACCCGTCGTTAACTCGAGTTCAATATAAGGGGGTAAAATGATTGAATGCAATTGGGTCCGTAGCTGCAGTTTTTAGTTTGAATATGATTTCTGAGATGGCCGAGAATGCATCACCAGTACACGAGAAAATTCAGCAAGTTCTCAATGCGTATCCAGCCATATTTGAGATACCTCATGGATTACCACCAACTAGATCTTGTGAACATGCAATTCACCTTCAACCCAATACGGCTCCGATAAATGTGAAGCCATACCACTATCCTCATTTTCAAAAAATAGAAATGGAACGGTTGGTACGAGAGATGTTGACGAATGGAATTATCAGACCGAGCCATAGTCCATTTTCTCATTCGGTCTTATTGGTGAAGAAAAAAGACGGAACTTGGAGATTTTGCACTGATTATCGGGCTCTAAATGCAGTTACAGTCAAGGACAGATTTCCGATACCGACAGTCGATGAGTTGCTAGATAAGTTACATGGTGCTCGTTATTTCTCAAAGCTGGATTTGTGTTCGGCGTATCACCAAATCCGGGTCCAGGCTGAAGATGTACACAAAACGGCTTTGCATATACACAACGGGCATTATGAATTCTTAGTAATGCCTTTCGGGTTAACGAATGCCTCGGCCACTTTTCAAGCTATCATGAACGACACATTCAGACCATTCTTGTGCAAGTTTGTGTTGGTATTCTTCGATGATATATTGGTTTACAGTGCTGATTTTGATCAACATGTGCATCATCTTTGGACTGTTCTTCAAACATTGCAGGACCATCAATTTTTTGCTAAGTAGTCGAAATTTACATTTGGCCAAGAGCAAGTGGAATATCTGGGTCATGTAATTTCACACAAAGGAATGGAGATGGATGAAAGCAAAGTGAAAGCAGTGCTTGAATGGCCCATTCCTACAAATCTTAAGGGCCTGCGGGGTTTTTTGGGTTTGTCCGGGTACTATAGAAAGTTCATTAGGAGATATGCTATGATAGCTGCACCGTTAACAGACCTTCTCAAAAACAACAACTTTGCATGGTCTTCAGTGGCTGAGACAACTTTTCAACAGTTACAGAGGGCGTTAAACACTGCTCCTATATTGGCGTTACCGGATTTTTCTAAGACCTTTATTGTGGAGACTGACGCATCCGGTGTGGGAATTGGGGCAACCTTATTAAAAGATAACTGGCCAGTGGCCTACTTCAGTTAGAAATTGAGCCCCAGAATGCAAGCGAGGTCAACTTATCAGCGAGAAATGCTAGCAATTACTACAGTGATTTCTAAATAGCGACAATACTTGCTTGGTCGATATTTCATCATTCGTACCAATCAAATGAGCCTCAAAGCATTAATGGATCAAAATATCCAAACTCCGGATCAACAAAAGTGGCTTATGAAGTTATTGGGGTTCGATTTTATCATTATGTACAAGCTCGGGCCCGAGAATGTTGTAGCCGATGCCTTATCACGAAGTCCGATTGAAGCATCATTGCAAGCCTTCTCAACTGTTCAATTTCAGTTTTTGGATAGTTTACAAGAAGCTAATAGAAAAGATGTTGAATTGATCCAGCTACATCAAAAGTTGGAGCAAGAACCTTCAAGCTTACCAGGTTATACTATTCACGATGGATTACTATATTTTCATAACAGAGTAGTTATTCCATTGTATTTAGAACCTGTGGTTTTGCATGAATTTCATAATTTACCTATGGGAGGCCATGTGGGGTTCTTACGCACATTTTAAAGGATTGTTGCAAATTACTATTGGAAGCAAATGCGCTATGATGTTAAAAAATATGTGGATTCTTGTCTAGTATGTCAACAAGCAAAGACAAGTCAGCTAGCACCGGCGGGATTGCTTCAGCCACTACCAATCCCATCGCAAATTTGGGAAGATATTTCCATGGATTTCATTCAAGGGTTGCCGGTGTCAAAGGGGTTTGTGGAAATATTGGTGGTGGTTGACCGTTTGTCGAAGTATGCGTATTTTTCTCCATTGAGGCCAAACATGACAAGTGCAAGGGTGGCTGAAATTTTTATGAGAGATGTGGTTAGGTTGCATGGACTTCCTTATTCGATTGTTAGTGATCGGGATAAATTGTTTGTGAGTTCATTTTGGAAGGAGTTGTTTAAGATGAATGGTACGTCATTAAATATGAGTAGCTCGTATTACCCTCAAACTGATGGCCAAACGGAACGCCTAAATCGTACCTTGGAACTTTATTTGCGTTGTTTTGTAATGGATTCGCCAAAGTCTTGGGCGAAATTCTTACCATGGGCCGAGTATTGGTATAACACCGCATTTCACACGGCTGCCGGTATGACCCCTTTTCTCGCGGTGTATGGTAGGTCTCCTCCAACACTTACCAGTTATTTGCCTTATTCATCTACAAATGCTATGGTGGAAAATGAGTTACAACAGTGTGTCGACATTTTGGGTAAACTTAAGAGAAATTTGCACCAAGCTTAACAATGGATGAAACATCAGGCCGACAAATGACGGATTGAAAAGGAGTTTGCACAGGGTAATTGGGTACTTGTTCGTTTACAGCCATATAAGCAGAAAACACTTCGGGGTCATGGAAATAAAAAATTGAGCAGGAAATTTTTTGGGCCATTTTAGATAATAGAAAGAATTGGAGCTGTGGCTTACAGACTTAAGTTGCCGAATTGTGCTAAGATCCACGATGTGTTTCATGTGTCTCTGCTAAAACCAGTAGTCGGCAATCATATTTCAGACCACAATACAGTTGTTATTCCGCCATATCCCATAATGCCGCAGTTGGTTCCTCAACAGGTGGTGGCAAAACGCACAGTATTGCGCCAAAGTCAGCCGACAGAAAATGTGCTAATAAAGTGGTTGAATTTTCTTCCTGAAGATGCTACATGGATTGATTTGCAGGAATGGAAAGAGGAGTACCCATCCTTGAACCTTAAGGACAAGGTTCTGGTGGCAAGAGAGGGTATTGTTATGCCCACGAATGGCCCAATACAAAGCAGTTCGCCAAGAGCCCAAGAGAAGATTGACAGTCCAGTGGAGCCAAAAAAAGGGAAACGAATTAGAATAAGGCCCAACTATCTTGAAGACTTTGTGGTATTGACAGGCAGAGAATATTGAGCTGTTACAACTGATTCGGTTAGGCATTGTCACAAAGAAGTGCCGAGCACAACACTATATATAGATGGCTTAGCTCAAATATAGAGGCATCTCATAATATACTCTCATATATTTTCTGCACTCTTTATCTTTGTAATTGCAGTTCTTTAATTCAATTAATGCCAATTAGCTCTCTATTCTGCTAGATTGTTCGTATTTTCTATTTTAGTCATAACATGGATAACAAAACAAAGCGACTGATGTCTAGGATTAAGTGGGAGATAAAACCCACAATCTAACATTTACATACGAATATTTTTTTTAGTGGGAACTAAATTAATTTTTTGGACTAAAAATACTCATATTTTCAATAAAAAAATTAAGATGAGTGGGGCTATAATTGATCCGTATTATGATGGTATAAATTATCATATTGAATCCTCTATTATTGTGATGGTGGTATAAATATACTTTGATATCCTGGATTTCGCCCTTAACCTTGCCTTTAACTCTTTTATTTTTTTGTCAAGAAATTGATTTATATGAAAAAAAAAAAAAAAAAAAAAAAAACAGAAGTAACAACAAAACGGCTCAAGCTAATTAGGCCCTATATATAATTACTGATATCCACTGTGGAAGTCTAAACCTACACAAGCCCAAACCTAATAGACTGACTTCCAGACCGATCAACCAGTCCAAAGCCCTTAGCAAACCATGGACTCGAAACTAAGAACCAGGTAGCAAAACTAGTAACCCAGATCAAGCAAGAAATTGGTCCCAGACCAACACAAGAAAGCCCATACTTATACGCCACACCACTTTCCCTTTTAATGGGCCTTGTAAGTAGTTAACAGGCATTTTCCCAAATGCTATTAAAAACAGGCCCATATCAAATGAAAATGAACCAAAAGTCCAAATCAGAACCAATGGGTCATAGAAGCCCCCAAATTACGAGGTTTATAGTTTTGCTGGTTACATCTTTGACATGTGTTGTACATCTTAAACTTTATTTAAATTAATATATATATATTCTTTTTTTTGATGCATGCATGCATTGGCAATGTACCATATTTTCAATATGTGGCTTCCCCGCCTTCTTCTCCATGCCTCACTCTCCATTTTATATAGCTCAACTTCTCAACCAGAACACCTCTGCCACTTCCAACAAATCAAGATTGTCGCTAAAGGATATTCCTTCTCTCTGCTTTCTCTGCAAACTCTGCGCCGGCTCTCAGAGGCGTCGGAGAGGGAAAAAGGAAGGCCTTTTTAATTAAGAAAAATGGAGGTGATCACAAGGGCTTTTATTGGATTGGCAGCTATTGTTGCCTTCCTTTTGGCTGCTGCTTTCCCAGCTTCCATGGCTAATGTGGATGGTCCAGCTCCAGCTTCTGATCCCACAAGCGATGGTATGATCTTTTATTGTTTCTTATCTTGTTTGCTTTTCATTAAAAAATAAAATAAAATAAAAATTGTCCTAGATATTTGGCATGAAACCACAAACATAAACGTACTGAAAGATACGTGTTAATGTGCCTTTAAAGGCATGTCTATCGATTGCAAACTAGTAACGAATTTAGGATTCTGTTCACGAATTATAATACATATAAAAATTTGACTCTTGTAAGAATAATATTTCTTTAATGAGAATTAATTGATTTTTCAGATTAAAATATTCAATTCATACATTTCTAATATTTGTGTGGTGCATCGACAAATAACCTAAAAAAAATGAAAAGTGATTGTTAATGTTGGATTTATTGAATCGAATTCTATTCATATATTAATGTTTTGTTATCGAAGACAATATTCTCTACCAATTTAATTTAATTTTTTAGATAAGGAAAGAGTCTTACAAGTCTTTTGGCATGCATGCAGGGACAACTATCGATCAAGTAATAGCATATGTGCTAATGCTGGTGGCTTTGGCGATAACATATATCATCCACTAATTAACTACTGTTATCTATCAACACATCACCCCGCTGAGGCACTTGGAAAATTTCTTGAAGATCAAGAAATCCAAAATGACAGAGAAAGCACAAGTAGAGAAACCAATGCCCAAGTTTCAATTGTCAATTACTGATGAGCTAATAAATTAATAAAAGTATGATTTGTTTGTAAATAAGAAGAGGTGGTGCAACTTGATTTATTTTTCTATCTTACCAACGGGGTGGTGCATGTAGATAATAAAATTCACAATCAAGATCTCGGACTTGATCAATTTGAGAGTAGTGATTTCTCTCAAATTAATTTGTTGTTTGTAATCGTTTTTGTGCATGTTTTGCCTTTCGTTCTCGAACACATAGCAATAATTATTAGTCATGACACTTTCTTCTGATCTAATTGTTGCAAATTAAGAAGAGAAGGCTCTTCAGCCCTGACTTTATAATAGGAGTGTGTCCTACTTGCATGTGAAGCTCAACTCTACTCTCAAGCCGAATTAACGTGCGGTTGTCTAAATATTGAAGTGTTTTCTTTGCGAAGCAATCCAACTTATGAAACTAAAATGTAACAATTGTTCTTGGTACGTATTAGCTAGTAACCCCTTCGGAGATTAGTTGTCGCTTTCTTTTCATGTTGTCTTGTCTCCCACTTGGGACCAACAACGTTCCTTACCCATGTTAAGAAGCTTATCAGAGGCTCCAAAATCCGCTTGTAGAACTCAACTTTTTGTTTTTCAATTATTGAGAAAATTTCACATTTAATTTTTATTATTTTTCAAAAATTTTAATTTTGTCCTTATTGTTTAAATTTTTTTTAAAAAAAAACTTTGTCCTTATTATTTTTAAAAAAAAATTAATTTTATCCTTATAATTATTTTTAAAAAATTTCAATTCCGTCTCTATTATTTAAAATTAGTCAATCTAGTCTTTATTATTTTTCAAAAAAATTCAAATTCATCCCTATTGTTTATCAAAAAAATTCAATTTAATCCTATTATTCTTACCTATAAGCATTAAATTTTTTTTTTTTTACATATTTCCTGGTTCCATCTTTCATATCTCTAACAAACACTACAAAAAAAATTGGATTCTGCGAGAGACGGTTCCCCTCACCGTGCCGTCGCCAATGTGGAATTTGCGACGGCACCGTGAAGGGAATTGTCCGTCAAATAGGAGATTGTCGCCAAAATGGTTCCTCTCACCGTGCTGTCATTGTTTTGGCGACGGCTAAAAACGCTCTTCATCCCGTCTCCAAATCTGCCCTCACCAACCCTTCACCATCATTTCCAGTCTCCAGGCCGTCACTACAGTCCGCCCTCACCAACCCCTCACCATAATTTTCCGTCTCCAGGCCGTCACCAAACGTTCCTGTCACCAGCCCCTCATCAATTAGAGCCGTCTCACAACTGTCACTGTATATCCCATAGACAAGCCCTCGCCAACATTTTCCCTCACTCGGCCGTCACCAATGCTTGCTGTCACTGAACACTCGCCAACTTAACCCTCTCACCAAACTGTCACAAAATTGTTGTTGCCAAGCCTTCACCAACCTTTTCCCTCACGAAACCGTCAATAACCATTCCCTTCACGTAGCCCTCGCCAACTTAACCATTCCATCTAATTAAACTACTCATAATTCCTTGAAAAATTCTTGAAATTTTTTCCCAAATTGAACCTATTTCACATATGAAATACAATTCAAATAATGACGCAAATACAATATTATCTAAATCTATTTAAAATACAGACTGTTATGTTAAACTGTAATCAAAAGGAAATGTATTGTACATGTCAGTGTATTAAACATCAAACTACAAAGATAACATTCTCACAAACTACTCTCCATCTTCATCACTATGTGAAGATGAAGATTGTTGGTCTTCAGATTGACCACATACTTTCGCGTAGAGAACTTCCAACACTTTGTTCTGCTTCGTTATTTGTTGCTGAAGTTGAATGATTAACTCGTTCTGACTCTTGATCCGCTGGCGATGACTTTGTACAGTTTCATTCAAATTCATTGTGGCACGTGTAACGGCGGCAGTCAGTTGTTCCTCTGTGATGACACGCCGATGATGGGATGCAGTATTTGACACGGACTCAACGGATACCTGAGAACCTACCCCGTATATCCGACCTTTTCGTGGTGGTCCAACAACTTGCAAAAATACTGCGTTCTCATCCACAGGCGTTGGATTCGAGTCTGATTCAGATGCATTCCTTGCCGTTTGGAGCATTTCGTCGTAACGAGCCTACAAAGACAGTAGTAACAAATTAGTGTTAAATAACCGATGTTAGTTACAACCCAATGATAACAAGATACATATACTTAATATTGAAACACACAATATTAAATTACTACATCTGTCTTTAATGCATTTACTCGTCAAAAAATAAACGGAGTTACAACCAAATGTTTATAAGCTACACATACTTAATATTGAAACACACAATATTACATTACTACATGTGTCTTTAATGCATTTATGAGATGCCTTAAAAAAAACGGACAGAGTCTCCTTTGTATTTCGGACTTTTCCCAATTACATGTTTGTGAATAAAGCCAACTTACTACATAGTATCCAAGCTCATACAGTACTACACTTAACCTCAACATATTAATCATGTTCTACTACAATGCTAAGGAGACATTTCTAAATACATTAGACAACACAACAAGTTAGTGTTAAATAACCGATGTCAACATGCAAATGTTTATAAGCTACACATACTTAATATTGAAACACACAATATTAAGTTACCACATATTTCTTTTATCAATATTTACTCGTAAAAAAAAAACGGACATAGTCTCCTCTGTATTTAGGACTTTTTCCAATTACCTATTTGTGAATAAAGCCGACCTACTACATAGTATCCAAGCTCATACAGTACCACCCTTAACCTCAACATATTAATCATGTTCTACTACAACCATAATGAGTCATTTCTAAATACATTAGAAAACACAACAAGTTACTGTTACATAACCGATGTGAGGTACCACCAAATTTTTATAAGCTACACATACTTAATATTCCAACACACAATATTAAGTTACCACATCTGTCTTTAATCAATATTTACTCGTAAAAAAAAAAACACAACGGACAGAGTTTCCTCTGTATTTAGGACTTTTCCCAATTACCTGTTTGTGAATCAAGCCAACCTACTATGTAGTATCCAAGCTCATACAGTACCACACTTAACCTCAACATATTAATCATGTTCTACTACAACCATAAGGAGACATTTCTAAAAAAATTAGATAACACAACGGAGGAAAATAGGTATCCAAAGTACATTTGTGAAATGTTTTGGTACCGTGTACATACGCATTCATGCTCACTAATCACGAAGTATGTTTTCCCTCTAGCACTGTAGCTTTAACAATTATAGATACTTTGCAAAACCAACAAACCTTTAGTCCGATACTGTGAATCCCAAATTATATTCAATATAAACCCTATGCCTTCCTTCCTCTTATAGAAAATACATGAAAAATACATACCATTGTTTGCTCGGCCCAAGAGTCTGTGTACGGTCCATCAGTCCCTTTGCGATGAGCCTTCTTGAAAACCTCCGCATAAGTCATTATCCTCCCTAGTTCTTTTTCCTACAATAGCAATTGCCCAAATCAACCTACATATATTTGTGTAGTTCTACGAATTTTTATTCATACACATAACATGTAAGAGTAAACAATATTATATGACGAAATCAAAACCATTCTTCTAGCTGCTTCATGGGTTGGGATTGAACCCAAATGATGAATAGACAGATTGGCCTTTCTATTAGCTGAATTTCTCTTTGATATTTCCTGCCACTCTGGCCTTTTCCATTGCTCCAGCATTTCGTTCCATATGTCAAGTGGTATGAAATCTGGTTTTTTCGTTCTTGTCCGTCCTTTGTTTACCATATCTGAAATTCGGCGTCTTGCAGTTGAATCAAATTTGCGCCAAACTTCAGCTTCATCAATTGGAAGCCATTTGTACTCCCTCTGAAATCGTTAATACTATCATCCATCTAATTCAACAATGGAATATACAATTAAACAATAATTCTCACAATATCTATTGCTTTAACAGTTCATACCCTGAAATATTCAAACCATAATTTCTTTGTATCACTTGGAACATGTCTGTATGTCAACCACGGCTCTACATACCCAGCATGTAGAGCTCTTATAACACCTTTGACGGTATTATATGGATCCCATATGTAACATAACATAATCCAAACAGATATATTATGGTACAACAAAGAGAATATTTAAACTTCAAATTGGAACTATTACATACTCGTTTCCTACGACCTTCACATAGCGTCGCTTGTCATTTTGTCATACCATATAATCGGCTTGAGACTGGAATCCATAAAATTGCCAATCTTCAATACTTGCAGCTTGTCTCTCAACAGCGTGCGATGACTCGGGCATATTAGAAAATTGCGCACCACCGGGTATTGAAAAGTCATCATCATCTACACATAAGTCTTGTAACTCCTGTGGCAGTCCAACTGATGAACAGTGTTGTTCATTATGACTAGTGGACGTGGCATGTACATATGGCTGCTCTTGTTGGGGTTCCGCATCGTCTGGGATCCGATGTCGCATTCCCACTGATGAATTAGATGAACCACGCCCAATTACCACAGGGACATTACCACAAACACGGTCAGTTGCTGTATGTGCACTTGTGGATCCACGTCCACTCATATGATGTGCACCTATAGATCCATGGCCACCCATTTGTTGAGCGTCATTCAGTCCGGCCTGATTAAATCGCTGCGTCTCGGTCACAATAGGGGAGGTATTCGTCGATGATGTCATTTTTCCTAACAAACTGCTTTGCTTCAATAGTTTTTTCCCCTTGTGAGTTAGATCTTCACCGCCTCCCATTGCCTGTTTTTACACAATAGCATTAGAATATATAAATAATATAAATTGACTGAATAAATGTAATTATGTAACATAACATACCATAACTGTCATATATCTATGTATAACACTAGCAATCATTGCTTGATCAATTGAAATACAACCATGACAAATATTTGTTCACTGGCCTATCTTTTTTTCAAAATTCATCATTTCCCTCATTGTCATCGTCATGATTAAAAACTGGTTGAACATTCCCCCTCTTCCTCCTCATCATCATCCTCATCATCATCGTCATCTTCATCATCATATGGGTCACAATCATCATCATAGTCATCTTCATCATCATCATCATCATCATTATCATCACAATTATCATTTGTTTCATGCTCATATTCTTCGTCATGTACATATTCTTCTACGTCTCTATGTTCGTCATTAAGATATTCGCTTACATTTTCACTATATACATCCGAATAATTAATATGTGAATTAGAATAAAAAACATTCGGTTCCACTGGGGGCACATTCATGTGATCTGATTGAAAACTTGTGTTATCATCCACATCTATCTCCTGTCTGTCCATGTCATAGAAATGTCTTGGACGGATTTTAACGACGGCCACCCAATCCACTCTATCTCTCTTGGCCCCTGGATAAACACAATAATACATTTGCTGGGCTTGACCTGCCAATACAAATGGTTTGTGCTTGGAATATCTTTTTTTCACGTTCACCTCAACCAATCCGGTCCTATGATTTGACTTCACACATCTATCATTTGTGGTATCATACCAATCGCACTTAAACAGAACAACTCTTGTATGTTGTAACGTTGGATTAGGATATTATAGTTCAATAATGTCTTTCAATACCCCATAGTACCCTATTTCCCTAGCTGTACCATCGCCTGTACCTCTTACAAAAATTCCACTATTGTTCGTGGATTTTGAAGACCCATATTCGATCGTAGAGAACCTGTATCCGTTTATCATGTATCTACACCATCTGCGTGCCTTTCTGTGCGGCCATTTGGAGAGATATTTCACACGATCATCTACATCATACTGATCTCTTAACTGCAAAGTGATTACATTTGGTTAATACTCAACTACTCGTGCCCTTAATGAATAGGCATAAATTGCATACAAAATACTGACCTGACAATATAACCATCTCGGAAAAGATTTGTCAATATGCAACTGTCTATCTCTGTTGTTAATAGGGCCGTATTGTTGTTCCAAGTATTCCTCAAACAATCTGCATTCAATTTTTTAAACTGCTCATTAAACAAGGTGTAATAATCCCAACGGAGGAAATTGCATACCAAATCGTTGCGAACATACCTTAGATAAGGCTGCACTTCTGGGCAATTCATGAGTACATATAAGTGTGCCAAATGAAGATCATACTCCGGTAGTAAGATCTCTGCATTCGCCCCAATTGGACAACCCGGACAAGTAAATATAGATAAGCAACCCTCAGGATATTCTACCTCGTTATACTGGTTGTTTCGACCTAACCTTCTACTTTTAGTTGACACGTGTTGTTCAAAATAATATGAACAAAAAGTTGATGTCTCTAGGACGTGATAAGCTTCACAAATAGATCATTCAACACGTGCTTTATTCTTAACTTCCTTCTTCAGGCCTTGCAAAAACCTCTTGAAAGGATACATTCACCGATATTGAACAGGTCCACAGCATATCGCTTCATAAACCAAATGGATAGGTAAATGTTCCATTGAGTCAAAAAATGCAAAAGGCAACATCTTCTCTAGTTTGCACAGCGTCATGACAATATTATCTTGCATCCTTTCCAAATCGGTTCTTTGCAATGTCGAACAACATAGATTGCTAAAAAATAAGCTCTGTTCAGCAAATGTCTCTGAAGCCTGTTTCGGCATTAATTCTCGCAATGCAATGGGAAGTAGTCTTTCCATAAAGATATGACAATTGTGACTCTTCATGTGTGACATTTCAAATCCTTCATGTTGACACAATTTGATAGATTAGAAGTATAACCATCGAAAAATTTTATGTCTTCAACCCATTGTAGTATCACTTTTCTCTTTTCTCTGGTGAGGGTGTATACACCTAACATGTTCGTATTGTCTTCGCACAACTCTAGCCAATTGCAAAAAGTGTACATGTCTTTTCGAGCTTGAAGGTTGTCTTTAGTCTTACCCTTAACTGCCATTATAGTATTGAATACATTGTCAAAAATATTTTTCTCAATATGCATCACGTCTAAGTTGTGACGAACAAGATGCGTCTTCCAGTATGGCAATTCCTAAAAAATACTTATTTTCGTCCAATTATGATCAATACCTAACCCATTTAGCTTTTTGCAAGATATCTCTTGGATTGTTGGGAAATTTTGCACCTGTTCCCAAATTTGTTGCCCAGATAATCGTAGTAGAGGTGTAGATATCTTGTGCCTATCTTTGATAAAAAAAATTTCTGTCACGTCTTAATGAACTATTATGTGGTAAGAATTTACGATGACAGTCAAAGAATGAATGCTTTTTCCCCGCTGGTAAGCGAAAAGCTTTTGACTTTTCCATGCAAATAGGACACGATAACCTCTCATGTGTGCTCTATCCCGACAACATACCATAAGCCGGGAAGTCATTTATTGTCCACATCAAGACTGCCCTCAAACAAAAATTAGACTTCGTAGCAATATCATAACATAATGTTCCTTCCGACCATAGAGTTATCAATTCATCGATTAGAGGCTCTAGGTAGACATCAATATTCTGACCGGGATGCTTGGGACCAGGAATGATTAGTGTCAAAAACATTACGGGATCCTTCATGCACATCCATGGTGGAAGGTTGTATGGGGTCATGATAACTGGCCAGCAAGAGTAAGGTTGAACATTTGAACTGTACGGGTTAAAACCATCTGAACAAAGGCCTAGTCGAACATTTCTTGGTTCTGCTGCGAATTATGGATACACGGAGTCGAAATATTTCCAAAATTCAGCATCTGATGGATGACAAATATTCCCATCCTCCACATTGTGATATTTGTGCCACGTCATGTGTCTCGATGTAGCATTTGACATGTACAATTTTTTCAACCTCGATGTTAGAGGGAAATATCTTAATTGTTTGTGGGAAATAGGCTTACCCTATTTTTTACCGCCAGTTATATCCTTGAAACATGCGTGGGCACAACGCGGACAATTTTCCATGAGTCTCCAATCTTTGTAAAACAAGGTGCATCCAAAATACACAAACATCAATCTTCTGATATCCCAACCCTAATGGCTTGATTAGTTTCTTAAATCTATAAAGGTTTTCAGGCAAGTTATGATTCTCGGGCATCACTTCCCTTAATTTTTCTATAAACCTGTTAAATAGGGAGTTGCTCATATTATGCTCGGACTTCATATTCATATATCGAACCATGGCTGACAATTGAGTAAGTTTAGAACAACCATCAAACAATGGCCTATCAGCGGCATTCAACAACTCAAAAAATGCTTGTGCTTCCATATTAGGTTCTTCATTAACCTCAACATTGTGATCATTGTTGAACTGCAGACCGGCAGCGTCAAAAACTAATGTTCGGTAATTATTCGTTTGATCAAGTTGTTGTTCTTCATTATACGCCCATGTTGGTGCACATTGACCACTATTGTTATACACATGTTCGCCATGTGCAATCCATTGATAGTAAAAATGCATAAAACCCTTCTTATACTGATGATCTACCACAATTCCTGTTGTTTGGAATTTTAAGTTTCAGCATCTTATACATGGACATCTTATCTTGGTGCCATCCATATAATAATGTTGATTACTTGCGAAGGATACAAAATCCGAAACACCTTGGATAAAGGCCTCATTAAGATTACCTTCAATCCATTTCTAATACATCCATTCACTGTTTGACTCCATGAAATGATACACTGAGCAATTTGTTAAATGTTATTTCCTTTTAAATAATATATTATTATGTAAAAGAGCTATCCGAATTCGATGAGTGAGACTTATCATGCATGAGTTTGACAACATGGCAAAGATACACAACAATCCAATCCAAGAACAATGTTATTCAATGCAGAAGATGATATCAAAATTAAAAATTGTGCAACTAAAAACATACATGAAATTAACTTTAAATTATTTGACAAATATTAATCAAATTATTAAAAATCTTCGTGTGCAAAGTACAATGTTCACGATAAAGCGTTGAAGGGCCCAAAGTACAATGTACAAGGTTACTCAACATAAATATGAGACAACTCAATAAAAATGAAGTTACAATCATTCATTAGAAAACAGGTTAATAGTTGATCTGAGCTAGGACGTGACATTGGAATTAATAATTTTATGGTTGACGATTATCTGAATCTGAAATTATATACCACAAATTGTGAAGATAAAAAAAAGTAAGCGAAGTTTCAAAAAATATTATCCTAAAATCTGTAAACTCCAGACGCGACAAACGGACAGAAGTTCCCCGCAACACCCCTTATAATATGATAACCTGCAATTAAAAGATTTACATAGCAACAATACATTATAACAAAAAAAAAACAGAAAATACAAACAATGTTGAGAATTTAAAAACCAAATATCCGAAAAATAATACAAAAAATCAGAAAATAAAATCATATTAACTAAAATGTGTTAAAAATAACACAAATTTTAAAAAAGAAGAAATTATAACAAATAAAAAAAAATAGACAAAAAAAAAAGAAAAAAAAAAATTAAATCCGAAAATAAAAAAATAAAAAATAAAAAAAAAATAGAAAATTCAATAAAAAAAACCAAAATGTGTTAAAAATAATACAAATTAATAAAAAAAAAATTATAACAAATAAAAATAATAGACAAAAAAAATTCCTAAATTTTTTTTTTTAAAATCCGAAAATAAATTAAAAATCTGAAAAAAAAATTAGAAAATTAACTAAAACTAACCAAAATTAATAAAAATAACACAAATTAAAAATAAAATTATAACAAACAAAAATAATAGACAAATATAAACGCAAAAAAAAATTGTAAATAAAAAAAAATAGAAAAACAAAAAAAACCATCAGAAAATACAAAAAAAAAATTATAAACTAATTTAACATATTTAGGTTAGGTGCATTATTAACACAGATTCATAACAACACACAAAATGTATCATATTTACATAGATGTACATACATATACAAATATGTATGTATATATATGTGTAGATCTAGCTATAACCCCCCCTCCCCCTCCCCCCCTCCCTCCTATCATGCTATATACTCTTAACACATTACCCTATCTCCAACCTTAGAAATAAATTTTTTTTTTTAGTTTATATATATATATACACAACATGTATAAAAACCAAAAAAACATACATTATTACCTCTAAATCGATGCAAGTGAAAGGTATATAGAGAGGGAGGAAGGTTGGGGGGGGGGGGGGTGGGGCGTGAGGGGTGGAGTGGGGGGTGGGGTTTTTCTCAAAGCTTAAAAAAAAAAAAACGTCACACAGGTTCTGCTCTCTGTTAAATGAATTAAATTGGGCGACAGCCCTGCATGAGCCAGGGCTGTCGCCCAATTAAAGAGGCTCACGCGGTGGGCCTCTTTAAATTGGAGATGGGCATCGGCCCGTCTCCAAAATGGAGACGGGCTGATGCCCATCTCCAAAATGGAGACGGGCTGATGCCCTTCTCCATTTAAAGAGGCCTACGTTTGTGGGACTCTTATTGGAGACGGGAACATGGAGACGGGCATCGGCCCGTCTCCATTTAGAGAGACCCATCCGCCCGTCTCCATTTTAGAGACGGGTAGATGCCTGTCTCCATTTAAAGAGGCCCACGTTTGTGGGCCTCTTATTGGAGACGGGCATCTACCCGTCTCTAAAATGGAAACGGGCGTCTACCCATCTCCAAAATGGAGACGGCTGATGCCCGTCTCCATTTAAAGAGGCCCACGTTTGTGGGCCTCTAATTTGAGACGGGCATCAGCCCTTCTCCATTTAAAGAGGCCCACAAACGTGGGCCTCTTATTGGAGACGGGCTGATGCCCGTCTTCAACATAGAGACAGGCTTGATGCCCGTCTCCAACGTTGTGACGGGCATCAGGCCCGTCCCACGGTGGAGATGGGCTACCGTCGCCAGTTCGTCTCCATTGGAGACGAGGATAAGCCGTCTCCATTGTGGAGACTGGCAACCCGTCTCCAGCCCGTCTCCAATGAAAAAGACTGACACAACTTCGCAATTTGATAAGTACAATCTGACCGTGCCTTCATCGAGCCGTCGCAAATGTTTGGAAGTCACGTGAAGATGGCACCAATAATTTGAGGAAAGACCCCTCACCGTGCCGTCGCCAAATTTTCACAAATTTGAGTTCTATATAAAGAGTAAACCATCCCGCATGTTCAAGTCTTCCATATTTACAGTCGTCTTTATTCTCGATACTTAAATATCTTATAAACAATGAGTAAGGAAGTTCAAGGTGAGTGGGTCACCGTGAAAAAGGAGAAACAGACAAATAAATGTGATTTATCGAAGGCAAGCAGTAGCAGAGTTGAAGGTCGATTTGATCTAAACGAACCACCAAAAGAATATGGTTACATTTCGATGGCTCAACACCATCAAAGGAATGTGGAGCAAATGTATCGGATCCTTCTGCCGAATTTGTTCGAGTGAAAAACTTTGTAAAAACTTAGTAAGTAATTAAGGTTAACAAATATGTCATATATTCACAAAATATGTGTGTGTATCTTGTTATGGACTTTTGTATGGTTTCCATCTAAGTTAACCGTCTGGTAATGTAATCCCTAATTATCGAATGTTATGCAATAAAATCTTGTTCATTGTAAATTATGTTATGAAATTTATATAATATTGTAGTAAAAACTATGTAGACAAACATAGTATTTAATTTTTGTGTTTAAATAATGACTAATTATATACTCGAAGTTAAGAATACATGAGTAATTGGTATTGTCACTGAAACAATGTTAACCGATGTTGTTACTCAATGTTTAAAGACGTTATTCGTTAAAAGAAATATGGCAAATTGCGCGGCAAACTATTTGGCGATGACATGGTGACGGACTGTCACCGTACCGTCACCTAGCCGTTTCTATATATCGAAAGGGGAGAAACTTATCACTGAGCCATCACCAAATTAGTGACGTTCATAGCTGGGCCATCACCGAATGAGTGACGGCTAATAAGCCGTCACTGTTAGTGACGGCTCGGTGACAGTTATTGTTGCCCATAACTGTGCCGTCACTTTTCCGTTACAAAACTAGTGTCAAAATTTTCCTTCACTGTGCCGTCGCCATATTGGCAACGGATTGGCAACGGTCCGTCGTAGAATCCAGTTTTTTTTGTAGTGAAAATAGAACATGTGATACCATAGTAAATTTTAATAATTCTAAAGAATCATAAGAATTAAATTCATTGCCCTTACGTATAGTAACATGTAATTTTAATAAAATACGAGAGTTTTCGAACCTTTACCCTATTCTCATGTCTGTCTACTGTCTGCATCAGAGTTGGTATCTGCACTCAATAGCTTCATTAGCTAAAGGAAAGAAGGTAGGAATAAGTATGCATATTTGTCATATATGGTCTTTTGCTTACTCAAAGGGCACATTGTAAAGTAGTAGTAACACTAACTCCACCAACCTCCTTATTTTTTTCTCTACATAAAGAGTTTAAGCTTGCATCTTTAATTTTATGGGTTTTTTATTCCAGTTTTACTCCAATAGTCTCCATACTTTTAATTTATTCTTATTTTAGAGACTCCCTATTTCAGTTTCACTCCAACAGTTTCCCTATTTTAGAAATTCCCTATTTTTTTTAACTCTAATATATCTCTATTTTAAATCAAACACACCATTTTAATTTTTTTTATTTTTAATGATGATATACTATTTTAATTATTAATAATTATTTTCTATTATAATTTATAATAAATATTTTTTTCTTTTCATTGTCCATATTCTTTTTTTTATTTTCTTTTAAAAATCTTTTTAGGGATATATTAAAATAAAAAAACTAAAATATTCATATTTTAGAGACTCTTTATTTTATTTTAATCTAATATATCTCTATTTTGATTATACACACTATTTTTTTTTATTTGTTAATAATGACATTCTATTTTAATTTTTATTGTCTTATTATATTTTCAATTAATATTATTTTATTATTTTATTTTTGTCTCAATCGAAAAAGTCGGTATCAATTCGGCTAGAAAGTTGTCATTAAAATTTGAAATTCCGTAAAGATATTAATGAGTTAGAAATAAAATTAATTTGATTTCACAACTATAAAAAAGAATCGTTCAAATTTTACAGATATAGAAAGTCATTTTTTGGCTCTCTACATGTAAAGAGCCAAGCAAAAAAAAAAGGGGCCTCCCAATTTTAGGGAGTCCCTCATAAAGAGGTTGCTGGAGCATAATTTGAGTATTTACCTCCCTAAAATGACTAAAAAGCTATTTTAAGGAGACTATTGAAGCCAGCCTAATATCTTTAGTTCCACTAACTTATCTTTTTTTCTCCTTTTGTTAACCTTTTATTGGTTGGGCATGGTTCGGATTTTTTTTTCTTTTATCTTTCTTATTTTTATGTTTTGAAAGTCAAAATCATAGTTTACTTCAGAATTTCTAATTACCTCCCCCTTTTACCCAACTTGGTTCGGATTGTGTCTCTATTGTGTATACCTTCTACAATACGTCACTTTCCTTTTATGTGAAAACGTCAATTACAACTTTTCACTAACCAATCCAACAACCAAAAGTTTCCTTTAAGTACTTGTGTAGTCAATCTCAGTCACATGTGATGTATTTCGGTTACCATCTTCTTTCTATATTTCATATAGAGAAAACAAATGAAACAATTTTAACAGGTAAAGGTCTCAACTCTACTAGTTTTTTACTTTTTCGCTAAGTTTATATTCAATGAAATCTCTAAAATATAATTTTTTTTTTTTAATTTGAGTGTTTTTAGAGATCTCTGTCTCTAAAAACAATACTATTAATGACAAAAATACGTGGAATCTATTACTTTTGGCTTAAAAGATGCCAAAATAGAGATCTAGTCTCTATTTTATTGAAGAAAATAGAGATTGAGTCTCTATTTTGATATTTTTTAAGCCAAAAGTAGTGAACTCCATGTATATTTTGATCATTAATGTTGCTTTTTCAGCCATTGAATCTCTAAAAATACACAAATTAAAAAAGTTTTGCATTTGAAGACTTCATTAGAAATGGGGTTGGAAACACCAAATACAATGAAGAGATCACAAGGGTCTCTATATACATTTTGGTTTTTTTTTCTTTCCAAGTCGTTTCTTGTTATATATATGTGTGTGTGTGTGTGTGTCTTTTGCTTGCTAAGATATCGAATTGGTTTGTCTGGATTTCCATGCAAGTATGAAGAGGTCTCCTATATATTCAAGATACGAAAATGGGAACTACTCAGGTTATGAGTTCGATCCCCAGACAGATTTTATACAGGTATTTGTGTGTGTGTGTGTGTGTTTTTTTTTTTTTTTTTGAATGTTGTGATAGCTTAGGACTATATATATAATCTGTCTTGAAAGAGAAATGGGAAATTCATAAGAACCCAATCAGAAAAAAGAAAAAGAAATGCTTGCGCCATTACCTTCATACATGAGCTGGGAATCTGTCATAAATCTTAAGCGAATGAAAAATTTACCTCCCATGTTGAAGCTCTTCTTTTGCGCAGGTCCAAAAAAGGGTCAGAACGTTAAGTCCAGTTATAATCCGTACGTCTAGTTAAGGTTTTACCTGTGTGCTTCACAGATTTTTGAATTTGTTAAACTACAATCTTGATGTATATATATATATTATCTTGCCTAATTTTTTAAGTAAATACAGTACAGTCAATATTATGAATATTTGTACCTGCTTATCCTAATCTTGGAATGGTTATAGGCAACTCGACAGAGTTACGTTGTTGTGATTTTTTTATTTTTATTAGCACAAAAAAAAAAAAAAAATTCATCATATCATATTGGATTCCTTATGTTGAGTGTTTCCGATAGCCATACATGTGCACTTCTTTTTGACCACGGGTATCTACCAATATAGGCAATAGAATATTTTAAAAATATTTTGTTTTCCCTTTTCAGTTCTTGGAAGAAGCAAGAAGGCATGTAGCTGAAGGGGAACTTAAGGCTACACCACAAAATCCTGAAGAAGCAGGAAAACAACAGTTGCAAGGCGAGAAAAGGCACAAGAAATCTTGGAAAACTTCCCTGTTTTCATGGTTAAAGACTGACAAGAAGAACAAGCCTGGTTCAGAATTATCAAATGCTCCCACCATTTCTAAACCCAAGCGCGGTTATGTTTCTGGTCCAATACAAAGGAGTAGATTTGACGCTACTGGCAGGGCTCGAAGGCCAGTTTCAGGATCTCTTAGAAGTTTCTTCAGCTCAACGAAAACAGTGGAGAATGAGATGCCATACGAGTGTCTTCAGCGGCTCAACAATCCTCATGATCTTCAATGTTATGGACCTGTTTACTTGGTAAAGTAGAGAGCTTTTGACAAAGGATGCCTGACTAACGGTGGACAGATTCACGGGCCAGACGGGTTGCAACTCCACAAACTCTAAGAACGTATAAAGTTATTAAAAAATAAGTTGGAGTTATATATTTTGAAAACACATGTATTCTTAACATATTTTAGGTTAAAATTACATTTAGCTCCACTGAAAAATATTATTCATAAACGAATATTTAATTGTGTGTTCTCAAACCCTAGATGCATGTGCATCTTCTTGAGGCTATCCCGATTCTCTTTAGAATAGCCTGAATTTTGGTAATCAAAATTGTATAAAAAGAAAATTAGAAAGGTCATTTCAGCAACAACTGAGATCAACCTCAGGAAAAATTGCTCATTGAGCAACCAAAATTTTACAAAATCTCGTCTCAATCTAAACCAAGGTAACTAAAATTACCAAAATTGTCTAAAAAGCTAATGAGAAGAGAAATTATTTCCTGCATTAGCAGGACGTATACAAAATTAAATCTACCATAACCATGACCAAAATTTCTCATGTCTTTATAATGATATCCACAAAAGCCAAGCATCCGCTCGAGAGTGAAAGTGAAGTTCGGCTTTCTTGACCATTTCTCTCCATCTGTTAAGAAGTAGCATACTGGTGATGAAGGACGTATTTTACTACTTCATAAAATGAAACCACAATGCCAACGGAAGGGCCTGCTCGGCCTACACGAGGACCAACACCAGTAAATAATCCCCTGAGTCCGCCATCCCTGCAAGAATCGGAAATTCACATCAAACCTCACTTTGGCAACCACAAAGAATTGAGAATACTGTAGGCCGAAGGGGCCAATTGGGAAACTGCAAGCATTAGACTGTATTTGCACACACAAATAATAAAGGATCAAATGATGTTTGTATAGCTGGCAAGTAGAAGATTTTAATGAGACAAACATATTCTGATCGAGACAAAAAGGTTGCCATCATTATTGGATCATTCAGTTCCTAAATGCCAAACCAGCCCCAATCACATGAAGAGGAAAATAATCTAAATTAAGTGGTTCAAATTCAATTTTGTTAGCACTGCATTTATTAACCCATCAATCTCGTAAGCAGTTGGAATGCAGTACTATACCTCCAAATCTCCATAAGAGTTTGCCTTGTAGTCATCCTCAAAGCCCGTGCAGGATCCTTCTGCAAAATCAAATAAACAACAACTTAAATATAACAGAGAAAACTCAGTAGAATATATAAGAAACACGAAGCCAATGCAATGAGCCTTCCAATTAGTAAAATTGCAGTCTACTCATTTACATTTTCTGCTAGATATTTAGTCACTGATGTTATGATGTACTCCATGCAGTCAGCCCTAACAAGCACTTGACTTATCTTTTCATGTGTGTGGCAAAGGATATAGCATTAATTATTTTCTATATAAACTATGAGAAAATGTTATGACTGCCTGCACTTTTCAGAAGTGAGTGCAATTGCCAGAACTGGAACCAGAAAGATTAAGGTTCCCAATAGCCATAATCAAGGGTCAAAGGTTTGTTCAGTAACTTCTAGTATGGATTCTTCTCTGTCTTTTGTCAATTTGGCAATCAACTTAGTCAGGACATGAAAGACAGCAAACACTATTTGTCATTGTGGTACCACCATATGAAAGTGGGAGTAAACTTCAAAAGGCAAATCAGGTACATGAACTCAAAACAGAGCTTTGATTGCAAGTAAGCAAAGAGAATGAGAGAGAGGTCCACAAACTTAACAAGTAATATTAATTAGGATCAAAGGCTCAGTGGTAGAAGATCAGATCACAAAAGCAAAGATCTCCTAAACTTCGACCTAACTAAAGTTAGTCAATAATCCAACCAAATTGAAACATCAGCTGAAGTTCAAAGGAAAACCTCAATTTGCCTTCGCGTTTTGGCAACATCAAGGGGACATGTAGCAGCAGCAGCAAGGCCTCCAGCAACAAAACCAGAAGAGAAATTAGAGCCAAGGACACCAGCTGCACTGGTTTCATCTCCCATTAAATTAAGAAGCTGCCTTCTTACCTGCACGGGTCACTGGTGTGTAAAATAAAAATCATAATAAATGTATGCGAAAAGCCAGATCAACAAGACATAGAATGGATGTCTTACTGGTTCAAGGGTGGACCAGCAGATTGCAGAAAAGGGAACATCACGAGCTAGCTGCGCTCCAAGGCCGGTCCATAGCGCACGGTAGCTTTGCACTGTAATACAAACACAGATTAATTCTCCTACAAGCAATATGTTGAAGAGCCTTTTCGTTTTATATGTAGCAGACTTCTACATAAGAAGAATGAAACATATTCCTTTTGTTTTCTATGGACACTGAAGTTACAGCCTCACTTTATCTTAATGTGACTTCACCTGATATATCAGATATTTATATACTTATAGAGAAGCTGGACAATATAATCAAACTTTTGTAAGTTTTCTACAATACAACACACATAGCAAAAAGGGCAACTTCAACCAACACAAACTAATGTTATTAAAATCAGTCAACAATGATAAAGGACTAAGAGTAGCTTAATATTCAAGTAACAAAATGAAAATTCAACTTACAGCTGTTGTTAAGGTTAGTTGTGGTTTTGACATGGGAGATGACCTCAATCAAAGTTTTCCAAACTCCAGGGGGTTTTTTACCACTGTTAATATCCTTGAATGCCTGAAGAGCAAGATTATAATTATTAAAAGAAAAGAAGTAAAAGCATTAAAGAAGTGATCTAAACCCAAAGACGTGAAGATATGTATAAAAAAATCCAGCTAATGATATGCAAAATGGTGATTTATTGTATCAAAGAACCAAGATCACTTGCTACATATTCAAAGCCCCCTACTCAGAGAGAGATAGGGACACACACACACAAACACACAGATACACAGAGTGGGAAGATTTTCCAGCAACAATATCGTTTGAGGTAGCAGACTTCAGTGGGCAGATATAAAGTACCTGCATCCGGGTTTTGGCAAGTTCAATAGGGTAACAACTGGTGCAAGCTAGAGAACGTGCCAATGAGCCTGCGACTAAAGGAGTGTAAGGGGTCAAACTTGGGATATTCTTTGAAGTGAATTCCTCTAACTGATTGCGGAAAATGTCATAACAAGGCAGATAGATTCCCACCTGTTTAGGAAGACAATCAATCTTTAAGTTTGGGCAGAAATAGTAAAGTATCAAATTCAATTATACCGATACAAGAACAAATAAACCAAATCTGAATCAGTAGGCTGAATTCCAGGAACTTACAGTTGGCACAGCTAGTGCTAGACCGGCATTCGTGCCCCTCCATAATCTGGTAAATCCTTCCTGCAAAAACTTCCCCCTTTAATTATCTGAAGAATAACATGGAACACAAGATGAACCACCTATAAATATCATAGATGGGTTTGAAGTGATCATGATGCCTGCAGTGAGAAAATTAGTTTTGCATGATTCAACAACATCATGCTTAATGAGTCATGCAAACGTCTAAAACTAGTATTTGTTGCCTGAAATTAATTATCAATCCACTAACCTGACGAATGACTTTGTAGAAGACATCTAGCGTCCCCTTGTACTGGAAACAATCAGGAGGACACATAGCAACTGTACCATGAACGCCAGCACGAGCGCATGAAGGAGAACATCTTAGGTCTGCAAACATCTGAGCAGTTCATTGAAAAACGTAAGATATATTGCGCATATTGTCAGGAAGAACAGAATAAGAAATGCATGTCTCACAGAGAGCAATATTTCAGAAAGAAACAAAAGTACAACAACCATCGAACCACATATTACTATAACTTGGAGAATGTGTAATAATTTCCCATGTAGAACTACAAAAGAACACCATCCCTTGAAGTACTACAGAAAATACAATGACAAAGAATCCAGCTTGATGTTTAGTAAAATGACTCCAAAGTGTTTTTGGAACTCAAGTAAGTCATGAGTACAAGATACATCACGCAACTAAAGTCATTTTCATGATTTTGATATAAATCCCAATCCTGTGTGCTATGTCCTCTTTATATTCTGAAACTAACTTCTTCACGAGTAATTTTTATGGAGAGCTATGCAAATTCAACAAAACCAATTTCTCAAAAAAAAAAAAAAAGAAGGCAACAAAACCAGAAAATACTCTTTCACATCAAAAAGCAATTTGACAAATCAATTGATACCCAGCAACCAGAAGAGATCGTAATGCAACAACCCTGGCCGGCAAAGAAGGACAAGCATAATCTAATCTCAAAAACTTATGAAAGCATACATAAATAAATATTCGACAACAATAATACTACTCTCTTGCTCTCCATGAAACATTTTCTTGCAAGCAATTGCCTCAAACTAAGTGGCCTTCGGCACCTGAGATAAGTTGGGGGAGGGTTTAGGGTTACGTATAAAGATATGAGGCGCAAAGGCTACGACATAAGAACACCAAGAAAAGGGGAAAGAGAATAGAAAGGACGAGAAGGATGCGTACCATGTTGGGTCCAAAAAACGCCATGCGAAGAATACTGTTACTGAGAGGATGCGAGTAAGATACTCCAGCAGCTTGTGCCTGCAGTCTTGTCTGCAGGATATCATAGAAGGAGACGCATAAGGAAAAGACATAATTTACGGAATTTAAATATGCAATTTGATAAATGCAACTTCTTTTCAGAGAGAAGGTCAATTAACCAAATAGACAGAAGAACTTTTCAACTACAAGAATTTCCACAGCAGAAAAAAGAGATAGGAACAACTACACTATACAATGCAATGCGCGTCCAAAGATTGCAAGATAACTCCATAATTATCCAATCATACAGCTGAAGGACACAACCCGCAAGTGATATAGAATAGAAAAATTATTAGTTTGCCTTTCTCATGGAATAAATTCAAGCTTAAAGAGAGCCTCCTCAAGCACTTAATTTCACCCACTGACAAATAGCATCTAAACAAACTTTGCTTACGAATTTATAATGCATTCTACAGATCAACCAACTAAACACTCAGAAGAAGCCAGAAACAAGCAAAAAGCCTTTACACTCAAAAGAAAAAAGCCTTTACACTCGAAAGAGAAAAAGAAAAAAAAAAAGGACCGCTAGCAAAATGGTTTTAACAAAACAAAGCCACGAAAATCATGAGAAATCAGGAGTTGCTGAATAAGAAGTCTAAAGAAGTATTGAAGAAGCACCCAACTACCTTGGCAACATCAAGCGGGTTAACGAGGATGGCAGAGAGAAATGCAGCACCAGCAGCCGATAAGGCTCGCTCGGGCAAGCCCAATTTGCCATCAAAGCTTGTGGTCGTGTTGGAATGATGAGGCTCATTCTCCTTATGAGAATGTGAGGTTTCAATTCCATCACTGATCACCATTCCCTCTGACATCAATGAAACATTACTATCCACTTCAACAACTCTTGATGAGTCCTCTGCCTCTGCCGTGCTCATCCATGGATTTTTGCTGAGCCTCGATTCCTCTACCATATCCTCTCCCTTAATAATATTTCTCAAAACTTACTTTTGAATTAAAGTTGGATCAAACCTGAAATGGGTTTCCCAAAGATGGTTAATTTTCCGCGAGAATCAATCAAAGCCTATCAAATTAACTGCTGCTATTTCACAAGGGTAATGCCTTGTTCACCAAATTTAATGCTTCACCATCTCTTTGTAAGTTAAAAATTTCAGTATTACATGTTAAATTTCTCTTTGTATGCTAAGAATTTTTACCATTTTGATGATGGATGACGGCGATGGTTCGCCGGGAAGATTTATTTATAGTAATGTTCTTCTAAAATTAGGAAATAGTCAGTGGACGAAGAGAAAAAAATTGAAACTTTAGTAGAAAAAATGGATACAAGCATAAAAACTAAAGCAATAGTACCCAGAGGCAACTTTTGCTTTAGAAATGAAGGAAATTGCTATACTCAAAAAAAAAAATCAACAATTAATGTGAAGGAAAACAATCAATGAAGAGAAAAAATCCAAACTTTCAAGGATGTTATGCGAAAAGATCGAAGCTTTATAAAGAAAAATTATAATAAATGATGGAAATAGATATATTCAAGTAAAATAACCAAAGATACATAGTCAAAAGAAGAACGATGAAAAACATCCAAACTTCCATAGAAAAAAAATTAGATACGGATGCAAACACAGACCACATTTTCAAGGTAAAAAACTAAACGCAAAATACTCATTTGGAAAATATCATCAAACTAATATTTCTCAAGGATGAAATAAATTCAACCTTTAAACATTTAGAGTATAAGGAGAACTCCGTGCATCACACTATTCTATAACACTGTTCCATTACGTAAAAGGATCAAAGGAGGAATAATAAAAAGCCAAAAACGAAAAAAGAAAAAAAAAAGGTGGAATGAAAAGAGTTAAAGAACCTTTGTGATCTCAGCTTCGATTCAGTGTGCGTGAGGCTGAAAGTATAATATGGGATGGGTTTGTTTGTTTGTGAAACAGAGTCGAAGCAGTTGTTTTTCCAAGTTCCTTGGGGAAGAGGAAAGCAATAAAACAGAGGAGAGAAATAATACTCGCCCCACAATTGGAGAAATAAAAGATAAAAAACAAAAATGTTTTGCGAACTCTCTCGATTTAGGGCTGCGTTTGGTGCGCCTTAAAATAGAGCCAACACCACGTTTTTCTACGTCTTTGTGTGACTAGTGTGTGCTACCAATATTTTTATTTTATTATTAAGTCGTGTTGTTTAGGGGTAGATTTTTTAATATCAAGTTATTTGAAATTGAAATTATTATTTTTGTCAAATTATAATAAATCACATTGAAATTACTTTAACGTCAATAGTAATTATGATTAAAATGGATTAATAACAAGAATATAAAATATTGTTTCGGAGAGTAGTTATTAGATTAATTACAGTTTCCTTTTATTTCGGAGAGTAGTTATTAGAATTAATTACAGTAAACCCCTCTAATATTTAATAGAAAAATACTTTATTCCTCTTATGTATTATTTGTAACACTTTACTCCTTGACTTCTTGGTTTAAAAAAAATGCATTGCTACCAAAGTTTTGGTCTGGTAATAAAGTTACTTGCTTATTTACGAAATGTTACGAGATCAATTTCTCTTAGTTACATATGTATTGTACGACAATAAGCCTCCTCTAAATAAATAAAAAAATGCATTAAAATAACTAAAAACTCAACTCTTGTCACTACTATTCCTATTTTGATTGTCCACCTCATGCTCAAACCCAAACCCAAAACATCGTTACAAATAATACATAAGGAGGGTAAATTATTATTTCCTTAAATATTAAAGGATTAATTGTAATTAACTCTAGTTATAAGTCAAAAACGACAAACTAAACATTCCACTTGAAATAAGGAGTGAACTCAAGTTTAACATTTGAGCCTAGTTTTTGTAAGATGATTTAAAATAACATTTGGCAACTCAATTACTTTTTGAATTTGGCAGTCAAAGTATATATTTTCAACATTTGGCAACTCAATTGCTCTTGGAATTTTGTAGTCAAAGTATATATTTTCAACATTTTGACAAAAGTCGTCCATCTTGTAGATTTTAATTGAACCTAGTTATTTAGTCTTTCTATTTTTAAAATAACACTATCTTGTTTTTAGATCATAACCCATTTTTTCTTTTTTTAGTCAAATCACAATTGAAATAAGAGAAATAAATAATATACAACTAGGAAATTGATTTAAAACTAATTTTATAACACATTTTTTATCCCGCTCCGTTCAAATCTTTTACGTTGAAAAAAAAAAACAACTCCATTGTTTTTTTTACATTTTCCTTCTTTATTCTATAAGCAAAAGAAAAGTCGCTAGAGTGGTTTATATAATTAAGCGATTGTTTATAAATGTTTAGTTTGATCTTCTAGATTCATATCTTACAATAATCCCACCTTGGGGAGTTTCACATCAAGAGTCTCTCAGTCTCTATTTTTTATTTGAAAAAGTGTAGCACCTCATCTGTTTTTCCTTTTTTCTTCTGTCACGTTTGTTTTATTCGTCTCAAATTCTCCCCGTAGATTTTTGAGAGTATATATGCTTTGATGATTTTATTGAACGTTATGATGTTTAAAGTTTCAGTCTTACTACAAATATTAATCCTTTTTTGAGTAATACCAAACATGGTCTTACTTACTCTTGGTGTGTATGGGTTTGAAACGTGGAAACCCAAGCCCCCTCAGTTAAGATTTGAGAAAAATACATTTGAGTCCCTCAGTTTATGCATAAATTCATTTCTGGTCCTTCAATTAATTTTTTTTTTCTTTTAGATTCATCTGTCAATTACTTTTGATGGAAAAAATAAAAAAAAATATGTTTTGTCTATTTTACTATTGGACCATAATTCTCTCTCCTATTTTGATTTAAATCACCATAATTTTTTTATTTTTAATTTTATTTGTTGATTACAAAAAAATACTAATTTTAATTAATTTAACTTACAAGTATAATTTTTATTTTTTTGATTTTTCATCTTGGATTAAAAATGAAAATAATAGTTAATTTAGCTCTCAAAAAATTAAACAAAAATAACTGCAATTGTTAACTGAAAAATATTTTTCAATTAATTAATTTTTTAATATTATCAAACATTATAAAATTAAAAAAAATATTTTTCAAAAACATATTTTACGGATTAGTTAAATTGCACTGGCCGTCTAAAGGATAATATGGACAAAAGATGTGATGGGATCCCAAATTCCACACTATACCCTCCAAATTATGACTATTGTCATCCTTCCCGCCTTGCGTCAGGAGAGACAACAAATTTGCGTTGGATATTGGGCAAGCACGCTAATCAAGACAAAAACTCGTTGGGCCCACACACCACACGGAGCCAAAAATAGCAAACCTGGCCCAAACCCTAGAATATACTTTCCCTCCCATGAACACTGCCCTTTTTTCTTTTCAATGAAATGGGAAGGAGAAGAAAATGGAGATAGAAGAGATCGAAGCCGTGCTTGAGAAAATCTGGGACCTTCACGACAAGCTCAGCGACGCCATTCACTCCATTTCCCGGGCCCATTTTTTGACTTCTACCAAGTCTCGCAAAGCCCAACCCCAGGCCCAAACTCAAGCCCAAGCTGACTACTATTTTCCGAGCAAAATTGACGAGTCCAACGACGGGAAGAAGAATAACCGGACCGGCTACGTTTTCGTGAAGGATTATGGACCGGTCGAAGAAGATGATGACTCGGCGGTTCACGAAGCTAAGAGCCTCAACGCTATCCGAACCGCCCTCGAAAATCTCGAGGACCAGCTCGAATTCTTCCATGTAGGTCAACTATAATTCTCGGGTTTTGCATTTATTTTTTTTATTTGTTAAATTTTTCTGGTGCCTTTTGATTTTAATTGCTGACTTATATGAGCTGATTTTACAAAAAAGATATGAATTAGGTATATTCAACGATTTTGCTTTTCTTTAATAGAGTTTTAATTACTAATTACTTCTTGTAATTAATTAATGACTCAACTTCGTAGATTGATGAATTGGATAATACATTTTAAAATTTCGGGAATCAAAATTAATAAAAGATAAGGAAAAATAGGGATGCATTGGTTTAAAAGAGAAAGAAAAAGTAAAATTAGGAGAAAACTTAACTGATGATGCTGTAATTGTTCGAGCTTTAACTAGCTGAAGCTGTATATTTTATTTCCTAATTTATTGCTAGTAATTTACGTTAGTACGAAAATATGTTGAATTATTAGGATATGCGTATGGTAATCGGCCCATCTACCCTCCTGAGGAGAAGTTTGGTTCTCAACACTATACTTTATAAAAAATAAAGTGTTGGATTGAGCAAAACCGAATAATTGTTATGTGAATTACATGTTTTTAGTAAGCCAAGGAAGTTTATTATGTGCCACTAGGGCTTTGGTCCAATGGTAATGTTACTCGCTCTTCATGCAAGAGATTGCGAGTTCGAATCTCGCTGGTTACATTGTATGGCCTTAGGTCTCTCTTAAATAAAAAAAGGAAGTTTATGATGTTAGTGATATAGGTTTGTGACTTTGGAAGTGGAAAGCGGGAATGTAATGAGTAGCCTTTGGTTAAAAACACCACATATTTGTGCTTTGAAGGTTGGGAATCGGGATGTGCACAAGATACATATCTAGTTGCCCCTATATCTTTCAGTAGAATCAATTAGGAGAGAAACACATATTCTTTTTGGCTAACATACTTTGATGTAAGAAAATTTGTATTTTGAGGAAGATAATATGCTATGAAATAAGTGACATTCAGCTATATGCAAAAGGTGGGCATTGGTTAGATCTTTGTTGTTGGCATGGTTCATTTTGCAAGTTTGAGCAGGGTAGCTTTGTCCCAAGTTAGAATGATCAATGAATAATAAGTTAACTGCTCATTGCCTGAGGGTATTATATTTGGTCAGTATTTAGTGTCCATCTATTACAAATGCTTTAATCCAACTTTATTAACTGCCAAAAATCGACTGCTGCTCAACTTGGGAATTAGATCTGTGTTTAGCATGGACTCATCATAAACTAACTAAAAACAACATTTGTTGAGAGAAAATGTAATTGCCTTTCCGAAGATGTGTAACTGTTAGAGCTTATTATTTTAAAAGGAGGGAAAGTCCAACAAAGTGCTTGCACATTTCATTTTGTTATGTTGAGATGAACTCATGTGATGATGTTGAGATGAACTTATGTGGCAAGCACTTTTAAATCAATCAGTTTATTCTTGTTTCTACTTTAGTTTATTTTGACTGTTACATTCTGATGGTCCTTTGCTTGAGGTTGCATGTTTGGTCATGATCTAAGTCAGGGCATTTATCTCATGCTGTTTCGATACTTAACAGTTATTTAGTATAAGATCATGCTTCTTACTATGGCATTCCGGTTTTGTTTTGCAGACGGTACAAACTCAGCAGCGGGCAGAGAGAGATGCTGCAGTTGCTCGTCTAGAGCAAAGCCGTATTGTTCTTGCAATGAGATTGGCTGAGCATCATGGTAAGAAGTACAAAGTCATTGAAGAAGCTCGAGCTTTTGTTGGAGATGTACGTGATGCTAGTCGGTTTATTTCACCTGAAAATCCTTATGGCCCAGTGCCAGGTGTATCTAATGAGAACGTTGCATTGCATGATGGAAAGAGGTCAAACATTCTCAATGTTCTCTTGTCGAAATTGAACTTTGTGAAGAAATCTCTTAAATTGGATCAAATGGGTGGGGTTATAGGGAATGCAGCTTTGGTTGCGATTAGCATGATTGTACTGATGCATGTGCATCCAGCAGGTGACAAGGGCAAGTACAATTTGGATCTAATACAGAGACCAGAAGAGGCTATTTTCAAGAGAAATCTTACTAAAGTTTCTCAGCCTGAGGGTTCATCATCAAGTGGTTCAACACGCATGGATGTGCTGTTGGCTAGGGGCTAAATTGTGAGATTAGGATTCTGCAGCATTTTTCCTGCTTGAGCTGCTTTAGATTTGATGGAATCGTGGGAAGCCAGGTTCTTGACGATTCAGGAAATCTTGCTATCTTGTGTTCTGTAACACGAAGTTTTGGAGCTCTCTGAGAATCATAGTTAGATGTCGTTCTTGGTTGTTTCGGCCTGTGTAGGTTTTTGCTCGCCTTTCGAGTACATTAAGTATTGGTGTATATAGTATAGAATTTCAGTTTTCCAGTGTGACTGATATTCAAACATATTGCTGAAAGAGTAATGAAAATCCCATTTGGCATCTTATTCTTCAGCGGCTCGCAGTTTTCAGACTGCTTCTATATGCCCGAGTTTTCCCAGTTTAGGTGAAAGAAATATGTTACTCAGATTGTGGTAATTCTTCGTAAGCGGCTTTATTACTTCATAATTACTCTCCGTAGTCATCTTACCATCTATGTTTGACCATTTCTCATTTATATGTTTTGAGATTGGCAATCATAATGTTAATGCTGCGTGCGGGAAAGTTCTAAAGCAAGAACATACCCACAGTTCACCTTTTCACTGGAATTCTGGACAGGTTCTGAATCTCCACAATAGATGGCTTATTTTTGTGTGTCAGCCTGTACAACACCGTGGAAAATGAACCAAAGGGCTCTGTTGCAACACATAGCTACTCGTTTGGCAGTCATGTTCTCGAGTGTGCTCCCGGGAAGATGTCTAATTTGTTCGATAGGGACAAGAGGGTGATAAATTCCCTAGGATGATTATGTAAACAAAAAAACATAATAGTTTGAAGAGCAGTTGAATGCTATACCTCAACACAAACTCATTTTGCTATCTTCGAGATCGCCGGTTGTGGATCTTCATACTATAAAGTGTGTTGTGTAAGTATGTGTGTGTGTGTGTTTTTTTTTTTTTTTGGGACAAGAAACTCACCTAGGCTACAAACTCTGTGGTATAACGGAGAGTTCAACGCATGTTTAACGTCAATTAAGTTAATCACAACGAATCACTAACTATTCACTTCAACCATGATCAACTTACCCAACCCTTAAAAGTCTTATGAAGTGTGAACTGTTTAGGTGGTCATAGCTTTATGTGGCTGGGGCTGTGGTGTTAACCTATTACGTCGTTGACATGGAATAAATATAAAACTAGGATTGAAAACGAATGTCAAAACCTCGTCAAAAAGGAAGTTGCCTTATTATTATTATTATTATTATTTTTTTGTCAAGAAAAAGGAAGTTGCCAATTTCCGCGACTTTGGCAAAAGGAATGTCGGAATGTTGCATGTCTGTTTCAGCTATTAAATACCCGTAGAGATGGGGCTACATGTCGTCCGTTGGGGGCTAGAAAATGTCATTAGCCTTTTTACACATTCTTAGCTGTGTAAACACTTTCTTCTAGTTCTCGTCCTATTAGTAAGCACATCATACTTGAACGCCAAGTAAATAACCTGTTCTTCCACATGCAGAGAATAGAACACATAAGCGAAACATTCTTCTCTCTCTCTCTCTCACTTTTTTCGATGTTTCGATTAGTCAAAATAGGATATAAAATCTTGCGCTTTTTGTTTCTGAACGATCACCACCTGTAAAAGTTTAGATTATTAGAGTGTAGTTTATTTTATTTATTATCTGTCACGATGATTTCAGACATTGTTTTATTATCTTGTTTTTTAATTAATTGACTTGTAATAATATCTGGAGTTTTTTTTTCCAATTCAATCAAGTCGCTATGAGTAAGCACTGGCGGAGCTATATTGCAGCCCCCACTGACCCATAAAAATTGTTAAAATTTCTATGTATTTTTTAAAAAAAAATTTGATATTTAAGCATTTTTAGTTAAAAAATAATAATTAGCCCTCACTGAAAAATAAAAGTACTAGTATAGTTCAAAAATTAGGAATTTTAGCCCCCAATGACCCATAAAAATGTTAAAATTTTTATGTATTTTTTGAAAAAAAATTAGATATCTATGTATTTTTAGTTAAAAAAAATTAATTAGCCCCTACTGAAAAATAAAAGTCCTCGTACAATTCAAAAATTATGGATTTTAGCCACCACTGGCCCATAAAAATGTTAAAATTCTATGTATTTTTAAAAAAAAATACTTGTATAGTTCAAAAATTATAAATTTTAACCCCCACTGACAAAAATTCCTGGCTCCGCCCCCTGTGAGTAAGACTTCGATCATAACATAATTGACCGACCCTAGTGTATTTCACAAGTAAAAGAAGTTCAAATGGATATTCATTCTGCTCCAAAAGTTATAAATTGATTTCGAGTACCAATACATCGCGAGCCCATATATATATCATCTCCTAATACAATACCAATTAATACTTGAACAAAATTCTTTCCGACATCACTCCATTCTGAGAACTCACATAAATCTCTCGGCACCCAACCACATGTATTAGTTTCAACTTATTGAGGCACATTATTATCCTTTTGGGCTGGGCTTTATCTGCTATACGATTAAACTGCCAATGAGCCTACCCCGCAAATTTTAAATAAAAGGAGAGAAAATTTCCAAATTGATTAAAGCCGAAAAAATCATTTCATTATAAACGATCAAGCCGCAAAACATGACCAGGAAACAGTGGTAACAAATAATTTTCACAGAGATGGTCTCCGCACTCCCCAAAACTGGGCCCATCAATTCCTTGTCGGTAGGTTAATAGAGAGAGACCAAGATGGGCCCTACGCTCATGACCTTTAACCCACTAAAACAAATGATTTTTCATAAGTACGACCCGTTAACTGACCCAAAACCACGTGGGTCATTATAGTATGTATGTATTGATTTGACCCTTGAACATAAGCAGAAAGTTGAGAACAGCAAGCCCATACCCATTCTCACGTTCCTCAAAATCGATTGCGTTTTTTCCCTTTTTCTTCAAAAAAAAATAAAACTCTGCATGCAAAATGGGGTCACGCCCTCGTGCTGTTTGCTTTATTGTGTGAGTTACCGAAAGTTGATTTTCATGTAGAAAGGCGCGCTTAGAACACGCAGCTTTGTGCGTGTGGACACGTAGGCAAATATTACACAATCGATCTTGATTGTCAACCTCTTATGGTATATGTCAACAACAAATGTCACTATTGGCACGTTAGTTTAGCATGATTTGGTGGATTTAATTTTCCTTGGTCAATTTTGATGTGTGAAATGTCAATTATGTATAGTACCATGTTTCCTAAGTTTGCCAAGTAATGAAAATTTCGATTAGTACTCTTGTTCATGTGTCTTGTGACCAGCATTTGACAAAGATCACCATTCAATGGAATATGACCAAGGGACGAATTTAGGATTTACACTCTATTGTTCAGGTGTCTTGTGACCTGCATTTGGAACAGTGCAACCTTCATTGAAATTACACAATTTGACACTCGTATATATATATTTTTTTCTCAATAGAGGTTAATTGGTTTTTTAATTTAAAAAAAAAAAAGAGAAATGGTTGAGTGGAACGCTCATGTAAGAGGGGATCCACCACTGATGTGACCTATTATATAGAATTGGTATTTGATGATTTGATGTTGCATGTAATGTTATAATATAGCAAGAGATTTAAGGATAATTGATCAATATAGTGAAAAAAGTCGTTATGTGATTTGAACAAATTGTCCAATATCTTTATCGACTATGAGTTGAGTAGCAATGGAGTTACTAACCTGTCAAGAGCAGGAAAAGGCAAATCTATCTATTTCCTAGCTCATTTCTCCAAGGTTTTGAAGGTGAAAATAACTTTACTTGACAAAGAAAGCTGAAAATAGTACCTAGAATAAATACAGTTCGATCAACATATCCAATGGAAGAGAAGTAATGTAAGGACAATGAACCTAAAACAAAAATGTAAGAGAAGTGGAGGTACGTAAGTAAGATTGTGGCCAAGTTGATGAAATCGCAGGTGGGGACCAAATCCAATTATATCAGAAAACTAATAGGCTGATAATTAGGTTATAAGGCTATCCTTAAAAGAGGTAGTAAAATAAAAAATATACTAAATTTGAAAATTTTTAGATACTCAAATATTATTTTTGATTTAAATATACATGGAACCCATTATTTTTCACAACTTTTGAAGCAAAATGGGTCTCTAAATTACATTTGGGGTGCTAAATTTAGAGCCCTAAATGTAATTTAGAGACCTATTTTACTTCAAAAGTTGTGAAAAGTGATGAGTCTCATGTATATTTAAATTAAAAATAACGTTTGAGTCTCTAAAAATTTCCTAATTTAATATGTTTTTTATTTTGCTATATCTCTGGTAAGAGATAGCCTAAGAGTTGTCGTTGTTCATTGAATTGCATGACAATAACAGTTTGAGCTGTTTTCAAGACTAGGCAAAGTCGGCTCTGATGATCATATTTCATATGTTTGATCTCTCTTTTGCTTCTGTATTTCTCTTAAAAAGCCTGTATCACCAAATACACCGCGCCTCTCAGCCACATATATATGGCCTTATCATGGTCGACGATATCATAACAGCTTCAAGGAGCAGGTTGCGCTTGACGTTTTGAATGGGGTGCGGAAGTGTGTGCCTTCAGCTCATCACACATTAATGCAGGTTGCAGCCACCCTATGGTCCAAGGAATGATTTGTTGAGCACTTATATCATGAAACTACGTAATTAATACTTTCACGGGCGAATTCAGGACTTTTTTTTCTTAGTGAGATTATAAGATACAATTCAACGATAAAACAAGAAATATTTGCATTTCAGCGGGAACTATACTAAAATTCCGATTAAATTTTAGATGTTTAGTAATGTCAATGAAGGTTGCACTGTTCCAAAATTGGATCCGCCCTCGATTGTTGTGGTCTGCATTTTTCTCAATTAAGCGAGATGATTTCAGAGGTTATATTAAGGAGTTTGATTCCAAAAAAAAAAAGGATAGATTTGAAGATCGCGAACGTAAATTAATATATATTAACACATTGTTAAAACACAAACTGCTCATGAGATAGTTCGTTGTGATTAAATCTATTTTACGAGCTTAATTATGTGAACATTCTTGCTTAATCAGTTAGCAACTATGGTTTGGCCTATTTGCCTATATATTAGACTAGTATCGAACAGATTAATTATGCTAATCATAATGGGGTTAATTACCGTAGTATACTTTTTCACTTAAAGTAAAAAGAAATTGGAAGTGGTCTTAATTAGTATCTACTTAATCGTTTACTAATCTCCTCCTCTTTTACTTCCCTTTATTTTTCTTTAAATTAGAAATCGAATGCTTATGCTCTTTATGGCCTCATTTTGAAGTTTTAGCTCTTGGCATACCTATTGATACGTTAGACTATATAACACTCAAGCTTCCGAATGAAAATCTTGTTACAACATGAATCAACAAGAAAATAAGGAATATTACGTTTTGGATTTGAATTAGTCAAGAATTTAAGTATTTTGCTATTAATTAATATGAACTATATATTTTTTTGAACGCGATCATGTATCCTAATATTACGCTAATAATGCATGTAAACTTAAAAGACTTTTTAATAAATTTTTTTTTTTTTTTTATAAAGAAAAAACGAAAACTAGGGACCACAGAGGTTGTGGTGTCCAAGGAAAGTAAAATATAATCAAAAGATTGCTGATAATTTCTTCTTTTTGTCAGACTAGTTTCTACTTTATTTCTTCACTTGCTAAAAGTGGGCAGTCCAGATTATTTATTGCGCTCAACTTGCATAACATGAAACCCCGTGAAGCACTTCCGCTATAAATCTTATTTATATATAATTTAAATATACATCTCACGTGAAAGGGAAAATTAAATCAAGAAGTGAAACAGAAGTAATTAGCATTAAACAATTCTGAACAGAAAGAAGCAAGTGATAATGTATTAAAAATGCCAACATTTTTGAACAATCATTACGTGATGATTTTATGCAAATCCTTGTGTCTAGCCATGGCAACAACACTTGGGGCAATTTGCCAGTCTGTGGGCAGTTCCATGTGGTACTCCAAGACCCTCTTTACTCTTTTGTCTTAAAAGTTAATGATAGGATGCAATTCTAACAAGTGTGGCTTGTGCAGGTAAGCGAGATGATGGACTTCGCGTTGTCATAGTTATATATATATATGTATCGCCCATCTGGAACCAATTTGCTGCAACTCCTGAAATTTTAGCTCTTCAACATGCGGTCCAATCATTACATTACTGCAAAATTTCTCATTTTTGTTTTTCTTTCTTTTACGTAACCAATGCCGAGCGTAAAATTAGTCCGCGTATACTCTCAAAATTTATAGTTAAAATTACGTACGGGACTTTCATGTTTATAAAGATCGTATGGTTTTCATTCCTTGATAATTCTTATCTTGGTGGGCACTAATGACTTATGAAGAGGCTGTTGATAGAGGAGCTGTGGTTTGATTAAGATTAGAGATGACTGGGGTGGGAGCAATTGTTTGTATTCCTTTCTTTTTCTCTACCAAAGTCAAAGGATAGCTATTATAGAGATTTTCTAACTTGTAGCGCAGTTTGAACCTACGCCAGATATTGACCACTATAATATATTATAAAAGGGTAAAGCAAGAGTTAAAATATGAAGAATATAGAAACTCAGTTGAAATCTTGTATGAATAGAGCTAAAAAAAGAGACAATTCTCTTATAACCAACCCCATCTAACAAAATAGAGCATGATTTGGATTGTTCGATTCAGTAATATATCCAATGCGCATTTTGAAAAGAAAAAACATCACGTTGAATCTATAAATGCTTAAATTTCATAATTTTTTGCACCAAAAAGGAAAGTTAACTTCTAAAAATCATGAAGATATTCAAAATGGCCTGTACTGTAGGCATACCATTCTAAGAAATGATTACATACTGAAAAGTTTGGTCACGGAAGGCATTCTGTCTCCAAGTATGTCCACTGCAATGTGATCACTGCTCTCCCTCGCAAGAGGTCATTTTCCGTTAAGAGGATACAAACAGATTTTGAACAATTTTAACAAACATCGCTCTGATTCCACAGTTTGTCTTTTGTTGTAGTTGGGGTTGCTTAAGAAAGTTCTCTCTGTAGAAAAAGATCCTCTGTTCTTTAGGGCTTGATAATCTAGCCAGTTAGCAAAAGATCTTGCCACTTGGATTCAATGTACAGGTTGCAGTGGTCCAAATGTGTTTTAGTAAACATATTGCAAAATAATTTGATACGACTTAACTTAACGGGTTAGTCCAGTGGTGGAGGAGTTGAAAATAAACGAGATTTACTCGTATTTTAAATTTAAATCAGTTAGAAAACAATTTTGTTTAGAGCCACCTACAAACAAACATAGATCATACATTCTCTGAACTGATCATACTTACAGTTTGGCCTAATTTTTTTGGAGAATTGAAATTGATGTCTTAGAGGTGTGTGACCAATGCAATTAAGAGACTGCATCAAATATAGCTTTAAAGGACCACAAAATTTAATTTGTGTTTTCTTAAAAACTGAGAATGGACATGCGGCATCAGAGGGATGACTAAGCAACTGATGAAGTTTTACTGAATTTGTTTGGGCAAGTGTGCCTTTCTTGTTGCTTATGTCCAAGTGTGCATGAGAGGACATTAATGATAAAAAAATAAAAAATAAAAGGGTTTCTAGAGCCCCGATTCAATCTAACATGAATTTTTAATCTGAGTTTAAACACACCATAGGAGATTAATGATGAAAGTCTAATTGTGTGAAAGTGGTGAAGCTGGCTATGGGTCTTTCATGTACCAAGAGGCTCTCACAAAAGGGTTAAAAAGAATTATGAATACAAGAGGAGAGCTCCAATGTTGTATATATCTGTTGGTTGTATGTAGTGAGATATCGTTATACCTTCATACCTTGACATCTTCAATAGATACTTTTTTAAGTTGTCTGCTAATATATATGTTTAAATTATTTTAAATGATTCTATCTATTTTATACTAAAACATACTTTCAATAAATAAAAAAGAACTTTTCTTTTAAAATAGTTAAAATTTTTAGATGAGATGAGAATGTTTATACGTTGTATTATATAAAAAACGAAAGAAACAAATACAAAATGAGAATGCGATAGACGAGCATCTTACTTTTCACACACGATAGGAGAAATATGAAGCAAACTTCCTAAATAATATGTGATAAGAGCTAGCTTGGGTATGGGAAGTGGAAAACATTAGGAGTTTTGACTAGGGGTCAACATTTCTGATTAGCGTATTATAACCGTGATGATGGGGGTCTTATTTTCTTCACTATTCATTTTGAAAATTTAATTAAATTATGGTCAACCCCATTTTGTTGCTTTAACAAAGTCTCAAAGAAACATCTTATTTTCTCCATTGAATCTCACAGTACTGTGTGTGAAAAAGAACCGAGTGAACATTTTCCACAAACAAATAATGTACTTTTAGCGGACAAGACAAGCCAATCTCTTTACACGTCCTTAGTCAAACACCAGCTCAACAAAACTTGTCCAATTGCTAATTTCTTAGCACAATTTCGCAGACAGCCCCCACAAAGGGGACCCCATGCCCTAACTCACCTGTGGAGAAAGCTACTTAATCCCATTAACGGTCTCTATTAGTAGAATTATTTTTGTGCATCTTCTACACGCCTTATACTAAAAAAGAAAAAAGAAGCCTCCTCAGGTAGAATCCGAAAATAAAAAAATAAAAGAAACTTTTAGAAAAGGGAAAGGCACCCTTTTCTAAGATTAAATGATGTTAAGTGGTGGTGGTCTAAGATTTTATAAGATATGATTTTTTTTTATATGAGAAAAATATATAATTTAATATTTTCTTTCTAATGTTTGACTTATGATAATCGAGAAACGAGAGCTGATATTGAGGCGAAATGAGTCAACGATAGTGAAATGAAAAGGACAGATGGATCACATGTAGATATGAGATTGGATCAAGGTTCAACTCTAATACCATATTAGTAATCATAGAATTTCATCTTAAAATTAATCAGTGTTAAGTTGATTTGGTTCAATATCTTATAAAAAGTGATTTTTTGATGTGCAAGAAATATATAATCTAACAATATATAAATATATATATATATATAAAAAATTAAAACTAGTATCAATGAAGGGGGTTTAAGTTGAAAAAGAATAATTTTATAAATATAAAAACAATTTACATTATTATGTGAGATAGTTTCATAACTGATTCGATACTTATGGTAATTTGAACGCTAAATTCATGCACGATGCATAGTGTAATTAGAACTTTCAACTCTTGAAATTCCTTTTCAAAACGTATACTACCGTGGGCCAGAGCGGTTCCTACAAACACGATTTTTCCTAGAAACACAAAAGTTCGCAGACATAATTATAGATGAAAGGTGTGTTTACAGTAACTTCTTGAGAGCTCAGATTGGCATCTCACTGTATTATTACCGAAAAGATAATCACTTATAGTTAGGATCCAATTATATCATAGAGATTTCCTTTTTCCTCTTTGGTTTAAAATCTTCGAGTGATATTTAACTTTTCTTAGCAATCAGTCGGTTTACCTCTTAATATTCTTCCAAAGCTATGATGCAGCAACTTTTACTATACAGTTGACATACTCTTGGTTCGTTAAACATCCTTCGATTCCTGATACCTATTTCTCCCCTGAATTTGTTATGACTTACTTAACTAGTCGATCGTAGACGCATCAAGAATTTAATATGGGAGTGGACAAAATTTGTATCCTTCATATTGTTATTAGATTGAGTAGGGGTGAAGTGTTTACGAAATTTCACTATTCTTTTCTCATTTAATGTACTATTACAAATTACTTAACACTCTTGATGTCTCTCTTATTAATACGGTCAACAAACTAAAAAAATATTTATTCCAACGTTGAACTTAATCGCATGATAACATTATAATATGAGAGAATAATGTGAGTTGATCGTCATTTTTAACCTTAAATATGGAGTCCATCACGGATTGTTAGCTTGAATTATTGCTTTATAGCTATGATTTTTCCTAGCAAGTGAACACAATAACACCAAAAAAGCCTAACATTGATTAAACGTTAGCCAAATCTTAGAAAGAAAAAAGCTAGAAGATTTTATAACTTACTTTCACACCAACAATTAACACCGACCCGTTAGTCGACTTGGTCAAATGGACAACCGCGAATTGCGCCTAGGCGTGTGGTCAAAAAGAATGCCACCATGGCAGTACAAGATCTAACAAATTTCACACGTTCATATATTGAAAGCACAACACAAATTGGAACATATAGAGCATTTCATTTAGTCCTCATTCATAGAATTACGTACATAGGTCTATTTATTCTAAATACTGTAATATGTAAAAACAAAATTAAAAAAAAAAACTAAACAAAACTCCACTCTATCTCCATTAACTTTATTAGAGATACTAAACAAATATTTAATAGCTTGCAAATATACTCATTATTTTCGGACGAAAAAAAAAATGAAAAAGAAAAAGAAAAAAAAAATCGATTCGATTACTCGTCGGAGAGGACAAAATTTGCCACGAAAAATGGCAAGCCAACGATTGCTAAGTTTTGATTGTACTAGTAGTACTACATTATAGAACCATTAAGGCATCTACGGCTGCAAAATCATCTCTGAAATATTCATCCACTTCGAGCGCAGCAAGATCCTGAAATGAATCATCAAATTTTCCGAAATCTTCACTTGGCAAGTAACTATTATCAAAAGCCATTTCGTCTAATGCCATGCCGAAATCATATAAATCATTGGTAAAACTTGGCACATCATCAAAGGGTATCTGTTCCGGAGATTGAAAATTAAAGAAATCATCCACGAAAGGAATGCCCATTGATGGCAAATATTCGTTTGAGTAATCTGGCACTGTACTTGTTTCCCCTTGACATTCTTTGATCTCCCGAACCGGTTCTTGGCACGGTCCAGATTCACGAGTCGTTTGGTCATCCTCCATTGAATCAATAACCGGTCCATCAACTGATTTACAATCTTCAACATTTTCTTTACCCGGTTCAGACCGGCTTCCTGGTTCGGCTTCTTCGCTTGACTGACTACTTCTAAACCGCAAAACTGAAGTTGGGGAAGAAAGATTGCGTGATTCTTCGCCGGACTCATAACCGGAGGATGATGTCACGTTGATCTCCGACTTCTCCTTGGCCGGAGGCGTGATGAAATTTGTCAAAGCGTCCGGTCCACGTAGCTTAATGGCTGCGTTATCGTAAACCATAGCAGCCTCCTCAGCAGTGTCGTAAGTACCCAACCATAGCCTGACACGTCGCGCCGGGTCTCTGATCTCAGCAGCCCACTTCCCCCACGGCCGTTGTCGAACTCCACGAAACTTCCTAACATTGCCTGCTGTTGTTGTCTGTTGTTGCATCTCTTTGACCGCCTTCATTGGCTTCTGCTTGGCTTGCAGAGGCTTCCTACAGTTATTAGTACTGTTGTTGTTTTTATTACTAACAACATTAACATTGCATTTTGCAGATGTTTCGATTTTGATTTCATTCACGTATCGCTTTACACGTTGCCTACAGAAAAGCTCATCCTCCTCATCACTCGATGAGTCTGTTGCGTCATGGTCTGTCACTGATATGCGTACAGTCCTAGGAACTGTAGGGTTGTAATAATCCGATGATTTTTTGTAATCTGAACATCTCTTCGCTTTTACTGATGAGGGCTTTGTGTGTTTTTTGGTGATGTTTTTATGCTCTGTGTATTTGATCGGGCATAACACACTGTGATCCATGTCTTCAAAAAAATTTCTTGAGCCAATTTTCAAAATAGCGTTTAGTGTATTTGCATTGAAAACACCATGAAAAGAGTGTTTTGATGCCTAAAAGGTTGAGAGAGTGAGGTAGAGCGTGAAGAGAAAAAGGAAAATTGCTTTGAGAGTCTACACACAGTCCACAAAGTATAAAGATTGGAAATCGTCAAAGAGAAGCCTCACAACGCAGGAAGAATCGAACACACGAAAGAAAAATTCTGACAAAAAGAAGAGAGCTCTACGTTAAAAGATGGGCTTTTAAAGCAGAGTCTAAAACCGATATCTATAAGCGAAAAACACAGACACACACCAGAGACCAGAGAGAGAACAACAAGGCCTTAATATTCAGAAAGGTGAAGAGATTAAATAGGTTAAATGGCAAAAGAGACACCCTTTAAGAAAGTGAAAAGGAAAGATTTGCAGGAAAGAATCTGAGCAATTTTAATTGAAGATTTTTCCAAGAAATTTTCAAGGAAAGTGTTAGAAACTTGTGAAGTATAAAGAGTCCACTTGGTTAAGAAAAAGAGCCCCTGATGAGAGAGAAAATGGAGTGCTTAGAGAGGCAGAGTTTTGAGTTGTAGTTGCCGTGGTGACTGGTACACTGAAATCGCTGTTTTATAGGATCCAACAGCCGAAATTGGTAACCACAAAAAACGCAGACCAAATTGTTTTATTAATTTTTTTTAATAAAGAAAATAACTTTAAACACGATTATGTTAGAAACATTCAAAAATTATGAATTTTGTATTACAATAACACACGCCCATGCATATTTCACGTCAATTAAATAACATGCAATAATAATAATAAATGGATATATAGTTGAACACGAAATATTTGATTATAACGAGTAATTAGTTGAACCCTACCCTATTGGGGCCGTTTATTTTATTAATATATTTCTCAATATTTTTCATTTTCTTCATGGCATGATAAGAAAACATTTAATTAGATTCTAAAATATCTCAGTATCTTAGGTGGGGGTAGACACCGGCCGGGGGATGTGGGGCTAAAGATTCCGGCTAGAGCGAACGACAGACACGGCTCGCCGCATCTCGATGACCATGTGTGATGTTGACACGTTGTAAGTGCGGGGCCATAATACAACGTTGGTCGAATGAGTGAACATCAAATGGCGCTGAGTCAGCTCATCTCGAATTTTGTGTGGCCGGTCACGTGAGGCCCAGGATGCTCGGCTTAGTTAAAAAAAAATATGTCGGTCAAATTGAAAGCCACTTGTAACACCTCAATTCTTTGACCAAATTTATAAATTGGTTAGTAGTTTATTTCGGGGGCCATTCATGTTTTTGGTAATTAACCTTAATTACACTTTAAATTTGATTGTTTAATTTTCACTTGAATGTTCTAGGATTTGAACTCTTTTCCCTGCATGTCATTGTATTATATGATTTATAATTTTGTAAAAAATTTAAAAAATCATGCATATAGCATATTTCTCATTATAAATTTTTCGAAGGCGTTTTCGTCAGCTCCAACAAAATGGTCAGTGGGGATAAGAAACTTTTAGCTTTCTATACTATTTTTCTTTGGATTTTTCCATCTTTTGAAAATGAAAATTTTACAGCTAAGAGTAACGTGGTGGGCAACCTAGGATTCGCCCCCATTTATAATTGGCTAACGTACGGCTCTCTGGGTTTTACCTTGTTTTTTTATTTTTATTTTTATATTGAGTCGAGAAAGCCAGAAGGCCAAACCTGTGGTTAAAAAGCTGAAATTTTTGATAGATATCACCCACCTTGTCGACTCCATTTGTGGTAAAGTTGTTCCCATCAAGGCATCAACAATCTTTCACCGCACACATCGCTCATGATAAGGGTACAGAACAACCTTACGAGCTGGGTCTGATGTGGTGTGATTATCCTCGTGACTGTTTGTAGGACTTCACCACGTGATTTTTTAATTATCATCAGTGATTGTCCTCCACTTAACTTATATTTGGACATGCCATACTTCAATAAAATTCCTAGATTATTTGAATCTTTAGATAGACAATTACTAGCCTCCTATGTATATTTTGGTTAGAATTCAAGGAATTTTTCCACGGACAATTTCAAAGTTTCCATTTAAATATTTGGTTGTAAAATCACATACCATAAAAGATTTAAATTTGCATTCAATGTAATTATTCAAACCCGTTCTTAATTAATCGGGTTCAAAACTAATACTTCTTATCGTCTTTAATTGATTTGGTACATGCATTGAACGTGTCATTATGTTATAAGATTTATAATTTTCAGATAAATTTGATATAATATCTTACATAAAGTGACTTTTTCATTATAAAAGAAAAGAAACACGTTCTTAATTATTTCCCTACCAAGCTATGTTCAATGGTCCTTGGTAATATGATTTGGAAATTTTGGCCTTTCCTTTTTCCCACATCATTTCATTGAATTTTCTTCTCATTAATTATGCAGTAATTAGAACATTTAACTTGATCCTCAAGTAAAAAAAAACACGGGATTAGTTTTCACTTATCCAACCCAAGTCAAGAACACATTTCTTGTTGTCATTTTATAGAGTAGAGATTTTTTGGAACCTGTGTGATTATCTCTCCAGGTCCATTTGCATTGGATAACGAATTCTGAGAATTTTTTCTCTTTGTCTTATGTGTCCGATCCCTTCGCTTAACACTAGAAACAAGTTAGATAATTATTTTAGATCTTATTTAGGAGTCAAACGAAAATCTATATTTAAATTTTAAATCAATGATAATTTGAATCAACACCAATAGATTTATTTTTACTCAAGAGAGATGGTTTAAGCAGTACTAGTACAACACATAACAAAGAATGTGACCCACAAAAATTGATGTTGCACTCGCTCCCACTCACGATGAGGAGCATATGACTAGACCAAGGACCCGATAACATATATTAATACTCTGCCAATCAATATGAAATACAAACATTCAAAACAGAAATATCTGACATTGAAGGGATTGTAGCATCCGAAATGCGAGCATCACAAGCACAAAAAGCATAAAAATGTATCATTAATTGATCGACGCGCGTTACCAAGATCACTGCAGTAAAGCACGAAGCGTAAAAACTACATGCATTTGAATTCTGCTCCACAACAATGAATAAGTTTACGCATAAGTTTTGAACTATTTAAGTACTGATGACATGCATGCTAACGTATCCTGCTGTGGCCACTTGACATGCGCTCTTTCTAACGCGGTTACACTAGTTTTATGGGGTTTTAATAAAATTTACGTCTCGCAACATCAAAGTAACCGGCTATTTTAAGGAAAAAAGGTGTATTAATCGTGTACAAAAGATAGAAATGCCATTTTTCTCGTGGCTGCAAGAGATTACGAAATTAATTTTCATTCTGCAGGATAAATGCGAGAGAATTGCGAGATCAATTCTCATGACTGACATATTATGTGTTATACGGCTTACGCCTGTCTTCAATAAAAAAAAATGTTATTTTCCTAGGTCCCATCATTTCTTTCTCTTTCGAAATGTCAAGCGCTAAAAGAAAATGTCAAAATGGCAAGGATATGTTACAAATCATGAGATTTCATCATCAAATTAATTGGTATTAGGAAGAGTAGACCATGGTCTTATTTAGTAGTTTTAGAATTGATGATTTTTTTAATATGAGCCGAGTGTATTTTCTATCAATTTTATATATAACTCCTTTCGAACATGTTGGCAAGAGTTAACTTTTCCCTGGGCTTGATTTTTGCTAATCCTTCTTTTCCAAAAAAATAAATGATAAATGTTTTTTTAAAATTAAACATATAAAAAACAAATTTTCTAGTGGTTGAGATATGCTCAAATTTCCAAAATATCTATTTCGAGTTATTGATTTCTTTAACGCCTTTATTGAATTAGATCAAGAAATGTTTAAAAAGTTATGCGCCTTTACTTCTACCTATTTTAATTGTGTTTTTGTACTTGTTAATTTATATAACTTCAGATTTGCAGCTTCATCACCATTTAATTTAATAGACATTTGTTGGCCCAAAACGAAACATTTCGTTACTTGATTTTAAGAAGTTACATAAGTAGTATATTTCTCTGGAAAAGATGCTTAATAATATAGTTTTCAAGCAAAATTGCATTTGATACTATATAGGTCCATATGGATCTATTGCTACTACTCTATTCAGTTCCCTTATCCAAGTCGCTATCTATGTATCGCCTGCTCATTTTTCAACCGGTCACAGTCAGAGCTGCTAATTGGCGTTCAACTTGAAAATGAAATACATAAATGACTCTGACACATAAATTTAGAGGAAGAGAAGGATTTTTTTAAATTATTTTTTTTCACCCCGACACCCACTTATTCTCACGCTTATGAAATTCGAACATTGGTCTATCAACTGTCTAAATGAATAACCTAATTATTAGGTTACTCCTGAATCTTCAGAAGAAGAAAAGGATGTCCGACAAGCAAATCCCAACTTAAGAGGAGTGGCGTATATTATATGGATCAGTGACCAAAATAAAAGGCTTCATCACCAAATCTGTTTATTTATTTTTAAGGACGAAACCAGCACATAATCTTGGATTTTGGCCCCTTTGAGCCAAGTGAAACTCAGAACAAGAAACGAACAATGTAATACATCAAGCTCGACAATTAAAGCACCATTGGTCTGCGTTCGTCTGAAAATATAGTATTAACATATTTAGACCTTCATCAACTTGCAGTTTGTTACATGGAGATGAAGGTTGGCTGGAAGGAGTTTGAGTAATAAGTCCATGAGCAGCAAGTCCAAGATCTCTATATGATTGTTAATTTAGTAATTAGTCATCAATCTACCCCTTGATCATCTATAACTTAATTGTCATCAAACCCTAGATGCTCTTGAATCTTGTGCTAATCAGCTACTAATGCTCGTCGTGTTTCTTCACCAATTTCATGTGCACATACTATACATGCATAAGTTGGCCACTAGCTCGTTGTGATTTTTTTCTTCATCAGCAAGTTCATGAGCAAGCTTTATGGCTAAGGTTTGGGGTAGAGTGGTCGAGTAATATACTTCACTGTAATCAGAGGTTCGAATTTAAATTTATGCTCTCTTTTTATAAATATTGTTTGACTGTTTAGTAAGCAGACGCATGTATTGAGACGAGCCATTGAACCATATAATTTGTATGTTAGGATGGATGAAATATGATCCTCATTAAGATAAAATGCTCATAAAATAAATTAAAAAAACTAAAATTGAGTTCGGCAAACTTTTCTGTTGAAAATAATAAATAATATAATAAATCTCTTTTTAACAAGTTAACATTTTAGATGAAGTGGTAACTTAACATGGTATCAGTGTGTAGGTACCAAAAGTTCATAAGTTCAAAATTCAATGCCACCCATTTATAACATTAAAATTGTTCAAGTGCAAGGTTCAAAACTAACCTTGCCTGCACTTGTGGGTAGAGGTGGCATTTGGGTCGGGCCGACACAAGCCCAGTTCAGCCCAGCATACGAAAATTTCGACCTAGTCCAGTTCGAATGAAAGTGGGTTCGACTCGGCTCAACCCACCACATATAGGTGGACCGAGTTGGGTCATATATTTTTTGACCTAGCCCATTTGTGCCCAAGCCCAGCCCAGCACAGGCCCAACTCGAGCTCAGCTCAGGCCCAATTCGAGCCCAGATAAAGCTCATCTTGATATTATAATTTGTACATGTAATTTTTCTTATAAATTGTTAGTGTATTTAACTTCATTTTACTACAAAACTATATATTTATTTTATTACTTATTGTCTTTTTATTTTACTAGAAGAGTATACACAATATCTATGGTTATGGAAGAAGAAAATTTTTCACAACGATTACGTTCAAATGTTTAGAATCATTTTGCTTACTTTGAAGAACATAGGTATGTAATTTGTAACTATTGTGAACGTAAATATATATTTTATAATTAATTTGGAACTGAAATGTTTGTAAGACATCTTGTATCTTAACACTAAAATGTTCCAAACTATTTTAATCCTCAACCACCGCCACTACCGCCACCAATAGGCCCAGCACCCTCACAGTGAGCATAATAAAATCGATAACTCTTCCACCAACTTTCTTCAAGCATTTATGTAATGTTTTTTTTTTATTTTATGTTTATTAGTAACGTATCCATATCTCGTGAACTTATAGTTTGTTAAGTAATGTTTTATCATTTATATTAATATTATCAATCAACTTACTTCTTGTTAATTGTTAAATTAACTTTTTCGTAAGAAAGGTTAAACTTAAGTTTTTTTCGTTATGAATCCAACTAGCAAAATTCAGAACAAACTAATAAAAAAAATAAAAAAAAATGGGCTGACCCAGCCCAACTCAGCCCAACTCAGCCCAACTAGTGACTCATGGTAACGGGCTCGTGGGTCGAGCTGGGTCTTATATTTCAAGAATTGAGCCAATCCCAACTCAACCCACTAAACATATGTATCGAGTCGAGCTCATTTTTCTTAACCCACGATTTGGTCGAGCCGTGCCAGGCTGACCCATTTGCTAGCTCTACTTGTGGAACATGTTGAAAATAATAAATAATATAATAAACCCATTTTCTGACAGTTTAAACTTTTAAATGAGTTAGTAACTTAACTTTTTCTTTTTATCGATAAGATTGGCGGTCTATACATTTCGATAAATATTTTTCTCCTTACTATAAATGGTATTCAATAAAATAATATTCTTGGCATATGGAAAAATGCTTATGATTTTCAACAAGCGTATATTTGTTACTTTGGTAATCATTACGTGGCAAAATCATTATGGTAGTTTTTTTTATTATGCCACATACGTGAGAGTTAGTGTACACAAAATATTGCAATGAAACCACCAACTCCTACATATCGCGATTCTAGGGAATCTGATCTTGTGGTAAGATCCTAAAACTTGTTAATCACCACGTTGACATGATACATGATTATTAATAACTAATTAATATTGTTTTTTGGCTTAGAGAGATTTTAATTCTATATATATATGTTACGATAAAATAGAAGATCGCATCTGGAAAAAAAATAAAATTGAAAAGAGAAATGTGAAAGATTATTTGCGGTTGATATGGTTAAAACTAGATTTTCTGCTGACCAGGAAGAAAGAATGGGACTCAATCCCGTGCGATAGATCATGGCAATTAAGTCAAATTTTAATTTTCAAGTGAAAGCAATGTTATATGAGAGAAATGGATGAGGTTTGACTTATGTGTGTGAGTGTCTATTTTTCAATTACCCTCTTCTGATGTGCTTGGCCTCTTTTATATACTTTCCAAGCTTGTTCATTCAAGTTTTAAGGTCTGATTTTAAGCACATGTCCAACTCTTATTGTATATTAATTCCACCCATATAAGGGGTATAAGTAACACAAATAAACGGTAAAAAAATTTATTAATCTCAATGTTTTGACAATTAAATGTAAAATATAATACTACAAGATCTATTGTGAAAAGAAGGGCCATAACCCACGCAACCTTGAAGCTTTATCATGGTTCTTGATAGTTGCGAGGAGAGACGAAAACCAATGAGTAACCGAAAAAATAAACTTATAAAACTAATGAGTAACCGAAAAATAAACTTATAAAACTAAACTAATGTTATTTTCGAGGAGAGACGAGTGATAAACGTCCTTCAAAAGCAAGAGATGTTGGTCTCGATTTCCGGTGATGTTAAACACCACCACCCCCTCCTTCTGGCTCCTTTCCTTTTCCAGGAAGTATTGCATATGCTGGAACCATTAATAATGAGAGAGTTTCTTTTTATATTATCTAACTTAGTGCCTAACTACAAGTTACTTGTAGCTACAAAATGTACAAGAGATGTAAAACTTCAGGGGTTAATTCGTTTACGTGATCAGGAGATTTACTTACGTTTTGAATTAAATTAATTAAAATTTAATTTGTTTGAAGTCAGTATGGTAGACCATCTGTCTAATTAATTTAGTTATGTCCCCTTCGTATTGAGATAATGCAATCTGAGTTTTGACATTTTTAGTGTGAGACAAAAGATTTTTGAAAAAAAATATCTAAAAGAAATACAAAAAATATACACTCCAATATTATATTTCTCAAATAAACCAATAATTTTTTATTACATTTGAAAATCAAAGAATCAGAAAAAAAAAAAAAATCATATTTTTATGGTTATATATGACTTCTCCTATGAAAAGTCATGAACTATAGTACTAGATGGAAACTTGAAGGTTTTTTTTGAGGTTGATTTGTCTAAAGGCTTGACCACAGTGTGGACCAGTTTTGGGTAGTGGGTCTCCACCTGACATTTGCTTTTCCGAGTGACCGGTGAGGCGTCACCGGCAGCGTTCACGGTCTCCGGCTCATAACTCCACAGCAAGCGTTCGTCTCCACGTGGTGGTGACGTGGTTTTTTTTTTTTTGGCTAAGCTACATGGTTTGTTGTTTGTATGTAGAGCGAGAGACAGACTAATGCCACGCTTTATTATTATTAATTAGAGTAAATTGTTTGCCGTCATTTTATGTTTTACTTGAAATACTCATTTACCTCTTATATTTTTAAAATAAGTTCTGTATTTTTCAGAGTGTAGTCACCAGCAATAAAGTTAACGAAACTGACAAAATGACAATTTTATCCTTTATTTTTCTTATTTTTCCTCTGTTATTTCCTTTTCTCCTTTCTCCTTCATCTTCTTTCTTCTTCATCTTCATCTTCTTTCTCTTCTTATTTTATCACTTTTTTTTCACAGAACATACACACACTTTCTCTCTCTCTCTCTTTCTGATACACGCACACATTTTTTTATTACTATTCACCAAACCCTTCAAACACCCACAAATTTTTACCTATAATTTAACAAAAAAAAAAAACCCAAAGTCATTATTCGTCGTCGTCGCACTTCTTGGGTAAAAGATTTGATTTTTTTGATAATTAGAATTAGAGGTCAACAACAGAAAGCAGCCAACTCTCAACATATCTTCTTGGATCTCGTAGCACGTAGTTAATATCATCAAGTTTGCTGAAAACGGAAAAGAATAAATGTGGTGCATACCTATCCACTTCTGGCATCTGGATTTCGTGTGTGTGTGTTTTGTGAAAGATTGTTACATATATACATATATACATTTGGATGGAAATATGGGTTTGGACTAACAGTGTCCTTATGTCAAACGTTTGGAATTATTTTGTCTGATTTAAAATATTGAGGATCAAAATATAAAATTAGGCAAATATTAAAGACTATTTGAGCCATTTTCCCTCTAAATTATTTCTTTCATTTTCCAAACGTTGTTAGATATGGGCCATGACAGAGACAGTGTATGGTATAGGTACTTTGTTGTCCAGAATTAATACTACGGTCTGACATTGGAGGAAAGGCAAGCATGAAAATCCATATTTGAAGCCATAAAACCTGGGATTGGAGGAAAACTACTCTCCTTTTTGTTTTTGGTAATCTGTACCACAAAAAGGTCACAGAGTAGAATGTGTTAGGTGATTCTTTTCGCTTTTTTTGTTTTTGTTTATGACGGAAAATTTATTTTCATGCAGGGTTTTGTTAGATTTTTACTCTAAAATTATAAATTTTGTAATGTAACGGTGTACTTTAACACATATTAATCAGTCATAGTCTCTAAAAATGCATAAAATGAAAATATCATTTGTATGTATAATTGACATAAAATTACAAAAAGAAAAGTTCAGTAATTAGATTTAGGCTGATAAATTATTTTATCTCTTCTAATGCATGTGGTAGTTCAGTGGAGAGTGTAGACAAGTCGTGACGGTGACCAGACTAGCCTTTGCAAGCAAGAAGATACATTATTCTTTCGCGATATTTTGCAGTCAGATATCACTTCACAATTGTTATTAATTCTACGGTCTGACAATCATTAAGGTATTCTCAATAGAAACTTTAAAAGACAAAAATTAAAGTTTTTAGAGGTTCTATAGATAAAAAAACACATCATGGGAGTTTGTAAATGTCAAATTCATATTTTTTTTATTTATCAAATTTGATATCATTCACGATTTTTTAAGCAAAAATAGAGCCATGATCTCTATTTTCTTCAACAAATTGGGAGTTTGTAAATGTCAATTTCATTTTTTATTTATTTATCAAATTTGACATTATTCAGGGTTTTTTAGGCAAAAATAGAGCCCCGGTTTTCATTTTCTTCAATAAATTTGTTAAAAAAAATAAAGGCCAAGACTCTATTTTTGCTTAAAAAACCGTGTATAATATAAAAATTAGTAGATCTCATATATATTTGGATTTTACAAACCTCATTGGTATTGCTTTTTTTTTCATGGAATTTCTAAAAATCTCAATAATTATTTTTTAGATACCCAATTTGAGAGTTAGAGATTCAAATTACCTTGTAAAACCTCTATGGAGGATAGCTTTAAAACATTAATAAACATGGTGGAAACAAACGATAAATATGTTAGTTCGTAGATCAAAAGTTTGAATTTGAACATTCCCTTAATTAAATTAGTACATATATTTTAAGCATACTTCAACACGACATGATTTTTTTGATTTGGAGTAGATGAAATGAAATCCTAATTTTCTTGTTAGCCAAATCAAAAAGCAAAAAAAAAAAACATTATACCCGTCGAATATAAGCCTTTTTTGTATGCTTTATGCTGGCATGACAACTGGTCATCGGCCACATATCTTCCACTTACTTGCAGTGGGAATCAACTTGTCATTCTCAAACTTGTCTTCAGTTAAGACAAAGCCCTCAAGTAGAAAGAGGAGTACATAAGCCTGATTTAATTTGGGTTAGGTTCAAATTTAATGAACCTGTCCGACCAAATTAAGTTATTATTGACCTGATTTTCAGGAGCCATGTCCACCCTCTCCATTCGTGGGCACGACCTCTTTCCCGGATTTTAATTTAATCATAGACTTAGACTTCTTATTCAGATTCTTCTCTTGATCTTCACTCGACACGTATAATTTCTGCGCTAGAAAATATTATATATACACGACATGGGTCATCATGTCTTATTGCAATTAATAATTGATAAACTAAACACTTCACTGTATATTGACTGAGATTGTTCTTAGATTTTCTTTAATTTTTATGGGGAACGAAGACATAATAAATTGGTGTAGAATTCCAAGGCGTTGTTCTTTAGTTCTTACCTTTTGAGCTTGTTAATATACAATTCATTCTAGTGATTCTTCGTCACAGAAAGTAAATGAACCACGAGATAGTAAGAGCTAGAGGGATGTCTAATAGCAAGTAATCAAAACAAATTCCAATTATATAATACACGCCCTCAAAGGTGAGAAGAAAGGTTAAAAATATTAATTTGATATCATTTTTAACTCATCTAGTATGAATATATTATTATATTATAAAATTTATAATTTTGGAATAAATATAATATAATATTACGTAAAGTGAGACACTTATTATAAAATATATATATATATATATACAACACGGAAAGCGTTAATTACACAAAATATTGGAATGCTTCTTTGATCATCCATTTTTTTAAAATCATTGTGTAACCATGCATTGATTAACCGTTGAGGGTTTGGAGTAATACTTCAGCAACTTTTAAAGCTGAAACTATTATACCCAGCTTTTGTCTTTCTATTAAATTTTACAGGCCACTCGTCATACATTTTAGATAAATGGTACGAATTTGAATTTCTTTATAAATTTATAATGTTACGAGATAGATCGATGGTTGTATAGTGAAAGTGAAAATGCAATTATAACTTTTAATTTAAATAAAAAAAATTCACTTAACACCCCTATATTTGAGGACAGTAACCACTTGATCTAATAAATAGTAATAGAGATCGAACATGATCGAGTTAGTGAGATGAATTATCTCCAAAACAACGTTATGGCATGCATTAATTAGCTCGTGGGATGATGAAAGCTTCATTTAACCTGTCTAATTTCTTAGTGCTTCACTTCAGGTGGCACCCAAGTTGCTCATTTGAAGATGACAAAGGACGAAGAAGTGCATAAAGAATCTAATTTTATGAGATAATCAAAGTAAAATCACATGGGCTCATTTCTTTGACGGGCTTTTTGTAGTAAAGTACATATCTTGTAACAGTAATGTCACTCATTTTCAAGCATCAACTATTGTTAAGATAACTGAGATTATAATTTAAAATTAATTATCACAAGTGAAAGATTTGACATACGTAGACTTGATTTTTGAGATGAGTGAGACCCAACTCTGATATCATGTTAAGATAACTGAATTTTCATCTTAAAACCAATTAGTGTCAAGTAGAATAGTCCAAGATTTTATAAAATGGTTTTAAAATTTTTGATTTTCGATATGAAATAAGTGTTATATTTTAACAATTATTGAGTTAACATGACAGAACTTCTATTTGGTCTTGCGGCTCTTTAAAATACATGTGATTTTTACTCTCATGTGGAGTTCACTTTTATATTAGAATCGCATGATCGAATAGAAGAATCCTTCTCGTGTTAACTAACAAGCATTATTTTAACTAGGGACTGATTTGAAGTTGCCAGTGACTCATGAGGGGTTGAATAGCTAGTAGCTTCTCGTCCTTAATGCTGCTCCTGTTGATAGTATTGACTTTGCTTACTATAAAATCTCTGTGTCGTGATTTTGCTTGTATAGGAAGATTCTCAGCCTTTCCTATGAGCTAGTCTTCACAAATCACCCTTTCAAAGATTGAACAGAGTGATCAAACGATGACTTGTAAAAATTAGAGATTAAAAGCTTTTACGCTATTTGATCATAAATATCGCATAGTTTTTGACTCGCCTGGAACATAAGTTAGGGCAGCCTGCTTCACCTGAGTTTGTAGTTTTAAGATAAATTCAGTATAACTCTATTTAGAATGAGTTTCTTGTCTTCAAAAGAAAGAAAATAAAGGCCTAAGACTGATTTAATGAAAGCTAATTAAAATCTTATTATAAGAGGAACAAGTGGAAGGAAGAGGACGTATTGGATGGGGAAAGAAAGTTGGCGGATCACAACATTTAGGCCCAAACGTTGGTCATGCTATCCAGACTTAATGCCTATTTCTTCTGTATACCGGCCCAAATACACATGGACCAGTAACCCAATTTTGCCCGAGTGTTGACGTACGGGCAGTGACAATAATCAAGGCCTTTTAATTACTCTTTTCTTTTCTTTTTTTCTTTTTTGGGTCGTTAGGCCTTTTAATTACTCGAACAGCATGTATGGGAAGCTGAACAACTTATTGTTTTATACTTCTTTTTAAGTGACTAGGAGCAAGCCATGATTGAATAGGACCCTTCTAATTCATCTCAAATACCAAATTTTAAATGTAGCAGTGCGTCTTAATACATATACTAAATCAATCAAGTCTCGAACTCACACCATTAATATGATAATATTTGTGATTAACCACCACAACTATCTCATGTTGTTTTTTGGGAAAATCTCACTAGAAGTCCCCATTGTTTCATTTTGTCCCAAACTAGTCCCCATTGTTTAAAGTGTACCAAATGAGTCCCCAATGTTTGGAAAAAAAGTCTCAAAATGGTCCTCACATCCAAAATTCTGTTATCTTTAACAAAAAATTAGTAAAAAGACTAAATTAACCTCACAAATACTAAAGGAAAAATCTCACTAGAAGTCCCTATTGTTTCATTTTATCCCAAACTAGTCCCCATTGTTTCATTTTGTCCCAAACTAGTCCCCATTGTTTAAAGTGTACCAAATGAGTCCCCAATGTTTGGAAAAAAAGTCTCAAAATGGTCCTCACATCCAAAATTTTGTTATCTTTAACAAAAAAATAGTAAAAAGACTAAATTAACTTCACAAATACTAAATTATAGATTTTTAACTAATAATAATTATGAATCCATTCATGTGTACCACTACGTGACCTCTAACATTTTTTTTTCTTTAATTTAAAAGAGATTTACAAAGTAATATTACATAACTTAGAATATTAATTTTAAAAATCAATATCGATATCTCTCGCACATAAAATAATATTGATACAATTATCATTTTATGTGCGAGAGATATCGATATTAATTTTTAAAATTAATATTCTAAGTTATGTAATATTACTTTGTAAATCTCTTTTAAATTAAAGAAAAAAAATTGTTAGAGGTCACGTGGTGGTGCACATGAATGGATTCATAATTATTATTAGTTAAAAATCTATAATTTAGTATTTGTGAAGTTAATTTAGTCTTTTACTAATTTTTTGTTAAAGATAACAAAATTTTGGATGTGAGGACCATTTTGAGACTTTTTTTTCAAATATTGGGGACTCATTTGGTACACTTTAAACAATGGGGACTAGTTTGGGACAAAATGAAACAATGGGGACTTCTAGTGAGATTTTCCAATCTATAATTTAGTATTTGTGAGGTTAATTTAGTCTTTTTACTAATTTTTTGTTAAAGATAACAGAATTTTGGATGTGAGGACTATTTTGAGACTTTTTTTTCAAACATTGGGGACTCATTTGGTACACTTTAAACAATGAGGACTAATTTGAGACAAAATGAAACAATGGGGACTTCTAGTGAGATTTTCCCGTTTTTTTTATAAAAAAATCCATTAACTTTTTAAATTTTTTTTTGGAGGTTGCGGGGGCCCCGGCCCCCTCTCCTTCTGCTCGTGCGCCAGCTTAGGCAATCATAGAGAAAGGTTTAGGTTATTAATTTTAGGGAAAAATGCAGCAATGGCCCTCATAGTTTACTTAAAAATCATTTTAGTCATAGTTGTTATAAATTGCTCAAAAAGGTCCCCAATGTTTCAGAATCTGCTCATTTTCGTCCCTGCCGTTTATCTTGCTGTTTAAATTGACAGAAAATCAATCATGTGCATCTCACATGATCTGTGGTTGAGGGCAATTTTGTAAAATTTTTGAAATATTTATTTAAGTCCCTAATGTTTTAATAAATATTCAATTTGGTCCCCATTGTTATAAAATGGTGTAAAAAAATGTCCCCAATGTTATATATAATATGCATTTAGTCCCCAATGTTTTGTATGAACCATATCGCAGCAGCATTGTCATTTTTTTTTGTTAGTCTTTTATTTTTTTTTTAAGGGAAGTACATCAGCCCAAAACTATATATAAAAAAAAAATTAGTAGAAGTGACTGGAATACTTTTTTTAAGGTAATAAATGAATATTAAGCTTTTGATTGAATTAGACTGTAATGAACTAATAAGAAAATTGAATCTGTTGTCGCATTTTATTGAATAAGTCTAAAAATAAAAAGGAATAAGAAGTAACAATGTCAAAAAAAAAAAAAAAATGGAACAAATAACAAAATAAATTCCATCAAATAAGAAATAAATCAACAATTGCATTTCATAACCTCTTGGTATAGTCATACACAAAAACCAAATTGCACAGTAAAGTTCAACCACTGCCAATTGCAACATACAAATGAAATTGCACATCAAAACCTGCAAACTTAGAACCCATTCCACCAACAACCCATATACAAAAACTGCACAAAACCTTCGTTATATCAAGGTTTCAACTGCAAAAATCTTTCACAATAAACAACTCATCTATAACTATGAATCAAGAGTTGTCAAAAACTCAAAAAAAAAAAAACATGATCTTCTTGAAGTTATCCAAATTGCTTGGAAATATTTGAGTGTTGAGAAGTTGGGACTGATTCACGAGTAGCTGAAAATGGAGCATTTGGAATTTGTGCATCTTCATTTGGAGGCCCACCAATTTGAACATTGACAACCTAAAATAACAAATTATTAGTATGAGCATTTAGAACACTATTTAATTGTTAGTATGAGCATTTGCAAGTGCTTACCTTTTCAAATGCGGTGTTCACCATCCCTTGGCTGCTACTTTTCTTTCCCAAATTATGCCCCCTACCCCTTGGTTGACTACTCCCTCTCATTGGTTGACTACTACTACCCCTATCAAGAATATCCCTCCTACCTTGCATAACCCCCCTGTCCCTAGTACTTCTTCCTCTGAATGCCCCTCTGCCCTGAATGACATCACTTTCACCCTGACTCATATTTTGGTCTTCATATCCTTGTCTATTTTCATTGCCATCACATACACCACTGCCACCTACCTGCTAATTATAGTCAAATAAAGTAAGAAAATAAATAGTTTAACTGAAATGAAACTAAAAAACAAAGTAAAGAATTAAAAGACTTACTTCTTTTGGTAATGGACAGGTTCTTGTATTGTGCCCCATTTGCCAACATCTTCTACAACGATTGATTCTTTTTGTAGGTCTATAGTGTGTAGGGTCTTGAGTTTGCTCAATCAATGGATCCCTTCTTCTAACTAGTTTTGGTCTTCCTGCCTTCTTGTCATATTTTGGAGGCAAAGGTGGAATCCTTTCACTTCTAGGCCATAAATCTGGACCATTCAATGGCATAATGGCAGGTTCATAGATATTCTTGAATGTCTCCACTTTATAATAGTCTTCTACATAATCATCAAGGTTGCTCCTCTTCATTGCCAATGCTGCACAAGCATGTTTGCAAGGTATTCCTGTTAACTCCCATTTCTTGCAACTGCAACTCTTGTTCAACAAGTCCACTGCATATCTGTCTTGATAACTTCCAACCAATTCATAGTGAAAGTCATTCGATTTTATAGGAATAAATGCAGAACCAGATTGTGATAATTCTGCAAGTCTTTCTCTTATTCTAGGACACAATGGCCCACTCCATTTCGCAGCCTTTTCTCTATTCACTTGAATTCTGGTCATCACTAGTTCTCGAATGGTCTCAAGCATAGTTATCAATGGCTTATCCCTTGCATCCATAATAAAGAAATTAAAACTCTCACAGAGGTTGTTCAACAACATGTCACACTTTACTGAAGTGTCAAAATATGCTCTTGACCAATGTGCAGGAGGCTTGTCATGAAACCAGTTCATAGCACTAACATCTATCGCTCCCATCTTTTCCATTGCACTTTTAAACCAAGGTATTATTGTTGAAGAGGCAGCAGACCACAAGGCATCTTTCAAAGCTTTACCTCTATGGCCAACCCTTGTAAAATTCCCATGTAAATGCCTCACACAAAATCTGTGATATACTTGTGGCAATACCTGGTCAAAGGCCTCAATCAGTCCCTTTTGTTTGTCACTCATGAAGGTCCATTTCACACCACTTTCATACTCATTTTCAATCTTCAAGTCTTCTTTCAATAAGGTCAAGAACCAAATCCAGCTATTTGTGTTCTCATTCTCAACAATTGCCCATGCAATTGGGTACATATTGTTGTTGGCATCTATCCCTACTGCCACTAAAATCTGTCCCTCTTGTGTTGCCTTGATATGACATCCATCTACACCAACAATCCTCCTACAACCTGCTAAGAACCCCCTCTTGCTTGCATCAAAACATATTTTCATCCTCATAAATCTAGGTTGTTCTTTTGGTTCATGTTGTTCAAACCTCTTCACAACCACTGTTCTACCAGGGTTAGTCCTTAAGATTTCTTCACAATAGGACCACAACCTTTTGAATTGTTGTTCAAGATCACCATGAATTGTACTCAATGCATATATCTTAGCTCTCTGTGCCATACTCCTAGATATATGAGCCCCCAACTGCACTGTGAGTTCATTCCGAAACTCTTTGGCCCTTAGCCTAGGATTAGTCTTAAACTTGTCCCCATAGTTCTTTGCAAGCCACCTTGAGTTTACACTTCCTCTAAAATATGACCAATAGCAAGAATGTTCAGACCTATATGTCCTGATTTGGAAGCTCTCCTCACCATTGATTCTCCTAGCATAAACTAACCAATTGCATCCTTTTTCCTTGCACTTAACCCTTACTCTGAGGTCGTCATTTTTATTAAATTCAATGGCCTTACCCTTCTTAGCAGATAAGGCACGCACTGCTTCTTTGAACTCATTTTTAGAACTAAAAATCATTCCCGCCTTGAATTCAACATCGTGCATATCAACTGGATTGAATATAGGGCAGTTTTCCTCGCTCTCTAAACCCTTGAAATCATCCATGTTATCTGAACCCACCAAGTCTTCTTCACCATTTTCCTGTTCATTCCAAATCATTGAGTCGACCACTCCTTGGTCTACATTCTCATCAAACAAATGATCATCATCACTCTGCCCATATTCATTGTCATTGAAATCTTCATCATCCGAGGATTCACGGCCTTCCTCATCAAAGTTCTGATGCACCCTATCAATCCTATCCCCAATTTCAACCTGCCTAACAAAAATTCCACCACTCTCAACCTGATTTCTCACTACATCATCCAAATCCAAGTGTTCGAAGTAAATAACAACAACTCTATCATTAGTCAAGAACTTCATAAAACCCTTCACTCCATCATCAGTTTTAACACACCTACTACTACTCTCAAGATCAACCCCATACATATGCCATATCCTTATCATTTCTCTTTTATATCCACACTCTTCAGCCATAGTCAACAGGTCATATATTCCAACTACATTCCCTTCAATATAGTCAAAATAGTCAACTATACCACCTACATATCTTCTAAATGGTTGTTTTAAAAAGGCTCCACCATGATGAACCTTAATAGTATATAACACATCTGATCCAAGATCTAGCAATACAAACCAAATTTATAATCAAATTAAATACAATATCTGATCCAATTTTGGGATTAAGGTTTCACAAATTTATAATCAAATTAATTTCACAAATTTATAATCAAATTAAACCAAATTTATAATCAAAAAAAAAATAATGTAAAAAGCAAGATAAAAAAAAAAATGGAAGCACAATACCGTAGGTGGGCTCGGCATCACCATTAACTCTTCGCACATATGCCATTTGCGCCGACGACGAGCTAGCTTCAAGCGACGGGCTTCGAAGAAGACAATGGCAGAGACAACGACGGACGAACGAAGCCGATGACAGACGAATGAGGACGACGACGGACGATGACAGATGATGACGGACGACGACAGACAAACGATGACGGACGAACGAGGATGACGACAGACGACGAAGACGACGACAGACGACGAAGACGACGACAGACGATGATGGACGAACGAGGATGACGACAGACGAAGACGACGAAGACGACGACAGATGACGACGAAGACAGACGACGACGACAGACGACGACGACGACAGACGACGACGACGACAGACGAGGACGACAGACGAGGACGACAGACGACGACGACAGACAGACGACGACGACGAAGACAGACGACGACGACAGACGACGACGACGACAGACGACGAAGAGACGACGACAGACGACGACGACGACAGACGACGAAGAGACGACGACAGACGACGACGACAGCGAACGGGAATGAAAATGAGGGTTTTTTTCAATTTGTGATTTGTGGGGTTTTTTTTTAACAAGGGTTTGTTTTGTTGAATTGAAATGAAAAAAAGAAATATGGGTGAAAAAAAAAATTGAGTGTCTGAAGGGTATAATGGTAATTAAGAAATTTAAGCATGGGCACAATTGTCTTTTCACGATTTTCTGTCAATTTAAACAGCAAGATAAACGGCAGGGACGAAAATGAGCAGATTCTGAAACATTGGGGACCTTTTTGAGCATTTTAAAATAATGGGGACTAAAATGATTTTTGAGTAAACAATGGGGACCATTGCTGCATTTTTCCCTTAATTTTACAATACTTAAAATATTATACACGAAAATTCATTTCAAGACTTTCTGCACTTAAAGCGAGAATCATGCGCCTAGCTATATACCAAATGTCCAGTGGCATTCATAGCGAATCTTGTCTTTGGTTTGCCATGACATGCACTCGCTGCAACCTCTCTTTTTTATCCTAAGATGCATGCATGTTCGCAACTAATGTGGACTTTGATTTACCAGAATGCGTAGAGGTGTCAATCAGAGTGTTTAGCTATTTGCAGTGAACCTTGTCGTTTTTTTAATAATGAAGAACTCGATTTAGGCAGATATATTTATATGCACTCAATATTACAAATCTCATGGTATAACAGAATCTTCAATATACATACTAAATTAGTTAAGAGTGATAAACGATAAAAATTTCAGACCACAAACTTTAATTACAACAAACGATTACCTTCTTATCACTCCTTTCCAAATGATTTTTTCCAGTAAAATTTATAAGTAAATTCACGGATGGATTCAAATAGATAGCATCCATCTTAAGTCATCAACATTTTGTGTTTCCCTAGATTTTCTACTTTCCAAATGATTGAAGCAGTACCGTGTTAGATCTTTGTCGTAAGCAAAAAGAATATCAATGATTGCTAAAGAACACAAAGACGACATTGATTATTTTTATGATATATTACACTGGATAAAGAAAAAAGGGGGAGAGAAATTGACTAAGCGTTGAATTCAATTGGACAATTCTCTATACCATATATTGAAATATTCAATGGCCAAAAAAGGAGAGAAATTAATTACCAATTAGAAGTAAATTTAATTGCATAAAAGTACAAATAGATATTAACCTTCTAATTAATTGGTTCAAAAACTTATTAACCTACTAATAGAATCATAGAATAAAGTGCATACATAGCTCAAATTTAATTTGTAAATTAAAACAAAAATAAATAGAATCTAAAAATAAGATGGAATGTTTGTAATAAGAGTTCTCCTAGTCTAACGGGGGATCTAGTACCTTGAAACTAACCATTGAAGTCGTTGCATAGTAAACTATAATTATGTCCGAGATTTTTTCTTTCGACCATATTTCGGTTGTTGGTTTAATTTGTCCCCATGTTTTTACCCAAGAAAATCTCTAACGTCCGCATGTTTCAGACAAGAAAATGCATAACATTCTGAGGCTGGCAAGCGCCTAATTTTATTTAAGACTGTTGTTAGATTGCAATTTAAGGCCATCCTATATTAAGAGAAGTATATTCTCAGGGGATCAAAGTTCAAATAAAATGAGTTCAAGGATGGACGAAGATGTTGAATACGGCAACTCCAACAGCAACCACGGCGGAGAAAAAGCGGCCGCCGGTGGAGATGCCTTTGAACCTCCCCCTGGGAATGACTTGGTCTTCACAAAGAAATACAGGCAGGGGCATACACGTAAACGCAAGGTACCGTAACATGTTGCATTTAATAGCTAGCTAGTTATAAGTCATTTGTAATATTTTGCTATGATAAAGGTGTTTGTACGATGAAATGTCAGGTTAAATGTTTAGTTGCAGAGTTATTTTTTGTCACCTAAGTAATGTTTAACCATATAGAAAGAGGTGAAGTATCACCCGAACAATATATAGCAATGGTTTTCAATGCCTTTTCATTTCATGCATTATTTTGCTGTACGTAATCCAACTTGCAAGGTGGCTATAAGATTCCAGGGCTGGTTTAGGACATTGAATTTTTGCATATAGTGCTCATTTAATTTACACATAATTTTAGTTGGTGCAAATTAGAGACATCGCATTTCATTTTATTTTTTATTTTTTATGATCGGGATTTTCTAAAGAAACCCTTCTAACTAACACCAGGGTATTTCATGTTATGCTTCTCTTGTTAATTTGATCAATTTGACGAAATCTTACACATGCAGAACTATACTGTTATGGAAACCTTGTTGTTGGCTTATCAAACTCTTGGAATTGTGTATGGTGACATTGGCACTTCACCTCTCTACGTGCTATCTTCAATTACACTTGAGGAGCCTTCAGAAGAAGACTTCCTTGGGATCCTCAGTCTCATCTTTTGGACATTAACTGCAATCCCATTGCTGAAATATGTATTCGTTGTTCTTCGTGCTGATGACAATGGTGAAGGTGGCACATTTGCTTTGTATTCATCTCTCTGCCGGCATATCAACTTCAAAAACAAACTCAGCATTCAAACCGCAAGACTAGAATCCGATGCCAGCATGACACATTACCAACAAAGTAACAAAAAGTCTAAGACCAAGGTTTTCTTTGAGAACAGTGAGACAGCTCAGCGTGCTCTCACTTTCGTTGTCTTGCTTGGTACCTCCATGGTTATCGGAGATGGTGCTTTGACACCAGCCACCAGTGGTAAGGAACTAAATTGTAAAAATTATCTAAATTCATTCTGTTGTAATGTTTTACATCGTCCGTTCACCATTTCGCCCTTCTTCGGTCTCTATTGTATAGAGAACGATCAAGAGGTGATATAATGAAACTGTCTTATATTAACATAAATTACAATTCCATATTTGATATTGGATAATTTGTGGAAGCTTTTTAGTGTCCTTACATAAATTTTTGTTGTTACAGTTCTTTCAGCTCTAGCAGGGATTCAATCACTTTCCGATAAATTAACTACAGGTGAGCACCAGTAATTGAACATAAAAGATTATTATACACAAAAGCACACCATTGTCTTTTTTTTTTTTCCCCCTTTTTCCGATTCAAGGGAAATTTCTAAGTCTTATAACACATATAAAGGCACTAAATTGCATCAAATTAAATAAACTTTACATATTTATTTTCATTCTGTTGTCATCTCAGATGTTATTGTCGTTTTGGCGGTGGTGCTTCTCTTGCTTCTCTTCTTTTCCCAACGATTTGGTACCAGCAAAGTTGGCTTCTCGTTTTCACCAATCATGTTGATGTGGTTTGGCGGAAATGTGATAATTGGTGTATACAACATTATCAAATACAAACCCTCCGTTCTGAGAGGCTTGTCACCTCACCACCTGGTCACATTCTTTAGAAAAAATGGCAAGGAGGGTTGGGCAATGCTTGGAGCAGTTTTCTTATGTACAACAGGTATAACCTTCTCACATAAACCGAATTTATTTTTTACAATAGAAACTCCCTTTGTAGAGTTTTTCAAACTCACACTAAAGGTGCGTGACGTGAGCAAATCCGTTGGTCAAGCCCCCAACACTTCACTACTACTTCACTACTAAACTAACCCTTTGGGTTAATAAAATGAATTGAAATCTTTGGTAGCATATCTGATATCAGGCAACATTCTCTGAAAATTTCAATGATAATGCAGGGGGCGAAGCAATGTTTGCTGATTTGGGTCACTTCAACAAGAGAGCAATACAGGTTTGTTTCATGCAGGAGCTAGCAATAATAATAACATGCAATAATTTTTCAGATAATTAACTTGATCTAATGGAGATGTTGATCGATCTTGTGCAGTTTGCTTTTTCAACATTCGTTTATCCATCATTGGTACTGTGTTATGCTGGTCAAACAGCATTTGTGATAAAGAACCCAGAAGAATTAAGCAAGACCTTCTATAGTTCCTTACCAAAGCCTGTGTACTGGCCAATGTTCGCTATATCTACATTGGCAGCTATTGTTGCTAGCCAGGCCATGATATCTGCAACCTTTTCTGTTGTGAGGCAAGCTGTTTCTCTTGGTTGTTTCCCAAGGGTTAGATTTGTACACACATCAAACAAGGTTGAAGGACAAGTCTACTCCCCTGAACTCAATTCTGCTCTCGCCATAATATGTATTGCTCTTGTGCTCAAATTCAAGCAAGGTGTTGAAATTGGAAATGCATATGGTAAGTCGCCTTGCTTTTTCTTTGTTAGCCCAAGTTTAAGTCCTGATTTATCCATGTGAAAACCAATTGGTACTACTTGAAATAGCCCCAGGATCTTATATATTAATCTCGAAAATCCTGTTTTTATCGATGTGAGACAACTGAATTCTCCAACGTGATCCAATCTCCTATAATTGGATTCCACAACACTTCTCTGTGTTTCCTATTTTATTTTCAGAGTGTTTCTTGATAAGAATTAAATGTGATTTAATGCTTATTGGTTGTGTCCCTCTCCAATGCAGGTGTTGCTGTTATTTGGGATATGATGATCACAACATCTATGGTAACACTAGTGATGCTTGTGATATGGGACACTAATATCTTCCTCATCCTTGGATTTGTCATCCCCTACCTACTCATCGAAGGCACGTTCATGACGTCCTTGCTCAACAAAATCCCACAAGGTGGTTGGGTACCATTTGTGATAGCAGGTTTCTTCTTGATTATAATGTCGTCTTGGACTACTGGGAGGAGAAAGAAGTCTCAATATGATTCAAAGAGGAAGATGAGCATCGAAGAATTCCGGACAATGCTGTCAAACAATACTCTCCCTCGTCCGCCTGGAATTTGCTTCTTCTGCACTGATCTTGTCAATGGAATCCCTCCAATCATACGGCATTACATTCAGAGCACAAAATCCCTCCGTGAGATAACCGTTATTACCACCGTCCGAACTCTACCGATCACAACTGTCCTCCCTGAGGAGCGCCTCGACGTGGGACACCTCGGAATTGATGGTGTCTACAGGTGCCTGATTCAATTCGGTTACAATGACCAACCGAGCTTAGAAGGAGATGAGATTGTTGCACAAATGGTGTCTAAACTCCAGGAGATTGCCGAAACGCCTGAAGAAGCACGGCAGCTGGAAAATGCATTAGCAAAAGGATATGTGTTCGTGACTGGTAGGACTGTACTCAAAGCAAAGCCAACCAATGGATGGCTCGCGCGATTCACCATTGATACCTTGTATAGGTTCCTCCAGAAGAACAGCAGAACCTCTATCGATTCGCTTACTATACCTCCTAGTAAGCTGTTACAAGTTGGAATGCTATATGAGATATGAAGGAAACCTTTGGAGCAGTCTGTTGTGTTTGATTCTTGCTACTTAAAACAAGTCTTAACCCTCAGCTAATGGGATGAGATTAATATAATCAGTTTCGCTTTAGAATTTGAAAGGTTTGTTTAGATGTTAAGGTAATCTGATATCATTTTTGTTTCTGGAATTGATTATGCTTCATTAGTGGTAGGATTTATATAGTTAAGAGAAAATCTCTAACTACAATTTTGTCTGAAAATGTACTGCTTGAGGTGAGAATGAAAAACGAGCATTGTTATATATCATCCCTCTATGGGTTTAAGATGAATCTGGGCGTGGCTACGAACAGTCTTGGTAACCTCACTGAGGTTATGGCGCTTTGGGAAGACCTGAAACTTGCTGTGAACTTGAGATTGAATCAGACTCGATCATAACCTTTTCAAAGATGGCTCATCTTTGCTTAGTTCTTCGAGGCCCCTGGCCATAGCAACTACAAGATGGTGCATGTGTACCGGAAAGGCAACTGCTCTGCAAATTGGCTTGCAAATTTTGGGATCAGCGGCCTTTTGGAGTGATGAGGATCTAAGATATTCTACACCAAGTATGTTGGCTTGTGTAAAGGGATAAAAGGGGTGTCAAGTCTCCTAGACTAATTGGCTTTTGCCTTCAGAGAAAATAAAAAAAAAAAATTGAGCATTATTATATGTCATCGCTACAAACCTTCATCTTTCTCTATATAATAAATTTTTAAGTATTACTATATGCCACTCATACACCCCTTCAACATTTCCTAAATAATAAAATTTTTATTATATACACGAGAGATTTGATATTTAATACATTAGTTATTGTCATACAAAAAAAAGTAAAAGGATGATATAAATTACTATATTCATAATAAATTTGATATTTAATACATAATTTTTACCATATGAAAGAATATGAAGAAGTGAAGGAGACATAAAGCAATACACCAAATAAAATTTGCGAGAAAATTAAGGGAAAAAATCTATAAGACTAACGACTCTATTTGTCTATGTTCCAAGAATTAACAGAAAAATGAGAATTTTGAATTCGTCAACAGAGCAACCACTCGCACAATATATTGTGGCCCACATTGTATGATTACACTGGTTATAAAAAAGTGGTTTGGATCCAGCTGACCCAAACATTTTTCTAGAGTTTTTCTTCATTTTGTGTCGTCTGTTATGCCGTTAAAAAGTTTATTCGTAAATGAAGATCAGAAACATGGATGAGAAGAGAGAGATCTGTTATTCAATATTGAATTCCAATACACGTACATAGTGAAGAATTACGGCAACCAAAACCAACTTGACTTTTGGCCTTAGCCAAGTCAGGTAGGTAAACTAATAGAGGGCAGAAACTTGAAATAGAAAAGCAAGTTGACAGACTAAATTACTAACAGACAATGTCACCAACCCTTATCTAACAAGCAATTTGGTTCGGAAAACTAAACCGAGTCTTATCCCACTAGATGGATTGGCTAGATTCCAAACAATAACAAAAGGAAAAAAATATATATATAGTATAGCAAAACATGTAATTCTAAAAACAGAAATTTCATTGTGGAACTGAAGAGGATCCTATCTCAGCTATAGGTGGTGTGAGGGCAGGTGTTGAACTTTCTGATCTTGTTTCTGTTGATGGCCTATTCCCTGTATTCACCCTTCTAATATCCTCTACCATTTTCACTACATCATGTATTTTTGGTCTCTGCTCTGGCATTCTCGCCGCACAAGTCATCCCTATCTGCAACATCTCAACCATCTCTTCTTCTATATTCGGATACCTTAAAAGCTCTACATCAAATACTTCAGCAGTCCATTCCTCGCGAACAACAGAATGAACCCATCTAACCAAGTGAATGACCTCATTGCCGCCTGCGGTATGGATGGGGGACTTTCCAGTAAGAAGTTCAAGCAGGAGGACACCAAAGCTATAAACATCAGATGCCTGAGTCACTTTTCGGGAGTCTGTGACTTCTGGGGCACGGTATCCTCCAGATCGCATAACTGGTGGAACTGTAGGTGTCACCATTGCTGCCAAACCTAGATCAGACACACAACCATAGAGTTGGGAGTTGACGAAAATGTTTGAGGCTTTGATGTTTCCATGAACAAGCTTTCCGCCACCCTGTGTATGAATATGAGCTATTCCTCTTGCTGCACCGATAGCAATTCTTAACCTGGATTCCCAGTCTAACGTTGTTCGGCTTTCGCCTCTTTTCACTGCAAAAATGTAAAATGCCTCAGAGAATAACAGCATTTTCATAGCAGCCACTTGGTGTGAACCAACAGGTGTACATCGTCTATGAACTAAATCAGATTCAGTTAGAAAAAATAATTTCTCTTTGAAGGGGGGCATCAATTATTGAACACGCAACTGCTTAATGCTCACAATTTTCTTTTTCTTTTCTATGAACATAACGCAATCATGGATCCCATATAGAAGCCACATTCAGCATTAAATCACCTATTGACTTAGTGAAAACCTATTAACATGTTCGCCGGGAACTGATACGAATCTGATCACATATCACTATTTACAAGCTACTAACAGAAGATACTTCACAGAAAATTGGCTATATTGGTATTTGATTATCCTTCCATCCTAATCAAAACTATGTAAGCTACACTTACGTAAAGAGATGTTGTAATCGATATTCCTATATAGGAAATCGGATTGAGTTTCACAGCATGATTCGAATTTTGTACAATTAAAAGAAATGACAAAGATTTTTTGTATTTTCCAAGGAAAGCACGAGTCAATATATTAATCAAATTTGGACAAGCAAAACAGGTTACAGAAATTTTGCAGGTTATAGTGTTTAACATACCATGTAGCATTGTGGACACGCTCCCCTGCCTATAATAATCATACACCATGAGCTTTTCATCCTTGGAATAGTAATATGCCCTTAGCGGAACCACATTTTCATGCCTTAAACTTCCAACAAGCTCCATCTGCTGCTCAAAATCTCGTCTGGCAACATTCACTTCTTTCAATCTTTTGACCACGACAGTGCTTGCATCCTCCAGTGCTGCCTTATAAGTAGTCCCAAATGTTCCCTTCCCAAGCACCTCAGCAGAAGCACTCAACAAATCTTCAAGATCGAAGGCCAGATTCGAACCCTCAAAGAATACTATCCTATTATTCCCATCTTGACTCTCAGGAATTTCTTTGCTAACAGACTTCTCTTTCTTTTGAGGCTTAGCCGAGTTCTTATTGTCGCCTTCTCTGTTTGAGTTGCAAACAATGATTAGCACCGCGAGTATCACAAACCCCAAAGCACAGCCACCAATTATGATCCCAAGTATCGCAGATTCACTAAGTTTTTTGGATTTCTTTTTTGGTAGAGGAATCGGAGGAAGAACTGGAGAAATTGGAGGTGGTGAATTATCAGGAGTAAGATGATTGCCGGCAAAAGCGGAACTAGGGAATCTACGAAGAGATTGAGGCACAGTTCCAGAAAGATTATTGTTGGAAAGGTCTAGCAGCTGAAGACTGGGAATATTGAGATCAGGGATTTCGCCAGAAAACGAGTTATTAGCAAGACTCAAAGCTGTGAAATGAGTCAAATTCGACATTGAGGGTGGGATACTGCCGTTGAAGGCATTGTTTGAAAGATTGATAATTGAAAGATTCTTCCAAACTGAAAAATCCACTGGCAATGGACCCTGAAAATTATTGGATTGAAGATAAAGAGCGGTTAAATTCCCGAGCTTAGAGAAATCAGAAGGGAAAGGACCACTAATACCATTGGATCTCAGACTCAAGATCTGAAGCCCTGATAGCCTGCTGAGAGTATCTGAAGGAATAGGACCCCGAAAACCGAATCCAGGCAGTCTCAGAGCTATAATTCTAGACTTATTGTGATTACATGTGACACCAGTCCATGTATTGCAAGCAGAAGTTCTCTCATCCCAATTCAGAGGCCGCGAGTGCCTAATGTTTTCGATGAAATCAAGCAGAGCTTGCTTATCTTCAGTGGGTTCTGATCTCGCTAGCAAGAAAACAGTGCCACACCAAAACAGACCCCAGAAAATGAACTTGATGTTCATCTTTTCTCTCTCAGATAAGCTTCAAGTAACAGTGATTTTTCATCTCTACAAGTGAATTTCAACAGCAAAACAAGAAATAGTGAGACACTGAAACAGTTTTTTTTTTTAATTCAATGTGCATTATTAATACTTATTACCATTAAATTTATAGCCGTTTCTTTTCTATATAATCCTTTGTTGACGTAATTACAATTACGTGTAGAGCCTGGTAACTGCTTTAGTCAACAAAAGCCAAACAAATTTTACTAATAGATTACGAATAGACTAAAGCAAAGATTAACTAACACCTTAAGCTTTTTCATCCGTCCTTTACTGACTTGTACAATTTGAAAACTTTCTAGCCTTTTAATCCAGAATGCATGAGTCACATGAAACTAAACATATGTTTATAGAAACTAAAAAAGTATGCTTTCATAACACTGGTCTCGTTTACGAGACAAGATTGTAAGCCAGGGCGTGACAGAAAATGTTACTCACCTTGTTTTAGAGACTTTGCATCATCAACACAAAATCTTGGTCTTCAAATCTTTGCTAAAATAATACCAAGAGAAAAAAATATGAAAAACCACCAGAATTGTAATCAATGGAGAAAACAGTGGCAAACTGTAACATGACAGGCTGAGGAGGGGTAAATGATTGGTGGGGGGGGGGGGGGGGGGGGGGGGACAATGTAATAAATGATTGAAAGTGTTGTGAAGAAGCAAAGCTAAGAAGAGTTTGTTTAGTGCTTTATGGCGCGAGAAATGTGGGAATTGCACGTGCAGACAAAACGAAACGGAACTACTACGGAGATGGGAAATTTGTACTTTTAAGAAAGTAATGATGCATGTTTTTATGAAAAAAGTAATTTTAGTAGTGTTAAGTTATTTTTAATGAAGTCTTTAAAATATATATTTTTTTAATTTGAGTATTTTTAAAAATTTTAGTCTTTAAAAGTAATATTATTTATTACAAAAGTATATGGGGTCTATTATTTTTGGCTTAAAAGATATTAATATAGAGATTCATTGTTTATTTTTTTTAACAAATTTATAGAAGAAAATGGAGATTGAATTTTTATTTTAGCATCTTTTAAGTTAAAAGTGGTGGACATCACGTATTTTTACCATAAATAATATTATTTTTAAATACTAAAATTTTTAAAAATACCTACATTAAAAAAAAATTATATTTAAAAACTCTACGGATGCCCTTATAAATACTATATTTGTGTGGAAAATAAGTGGTTGTGGGGTGGGGAACTCTTTTTTTAAGATTTATGGAAGATATACTCTATTGCAATTAAATAGAGTGGAGCTTTTTTAGATAGTTTATTTGTCTACTAACACCGGTGGTAAAGACGAATTTAAAATATTATATCAATAAAATTTAAAATAATTTTAAAGATAAAATTTTAGAAGACAAATTAGTGAAAGTAATAAATAAAAGATAACAAACTATTTTAGGATCAAATTAGTGGGGGTTATAAAATAAAAGTATTGAAAAGAAAAATAAAAGCTTAATATCCCGATGAGCGTAATGGAAAAAAAACAAAAGAAAAAAAAAAAAGTAGTTTGCCAAGCTAAAAAAAAAAATAGAAAAACATTAATGACATCAAACATGGAAAAAGATTCTTAGGCACTTTTCGGATTTACACGAATGCAACCCCGACTAACAAACAAAAAAAGTTCTATGTATTTTTCTTTTAAAAAAATAAATATTTAAATATTTCCAAGTAAAAAAAAAAAAAATTAGTCAACCTTTAAAAAAATATATATATATTCGTCTAGTTAAAAAATTATATATTTTAACTTTCACTTAAATTTTTAGATCTATCCTTATTTTTAACCGGTGGTTTTGCTTAACTAGAGTTTTTTTAAAAAAATTTTTAGCCCCATCACGAAATTCGAACTATAATTTTTCAATTATGATCCTAAATCTCGCCTAACTAGAGTTTATTTTGTTTAAACTCCACAAACTTTTTTTTACTTAAGAAAAAACTCCACAAACTAAATGTTATAAAACTTCACCATGTCTTCATCTAGTAGCTTAATATCAATGTCAAGTCAACATTCAAGACCCAGACTGTCAAAACGCCATTCTCACATGTTGTCAATTATTTAAGTCGACCATTACGATAGAAGACCTAAAAAATACTGCAAGGCACAGAGATATTAAAAAAAAAACTTGCGTTAGCCATGCATCATATGTGATATCCCGAATTTGGCATATATTTAATAGCATTTAAAGTTCATTTAAATTAATTTTATTGACCTTTCATCTTCTTTGATCAAACTAGTTGACTTTTCATCTACAATGACCAACTAGGACAAGGTAAAAATTTTTGAAATGTTTAATAAAGGGCAAACTTGGGATTAGAAATAAAAAAATGCAATGTTAAGTTAGTCAAATTTTGGGTCAACTTTAGAATTAAATCTGAACTAATTGGGGAAGAGTTAGGTAGCAAATTATATATGGTTGGAAAGCTCTATGAGTCTAGTTTCTGAGGCTTCAAACCGTTCGTGAATTGGAGTTTTCTAGAAGAAGTTATGGCCGTTTTCGTAAGGTCGCGCATAGCTGTTTTGGTTTAGCGGGTTGACCGAAGCTTTGACCATTTGTCATCTTTTATTTAAGTATGAAATACGAAACAAAAGAGCAAAATCAGGAAATAAAGAAGGCCATGGCTGAAACCATGGAGGAAAAAGAAAAAAAAATATTTCAACTTGAAACTTCAATTTCTTCGCGAGAGCTTGTGCGGGGTGGTTTCCGAGGCATCCTACGAGGTTTCTCTAGCGTCTAGGAGCGTCTAAGGTGAGTGTTTCATCGTTATTTTCACATTTGAAAATGTTGAACATAAACTTTAATTTTTGTGATTTAACCGTAGGTTGTTATTTTATCCGTTTCATTGCTTAAAGAATGTTCTCTAGCAATTGTAGAACGTGTATTTATAGCTTTTTAACATTTTCTGCTGTTGAATATTGAATTTGAAATATAAATTGTGTAATGAATAGTAAATAGTGAATAGTAAACCCCCGTTTCGATGAAGTTGCGCTGTTATGCTTTCTGTTGATGTGAAAAGGTGCTAGGTATGCTAGAATGTCTAAATGCATGGTTTGTTTAGGTTGCGTAATGGAAAAAATGAGAAAAAATGCCTTGGTGAAAGTCGGGGTCGTTTAGGTCGAGTTTAACGTTTTCTCGTTTTGCATGATGGCATTGTTTCGGGAGGCCATGGAAGCACTTTTGGTGCAATTATGGCGTTGGTTGGGTGTTTCGTTAGTATAGTTGTAGTTCAAACGAGCAAAGGGAAAATCGGGACTTTGAGTGAATTCCAGGGTTAAGTAGGGTTTCGGGGTCTTTAGACGTGCCTTATAGTGACCTAGGAGGATTGGTGAAGTCGGTTTCCAAAACTCGTGGCTCGTTTGAAAGTAATAGAGTTTGGTAAGTTGGGGTCATTTTCATGATTTTGTGTGTTTTCATAGAATATTGCTTATAGAATGCTTATGTTGCCTATAGAATGCTTATAATGCCTATAGAATGCTTGTTATTGCTTGATAATATTAGTTGGTGCTGTTCTTGTTACTTGTTTGATTGTAAATGCTTGTTAATGTTTATTACGCTTGTTAGAGTTGATTATTGATTGAAATGTTTAACAATTGTTGATAATGCTTGATATCTCGTTTATCTCCTCTATTCTGTATTGTTGTGCTATCGCTCGTTTATCGCCTTGTATTGAGTCTTGCATTGCATAGTGTCCAGCACGTGAGTGATGGGCCTCTCTGGATAGCCTCGGGTTGCCAATGTTGGTTGCTCTAGCTCCGTAGCTATTCCCTTTTCTCGCTTGGGTTGCCTCCCAGGTAGATTTGGGTCGTAGATTGATGGTTACTCCCGGGGTATTCCAAACTGGTGTTATAAGGTGGATGCACGCTTATTGTCATCGTTGTCAACATCAAGCTCGAGATTGATGTATCGCTCGTGAAATGGTACATTGCTCGTATGAGTGAACCATAGCCTTCAGAGTATGGTATAGCTTTGAATGGTTGTGTTAATGCTTTTAGTAATTGCTTATTGTATTGATTGTTTGTCTTGATTGCTTATTTATTAGTTATATTGCTTAACTGTCTTATTTGCATTGCATGACTTTCTTTCTCTCCAATTCGATATTTGTCTCGCCCTCACTGAGTATACGTGTTGTGTATACTCACTCCTCGCCACCACATTTCAAGAAATGTCATGTTAGCTGGAAAGTTCATGATTTCGTGAAAGTTCGTTGCCTGAAGAGTTGTCTTGCGTACCTATGTGGCTTGAGTGTCGAAGTTTGTAAAGATGCATGTTCATATGTTGTTTGTATTTCTTGTCAAAAAAAATGTAATTTAAATTTAGCTAAGTAGCTGAGGTGAATTGATAAGCTAGTTTATGTAATCAGTTAGCATAGCTTAACTTCAATGCATGTCTGTAATGTCCAAAGGAAAAGAGTTAGAATGGCATAATAGTTTATTTTATGTAGTAGTTTAGTATGGTTTAATTGTCTAGTTTGAGTGTACTTGTCAAAAATGAAAAGAGATAGGTTAGCTTTTAAATTGGAAATGTATGTATACTTGCTGAGTTTAATTGTTAAGAACCAAGGCTCGGATGGCCTTGAGGTGTTTGTATGGTTGGACTCGGTGTCGGTCCAATTATATGTTGTTGCAGGTTTTACATTTCGCCTAGAAACAGGGGAGACTCTGTCCATTTTCCCTGAAAATTTATGCCCGGGTTTGGTTTGGGTTGTGATTAGATCGATTGATAGAACTCCTGGTCTCGAGAGGGATCGGTGTGTTACAGGTGGTATCAGAGCTTGTCTAGCTCATAAGCCGGGACAGGGTCCTCGGTCTGGTGGGTAGTGACCCTTGAATGTGTGCTTGTTAAGTGTGTCTTGATAGTGTATGCTTGTATGTGAGATTGTGTGTCTTGACTTGAAAGTATGCACCTATGTGATACAGTTATGTGTTATGTGTTAAATGTTTCTCAAGTAAAGTGAAGTGTCTAGTTGTGCATTGAATTGACCTATCGAATCGACCTCGTGAATTGTTATTTGCTTGAAGTATTGCTTGTAATGTGTGCATTGAAATGTCTTGAATTAGCTATGCCATGATTTGAATTGATTATGTTGTGCTTGACTTGATTGCCGTGCTTGAGTGACTTTGTTGAATAAACTGTTTCGTAAACTTGCTTGCATAATAGTTTAAGGCATGTGTATAACTGTGATATATTGGCATTCATACATGTCCTATGGAAATGGTAAGTAAGTCCTCTTCCTCCCCTGAAGAAAGTGGTTCACCGCTGGCTTTTCAAGGTGTACGGATTAGCAAGAAATGAATGGCATTTGACTAGCCTTTATTTGGGAATTGGTGTTTGCTTTTGGAGCTCGGTTATTGGCGAATCTCTATGGTCCTCCTCTGTGCTTAACAGTTGTGAAAGAGTAGCTTTCTCTTGGGGTTTTATTTGGATATTCTTTGGAGACTTCTGTTGGCATTTCTCGGTGGATTTGGCTATTGGGATTTCAATCGGCCTTACTGCACAGTATTATCTATGGTATATGTGTCTCGGTCTTTATTGGTGTGATACTGGCATTCCTGATTGGAAATTCTTCAATGGTATTTTATGGAATTCTCAGTGGCCAATTATTTAGTATTTACTTATTGGGCAAACTTGGCTACTTTCTTATTGGAGCATTGTTTTGGATATCTTTTTCAGTGTTCCTCAGTAGGTTTGGTATTTGGAGTTCCTATCAGACTTATTGTATAATACTACTTATGGTATTCTTTGAATTTCTTATTGGGCGTTCTATTGGTATTTTCCTTATTAGCAAGGTTGTATGAAGTTCTCACTTGGCAAACAGTGAAGAGGCCTCAGAGTTTGGTTTTGGTATATTGTTCACCAGTTCGGTGTTTATCCTTTGAGTTTTCATCCATCTGGGAAGCTATGTTTGTTATTCAACTTGATTGTCTTATTGGGCATATTATATTTTCTCTGCTATTCCTTAGACCTTCTTCTCAGCATTTGATAGCAATACTCAGAATCTAATTGGTTGTCCTATGGGGTTATTGTTTGGAAGGCTTCTTTGGAACTTTTGAAGTAAATTTGATTGGGTTTCTTAGTATTTTCTCCAGTACTCTTAATAGGGAATTCTTCTATGAAATTCATGACCAGCGGGGTAATTCTTTGGACCTCTAGATGGAACCTTTGATTGGGCCTTTATTTGGCTTTTTGCTTGGGGATTCTCGGGCAGTAAAAGTTAGACTTCTATTGGAGATTCGTGCGTAGGGTATTCTTCTTGTCATTATTGTGTGGTATTAATGACATCTACAGTATCTTTGCTTTAGTCTTTATTGGTATTATCTCGGCGCTTTTGGTTGGAATTTTATTCTTTTTCGGTATTCGTGTCAACGGGATTCTTGTGCGGTATCTACATTTGAGCCTTTATTCGGCATTACTACTTGGAATTTCTTCTTAAACTTCCCTATTGTTATCTTGATTAATATACTTGCTCAACAACTGAAGAAGATTAGTCAGAGTTGGATTTCAGTGGATGCAGAGTTCTATTGGAAGAGGAATTGCGAGGACGCAATTGTTTTAAGGGGGAAAGGATGTGATACCCCGAAACTGGCATATATTTAATAGCATTTAAAGTTCATTTAAATTGCATTTTATTGACCTTCCACCTTCTTTGACCAAACTAGTTGACTTTTCATCTACAATGACCAACTAGGACAAGGTGAAAATTTTTGAAATGTTTAATAAAGAGCAAACTTGGGATTAGAAATAAAAAAATGCAATGTTAAGTTAGTCAAATTTTGGGTCAACTTTAGAATTAAATCTGAACCAATTGGGAAAAATTTAGGTAGCAAATAAAATATGGTTAGAAAGCACTATGAATCTAGTTTCTGAGGCTTCAAACCGTTCGTGAATTGGAGCTTTCTAGAAGAAGTTATGGCCGTTTTCGTAATGTAGCGCATAGCTGTTTTGGTTTAGCGGGTTGACCAAAGCTTTGACCATTTGTCATCTTTTATTTAAGTATGAAATACGAAACAAAAGAGCAAAATCAGGAAATAAAGAAGGCCATGGCTGAAACCATGGAGGAAAAAGAAAAAAAAACATTTCAACTTCAAACTTCAATTTCTTCACGAGAGCTTGTGCAGGGTGGTTTCCGAGGCATCCTACGAGGTTTTCCTAGCGTCTAGGAGCGTCTAAGGTGAGGATTTCATCGTTATTGGTGCATTTGAAAATGTTGAACATAAACTTTAATTTTTGTGATTTAACCGTAGGTTGTTATTTTGTCCGTTTCATTGCTTAAAGAATGTTCCCTAGCACTTGTAGAATGTGTATTTATAGCTTTTTAACATTGCTTAAAGAATGTTCTCTAACAATAGTAAATAGTGAATAGTAAACCCCCGTTTCGATGAAGTTGCGCTGTTATGCTTTCTGTTAATGTGAAAAGGTGCTAGGTATGCTAGAATGTCTAAATGCATGGTTTGTTTAGGTTGCGTAATGGAAAAAATGAGAAAAAATGCCTTGGTGAAAGTCGGGGTCGTTTAGATCGAGTTTAGCGTTTTCTCGTTTTGCGTGATGGCATTGTTTCGGGAGGCCATGGAAGCACTTTTGGTGCAATTATGGCATTGGTTGGGTGTTTCGTTAGTATAGTTGTAGTTCAAACGAGCAAAGGGGGAAATCGGGACTTTGCGTGAATTCCAGGGTTAAGTAGGGTTTCAGGGTCTTTAGACGTGCCTTATAGTGACCTAGGAGGATTGGTGAAGTCGGTTTCCAAAACTCGTGGCTCGTTTGAAAGTAGTAAAGTTTGGTAAGTTGGGGTCATTTTCATTATTTTGTGTGTTTTCATAGAATATTGCTTATAGAATGCTTATATTGCTTATAGAATGCTTATATTGCTTATAGAATGCTTATAATGTCTATAGAATACTTGTTATTGCTTGATAATGTTAGTTGGTGTTGTTCTTGTTACTTGTTTGATTGTAAATGCTTGTTAATGCTTATTACGCTTGTTAGAGTTGATTATTGATTGAAATGTTTAACAATTGTTGATAATGCTTGATATCTCGTTTATCTCCTCTATTCTGTATTGTTGTGCTATCGCTCGTTTATCGCCTTGTATCGAGTCTTGCATTGCATAGTGTCAGCGTGTGAGTAATGGGCCTCTCTGGGTAGCCTCGGGTTGCCAGTGTTGGTTGCTCTAGCTCCGTAGCTATTCCCTCTTCTCGCTTGGGTTGCCTCCCAGGGAGATTTGGGTCGTAGATTGATGGTTACTCCCGAGGTATTCCAAACTGGTGTTATAAGGTGGTTGCGCGCTTATTGTCATCGTTGTCAACATCAAGCTCGAGATGAATGTATTGCTCGTGAAATGGTATATTGTTCGTAAGAGTGAACCATAGCCTTCAGAGTGTGGTATAGCTTTGAATGGTTGTGTTAATGCTTTCAGTAATTGCTTATTGTATTGATTGTTTGCCTTGATTGCTTACTTATCAGTTATATTGCTTAACTATCTTATTTGCATTGCACGACTTTCTTTCTCTCCAACTCGATATTTGTCTCGCCCTCACTAAGTATACGTGTTGTGTATACTCACTCCTCACCACCACATTTCAGGAAATGTCATATTAGCTGGAAAGTTCGTGATTTCGTGAAAGTTCGTTGCCTGAAGAGTTGTCTTGCGTGCCTATGTGGCTTGAGTGTCGAAGTTTGTAAAGATGTATGTTCATATGTTGTTTGTATTTATTGTCAAAAGAAATGTAATTTAAATTTAACTAAGTAGCTGAGGTGAATTGATAAGCTAGTTTATGTAATCAGTTAGTATAGCTTAACTTCAATGCATGTCTGTAATGTCCAAAGGAAAAGAGTTAGAATGGCATGATAGTTTATTTTATGTAGTAGTTTAGTATGGTTTAATTGTCTAGTTTGAGTGTACTTGTCAAAAATGAAAAGAGATAGGTTAGCTTTTAAATTGGAAATGTATGTATACTTGCTGAGTTTAATTGTTGAGAACCAAGGCTCGGATGGCCTTGAGGTGTTTGTATGGTTGGACTCGGTGTTGGTCCACTTATATGCTGTCGCAGGTTTTACATTTCGCCTAGAAACAGGGGAGACTCCGTCCATTTTCCCTGAAAATTTATGCCCGGGTTTGGTTTGGGTTGTGATTAGATCGATTGATAGAACTCTCGGTCTCGAGAGGGATCGGGGTATTACATCATATCCCTGCATTAAGCCATTAACCAAAATCCATATGTGCTAATTAGGATGATAATATTATGCATGAACTTGCTATTAGTTTATTGAGTTAAAAACCTTTTGGTCCCTCAGGTTTTGAAAAATGAACCTTTTAGTTTTTCAACTTTTAAAAAGTAATTATTTGGTCTATTTTAATATTAACTTTTTGTGATTTTTCTATTTTATCCTTGGATGCATTTTCTCTCTCCTGCATAGTATTAAAAACATATTTGGAATATCAAAAAAAATTACCAAAAATCACCAAATAATTCACAAAATATACATACCAAACAAAAACAAAAAACAAAAATATAATTTCTACAAAATGTTTTCAACATTATCATTTACCACAATTAGAGAATAAACAAACGGAACAATTATCGAGTTAAAAAATATGAGATGTTATTGTCGGTCAAAAGTAATTATTCGCAAAAATAAGTTATAATTTTTTAACTTGATAACTGTTCGCGAACAGTTACTTTTGACCCACAATAACATCTCTTATTTTTTAACTTGATAACCCAAAATGGTCATGCAGGAGATATTCTAAACATGTCTTTAATCTCATTTTGTGAATTTTTTGGTGATTTTTTCTGATTTTTTGTGATATCCCAAATATGTCTTTAATACCATGCAAGAGAGATAAAATGGTCCAAAGGTAAAATAAAAAAATCATAAAAAGTTAATATTAAAATGAATCAAATAATCACTTTTTATAAGTTAAGAGATCAAAAAGTTCATTTCTCAAAACTTGAGGAACCAAAAGGTTTTTATCTCATTCGTTTATTATAGATTCCTTTCTACAACAAATAAATTTGCAGCTTACAAACGCAAGAATAATCCATGGCTCCAAATACAAGGGAATGTCTGTCTTTAGTCTTTACCTGTGTTATTTGACTTTTTATTAAGAGAAAATATCACATAATCTTCCTGTGATTTGTGAAACTATCACCCTACCCTCTTGTGTTCTTAAAACTTCAAGAATGCCCCTTGTGTTATTAGAAAGTCATCATACTACCCCCTTCATGTTTTTTTTAAATTATTAAATGTCAGTTTTACCCTTTTATAATAGATATATATATATTTTTCTTTTTTTCTTTTATTTTTAATTTTTTATAACTAAATAAAAAAAATAAGAAATAACAAATATTTAAAAAAAACTATTCATCTTCCCACCCCCCACCCCACGCCCCACCCCTCCTCCCCCCCCTTCCCCTCCTACCCCCTGCTGCTCCGTCGGAGCAGCAGCGGCAGCCACGCTGCTGCTCCGACGGAGCAGCGTGGCTGCTGCTCGTCGGAGCAGCGTGGCTGTTGCTCGTCGGAGTAGCAACAGGGTATGGGGGGGTGGGGTGGGGGGGAAGATGAATAGTTTTTTTAATTTTTTTTAATTTTTTTTATTTAGTTATAAATACTTAAAAATGAAAGAAAAAAAAGAAAAAAAAATATATGTATTATAAAAGGGTAAAATTGATATTTAATAGCTTAAAAAAGACATGAAGGGAGTAGTGTAATGACTTTCTAATAACACAAGGGGTATTCTTGAAGTTTTAAGAACACAAGGGGATAAGGTGATAGTTTTACAGATCACAGGGGAGTTATGTGATATTTTCCCTTTTATTAATATATCGTTATAAGAAGGCGTGGTACCATATTTTTATCACCACTTTCCTGATAATAGGTGCTCAAAATGAATAAAGATTCTGTCACTACGTTATAACATCATCATGAAAGAATTTAAGGGTTATAGACCATTTATTATTTTACGAATCGGGGTTGAAATGGTATCATATTTTTTTTATATGTTAAGTCATCTCGTAATATTATAATATTATAAAAAAATTCAAACTTGATCAAGATTACGAGTCTAGCAGCTCTTTTACGGGTAGTAAGAAGTGGACATATAACATCACAATAACAAAGAGTAGTAATAGAACTGTTCATACTCTAAAATAAATGATTTACCACTAGCCATTTGGTCAAGTAATATGATTTTCGCTTTAAGCATGAGAGGTCCCAAAATTAATTTTTATGTATAATATTATAAGTGAAGTAAAATGGCTTATGCCTACCTCAATTTTTTTTTTTTTAAATGATGATTTAATATTGCAGTCGATTATTAAAAATAGCCCTACATCACTAGTTAGAACATAATGGACATAGTTGCGATTAAAGGTGTGTAGCGAAATTATCAATCTGCCCAAGCCGCCTAACCCAATCCAAACTAATCTATTTTTGGCAGTTTCTTAAAAGTTTAGTTAGTTATGGTTTAAACTTTTATAGGAACTAACTATATGGTTTGGTTTATGGTTTTTACTATCAAAACTATAAACTCAAACCAACCTGATATATATATATATATATATATAATAAATATGTGTAGTATTCCCCAGATAATTTCTCACATTCCTCCACAATTTTCAATCTATCCCCCCTTTTATTGAAAAATCAAGAGACATCATGAATAATTCTTCTGCATTTTAGATTTCTACGACATAATTACTTTCTTCAAATGCAACTATAAGTTAAATCGAATCTATGATTTGGCTTGGTTGATTTTTTCGAATGTATTGGTTTGGATGGCTCTAATAGGTGTATGGTTTGGCTATGATTTTAATTTTTTCAAAATGTATATATTAGTTCCTTTGAAAAAATATGTTTTAAACCGTCCAAACCGACTTATGTACACCCCTAGTTGCGATCCATTATGAAAGTTAGCAATGGCATGTCTTTATCTTTTCTCGCTATAAAGTTTAAGCATTTATTGAGTTATCAAAAATCAGAGTGGCGCAGCGGAAGCGTGGTGGGCCCATAACCCACAGGTCCCAGGATCGAAACCTGGCTCTGATAAGAGAAGGCTTCCACTACTCAATACTTTTTCCCACTTCTATAATTATGTTACTACGACGTCGTATTTCTAGCTTGAAGAGACTTGAGACACATTTAGACGCCACGTATGCCGCGATATATCGCTTCTTACAAGGAGAAGATGAAAAGAAGAAATTCTACAAACAAACAAGCTCCTCCATAAAAACCAAATGAAATGAGATGGAAAGAGCTAAACACTTGATACGAAAACCCTAACTGCTCAAAATATCGCGATAAATCAAACCGACAATCTAACTCCGCAACGCTCCGCTTCTCTCTTCCCCCTCTCTCTCCAAGTAAGTTTCCCTTTTCATTTCTCGGTAATTTCTCTGCATTTCTCCCTTCCCTCTATATTCTGTTTAGCCAGTGAGAAAATGGAGGAAACGAAAAGATTAATATTTCGCAGACTCTTCTTTTTTTTTTTTTTTGGGTCATGGCAGACTCTTCTCTATGCACAGCTTTTTTTTTTTTTTTTTTTTTTCTTATTGTTTACTAATTAGAAATGCTCAGCGAAATGACTGAAAAGAAATTCTACAAAAAAAAAATGGAAATATTTCAGCAAAGAGTGATAAAAAGGCACCTCGAACATTTCTGTGCTTCAAAATTTTCCTCTAAATATGGCGATTAAAGTTGCTCGAAGAATGAATGGAAAATTAATAATTCATTTTTGCACTTTGCAGTTAATGGATAAATAAATGATAGAAACTATCATCTACACTTTATGTAACAATTCGAACCAAACGAAATTATACACTACTAGGTGCGGTCGACTATCTGATTTGTCTTGCAATCGTTTTAGAATTGTTTGAAATAATTTGGACGTGTTAAAGAGGTCATTAATGGATTTAGAAGGTACATTGTAAGACTGGCTAGAGGAAAATCTATTAGGTATTGGATAGAGATACTCGAACGAAACCTCTCAATTTTAAAGCTAACAGTGTTGTCATCATACTCACATAGTTGACTCTAACACAGTGGGATAAGACTTGTTTTGATTTTATTTTATTTGGTTTGATTCGGTTTAAAGATAATTCGGCCTTTTTCATTAATGCCCTTTCTTTTTCCTGGTGGTTTAGGCCAATGTAGAGAACAGCAAGGCATCTTCAGAACCAGTAAGTTAGCTGCTATAGAAATGTCATTTTGTTCATTTATCATTGCACATTATAAGACTTTTACCATTTTTATCAGTGTATCCAGTTTGTTTAGTTCACATTGTTAACTTAGCATCATTGAGTCTTTTGCAAGCTTGTTTCTTCCTACTTAAATGCAGATCACCAGTTATATACGTCAATGAACTTTTCTTTTCGATCTATCCTTGAGTTCATTTTCTTTTTCTTTTTTTTTTTGCTTTTACTTTCAGTTAGAACAATGCTTCGTTCAACAACCCCGCCGGGTTGGTTTTTTGATGAATGAGGGGTTAGTTAATCTCCAGGATAGAGAGCTGATGTAAACTGAGTGGCTCGTGATGGTTTAAGGCGCCATACTTCGATCACTCGAAAGACAGACTTATCTCTGTTTATCATATTCCGAGATTCTCTTTGCAACTCTTTTTGGCTTCAATGTAATTCATTAAAAATGTTAAATATAACATTGTAGTGAAAATATATAGGGATGTAGTAAAGTAAGATACCGAGGCCTGCAATTTATTTACACAATGAAGTTGTAATGAAATGGCATTCTTGTTTTCAAGCAGTGGTTCGAGAAAAAGATGTCTGCTGGGAATATGCCGAAAAGTTAGATGGAAACAAGGTGAGATGTAAGTTCTGCTATAGAGTTTTGAATGGTGGCATTAGTAGATTGAAGCATCATTTGTCTAGACTTCCCAGTAAAGGTGTGAATCCATGTACCAAAGTAAGAGATGATGTGACTGAGAGAGTTAGGGCTATAATAGCATCGAAAGACGAAGGCAAGGAAGTTCCTAATGCTAAAAGGCAAAAGCTAATAGAAGCCAAATCACCTATAAATACCTCTGCAGTCAAACCTTTAATGACTGTGGAAGCACCATCCCCAATTGCGAAAATTTTCCCCTCAATCACGAAGACAAGTTCTTATCCTGCAAATGACCAAGAAAATGCAGAGAGAAGTATTGCTTTGTTCTTCTTCGAAAATAAACTGGACTTCAGTGTGGCTCGTTCTCCATCTTATCAGTTAATGCTTGACGCAGTGGGAAAGTGCGGCAGTGGATTTGTGGCACCCTCTGCTGAAACGCTAAAAACTACATGGTTGGAAAGGATCAAGTCGGAAGTAAGTTTACAATCAAAAGACATTGAGAAAGAGTGGGCCATGACAGGTTGTACCATAATTGCAGAAACATGGACAGACAACAAGTCAAGAGCTGTGATCAATTTCTTAGTTTCGTCGCCTTCCAGGACATTTTTCCACAAATCAGTAGATGCGTCTTCGTATTATAAGAATGTAAAATGCCTATCTGATCTGTTTGACTCTGTCATTCAAGAATTTGGTGCAGAAAATGTCGTGCAGATAATAGCGGACAGCACTCTTATCTCCTCTGGTGTGTTGAGCCATATCTTGCAGACTTATGGGACTATATTTGTCACCCCGTGTGCTTCACTATGTCTGAATGCAATCTTGGATGAGTTCTCCAAGGTTGATTGGGTTAGCAGATGTATCTTGCAGGCGCAAGCTATCTCAAAGTTCATCTACAATAATTCAACGATTCTTGAGGTGATGAAGAAGTTCACTGGAGGACAAGAGATCATTAGGACTGGTGTCACAAAACCTGTTTCCAACTTCCTATCTTTGCAATCTATGTTAAAACAGAGGTCTAGACTGAAACATATGTTTAACAGCCCTGAGTTCTCTACAAATTCCACCTTTGCGAGTAAACCTCAAAGTATAACTGTCAGCAATCTTGAAGACAATGATTTTTGGAGGACAGTTGAGGAATGCGTTGCTGTTTCCGAACCCTTTCTGAAAGTGATGAGGGAAGTCTCTGGAGGGAGGCCTGCAGTGGGGTTTATATATGAATTAATGACCAGAGCAAAAGAGTCAATACGGACTTACTACATTATGGATGAGGTTAAATGCAAGACCTTTTTGGACATAGTAGATAAGAAGTGGCAGAACAACCTCCATTCACCTTTACATTCAGCAGCAGCATTTTTAAATCCTGGCATCCAGTATAATCCAGAAATTAAGTTCCTCACTTCGATAAAGGAAGATTTTTTCCGAGTCCTGGAGAAACTACTTCCAACACCTGAAATAAGACGGGACATCCCCAATCAAATCCTTTCTTTTACGAGGGCAGCAGGAATGTTTGGTTGTACCCTTGCAAAGGAGGCAATTGATACTGTTTCACCTGGTAACTATAATGTTTCTCTTTGTTTACTTATGTTCAAGGCTTTTCTATGGATAAGGTGTCTGCTTCCATGTAATGACCCTGAGAACATGAAGATTCTGTTACTACAGCAGGATATAAACTAAAGAAAGCATGAAATAGGACGTGAGATCAAAATTAGCTCTACTAAACTCTTGGTGGCCCATGCTGCCACAAATTCTACGGTTTCATGTCCCCATAAAGACAGATTTGTTGGACTGGAATTTAGCTATGATGCTGGTGCTCATTGACTGGACTATTAGTGAACCTGTTTTTCTCTTCCCACTTTTATTTTCCTTACCGTACCTCTTGAGCAGTGTACGGAGTGACACAGAACTTTAGACGAGCTGATATATCTGGATGTAATGTGTTTGAATGTATGCATACTTGCAAGATTCCTCGTGTAATTGTCTTTTTGACTAAAAAGTGATTGTTGGATACTAATGTATGAAATTCAATTGCAGGGATTTGGTGGGAACAATATGGTGATGCTGCTCCAGTGTTGCAACGCGTCGCCATTCGAATACTCAGCCAAGTCTGCAGCAGTTTTACTTATGAGAGGCACTGGAGCACATTTCAGCAAATTTACTCCGAAAAGCGCAATAAGATCGACAAGGAAACACTAAATGATCTTGTTTATATTAACTACAATCTCAAGTTGGCAAGAACTTTGACATCCAAGTCTGCAGAGGCTGATCCCCTTCAACTAGATGACATAGATATGACTTCTGAGTGGGTGGAGGAGACAGAACATCCTAGCCCCACTCAGTGGCTCGATCGGTTTAATCCTGCTCTGGATGGGAATGACTTGAACACAAGACAATTCGGTGCTTCTATGTTTGGTACAAATGATCACATATTTGGTTTGTAATCATGCAATGGCCTCTTGTTGTTCTTGTATAATGTAACATACCATATTGTCATAGTGTTAGCTTGTAGTCTCTAGTTGTTTTGAATGATAGCCTTTAAGTGTACGAAAAATTCTCTCATCCGACAATGTCAAATGGTACAGTACTCAGTGGGAGGTAAGCTCCATTGAGTGCGAGGGTGAGCCCTACCACCGGTTGGTGTACGTATGCATGCTACACAGAAAGTACACTTGTTTTTGGCGGGAGTTGATTTATGCATTCCATATTATACATTTTGCGATCCACTCACTTCTTTACGAATGTAGAAATGAGAATCAAGAATGATTTTATCTTTCACATGTATTCACCATTAGTGTCACAAACCGAATATATGTTTTGTCAATCAAAATGCTTTTACAATTCTATACGGGTATTGTTCACCATAACTGTACTACTTGGAAAGGTACAACTTCCCACTACAATAGCTCAACAGCCAATATACTTTCCATTTTATCACTAAGATGGATTATTGAGGAAATGAGCCAAAGCCTTGTCTGTATCGTTGTCGTACATAAATAAGGCTTCTGCAACACTATTTGATGAAAATCCCATTTCCTTTAAGAGGGTATAGCCATTGACGAATTCCCTAACCTGAGATGAAAATAAGCTAAAGTTGTAAGTAAATGTGAAGACAATGCATCATCTAGTACATTTTTTAAGTTTCTGAAATATTCGAATTGATAAGAAGGGGGGGGGGGTGGGTTTGGTGTAAAATAAGTTTAACGCGTTTAATATTTTTCTACCAGCATTGTTACTAAAGAAAACTAGACAAGAAAATACCTTGGTCGGGTTGTCTCCATAATTTGCAACTGCAATAGGCACAGCCTCTCTGTTGAGACCTGATGCTATATACTTGCTCACCATTGGATCTGTGGTGGTACCCTGCATCAAAGTCAAGTGAAATGTTTTTGCAGTATTAACAAAACTAATTACTTATCTAGACAGGGTATAACAAATAAAAAAGAAGGGTGGGGGGACCTTTCTGCTAACATTTGAATAAACCACTCTATTTTCGATCTTGAAAGCAATAAGAAAAATAAACAAGGTCCATGAGAAACAGAAACCATGTAAGTTAAGTCAAGCCAACCCCACAAAAATAATTCACTGTTCTACATCTTATCTAAATGTAGGGTCAGAGGATAATTAGTTCTAATAGGTCCATATTTGCCTCACACTGGAAAACTGAAATTCTTGTGCATATGAATTTGGTTACTTATAGATAACAGCAACGTCAAACATGATGGAAAGCAACATTACTACTCCTGGAATTGTCCATGGTACTTGGCAACCATGATATAGTAGTACTAAAAGGATCCTGACAATTATGGATTCCTTGGATGATCATAAGCTACTTTTGCCATCATGCAGTCACAGTCAACCTTCCTGAAGAATAAGCCCCAATATTCATATTGTACAGACATAAATTCATGGCGAGCAATGGGTTAACGGTAAAAATACATCGGGCTAACGGTAAAAGCACCTCTATAAATTATATTTGTTCCAATGGTTCAGTTCAAGATTTAAGGCCCTAGTATTTCCTAAAACGCTTCTACATTCACCATTAACTGCAAATGAGAACTTTCCACCTTAACAGTTATGTGCATGAAAACAAAACTAACGACTAGCTCTCAGATAAAAATTATAAGATATGCAAGTGACACAAAAATACATACTAACCAAGGAAGGTGTTGTATTTGGCTTAGACGGAAGGTTTTCCAGGCCCAACAATCTGCTCCAGTTTGGGCTTTCTTTCTCTGCTTCTGCCAAAATCTTCCTCTCAAGATCAAAATCAAAATGGAAGTTGCTTCTAGGAATATCACCAATTGGGGACAGTTGAGGCTACAAAGTGGCAGACACAAAAAAAAAAAGCAATGTTAACGTTCCGTTTTGACAACTAATTGGCAAATATATGCAGTTCTGCTTGTTTAAGATGAAACAATGTTAACAAAACCATCATCAGTCAGATTATCAAACAATTTATAGTTCATAATTCATACAGATATATCCTCACTTATTCCACATCAAGAGAAATATTAGGTGGAGAGGTCACATGACCATAAGTTCCATGGAAAGTGTATATACATGGCTCCAGTGATCAAGATGGAGTAGGAGCAGGTCTTGTTTTTGTCTTTCATAACGTTCTGTTTTCTTAGAATCCGTAATTCCAAATTAGAAAATCATAAAACTCAACTATATAGTTATGTGTATGTACTCCTCAATTATGCAACGATGGCGAGAAAGAAGTAAACCATGAAAAGTAAGAAGACCAACTATTAAGCTAGGCAAGATAGATGCTCCAAAGATCCATCAAATAACAGCATTTCATATCATCATACTGTGCCTTTTGAAATTTCAATTCCAATTCTTGATAATGAACGAAGATAATAACTTGTCATTGTCTGAAGAAAAGCTACAACTTTTACTCTTTTTAAAAAAAATAAAAAAACTCAAACCGAAAATAGGGCTATCTTTAAAAACTGAAAGACTAATAACCAACCAATCCATTTGATTGCTGATCCATATATATATACACACACACACACACACACACACATATTGCTTAATGAAGAATCAAGATTCAACTAGCATTGCTAAACTATTGCAATCATATATACCGCTAAATTATCATTTGCCTACTAAATTTTATCGTACCGGAGGTGTGATACGATACTCTGGCTTTATAGCAACCCTAATTCCAATTCCAGCTGCAAATTCAACAAAACAAAAATAAAAATTAAAGCAATCAGTATAATTGTTTGTAAAGAAATAATAATCACATATGTATGTGTAGAAACTTACAAGTAGAAGTAGAGGAGGGAGGCGGCGTGTGATGAAAAGAGGGGTGGCGGCCGGCGAGAGGGTTGACCGAAGGAGGGGCGTTGTGTGCAGAGGGTTGACCGACCTTCGGGTAGAGAGAGGAGGCATGAGCTTGTCCGTACATCGATGAAGATGACAGCGGCAGCGGTGGTGACGCGGTGGTTTGCGGTCGGTACATCGGTACTTGTCCGTTGTATGGTGGGCCCGGTTTGTTCCTGTAATCGTACTCCATTTTTTTACTTTTGCTTTTTATTTAATTTTTCAATTCTTTTAATTCTCATCTGAGAGGTGGGAGTGGGAAGAAGTAATGCAGTTTTTGGAGTCTTTGGACTTGTTCATCAAAGCATAGTCAAAAGCCCACAATTCTGCCACCACGATGATTCTCGTTTTAAATATAAATATTTTGAGATTAATTTTTAGGGCGAACAATAATAAAGAAAAAAAAAAAATTAAAGCGCAATAATATTGACGTACTTGATTGACGAAAACTAAGCGACAACACGTGTGTCTAGAACAAAGAATAATACATTATATGAGTAATTTTGATGATAGTTTATAGAAGCTCAATTTGATCCTTTAATAACTAAAACAATGCTTGCGTAATGGCATAGCAAAATATTGAGGATGTTAATTAATTTCATGTAATAAAGTAATTTTCTATGATAAAATAATACGTAACAGATGTTATTATATAATTATAATAACACTTCTCTTTTTCACATCCTTCTTTCCTCTTTGGAGAAGTGAAAGCCTTTTAGATCAATATTTTCCATTTTTTTCTTTTATTTTGCTTTGATGACATCTTTATGTAGAACATTCAACTAATTTAGAACACATGAGAGCCTACGAGACTTCTAATACCAAAGTCATTAACAATATATGGGTAACAAATCTCTTGAATTCGATATATTTAGTGTCACCATTTTAGATAACATAAAAAATTTGTCCCAAAGATTGTAGAAAAAATAATTTTTATTTTCTCTTTTTTTTGCAGTTACTTTTAACTTGTCTCTAAAATATATGTATAAATTATTATAAGAGTGTTGTAAATTAATTGCAAAATACAACAATAGTATTGAGAGAGAACTGAAACTGTTATTGATTTCTGAATTATTTACATTTCAATTATACTTCTCTATTTATAGAGTTTCAGAAGCTAGTAGCTGATGACTGCAAGCTGCTTACACTGCTGCTTGTAAGCTGCTGATGACTGCAAGCTGCTTACACTGCTGCTTGTAAGTTGCTTAGTAGCTGGTGACTGCAAGCTGCTTACGCTGCTACTTGTAAGCTGCTTAGTAGTTGGTGATTGTAAGTTGCTTACGCTGCTACTTGTAAGCTGCTTAGATTGATAGTGAATATCTACCAATCGATATTTCATAACACTCCCCCTTGGATATTCATTATAAAAATATGTATCATTAAAATCTCGTCAAGAAAACCCAGCGGGATAAAAACTTGACTAAGGAAAAAAAGTACATTATCTTTATGAAAAATACTATTGCATTTGGCTTACCTCGTTAAAACCTTACCAGGAAAAATCCAGTTGCGATAAAAACCTTGGTGAAGGAAAAAGAGTACAATGCATAAATAGCCTATCCCCCTCATGATGACAAATCTTTCAGGCGGCGCATTCCACGTCTTTGTACATGTGATTTGAAGATCGTTGGCGGTAATACTTTAGTGAATAAATCTGTTGGATTTTGACTCGACTGTACTTGTTGAATATCAATTATTCCGCTTGTTTGGAGCTCATGTGTGTAGAAGAATTTCGGTGATATATGCTTTGTTTTATCACTTTTTATATAGCGACCTTTGATTTGTGTGATACATGTTGTGTTATCTTCATATAGTGTGGTTGGTCGGTCTTTGTCGGAGAGTAATCCACATGATTCTTGGATATGTTGGATGACCGATTTCAACCAAACACATTCTCGGCTAGCTTCATGAATGGCTAAAATTTCAGCATGATTTGAGGAAGTAGTAGTCATTGTTTGCTTCATGAACCGCCATGATATAGCAGTATCACCAAAATGGAAAACGTAACCTGTTTGTGATCTTGCCTTATGAGGGTCTGATAGATAACCAGCATCAGCATGACCAACTAATGAAGATCTTGATTGTCTCGAATAGAATAAACCCATATCTGGTGTTCCACATAAATAGCGAAATATGTGTTTAATTCCTTCCCAGTGCTTGTGAGTTGGAGTCGCACTATACGTGGCTAATAAGCTAACAGGAAAAACAATATCTGGCCTTGTATTATTAGCTAGGTACATTAATGCGCCAATGACACTAAGATAAGGTGCTTCGGGACTAAGTAACTTTTCTCCATCTTCGCGAGGGCGAAAAGGATCTTTTGTCACATCAAGTGGCCTAACAACCATCGGAGTCGTTAGTGGATGAGCTTTATCCATGTAAAATCTTTTAAGAATCTTATTCGTATAAGCCGATTGATGGAGAAAAATTCCTTCTGAAAAATGCTCAATTTGAAGACCAAAACAAAACTTCGTTTGTCTTAGATCTTTCATTTCAAATTCTTTCTTTAGATATGCAGCAGTTTTGTTGAGCTCTTCAGGAGTTCCAACAAGGTTAAGATCATCAACATATACTGCAATAATTGCAAATCCAGTTATTGATTTTTTAATGAAAATACATAGACAAACGGGATTATTGATATACCCTTCTCTAGATAAGTAATCACTTAAACGATTGTACCACATACGACCAGATTGTTTTAATCTATACAGGGATCGTTGTAGTTTAAGTGAATACATATGACGGGGTTTCACTTTATTTGCTTCTGGCAAATGAATTCCTTCAGGGATTTTCATATATATGTCACTGTCAAGTGATCCATATAAATATGTTGTAACAACATCCATTAAGCGCATTTCCAAATTAGTCTGAGCAGCAAGACTAATTAGGAAGTGAAATGTGATTGCATCCATTACCGGCGAATATGTTTCCTCATAATCAATGTTAGGTCTTTGTGAGAAACCTTGAGCTACAAGTCGAGCTTTATATCTCACAATTTCATTTACTGCATTTCGCTTGCATACAAATACCCATTTGTATCCAACAGGTTTTGTATCTGCAGCTGTTTGGAGTGTTTGGACTACAGGTCCAAACACCTTGCGCTTTTCTAACGAGCTGAGCTATGCTCGTATAACTTCTTTCCACTTTGGCCAATCATTTCTTTGTCGACATTTTTCTACACTCTGTGGTTCAGGATCCTCATCATTTATTTAAGTGCTACCGTAAAAGCAAAACTATCATTCAGAATAGTTTCCGTTCGATTCCATGTCTTTCCGGTAGTTACATAGTTTATAGAAATTTCTTCATTTCCATGTACCTCAGTCTCTTCAGGGACCGATTATGTTTCAATCTCTTCAGGGATTGTGCATTTACCAACATCTGTTGGTTCTACCATTTTTGTCGTGCATCTCGATAGTATAGAATCTTCCAGATTCATTTGACCTGTATCCTCCCCATGTGTCCTCCTTTTCCAGGGTACAGTATCTTTTGCACTGATAGGTTTACCACACTTCTGGCGTGCCTTAGATATATTTGCTGTTGTGCTTACAATATGTCCTACTGGGACATCAATTCGTGCCAGCACATTCATGGCAGGTATATGTGATTTTATAATATTCTTTGTGTCTATAAATGCATCTGGTAGATTATTTGCAATATTCTGCAAATGAATGGTCCTTTGAACTTCAAGTTCATATTATTTAGTTATTGGATCCAAATGCGACAATGATGACGCATTCCAAGATATGTCACGCTGTATTTCTAATTGCGATTTTTCTCACCCTAATGATGGGAAGAGAGTCTCATTAAAGTGACAATCTGCAAAACGTGCTCTAAACAGATCACCTATAAGGGATTCAATATATCGAATAATAGATGGAGAATCAAATCCAACATAAATTCCAAGTTGCCTTTGTGGTCCTATTTTACTACGTTGTGTTAGTACTATTGGAACTAGTACCACACAACCAAAACACGTAAATGAGAAATATTCGGTGGATGGTCATGCACAAGTTGTAAAGGAGAATATTTATGATATGTTGTAGGTCTTATACGAATCAATGCATCAGCATGTAGAATGGCATGCCCCCAAGCTGATATAGGGAGTTTAGATCTCATAAGTAAAGGTTTTACAATTAATTGAAGTCGGTTGATAAATGATTCAACTAAACCATTTTGAGTATGCACATGAGGGACATGATGTTCAATCTCAACTCCAATAGACATGCAATAATCATAAAATGCTTTAGATGAAAACTCAACAGCATTATCAAGGCGAATTGTTTTAATAGGATGATCAGGAAATTGTTACCTCAATCGGATTATCAAAGCGAGAAGTCTAGCAAATGCATGATTTCTAGAAGAAAGTAGACAAACATGTGACCATCTAGTTGATGCATCTATAAGACCCATGAAATAATAAAATGGTCCACAGGGTGGATGAAAAGGTCCACAAATATCTCCTTGAATTCGATCCAAGAATTTAGGGGCCTCAAAAGCAACGTTGGTTGGAGATGGTCTCACAATTAATTTGCCTTGAGAACATGCGACACATGGATAATTACTTGGCAAAAGAATCTATTGGTTCATTAAAGAATGCCCAAGCGAGTTCTCAATTATTCGACGCATCACTGTTGTCCCTGGATGACCAAGGCTATCATGCCAAAGCATGAAAGTATTAGGATCATCATACATTTGTTTTTGTACTCCATGTGCTTTAACCACTCGTATAGTTGTTTGGTATAATCTAGAGCAAAGAGCATGAGGTTTTTCTAATACATGCTTCTGGCATGAATTCAAAGAAGTGATATAAAGATACTATTTATCACCTTCATTTGCAGTTTCAATATGATATCCATTCCGACGAATATCTTTAAAACTTAGCAAATTTCTTCTGGATTTGATTGAATACAATGCACTAGCAATGACAAATTTTGTACAATTAGGTAACTTGAAATGAGCTCTTCCAGAGCCCTCTATCAGATTGGTAGAACCAGAAATGGTAAATACATTAGTTGAGGTATCTAGTAAAGTGACAAAATACGTTTTATCACGTAGTATAGTATGTGTTGTTGCACTATCTACCTGACATATATCTTCATCTTTCATCTTGAGATCTAATGATATCATAAACAAAAATTATGTCTTTAAAAATTTGTAATTTGCAACAAACATATTTATTATCAAACATAAATTTTACATAAGGTGGAAATCAAAAACAACAACTTAAATTTAAAACGATAACATAACTAACAGCCCTTTTAAACAACTTAACTTAAAACAAAAACATAACTAATAGTACTTTTAATCGGTTCGAACATTTCCATCCCCGATTAAATGTTCTATGCTGCCATTAGAGTCAGTGAAAAAATCACTGACATCTAAATATGTAGAGACCTCTGGTTCAATATAATTAATACAATTTGTCTCAGCTATTTTCTCATTTCCTTTTCTTGATGCTTTGTAAAGATCAACCAAATGTTTTTGCGCACGACAGTTACGTGACCAATGACCAGTCCCTCCACATCTGTAACATATGTCATTGTTATGGGGAGACTTATTTCAGTGATCTTCTCTTTGTCACGTTTTTCCTCATTATTCCACTTCTAGTGGTAATGTTTGTTTTTCTTGATAATATTTGGATCATCCCGAAACCAAGTATTATTTCGACCACGACCACGACGATGTCCTTGTCCTCGGCCATGGCCACGGCCCCGTCGAATACTGTGTTCAATTGTTGCATTCACTTTTGGAACTGCAACTCCATTTACTTCTGGGAGTGGGGCCATGCCAACTGGACGTAATTGATGATTCTGCATCAAAAGCGCATTATTTTGTTCAGCAACAAGAAGACATGATATCAACTCATAATATTTTGCAAATCTACATTCACGGTATTGCTGCTGCAGAAGCATATTCGTGGCATAAAACGTAGAAAATGTCTTTTCTAACATGTCTTGTTCAGTGATAGTTTCTCCACATAATTTCAGTTGAGAACTGATTTTGAACAACGCGGAGTTATACTCACTGACATATCTATAATCTTGCAACCTCAGGTGCATCCAGTCATAACGAGCTCTTGGAAGAATCACAGTTTTTTTGGTGATCATACCTTTCATTCAGATTCTTTCAAAGTGTAAAGGGATTTTTGATAGTAAGATATTCAGTCTTCAATCCTTCATGGATGTGATGACGAATGAATATCAAAGATTTTGCACAATCCTGCTGGGATGCGCTTTTATTTTCTTTAATTGTTTCCTCAAGATTTCTTGCATCAAGATGTATCTCGGCATCAAGAACCCAAGATAGAAATTGTGATACCCCGAACCTGGCATGTATTCAATAGCATTTAAAGTTATTTAAATTGCATTTTATTGACCTTTCACCTTCTTTGACCAAACTAGTTGACTTTTCATCTACATTGACCAACTAGGACAAGGTGGGAATTTTTGAAATGTTTAATAAAAGGCAAACTTGGGATTAGAAATAAAAAAATGCAATGTTAAGTTAGTCAAATTTTGGGTCAACTTTGGAATTAAATCTGAACCAATTGGGGAAGAGTTAGGTAGCAAATTATATATGGTTGGAAAGCTCTATGAGTCTAGTTTCTGAGGCTTCAAACCGTTCGTGAATTGGAGTTTTCTAGAAGAAGTTATGGCCATTTTCGTAAGGTCACGCATAGCTATTTTGGTTTAGCGGGTTGACCGGATCTTTGACCTTTGACTTCTTGTCATTTTTTTCCCTAAATAAGTAGAATGCAAACGCAAAAACAGAGAAGAAAGGCTTGAAGCCATGAGGAAAAGAAAAAGAAAAAGAAAGAAAAAAATTTCAAAACAAATCATCAAATCTTCGTGTGAGCTTGCACGGGGTGGTTTCCGAGGCATCCTACGAGGTTTCCCTAGCGTCTAGGAGCGTCTAAGGTGAGGGTTTCATCGTTATTTGCGCATTTGAAAATGTTGAACATAAACTTTAATTTTTGTGATTTAATCGTAGGTTGTTATTTTGTCTGTTTCATTGCTTAAAGTATGTTCCCTAGCAATCGTAGAACACGTATTTATAGCTTTTTAACATTTTTTGCGGTTGAATATTGAAATTGAAATATAAATTGTTAGTTGAATAGTATTTTGTGAATAGTAAACCCTTGAAATGATAAAGTTGCGTTGTTATGCTGTCTGTTGATGTGAAAAGGTGCTAGGTATGCTAGAATGCCTAAATGCATGATTTGTTTAGGTTGCGTAATGGAAAAAATGAGAAAAATGCCTTGGTGGAAGTCGGGGTCATTTAGGTCGAGTTTAGCATTTTCTCGTTTTGCGTGATGACATTGTTTCGGGAGGCCATAGAAGCACTTTTGGTGCGATTATGGCGTTGGTTGGGTGTTTCGTTAGTATAGTTATAGTTCAAACGAGCAAAGAGAGAAATCGGGACTTTGCGTGAATTCCAGGGTTAAGTAGGGTTTCGGGGTCTTTAGACGTGCCTTATAGTGACCTAGGAGGATTTGTGAAGTCGATTTTCAAAACTCGTGACTCGTTTGAAAGTAGTAGAGTTGGGAAGGTGGGGGTCAGTTTCATGATTTTGTGTGTTTTTATAGAATATTGCTTATAAAATGCTTATATTACTTATAGAATGCTTATGTTGCCTATAGAATGCTTATAATGCCTATAGAATACTTGTTATTGCTTGATAATGTTAGTTGGTGTTGTTCTTGTTACTTGTTTGATTGTAAATGCTTGTTAATGCTTATTACGCTTGTTAGAGTTGATTATTGATTGAAATGTTTAACAATTGTTGATAATGCTTGATATCTCGTTTATCTCCTCTATTCTGTATTGTTGTGCTATCGCTCGTTTATCGCCTTGTATCAAGTCTTGCATTGCATAGTGTCAGCGCGTGAGTGATGGGCCTCTCTGGGTAGCCTCGGGTTGCCAGTGTTGGTTGCTCTAGCTCCGTAGCTATTCCCTCTTCTCGCTTGGGTTGCCTCCCAGGGAGATTTGGGTCGTAGATTGATGGATACTTCCGGGGTATTCCAAACTGGTGTTATAAGGTGGTTGCGCGCTTATTGTCATCGTTGTCAACATCAAGCTCGAGATTGATATATCGCTCGTGAAATGGTACATTGCTCGTATGAGTGAACCATAGCCTTCAGAGTGTGGTATAGCTTTGAATGGTTGTGTTAATGCTTTCAGTAATTGCTTATTGTATTGATTGTTTGTCTTGATTGCTTATTTATCAGTTATATTGCTTAACTGTCTTATTTGTATTGCACGACTTTCTTTCTCTCCAATTCGATATCTATCTCGCCCTCACTGAGTATACGTGTTGTGTATACTCACTTCTCACCACCACATTTTAGGAGCTGTCATGTTAGCTGGAAAGTTCGTGATTTCGTGAAAGTTCATTGCCTGAAGAGTTGTCTTGCGTGCCTATGTGGCTTGAGTGTCGAAGTTTGTAAAGATGTATGTTCATATGTTGTTTGTATTTATTGTCAAAAGAAATGTAATTTAAATTTAGCTAAGTAGCTGAGGTGAATTGATAAGCTAGTTTATGTAATCAGTTAGCATAGCTTAACTTCAATGCATGTCTGTAATGTCCAAAGGAAAAGAGTTAGAATGGCATGATAGTTTATTTTATGCAGTAGCTTAGTATGGTTTAACCGTCTAGTTCGAATGTACTTGTCAAAAATGAAAAGAGATAGGTTAGCTTTTAAATTGGAAATGTATGTATACTTGCTGAGTTTAAATTGTTGAGAACCGAGGCTCGGATGGCCTTGAGGTGGTTTTGAATGTTTGGACATGGTATTGGTCCACTTATATGCTATCGCAGGTTTTACATTTCGCCTAGAAACAGGGGAGACTCCGTCCGTTTTTCCTGAAAATTATGCCCGGGTTTGGTTTAGGTTGTGATTAGATCGATTGATAGAACTCCCGGTCTCGAGAGGGATCGGGGTGTTACAGAAATTTTTTTCCAGAGATATCAAGGACAACAAATTCATGTTTTGCAATGTTTTCCATATCAAATATAATTTGAAATACAGAAAGATTATTCATACATTGCCAAACCAAAGTATGTAGAGTCTCGTGCTGATAACGTGTTGTAAATTAATTGCAAAAGACAACAATAGTATAGAGAGAGAACTGAAACTGTTATTGATTTCTGAATTATTTACATTTCAATTATACTTCTCTATTTATAGAGTTTCAAAAGCTAGTAGCTGATGACTGCAAGCTGCTTACGCTGCTGCTTGTAAGCTGCTTAGTAGCTGGTGACTACAACCTGCTTACGCTGCTACTTATAAGCTGCTTAGTAGTTGGTGACTGTAAGTTGCTTACGCTACTACTTGTAAGCTGCTTAAATTGATAGTGAATATCCACCAATCGATATTTCATAACAAGGAGACAATTGTATGAACTGGAAAGCTACAATCAATGCAAGCTACAAAAGGCACCTATTAGCCCATAAATATATATCTAGCCTCTGAAGCTAATATCTCCACTTGAGAGGGATTTATATTGGGCCTTTTGATGGCATGCCTAATTCGATTAGTTGCTGAAGAAGATATAGAGCCTTGTTGTTATTAGCTCTCTATCAAATTGCTAAATTATTATATATTTCTAGTAAAGAGATCTAATTCTTAAATTTCTCCAAATAGGTCGATTAAAGGACCAGCTTAATTTAGTTTAAATCTGCTAAAGTTATATTTGAAGAATCATTAATAAAGATCTAGTCACTGTTGAATATCATTTAGTCACCATGTTCCTTTTGCAAGATCAAGTCTTAGATGAGGTAAATCAAATAGGGAAAAGGGGTAAATGTTGGCGATTATAACCCTCTGATCTGTTAGCTATTGATCCGCATAGAATTCTATACCATACTTTGTTACAAAAGCCTATTTCCTGCTCATTAATGATCTCACCTTCTGTTCAATGGCTTCCCACTTTACAAATTTGTTTTACTAATATGGGCATAGATTTAGTGATTTTTTGTTAAAAGAGATGATCAGATCAAATCGAATTAGTCAATTTCAATTAAGTTGACCATAAATCCACAGTTATTTCTCTGCATCATTGGACCATCTATGTGGCCAAAATCATGAGAGTACTACAATCAACTCCACTACAGTAGCACCAAATAAATTAAGAGCTTAATCTCTATATGCCTTTAAAAGGTTCAAACATGCGCTTTGTCGATAATTCGCCCACTCCTTTCGTCACATAAGTAATCCCTTGGCGGCTGGTCGTTGTTGGCATTTTGTAGCCTTGATCTCTTTTGAGATAGTTTCTGTTGAATTGTAGAGATTAACAGCTGTACAAATCTATAATAGTCAAGCTTGTTGACTATTAGAGATTACAGAGGATTGTGAGGGATTGCTAGGATTAGACTGAGGGATTTAAATTATTTATAAATATCTTGTAAATTTTTAATCAGTCATATAATGAAAAAAACCATTTCATTAGTTTTGAAGATGGTATCAGAGCGGTATACGATTATTTGAATATCAAACTTAGAAAAAATAATCTCAGAAATCCCAAAGATATCCAAAAAAAAAAAGAACATATCAGTCTTTGACTAACTCAAACCCAAACCCAAACCCAAAATCAAATTCATCCATAAATCAAAAAAAAAAACTCATATTCAAATCCAAATACTCATAATCAAAACCAACGAAAAAAAATAATACTCTCAAAGCCAAAGTCGAGAAATAAGCCCGTTCAGTCGCCAAAATTGTCGTGCCTCTTGCTGCCTTCCATTGTGACTCATGTCTGTGTGAGTCCTTTTTTTATGTGTGTATGTGTGTGATATTGAAAGTATCTAGTGTGTGTGATGTTAAAACTCTCCTAATACTCAATTTTGAAGATATCTGCATCTGCAAATATCAGCACACGACACATAAGATGCCAACCATAAGAAAATTGGCTTAATGATAAAAGAAAACATAATTATGAGATGTCCCCGCATGTTTTTTACCTTTGCTTTTCATTTTTTTTTCTTCACATGAGAATGTTTTGGATCTCAAATGTTTTGTTTGTTTTCTAACTTGGACAAAAAACTAGCGGGCCAAGTGAGATCATTCCTGTTTTATTTTGCTTTCTTGTTCTTTCTCTGAACATTTAAGAAAGGTGAAAGCAAAAAAAAAAAAAAGGCTTTGTGGTAAAAGTATAATAAGGTGTTTTATTGTGAAGACTAAATTATTTTTTTATGTTAAAGTTTTTTAAAAAATGAGTGAAACATCTGGGATTAAATATGTTCCAGTTATAGTTCAATCCGAATGAGTTTTTAATGCAGGAATCACTCTTACCGAATCCAATTATGACATATGGTCTCAGCTCATAGAAATGCATACTGTTGAAAGGGACAAGAGCTCATACATTCATGGTAAGAATAAACAACTTATAGAATCTGATGAAGGTTATGAAAAATGGTATACTGAAAATCAAAAGGTCAAACGGTGGCTACTAATGTCGATTTCTCCAGAAATCATGAGGCGTTATTTACGATTACCTACAACCTATGATATTTGGACTACCTTTTCAAAAGCCTTTTATGATTGTAGTAATGAATTACAAGTATTTACTCTGAATCAAAAACCATTTTATGCAAAACAAGCTGGGCGAATTCTCTCTGTGTATTATGGAGAACTGACATAAATTTTTCAAGAATTATATCATCGTGATACGGTGGTTATAAAAGATCCAAATGATGTCAAATCCTACCACAAGACTATTGAGCGACTAAGATTACATATATTGCTCGTTGGATTGGATGAAGATTTTGATTTAATCAGATGAGAGATTTTGCGTAGAGACCCAATACCAAATCTAAATGGATGTTACTTTTTGGTTCGACGAGAAGTTGTTCGTCGTACCACCCTCAAAGGTAATTTCGATACATCTGAAGCTAGTGCCATGGTTGCTCGGACCCTATCTAATCATAGTCAACAAGATCGTGCTCGACCCAACAATGGTAAACCACCCAGTGGTGTTGATAAGTCTTGTTACAAATGCACTCATTGCAATAAGACTAGTCATAACAAAAGTCATTGTTTTGAGATTGTGGTCTATCCAGAATGGTGGGATCCTAGTCGCGCAAAGAAAAATTAACCAAAGTTATCCATTGCAACTGTTTTTGATACAAAGATGGAATATAAAATTATTAACAACACCTCGACATTGGTAATCACTGCAATGGTCGTAAAGTTTTAAATATTTTTACATCTGTTTTGAATAGTGCATAGATAATTGATTCTGGTGCAACAGATCATATGACATATGATTATAGACAAGTCTCATCACTCAAACACTCGTCCTAAAAATTTATCTCTACTGCAAATGGAACTTCTACCTGATCGCGTTGTTTTGCGCTAAAAAATAGTGAGGTTATATGATTGAAATAGTACTTACCCCGAATTACCTCTAGTTGTGGCGAGTAGAGGGTCGATCCACAGAGATTGGGTTATCAAATTAAGTTAAGTCCTTAATTCAGAATTGTTTGACTATCTCTCGTCACAGATAAGTTTTAAGTCCAAAAGTCCAAAAGTCCAAAAGTACGGAAGTACGAAAAATTAAGTCCAAGAAATGTCCACAAAATGTCTAAAGATACGGTAGTAACAAGGTCCAAAAGTGAATTAATCAAAAGTACTAAATTAAAGAATCACAACACTCAAATCCAAAGGGTTAATGATTCGGGGTGGTTATAGCTCGGTATACGCAAGTACAAAGTTATTGATTCAGATTAAAAGTTAAGTCCTTCAGAAATAGGACTACAAGCTCCTACTACTTAAATGAGCCTTTAATTACGTAAGTGAGAAGATTAATTAATTAGCAAGACTAGATGTGTTGGTACAACCTAACGATATCCAATCTCTGAATTAATCTTTCACTTATATAACTTGGAGGTGTCGGTACAACCAAACTAGAATCCATCTGAGGTAGTCTCGTATTGCCACTGGTTTATATAACCGGGCATATATGTACTTTCAATTAAATATAACATAACTACAAGTATATGTATAATTAATCAAAAAATACTTAAAAACAAAAATACGAGACTTTAATAAATCTGAATCAAAACATATGTACAAGAATAACCTCACACGTACCACCCCGAATCTCGGGTTTAGTGTGTCATGATAAACTTTAAAGTACAAGAAATCATAACGAAAACTGAAATAAAAGAATACTTATCGTGTTGAACAGATTTCGGTAGACCGTTATGATGTCGGTATGTTGATAGCTCACTAGACCCTCCCTTCGGGATTAAAACTTTGCACAAAACTAAGAATAATAATTAAAACATTCAAAATTCACTTCACAAATACTAGACTAGCACAATCTATGCTAATAAGAGAAAAAATGGTACAAGAAAAATGAAATGAGGAAGGTGAATTTATAGAACAATTTTGGCACTATTCACGAGTACTATTCATGCCGTGATGTCATCATTGTGTTAGCATGACGTCAGCGCGTAGGTCATCATTGTGTCAGCATGACGTCATCGCCTAGGTCATCATTATGTCAGCGTGATGTCATCAAAATTTACTATTCACGCGCTGATTTTACTATTCATCTGTTGATCGTTGACTTTACTATTTATGCGTTGACTTTTACTATTCATGCTCAATCGGTCCCTGTTCACATGTTGACTTTTACTATTCACGCGTTGACCGTTGATTTTACTATTCATGCGTTGACCAAAAGTTGACCAAAGCTTCTTCAAGGTTTTTCAGCGTCCTGAATTCATTTTTGCACTCCGTTTGGCCAAATTCAATCTCGATTTGCTCATGTCAAAGTCGCTCGACCTTCCTCCTTTAGTATTGTGCTGAACTTCTTATTCAAGTATTGGCTTTTGTGGTCATTTTTGCTATTTATTCTTCAGAACCTATATTGCACTAAATTTGTGTAAAATATACAATTAAGCTTGAAATAATAATGCAATATACATGATTCAATGGGTTAAAATTACTAAAAATATGGATTTATCAACCTTCTCAAACCTATTCTTTGCTTGTCCTCAAGCAAAAACATTAAGTACTTCATATATTCAAAAATAGTAAATCCAAGCAGTCAATGTATTCATACAGTTAATATTTTATAAAACACCAGGTTAATTGTGAATTTGTCTTCTAAAAAATTTTACCCCAAGAAATTATTTTGTATCTAAAAGAAAAGAAACCAACTTAACTACAAAAAAAATCCTTTGAGCCTTTTTAAGCACTTGTAACTCAATTAAGAGGTAAGAAAATTAATCACGCAAAATTTGTAAAATCGAAAATATCTTCTATGGATAGTCATAAAATATTAAAACTCAACTACCTTCCAAATCATGTAGTACTCCGTTCGATTTTTTTTTAATTTTATATATATATATATATATATATAGATAGATGACTCGGATGATAGATGTTGGTTGACTCACTGATTTCTGAAATTTTGCCTTTCATTGATTGAATTGTATTTGGTGAAAGAAGGCTTGTCTGGCAGGATTTGTATTGATAGCTTTTTCATAACAAAAATGTTCAAAAATGATTAGAAGAAAACATTTGTTATGGATTTCTTTTCTGCCTCTTTTTGTTGAATCAACACTTTTGATATTTGAAAGATGTTGAGCGAGTCATCTACACATTTTTTTTTATTTTTTTTCAAAGGAGTATGCCGATCTTGAAAAATAAGTCAAATTTTAATAAAACATAACATCGCACATTGAAAACGCCTCAATCTACTCCTTTTTTTGATAATTAATCAAAAACCTCTAATTAAATCATGTGACGCTATTGGGATGTAATAATAGTTAACAAGGTTTCAAAAAAAATCTAGATACAAACTGAACTCTTAGCGGCTAATCAATTTTCCATTCCAAATTCATAGTTAATTCAAATATTTTATCAAAATCCACCATATTTCAACACTTGATTACTCAACTTTAATTATCTTGAATAAATGAAGCACGAAAAATGAAAATTGAAAATTTTAAAATTTCGGAAAATTTTTTTAGCAGGTGGTATCAACTATTTGTTCCTCCTCAAACTCGAACCTTACATTGGCCTCAATGTATGAAAGCGATACAATGCATTGCAAATTAAAAAGATAGATACAACCTGATAAAAAATCTAAGCATTGTTCCTCAAATGGTTCTGAAAAAAGATTTGCCATTAAAAACTCCAAACACCTATGAGGATAAAAACAAAAGTGATCCAAAATAAAATTTAAACTGAATGATATATACAATGTGGTTTCGCAAGGACGAAATTTTTTTATGGTTTTTTTTTTTTTTTGAACCGCAGGTGAGGGAGTTCAGACATTGGCCAGATCTACATCCCGAGTTTCAACAAATCGCCATCAAACATCTATACTCCATTTATTTGATTTTTGTGTTTTTTTTATATGCCAAATACAACATCAAAACAAAATTAGTGTAAAAACGAGGTAAATAACTACAATAAGATGACCATACTGAAAACAATAAAAATAAAACTCACATATTTTATTCATGAAAATGGAAACGGTACATTAACTTAACAAATACAACAATAAAACAACCTATATTATAAGCCTACTTCTTTCTCTTTTCCCAAGAACTGGGCAGTTCATGATGAACCAACCAAGCCAAATAAAGAAGAATCGCAATAATAACACCAAGAACCATAAGCAATGACTCATCTGCCGTGAGTCTTTTAAACAACACCATCTTCGTGGAAATTTTAACAAAAAAAACTGAAGACGAAGAAGTTTTGTGGGGAGAAAGGTAGGAGATGGCGGCGGCAAGGCAGAGATAAAAAAAAATAGTAGGGTTAGGGTTTTTAAAACCGTTCGGCCGCCCCTTTTTTTGTTTTTTTTTTCATAAAAAAAATAGTAGGGTTAGGGTTTTTAAAACCGTTCGGCCGCCCTTTTTTTGTTTTTTTGTTTTTTTTTTTCAAAAAAAAAAAAAAAACACAACTTATTACATAAGCCTAAAAACTAAAAATCTTTTCTTCCTTCGTGGATTCGTCTCATCCTAATCACAAGATAGATGATGAAGATGTACAAGAAGAAGAATAAGGCAAAAATGACCACAATAAGAAGCAAAACTGTAACACCCCGATCCCTCTCGAGACCGCGAGTTTTATCAATCAATCTATTCACAACCCAATTCCAAACACGGGCAAAATTTTCAGGAAAAACGGACGGAGTCTCCCCTGTTTCTAGGCGAAATGTAAAACATGTGACAGCATATAAGTGGACCAATACCATGTCCAAACATTCAACCACCTCAAGGCCATCCGAGCCTTGGTTCACAACAAGCAATCACAAGCAAATATACATTCATGCTTAGCAATTAAACTATACCAACCTATTGCATAAGTTAGATTATCATACCTTCCTAACTCTTTCTTTTGGACAATACAAACATGCATTGAAGTTAAGCTACATTAACTAGATACATAATCTAACTTATCAAACCACTTCAACAATCTAATGAAACTTAAATTACATTCCTTTTGACATTAAATACATATAATACATGAAAGCATACATCTTTACAACTTCGACAACTCAAGCCACATAGGCACGCAAGACAACTCTTCAAGCACGAGCTTTCACGAAATCACGAACTTTCCAACTAATATGACATTTCCTGAAATATGGTGGTGAGGAGTGAGTATACACAACACGTATACTCAGTGAGGGCGAGACAAATATCGAATTGGAGAGAAAGAAAGTCGTGCAATGCAAATAAGACAGTTAAGCAATATAACTGATAAATAAGCAATCAATACAATAAGCAATTATTGAAAGCATTAACACAACCATTCAAAGTTATACCACACTCTGAAGGCTATGGTTCACTCATACGAGCAATGTACCATTTCACGAGCGATACATCAATCTCGAGCTTGATGTTGACAACGATGACAATAAGCACGCAACCACCTTATAACTTCAGTTTGGAATACCCCGGAAGTATCCATCAATTCTACGACCCAAATCTCCCTGGGAGGCAACCCAAGCGAGAATGGGAATAGGATACGGAGCTAGAGCAACTAACACTGGCAGCCCGAGACTACCCAGAGAGGCCCATCACTCACGCGCCTGACACTATGCAATGCAAGACACGATACAAGGCGATAAACGAGCGATAACATTACATTCAATAAAGTATCAAGAACAACACTAACAAGCATTATCAACAATTGATATACAAATTCAAGAACAAGAACAACACTATAAAGTAACAAGAACAAGATATCAAACATTTACAATCGATAAAGTAACAAGAACAACACTAACAAGCGTTATCAACAATTGACATACATATTCAATCATAATCAACTTTAACAAGCAATATTAAGCATTCTATAGGCACTACTCTTATGAAAACACACAAAATCACAAAATGACCTTAACTTTCAAAATGCTACTACTTTTAAACGAGCCACGAGTTTTGGAAACCGACTTCACCAATCCTCCTAGGTCGCTATAAGGCACGTCTAAAGACCCCGAAACCCTACTTAACCCTAGAATTCACACAAAGCCCGATTTCCCCTTTTGCTCGTTTGAACTACCGTTACCCTAACCAAACACCCAACCAACGCCATAACCACACCAAAAGTGCTTCCATGGCCTCCCGAAATAATGCCATCACGCAAAACGATAAAAGGCCAAACTCGACCTAAACGACCCCAACTTTCACTAAGCCATTTTCTCTATTTTTTCCATTACACAATCCAATTAAACCACACATTTTGGCATTCTAGCATAACTAGCACCTTCCTACATCAACAGAACGCGTAACGGAGCAACTTCATCGAAACGTGGGTTTATTATTCATAATTTACTATTCAATTAACAATTTATATTTCAATTTCGATATTTAACCGTAGAAAATGCTAAAAAGCTATAAATACATGTTCTACAATTGACAAGGAACATTCTTTAAGCATTAAAACGATCAAAATAATATTCTACGGATAAAACACAAAAATTAAAGTTAATACATAAAACATTCAAATGCGTAATTAAACATGAAACCCTCACCTTAGACGTTCCTAGATGCTAGGAAAACCTCGTCGGATGCCTCGGAAACCACCCTGCACAAGCTCCTGTGAAGAAATTGAAGTTTGAAGTTGAAAGGTTTTTTTTTTCTTTTCCTCATGGTTTCGGCCATGGCTGCTCTATTTTCATCTTTGTTGTTTATTTTGCAATGTTTTATAAGCTTAAATAAGTTGTCAAGCCTTGGTCAATTGGTCAAGCTTTGGTCAAACTAACTTAAACTTGGTCAAATAGGCTTATTTCATGCATTTTGAAACTAAAACAACTATCTCAAATCAAATTCCAGTTAATAACAACTAAACTACTACAATTAAAACACTAAACACTAGTGTTCACTATTTGCTGAGGACTAGAAATCATTTCCTAACTATCGCTCTCGAAATGCAATGCACTTGACGACAATAACAGAATAACAATTAAATCTCAAAGAATTTAAGAAGATATAATTTTCGAGAAGTAACATAATTCCAAATTTACTCCGGCTCGGAGCTACTTTTCATTTAATTGAAACCCGAGCATTAAGATGTAAGAAAAATAAAACCGATTGACATAAATATGAAAATAAAGCTACAAATGAATGTTTAACTAAAATAAACACAAAATTCAATGCTAACATTTAAGATGTCACTTAATTAGATGCAATTAAATGCCATTAAATATATGCCAGGTTCGGGTTATCACAAAAACTTGGTCGGTCATTTTGAGTTGATGAAACAAGTTTGGGAGATTGAGAGAAAATTGTGATTGTTGTGTGAGAGAGATTGAGGTGTCGGGGGTGAAGAGAAAAAAGAATGAGGGAAAGAAAGATTAGGGTAAAAACCCTTTTTACCGACCTCCCACGTTTTTTTATTTTTATTTTTTTGATTTTTTTAAAAAATAGATGTAAATTAAAACGAGCACGGATAATGACAAGAAAATGCAAACATATTAGAATTCACCCTTAAGATGGTCTCACACAAAAAAGAAGCCCGGAAAATGCAAAAATAGGATCTTAACCCTATTTCAGTTTCATACCTATGCAGCAAAGTAAACCACATCCGAACACCAAATAAATGGCATTAAAATCTGGATAGTAAATCTACCCGCCATAGCGTAAGAACTGGCCGAAGCAAAGGTGATGAATCACGTATCACATGCCCCTCAGAATGGTATTAGTTATCTTTCTCTCAAATACCATGAGAGGCACTATTTCCATAACGGTGGAAAAAGACCTCCTAACGTTGAAGTTAACGCCAATTTAAAGCTAATTAGTAACCAAACGACAACATCTAGGATGAACCTTGGAATGTTACCGCCACGAGATCCTAGATTACCTAAAGATCACTTGGGTTCATGTGAGACACACACCCTAGTACAACCAACAACATGTTTTATCCTCAGACAGTTACTACCGAATGTTGCCACTGTGTACCCATCCTCCCACCCATTTAGGATGAGCGCGTCACACAAATTGTCAGAGTTTTTCCTTCTAACCGAGAATGGGCACTGAAACCATTTAATGTCAGCCAGCAAGACATGCACACACAATTAAGTGTCGAAGTTTAACGCCTTCGGGAAATTTTTTTTTTTTAAAAAAAAAACTAACAAACTAGCTCTTCCAGTGATTTATGTATTCACGCCATCCAGTACTTTCCTTCGGCACTCACATGGGGCCATATCCAGTTCCACAGGGTCAAGAGCAAGACAGTAGGGTTTTACGTTACAGACAATACCGTCTGGTGAATGCTCTCACTCCTAACTACCTTATCAAGTAATGCCCAAATAGACCCTAAACTACATTAAGCTGGTGGAGTGGCAAGTACTGTTAGACAGAGTTGCACTGATCAGTCAACCGCACACAGAAACGTACAGTGACCACTAGTATAATGACAATCATACATAAATGAGTACTTCTCATGGTTTAGACCCAAACTACATTAAGCTGGAGAAAGACTCATTTGGTACGAAAATAAATAAATAAATCCTAGGTTGCCTCCTAGGAGCGCTAAGTTTAACGTCTTCAGCCAGACAGAATTACTTTGAAATTGCTACTCTGCAAGGATTGGATTCTTAAGTTCAATTTGCTCTTCACCCCAATTCTTTAACTGGATCGCTGGTTTAAGTCTTTGTCCATTTACAAACATAGTTTTCCCATTTATTTTATCTTTTATCTTGACAACCCCAGACGGAAAAACTTGTTCAACCTTAAATGGTCCATCCCATCTTGACCTCAATTTTCCTGGAAACAATCGTAACTTAGAATTAAATAACCACACATATTCTCCAGGAATAAATGACTTCCGAAGAATCATTTTATCATGCGTTCTCTTCATTTTGTCACTGTAAATCTTGGCATTTTCATATGCCTCTAAACGCATCTCTTCAAGTTCATTTAGATGGAACAATCTGTTTTCACCAGCTTTCTGCAAATCAAAATTCACAGTTCTAATTGCCCAGTAAGCCTTATGTTATAACTCAACATGTAAATGACATGTTTTTCCAAAAACTAAACGAAAATGTGACATTCCTATGGGAGTTTTATATGCAGTTCTATATGCCCAAAGTGCATCATTCAATCGAGTGGACCAATCCTTCCTATCAAGTCTAACTGTCTTTTCAATGATTGATTTAATTTTCCTATTAGAAACCTCAACCTATCCACTAGTTTGTGAGTGATATGGAGCTGCAACCTTATGAATGACTGAGTATTTCTTCAAGAATTTTTCAAAAGTTCGGTGAATGAAATGACTTTCACCGTCACTAATGATGGCTTGTAGAATTCCAAACCGACAGAAAATGTTTTCTTTTATGAATTTCATCACGACAGTGTGATCATTAGTCCTAGTTGCAATTGCTTCAATCCATTTAGACACATAATTAATACCAACCAAAATGTATTGAAAACCAAAGGAGATGGGGAAATGACCCATGAAATCAATACTCCAAACATCAAAAAGTTCACAAACCACAATGGGATTTAAGGGCATCATATCCCTTTTTCCCATGTTACCTGTCTTTTGGCATCTTTCACATGCTTTGCAAAACTCATGAGCATCCTTGATTAATGTGGGCCAATAAAACCCACTTTGCAGCACTTTGATAGCTGTCCGTCGTCCTCCAAAGTGTTCCCCACATTCCTGCGAATGACAAAATGACATGATGCTTAACTGTTCAGACTCGGGTATACATCTACGAATAATTTGATCAGAACAAATACGGAACAAATGAGGATCATCCCAGAAATAATGCTTTGCAATTGAGAAAAATCGGTCTCTCTCAGCTTTGTTCCACTCCTTGAGTATTTTACCAACTGCAAGATAATTCACAATATGAGTATACCAAAGAAGTTTAGGAGCAGAAATTAATAGTAATTGTTCATCAGAAAATGTATCTCTCAAGGGTAATTCATTTTCTGTTTCCTGAGTTACAATCCTTGACAAGTGATCAGCAACAACATTTTCTCGACCTTTCTTATCTTTGATTGTTAAATCAAATTCTTGAATTAATAACAACCATCGAATAAGCATCGGTTTAACGTCTTTCTTTTCCAACAAGTATCTCAATGCTGAGTGGTCAGAATAAATGATTATTTTTGACCCTAACACATAAGACCGAAACTTTTCTAATGCAAAAACTACAGTAATCAATTCTTTCTCTGTGGTGGTATAGTTTTTCTGGGTATCATCCAAAGTTCGGCTGGCGTAATAGATCACACAAGGAACACGATCCTTGCGTTGACCTAATACAACTCCTATGGCATAATCTGAAGCCTCACACATAATTTCAAAAGGAAGATAGTAGTCTGGTGGTTGAATCACTGGAGCAGTGGAAAGTGCATTTTTCAGTGTTTCACAAGCACTAACCCATTTTTCATCAACCTGAAATGGAGTATAATGTGCCAACAAATTTGATAAAGGTCTAGCAATTTTACTAAAATCCTTTATAAATCGTCGCTAGAAACCAGCATGTCCAAAGAACGATCTCACCTGTTTAACAGTTGTTGGAGGGGGCAATTCAGAAATAATATCAACCTTAGCTTTATCAACCCGAACTCCTTCCTGGGATATAATGTGTCCGAGAACAATTCCTTCTTGAACCATGAAATGACTTTTCTCCCAGCTAAGTATGAGATTAGATTCCTGACATCTTTTCAACACCAAAGAAAGATTATTCAAACAAGTGTCAAATGAAGAGCCAAAGATAGAAAAATCATCCATGAAGACTTCAACAAATTCATCCATCATATCAGTGAAAATAGACATCATACAACGTTGGAAAGTGGCTGGTGCATTACAAAGGCCAAAAGGCATTATTCTATAAGCAAACGTGCCAAACGGACATGTAAAAGTTGTCTTTTCCTAATCTTCATGGTCCACAGGGATCTGATTGTATCCCGAGTACCCGTCAAGAAAACAGTAATAACCTTGTCCTAGCAACTTGTCCAAAATTTGATCAATGAATGGTAAAGGAAAATGATCATTTCTTGTTGCAGCATTGAGTTTCCTATAATCAATACACACACGCCATCCAGTTGTGGTACGGGTAGGTACCAATTCACCTTTATCACTTGTCACCACAGTGATTCCTGATTTCTTAGGCACAACCTGTATAGGACTAACCCATTTACGATCCAAAATAGGATAAATGATACCTGCATCTAACAACTTCACTATTTCCTTCTTTACAACTTCCCTCATGTTCGGGTTCAGCTTACGTTGCATCTCTCTAGATGTCTTGGCTCCATCTTCCAAATTAATCTTATGCATGCAAAAAGAGGGATCTATTCCTTTAAGGTCTGCAACAGTCCAGCCTAATGCTTCCTTATTCTTAGACAACACATCTACAAGTTTAGCTTTATTCTCCAAAGAAAGGTTAGAAGCAATAATAACTGGAAGTGAATTGTTTTCCTAAATTGTTTAGCTTTAAGGTCTGAAATTTTTCATCAAATCTTAAATTGCTTTCTAAAGATTCATCGGATTCCTCCTCAACCTACTCAACACTACTTCATCATTATTCAAAGCATTCTCCAAAAAATCTTTTTGCATAAGACTAAGGAAAGACTCTTCAATTAATGGATCAATCTTATCAAGAATAAAACATTCAAGACCATCATCTCCATTTGCAAACCTAACAGCATTAGCAACATTCAGCTTTACCTTAATATCTCCATTAGTTGCACAGTGAATTTTTGCATTAGTTGTTGCTAAAAATGGTCTCCCTAGTATAACTGGAGTTTGGAACTTTTGAATTTCTCCTGGTTCCATATCTAGCACAACAAAATCCACAGGAAAAAAAAATTCATCAACCTTTATCAACACATCTTCAATCATACCTCTAGGAATTCTAAGTGATCTATCAGCGAGTTGGAGGGTGACAGGAGTAGGTTTCAATTCTTCTATATCTAACTGTTCAAAAAGATTAAAGGGGAGAAGATTCACACTATCTCTTAAATCAAGAAGGGCACGATCTACACAATGATTAACAATATAGCAAGGAATGGTGAATGTACCTGGATCTTTCAATTTTGGTGGAACATGAGAAATAAGAATGCTACTTACCTTTTCGGTCAACCTTACTTTGTTTGATATCAAAGCTGAATTCCTTCTTTTCTGAGTGCACAAATCCTTAAGAAATTTTGCATAAGCAGGGATTTGCCTAATGATTTCTAACAAAGGTAAATTGATTTTCACTTGCATAAAAGTTTCAAGTTTTTCTTCCCTTTTTGAATCTTTAGTAGGTGGATTACCTAATGCCTGTGGAAAGGGTGCCTTGGGACTCAGTGTCAATGGAATATTTTTCATGTGAAATTAAAGGTTCATTTGCAGTTTCTTTTGATGAATCAACAATAACTTGAGACTTGGCTTTTTTGCTTTGCAAGTTTTGCATTTTCGTAAGTTTCGACACTTACCTTGTTATCAACTTTCTTACCACTTCGCAATGTAGTAATAGCTTGAAGATCCTCCCATATTTGACTTGTGGATGCTACATGGGCCTTACCTTTTGGGTTTCCATCTAATTGGGCAGGGAGTGTTCCTTCTTCCCTTTTCTGAATTGTGTTAGTTAATTGCCCAATTTGTCTTTCCAAGTTGGCAATTGCCTTTGTATGTGTACTTACCAGTTGCATAGTTGGTTCCCAACTGTGAAGCTTTTTCAAAACCTGTTCTTCAAAAGTAGTTCCATAAGAATTGGAACCTGAATTAGAGCTTGTAGGTACCTGTCCTTGTGGAACTGAATGAAATCCTAGAGGATAACCTCTTGGTCTTTGTTGTTGAACATCTTCCCGATTCTGATCCCACCGAAAATTTGGATGATCTCGTGTACCTGGATTATAAGTGTTAGAGAATGGATCATAATTACGGGGATATCTATAAGCAGCACAAGCTTTTTCTGAAATTGAATTGGGATTTGATGCAAGAACACCTTCACCTGAATCAACTACATGCAATGATTCTTTCCTTTTAACCATTTTTTCCAAAGCAAGAGTTAGGTTTTCAATCTTTGATGTCAAAGAATTGTAATCATTTGAACCTACACTTTCTCTCATTTCTCTAGATGAAGATGCACGCTTTCGTGAATTATTGCTCAGTTTTATGAACAATTCTGTGGCTTCTTCTGGAGATTTTTCAAGAAGTGAACCATTACAAGCTGAATCGAGCAAACTTTGATTATGCTCATTTAACCCTTGATATAAATTCTGAGCTAATTGCCAATCTGGAATACTGTGGTGTGGACATTCATAAGTTAATGTTTCAAATCTGTCCCAACTCTCATGAAGTGCCTCTCTAGGTAACTGAGAAAAATTATTTAATTAATTCCTACATTCATTGGTTTTTGAAGAAGAGTAAAATCTTTCAAGAAATTTTCTTTGCAATTGTCCCCAAAAAGTGATAGAACCAGAACGTAATCTGTAAAGCCAATTTTGAACTTGACCCATTAAAGAGTAAGGAAACAATCTCAACTTAACAACCTCTTCCGAGGCAGTTCTAGTATTGATCGATCTGCATGTATGAACAAAAGTATTAATGTGATCATACGAGTTTTCATTAGAAAGACCGTGGAACATGGGAAGCATTGAAATCATGTGAGACTTTATTTTAAAACCTTCATCAATTTCAGGTAAGGCGATAGCTCGTGGAGGAACATAATCTTATGGTGTGGAAAAATCTTTTATGCTCCTTCTCACATTTCCTACTTCTCTACCTTCAATTTGATCCTAATTTTGGTTTTGATTCGGATTTTGATCAGCCATGATTAGAAATTTATGTGCTTTGTTTCTGAATTTAAAAGTTTTCTCAATTTCTGTATCAAAAACAAAGATGGGTGGCTTTAAAGATCTCCGACCATGCATACAAAATTAAAACATGAAAAAGAAACAACAACAACAAAAAAATGAAATAAAGTCTATACAAAATAGCAAAATTGACTTAAATAAAAATAAAAACTAAAATCTAAAATATATACATATTAACACTTATATATATAAATCAAAAACTTACCTTATTTGATGAACACCGATCCCCGGCAACGGCGCCAAATTTTGATCGCGTCGTTTTGCGCTAAAAAATAGTGAGGTTATATGATTGAAATAGTGTTTACCCCGAATTACCTCTAGCTGTGGCGAGTAGAGGGTCGATCCACGGAGATTGGGTTATCAAATTAAGTTAAGTCCTTAATTCAGAATTGTTTGACTATCTCCCGTCACATATAAGTTTGATTAAGTCCAAAAGTCCAAAAGTATAGAAGTACGGAAAATTAAGTCCAAGAAATGTCCAAAGATACGATAGTAACAAGGTCCAAAAGTGAATTAATCAAAAGTACTAAATTAAAGAATCACAACACTCAAATTCAAAGGGTTAATGATTCAGGGTGGTTATAGCTCGGTATATGCAAGTACAAAATTATTGATTCAGATTTAAAGTTAAGTCCTTCAGAAATAGGGCTACAAGCTCCCACTACTGAAATGAGCCTTTAATTACATAAGTGAGAAGATTAATTAATTAGCAAGACTGGATGTGTTGGTACAACCTAACGATATCCAATATCTCAATTAATCTTTCACTTATGTAACCTGGAGGTGTCGGTACAACCAGACTAGAATCCATCTGAGGTAGTCTCATATTGCCACTGGTTTACAAAACCGGGCGTAAATGTACTTTCAATTAAATATAACATAACTACAAGTATATGTATAATTAATCAAAGAATACTTAAAAACAAAAATACGAGACTTTAATAAATATGAATCAAAATATATGTACAAGAATAACCTCACACGTACCACCCCGAATCTCGGGTTTAGTGTGTCATGATAAACTTTAAAGTACAAGAAATCATAACAAAAACTGAAATAAAAGAATACTTATCGTGTTGAACAAATTTCGGTAGACCGTTATGATGTCGGTATTTTGATAACTCACTAGACCCTCCATTCGGGATTAAAACTTTGCACAAAACTAAGAATAATAATTAAAATACTCAAAACTCACTTCACAAATACTAGAGTAGCACAATCTATGCTAATAAAAGAAAAATGGTACAAGAGAAATAAAATGAGGAAGGTGTATTTATAGGACAATTTCGGCACTATTCATGAATACAATTCACGTAGTGATGTCATCATTGTGTCAGCATGACGTCATCGCCTAGGTCATCATTGTGTTAGCGTGATGTCATCAAAATTTACTATTCACACGTTGATTTTACTATTCATCCATTGACCGTTGACTTTACTATTCATGAGTTGACTTTTACTATTCATGCTCAATCGGTCTCTATTCACACGTTGACTTTTACTATTCATATGTTGACCAAAAGTTGACCAAAGCTTCTTCAAGGTTTTTCAGCGTCCTGAATTCGTTTCCGCACTCCGTTTGGCCAAATTCAATCTCGATTTGCTCATGTCAAAGTCGCTCGACCTTCCTCCTTTAGTATTGTGCTGAACTTCTTGTTCAAATGTTGGCTTTTGTGGCCATTTTTTCTATTTCTCCTTCAGAACCTATATTGCACTCAATTTGTGTAAAATATACAATTAAACTTGAAATAATAATGCAATATACATGATTCAATGGGTTAAAATTACTAAAAATATGGATTTATCACCACCCCAGTGCTTAGGGAAGGATCTTTGACTCTAACCAGTACATTAAATTTAATTCTATTTTGGTTGTTCCATCTTTAGATTACAACCTTTTGTTGGTTTCTCAAATAACTACTACTTTATCTTGTGTTGTAATTTTTTGGCCTGATTTTTGTGTGTTGTAGGACATCAAAACTAGGAATACGATTGGTTGTGGTATTAGGCATGGGAAGCTATATTACTTGGACTTGGAATCAAAGAGTATTGAAAGTTTACGATAAGCTCTGACAGTAGATGGTCCTGAAGATAAGAAAATGAAAGAAATATGGTTATGACATCGTCGTTTTGGACATGCTTCTTTTGGATATCTAAAAAAATTATTTCCTAGTTTATTTACAGAAGTTTATATTTCTAGTTTTAAGTGTGATGTTTGTGAACTTGCCAAAATTCATCATGCTTCGTTTTCATTGCGGTTAAATAAAAGTCTTCTTTTATGTTGATTCATTCTGATGTCTGAGGCCCATTTAAAGTTACTACTTTGGGTGGGTCACGTTGGTTTATAACATTTATTGATGATTGTACCAAAATGACATGGCTTTGCATGATGAAATCCAAAAGTGAAGTGAACTCAATATTCCAAAAGTTTCATAAAAAAAATTAAAAATCAATATAAAAGGAGGATTCAAGTTATTCACAGTGACAATGGTGGAGAATATCAGAGTACCGAGTTTCAACAATATCTTGAAGCACAAGGAATGATTCATCACGCCACTTGCTCTAACACACCCCAATAGAATGGGGTGGCTAAACGAAAAAATCGACATTTGTTGGCGGTTGTCCGATCTTTGTTAATCGAAGCCCATATGCCACTATTTTATTGGGGATAAACAGTCTTCTTTGTAGCCTATTTAATCAATCGGGTACCCTCTATCACCATCAATTTCAAAACGCCATTTCAAACACTTACTGATGCTATTGTTGCCCTAGCTGTTGCACATTTAACTCCTCATGTCTTTGGGTGTGAGGTATTTGTACACCTTCATAAGCATCAACAGACCAAATTAACGCCCCAAGCCTTGAGATATGTTTTTGTTGGTAATACTACTCATCAAAAAGGTTATCAGTGTTACCATCCTCCAACATGTTGATTATTTATCACAATGGATGTTATCTTTCATAAAGACGCAATGTATTTCTCTGCTTCTGAATTTCAGGGGGAGTACCCGAAGGAAATTCAAACTCTAGATTATGATAATCAAGGTGAAGGCAACTTGGATATAAGTGGTATAACATTGGATTCTAGTGGTGATGACTCACAAATTGATAAAAAAAAATAAGAAAATGGTTGAATTGGATTTAAGTGGTATGATATTAGATCAAAGTGGTGATTAGCATCCAATAACTGAAGAAGTAGGTCTATCTCCAGCCCAACCTGAAACTGAGTCTATAGAAAATATGGCTTCTTTTCCGGTCAACATATCATACCAATCGTTTACTTAAAATGTTCCTGAGCCACACAGAAGATAATTACTACATCGTCATACTAGAGGTATTCCTAAACCCATATATGAGCTAGATCTTTCTAGTAAAGTAAAATATCCCATGAGCCATTATGTGTGTAACCATCGTTTATCGGAATCAAATATGTTTTTTGTGAATCAATTATCTGTTGTATCTATTCCTAACATTGTGCAAGAAGCCTTAGTTGATCCTAGGTGGAAAGCAACTATGAACAAGGAGATAAAATCCTTGAAAAACAAATCAAACATGGGAGTTGCCTGATCCTCCACCAGAAAAGAAACTAGTTGGATGCCAGTGGATTTACACTATAAAGTACAAGGCTGATGGCACAATTGAACGCTTTAAGGCAAGACTGGCAGCAAAAGGATACACTCGAACCTATTGGATTGATTACACATAAACATTTGCACCTGTAGCCAAAATCAACACAGTTTGTGTCTTGCTATGTCTAGCGGCTAACCTAGATTGGCCTTTACAACAGTTCAATGTGAAGAATCCTTTTTTCCAAGGTGAATTATTTGAAGAAGTCTACATGGATCTCCCACCTGGGTGCATGATACCAAAAATGCACAACCAAAAGGTATGCAGGCTAAAAAAATTATTGTATGGGCTGAAGCAATCTCCTAAAGCATGGTTTGGAAGGTTCACAAAATCTATTATTGCATTTGGTTACCATCAAAGCAACTCAGACCATACTCTTTTCATAAAAAATGTTAAAAGAAAAAATCACTGAGCTCATTGTATATGTGGATGATATGGTGGTTACAGGTAATGATCCTAATGAAATGAAGGCCTTACAGTATTATCTATCCAAAGAGTTTGAGATGAAAGATCTAGTCCCCTTGAAATATTTTATTGGGATTGAAGTCTCCTGTTCTAATAAGGGAATATTTATGTATCAAAGAAAATATGTCTTAGATCTATTACAAGAAATTGGTATGTCAGCATGTCAACCAATCAATACTCCAGTAGAAGAAAATATGAAGCTATGTGTTGAGTCCAACCAAGTACCAGTTGACAAAGGAAGATACCATAGACTTGTAGGGAGATTGATGTACTTATCTCACATCAGACCAGATCTTGTTTATGCTTTGAGTATTGTCAGTCAGTTTATGCATAATCCTGGTGAACGACATATGGATGTTGTTATTCGAATTTTGAGATATTTGAAGTCTGTTCCAGGAAAAGGAATATTATTCACTAAAAATGCAAACTATCAAAACATCGAAACATATATTGATGCTGACTGGGCTGGTGATGTGGGTAACAGACGATCTACTCCTGGTTACATTACCTTTGTAGGAGGTAGTCTTGTTACATGGAGAAGCAAGAAACAAAGTGTTGTAGCTCGCTCAAGTGCAGAAGCTGAATTCAAAGGTTTGACAAATGTTCTTTGTGAGGCATTATGGCTAAGACTTCTCTTACAGGATTTAGGCATTTTATTTGAACAACCTATCCGATTGTTTTGTGACAATAAAGCAGCGCGTGATATCACATAATCTAGTTCAGCATGACCGAACAAAGCACGTCGAGGTAGATAGATTTTTCATTAAGGAAAAATTGGATGAAAAAATTGTGGAATTACCTTAGATTCGTTCAGAAGATCAGTTGGCTAACATCTTTACCAAAGCTGTTTCAAATAGAGTGTTCTTAAAGTTTATAGACAAGTTGGGCATGTAGGGCATCCATGCACCAACTTCAGGGGGAGTGTTGAATTGTAAAGATTATAAATCTGTACAAATCTCTAATAGTCAAGCTTGTTGAATTATAGAGATTACATAGCTGTACAAATCTCTAATAGTCAAGCTTGTTGACTATTAGAGATTACAGAGGATTATGAGGGATTGATATGATTAGATTGAGAATTTAAATTCTCTATAAATACCTTGTTGTTATGAAATATCTATGTAGATGTAGATATTCACGGACTATAAAAGATATTATTGATTGTAGTCCAAGACCAAACTCAAGAGAACAAAGGCTTACTAGAAATTACTTGGAGAACAAGTTGTGTTTTCCTATAAATAGAGCTCTCTACGTTGTAATATGATACACCAATAAATTCAATACAAGTTTATTATCTCATTCTCTCTATTATATTTCTCTCTTTATTTTATTGTCTCTTCTATTTTCTCTCTAGTTTTATAACATGTTATCAGCACGATAGTCTCTATCAATTTTAGAGGTAAGAAGAAGAATAGACAAATATGAAGGTTGTGAAGAAAAAGTATTATTGACAACATGAAGATATTTCATATCGTGAATTTCAGTAATTTTTCTTTTAATCTCTTGTCAATTTTATTTTGAAATATATATGTCAAATCCTATAAACAAAAAAAAGTTCGCGTTGTTTCATTATATTGAGCAATGAAAATTTGCCTGAAAAGATTATATTTACATCCATATGGTCACGAACTTGAAATTCGTTGCTTTTGATATATCAAGCAATAATATATATATATTCGTATACCCTAGAGGTTAAAACCCATATGGATAAAATTTTGGAGAAATACTTTTAAGAAGGAAATCACGCATCCTAGAAGAATTGTGATAAAATAATGATATTCCTTCATCATTATCTCCATGAAAGCTAAAACCTAAATCTATTATAATAAAGGATACATATATCCTTTCACAAAATTTGAGAAGAAATATATGACCATCACAAGACAATGAATCTTCCAAACTCGCTATTAATGGTTTACTTGCAATTGCAGGATTTTAATATTATAAGCGAGTATGATTCCGCAATCATTATAATTATTCATACAGTTTAAATTATGCGGAAACAACATAAATGTGGAAGATATATTAAATAAAAGTATATTCTACTTTTTATGTCTTGTATATGCTCATGCATCTGCAAAATATTGAGAGCATAATGAAAAAAATATTTGAGAATTATCACATCATGTGAGCAAAATTATTGACGAAAATATTATCAATTATGCCAATTGGCTAAGAATCATTCCCAAAATCAATGATAAATTGATCTTATTGTCATAGATATGATTATGAATACTATGATGGTCATATATAATTCATGTATTAGAAAGCCTGAAAATAATCAGGAAAAATATGAAACATAAAAGGATTTACAAAAGAAATCCTAATGATTTCTGGTAATAATGTGACTTGAAAAGATATTAGACATATACTTGTCTTGTTAACGTCTACTAAATTTTTATGTTATCTTTTCTTAATATTATCAGTTTTTGAATAGTAAGATCTGCACAAATTGTTTAATGCTTTATTAGTTACACACTTGTGTGCATGTAGACTCTATACCATGTGATGGTCAACCATTACTATTTAATGTTTTAAAGTCGTGATAATTTTTTTCCTTTTAGATGTCACTTATATTTAGCAGATCTTAACTATATGAGAAATAGAAGTATTATCTTATGTTCTAGAATTTCTCATCCAAGTATGTTATTAAATTATTGAAATTCTCTAACTTCGAGAAGGAAAGGAAATTAGGATTTCAACATCGAAAAATAATGTGTATAGTAATTACATAATGTTATGTAATTGTAGATAATGCAGACATTGTAATTAAAAATCAATTTTTTATTTGTGTTCATGTATGAAATATATGTAATTCTTATAATGATTGAAATTTAATAAGTATTACATTTTCTCGCAATGAATTGTATATTGAAGAAAAAAAATTGTAGTACAATTATTATATAATACTTGATTAGTTTCATTTTAGATATACTTTGTTATATTCAGATGGCATATAATAGAAAATTGATTTGAATATGATGAAAAAAAATTGAAAAATTGACTCATACACTTATTTAGATGTATTCTTTAATCACGTGCTTTCTGAAAATGAATAATAATTCATTTGTATAAGTTGATATTAAAACAAAGATTTGGTATACTTGCATCTTGCTTTTAGCACATATCATACGAGTTATTTGACTTTGTCCCAACTATGTATGATGCTTGGTATATTATTATATGTAATGCATGCATATGAGTTTCTAGTTATTTAACATATGCGTTGTGCAATCAAAGATATATGATACTTTAGATATATTGTGTAAGTATACTATCTATTGATGTTTTCATTATTCTTATTGTATAATTTGTATTAAAATTATATCATATTAATGACACAAACTAAGTTTTAGACATTCGTTTTGCTCTTTATGTGATCAAGAGCATCATATAGTGGCAATTAGTATTATGTATTTCTAACTTTAATATTATATAGTTCCCCTTACTATGAAGAAGAATTCATCTCAAAGTATCATGTTTTAAATGCATGAATTTGACCACATATTAAAGAAATGAAGAATATCTCTATATTATGTTGTTTATCTCTTGTAAAAGGTATCTATGAGAAAATTGTCATCATTATATTTTGGTTTATATGAGTCTAGTGGACTCCAATATTCTGAATAACTATATGTTATTTTCTTGACATGACCACTTGGGTCATATGGTGTAAAATCAAGAGAAAAATTCTTGAAATTTGACATAAACACCCATTAAAGAATCAGAAGATTATTTTATAAGTGAATCTTTATGTGCTGCTTATTCCCAAAGAAATTTAATTATATAAGGCGATCCCTAAATAAAGTTGATATTGAATCGTATATATTTCTAAAACGAATTCAATGGGATATATATGAGTTTAGCAAACTCTTTTATTAATTGCTTGTAGCGATTGCTAGACCATTACTTACAAGGTTACCTAATTTTTCTTGGGGACATATTACATCATATGTGGCAGCATTTAGACCAACTGCTTATTATATTCCCCATTGGTTAAGAACCAAATACCTCATCTCATAAAATATGAGTGCGCAATATATGTTACAATGCCCCACCACAACGCACAAAGATGAGTTTACAAAGAAAATTGGGAACTTATATTTGAATCTCGATCAATGTTGAATATTTTAAATCTTTGATTGGAGTTGAATTTATAGCATTTATTGCTAATTGTTGAAATAAAGTTCCCAGCATCAGGGGGAGAAAAATAAAAGCTGGACAATAAGAATTTTTATAGAATGCATCAAAATATTGATCCTCGCATACTCAATATGAGTTGGAAGTTCAAAAAAATATTTATTTGCAAAGTATTCAGTTTTAGAAAAAAGTGACTAAGTCACAATACCAGCTTTAAATGCTCCTATTTGAAGTAATGTTATTGAAATGAGTCTATTATACACCTGAAGCGTGGTAGAAGTCTTGGTTCCAAAGAAAACAAAGGAGCAAAATAAAGCTAGTTGGCATTTTAAAAGTGTTTGATATCCTGAAAATATCAAGATACAAAAACAAGTAGAAAATATAACTAAGAAAGAAATACTCCGAGTGAGAATCAGGTACCTGAATATGATATGCATATCGAAAATATTGAGAATAATGAGATCTCGCTCAGTCATATTACTACTGGAAAAAGAATGGAACCGAAAAGAGAAATTGATTATGATCAAATATTTGAATATGCAGTAGCTACCGATCTTATCAATAAAAGTGAGGATTTTGAATAAGAAGTCCATTCAAGAATGTCGACATAGAAATAATTAGCCAAAATAAAAAGACGCAATCCAGGCAATTAAATTCACATTAAACATGCGAAGTTTTTTGACCATGAAGGTCAATACACCTTTGTATATATATGAGAATGAGGGGGAGCGTAATGAAACGATCCCATATTGTTTTAAAAGTTCAAGGAATGTATCAACAGTTGGCTAGCTCTTAAACTGCTTAAAGTGGATAACATAAGCAGAGAATAGGCTAGTGCGCTATGCGGTTATACCTTGAAATTGAAATAATAAAGAGATATAATCTCTTGTGGTGGATGCAGTTATATTTATGAGCCTGAAAATTTCTAAAAGGATTTCATATGCATCTTATGAATGTGGTAATAATATACCCTTGTGGACCACTTGATAGTGATATTTATATAGAAGTCCCTGAAGGACTAAACATGCTTGAAACATGCAATTTAAAATCCCGAAAAATGTATTTGATCAAATTACAAAGATCTTTGTATAGATGAAAGCATTTTGGAAGAATGAGATACAATTGTATTAGTATAAATCTTATAATGTAAGGATAAGTTAATATCCCAATATATATTTTGATGTAAAAGAGTTTATTGAAGAGCTCTCATGAGAAAAATGGTATATTTATACCAAATATATGACAAAGATTCTCAAAGAATTAAATTTTGCCTCAACTTGAAGTTCGAGCATTTATTAGATGAAATGTTTTCCATCAATCAACTTATAATGAGAAGGTCTTGAAGTAATAAAGCTCATATTTTAGAGTGCCCCAATGGTTTGATGCTCAATATTAAAAAGGTATTTTTCATCTTCAAGAATAAACGAAACATTTATGGTCCTAAAGTACCATGCTTCAATGAAATTGGTGTATCTTGCTATTCTATGTTATTTTATTAAGACATATATTACACCAATAAAAATGCATCGAGATGCTAAATATTTATTTCGTTATTATTTTGGAACAAATTAATATGAGGGCACTCATGATTAAAGTTGATTGAGTATGAAAATGATGAGCTTTTGTTTGAATCATTACAAGCAATATATTTATTCTTATATGATTGTACCCTTATATATTGATGTTTTGATATCCACTATTGTTGCTACCTCCTCATAGCATTGCCTATATATTTGTACTTTATGAGTAAATTATACTGCATGATTGCTCAAGTAATCAAGGTTATACTAAGATGATGGAATCAAGCCAATCAACTCAAAGTTCTTTTTCATGCACGCGCTCCCGAAAAATGTTGAATGATGTTAATCAAGATCACTCAAGTGATAATGTAGCAGGTTTATTCACGAAGAGATTGTCTACCACAACATTTGAAGAATTATTTTCACAAGATCGGCATGCATGAAGTCAGCAATCATACTTGATATGTCAACATGAGAGGGAGATAAATACGTATTGTACTCTTTTTTCCTTTGCCTAGGTTTTATTCCACTGGATTTTCCTGGCAAGGTTTTTAATGAGGCAGTATAAAGTATATAACAATAAGGTTCCGTTTGTTTGCCGTAAAATAATTTATTTGTGTAAAATATTTTCCGTAGAAAGTATTTTTTTAGAAAATAAAATATTTTACATGGCTCCATTTGTTTGCCGTAAAATAACTTATTGAGAGAAAATATTTTATTGGGAAATAGAATACTGAAAAATATTTATGGTGTTTGAATGTACGGTAAGTTCCGTAAAATGTTTTCTTCTCTAAAAAGAAATGAAAACATTTTACAAAATTTTGTACTAGTCGCAATTGTTGACCGGAAAATATTTTACGGTTGACCAATTTTCCGGTGTTACCAAACACCGTAAAATTAAGAAAAAGCAGCCGCAATTTTTGACTGGAAAACATTTTACGGTTGACTAATTTTCCAGTGTTACCAAACACCGTAAAATCCGGAAAATGTTTTCCGGTAAAATATTTTACAGCAAACAAACGGAGCCTAATATTGTACTCTTTTTCCTTCATTATGATTTTTTTTCCCATTGGGTTTTTTTCCTAATAAGGTTTTAACGAGGCATATTCTTAAGAGATAAATATCCAAAGGGGAGTGTTATAAAATATCTATGTAGATGTGGATCTTCATGGACTATAGAAGATATTATTGATTGTAGTCCAAGACCAAACCCAAGAGAACAAAGGCTTACTAGAAATTACTTGGAGAACAAGTTGTGTTTTCCTATAAATAGAACTCTCTACGTTGTAATATGACACACCAAGAAATTCAATACAAGTTTATTATCTCATTCTCTCTATTATATTTCTCTCTTTATTTTATTGTATCTTCTATTTTCTCTCTAGTTTTATAACACTTGTATATTTTTAATCAGTCATATAATGGAAAAACCATTTCATTAGTTTTGAAGAATTCACATTGCAGAACAATTGAACTTGATGCCAAATTGAGCAATTGACATTATCAATTTTTGCTAAATTAGCAAAGTGAATCTATTAAGTTCAACAAACTCATACAAAAAGGACAATCACCCAATTACACTAAGTAGTCATTTGGGTGCTATCAAGGTTCCATACTCTACAAATGTTAAAATTTGTACAAGATTTTCTATATTTACTTTCTATACGGTTTTGTGTCTAATTACAAAAGAGAAAAAAAAAATTTGGTCCTTCAAGTTTTGAGAAAGTAACTTTTTGGTCCTTCGACTTTTAAAAAGTGATAATTTGGTCCATTTTTAACGGTAAGTTGACAAAAAAGTTATCAACTGAGAGATATTTCGAAGATTTCACATCGTTTTAAAATAAAAATAAAAAATTTAGTGGTTCTAGTGGAACCACGTCAGCTCCACTAAAACCACCTTAGTGGGTTGTCCAAACCGCAGGAAAAACTTTGGTTTTCTATCAAGACACACGACACACACACAAAAACTAAGACACACACACAACCGCGATGAACTTAATACGCTGCTCAACTTAAATATTTTGGTTTTTTTCTCTTTTGGTAATTTAATATTTTAATTTCTAATTAAAAAAAAACAGCTGCTCAACTTTACCTTCACACGCTGCTCAACTTTACCTTCACACGAACACCAAACACCAAGAAAAGGAAACTAACCCGTATCTTGGCTGGGCAGGCAATAGAGAGATTGGAATTTTGTGAAAGGCTGGTTGCCTCTCTCTGCTAAAGCCTGTGATTTCATTTTCATTTGCTATTATGAACCAACAACCCTTCTTTGTTTCCACACTATGTGTCAGTGTGTGCATGTATATATCTATCTGTTTTTGTTGTTGTTAATGATGATGATGATGATGATGCTTTTCTTGCAACTATTATAATGCTTAGAGTATGTTTGGATTATAGAGGAAACGAAATGGGGACTAGATTAATTTTCCCTAAATGAAAAAAAAAACTCTTGTTCTTATTTTTATTTTTATTTTTTTTATTTCAGATTAGTTGTTTATTATTGATAGATATAGACTATAGTTGCTTTTATTTTATGTTTTTTCTTTTTGTAATTTTAGTTGTTCAATATTAATTTTAATTATTATTTTATAATTTTAGTCACTTATATAGAGAGACAACGAATTGATTATTCAACAATTTTAGAATATAAAGCCACGCTAAGGACAATTAGTCAATTATAGAAGGTATTTTTTTTTTTTATTTACAATGATCATAGTTACTTATTTTTCTCTTATTTATATGTTATGTTGTTACTATATGATGGGAAGTCATACTTTAAAAACTTCATATATACTTTATATTTACATTTTTATAATTACTATAAAGTGCATTATATGAGGGGAGTCATGTCTTGAAAACTTCATATATATTTTAATGTGCATAAATTAAGCATTGGTTTATATATAAGTAAGTATTCACGAACCCTTAGTTATTGTTTGTGCTACTGTACTGCTTACCCTAACTCCCGATGCCTGGCTCCGCCCCTGAGGATGAAGACGCCATGACCAAGTGATCTTTGGTAGCAACGGTAAAAGAAGGAGAGATTCATCAGCTTTCAAAACGTGTCTTTAATGCCATGCAAGAAAGAGAAAATGGGTCCAAGGATAAAATAAAAAAATCACAAAAAGTTAATATTTTTTGTCAACCTACCGTAAAAAATGGACCAAATAATTACTTTTCAAAAATTGAGGGACCAAATTTTTTTTTTCTCAATTACAAAACTTGGCATTATCCTTGATGGGAAGAGAACTTGCAGGCTATGTGGAGAATTGGTTCCACTGGTGATGCTATTGCTGCAATAATTTGCCTCACTATGATAACCCTCCCTATTTTAACATATTTCATTGGATTGTTCCGTGCTTTCTATAATTGCGCAGAATTGTTCCTCTTGTTGCTTTCCGAGTTGCTTACAAGGAATGTGGAATTTGCCAGGATATATGCTAAGTGCCAACTGCTCGTGCTCCAAGCGCTAAAACAGTATTGATCCAAAATTATTTGAGAGGAGTCTAATAAAAATATTTGAATGAGATGTTGTACGTATATACGGAGTTAATAAAGAGAATGACTCTTTAAAAGAATAAAGTGTATTATCAAATTTATATAACTGATCTTACTTAATGAAATACAACTTAGTTTAATTTTGTTTTAGTTTGGTTATAAAACTTGATATTAACCATGAACAAAGATTATTATTTTAACGAATTCTAGTTGGTGAAAAATCAATGACTAACAAACTAGCTAAAAGTAGGCACAATATAATCCAATCAATAGGCAAAAGAACAATTGCTTTCCTTTTGGCTTCCCAATTCTTTACATGTGCCAAATCTTCAAACCAATTGAAATGACATAAATGTATGGCCGCAGTTAGATGTCTTTTTTCTCTTTTTCTTTTTTCTCACCCCTCATTTTTTAATATTCGAACCTGACCATCCATAAGTGAGGGGATACACCACCACAACTACAGTTAGATGTCTAATGTCCGAAAAAAATTATAGATTTAGAGTCTGTTTAACCTAACTATGAAAATTTTAAATTTTTGATATGAAAAAAATAAAAAATTTGTTGTAATTTATCTAAAAAATATGGAGGGTAGATTTTTTGAGGAAAAAATGTTTCTTGCATAATATAAAAACAAAAACAGATTCACAAAATCCTTTTTTTTGAAAAACTGCAATTTGAAACTTCTTATTTTTTAAAATTTTTTTAGCTTTAACTTTTACTTTGGAGCTCTTTAAAAAATAGGCCTAACATGTTAATTTGAACTTTTAAACTCATAAAAAATACTTTTTAAGTATTTAAAAACTAGACCAAATAGATTATCATTCATTTTTGCTGAACACCACCTTGCTCCATTCCACCTTAGTGCAGAAAAGGGATGAAACTGTTATAGGTATTTTTTGGTGGTGTTTAATCGGCAATATTTCAATTCTTACCACTGTAATTATGGAATTGAAAGAATTTTACCCGTTAAGGATTGTGGTTTAGATTTGTTTGTCTCGATGTAGCTATTGCATAAAGTATTATAGTTGGCCATTTGTCAAAAGTTCTATCTTCAACCTTGTAATCTTCATTGTCGCTACATATACTTTATTTCTTTTCCGTTTGTCTTTTCCCATTTTGTGCGTGGAGCTGCGTCATTTGAAATAACCCATGCAAAAAGAAATTAAACATAAGGTTCTCATTTGCGATATTGCAGAGTCTCTGCAAGACTCGATAGTTAATAATGACACTCGTATAGTGAAAAATTGTCTAATATTAAATAGGGTGATTTTATTTAACTAAAATTTATTTAAAAAAAAAATTGACAAAAATAATTTTTTTTCTAAATTAAATTGCGCAACTATACATGATTCCTTCACTGGTTCTCCATGATAAAATTTTAGTGGATGGGGACCATATATATATGGTTTGCATGCAACTTCATGAAAAAATGTAGGTTCTGAAAGAGAAGCATAAGAAGCATCGTGGTTACGAACCACAAAAAAGAATAGTAGGCCTCACAAAAAGGTATTGTCATTATTCTTTTTTTTGTTTGGTCAAAAGTGCCATTAATTTTCTCGGTTCATTGAAGTTTTTTCCGCAGAATGAAGCCAAGTCAGATGGGGTTCGCCTATATATTCCATATTTTCCCATTAATGCAACTCACCTAGTCTAATTGTCCACGAGGCGTGCATCCTTCAAACTCAATGATAAAATGCGTCGGGTAGTGTTATTTATTCAATCTCTTGTCCCAGTCAACAGCAAAAAGGTCTACGTAAGGTGTATTAAAAAGTGACTCCAAATTTACCTATATGACTCCAAGAGTCATCCAAGTTGGTTTGTGCGGTGTTGTCCAATCGGATAATTTGGGTTCAACTCCTTACAACTGTTGAGATTTTATCTTAATTTATTTGGTGTATATCTTAGATCGGGTCGCTATATTTTTAGGATTTTGATTTACACATAACCGTTAGGCCGTACATTACGAAACTGCTACATTTCATATCCCTTTGAAGTGAGACTATCCCGGCCAATCCAGCGGTGACTGGTTCCGTTGGAATGTTTCCCAGAGTTATCAAAAAAAAATAAAAATTACCTATATATGACTCAATCATTCTCACCACGATGGAGACCACAAAGGTATTAATCATTAGAGTAATGTTATATATTACATTTTCATCCTATCATCCTTTTTTATATTGTAAATTTTTTATTATATATACAAAAAAAATTGATATTTAATACATTAATTTTTATCATATAAAAGAGGGGTAATAGAATAAAGGGGTGACATAAAATATTACTTTAGTCCTCAAATGCATCTTATGCTCTCTAAGAGACAAAAATCTTTACGTACTATGTTTGGCAAGAGAGAAGAAATTGGGACATATATAGAGCAAGATTATAATTGTTAACAAAATTATAATAGTTAATAAATTTGGGTTAGGTGAAACTAATAATCAAGTGTCGAATCTTTATATTTAAAAGTTATGAGTTCAAATAATGCCTTATACCACAAAACAAAAAAAAAGAAGATGAATTTGACTACTCATTAATCTCAATCCTCCTTACTATATATCCAAAACCGGATATCTTCCGTCTATAACTTAAAAATAAAGATAATCACGATCTTCTTGTTAACGACTAAAAACAGCACGAACACCCACGCCACCCCACCTCTCCCCCCCCACCCCCCCCCCCCCCCCAACCCCCCACCACCCCCACAAACAAAAAACAAAACAAAAAGGAAAAGGAATTTAATACGCTATCGAGATCTTGCTCTTTATTTCCTTCCATAGCCATATCATCATGATTTTATTTTTTTATAACAAGAACTCCCCTTAAGAAGTCCTTTGAGATCATATAGCCATCAATATCATTATGATTTAATTTTATTTATAACAAAAAATCTCTTAAGAAGCCCTTTGAGATCATATCTGATTATGAAATCCTGATACACATAAGTGTCTTAAGGAAGAATGATCCTAAATTGATTTGAACATGAGATGTAAGCAAATTTTTTGACACATACCTTAAATGTTTCATCATTAAACTAACTTGTTGAGATTCATCATCATAATATCTTAGCGTAAAGAAGTCCCAGATCACATTTCACATTAATGAAGTGATTCTCTTTGTATCGTTTAGTTTAAATTAATTATGTAATCGGTGTGCTTCTTGCCCTTCAAATTAGTGAAATTGTTTTCGTCGTCATTTCTCAATAAAAAAAAAATGAAAAAAAATGTATAATCAACAACTTTATTTTTATTTTATTTTTTTGGGGGGGTGGGGGGTGGTGGGGGGTTCAAACAAGTTGATGATTATGCTGATTTTTGTATTATTCAATCTCCAATCAGCCAAGCGTGTCCACATAACATTGTTACCAACAAATAATCTCCAATAAATATATTTAACCCATATAATTGATATTAAAAACAAATGAGGTCCAGGATCCACAGATCGCGGAAAGATTATTTTAGCTGCTTTTTGAGACTTCTCTTGTTCAGACAATGGGAATCTGGGTACTGCATGCAGAATGCAGATATTAGGTAATTTAGGATATAGACCACTGGCTTTTTCTTAATTACTTTACCACCTCTCAGTCGCACACGACAATGATCACTCAACAGACTCGAGCACGCCCTTTCAACTCTAGTCACCTAGTAACTCATTCATTAAATAATACAGTTTTTTCATATGGATAAATCTTAAATTTCGATATCACTGTATAATTTTTTAACTGGTCTAATTAATAAGAATTAATTTTAGAATAAAATTTTGTGTTTTTAATAAGAATGAACTCCATGCATGCATGAGGGTAGGGAGGTAAACCTAGGTATTAGAACTTTTAAGTTTATCTAAGCATAAAATTAGCCTTCAAGGCTTAACCCATATCTCAACTCTTTTTTGTTTTATTTTATAATAACAATGGAGGCAAAAGTCAAATTTACATTGTATTTGTAGCTAAACGAAGGAATCTCTCTCCCTTTCTATTTTTTTTTTCTAAATGTTGTTCCGTAAATTGTAAACTATCTCAACTTTAATGGGGAAATTACCACCAAATCCTACTTTTCCCTACTTTGGACAATTTAGTCCCATTGAAATTTTTATGAGTAGTCCACTTTAGACAAAATAGTTTCACCAAGTCCTAAATACTAGGAAAATACTTATTTGCTGACTTTGCCATTTCTGTCTCCTTTAAACATCGAAGATTATATATATATATATATATATTTTTTTTTTCAACATATATACTATCTTGCATACGGGTCCAAATATTTCATTGTAACTTTTTTTTTAAAAAAAAATTTATTATTTAATGCATTGATGAAAGTTAACCTGAGAATTTCAAAAGGTTCCATCATTGAGTTTATATATATATATATATATATATATATATATATATTCAACATATATACTATCTTGCATACGGGTCCAAATATTTCATTGTAACTTTTTTTAAAAAAATAATAATTTACTATTTAATGCATTGATGAAAGTTAACCTGAGAATTTCAAAAGGGTCCATCATTATAAACTCACAATCACGTTATTCTATGTTAAAAGTGAACCCTCTTTTTAATGGGACTTCCCTACTTTTTAGATTTTATTATAATTGTAAAAAGATTAGTGCTAATGATTAACTAATGAACTAATCACACATTAAACTATTATACTTTCATTTTCACGGGGACACATATATATTAAATGCACTAGACACATAATTTGACTAAAAAAAAATGAATCTAGCTTGCTTACCCAACCTTTTCACTTCTTAATTTATTGCAATAAAGTTTAAAAAACACATGTGAACAAGAAAAGATATAAACTGTACATTGTTAAGTCCGTCGCTTCATTAGTCTTGAGGCGCATCACGTGAAATTCGCTCTTTGTGTTTTCTTTCTTCTCTTTTAATTTTAATTTGTCAAAATAATGGGTGTAAAACCTTTGATATTTATCCCGAGTATTATTATATGTTATTCTTTCACCTTTTTTTATAAGATTAAATATTTACCATACATAAGAAATTTGACTTTAATACATGAACTCTTATCATACAAAGAATGATAAATAGACGAAATGATGAAAGAGTAAAAGGGTAAATGGACGATATAAAACATTCATTACTCTTTATCTTCTCCAATCCTTTAATTTGATCTTCTCTTTTTCTTCAGTCAATTGATAGTTTAACTTGAATTCTCGCACAATGATTATTGTATCATAACACTATGAGAAATATTTAAAGTATTACTTGTTTAATTAAAAAGTAATGATGATAATTACAAATTGAAAATTGGTTATTTGAACATTTATCATTCATTATCGAATCAAAATTAATAACCAACGATTCATCTCATTCATAAGGCATCATAATATAATCCGATTCCGTTCTATCAACTAGACTGAAGCAATTAAAAGAAAATTAATACATATTGGAGAAAATTTTAGTGACACTCTTGAGCTGATTGATTTCACAATCACGAGACAGCACTACAACAAGGGACGAATCAGTTAGTGTCCTACGAGACAACAAATAAAAGACATTCCACTGATTCATCATAAACTGAATCATCATAAATCAATAATAATCCAAGTCGTTGACATATATGATGCCTGGTAGATTACGTCTCTGTTAGCCAACGATGTAAAACAATAAGATGACCCGTACAACACAAAACGACACCACTTGTCACTCGGCCACAGACGTGAGCCATGACGCTAGCTACTCGCATCTCCCCACCTCCCGCCAAAATGTACTGCATGTCACCACTACGCATACACATATCACACAACTCTTCAATCTGTTCAAATTAATATAATTTTTCATATATTATAAATAGAACTCACACATGTATTTCATTAATTATAGGATGAAGTGTACCAGACTTCTTTGTACTTTAGTGAAAGTGCGTAACATCTTTTTATAGTTTAAAAACCCCTTAAACTAGTTCTTATAGTTTTTCAAAAATGCACAACACCTTCCTGCCGTTAAAAAATTCGTTAAATTTAACAGAGAGTGTACTTCACACGCGTTAAATGATTTTTTTTTTATTTTTAACAAATTTATTCATTAAATAATTATAAGAATTGACCAAATTATCCTTTTAAAAAAAACAAAAATAATAATAATAAAAAAAAGTCATCTTCCCAAACCCTCCCTCCCCACCCAGAGCCCCTCACCCACATAAGACGTCGATATGAGGATTTACGGGTGTCTACCCAAAAGGGTCACCGGACTGATGTCTTACCCTGAGCACATGAAATCAAGTAAAAATTGAATTTGTCCAATGGGAGTGAATAGCCCCAGGATATTGTTGAGTCGATCTATTATGAGTATGTCCCAGTTATCATTGCTAATAATTTTGTGTTTTGTTCCTCCACTCAATGAAGTGCTCGATTGGAGTCAATTTTTTGTCATTGTGGCCGAGAAGGATATTTCAAAACTGAAGGAGATTCTGTTTTCCATCCCTTTTAAATGATAGCTTATTATACAGAAAAATGTGAAATTGTTGCAGAAGTATTTTCTCTGGAACAGAAAACCAATTACATATGATTTGTTTCACATGTATGTGTGTATATATATATATATATATATTCCTTTTTCTTTTATTTTTTTGGCCTAAACAAAAGAGAAAAGGGAAAAAGAGAAAAATGAAAAAAAAATTGAGGGTATTTACGTCTTTTTTTCAAAATCCGTTAAATATGATGAATTTTTTAACTGTAAAGGGTGTTGTGCACTTTTAAAAAATATAGGGACTAGTTCAGAATATTTTTGAACTATAGAGAGTGTTGTGTACTTTTGCTAAAGTACAAAGGCCGGATGCACTTAACATATTGAACCATCAATCCAGACGAATACAAGAATTTTCTATATTTATAAAAAACTCTTCATTACGTCTGGATGTCAATCTTCTATATATTAATAGGACCTACGCATATACTTTCCGCCAATTATAATAGAAACTGACCCAGTCCGAACTGATGCAAGAATCTTACCATATATGTATATATATGTGTGTTCATAACAATGGGTAACCAATTCCAGGCGATAAGACACCCATCTAGGACCTGTCAAACACACCCTTCAATGTTTCAAAACATTCCTTCTAGCCTTGATCATCAACACATGCAATGAATGTATAAATCATTATAATACAACCCAAAAACATAGAAAAAAAAAAGAAAAAGACCATAATCTCCCGTCTATCAAATATAGTTTTATATTAAAGTTTGACAGGCCATACGTCCGAAACTAGCGGCCTGTTTTTGTCTGGTGAGTCTTGAATGACTTGTTTTTACTCAGTTTTTTACGTACAAACACATGGTTCGGTCACTTGGCAACTGTTGCATGCGACTCATGTTGGATCTCAAACGTTGAATTCTTAATAACATGTGACATCGACATATAGGCGTGTGTGATGATGCTCATATATGTTTGTATGTAAACATTCCATGTTTAAATAAATCATGTGCTTCTTCGGTTCTTAAAGAGTCACTTCTTGAAGTAGGAGAAATATTTCGGCTCGGCAGCTTAATAAGAGGCAAGTGCAATTTTATAACTTTAAAGGGTGTTGGGAAATCTTGTTATGTAATCAAAATGATGATGTTCTTATGTTCAATCATTTTAGACCACAAAGAATTATTGTTCATGTTCTTGACTTGGTCTATTTCGTGTTTATTTAAAATGTTGTTCAAAAGAATTCATCTCGCAATCCCTCATACTCTCAGGCACAGCGAGATCAATTTCATGTTTATTTATTTGCATGTAAAAGGTTTATGTAATTCGTACGTGTGTAGAAGGAAAAGTTAAATGACTGCAGAAGCTGTCAGGAACTACAGTGTTTAAGTAGGGGTTGTTCAGAAATCTGAAAAAGAAGTTAATTATTTGCTGATTAAGGTACGATTCGTCATTTATTATCATTATTACAGGCCGAACAAATTTGGAAACCTTTTCCTATGATGAGTAGACATAGTATCGTACCAGATTTTGGCTTCTGAGACTTGCCTATTCTTACAATAACATACAGGTTGATTCTCTATTTATTTGTTGAATTATTACCTATAGTTGCACGAAGTTTGATTCGCTATTTTACGCTTTCTTCGTACACTTTGTTTCAATTGTAAACAAGAAGATATCCTTACTTGATCATATCTGAATTGCCTTTCTTTAGTAACTTCCAGGTATATTTCGACATATTTTCCCCATTTTTTTCCCTTTCCCAAGCAAGATTTTAATTTTGGAATCTTATTTTTGGACCTGTTGATGATTTTGAAGTTTATCTGTTTGTTGATGTTGAATTTCTTTTAATTTGTATACTCTGATTTTACAGGGTGAGAGTGTTGGAAGGGGAGATGGAACGGGTGTGGAGGTTGTTTTGTGGAACATCTGATTGTGTAGATGGAAATCAGAAGCCTTGTGGTGCTGACCTTGTGTTTGTGACACAATCTTCATCGTGTATTAATCACGCGTTAACCATTTGTTTTGATGTTCTGCTTTTAGTAATGTTCTTATTCAACATGTTTTTTAAGGCAAATGTGCCTGCTCGTCTTCATGGCATTTCGCGTCTGCAGATAATTTCTGCAATTTTTAATGGATTCTTAGGACTCGTGTATTTATCCTTTGGAATTTGGATTTTGGAAGAGATGTGGAGGAGAAACCATTATGTATTACCACTTCATTGGTGGTTTTTAGTCTCCTTCCATGGAGTCACTTGGTTACTAGTGAGCTTAACTGTGAGCCTTCGGGGAAAGAAGTTTTCTAAAGCACCCTTGAGGCTTTTGTCAACTCTTGCCTTCTTGTTTGCTGCAATTACTTGTGGTTTATCACTTGTTACTGCAGTTGTTAACAAAAAGGCATCGATTAAGATAGCTTTAGACGTCTTCTCTTTTCTAGGGGCAAGTTTATTGTTGTTATGCACTTATAAGGGATTTAAATACGAAGATATTGATAATAGTGATCTTTATGCTCCCTTAAATGGAGCTGCCAATGGCAGCAGCAAAGTTGATTCTGTTGACTCCGTTACGCCATTTGCCAAAGCTGGACATTTCAGTAAATTGTCATTTTGGTGGCTGAATCCACTGATGAATAGGGGGCGGGAGAAAACTCTGGAAGATAAAGATATACCTCGTTTGCGTGAAGCAGATCGAGCAGAATCATGTTACATGATGTTTGTGGAGTTGTTCAACAAGCAGAAACAAAATGATCCAGTAAGGCAACCATCAATTCTGAAAACAATTGTATTATGCCATTTGGGGGAGATCTTTGTGTCAGGTTTCTTTGCGCTGCTGAAGATAGTGACTGTGTCTGCTGGTCCTATGCTTCTTAATGCCTTCATTGAGGTTGCTGAAGGCAAAGAAAGCTTCAAGTACGAGGGGTACTTTCTTGCGATATTTCTTTTCTTCGCCAAGAGCTTAGAATCCGTATCTCAAAGACAGTGGTACTTCAGAAGTCGGCTAATCGGTCTGAAAGTGCGATCTTTACTCACAGCTGCCATTTATAAGAAACAACTGAGATTGTCTAATTCGGCCAAGTTGATGCATTCAAGTGGGGAGATAATGAACTATGTTACTGTGGATGCTTATCGGATTGGAGAGTTTCCTTACTGGTTTCATCAAACGTGGACAACAAGCCTCCAGCTCTGTTTAGCACTTCTAATTCTCATTCAAGCAGTTGGATTGGCAACAATTGCTTCCTTGATTACAATAATTCTCACCGTCCTTTGCAATACTCCGCTTGCAAAATTGCAGCATAAATTTCAGTCCAAGCTCATGGTTGCACAAGATGACAGGCTGAAGGCTATATCAGAGGCTCTGGTGAACATGAAGGTTTTGAAATTGTATGCCTGGGAAAACCATTTTAAGAATGTCATAGAACATTTGAGGCTGATTGAAGAAAAATGGTTATCTGCTGTTCAATTGCGCAAAGCATATAATAGCTTTCTTTTCTGGACATCTCCTGTTCTGGTCTCGGCTACCACTTTTGGCGCTTGTTATTTCCTTGGTGTTCCATTATATGCAAGCAATGTTTTCACCTTTGTAGCAACATTACGTCTGGTCCAGGATCCTATTAGATCTATTCCTGATGTCATTGGTGTGGTCATTCAAGCTAAAGTTTCATTTGCAAGAATAGAGAAGTTCCTGGAGGCGCCTGAACTGGAAAGTGCAAGTGTGAGAAGGGAGTACAACGCAGAAGCGAAAAATCACAATATTCTTATCAGATCAGCTGATCTTTCATGGGAAGAGAATCCAACAAAGCCAACTCTAAGAAATATTAATCTGGAGGTTAGACCAGGTCAAAAGATAGCAATATGTGGAGAGGTGGGCTCAGGAAAGTCAACCCTTCTAGCAGCAATTCTTGGAGAGGTTCCAATCATCAAGGGAACTGTAAGTTTTGACTTCAACCTTCATTTTTTCTATAGCTAATGAACACACTTCATTAAAACTTTATTAATTCATGATGCAAATTTTTACTCTGTTCCTAGCAAGTATGGGATCCTGTAGTTGTTGACTTATCAATGAGTTAGGCTTGTCTTTTGAGAGATTTTGCAAATTCACAACCGCGGACATATCTCATTGATTACGGGCTTCTACAGGTTCAAGTGTGTGGGACTATAGCCTATGTCTCTCAATCGGCATGGATTCAGACTGGAAGCATAAGGGATAATATTCTCTTTGGATCAGCCTTGGATAATCAGAGATACCAGGAAACACTAGAAAAATGTTCACTGGTGAAAGATCTTGAATTGCTACCATATGGTGATCTTACTGAAATCGGAGAACGAGGCGTGAATCTCAGTGGTGGCCAGAAGCAGCGGATTCAACTTGCTCGCGCTTTATACCAGTATGCTGATATATATCTACTGGATGATCCTTTCAGTGCTGTAGATGCTCATACAGCTACGAGCCTATTCAATGTGAGTGTCATAACGGTACTATTAAGTGTTCTTTGGATTTAGTTGTACAAGCTAACACTTCCCTTAAATCTTGGCAGGACTATGTCATGGAAGCTCTCTCAGGAAAGACTGTTTTACTTGTGACCCATCAAGTTGATTTTCTTCCCGCTTTTGATACTGTTCTGGTGAGTTTTCCTTCGAGAAATTTTCTTTCAAATTATTTATTGTGGGTTATTTTCATTCAATTTTTGTTAGTTGAGCTGTGTAAATAGCTTTTCCGGTGGCCTCTGTGACAAACTGCTAAAAGTCAAGCAACCTCCTCCCTCCCACTATCCTATGCGAATGCATGTTCAAATGGTTAAATTTTGTCCATCCAACGGCTACCAGTAACAGAATGTCGCAACATTTCAATTTGTTGCCCTCTATTATCAGATGGCACACAATCTTTGCCATTTCCTACAAGTAGTTGTTTGAACTTTGGTCTATAACTTGTACAAAGAGCATATATGAGATGCAGACCCCAAAGTCAAGTTGAATGAGAATTGCCTCTTCCTTGGGGAAAATTAGTATTTGATGTTCCCCTTAGACATGTGGTGAAGAAGCATTGTTTCTAAAATATGTTTATGTCTATCAATGGACGATGGTTAGATGTATGTCAAATTGATATAATCCATGGTGGAAGAGACATTTTAGCAAGATAGTTTCATGCTTGTATTCTATTACCACCGTCTATAAGCACTACATTGTTTTCATAGCAAGTGTATTTCTAGGTTATTTTGCTGTGACACAGTTTCCAGGGTATTTTGGGACAGCTTGTAATTTAGCCCAAGCAAAATAGTGGTAATGTATTATTTTTCTTTTACAGCTGATGGCTGACGGAGAAATTTTGCACTCTGGTCCTTATCATGAGTTACTGTCCTCAAGCAAAGAATTTCAGGACTTGGTTAATGCACACAAAGAGACTGCCGGTTCTGAAAGGCTTGCGGAAGTTAATGCTTCCCAAAGGCATGAAGCTTCTAAGAAAGACATCCCAAAGACGAACGCTGAAGTATCTGGAGGTGATCAATTAATTAAGAAAGAAGAAAGGGAACTAGGGGATATTGGATTTAAGCCTTACGTCCAGTATCTAAATCAGAACAAAGGCTTCTTGTTCTTTTCCGTGGCTGCCCTTTCGCACCTTACATTTGTGATCTGTCAGATATCACAAAATTCTTGGATGGCTGCAAATGTTGATAATCCAGATGTTAGCTCATTGAGACTGATCGTAGTTTACTTGGTGATTGGATTCATATCAACATTATTTTTGCTTGGAAGATCTTTGTCGACAGTTCTTTTGGGTCTGCAATCGTCAAAATCTCTATTTTCACAGCTATTAAATTCTCTTTTCCGTGCACCCATGTCATTTTATGACTCAACCCCTTTGGGACGGATACTTAGCCGGGTAAGTATAAAATATATATGGTTAAGCTATCTTTCGAAGGTAAGCTACAACAAAAACTGATGTCTTGCACGTACAATATTATTTTTACAGGTCTCGCAAGATTTAAGTATAGTCGACCTTGATGTCCCATTTAGCTTGATCTTTGCTGTTGGAGCAACCACAAATGCTTATGCAAATCTGGCAGTGTTAGCTGTTGTTACCTGGCAAGTTTTGTTTGTCTCCATACCGATGGTGTATCTGGCTATCCGTTTACAGGTATGCTATGTGTGCTTTCACTACAATTATCCTGCTTAGATTATCCGTGACTGAGGTCACAATACTGATTGCCATAATGTCACATCATAGGAAAGAATGACCTCAAAACGGAAAACTTCTTGAGATGGATGCCTCACCAATTGATACAAAATCTAGAAGTATGATGATATGATCCAATTGCACGTTAACTGAGTGAACAGTAATTCCTGTTTAGTCGTACATTTCACCTATCTGTTTACACGCCTAATGATGGTCAAACATTATCTGCATCCTTTATTACTTTCAAAGATGGATGGAGGGAGAAACTTCCATGCATCAGATGGTCATGTTCTGGTTCATGAAGAGATGAGAATTATATTTGAATGTCCAGCCTCAAAACAATTTCTTTTTTTTATGTGTCTCTATGGTCAGTGGCCACTAGAACTCATACATTCTGGCGTTGTCCTTCAACAGAGATACTACTTTGCCTCAGCAAAAGAGTTAATGCGCATTAATGGCACAACCAAGTCCTTTGTAGCAAATCATCTTGCAGAATCTGTTGCAGGGGCCATGACGATAAGGGCTTTTAAAGAGGAACACCGGTTTTTCCAGAAGAACCTTGAACTTATTGATACAAATGCCAGTCCTTTCTTCCACAATTTTACGGCAAGTGAGTGGTTGATCCAACGGCTGGAGATACTTAGTGCAACTGTTCTTGCCTCCTCAGCTCTTTGCATGGTTTTACTGCCTGAGGGAACTTTCAGCTCTGGTAGGAAACTTTTCAGCACTCCTGTAAAGAAATATCTTTGCAAAAAGAGTTCTCATTGGGATTTTCCTTTTTACTCATAGTTTTGAAGAATTAATTGGTGTTCTTGTAAAAATTGCTTGTCACAGGATTTATTGGAATGGCTTTATCTTATGGCCTCTCATTGAACATGTCTCTTTGTTTCTCCATCCAAAACCAGTGCACTTTGGCAAATTATATTATCTCAGTTGAAAGGCTTAACCAGTATATGCACGTACCAAGTGAAGCTCCTGAAATCATAGAAGCGAATCGGCCCCCTGTCGATTGGCCAACTATGGGCAAAGTGGAAATTGAAGATTTACAGGTACCATGACTCTTTGGCAAGAAGCTTCAATAAATTATACTTTTTGAGTTAAAAGAATTCAAGGAGAGTTTTCTGTGATGCAGATCAAATATAGGGCCGATGCCCCACTTGTTCTTCGAGGGATCAGTTGTACTTTTGAAGCAGGACATAAAATTGGTATCGTTGGCCGGACAGGAAGCGGGAAAACTACTCTAATTGGAACTCTGTTTCGCCTGGTCGAGCCAGCAGGTGGAAGGATTGTGGTGGATGGCATTGATATCTCTACTATTGGACTTCATGATTTGAGATCACGTTTCGGGATCATTCCACAGGACCCTACACTTTTCAATGGAACTGTGAGATACAATTTAGATCCCCTATGTCAGCACACTGACCAGGAGATATGGGAGGTAATTTGCGATTGTTTTTAGTTTCTTGAGATCCTTTACCTAGTTTGTAAGAGATTCTTCCACAAGTGTTAATTTGCACTAGCTCTGTAGACACTGATCTAATTTTTCTTTCTCCTCTTTTGTGTCTGACAGGTTCTTGGTAAGTGTCAGCTTAGAGAGGCGGTTCAAGAGAAAGAAGAGGGACTAGACTCTTCAGGTAAGTTCTTCAACAACTGTCTTATGCACGTTCGTGAAACTGTAACAAAAGAAAGTCTAATCAAAATCAAACATTCCCATTCCAGTTGTCGAAGATGGATCAAACTGGAGCATGGGGCAGCGGCAATTGTTTTGTCTGGGCCGTGCTCTACTGAGGAGAAGCAAGGTTTTGGTGCTTGATGAAGCAACGGCATCAATTGACAATGCCACTGACCTAATTTTACAGAAAACTATCAGGACTGAATTCCAGGATTGCACTGTAATCACAGTTGCCCACAGGATACCGACTGTAATGGATTGTACAATGGTTTTAGCAATCAGTGATGGTAAGTTCGATCACCTGAACACTCCTTACTAGTATAGCATTATATAAATCCAATTTGTGTGCAAAATTATTCTGGAGTCTAAAGTGATCTTTCGGGTTCTGATATCAGGTAAAATAGTGGAGTATGATGATCCAATCAAGTTAATGAAGAGAGAAGGCTCATTGTTTGGCCAGCTTGTCAAGGAATATTGGTCTCATTATCACTCTGCAGAGTCGCATTGAAGCTGCCTGCAATGGTTTATTAGTTCTATGTAACTTGAGATTCTGACTGTGTCATCTACATAAAAACAAATGCCGGTGAAGCCCTGACATAGAAGTGCCGTGATGAAATAAGGTGTCCACTGAGAACGCTTTGGACGAATGCAGGACTATGAAATACATATAACTCTGGACTGCAGGAGGAAACATTATCGAAGTTTAGAGCCTCCAGAATAGAATGAATAGAGAAAAGCACTACTTCCGCTTTCTTAATGTATTTAGTCTTGAAACTCAACTACACTAACTGATCTTTACCTAGCATTACTCTCCCTCTCTGACACTCTCCTTGAATGTCCTGCAAACTTTGTTGTTTCGGAGGTTTCAGCTGCAACTCGATCATAGATATTTTACCTTATTCTGAAGCAATGGAAGATCAAAATAAGTTGTGACAATCTTAAACAACCTGGAATCCTAATTACAGCAAAGATTGTGAGGTTCGACTAGCGTTCTACAGAATTGAGAGCTTGGTGAAGATCGCTGGCAGTGCCTACACACTGGATGTCTATTCAAGTGTTTTCAGCCTATTAGAGCTAAAATTTAGAAAGTGATGTAGCTATATTAGGAACAAGAATGCTAAGCTGGTCGGTGCGATCTCAGAGATTTGGAAAGATTGCTACCCGTGCGAGTGTTCTTGGTCCACTTTTGTCTACTAATGCGATCTGTAATTGTACTTTGATCGTTATTCTCTGTTTTCAAGTGGCAGTATTAGATCTCTTGTTTATTTTCGCATTGTAGGCTTTCAGGCACCCTGCCATCTATATCTGCATAGATTCCTGGCAATGAAGTGAGGAAAATTCTTGGGAACAGTCGGCCATCCCCGACGGCCTGCTTTTCTCTCGACATACTGTAATGATGACACGTATCACTTTGGAGAAACCGCTGCAATACTTCTGCCGTTCACTTCTAGCTGTTTTATGAAGTTTATTCTTCTCTTTCTTCTTCGTTTCCATTTTTTTGGCTCAGTTACTAAAAGCTTTTATATATGTTTACATGTTTCAGTGTGTTGCATTTCTATTAACAGCAAGCAGAATGGCAGGGCTGTGCTAATCCTTGTGTTTCTTAATGATCTCTTAAAATTTACTTGCATGCCAGGATCCTCTCTCTCTGCAGAGGAGGAGAAAATTTTCGCACGATCAAGGTCGTTATTACAGAGTCTTGAGCTGTAAACTACTTCAACTATACTATCACAGCGCACAATCTCTGATTGTAGTATATGTCATCAAATGCTCCCTCCACTATGAGACCATAATAGAAAAGAGGTAACCCATTAGCACAAACCAACAAGAAGAAACTTTGGAGAGCAAATCACTATTTTCATATCAATTTGTAGATCAATCTGGAATCAGGTGCAAAGAACTCTATCTCAGCAAGCCAGTATTTAGCCAAGAACAAGAACATGTTTGTGTAGATGATGAAAACAAACCAAATGATAGTACTGAAATCACCATCATTTTACATTTCTAACTAATTTGTCATCATATCTGCACTTTGGAAATCTATACTGGGTAGAAAGACTCTCACAAGCAAGCATATAATCGCTATGGAGCTAGACATAAAGCTAGGATTTTGAGAGGCTGTTGGCCCATGACATTAACCTAGTAAGAGAAAGCTACTATTCCGTCCTTACGGGCCTCCAAGTATGGCATTCTCAATGTCTTCTCTGCTCAGCGCATAACTGAATCTTCTTTCCACATCCTTTTCAAGATTTCCTGGGCCACTCTTTAGGTATCTGCATTTGACAAACTCATCAGCATGTACTGGAGGAATAAGTTCGTCCTTTAAGAACTAAACATATAAACAAATATATTGTATCAAATACATAGCAAGTTGTGGAAACCTTTTCTTTCTTTTTCTTTTGACATAAGTGGCAAAATTCTAGACAAAGATAAGCCAAGGAACTAGTACTTCAACCTTTCTCAAGATAATTATTCCTAAATTAAACGTGACTAATATGCTGCTAATCTGAATATCAAGATTATAAGTCAGGTCTTATGTTGGAGTTTATCCAGAGTTCCAGACCAGTCAAGACATAGAACATCAAAGTTGCAGCTTCTATAAAATTTTCTCTAATACAGTTCATCCACATGCAATGTTTTCATCAACCTCAGATGCTCTGTTTTTCAATTTCTTGTAATAGTCTCCATCACATGTAGAAAGTCAAAAAAAAAAAAAAAAAAAAAGAAGGGTTCTTGTGGAATTTGCTAACAAAAATCTTCAGCAGGACACTGAAGTACTATAAACAAACTTTTCATGATTAAAATCTTGTGCTTATATCTCTAATCACTCTCTTAAATTGAGGGAAAAAAGAAGTTACAAACAGCAGGGCAAAAATAAGGATATAACCGGATCTCTGGTAGGTTATTCAAGATCGCATCGGCATGGACACTATATAATAAGCAACTGATGAATAGAGATGCACATTCTGTGTAACTAGCATATTAGCACATCAAAGACAACCAGAATGAGGCCATGTAATTTCTTAAGAAATAAGAAAGATAACTTATTTTTTATTATTTTAACCCCAGAGTTTTAAGCTTGGCATGCATATAGAAACGTTGTAATAACAAGTTAACTGATCCAAAATTAGATTTCAATTTCACTGTGCATTAATGCAACATCAAAGTCAATTCTGTAACGATACGACTAATTCCAAAAGTCCACCCAAGAAGGTACTAATGAGTGAATATAGAAGAAAGCAACATGAGGGGCATAAGTTACAAAACAAAGTTACATGCAAGAAGTTTACAACCGTGAGAAATTTCTAGAGTAAGGCACTCTTTCTTTTCTTTTCTTTTATCTTCTTAACACGGAAAGGCACTCTTGCAAATGCATGTTGAAGTACAAAAGCATTTACCACCTAACCGCTTCCCTTCTGCAAGGATCTTCCCATAATCAAATTTCTTTCAAATTACAGTAAAGTCCATTCTTAAAATTGAAGGGGAGTCTCACGGACAAATACCATGTCAATGAGAACCCACTCAAATAAAATTGCAATCCAATATCCAATAACATCATCTACGGAGAAAAATGTTCAGTTGCAAGGTTTTTATTCCCTGACATCCATAAGCCAAATCCAATTCACACTACAATCAACTTAAAAATCCCTTAACCCATCTAAATTCACTTCAATAAAAGAGAACAGAAAAAGGATATAAAAAATATAAAAAACTGAGTTATCATCTAACATCTACTTAACATAAACCACATTAAGGCAATCATATCAACAATGTGCCTACAGCTTACATAGTAATTACACATCCTTGTACAAACTATTCAAAATTAAGTCTTTCGCATAATAAAAAACTTGCCATCACATTCACATACATCTTTTGCACTAACTATTCAAGATCATTTTTTTCTCATCTGATGAACGCATAGACGCAAAATAACAAAGACCAATATTGATAGCATCAAATTAGCTGAACTTAAACCTCTGCACCAGTTGGAAAAAGAACAAAAAAAATATATATATATGTACTAATATAATCAATAGAATAGTGGTCTGATCAATAGATTTTTACACGATCAGACTGCATTCAGTAAGACGAAAATGATCCGACCATTCGCAGAGCCCGCATATGAACTAGAGGTGAGAAGACAAGTTAGAATTGTGAAAACTGTCTCTTGTATATCTATCAGATAAGTCTGCATATAATAGGCCCACCGTCACACAACAGTTAGAGAACATGTGTTTGTATAAAGTGTTGTGTGACCTGTAGGTTTCGAATTCAAACTGTAGAACATGTTTACGCGTTCGAATCGTGAAAATAACTTGATTTTTACATAGTAAGAAGGCATAAAGTAGACCCAAAGTAGCCCAACTTCTAAAATAACCCACACATAACGATATATTAAATATATCGAGAGTTTCGTGCAACAAATTATCATTTACTAATAGGTTTACTAATATAATCAATATAAATTACGGAGGTAATACTAATAAAACGAACCTGATATATAAGTCGGTTACATCAAGAGAAAGCTGAGCACGCCAATCAGGATTTTCAACAAACCAAACTGCTCTATCTTCTTTGCTTTGGTAAAAATCCAAGCTTTTCAACCATGCCTCTATGCAAGGCAAGCTGTGTGAGTACAAAGGCTTCTTCTTATCTGGCAATCTCTGCAGCCACTCATCCTCAGTGTCCTTAACCTCTGCTTCCTCAGATGATTTTGCACAAGTTAAAGTTGCAATCTTTCTTGTTAATAAGAGAGAATTTAGTGGGTTGGGACATGATGGGAATTTAGTGGAAAGTAAGGGGTATGTTGTGGAAAAGGTCGAGAGTGTTGAGGATTTTGGAGAGTTTAAGGTTACAAGTGTAAGGTGTGTGGTGATGTTGTTAGAAGCAAACGTTGATGACATTTTGCTGGGAAAAGAAGAAGATAGGGTGCAAACGGCGTCGGATTCCAGTTAAGGTGTAGCTAGGCTATCTTGTCACGTGATTATGTTTCTCAATCACGTGCCAGATAATGTGGATCTTCTATTGGCATTTTTTACCCAACAACTTTCAGTATTTGCGACGAGGTGAAATGCAATAGATCGCCAAACTATTTTTTCGAAATTGCACAATAAACCTTCTTGTACTGAAATAATTCAGTGATCTCATAAAATATATAAGAATACTTGTACAGTTGCAGGGAAGGGTTTTTTATTTATATTCTAATAAATTACAAAGGATTATTAATTTATTACAGTAGTAAATACTCTAATATACGATAGTAATTACAAATTGTGCGACTACAAAGACTTATTCTTATATGTATGTATCTTATGTATTTTGTTTATCACATAAGATATTTATCACTAACAAGTCTTTAGTCTAATGGTATGTTCCTCGCTATAAATGTGAGAGATCTAAAAATTAATTTTTGTGAATGACTTTTTTTTTATATTTATTATACAACTTACATTTCTCTTGAATTAAAAAAAAACTACCAAATTTGAGTTGATGATGAGAGCATTTGACTATAAAGAAATGTTTGGTCCTACTACTAAATCATTCAATAACCATTATATATCATTCTCTTTAAATCCCCGTAACAGATAATTAACCAGAACTTACAAGCTGTTATACTATCAAGACAGCTTCGCATTTTGGGTTTCAATTACGACATCTTCAAGCCCTTCCTTTCTAGAAAAAAAAAAGTCTTTAATTGCATCAAATATTTGTTCTTCGTGTTCTCATTCCAATATTACATAAACTTACGGACATAGTTAAACTGAATTAGAAAATGTCATACAACTTGGTCAATTCTAAAATTCAAACAACAAGACTGCTATATTCAAAAGATGGTTCCTTCTTAAACTATCTATCGAGTATTACTGAAATATATTTATTCCTTTTTTCACCAAAAAAATATATTTTTTCCTTCTCATCAGTAGCTCCGTGGAATTTAATTTTGCTAGTTTTATATAATTTTGGTGTTGATTAGCTTTTTTACTTTAATTTATTGGTTTAAGCTAAAGCAAATACCCTCATAATACATTTTATTTTTTATTTTTTATTTTTTATAATGGAGGTCTAAGTCGTACAAGACAAATTAAAAAATATTACTCACGGAGATTGATCTTATAATATGTCGTACTCACAATGAGAAAATACCACTAGACCCAAGGTCTGGTAGTCATAATATATGTTGTCCTGCTGATTTTGCCACTAGAAAGGGAAAAGAAAAAAAAAAGTCATTTGAATATTGAGAGCATTAGACAATTAAAATTTATCTCGTTGAAGTATAAATCATTGAATTCCTTAAAAGTGCAATCACAGGCCGGCAAGAAATCATTATCTAGTAAACAATTCCCACGAATATTATGTAGAATCGATAGGCATCGTTATAAAACTCTTGAATGAAGATAGCTGTTGGAATTTTGTGACATGATAGAGTAGATTAATAAATGAAATTTCAGGAACTTTGACTCGAAAAATTCTCTGTGTGCCGCTAAACTCGGATCATGTCGAGTTGACTAAGACTTGGCAAGTAGTAATATTGGTCAACTCTGAAATTATTGAGGATTAACTCTTCTCCCTCAAATATGGCACTATGCAATATTAACTTATTTTTCTTAATATTTCTTGACTTTGTCTTAACATGGGACCATTTGAAATGGTCAAATTTCAGTTTGCACTATCTTTAAAATGAACAAATATTTGTCACCGCAAAATATTATAGGCCCAAATCATATTGATATCCCTATGAAATAATGTTCATTACGAGAAAGATTAATAACTTTACAAGAAAATTTAAATCTGTTAAAAATAGTTGTTGAACGCGTCTTTCTCATGCACATGAGCTACTAAGAGCACCGGCCAAGGGTTTAGATAGAACCTTCTAAATCAAATTATTTCGTTCAGAAATTATCATTCGGTCAACTACAAAATAAAAATGAAAAAAAAAATTATGATAGTCGAATCTTTAATAACCATTGAAGTTTGAGGAAGGCTTGGCTCTTCTAAAATCACTTATTCAACTTTCGTTCTAATGCGTGTGACATGGATCCCATCATATCAAAGTGTGCAATGTACTGAAAGTGGATATTATAATAAGAGGGAAAAAGTTATTGGCACCTTACACGCATCACTGGATTGGAGAGTTTTGGACAGTCGCAATTGTCCATGCATCTTTGTATTCACAAGCTTTGGACAGTTGCCATTGTACATGACAGTTTTTTAAATATATAACTACTAGAAATTCACCTTAGCAATCACGTTGAATTCAATTTAAAATTTTAAATTCCGTGATTTAGTGGTATGTTTTAATTTATATTTTAAATTAATCAAAAGTTAGATAATATTTGTAATTAGAAATGTTAGAGTTCGTGCAGTATAAGTATGGATTATTTTTGAAGCAATGTGACTAATTTGCTCAATCGACGAAGTTCTGTGGTTAATATGAAAAATTGATGCAATTACTTGGTGTAAAGTGAATCCGTTACATGTGATGTTACAACATTAACTGGAACATCACTTCTTTCACAGTTTATTAACAGTCTGTTTCTCTAGTCAATTAATGAGTTGTTCCACTTAATATTCCAACATAGCCCGTGATAGTAAACAACAGCGGAAATACTAAAACTGTAACAGAAATAAAGAACACCAATATTTAACGTGGTTCAACTGTGCGGTCTATATCCACGGGACCTCCCTTGGTCCAACAAACCTGTTCATTAAGAAATATAATAAGTTACAACATCAATGGACTTACACAAGTAAAGACTCTCTCTTAACCTTTGACGCCTTGATGGTGAACTTTTCAATGAACTTCAGTTTGGTGAGCTCCCCTCGACTTGCGACGTTCTCTCCCGATAACTACAACTTCTTCTCCCGAATAATGAACAAGAAAAAACGACAGTGAATGAAAAACTCAAAGCCTAATACAATTTACTCATGACTCACTGTCGCATTCTAGGTTGCAACACTGAACAATAAGTACTTAAGACACACTGTGTTGCAACATGACACGGAACATGATTCTTCTAAATTCTTCTTCAGCTTTTCTGTGACTCTCCTCCTTTTTTTTGCCATGATCTGCACACATATAAATATGCACGATAGCTTGTAGAAATCCCACGGATTGTGCTCCAAGTTTTGCCTTTTTAATTTTCCTCCAATATGGTAAATTCAATCTCTCTAGAATTTCTTCAAGAAAACCTGCTTTGAACTTTTTCTTGTAAAGCTTCCCCTTTTTGAAACTTTTTCTAGAAACCTTCCAAGCAAATTCCTTCATTAAAATCTTTCCTTCATAAAAATTTTCCTGCAAATCCAAAAAGGTAACTAATTAGATTTTTGCAAAACAATACACAATCAATTAATTCCTCAACAATCTCTCGCTTTGGCTTTGTTTGGGCAAAAATCATATATCTAATCAATAATCAGAGTAATGCAAATAAAACATGAAATGAAGCAAAATCATAATCATTATTCTCTCCCCCTTTTTTGCCAAAATAAACCAAAGTATTAATCTGAAGTTCCGGCATTTGTTCCAACAATGCAGCCCCTGGATCTTTTCCAGTATTTGTTCCAACATGCTCAAAGACATAATAAAATAAACGAGATAAGTGCAACACACAATTAGATCAGAAATAACGGAAGCAACATCAATAACAATAAGCACTAGCTCATAATGAAAAAGTTTCATCTATTTTTCTTCCCTCTGAGTTGTTGCACATCATTGGAACTAGTGGGAATGTTCTCTTCCTGAATATCTTATCCCTGCAAGAACTTCAGTAAGCCATTTGACAAGTTATCTCAACAATTCAGATTAATATTTGTGTCGTCATAAAGTGTCAACACAATGATATGAGAAAAATTATGATAAACAGGATTGTTTCAGATGGCTGTTGCAACACAATTCAACTAAATAAAGTATTTAACTTTAACACCCACTCTCAGAAATTTGTGACTCAAAAATTAAAACTATTTTTTCGTGAATAGAAAAGAAAAATGCATGATATGAACATGATTTATGAATTCAACATCAAAAAAATTTACTCATTCAATAGTTAAACCAAATAAGGATTTATAACTTGCACTATGTGTGTGTGTGTGTGAAAAAATATATAAAGATCTTTCTTGAAATTCCTCAGAATCACGATTTGCAAGATTTAGAATTCAAAGCAACTTGTTCAAACAACTTGATCATCTAATCACATTGCAAATTTTTTATTTTCAAAATATTATTAGACTTGGTAGCTTTACTCTAGAACTTTCAATCTGGTTTACGTAGCTTTTTCCAGTCTCCATTTTTTTTTTTTTTATGCTTTTGTTTTTTTCTTTTTTCTTTTTTCCGCTTTTGTTTTTTTTCTTTTTTTTTCTTTTCATGAGTGAATAGAGTACATGAATGAATAAATATACTTCTTTTTATATCCAAAGTCACTAGGAAGTTCAAATTCCTACACTTGCAAACCATTAAAATCAGTTTCTCAATCAGATCAAAATATAGTGTGCTCAGCTAATATGGTTTAAGAAATAAATCACAAGCTGATTTTATTATTAAACTTTCACATCTCTTGAGTCTCTTCACAATCATGTTTTCGTTTATGATGCAACATTAAAAAACTATAAATTCCTAAAATTTTTCTCAAAGTCTCAAATCTCATAGAATTTGGTGCCTTAGTAACAATATCTGTCAGTTAATTTTTTGTTGCAACATAGTTTGAACCAACTTTTTTATGCTCTACTAGACAATGTAAAACTGATTTTCTTACCCAATTTTGTTTCACTTTTTGTTGTGACAAATTCGCTTTCATTTGTGGTGGCCTACTAAAATCATCATAAATAAAGGGTTTAACAAACTTACCTCTTTTTAGCATGTCAATGTACCTGTAGCATCGTGATCTGATGTGTCCAATAGTGTGGCAAAAATGACAAACTAGCACAAACTTCTTTTTCTTAAATTCTGGAATTTTACTCTCTGCTGCAGCTTTTATTACAACATCAGTTGCGACATCAGTAGTCTTGCCATTCTATTTTGTTGCAACATTCAATTCCAGTTTTGGCCCTCCATTTTCTCTGACAAATGTTATTTTTTCAGATGGTTCACCTTCATAAAATCTAAGTCCCGCGTGATCACCGCTTGATTTTTGAATTGATAGCACGTAATCAAACTTCTCAGTTCCACAATTGAGCATTTTTACATTTCACTGAATTTGTTTCAACTCTTGTTGCAACATTTGAGTTTCCTGTAGTCTTTTAGTAGCCAGATCTTGATGAATTTTTGCTGCCTTTTCCAGATCAGATTTTTTCATCGAGAGTTCTGTGATCCTTACCTCTATGTCACGATTTTTCTTGCACACGATCAACCATTTTTTGTACATCTCTTTGTAAGCTTTCAAGACTTCTTCTATATTCAAATCATCATCACTTTCTGACTCTAAGCTGCATGTTTCTTCATCTGTTGCAACACTGTTTACACCATCTTCTATGCTTATCTTATCATCACGTTGGACTGTTACAACATTTAATGCAACAATGTTGTTGATGTGCTCTTCATCACTCTCCGTATACTCCTCCAAGTCTTCATCAGTCGATGTGATATTCATGACCTTTTTCATATTTTTTATAATGTTTCCACATTCAGATTGCATATGTCCAAATCCTTCACATTTATGACATTGTATTTTTTTTTCTTCTTCAATATTTTAAAATTTGACGAGACATTCTACTTCTCCAACATTTTCAGCACTTTGTTGACATCCTTTGTGAGTGAGGCTAAAGATTTTGTGACATCATTAGTAGAGTATTGATCATCTTGATTTTCGAAACCTGTTTTTAAGGCAATGCTCTTTTCTTTCTTCTTTTGTTTGAACTTTATTTCAAACGTCTGAAGAGAGTCCATTAACTCATCAATCTTGATTTCATCAACATTTTTAGACTCTTCTATTGCTGCAACTTTGATAGCAAACCTGTCTGGAAGTGATCTTAGTACTTTTCTTACCAACTTCGAATATGAATATTTATCCCTCAAGGCTAAGGCCTCATTGGCAATATCACACAGCCTGGCATTGAACTCCATGATAGTTTCATCTTCCTTCATCTTCAATTCTTCAAATATTGTCGCAAGAATTTGAAGTTTTGATACCTTTACAGTTGCAGTGCCTTCATATGTCGTCTTCAATATCACCTATGCATCTTTGGCTGATTCACACGTTGAAATCAATTTGAATTGGTTTATGTCAACTGCATTGAAGATGACATTCAATGCTTGGAATTGTAATTTGCCAATAGATCTTGTGCTTTGGTCCATTATATTTCAAGTTTTGGTGCAACATTGCCTTGTGCATCGGTAATTGTAGGATGCACCCAACCTGTTAGAATTGCTTTCCAAACTTTCTCATCAATGGACTTGATGAATGCCCTCATGCGAGCCTTCCAATACGAGTAATTCACACCATCCAACAGCGGTGGTTTAGAGATTGAGCCTTCTTCAAGCAAGGTATCCATACCTATTCCTGCAAGTAAACAACTAACTCCCAAGAATCTAACCGAATTAGTTCGTAACCCGCTCTTGATGTCACTTGTTAGAGTTCGTGCAGTATAAGTATGAATTATTTTTGAAGCACTGTGACTAATTTGCTCAATCGACGAAGTTTTGTGGTTAATATGAAAAATTGATGCAATTACTTGGTGTAAAGTGAATCTGTTACACGTGATATTACAACATTAACTGGAACATCACTTCTTTCACAGTTCATTAACAGTCTGTTTTTCTAGTTAATTAATGAGTTGTTCTACTTAATGTTTCAACATAGCCCGTGATAGTAAACAGCAGTAGAAATACTAAAGCTGTAATAGAAATAAAGAAAATAAAGATTTAACGTGGTTCAACCGTGCGGTCTACGTCCACGGGACCTCCCCTGGTCCAACAAACTTGTTCATTAAGAAATATAATAAGTTACAACATCAATGGACTTACACAAGTAAAGACTTCCTATTAACTTTTGACGCCTTGATGGTGAACTCTTCAATGAACTTCGGTTTGGTGAGCTCCCCTCGACTTGCGACGTTCTCTCCCGAGAATTACACATTCTTCTCCCGAAGAATAAATAAGGAAAAATGACAGTGAATGAAAAACTCAAAGCCTAGTACAATTCACTCATGACTCACTGTCACATACTAGGTTGCAACACTGAACAATAATTACTCAAGACAGACTGTGTTGCAACATGACACAGAACATGGTTCTTCTAAATTCTTCTTCAGTTTTTACATGACTCTCCTCCTTTTTCTTGCCATGATCTGCACACATATAAATATGCACGATAGTTTGTAGAAATCCCATGGATTGTGCTCCAAGTTTTGCCTTTTTAATTTTCTTCCAATATGGTAAATTAGATCTCTCTAGAATTTCTTCAAAAAAAACAGCTTTGAACTTTTTCTTGTAAGGCTTTTTCTTTTTTGAAACTTTTTCTAGAAACTTTCTAAGCAAATTCTTTAATTAAAAACTTTCATTTATAAAAACTTTCCTGCAAATCCAAAAAGGTAACTAATTAGATTTTTGCAAAATAATAGATAATCAATTAATTCCTCAACAAAAGAGTTTCATATGAATAATTTGACATATTTATAATTAATTATCGATTTTTTTATGCCCCACTTCTCTTTTATCTGATTTTGAAATCCACAATATTAAGAATAAAATCTTTGATGTAGGCTAAGTTTCCTGAATGCTTTAGTTAAAGTAACTAAAATATAAGGCCTCTGGAGGGCAACTAGCTAAATGTGGACATACCAATCATAAGTCGGCATTGACTTCCTTTAAGCTTAGTGCAGAGGTCTACAAACGCGGCTATTTTTGAGCCAAATTTCATCCGGCTTGACCAGCGAAGATGAGCACCCGAATTAATGATCTGTAAATTCCATTTATTGCAAATTTTGGCATGATAAAGATATGATGTAACAATAAGATAACAATGTTTCAGACTATCTATAAAAGCGTAACACCCCTCACCATATGACACAACACAAACCAGCCAAAATGAAAACTTGTCTTCTCTTTTCCCTCTTCTTCCTAGGCCTCATCCAAACCTCTCTCGGCAGTCGCGGCGGCATCGCCATCTACTGGGGCCAGAACGGCAACGAGGGAACCTTGGCCGAAACATGTGCCACGGGAAGATATGCCTATGTCAACATAGCCTTCCTCAACGTATTCGGCAATGGCCAAACTCCAGAAATCAACCTTGCTGGTCACTGCAACCCAGCTTCCAACACTTGCAGGGTCGTAAGTGAAGGCATACGAGCTTGCCAAAAGCTTGGCATCAAGGTTATGTTATCCATTGGAGGTGGCGTAGGAAGTTACTCTCTAGCTTCTAAAGAAGATGCCAAGAATGTATCACTTTATTTGTATAACACCTTTTTGGGTGGAAAATCATCTGCGAGACCATTAGGCGATGCTGTGTTGGATGGAATTGATTTCGATATAGAGCTTGGATCAACTTTGCACTGGGATGATCTTGCAAGATACTTAAAGGGTTATAGTAGATATGGCAGGAAAGTGTACTTAACAGGTGCCCCACAATGTCCCTTTCCGGACAGGTTCCTAGGTGCTGCACTTAATACAGGCTTGTTTGACTATGTTTGGGTCCAATTTTACAATAATCCTCCATGCCAATATACTCCTGGCAATACTGATAACCTTAAAAATTCGTGGAAGCGGTGGACTACCTCCATACCTTCTGCGAGGATATTTCTAGGCCTTCCGGCATCCCCGCAAGCTGCTGGAAGTGGGTTCATTCCACCTGAGGTGTTGACTTCTGAAATTCTACCAGTGATAAGGAAATCGCCTAAATATGGTGGTGTAATGCTCTGGTCAAAGTTTTGGGATGATCAAAGTGGATATAGTGCCTCCATCATCAGAAGTGTATGATTATGTTTTTCTAATTTTTACTTCAATAAATTGTATTGTTTGTATCATGTTGTGAGCAATTATCTTGCTCCAAAACAAATTTACTTTTATCATGTGATGCTACTGCCCTTCAAAACTTTAGGTCAAAACTAGCATCGTTGTTGTTTTCCTTTTATTTTTATTTTTCGTATCAAGAAACTAGCTAGCATAATTCTGCATGTCTAATTATATTTTCTTACTCTCAATCTCAACCAAATTTTTTTACTCATTATCGATCTCACTGATAAATTAGTCTCTCATATAATGAATAAAACCTATATATTTAAATCTTATAAATTTATAAGAATTGAAATAACTTCGAACTAATTAAAAAAAATTCCAATCACTATCATACAATTTGTCAGCGGGCAATGATCTCCCACAGCCATCCTATTAGCCTACTATGAAATAACTTGTATTAGTGTGGAATGAGGCCGCCACAACCACAAGAACAAATGCGTCATTATCTTTCCACTTTATGGAAAAAGAAAGAAGGTAATGGAACAACTCCACACGATTGTACATTGACTGCTTAGACTTCCACTACATATTTCACTAAACGGAGTTTCGAAATCAATGTTTACTTTTAAAACTTCGTTGAAAAATCAAAGGCAATGCTGAATGGAACGAATGGTTGTGGCTAGGAATTGGTGGGTTGGTCTGTAGCGGTATATTAAGAATATAATGGATATCACAACTCTTGTTAAGAATATAATGGATATCACAACTCTTGTTGAAGTGTGTATATATATATAATCTTTCCGTCTTACAAAGATAGGGAACCTATTTATTTTCGTACAAATTAAAAAGAATATAATTGATATAGTAAAAACAATAAATTTTACTTAATCTTTTCTTAATATATCCTTCCACTAAAATTAATTACTCTAACTACGATTGATTGACGGTATAATTGTTGATAAATATACACATTAAATAAGAATATGTCAAAGAAACTAATAAATTAACTATCTTTTCAAAAAGGAAAAATGGACTATAATATGAGACAAGTAAAAAAAGAAACTAAGCCTATATTTATTGGACGGAGATAATATATAGTTCAATTTGACTTTGTTCTTCAGAAGCAAGTCTGCGAATGTGCTTGGGGTTGACTTTATTCTACACTATAAAGTAAAAGGGTAAATCTCACAATTAGTCCATATTATTTATTTATTTTAGATAATTAGTTCATATTATTTAAGAAGTCATGCAGTTACTTCTTATTATTTGTAAAAATCTCACTATTAGTCTTTATTGTTTCATATGTCATGCGATTTGTCCCCATTATTTACAAAAGTCTCATCATTAATCTCTATTATTTGTAAATGTCTCACCATTAACCTCTATTGTTTGCAAAAGTCTCACTGCTAATGGTGAGATATTTATAAATATTGAGGACCAATAGAGATACTTTTATAAACAATAGAGACTAAATGAGTGACTTTTGAAATAATGAGGACTATTGGTGGAACTTTTACAAATAATAGAAACTAACCATGTGACTTCTAAAATAACATGAACTATTTATTTAAAATTTGTAAACAATAAAAACTATTTATCCAATTTGTCCTAAAGTAAAATCTCGATAAATGAATGTTTAATAAAGTAACAACCGCGCTTAGATAATAAAACTCCAGTCCCGATTCAAGCCTTTATATTAAAATAGATGATAATTTTTTTCTAACTAATTAAGTTTCATGGAATATATAAATTAATAATTTTGCATAACGCTCTTCTCATCCCACTAATTAATGTAGATATTTTCACTCTTTTCAAGTGAGACGCCATGGAGGAACATGATGACATAATTTTGGGCCTCCTACATAGATTGTTGATATAGAGATCATGATCTACGTATCTACATGTGTATAAGTTCTAAATCATTTTATCTTCTAGTTATAGGAATATGTATGTACATGCATCTTTAAAACCCTTGTATCTTCTTATTTTTAATGTCCATTAGAAAGTTTGACTAGTACATGAATTCAGGCTAATGGCTTTTCATAAGATACATGCACATACATTAATATTGTCTATTTGTTTTGGAAACATAAATTCTTTATCAATTAATATTTTATTAATTTATTGATAAATTAATAAATTACTCATTTATCAATGAATGATAATTTTTCTCAGATAATAATAATTTCCGGTACAGGGAGTACTCATTTATAGAGATTTTACTATAATTAATAATACTTTATGCCCTAATATATTATTTTGCAATATTTGTTTTGTATCACTTAATCCTCCAAAATTCGGGAAAAAAATTATAAGGGTAACTATGTGTTAATATTTGGGTATTTTTTATCTGGATCCCCTCTACTTTTACATATAGAGACTTAGATCCCATACTTCTTCAAAAATAAGACTTACATCCCTTCTATAAAAAAACTGTTAATTTTTTTGTTAAAACCTCATAAAATGACATTTCTACCCTCACTAATTCCTAACGTAAATACACCCTAATTAACCAATGCCAATCCCAAAATAGCTCGCAACTTTTCTTTGTGGTTGACACGTGTGTTCAACAAAAAAAAACAAAAAAAAGGACAAAGGAACAAAAAAAAAAACACAGGACAGAAAAAAAAAAGACAGGACAGCGTGTGTGTGTTTTTTTTTTTGGTCAAAAGAACCGTGTGTGTTGAGCGGTATTTTTTGAGAAGTGATATTGAGAATGGGGAGGATAGAATTGTCATTAAAATATTTTTAACATAAAAGTTAATTGATTTTTGATAAGTATGTTGTGTAAGTTTTATTTTTTCAATGCATGAAGGGGTGTAAGTCTTATTTTTCCAATATATGAAGATGTGTGAGTCTCATTTTTGAAGAAATATGAGGTCTAAATTTCATATATATAAAAGTGGAGGGAGTTGAAGTCAAAGATAACCGTTAATATTTTAACGTTACAATTTTAGTGATCATGTTTATTGGCTTGCGTATGAAAGCAATAAGTGATACAAAATATTTGTCAAGGAATAAAGTGTCGCCCCATATAATGTAAGGGTGGTAAGTGAAGTTGACCCAAAATGTCAAAAGATTCAATGGGCCAAACCATAATATTTCCCTTCTTCGGCCCTCGTGTTGGGTCCAAACAATTTTCCATCACTAACTTGGGTGGGACTCGACTTTTCATCCCCTTGGCTTTTAAAAGTTCTTTTTCCGTCTCATATTTATTATCATCATCGTAGTGTGGATACCAGAGATCATCGTATATTCGGTGAGTGTGCTTGTGTGCTTGTGTGCTTTCACTAACAGGATTTGGAAGAAGGGCCTGAAAATGGTTAAAGGGCGACTTAAACTGCATAACTGGAAGGAGATATTTTTTTTCTCTCTTTTTTTTTTGACTATATAAACAAGATTTTCATTAAACCTTCGAATAAAAATATTTACAATCAGTACGACTCATGAGATTCTCTATGTGATCCTCGTGAGGGAGGACATACCTAGTTTTTTTTTTTGGTCAAATAATATTATAAATATATTAATAGAGGCATCAATCAATGTTTAAGAATTCAAAGTCCTTCTATACAAGTAGAAATAATTCTAACGGGAGGTTATAAGCCCAAGTTGAAGAGAGGAGTTATATCTTAATTGTCTTAACAATCCATCTGTAACACGATTAGCTTATCAAGACACATATCAAAATTTATGACTACGATTGAAGGATAGAAAATGCAATGAGTTCCTATAATAGAAGAGATCTTTATAACTGATTTAAGAGTACACACAATACACATTTCAAAATGGTACTTCCAAACCATCCTTCAGTGCATTTATCTACCACGTTTGTAGAGAAAAGAGCAACATACAACATTGAAATGCTGCTAGAATCGAAAATTAATTATTCAACAATATTCCGTTCGATAAAAAGTTCAAAAGTAATCTTTTAAATAGGACCATCTTTATAGTATGAAATGTAGATGAAAGAATCCTAGGATAAGCAATTTGTCTCTTTTGTAACTTCAACCATTGCGTATATGTTTTTGGGATTCAATAGAGTTATTCTTTACTTAATAAATAAAAAAAGGAAAGCGGATTTTTTTATTTTACTTTTTTGGTTACAGGATTTTTTTTTCCCTTACTTTTAACTTTGGTCTTCTTTATTTATTTGGTCAAAGTAGCATATTATTAATTAAACAAGATAGATATTAAGAAAATCTGAATTCACACTATACAAAGGTCCAGAAAATAAAACAAAGAAGCAAATGATACACGTAAAAGCTGCAAACAAAAAAAGAGAGTTAAACATTATACATGAGTAAGGAGACTTATCCTAATTGCATAAGTAATTAAACCTATCACAAAATTGACTCGAAAAGACAAAAACTGATAGTAGTATTGTGAAAAAAAAAAATTAGAATTGAAAATTATAAACAATAAAAGAAATTATCCGATCATAATTTAAGAAACCTATCATTGGTCTTGTTGATTAACGAAAGAGCTTCGACGATGAGATTTTAGCGTCGGTAGTTTTCAGCCGCCTTCGCTGGCATCGTCCGATTCAGACGATTTAGTTCAATGTTAATCGCACGATGAAGCCAGCTAATCCTAATAATCACGCACTGAACATAATCCAGGAAAGCAAAATTCATGTACCTACTGATACGCCGCCGCGACCACATAAAATCACTTGTACTTCAACATGGGACCCACATATCAGCAAATGGAATAGCTGCACGTGGGGCTTTAGGATTCACACACACACGAACACGGCAAACATTTGACGCTTCCGACCCACCGCCTACGTTATCGCTGACGTCATGCTTGATGAGCTAAAAGCTTTGTGTTAAGGTATTCTCAATAGAATTTTTAAATACAAATTTTTTTTAATTTGGGTATTTTTAAAAACTCTAATATCTAAAAATAACACTATTTATGGTAAAAGTACATAGGTCCACCACTTTTGACTTAAAAAATACTAAAATAAAGACCCAGTCTCTATTTTCTTCCACAAATTTGTTAAAGAAAATAGAGATTGAATCTCTATATTAATATTTTTTAAGCCAAAAATAGTAGACTTCATGTACTTTTATCATAAATAATATTACTTTTAAAAATTAAAATCTCTAAAAATATCTAAATTAAAAAAAATTTACATTTTAAAAACTCCATTAAAAATATCCTTACCACTGCTTTTTAGTGCAATAAAATCAAGAGTCACTTTCCAAGAGACGTGGACTCAACAATGTGGCTACTACAATGCATTTTCCTGATGTGTTTCCTCGTTCTTGCCAAAAACCAACGAGAAAATAGCTTCTCTATTAAATTGTAGTAAATGACAAAAAAAATAAAATAAATTGTAGTAATTTAGATGATTTCGGTACCGTCCTAATTTTATACTGATTGAAGATTAAGAATGTTGCTCATGAATCTTATTTACAAATGAATCGTGATTTCTATGTTTTTTCTTTCTTTTTTGTTTTTTTAAATAATTTATAATTAATAGGATAATCTCTTCATCCTTTCTTTTTGAGTTCGTAATATTTTCTTCTTATCTTTGTTATAATCTCCACGCTCTCACAATTTTTTGGTAGTCTTATCTATCTTTTTTTGATAGTATAGTAGTATTTAATGAATGAGATATTCTCATATCAAATAATATTATGAGAGATATCTAACAATGATTTGTTCACATCATATTTAACATGGTGTACATTGAAACATTTTTAAAAAAAATACAATGATCCTCAAATCTTTCAAGGTACCAGAGTGGAAAAGAATTTCTACAAGTCTGTGAAGTACAATCTCTAAATAATTCTAGCTTTAGTACATTAATTATTAACAATTTCAACCCAATTCACATAAATTGAAAATAAGAACTAATTACTACAAGTTTGTAAAGTACAATCTCTAAATAATTCTAGCTTTAGTACATTAGTTATTAACAATTTCAACTCAATTCACATAAATTGAAAATAAGAACTAATACATAATTAGACAAACAATTATATATATTGTTGCACTTTGTTATGTTGTTATATTTTGTAATGAGTATACATAATTTTGGTTAAAAGATTGATAATTGTCACGTTAGATGAGAAAACATAGCATTAATATATGCAATGTATTTCAAATCAAATTAGAAGTGATAATCATAATAACGCATATGAACTAATCTCGTCTTGTTTTTTCAAGTTACATTATAAGTTCAGTATTCAAATTATCAATTTTGCTACATATGGCTTGTTCGACACTATAAACGTAATCAACTATCACTTTATTTTTCGACAAAAAAAAAAAAAAAACTATCCATTTATTGGCTTCAATTATCCCAATAGTTTGACAAATCAATTTTGGGGTTGGTTAATTATGTAATTAAAACCCAATAGTATTCAGACAAAACAAGGAAAAAAATATTCCACCTTACGAGGTCACATGTTAGTAACATGCACAAGCATGCGGAGAATCCAAAGATACTGCTAAACGTACGCTACCTTCTTAATATGCGCCGTTGTCACCACCTATAAATACTCGCATAATCGTTTTTTGTTTTTCTCATTTTTTTCTCCACCGTTCTCTATTGCACGCACTTACTCACCCACACACTCTTCTGATTTGCCGGCACCGCAAAACCCTAGCCTCCACCATATCCTAACTTGCACATTTAAACCCTTTGTATAAAGGTATTTTTTAAAACTTTAATACAAATGAAATATAATACGTATATATATATATGTGTGTGTGTGTGTGTGTGTTGATTTATTTGTTTTCTTTTGGGAAAGGATGAAAATTAAGCTTGTTTCCATATTCATGAGTTTAGTTGGCAGCTTAGAAATAATTAGCGGAATATCAATAAAAAATATCATATTTTTGTGCTAATTTATGATGAATTTGTTTTTATCTTAAATTTCGATATGTTGAGCTTGTTATTTTCCTTTTACATATATGATTTTTCCCCTTTATGTTTGCGGTTTAGTTATTAAGTTTATTTTATTTATCAGTGATGGTTAGCTTAATGTAAAGGTTTTGAATTGAACCACTGTTTTTCAATGTCTGAATTTAGTTAATTGGATAGATTTGTAAACTAATGTATCGTTAATTAATCAAATAATCAAATTATCAGACATAATTGTTGAGTAAATGGTGTTGATGAGGTGTTATAAATGGTAAATTATGGATTTAGTTCAACCATTGATTCATTTCGCAAACTCTTGAAAGTGTCCAGATAATTGGTACTGTCTCATTTTCGGTATCATCCTTTGTAATTGTTAATTTTCTTCTGTACAGTAATAAATGACAATAGCAATGATAGATTGCAGCAATGAAAGAATTACTTCGAGTTTGAATATTTACTGAACATTAAAATGGGAGAGTATCCAGTTCTAATGCTTAAGAACCTAAAATATAACAACCGACAATTGTCTCATTTTCCAGTTAAAGACAATGAGATGTCTGTTTTCTGCAACATACTCATATTTAGAAGATTATGTATCTTTTTGGCTTCATTATTTAGTGTCTGTGAGCAAATTATTGGCGATGACTTAAAAAAAGAAACCATTTGTGGCATATTTTGCTGTGGATGGAACCAATTGAAGACAAGATAAGGGAGGACTGTCTATCGCAATATAGTGTGTTTAGATACTGCTTGATAGGATGTTTTTGTGGTCATTGGTCTTTCTTGATTCTCTTTCCTCTCCTGGAGGTTACATTCGAGAATTTCCCTTTTATTTTGTGTAATATTTATTTATCGAGAAAAGCTTATTTTGCTTCTAACAGGATGATCGTGGTCAAATGCTGTCTGCAAAAAGTATGAATCTTTGAGGTTGATATTCTCTTGCAGCTTGTAATCTAGTACTCTTATTTCCACACTTTCAAGATGGACCGCCGTGACACATCAGGATTTATTAGTGGTGGTGGGCTTTGTTGGCTTGGGGAGCTCTGAAGTGATTATTTCTGATTTTGTCCCTCTCTTTTCCATTATTTTTCTATTTTTTAGCAACCCCAGAAGTCTGGCTAACTATTCTATCAACAGTTGTGAGTTGGTTTGGGTAATTAAGCTGTGAGTTTACAGTACATGGAAAAGACCCCTCTTGATTATACTGCTGCTTTATCTTCTGCATCTAAAAATCTTGCCAGAGCTGTTAATGCTGGAGTTAGCTATCCTGCAGATGCTGTCTTAGGGGTTGAATCTCATAACTCTTGTATTTCCGAAGGTAGCAAACGGAAATGGAGTCCTTTTAATAGCTCTGTCAACTTGAAAGATGGATCTTGTCTCGCTTTTGGACTGGGCCAAGCATCGAGTTCTTCCATTACCATTTCTTCCACCATTTCTTCAGGGAAAGAAATGGAGGAGGAATCTTCTCTTCATCTTGGTCTGAGCATCAAACCTCATCTAGGAAATAACAGGACTGAAACATTCAACTCAATAACTTTTTCCCTTGGTGCTCCGAATACATCTGACTTGATGAAGCCTAAGATAGACCTTGAACTAAGTCTTTCAACTGGACCTGCTGAATCAGATATAACCAGCATCACACAGCGATCCAATCCATATCAGAATAATTCAGAGGCACTGGGAACCACATTTCAACTTGTGGATGATGGATCTGCATCATCACGGTGGAGAAATGGGACTCTTGTGCCTCCACTGCGGCAGACAAAGTCAAGCACTTTATTTGACCAAGTTTGTGGTTCTATGAATTCAACTGCAGTTATCCAGAATGTCTTATCATCTGCAGAAGTTGTGCCCAAAAGCTCAGTTGCCTGTACTTCTGGGGTAGATCATCCACCAAAGCAGCGCAACACAAGTGTGAAAATATGTCGATTCGAAGGATGTACAAGGGGAGCAAGAGGTGCTTCTGGGCTATGTATTGCCCATGGAGGAGGCAGGAGGTGCCAGAGAGCTGGCTGTCAGAAGGGAGCTGAAGGGAAAACTGTGTTTTGCAAGGCCCATGGGGGAGGTCGTCGGTGCCAGTATCTGGGTTGCACCAAGAGTGCTGAAGGGCGTACTGAGTACTGTATTGGACATGGAGGTGGTAGACGGTGTAATCACGAGGGATGCATTCGTGCTGCAAGAGGTAAGTCTGGCTTGTGCATTCGGCATGGTGGTGGGAAAAGGTGTAAGATGGATAATTGCTCAAAAAGTGCTGAGGGCATTTCTGGCTTCTGTATATCACATGGCGGAGGTCGGCGTTGCCAATATCCTGGCTGTATGAAAGGTGCTCAAGGGAGCACATTGTTCTGTAAAGCACATGGTGGAGGCAAAAGGTGCACATTCTTAGGATGCACTAAAGGTGCAGAAGGAAGCACTCCCTTTTGTAAAGGTCATGGTGGAGGAAAAAGATGTACATTCGAAGGATGCACCAAAAGTGTGCATGGGGGCACTTCATTTTGTGTTAGTCATGGTGGAGGCAAAAGATGTGCTATGCCTGACTGCACTAAAAGTGCACGGGGGCGTACAGACTTCTGTGTCCGGCATGGTGGTGGAAAGAGGTGCAAATTTGAAGGATGCCCAAAAAGTGCACAAGGCAGCACTGATTTTTGCAAGGCTCATGGTGGAGGAAAACGATGCTCATGGGGACAGGTGGGATCAGAGTTTGGCGGGGAAGCTGCTATTCCATGTGATAAATTTCCAAGGGGGAAATCTGGCCTATGTGCTGCACACAGTGCCCAAGTGAAAGAAAGACAGATTCATGGCAGCAACATGGTTAATCCTCTACTGCAAGGCCCACAATCCACCTCGTTTGAGAAGATGAAAAGGATTGTCGATGTCACCAACCATTCTTTTGGTGGCAGTATTCTTACAAGTGGTTATGAACATCAATCATTTTCATTGCAGAATATACCACATGATAATTTATTGGTTGGGAATGCTTGCTTGGATCATTTTTCACTCCCAGAAGGCAGGGTTCATGGTGGAAGCTTAATGGCAATGCTCAGAGGGAATGCGGCCTTCAGCGAAAGGGACAGAATGAAGTAGTTGGAGGCAGGGAGATTGCATTCAATGCCTTATAACTGGGTGTAAGCAAATTACTTGTGTAGTACTGCAATTTATACAGTTAAATAGATGTATTGTGTGTTTTAGCCAACCCTTCCTTTAGCTTGTTTAGTAAATTGATTATTATAATGCCTCTAGGAATCCAGTTATAAATGAGGAAGTTATCTAATTATTGTGTGTTTAGTCGTGATTGTACCTCAAACCTGTAAAGCCAAAGTTGAATCCTGAAAGTGAAAGGCGTGCGACAGGTATACTTTCAGGTCTAGATAGGTTGGTTCAATATTTCCTGTAAATGAACATATTGGAAAGCAGTGTATGTAAATATGGTTTCCGTGTTACCTTAAGAGTTGCATCTGGATATATATTATTTGATTGTCAAGATCATAGTCCATTCTAGAGATTATGTCGAGGAGGAAACATGATAAGAGGAAGTGCTTACAGAAGATGGCAGTTCTTTATGCAAAAACCTTCCGTTTCATTGTTTCGGAGCTTACTTTTGCTTATTAGTTTTGCAGTAGTTTTCTCCCTTTTTTTTTTCCCTTCCGAAATCCTACTCCAATGGTTGAAAAATAGTGTGTCCAAGTGATATTGAAGCTGTTATTTCTTTCCTTTTTTTAATTGCTTAGTTGACGATATCAGACTTTACTTGGAGATGATATCAATGCTTTAATCAATGTTCAAATATCTATGCTTTCATAAGCATCCTCAAGTCTGCAGACTTACCCGCCTTTTCAAGGTGATATACATTGATTTCGTGTTGAAAGATGTTGTGAATGCTCTATCGTTCGACTTTATTTCTAATCTTCTGGATCCTTTTATTTCTTATTTCTCTCATTTACAAAATGAGGTGTGTTAATGTGAATAAAAATTGCATTATAATGTTAACTGTTACATTACGCGTAACATATGCACTGGTTGGGAAAACGTGATTTTCCAGAGAGATTGAAGCTGTTATACCTTTTTTTTATTGCTTTATATTTTGTCGTTTATTTTCAGTTTTCTGGTTATGGGTTGTCTTGTTCCATCTGGTTTCTTTTCGCCAGTTTAACTCGGGTATGGTTTCTTCTGTTTCAGACAACGATTTAATTTGTTTTTTTTTCTTCGTTTTGGTCAAAAGAAAACAGCTTTGCATTAATCATTAAAATAAGGATCATCCAATCGATGGAGATCAGCCAATAGAATCAAGGCTTGGGGATAAATTTGCCATCCAATCAGGGGAAAGACATCCAGTTCTAGCTGATAGCGATTTAGTTGAACCAAGTTTCGTTGGTTCAAATTTTTCAAGCAACCTTATCATACTAGGACAATGAGCTTTTTTCTTCGTCGAAGACGTAGGCAATGATGCAAGAAAGAGTCCAATAATTCACATTTGTATAGACTTTCATATCATAGTGTCAGAACGTAATTCTAGCTGATAGCGATTTAATTGAGCCAAGTTTCGTTGGTTCAAATTTTTCAAGCAACCTTATCATACTAGGACAATGAGCTTTTTTATTCGTCGAAGACGTAGGCAATGATGCAAGAAAGAATCCAAGAATTCACACTAGCATAGACTTTCATATCATAGTATCAGAACGTAATTATTGAGAAATTATTCAATTGATGTAGACCACTGCAACTATAAAGTGATGATCCCTTTTATTCAAAAAGCTGAAAAAGCAAGTGTGAAACTGCTTCTGTTAAAAATTTTGCTATCTTCATCATGGATGAGAAAAGATTTTGTCGAGTATTTCTTTTGTTTTTTCTCGGTCTTTTGCTATCTTTAAAACCTGCTTTTGGGTCGAATTCAGGAGTTAGGTGCATTGAGAGGGAACGACAAGCTCTTCTCAAGTTTAAGCAAGGCCTTGTAGATGACTTTGCTATTCTCTCTTCATGGGGCAGCGGTGAGGAGAACAAAGAATGCTGCAAATGGTGGGGTGTCAAGTGTGGCAACAGAACTGGTCATGTCATCCTTGTAGATCTTCATACAGACCCATCTTTGCCTTATCATCAAAGCTTGAGAGGTGAGGTTACTCGTTCTTTACTTGAATTGCAGCATCTTCGTCATTTAGACCTCAGCTACAATGATTTCAGTTGGAGTCAAATGCGAGAAGTCATCGGTTATGATCTCCACAGGCTGAAATACTTGAATCTGGCGCATTCTGGTTTAGCTGGTGTAGTTCCACATCAATTTGGGAACCTTACTAGCCTGCAAATTCTTAGTCTTCGAATGAATGATCTCACAATAACCAACCTTGAGTGGCTCTCTCAACTTCGTTTGTTAAGACGACTTGACCTGTCTGGAGTTTACCTAAATGTGACCAATTGGCTGCAAGTAATAGCCAATCTCCCTTTCTTAGAGGAATTGCACTTAGCTTACTGTGAACTTGGTCCTACCATACCTTCTTCACTTCTTTTACCAAATTCTTCTTCTAACTCGCTTTCCATCCTTGATCTGTCTTCTAACAGTCTTAATTCTTCCTCAACATATTATTGGTTGTTTAATGTTAGTGAGAACCTTGTTAGCATAGACCTCTCTTTCAATACTTTGCAAGGTCCTATTCCTGATGCCTTTGGGGAAATGATATCTCTTGAAAACATTGATTTGAGTTTCAATCAACTTGAAGGCGGGATTCCAAAATCTTTCCAGAACATAAGTCATTTACGCTCACTAAATCTGTCGTTTAATTCGATGAACGAGCCCCTTCCTGAGTTACTACAAAAATTATCTAAGGGAGCAGAGATGTCACTCAAAAGTTTACGTTTAGATATGAATAAATTTTACGGTCCATTGAGTGATATAACAAGATTTTCATTATTGAGGGAACTGAGCCTACGCAATAATCAACTGAATGGGTCTAGTTTGGAAAATTTTGTGGTGCCTCCTAGTCTTGAATCTTTAGACTTGTCAAACAACCAAATTACTGGCAGTCTGTCAATTAGGTCCACCTTAAACAACAATCTCGGCCAACCTTCAGTAACATTTTCATCATTGAGACAGCTATATCTTAGGAACAATAAATTAAGGGGGAGGATTCCTGAAAGTATTGGACTACTTTCCAAGCTAGAAATTTTGGATTTTTCTTCAAATTTCTTGGAAGGTACAGTCTCAGCACTTCACTTTTTCACACTCTCTAACTTAAAAGAATTACACTTGTCATTTAACTCACTCACTTTGAACTTGACCTCTGAGTGGGTTCCCCCTTTTCAGCTTCATGTCATACGCCTAGTGAATTGCAGTACGGGGTCTCATTTTCCACAATGGCTTAAAACTCAAAATAATTTCTCTGAGCTTGATCTTTCGTTTGCAGGTATTTCAGATATGTTACCCGACTGGTTTTGGAATCTCTCTCCTAAGTTAAGATACTTAAACTTGTCTCACAACCAAATCAGTGGAAGACTGCCCAAATTATCACATAAATTTCATAGTTACCCTATAATAGATTTGAGTTCTAATAAATTTTCAGGTCCTATATTATCCATTCCCCAAAATTTGACATCATTGTATCTCCATAGAAATATGTTCGTGGGTTCAGTTTCTTTTCTGTGTGTTCATATGGATGCGCACTTTAGCTCTCTTGATCTCTCAAACAACTTATTTTTAGGAGATCTTCCCGACTGTTGGATGAACATGAAAGAATTGCTCATACTCAATCTCGCGAACAATAATTTTTCTGGTCAAATTCCAGAGTCTCTCAGTTTCCTATATAAAGTTCAGACTCTTCACTTGCGTAATAATTCATTCGTTGGTGAAATCCCTTCCTCCATAAAAAATTGCAAGCAATTAAAAGTCATTGATATCGGAGGAAATAAGCTAACAGGTACTATTCCATCTTGGATAGGGACTCATCTAACAGCTCTAGTCATTATTAGCCTTCGGGCAAATAACTTTTATGGAAGCATACCTCAAGATATTTGCCATCTTTCTCACATTCAAGTTTTGGACTTGTCTCTCAACAATATCACAGGAAAAATACCAAATTGCTTCTACAATTTCACCTTTTTGGTTCAGAAAAATATTTCATCTAGAAGCATTACGTTTCCTTTTGATGTCTATGATGCCAATGATGGGTATGATTATTATACTGGTGATGACTACTTAGTTGATGTGTTGGTTCAGTGGAAGAGACAAGAGTTAGAATTCAGAGAGACACTTGGCCTACTGAAGACCATTGATCTTTCTGATAATCTACTTGTTGGGGAGATTCCTCTAACTTTTGCTAGTCTGGGGGGATTAATTTCCTTGAACCTGTCAGCCAACCATTTGACAGGTACAATTATCCAGCATATTGATCAGATGGAGATGTTAGAATCTCTTGATTTGTCAAGAAATCAACTTACTGGAGAGATTCCAACAGGTCTTGCTCGGTTACATTACCTTGCTGTCATGGACTTGTCATATAATAATTTGTCGGGTAGAATTCCATCAAGCACTCAATTGCACAGCTTCGATGCCTCAAGATATGCTGGGAACAATGGCCTCTGTGACTTTCCACTCGAAAAGTGCCCAGGGGATTCTTTTGACTCTCCACCAACAAATCAAGACGAAAATGTTCAAAACGAAGACGAGCTCGTAACCAAAGAGTTCTACGCATGTATGGGATTTGGTTTCCTTTCTGGATTTTGTGGAGTTGTTGCCGTTTTGTTCAAAGATTCATGGAGAAATTCTTACTTTAGGTTCTTGAACTTGATAAGTGATTGGCTTTACGTGACTTTGGCGGTGAACTTTGCAAGACTGAGGAGGACGCTGGGTGGCTGATGTTAGTCCTTTAATCTGTTTCCCCATTTCTTTTTTTATCGGTCTTGATAATGTATTTTTTTTTTTTTCTCTCACCAATGCCACTGGGAATAATTATTCTTTTATAGTCACAACACCCTCACTTATAAATCACTCTAATATACTATCTTCAACCAATGTGGAGTACACACTCCTTGTTAAAGACTTGATGGCCATAACAACCATTTATAAACCACTCAAATATCTTATTTCCTACCGATGTGGGATATTGTAGTTATATTAATGTACAATCAAGTAACAGAGAAGGTGAACAAAGACAGTCATTCTAAGAACAACGGGAAGGACCATAACCTTTTTTTTGTGGTGGAAAATTCATCTGAAGAATGTCCAGATCTACTGCTCAATCTTTACAAATTAACGAGGTGGAGCCTGGATCCTCAAAACCACAACTTGCAAGCTTGCTTCCACTTTACAAATTAACCAGATTGTGGCACTGCTGATTTTAGTCTCTTTTGTTTGTTTGGTACATTCAATGGATAGTGAAGTCGTAGTTCGAATTGAGAACTTTTAATTATAACAAGTCACTTTCCTTCAAAGAAAATGGGCATATTGAGTTAGGCTGCACCTAAGTTTTCCCTGGTCAATCGGCCACCACAGCTCAACTTTAATTAATTTCCCACCCTAATTGTTTTGCGCAATCAAGAAACTTGTTCATATATATGTAAAAGATTATTCCCCCTAGTTGGAACATACCAGAATTTACAATTATTTTCAAAGAAATCGATTGACAAAGCTAAGAAAGAATGATGTAGATTTGTACATACTTTTAGACTTGAGGAAACATTACAGGGGACCATTTGGTTTCAAGTCTCTCTCCAGTTTCTAGTCTTAAGACTCCCGAAAGTCTGCCTGATTTCTCTCTCTTTTTCCGACAACAGTGGGGACCTGTGTCCTAAACTTTTGTTTCTGTATGTTGTTTGCAGATAATTATATAATAACAGAATTTTGGATATGTATCTGTACAACTGTACAAATGATTTTAGATGTATCTGTACTAATGATTTATATCGTTGATATAGTTGAGTTGTGAGAAAGTTTTACAATTTAAATATATTTTTATCTTCCATAGTTGGAAAGATGTCAGGGATAATGAGGAGGATATGAGTAAATCATGTATAGCATTTTAAGTTATATAAAATGACTTAGGTTTTTCTTGAATAATAATTAAAAAAAAAATGTTAACGTAGAATATAGTAGATTTATATATGCTTTTTCACAAGAGTAGTTTGTGTAGTGGAGGCACAATGCTATACATATTTTCACCGTCTTTTAGAAGCAAAATTTACATTTCTCGTTATACTCAATCAAGGGCAGCCTTTAAGTTCTTGTGTAACTAAATATTTCCCTCAGCAGTTTCACAATCTGATATACTATGACAAAAGAAAAAAAAAAAAAAAAATATATATATATATATATATATATATATATATTTTCTGTATTTTTCACCCCCCTCCTTGGGGTGGACTGCTTCTCCCTTGATCTTTGAGGGACACGGCACGCGGCATATGATATATACCGATGAGATTCTCGTATAGGGGTATTATAAATTTGTATAACTGATCTCAGCTTATTTTTTTAAATTCGACTTGATTTGATTTGGTTTTATAAAGCTGGTCTCCCTGAGCATTGATTAAGTCATTATCATGTGAAGGTTACATTATATGTGAAGTAACTTGGGCGAAAATAATTGGTAATGACAAGTGAAGCAAGAAAACAAAAACAAAAGTTGTGTCGGGAATGTTGGGTAAAGCAGGCGCATAGATTGATTGTTGCTAGTATGAACGAATGTACATGGCTGAATTCTAATTGTTCTGGCTTTATTCAAGCAAGCATCTATCTTGGAATATAATGATGTGTGCATGAACTTGTTTTTTTGATCAAGACTTGATCTTTAATTATCTTATTATCCATAGGCGATTGATGAATAAGGTTCTCCATGGAGACCATCTTCTTTTGGAAGTTTAACATACAGTAGTATTAAACTAAAAGGAATTTGAGGTTAGCTTTAGATGCATCATTTGTGACATCATGTGCATATGTTTTTTTTTTCTTCCTTTTGGTTTCATTTTTTCTTTTTAAACTGATGTATTTTTACATCTCACAATTTCGACAAATCGCTTAACTCCATTCATCTTCAGCGTAAGAGTGCTCAATTCGTGAGCTATTAAGCACTCTTTTAAAGTTGATTGTTTTTAGTCAAACTTCCTCACTGTCTCTACGTCCCTATCTCATTTATCACTGAGTGGACATTTAGGAGTTTTAGTTAGTGATCCGAACTGTTTTCCTCTACCCCAATTACTAGGGGGGAATACCGTTTAGTCGGCTTTTTTCATTATTTTTTTAAATAAAACTCTATTATTTAATTGTTCGACAATAAATTCTATAATTGAGATTGCTCAAAATTCATGTTTACAACATATCGTTATCTAACTATTTTCTTTTACTTTCATTTTTCAACAGCATTAATTATAGTTGTCGGTAGTCAGGCCACCATTAACTGATTGTTATGGAGAGTAGTGATGCAATATCGATATATATATATATATATTCGATGTGTACATGATGAGCAGAGGGGCTTCTCTCAAAGACTTAAAACTCACTTTGTACCTCAAAAGCTGCACAGAGTGCCTTTAATTTCATTCTACACGTACCCCTTTTCAAAATATGGCAGCCATAGAGAAAACACAGTCCCTCTCGATCGAGAGCTTTTCATACAGTTGGTTGGTGAATTTAAAGCCGTCTTTTGAAGGCCTGGAGGAATCATTCAGGGCCTCTCTTGATGCATCTGATGAAGCTTCCTTCATTGAAATGGACCCGAAATTGTCTCCTTCAAAGAGATTTTTCAGAGTTCCGAAAGATGTTAATTTTGATTTCCCCACATCACACTCTCCCTCAAAGGAAGTTCTTCATGCTGATAAGCTCATCAACAATGGATACCTTATGCCGCTATTCGTGAAGCCACAGAAAATGGATCCTCATGGTTCTTCAGAGTCCATATCTGCTCCACCTATATCTTCAGTGAATAACAAAGAAGTGAACTCGTCTTGCAAGATTCGCAGTGCTTCGCTGCGAAGGTGCCGAAGACTATCAAAGAAAATCTTAGAAAAATATTTCGATTTTCTGAGGCCATTGTGCCAGAAAATGCAATGGGACAAGAGTTTTTCTAGACCCGGAAATACTATGAAGAAAGCAAAAGTGCATAGGCACAAGGTGAAGAATTGGGAATGCTCACCTGCAAATTCTCCTAGGAGAAGTGTAGCATATTCTGTGGATAGTTGGCGCAGGTCTTGCGATTCGGAGAGCTCAATTCACGAGGCAGTTCTTCACTGCAAAAGAACCATTGGTATGCAAAAGGAGAGATGTTAAGATGTTCATCGATCGCCGATTGTCCCTTTCCTTCTCCGGGGATGATATTGTAAATTTCTTAGATTCTGTAATTTCGAATCAAGATTTCGGTTTCCACTTTTAAAAGAAAATGGCATTTCTTGGGATGGGATTGTCGAGTATGAGGTGTTCATTTTGCCCCACCACTACTCAAACCGCTTACTTTTTTTTTTTATACAAAAATCTTATTCCTGTAATTTTTTTTTCTCTTTTTTTTTTTTTTTTCAAGGTGTGTTAAAGTATAAAATTTATCTAGTTTACTCGCATTACATCAGTTAGTATTTTGCTAATTAATGTGTGATAACCGCTTAGATATATATATATATATTTAGGGATCACCACTGAATCTGAGAATATTTTGTATCTTTGACATGCTAATTAATTTCAAGTTATCGAAGAGATGATTGATTATCATACTGCAAAATTTAGCCAAGGGACTTCACGTACACAAGAAGCACGAAAAGTCATCCAAGGGACTAAAAACAAAATCATGATTGATCCAATGTGGTAATATTGATCAGAATTAAACACAGTTGTTTTATTTTTAAACCAATTAATATAATATGGAATAACTCAAATTTTTATGTAGTGTTTTTAAAATTTATAATTTATCAATATGAAAAAATTATAATTTTAATTAACGCTATCAAATGGAGAAAAAAAAAATGTCTCTCGGAAACAAATTAAATATTAGCCAATTTGAGGGGTTCAAAAAGGGCAAAAGAATCAAGACCATTACCTCTAGATTTTAGCAATATTATTATTTTTTAATTCAAGAAAGGCTAAGCCTTTCAATATATATATATATATCATTAACGAGAATCAATCTCATAATTTTTAACAATATTGTTGTTATTGGGGAAAAAAGGATCATTGCTAAGAGGTTGTCCAACGAATCGATATGGTAACTTAAATTGCTCAGTTGCAATATATATCTAACGAGAACATATCTTACAGTTGTAGGATCTTGAGTATAAAAATTTAAGATAGAAAATTTTCTTTTGGGTACAATAGAACCGAAATCGTGGTTTGAATTCAAAATTTTTAATTATAAAAAGTCGCTACTCCACTATTCCACCATTATTTTAGAATTATTTTTTAACATTATTAGATATTACCTTTTTTCGTAACCCATTTATTATTTTATATGTGACTACTCATTTGGTATGGAGTAGTGCTAGATACGATCCTATTATTGTCACTAATTTACTATCTCTTATGTGAATACTTAGTTGATATGCTAAATAAAAAGAAAGAAATAAAAATATTTCTATTTTAGAATACCAATTAAGCATTCATGTAGGAGATGGTAAATCGATGATGAAAATAAGGTGGTATATATAGCAATTAATGCTCGTTAGCATGCTAAAGAAGATAGAAAAATAAAAAATTAGTTGCTAAGTTGGTATGTCAACCGGGGCGGATTTAGAAAATTTTCTTAGTGAGGCTGAAACACATAATTTTTCAACTATATGTATACATTTTTTTTTTAGTAGGGGCTAATTAATTTTTTTTAACCAACTATACATAGATATTTAATTTTTTTTTTAAATACATAGAACTTTATGTCTCTGTTTGGCCTAGCTTTTAAACATTGAAAAACGTTTCCTGTGAGTTTAGAAGTTGAAATAACTTGTTTGACCAATTTTTAAAAGTGCATTTAGGTAAAAACTGAAACTGAAAAAAACTAAAAGTTGAGAAACTCCAAATTGGAGCTTTTCAAAAAAGATTTTTCCGAAACTGTTTTACATAATGCATGAAACTAATTTTCTTTTATTTTTTTTCAAATTTACCCTTCCATATTTTAAAAGTCCGATATTATCGTCCAATTTTTAAAAGCTCTACGTTGTCTAACACAGACCAAACAGTCAACGACTTTTGTTCAACAACACTTTTTGCAAAATCTTTACTCTAAAAACTCTACGACTCAAAAGTTGAAATTTCGCAGCTAAACCAAACAGAGCCTATGATTTCTCAGTCTAGTAAAGACATCAGCCACCATATGTCAACTTCTATATAAGACATGATAAATAAGTAATAAAAAAATAGTAACATCTAACATTTCTTAAGATACTAATTAAGATGTCTACGGTTCTCGCGAGTTTCATCAGACAGCGTATTATATAATTCTGACTCCATTTGAGAGTCTATGAAGGATAGCCCGAGGTTGCTTGGATATGAAATTAGCTAGATATCAGAATAAGGACTCTATGAAATGAATACTTATCACGTGTGAGCACAGAAGAAAGTGAGACATGGACAAACTCTTACTAGTAGAAATGCCAAAGGTTGACAATAATGCCTTGTGTTTCTTTCTACCACTTCTTATCATCATTGTTGGGTTTTTCCACTTCTAAAATGCCGGAAAAAGCACAACCAAGAGTAGTTTCATGAATTTGTCCCTCTCTTGTTGCTACACTAAGTTGTCAAAACTTAGATTGGGGACCAAAATTCTCATATGCGTACTCGTTGCTGATGCTGACCCTTTTACGAACTTGCTGTTTGCTATCATCATGATCAAAGACACTAGCTAGGCACAAACATATCTTAGGATGAAAACTTTTTGCAAATAAAGTTACTCTTTAAAAAAGTAAGTAGAAATACTCCAGACTTATATTGTAATGTCTTGTGTCGATAGGAAAGTAATCGATAAGTGAGTGATCTGTTTTTGATCACATATTTATTATTTTCTATGTAAATATTTATTGGCATGTCACAAGAAGAGAGAAAAATTAAAACGCTTGCTATTTTGGCATGCCAATAACTAGGCATACACGAATTTAAGTAATAACTTAAATTAATTATTTTAAATTAGTAGATTTTAGGTCAAATAGTAATTTTTTAAATTTATAACACTAAACTCCTTTACGAATCTAAAATTTTGGGATCGGGACATGCATGTACTGATGAATACTAGCACGTGCAGCTGAGGAGAGGCAATAATCAGCGGAGAAAGTTGCTTAAAGACTTCATTTGGATTTTTGGAACGACATACAGACACGCCGAAACAAACACTACTACGGAGACCGGAGGACCAAGACCTGGTTTCTTGCCTTGTGTCGGAAGCATTTGAGACGTGTAGAGGCTAGCTATTGTCATCGTTAGGCGTTGCAATCAACGAGCAACGCCAACGCTTTCTAAATCTTGAGAAATTCAGCTGCATCATATATTGGCTGTATTGAACAGGGTTCATATCAATGAGTTGTTTGGCTTAGTACATTTTGAAAGATTAAAATGTCTTCAATCAGGGGCAGAGTCAGAAATTGAAAGTTGGGGATTTTTTTATACAGTATTTTTTGGGTAGTGATTTGAACCCACACCAATAACATAAGTGTATTTATAAATTAACCATCAAGCTAACTCCATGTTTTAAACTTTTCGACAATTGAGTGATGCAATTTTTATCATGACTCAAACAGGTATGTGATTCCATTGTTAATTATATTTATGTCTATTGTGCTGCAAAATTATACATATTGAAATACATATATTTTATATGTGCTTACATAATGAATATCATTTTTATTGTTGACACTGTCTTTCATCATTTGAACTTGTTGGCCTATTTAAGGATTGAAAATTGACCCAAAAAAAAAAAAGATGATGAAACTTTAGGGTGTGGGATATCTATAGCTCTCACTGATTGAAAATCTATTAAAATCTTTTATTGTTTTTTTTTGGTATATTTAGCCTATAAAATTATTTAATCTTATTAATTTTGTTATTAAAATTGTTTAGCCTTCACCGAAGGTGATGCAATGACTAGCCATTAAAAAGCACAAGCGTTTAGGAGGTAATTCACCCTCGCATAAAATTATGTATTAATTGGAACATATCATTATTAGCTCAGTAAAAATACCAATGTGGTTTGTTTGCTTAGAAATGGATATTTAGAATTTGAATTAAAAAAATTACAATTATATTCGAATTTATTTTCTCCTAATTTCAAGTGTTAGTTTGCATAGAAATGAAGCTTTAAATTCCAATGAAAAATTTAAATTTAAACTGACTTCCTCAAATTTAATTATCACTACAAAAATTCTGAATTCTGCGACGGACCGTCGCCAAACCGTCGCAGGTATGGCGACGGCACAGTGAAGGAGAAGGTTGACGCCAATTTTTTGACGAAACAGTGACGGTTTGGTGACGGAAAAAAACACCCGTCACTAAGCCCTCACTAGCAGTGATGGATTTGTGAGCCGTCTCCAATTCGGTGATGGCCAAGCTACGACCGTCACTAATTTTTTGACGGCTCAGTGACAAGTTTTTCCTGTTTTGACATGTAGAGACGGTACGGCGATGGTATGGTGACAGTCCCTCACCGTGCCGTCGCAAATTAGTTAGGCCGGCTCAATTTCTAATTTTTTTTTAAACGAATAAGGTTTTCAAACACTGTGTAACAACGAATATGTTAAAATTTTACAGAAGCAATTCTAGTTACTAATGTATTATGTATTGTTCACTTCAAGTACTGACATTATTTGATGTAGTAATAAAATACTATGTTTGTGTAGATATTTAGTACAATATTAATCTTGATTTGATAATATAATTTGCAATCAACAAGATTTTATTTCATAGCATTCGATAACTAGGGATTAGATTAACAGACGGTTAACTTTATTCATCACCATACAAAAGTTCATAACAAGATACACACACATATTCACATCATAATATTACATTTTTTTTTACCTTAAGTACTAGTTTGTTACATAATTTTTTACTCGAGCAACTTCGGTAGAAGGATGCGATACATTTGATCCACATTCCTTTGATGGTGTTGAGCCATCGAAATGTAACCGTCTTCTTTTGGTGGTTCGTTTAGATCAAATCGACCTGCAACTTTGCTACTGCTTGCCTTCGATGAATTATATTTCTTTGTGTGTTCCTCCTTTTTAACGGTAACCCACTCACCTTGAACTTCCTTACTCTTCGTTTATAAGACGTTTATTCACCGAGATGGGATCTTATATGATGATGTGAGACAACAAACGGGATTGTTGATGATTTATATAGAACTTAAAGTTGTGAACATTTGGCGATGGTATGGTGAGGGGACTTCTCCAAATTATTGGTGTCAAGTACACGTGGTGGCTGCCTAAACATTGGCGACGGTATGGTGAAGGTTCGGTGAAGGCACAGTAAGGGTTCGGTGAGGGCCCGGTGAGGACCTAATCATCAAATTATTCACTAATTTCTTAAATTAGAGACAGTAAACTATGCCCGTCTCCAAGAAAGAGGCCCACATCGTGGGCCTGTTATATTGGGCGACGACCCTGGTTCACACCGGGCCGTCGCCCAATTGAATTATAGTAACAGAGGGCAGAACTCTCTGCCCTCTGTTACGTGTTCTTTTTTTTTTTTGCAAACTTAAAAAAACCCCACCACCCCACCCCACCCCTCACGCCCCTCCCCACCCCCCACCCCACACCTTCCCACATCTCTATAGACTCATCATCACCATCTTGTTGAGGTAATATTTTATTTTTTTTGGCTATTTATATATGTTATGTATATATATATATGTATATATATGTTGATGGATATGTAAATATGTGGGTATGTATGTATAGATCTAGCTATATCCTCCACCCTCTATGATTGTAGGTATACATAAATATGTAAATATGTATTTTTTGTGAGATTATTTATATATACATATGTAAATGTAGGTGTATAAATGTATATATTATGTATTTATTTGTTGTGGTGAATATGTTGATTAATAATGCACCTAACGTAAAAGTGTTAATGTAGTTTTTTTTTTTTTGGTATTTTCGGATTTTTTTTTATTGAATTATCTTAATTTTTTTTTTAGTACGATTTTTTTTTCAATTTTTTTTCTATACTTTTTTGTTATAATTTTTATTGGGAAGTAGGTTTTTTAACATATTTAAGTTATTTGTTAATTTTTTAAATTTTCAGATTTTTTATTGGTTAAATTTTTGGATATATTTTTTTCTGAAATTTTTTAATTATCTATTATTTTTTGGTTTATTATTTCATTTTTTTAATTGGTGTTTGCTTTTTAATTATGTTTTTTGCATATTTGTTAATAAGGAAGGAGAAGAAGATTAGGTGAATTCTTGCATGTTCTTCAAGTTCTTGGTGAGAGATCTCATACTTGGTTGCATTATTGTTGTTATTTCTTGTTTTTATTGAGTTGGTTGTGATGTAGATGCAAGAGGTTTGAGTTGTATGTGCATGAGAAATTGATTTTTAGTTTGCTTGGTGTTATGTGAGGTCTCTTTCGCTTATTTGTGATGTGTTATGGGTATTGTTAATGGTATTGTTGCTATGCTAGTTGGTATTCTTGTATGAAGACTAGATATTTGATATAAGTTCACAATAAGGTGTATGTGCTAAAACAAAGTCTAGAACTAGCTCAAGGTGCAAGGAAATGACTAAAAGTGAAATAGTGTAAAAACTACAAATCTGGACAGCTTACTCCCCCTGTCTTTCGAAGCTCTTTTTACCTAGTAAACGTGCTCAAAAATTAACAAAATTTACATGTTAGCTAGATTAGGCAGTTTTGAACAAATGATGATTTCTATAGCTGAGGCAAATTCTAATGTTTTAGGCATCCGATTTAGCCATTTCCGAAATGTGTCTGGATTCTCGCGCTGGTGCAGGGCAGATTGCGCGATGATTTTGTAGAGGTCATATCTCATTGAATATAACTCCGAATTGAGATCCGTTTGAGGCTAAACCCATCTACATTCGATGAACTATATTTATGTGGAGTTTCAGAGTTTTTGGAGAATAATTAAGCTAGTAACAGAAGCAGCAAAATCAAGCCAATGTAGACTAAAATTTCAACTTATCTAGCTACAGGTTTAAGATGCCTTGATGATTGGTTCTAGTGAATAATGAACAATTTTAGGTAGTAGGAAGCTTAATGGTGGTTATGTGTGAATGCTCAATTGAATTGGAGATAGTTACTTGTCATCTAGTGAATCAAGAGAAAGAGTAGTTCCATAAATGCTAGTGTTACCTATTAAAGAGAGTTATTGCAAGTTAGAAAACTTAATAATGTGGTCAACTCTTGTAAACTAAGTTAAGTGATTTTAGTGCTTTGGATGTTTTAGCTTGGTAATCTTAGTTTAATGAATGTAAATAATGCTCCTAGCGAAGTTAAATGCTTTAGAACCCCATATGTGCTTAATGAGATGTTTGAGAACGAATACAAGATTCATGAATTACGGAGTGTCATAATAGTTATTTATGTAGTTTAAATTAGTTAGTCTTTTAATTAGAATTTTGACTTACATTTGACTACATTTTGCATGCATTTGACCCCAACTTATACCATATACATAATAAATCACATATAAATGCAATAGAGCTCAAAAACAATTGAATTAATTCCCCTTTTCTTCCCCCCAAACCCGATGGCCATACGAGAAGGAAAGAAGAGATTTTGCTCTTCAATCTTTTTGTTCCTAGATCTTCTACAAGCTTCTACATACCTTGGTGAAGGAGTTTTTGCATGTTTTTGTTATTACAAGCTTATGATCATATTATCACATTTCTTGATTTGTTAATTTAGGCTTATGTATTGTTTTAATATTGTATTGTACACCTTCTACGTGATATTTAAATCTTGTTTGAGTGGTTTATTAGCATGTTCCATGGTTAAAAGCTTGCAATCATAAAGGAGATGATGAATAGTGCTTGAACATGGACAGACAAGAAATAAATGTGGATGATAATATAAATTTTCAATCGGATCACATGAATGTTCCAACAGTGGAACCAAATGCTTTGGATTCTAATTCACATGGAAATTATTCAGTTGTAGACACTGAAATAACAAGAGAAGACCTTAATGTCAAACATGGAGATGAAGAAACATATGTAGATGACGAAGAAGACGAGCGTGATGATGATGATGATGATGATGATGATGATGATAATGATGATGATGACGATGATGATGATGATGATGATGATGATGATGATGATGAAAACGATGACGATGATGACGATGATGATGATGATGATGATGATGATGCCGAGGAGGAGGAGGATGATGATGATGATGACAATGAGGACAGTGGCAATGAGAAAAATGATGATTAAAATAAAAAACATAGGTTACGTCTCGAAGAATGTTCATGATTTTTTTCCTAATTATTGTTCAGTGAATACATAAAATGTTTGTTATGTATGACAGTTTTTGTAGAAGTTGTTGGTCCTTAATAACCTAAAAGGGGGGGGGGGGGGTGAATTAGGTTGTTTAGGCAAGATTTAGCAATTTAAAATTTCTTAATATAGAGGCAATGTCAAGTAAGGATTGATAATAGTCAAGAAGCACTTGTAGGCAATTTATCAAACACTTGGTGAGCATATAAATATTTAACACTAGATATGCAATTATAGTTTCAAGGTAAAACCTCAAATAGATATCTCAACAATTACCAAGTAATTAAAATTAGCAATATCCACACGAAAGTAAATAACTTGGAAATAAAGAGAATAGAGTAAGAGAAATCAAACACGATGATTTTTAAGAGGTTCGCACTCCCGGAAGCCTAGTCCACCACTTAAGGTCTTCTCTTCCCTTAGGATTTTAATAACACTTCACTATGATACTTCTTCAAATGTTGGTGAAGCAAGAACCAACTACAATTACTCTTGAATCCACAAGAGTCACACAAGCTCCTTCAAATGTAGGTGAAGCTTAACCTACTACTCTCTCTTCCTTTGAGTCCACAAAGGATTACAATACTTCTTCTCACAATGATTCTCTCAATCTATGTGAAAGAATGTATTACAAAGATTTTGTGATAGAATAAATGAAAATTGCAACTCCTATTTGAGTTTGATATTACACTTTTGAAAAAAGATTTGAATGCTCAAAAGATATGATAATGATAGCTCAAGATTTCTCAATAGGAATGATATGAAAGCTCTTTGATAATCTGAAAAATTGTGGCTTGGAGAGATGATGTTGAGGGTGAGAAGGCATGGCTTAAAAAGAGGGAAAGATTAGACAAAAATCAGATTTTAAGCAAGATTTCCGGATTTTCCCGTTAACTCATCCGGGCGCTGAGACACTGATCCGGACGCTCGGAAGGAGCATGTATCGCCCGAAAAAGTCCTTTATGCCGGGCGATGCACCTTCTATCCGGGCGACCGGAAAATGCCGGTAACGCCCGGATGCCACAAAAATGCTAAAAATATATTTTTAGCCCAGAAATATTTGGGCATATTGAAAAAAGAGATTTCTTAGCATTTTTTAACATCCCAAAAAATTCAAACAGTTGAAAGGTATTTTTATAAAATGATTTCAAAAGCAAAAGTTTTGAAAACAAATTTTTTTACGAAAGTTTATTTGAAATAATGAAACAATTTCTTTGAGAAATTTTGAGCGATACAAATCATACTTAGGCAAGCGACAACTTTTACTGCCGGTACCCCTTATGTCACCGCTTCTCCTTCCTTGTGATTCCCTCTTTATCTACGAGTCAATAACTTGAATTCTTTAGGGCTTGGATACAATTTGATAGTGCTTGGTCTTTGATCCAAGAAGCTTTCTACTCTTGACTGAAACAACTTGATCCAATGTTGGTGTAGACTTACTTTGGAAAGAAGGTCTTAAAAAAAAAATGGTAAAGCACAATTAAGATGTTTTGTTATTATCAAAATAAAGATTATAGACTTTTCATGCCAACAATCTCCCCCTTTTTGATGATGACAAAACATTGAAGTTAACAAGCATGAAATAGTTGAAATTTAAAGAATAAAACTTGAATTGAGGTCTCCCCCTCAATTTGTGCTTGATAAAATTTAGTCTTGATCCTGAAAAGCAAAAACTCCCCCTGAATAAGTGCAATGATAGGCATATTTACTTCAATACTTTCTCCCCCTATTTGTCATCACAAAAGAGCATTCTATAGCAAATAAAGACAATAGTAGGCAACAACAGGCATAAGGCAAGAGAAAAAAAAATGCAACGCATTAATGAAAAGAAAATATCCAACCAATGTTAAAGGAAGAAAAACAGCTAAGGAGTGTTTAAGGAAAGATTCAACTGAAAGCAAAAAAAAATAAATTGTTTGAGGAGAGAACACAATTTAAAGCATCCATAGACTAAGAACCAATGTGGTGATCATATAAAGCCTTCAGCATCTGCTCCATTCTGTCCAAACAAACATCTTGTTCATTCAGGTGTGCACGAATTTCATCAAGGGAGGAGGAGTGAGAGGAAGATGGTCTAGCCCTTTGTCCTTGAGAGGTGCCAACACCACTGCTGCCTTGTCCTTCCATAGGATCTCTAAAAGTAGTGGGATCAACATCAAGGGATTCAAACACAAGAGGATCATCACTCGTATCATCACCAATATTGAGAACACGAGAGTTATGAATTTTCAGCTTTTGGCGAGTGAGGCTAGTAACATTGAGAAGATAGGATCTATCACTAATGGCCTCAAACTCATGATCTCGTGGAACTTCTAAAGACTCAAACAGGTGAGTTAAGGGAACCCCATAAGCAAGTTGATTTTGAGCCTCCTTGGTGTGAATGATATGGTTAATGATGATGTGCGGAAGATTGATACGTTTGGCTTCATACATCAAATACATCAACAGTGCAGTGAATTTTGGAATTGAACCATCCTTAACTTCCCGTGGAATAATGACCTCATGAAGAATATAAAATAGCAGCTTCTTTTCTGGAGTGAGATCCTTAGTCTTAGGATATACTAAGGAGCTTGTTCCTGTACCTTCCCACAGAAATTCTATAACACTGGCTTCTAGGTTTTCAAGAACACCTTCTGGCATACCTCTATATGAATACAGTTTGGTGCCTTGATTAGGAATCCCAAAGGCTCTAGCAACAATACTTGCAGTTAATTCTAGTTCCTTAGACTTAACTTGACTATTTAATTTCATGGTGGTGAAGTCTAAGTTAACATAGTAGTAGAATTCTCTAATCCATGCAGTATTGCCTTTGTTTTCAAATCTTAACATAGGTAGCCACCCTTGAGCATCTAAAAGCCGATAAATTCTAGTATCATTAAGCAAGGTGGGAGGATCTAAAATCTTACCCCATAGAATGTTTTGTTGAGGAAAAGCATCTGGATTAACAATGATCTGAGGGCCAGCGGATGAAGATTCTCCTTGCTTGCGTTTCCTGGAGTCAGCCCTTGGTGGTGCCATTTGAATTTGAAGGTTGAAGAAGCTTGTTAGAAGAAAGGTTTAGTTGAGGAATTTTACCGAGCACCTTGTATACAAGGTTTTTTAAGGATTGAGTGTTGAAGCTTTTGAAAACTTTGATGATGAAAACACAAGAGATTGATAATTAAAAAGTGTTTTGATGCAAATAATGGTGAGTGATGGTGAAGATGTTGGTGATTAAATAGAAGAGATTGAGATAAGAAAGAGTTTATATTTGAGAAGGTGTGAAAAAGTGAGAAGAAAAATGAAGGAAATTTCGGTTTTTCAAACAGCTCGATCCGGGCGATAGGCCCTTTTTCTGGGCGCCCGGATGAGGGTAGTAACGCCTGGCAGAGAGTGATGTTCCGGTCGATACATGCTTTTTCCGGGCGCCCAGAAGAAGGCAGTAACGCCCGGATCACTATTTTGCCGAAAAAAGCAATATTTCGTCAGGTTATGTGATCCAAAGCATTCCTAGTTCCCTTCTAATAGCACAAAATTGATTCTCATGTAAAGGTTTTGTAAAAATATCGGCCAATTGATGCAAGGAATCAACAAAAACAAGCTCAATATCTCCTTTTTGCACATGATCTCTTAGGAAATGATGACGAATTTCAATATGCTTAGTTTTAGAATGTTGAATAGGGTTCTTTGATAGACTTATAGCACTTGTATTATCACACCTGATAGGCACATGATCATATTCGAGACCAAAGTCAAGTAAAGTTTGTTTCATCCAAAGAATTTGTGCAACACAATTACCTATAGCTACATACTCTGCTTCTGCTATTGAAAGAGCTACATTATGTTGTTTCTTACTAGACCATGAGACTAAGGCATGTCCTAGAAATTGACAACTGCCGCTAGTGCTTTTTCTATCGATCTTACATCCCACATAATCAGCATCGGAGTATCCTAGAAGTTCAAAAGATGTGCCTTTAGGATAAAAGAGTCCTAGATTGATGGTACTCTTAAGGTATCTGATAATTCTTTTTACAGCATTCAAGTGTGATTCTTTCTGAGAAGATTGAAACCAAGCACATAAGCATACAGAAAACATAATATCAGGTCTTGAGGCAGTTAAATAGAGAAGGCTTCCGATCATACCTCGATATAGCTTTTCATCAACAGATTTACCGTTTTCATCTTTGTCAAGTTTGATTGACGTTCCCATAGGGGTGCTCATTTCTTTTGCAGTTTCAAGCCCGAATCTTTTGATGAGTTCCTTAATGTACTTGGCTTGATTAATGAAGATCCCTTCTTTTGTTTGTTTGATTTGAAGTCCAAGGAAGAAATTTAATTCTCCCATCATGCTCATTTCAAATTCTTTGTGCATACATTCAGAAAAGTACTTGCAAAGGGATTCATTAGTAGCACCAAAGATAATGTCATCAACATAAATTTGAACAAGCAAAATGTCTTTAGCTTTTCTTTTTACAAATAGAGTAGAGTCTAGTTTACCTCTAGAGAAACCGTTGTCAAGTAGATAATTACTTAATCTATCATACCATGCCCTAGGTGCTTGTTTAAGTCCATAAAGAGCCTTTTGAAGTTTGAATACATGACTTAATAAATTTGTGTTTTCAAAACGCGGTGGGTGTTCAACATAAACTTCTTCTTGAAGATATCCATTTAACAACGCACTTTTAACATCCATTTGATAGAGTTTGAAGTTCATGAAACATGCATATACTAGTAACATTCTAATGGATTCAAGTCGAGCTACTGGTGCAAAGGTTTCTTCATAGTCTATTCTTTCTTCTTGACTATATCCTTGAGCAACTAGTCTAGCCTTATTTCTAGTTACATTACCGGATTCATCTAGTTTGTTTCGAAAAACCCATTTTGTACCAATAATCGGGTAATTACTAGGTCTTTCAACTAAAGTCCAAACTTGATTTCTTTCAAATTGATTAAGCTCTTCTTGCATAGCAATAATCCAATCATCATCCAATAAGGCTTCTTTGATATTTTTAGGTTCAATTTGATATATAAACGCTACATGTTCACAGAAAGTATTTAGATTGGAACGAGTTCTTACACCTTGTGATGGATCCCCAAGGATTTGATCATTTGGATGATTTTTGACAAATTTCCAACACTTTGGGAGATCTTGATTTGTTGATGTGATTTGATCATTTGAAGTTGGTTGTACTTCCTCTATTTGAGTATCAATCTGATTGCTTGTGGATGTATTGCCTTCTTCACTTGTCGGAATAGGTTGACTTTGTTCTTCAACTTGTTGAAAGCTCATACTATCGTCTTCATCCTTTCTTGACATAAATGGGTTAGTTTCATCAAAGTTAATATGCATAGATTCCTCAATTACAGAGGTTCTTTTATTGTAAACTCGATATGCCTTGCTTCTCGAAGAGTATCCAATAAAAATACCTTCGTCGGACTTTGAATCAAATTTACCAAGATAGTCCTTATTATTTAAGATGAAACATTTACATCCAAAAACTTTAAAATGTGAGATATTTGGAGTACGTCCTTTCCATAATTCATATGGAGTTTTCTTTAGAGAAGGTCTAATTAAAACTCTATTTAGAGTATAGCAAGCTGTATTTACAACTTCTCCCCAAAAGTATGTAGGCAAGTTGTTTTCTTTCAACATTGTTCTTGCCATTTTTTGTAAAGTTCGGTTTTTCCTTTCAACAACCCCATTTTGTTGAGGAGTTCTAGGAGCTGAAAAATTATGCTCAATGCCATTTTGTTCACATAATTCCATAAAAGATGCATTTATGAATTCCGTGCCTTGATCACTGTGAATGCATGAAATATAGTATCCTTTCTCATTTTGCACTCTTTTACAGAATTTTGCAAATTCATTGAAAGCATCATTTTTGAAAGCAAGAAACATCACCCATGTGTATCTAGTGTAATCATCAACAATAACAAAAACATATCTAGATCCTCCTAGACTCATTACATCCATTGGTCCAAAAAGGTCCATATGAAGTTTTTGTAGAGCTTTTGATGTAGACACATGGCTAATGGTTTTGAAAGAAACTTTATGTTGTTTTCCAAATTGGCATGCATCACATAAATGATCTTTTTCAAACTTAGTCTTAGGAAGGCCTCTCACAAGATCCTTTCGAGAAAGTTTACCAAGTAGATCTATGCTAATGTGTCCTAATCTTCTATGCCATAACCACGAACTTTCATTTGTTGTGATTAAACAATCAATATTTTGGCAAGATATACTTTCAAAGTCAATAATATAGACATTTTCGTGTCTATTTGCAGTAAATACCACATTTTTCATTTTGTCAAAAATGGTGCAACACGATGATTTAAATTCAACTAAATAATCATTACCACATAGTTGGCTTACACTAAGCAAATTATGTTGCAATCATTTCACAAGTAGCACATCATGAATGGATATTTTATTTTCAATGCTACCTTTACCAATGATTTTACCTTTTTCATTATTTCCAAAGCTCACAAAACCTTTGTAATTTTTGATAGGCTCATAGAAAAGAGATGGATCACCGGTCATATGCCTTGAACGTCCACTATCAATGACCCAATTTCCTTCATACTTCATCCTTAGGGTAACCTATATAAGAAAACAAAATTTAGGTCCCCAAGTTCTATTGGGTCCTATATTGTTAGTATTGACTTTTAACACTTTTGATAATCCATTTTGGTTTAAGCCAAGAAGGAATTTTGGAGTCTCTACCTATCATATTTCGAAATTTACAATGTGATGTTATGTGACCTTGTCTTTCACAATAGGTGCATGTTTTTTGAAATCCTTTAGATGTTGATGCTTCATTTGTAGATGATGATGCTTTAACAAAATAGCTTTTTAAAGATTTTTGTTTTGAAGAAGGTTCATATCCTATTCCACTTTTATCAAAAGCCATTTTTTGAGAACCAAGCATTTTATCAAGGTTTTCTTTTCCTTTTGTAAATCTTACAAGGTTTCTATTTAATCCTTGATTTTCTTTTTCAAGCTTTTCAATTTTTGTTTGAAGATTATTATTTTCGAAATGAATTTTAAGTGCCTTTTCATGAGCAAAATTTCGATCCTTTTCAAGCAACTTATTTTCTTCTTTTAAGGTATTATTCTCTTTTTGAAGTTCATGTATCTTAAAAATTACAATTTCAAAATTATCATGCATTTTTGAGAATTCATTTTGTAATTCTTCAAAAGAACATTCATTTTCAATTAATGAGCTAGAGGTGTAATATTCGGAGTTAAAGGAAGAACATACCTCATCATCTTCTTTTGTCATAAGACAAACGATGTTTGCCACTTCTTCATTTTCACTTTCCTCACCGGTTGATGCATCGTCATCAACGTATGTTGCCTTCAAGGCTTTTCCTTCCTTGGTTTTGATTAATTTTGGACAATTTGCTTTTATATGACCCGTCTTGTCACAATTGAAGCATCTTCCTTCTTTTTTTGATTTGTTTCTTCCTTTGTTCATAAACCTATTGTAGGGAGCTTTGCTTACCTTTTTGAATTTAAGAAATTTCTTAAAGTTCCTTGTAAGAAGAGCTATCTCATCATCATCTTCTTTGTTTTCTTCTTCTTCATCACTTGAGTAAGCCTTTGATGCAAGAAGCGCAAGTGACTTTTTATTATTCCTCTTTTCTTCTTCTCGATCTTTCCTCTTCAACTCATGACTCATAAGAGATCCCATAAGTTCACTAAGAGTGAGAGTTTTGAGGTCTCTAGCTTCTTCAATAGCCGTTATTTTAGCTTCCCATGGCTCGGTTAAGCTTCGGAGAACTTTTCCTACCAATTCTTCATTAGAATACTCTTTTCCAAGAGATTTTAGAACATTAACAATATCGGTAAATCTAGAAAACATTTGTTCTATATTTTCATCAAAAGACATTTTGAACATTTCATATTTATGAACAAGCATGTTTATTCTAGTTTCTTTAACTTGGTTGGTGCCCTCATATGTCACTTCTAATTGATCCCAAATTTCTTTAGCACTTTTGCATCCGGAAATTTTATTGAACTCATTTGAATCTAAAGCAAGATATAGCATATTCATAGCTTTATAGTTTCTTTCACACATTTTGAAGTCATCATCATTATAATCTTTTTCCGGTTTGGGGATAGTGATACTTTGTTCTCCTTCCTTTTTAGTTAAGGTAGGATTGATTGGTCCATTTTTTATCACATTTCAAACTCTTATATCATTTGCTAGAATATAGATTCTCATCCTAGTTTTCCAAAAAGAATAGTTTGTTCCATTAAACAATGGTGGTCTAGAGGAAGATTGTCCTTCAACTATATTAGACATTGATGAGCTTGCCATAGGGATCCTCTACTAGATGTTAAGCTATATGTAGAGTACTAGCTCTGATACCACTTGTTGGTCCTTAATAACCTAAAAGGGGGGAGGGGGGTGAATTAGGTTGTTTAGGCAAGATTTAGCAATTTAAAATTTCTTAATATAGAGGCAATGTCAAGTAAGGATTGATAATAGTCAAGAAGCACTTGTAGGCAATTTATTAAACACTTGGTGAGCATATAAATATTTAACACTAGATATGCAATTAGAGTTTCAAGGTAAAACCTCAAATAGATATCTCAACAATTACCAAGTAATTAAAATTAGCAATATCCACACGAAAGTAAATAACTTGGAAATAAAGAGAATAGAGTAAGAGAAATCAAACACGATGATTTTTAAGTGGTTCGCACTCCCGGAGGCCTAGTCCACCACCTAAGGTCTTCTCTTCCCTTAGGATTTTAATAACACTTCACTATGATACTTCTTCAAATGTTGGTGAAGCAAGAACCAACTACAATTACTCTTGAATCCACAAGAGTCACACAAGCTCCTTCAAATGTAGGTAAAGCTTAACCTACTACTCTCTCTTCCTTTGAGTCCACAAAGGATTACAATACTTCTTCTCACAATGATTCTCTCAATCTATGTGAAAGAATGTATTACAAAGATTTTGTGATAGAATAAATGAAAATTACAACTCCTATTTGAGTTTGATATTACACTTTTGAAAAAAGATTTGAATGCTCAAAAGATATGATAATGATAGCTCAAGATTTCTCAATAGGAATGATATGAAAGCTCTTTGATAATCTGAAAAATTGTGGCTTGGAGAGATGATGTTGAGGGTGAGAAGGCATGGCTTAAAAAGAGGGAAAGATTAGACAAAAATCAGATTTTAAACAAGATTTTTGGATTTTCCTGTTAACTCATCCGGGGGCTGAGACACTGATCCGGGCGCCCGGAAGGAGCATGTATCGCCCGGAAAAGTCCTTTCTGCCGGGCGATACACCTTCTATCCGGGCGACCGAAAAATGCCGGTAACGCCCGGATGCCATAAAAATGCTAAAAATATATTTTTAGCCCATAAATATTTGGGCATATTGAAAAAAGAGATTTCTTAGCATTTTTTAACATCCCAAAAAATTCAAACAGTTGAAAGGTATTTTTATAAAATGATTTCAAAAGCAGAAGTTTTGAAAACAAATTTTTCTACGAAAGTTTTTTGAAATAAGAAAACAATTTCTTTGATAAATTTTGAGCGATACAAATCATACTTAGGCAAGCGACAACTTTTACGACCGGTACCCCTTATGTCACCACTTCTCCTTCCTTGTGACTCCCTCTTTATCTACGAGTCAATAACTTGAATTCTTTAGGGCTTGGATACAATTTGATAGTGCTTGGTCTTTGATCCAAGAAGCTTTCTACTCTTGACTGAAACAACTTGATCCAATGTTGGTGTAGACTTGCTTTGGAAAGAAGGTCTTACAAAAAAAAATGCTAAAGTACAATTAAGATGTTTTGTTATTATCAAAATAAAGATTATAGACTTTTCATGCCAACATATGCATAGGTACATTTGTTCATCTATATATGTTTATTTATTCATACTAATAGTAGTGTGTTGAAACAAGCAATGGAAGGTGGTGAAGATCCAAATCGAAAAGGGAAAAAACAACTGAAGCAAAGCAGCTTGTTTGGGAAAATGAGGCCCACTACTCATACACCGGCCACGGTGCCAGAGACCCAACAGTTCTCTCCGGCTAGCTATAATGATAATCGAACATTGGGTGGTCGTGGATCAACAGGTACACAGCATGTTAGTGGTCGTGGATCCACATCGGCACATACAACATCTGTTTGTGGAGCTGACAATGTCCCATTGGTCATTGGTCGTGGTTCGTTTAATTATCAGTGGGAACGCAGCATCGGATCCCAGACGATGCGTATCCTCAACAAGAGCAGCCATATGTACAGGGTCCCATCAACCAATCAAAATGAACAACATTGTTCATTAACTGGATTGCCAGAGGAATTAGAGGATTTATGCGTAGATGGGAATGGCACTTCAATGCCAGGTGGTGTATCATTTTTTAATATTCCCGAGTCTTCGCATGCTGCTGAGCGACGGGCTGCAGGCATCGAAGATTGGCAATTTTATGGATTCCAGTCTCTAGCCGATTATACGGTATGGAAAAATGACAAACGACGATGTGTGAAGGTCGTAGGAAATGGGTATATATTACTTTAAATCATCCATTTAATAAATCTTATACTTTTTTCCAATATATAACATATTGTGATTATGTAATGTTGTGTAGATGGGATCCATATAATGCTGTTAAAGGGGTTTCAAGAGCTCTACATGCCGGGTATGTAGAGTCGTGGTTGACATACAGGCATGTCCCAAGTGATACAAGAAGATTATGGTTTGAATATTTCAGGGTATGAAATGTTAACGCAATATATATTGTACAATGAGCACTATAAATGTTGAATTATAAGGATCATAATATTAATGTTTTCAGAGGGAGTACAAGTGGCTTCCAATTGATGAAGCTGCAGTTTGGCGCAAGTTTGAATCTATTGCAAGGCGCCGAATTTCGGATTTGACAAACAAAGGACGAACAAGAACGAAAAAGCCAGATTTCATACCACTTGCTATATGGGACGAAATGCTAGAGCTTTGGCAAAGACCAGAGTGGCAAGAAATATCGAAGAGAAATTCAAACAACCGAAAGGTCAATCCGTCTACTCACCATCTAGGTTCAATCCCAACCCATGAGGCTGCTAGAAGAATGGTATTGATTTATAAATACAATCTTGGTTAATTTTATATGATATGCAACCTTTTAAATATATATGTGAAATACACATTCGGTTGTAGGTTGATTTGGTGAATTGCTATTGTAGAAAGAAGAACTAGGGAGGACAGTGACTTATGCGGAGGTTTTCCAGAAGGCTCATCGCAAGGGGGCAGAGGGACCGTACACAGATTCTCGGGCCGAGCAGACTATGGTATGTATTATTGAAAACAATGCATAGGGGTTATATTGAAAACAATGCAAGGGGGCAGAGTTAGCAATGCATAGGGGTTATATTGAAAACAAAGAGGGATTTATGATTAATGAGAAAAAAGTGTTTTGATTTTGCAAAGTATTTTAAAATGTTAAAGCGAATATTTCAAAGGGAAAACATAAATTTACTGATGTGCGATCACAAATGTAGTTATGATTTTAACAAACAATTCACAAATGAAACATGGTGACTTATTGTACCCACATGTGTTGTACAATGTTTGAACATTTATCCTACGAGTTGGAGTAGCACTTGATTAATAAGTTTCGGATAAGTGTGGTAATGAATAAGTTTGGACACATGTGGATTAGGTTGGCTTTATTCCATAACAGGTTTTTGGAAAAAATCCGAAATACAGGGGAGACTCTGCCCGTTTTTTTATTGAGATGTAAATACATTATAATTTCCTTGTAATACCTTAATATTGTGTGTTTGAATATTAATTTTGTGTCCTGCCATCGAAATGAATGTTTGTGCAAGAAACCATAGATAGTAATACTAACATGTTTATCCCGTTTTTGCAGGCTCGTTACAACGAAATGCTCCAAACGACGAGGAATGCATCGGAATCAGACTCCAACCCGATGCCTGTGGATCATAACGCATTATTTTTACAGGCTGTAGGACCACCACGTAAAGGTCGGATCTATGGGGTAGGTTCTCAGGTTTCAGTTGAATCTGTCACGAACAGTGCAACTCAGACTCGGCGTGTTATCACAGATGAACAACTGGCACACTTCGTTACGAGAGCCACATTGGCATTGAACGAAACAGTGGCAAGTCAAGGGGAGATAATCAATCAACTTCGGCAACAATTAAAGAAGCAGAACGAAGTGTTGGAAGTCCTTGTAGCAAAAGTCTGTGGTCAACCTGAAGAGCAACATTCTTCATCTTCACATAGTGATGATAATGGAGAATAATTTGTTATAATGTTAAACCAGTAATTTGATGTTTAAAACACTACCATATACAAGACATGTCTTTTTGTAAAAGTTTAAAATAGCAGTGTGTATTTTAATTAAATATTGCATATCTGATTTTCGGCATTATATGAAATGAATTTCACAAAGAAAACAGGTTCAATTTGGGATTCTTTTTAAATTTTTTTGAAGGAATTGTGACTCGTTACATTAGACGGAATGGTTAAGTTTGTGAGGGCTTAGTGAGGGCTTGGTGAAAGTTTGGGTTAGTGACGGATTGGCGATGGAAAAAAGGCGAAGGCTTGGCGATGACAGTTTTGGTGACGGCTTGGTGAGGGGAACGATTTGGCGAGTACTTGGTGACTGCAATATTTGGTGATGGGCGGGTGAGGGGAAAGATTGGCGAGCACTTGGTGATGGGGAATATGGTGACAGTTTTGGGACGACTCTAGTTGGTGAGGGCTCGGTGACAGCAAACTATAGTGACGGCTTGGAGACAAGAAACAATGGAGACGGCTTGGTGATAGAAGAATTGGAGACGGGATGAAGATAGTTTAGTGGCCGTCGCCAATTTGATGACGGTTTGGTGAGGGGAACCATTTTGGCGACAACCTTGTGTCTGACGGACGATTTCCCTCACCCTGCCGTCGCAAATTCCAAATTGGTGACGGCACGGTAAGGGGAACCGTCTCTCGCAAAATCTAGTAATTTTTGTAGTGTACACGCCTTAATTAATTTAATTCTAAGCAAATAATTAAACACGACCTAATTAAAATATTTCTTTCCAAAAAAGAGATTGGAATTCATTGAATTATAATTTACACTACTATAACAACTTGGCAGATCACTACCAGACAATTCTTTCCAACAATTGGATCTCTGGTACCACTTTGGCATTAGTCATATGCCATTTAGTCTCAGTAATTGCAATGGCGATGTCATTGGGGAAGAGATCTCGAAGAACAACAGCGTGGATGATCGTTGTTATAAGCAACGCTATCACAGTCAGTGTGGCAACTGCAGAGAGTGTTACCGCTAGACACTTTGTGTACGTGTTTGTTACCTCATTTGAGTACATGATTGTGGCAATAGCAGCTCCAGTCGTTGGAAAAGTGTATGCCCACCATGCCAACGAAAACCTATCAACAAAAATTGTAACAAACATAGAAGTGTACGAACTGAGAAGCCATCAAGTGTGACATAAATATTACTCATATACCATACCTGGACTCACAGAAAAAATTAATGCGAACAGCCTGCAAGAAAAAAAAGAAAAGGAAAACGGATTAGCTAATTCCAAATACCACATAATAGCAAAAATGAGGTGGTGCTTCAAGGTAGCGTTCTGTCACACAATCTAAATTTAAAAAAGCTGCTCATATCGATAATAAATTAGTAATAACATTATAAAGGGAAATTAAAATTAAATGGGATGCATACTAATAATAAGTTTAGCTCAGAGAGAAACTAACCAAAGAGAAATAGAGGAACAATGCAATGAAGTAAACAATTCTTGACCCATAATCAAAGGAACCTTGAATATTTGCCCATGCCATAGTAGCAGCACTGGGCACAGCAACAAACAGAAAAAACACTGGGCGGAGCTCCTTTGGAAGTGCCTCATTTGTTGGAAGTCTCTGGTACAGAGTTACGAATATGACGATATAATGAGCTAATCCAACAGCGAAAAAGAATATAGGCCCTTCTTTTAGACCCATAGAAGCACCAAGTGATGCACCAACAAAATTTCCGACAACTGATAGATGATTCGAAGGATTGCCCCCCTTCGAGAGCCTTCTCTGACCTCCTAAGATCCATTGTCCATAGATCTTGAGCTCCAGGAAAAACATTGGGGCCATAAGGACATACCACAGAGCTTCATGCAGATTTTTAGTTACCGAAGGTGGAACTCCGATAGCTATGAACATAAGGGTTATCCATGGAGCAAAGAAAAAATTTACACGTATTGGGTGGTAATATTCACGACGAACCGCTTCAAAGTGGAAAATCATTTTCAGAGCATAGATGGTGGCAACTACCGCTACAAGAGCAATAAAGATGCACCATAAAACAAGGTTTACTTCCAAGCTTACATGGAGAAATCTTGTGGAATCAGAAGTGGCTAGGGTTTTCCACATAACGGCGTGGCTGCCAAGGCCAAGGCAGATACTAAATGAAGTTACAGGAAACCGAAGCAAAAATGGCCACTCTTTGTCTTCTGGGAGAAGTAATTCCTCGGAGGCCTGTAAATGTGAAAATCATGTTGCACCATCAGCATCAGCAGTAATATTGACAGTTGGTATTATACGATGTTTTTAGGGAAATAAAGATGTAATAACGTTAAGTCTGCAATGTTGCATCTCTTTTGCATGCAAAAAGCTCAAAATCTTAGGTTGAGATTGTTAGAATATAACATCCTCATATGAAAAAAATCATAAACTTCGAACCCATAATATGAAATTATGAACTATTTCTCGTAGTATTAATAAGTTTTAGGGTAGAATTTAGTTGGACCTATGGTCCAATCATTTTTATTTATGTGTATGTGACCCATCTCTTTTTTTGGTTCGCGAATTAATGAGGAAGCTCTTCAAAAGTCGACCAATTAGTCAACTCTAACATGAATAGGCCTCACATATGCGTGGATCCACTCCTATCTCGGACTCATCCAGGTTATGTTTTTAAAAGTTTTATGGTTTAATGTTGTAATATTTATAGAAAACAAAAAGTTTGGGAAGAAGAAACGTCATACTCTCAAAGTGTCTAGCTCTGGTCCCTCTAAGGCCGCATCAAAATAATTAAATCTATAATGGAATTTGGATAATAGTAAAAATAAATTTTATAATAAGGATATATTGTTTGTTAATTGGGGGAGAAGAAGATAGAAATATATTGAAATAGATGAGAGCAAAGCAATGCTATATACAATGCAATGCTTATTATTAATCTTCTGATTACTTGGCTTACAATGCGAATGACAGTCCTATTTATACTTGCACAACACACGGGCAAACTTCTACACCATTCTAATGGTACTATTTTTTATGCAAAGTGGAATATGCACTATGTATATTCTAGACAAAACTATTTAATTCTTAGTGCATTGTAGTGGGAAATAGATGTATCATGCCATATTATTTTAATGCCACGAATTGGTCTAGCAAGCCACGCAATTATCGGAGGAAGATTCAGCAGCTACGCCAATAGATCACAACGCCTTACTTCTCCAGGCTATCGGTGGACTCAGTCTTCAGTGGGATTTGTACACACTATCTCGCTGTCCAGATGTCATATCACACAGCAAGAGATCCAAGAGATCATTGTCAAAGCAACGTCAAGCTTGCAGGATTAGATAATAGGGAAAAGCGAGCTTATCCAACTGCGTAGACAAGAACAACAGAACGAGCAGCCGCATAGATTTCAAGAACAACAAAATGCACAGCTCCGTCAACTTTAAGAACAGATCGCGCTGCTCACTCAAAGGTTCCTAGCGCCACCTCAACAGCGGCCTCTGCCTGATGATGTGACTGAAGATCAATTGAGCCATTGATTGTTTGTTTTAAGATATTAAAGCATCTTGTAATTTTAAATTTATGTTTTATGACTATTTAATTTAATTTTAAATTTTAAATATTTTAATTTATATAAATTATATTTTAATTTAATTTTTCTAAGATTTTTAAGAATTTATAACTTCTTTATTGAAATTCTTTAAATTAAAAAAAATAAATTTAGTGATGATTTGTAGACGAACAATTTTTGTAACGAGTTAGAAACAGTTGTATGTGACAATTTGGGAACGGACAGCATTATGTGACAATTTGGAGAAGAATTTTTTTTGGAGACGAACACATTATGTGACAATTTGGGGACGGACAACATTGAAGACGACTTGGAGACATACAAATTTTGGTGACGATTTGGAGACAAATAATTCTGGAGATGATTTCAAGACGAAATCTTTTTGCAATGATTTTGAGATGAACATGTTTGGCGACGAGTTCATTTCGTCACCATTAGAGATGATTTGGCGACAAACCACGAATTTTGCGACAATAGTTTTGGTGATGGCCAAGTTTCTTTTCTTAGCTGTCACCATTTTCGGATGGTGACGGTTTTTTACCGTTGCCTTTACACAGATTTTTGTTGCGTAAAATTCAAATGCCCGAATCTTAAGTACCATAATGTGGATTCATCAACAGCTCTATATTTTAGAGCATATTTTTGCTCAAGTGACATTTTCAAAGAAAATATTTTATTCGGGGCAATATTTATAATATTAATCAATTGGCCCTTTTTCTTATCAACATTAATCAGGCATTTGTTATCATCAAAATTTACTTTATAGCCTCTTTGGATTAATTGACTAATTTTAACAAATTTTGAACCAATCCAGGAATATAAAATACATCATAAATATATTTAGATGAGCCATCTTTAGTTTTGACGGCAATGGTGTTTTTGCCTTTAACATCTTGACTTCTCCCATCCCTAAGTGTAATTTAAGTTTTTATATACTCATCAAGATTGACAAAAGAATTTTTATTGCCAGTCATGTTACTAGAACAACCACTATTCAATCAGTTGATTCTTGGTGAGTGTTTAAACAAGAGTAAAATAATTGATCGAGAGTCATTTCTTAAAATAAATTTGGCCTCTTCATTTTGTCGGTACCAACAATTTCTATCAAAATGTTAGAATTTCTACATCTCTTACATTTGAACCGGCAATTTTTTATATCATGAATACTCTTTTTTGCATAATTTGTCATATGGACCATTTTTACCATTTTCATGATTTTTAAAATTTCCTCTCCCCCTACCATGGTAATTTGACGTTCCACCTATTTGTGAAAATTTTGACAGTGGTTATTTTTCTTCTCACCATCATTTTTGGTGAGATTTATTTTAGATTGGAAAGCTTGTTCAAGTAACTGCTCAGAAAATCTACGCATTCTATTTTCATGCACTTGAAGAGACCCCATTAACTCAACTAATGTAAGTTGAGATAAATTTTTAGAGTCTTGAATTGCAGCCACAATAAGATCATATTTAGCTGGAAGGGATGCACAATATGGTCATATTTAGCTGGAAGGCTTCTTAAAATTTTTTGCCTAATTTTATTGTCTTCAATCGTGTCTCCGTAACTTCTAATTTGATTAATAATACTAGAGACTCGATTGAAAAACATTTCAACTGATTCGTCTTCCTTCATTAATAAAGTGTCAAAATCTTTTCATAAATATTTAAGCTTAATAGAAATTACCTCGTCTGACTCTTTAAATGCCTTTGCCAGGATCCCCCAAGCCTCCTTGGATGTTGTCGCAACCATGATTCTGGGAAATATTGTTTTGCTAACACCTTGTTGTATATACAATAAGGCTTTGGCATCTTTCATTTGATTTTGATTGTATTGTTTTTTCTTATTTTCATTCCAAGACTCCCATACGGTAACATTCTCAGGTTGATCGTAGCCATAATCTACTAAATCCCAAAGGTCTTGTGACATGAATAAAGTCTTCATTTGAATATTCCAAAATTCATACGCCTCCCCATCAAATATTGGAACCATGGACTGACTATAATTAAAATTGGTTAGATTTGAGGTAGAAAGATTTGTGGAAGCCATTTGTTATATGAGTAAGGGTAGGATACTTGAGAATAAATTGGCTCTTGATATCACTGATGGAATTTGGATTGTAGTAAAAATAGATTTTATAATAAGGATTGTTTGTTAATTGGGAGAGAAGATAGAAATATATTGAAATAGATGAAAGCAATGCATTGCTTATTATTCATCTTCTGGTGACTTGGCTTACAATGCGAATGGCACTCCTACTTATACTTGCACAATAGACGGGTAAACTTCTAGACCATTCTAATGGTACATTTTTTTATGCAAAGTGGAAGATGCATATTCTAGACAAAACTATTAATTCTTTCTTAGTGTATTGTAGTGGGAATAGATTTCATGCCATAATATTATTTTAATGCCTAGTGGTTGTTGAATGAGCACTAGAATATCTACAAACTTTTCTTCTTGACCAACAAAAAAAAAAAAAAAAAAAAATTCTGCCGTTCAGTTGCAGCCATAAATTTGATGAGTGGAAGTGTGTTATGGCAGTCTCCTTTATCGAAGGCACTCGTTCATTAGTTAGCTAGGTTTAAATTTTTATTCTATCTATGGACGTGAATATTTTACAAAGTCGTGTATATATTTCATTAGTTTTTGGTCTTCAATACGTTCCCTAACGTGCAAAAGAGATTAATAAGCTTTGCACGTGATACAAGAATACTAGGATTGAGACTTAAATTTTAAATGTTTTGTTGACTATAGTCTAATATCATGTAAAGTGATATATTTTATTGAATTATGGTCTCCAACACAAAGAAGAAATATGCGGTGCAAGTGACTTCCATGTCAATCTTGTGTTTCATGTTTTTTTTTTTTTTTTATAAAAAATAAACGATTTTATTAAAATGAAACTTGAGGAGTTACAATGATTAGCCCAGTAGAAAAAAAATAAAAAATAAGAATATCCTTCAAAAGGAGTAGGATATTAGAAACTCAGCCAAGTTCTAACTTATAGTACAGAGCTTGTTTAGCCACCCAATCGACAGCACGATTAGCTGACCTCTTGGTAAACTGAAACCTAATTCGGTCGATTTCAGTTGCAATCAACAGAATATCTTCAACAATTGGCTTAATTTCCCATGGACAACCACTGTTGGAAGAGTTGATAGCTTCGAGGACAACAAGAGCATCATTCTCAAGATGATGTAATGAAGGCCAAGACTTCTTGCTAAGGAAACAGCGTGCAATAAAGCCAAGGCTTCTGCCTCCAAGACGGATCTACAATGAACTTTACAAGCAATGCTAGAGACTAGGATTCCTGAAGGACCTCGACAGATAACGGCAACTGCTGCTCTTGAAGGAGACAAAAATGCTGCATCCACATTGAATTTAATCCAATTGGGAAGTGGCCGAACCCAGCAAGGATGGGGGATGGATGAGTTAGTTGTTGACTGGGTATTACTGATTGTAGTGCACGCAAAGGTGTAATTTTTCATGAAGCTGTAAGCGTCAGACAAAGCCAAATCCACAAATAAACTTTTGCCTTCCATGATAAATGAGAATCTGGATTTCCAAATTTGCCAAGCTAAGAAAGCAACATGAGCTTCGCCTTCTCTTTTTTTGTAACCAGCATCTGCAAAGCGGGAACTCATGTTGAGCAGCCAAGCTTCAAATCTGGTAACAGAGTCAGTGTAGATGCAAATTTGGAGATTGCTACTCCACCAAAGCCGTTGAGCCCACCCACAACAAAGGAGCATGTGTTCCACAGTTTCAGGGCCCTCATGTCAGATCAGACAGATTGGGGATGGCGAGCATTTTCTCTTGTACAGATTGTCGCGGGTAGAGAGAGCATTATTGCACGCCTTCCACAAGAAAACCTTAACTTTAGGCGCTGCATTAATTGACCATAAAGTTTTCCAAAGATCAGGAGGCACTGAGAAAGAGGAGCTAGCTTGAGCGATGTTGCTTGTCACTCTAGACTTCGCCACATGATAGGCCGAACTAACTGAGAATTCTCCACCATGTTGAGGAATGTAAATTGAGCAGATCAGGTCAGCAGTATGGCTTGAAAATATATTCAAGATTTGCTTACGATTCCACATTAGCTGATTTGGACTCATAAGGTCCACAACCTAGTTGACTGTTGCTTGAGGAGGTTTAGAGAGCAAAAGGTGATTATCAATCCATCGATGATCCCAAATGTTGATACATTGGCCGTTACCAATGATCCACTGACCTTCACGAAAAAGGAAATCTTTGCCAGCTACAAGACTTTGCCAACTCCAAGACGATCGTCGACCTTTACAAGTTTTCCAGAATGGGATTGAATTGAAATAAACACCTTTAAGGACTTTAAAAACAACAGAGTCGAGCCGATTGTAGATTCTCCACGCTTGCTTGGCAAGAAGGGCGATATTAAAATGTTGGATTTCTTTGAAGCCCATGCCTCCTTTCTTTCTTTTTTTTTGAAGAGAGCAAGATCCAATTCTTCCAGTGTATACCTTTATTATTTTCTTTTCTCCACCAGAAGTTAGCAATTGGCGTGCTAATTTGTTTGCAAACTGCTTTTGGTTAAATAAAGATAGACATGGAATAGGTTGGAATTGCTTGAATGACAGATTTGATAAGTGTTTCTTTGCCACTATCCGAGAGTAGACAATATTTCCAATTATCGATCTTATTTGAGATTCTTTCCTTTACCCAGTTAAGGGTCTGAATTTTAGAGTTTCCTCATTCCGTAGGTAAACCAAGGTATTTACCAAGGTTATTCACTTGTTTGATCTTGAGGACAGAGGCGATCTGCTCTCGAATTCTCAGGAGTTTGTCTGCTGAACTATATGCCCGATTTCTCAGTGTTAATGCTTTGGCCTGACGCAAAGCAGTAAAGGTAGAGGATCTCTTGGAATGCCGACGCCTCAAGAGAAGAAACTTCAAAGAAAAACATAGAATCATCAGCAAAAAATAAGTGAGTAATGGGGGAACGATCTTGACAACTTAATTCCATGATACATATTCCTTCGCTGGAAAGATAAGATAAGATCAGATAAAGCCTTATGTGAGACGAATCCAATATAAGGCTCTTAACCAAGAAGTTAATACAATGAAGTGATCATGAGATGTCTATGCATTTAACAAAAAAGTGAGATGTCTATGCACGAACATGCCATAGACGCATTGTGACACTAAAATGAATGGATGAAGTAATATAAGTTCACATGCATGAACGAAATATTACTTACTATATGATATTTATGTATATGCAAAGGTGACAAACTTTTGCTCCAAATCAGAAATCTTGATAACTGTTGACAATGTAAAAGCACGCCATGTTCCAAGAACTATGGACAAGAAATCCTAGTCCAAAGAAGTAGGAGAAATTGATCGAGTCCTAAGTTAATATTACATCACTTTAACATGTTACAAATCAAGAATTAACTTCGAAATCTTTCACACACAATGTGAGAATCATACCACTGGAGCAAATGCCCAATAATTATTTAAGTTCTGTACTATTGGCCCACATCAATTATTAGATTATAAAAATACTAATATCATTTGTTTGGTTGCCTAAACGGATTTTTCCAATTTCAAGAGTTTGTTTGTCTAAAAATGAAGCTTTTAGAAGTGGGTTGAAATACTTTTTACTTTTAAATTTGTTTATTTTCCAATTTTTAATTCCACGTTTCGAATTCTAAGTAAATAACACGAACTAAAATATCCAAGAGAGATTTGAATTTACCCACTATAAAATTTCAAAGAAAAATATCACATGTAGTCCCTATTATTTCAAAAGAGTTTCAATTTAGTCCTATTATTTTAAATTTCTCTATTCCATCAATTTTTTTTTCCAAAAGTTTTAATTTGGTCTCCATTGTTTAAAATTCTCAATTTCATCCCTATTATTTAAAATATATATATATATTAATTACGCCTCTATTATTTTCTAAAAGTTTCAATTTCATCTCTATTATCTTCTTAAAAGTTTCAATTCTGTCCTTATTAGTTTATTAAAATTTTTAATTCGTACCTATTATTTAAGGACTAAATTAAAATTTTATGAGAAATAATAAGGACAAAATTAAAAAAAAATTAAGAAAATAATACGGATTAAATTGTCTAATTTTGAACAATATGGACGAATTTACAACTTTAAAGAAATAATAGGGACAAATTAAAACTTTTGAGAAAACAATAGGATGAAAATGAGAAATTTTAAACTATAAGAATCAAATTAATTTTTTTTTGAAGTAATAAGGACTAAATGTCACGTTTTTCCAAATTTCAAACAACTATAAACAATCAACTCTTTAGTTCAGATGATCCATGTTCATGCTCAGCCTCTTTTTTTCTTTTTTTGTCATAAAAAAGCAAATGCATTAAAATAACAAAGGAAACACATCAAAGTCAGCCAATACCATCAGGTCTCAAGTCTGCCTTAAGAAGATTACAAAGAGCAACAAGTGGTTTAGACAACCAATCTCAACTAAACCTATCACCAATCTTACACTTAACTAGCTAATCAACTGGTTTGTTGCCCAGTCTTCTAACCAAAGCGAACTGCATTAAAAGAAGATCTGCTATCAAGAAGTGAATGTCATTTATTATTGGTTGAACTTTCCAATCCATGGAGCTACCAGTAGCAGAAATAGCCATGAAGATGGTCTGACCATCATTCTCCAGATTGATGTTGCAAGAGCTGTACTACTTAGCCATAATACAAGTATTACAGACAGCAATAGCCTTAGTCATTGATACTGAGTCAGTGATAAATTCACATTTTTAGTAATTTTAACCCATCAAATCATATATATTACATAATTATTTCAAGTTTAATTGTATATTTTACACAATTTTAGTACAATATAGGTTTTGAAGAAGAAATAGCAAAAATGGCCACAAAAACCAACATTTGAACAAGAAATTCAGGGCAGCAAGGGTGAAGAATAGTAGAACAATTTTAAAACGAGAAATTCGAGATTGAATTTGGCCAAACCGAGTGCGAAAACGGATTCAAGATACTGAAAAACCTTGAAATAGACTTGGTCAACTTTTTGGTCAATAGTCAAAGTCAACGAGCCAGTCAAAGTCAAAGTTCAGAGTCAAAGTTCACCTACCACAGCCAGATGTGCGCTCGAGCACCCCTTTTCAGCACCCGAGCGCAACTTTTTGAAAATGACGGACAAATGGACGACAAAGTATGGAAGGAAAAAAGACAGAAAAAATATAAAAATTCTTAGTGCAGAAGGGCGCTCCTGACTGGCGCTCGAGCGCCCTCCTGAAATTCTGTCTATAAATAGCACGGTTTTCATAGCTGAAAACCGTACCATCTTATTCTTAGCTTATTTTATGTTGCTCTTGTGAGTGTTTGAGTGAGTTTTGAGTATTTTAATTATTATTCTTACTTGTGTACAAAGTTTTAATCCCTAGGGGAGGGTATAGTGAGCCATCATCATACCGAAATCATACCGGTCTACCGAAATTCGTTCAACACGATAAGTATTCTTTTATTTGGGTTTTCGTTATGATTTCTTGTACTTTACAATTTATCATGGCACACTAGACCCGAGATTCGGGGTGGTACGTGTAAGGTTACTCTTGTACATATGTTTTGATTCAGATTTATTAAAGTCTCGTATTTTTATTTCTAAGTATTCTTTGATTAATTATACGTATACTTGTAGTTGTGATATAGTTAATTGAAAATACATAATCGCCCAGTTTTGTAAACTAGTGACAATCCGAGACTACTTCGGATGGACTCTAATCTGGTTGTACCGATATCTCCAGGTTACATAAGTGAAAAATTAATTGTGAGATTGGATATCGTTAGGTTATACCAACACATCTAGTCTTGTTAATGAACTAAACTTATTACTTACGTAACTAAAGGCTCATCTTAGTAGGAGCTTGTTGCCCTATTTCTGAAGGACTTATCTTTTAATATGAATCAATAACTTTGTATTTACGTATACCGAATTATAACCACCGTGAATCATTAACCCTTTGGATTTTCGTTTTATTGTTAAGTGTTGTAATTCTTCAATTTAGTACTTTTGTTCAATTTACCTCTGGATCTCATTAATTACCAAACCTTTGGATATTTCTTGGACTTTTGGACTTAATTTACCATACCTTAGGACTTTTGAACTTAATCAAACTCATCCGTGATGGGTGATAGTCAAACAATTCTAAGTTAAAGATTGAACTTAATTAGATAACCCCAATCTTCGTGGATCGACCTTCTACTCGCCACAGCTAGAGGTAATTCAAGGTAAGCAATATTTCCAATTATTTAACCTTTTTACTATTTTTGATCGTAAAACGACGCGATTAGTCAGCGAGAAAACTCTAAACATTACCATAAAAAAGAATACCCATGTGGTCTCTACAAATGATAGCTGCAAAAGCCTTACCTTCAGGAGTAAAAGCCGCGTCACAATTAAATTTGATCCAATTTGGAGGAGGAATAATCCAGCAAGATGGAGTAGTTATCCTAGAAGTGTCAAATCCAGATGAAAAGGACTCATTAGTCTGATTTGCAATCTTAAACTCAGTCCACAAACTATTAGCTTTACAAATAGTCTTTAAAGGATCCATTGTCACACCATCAAACAAAAAAGCATTGCGATCTTTCCAGATTTGCCAACAGAAGCTAGCCAAAATAACTTCAGCTTTCCATTTCAAGTACCCTCTGCAGTACAACACTTACCAAGGTCAAGGAACCAGAATTCAAATCTTGAGATAACCATAGAGTTCATGGAGAATTGGATAGGAGAGTCTAGCCATACTACTTGGACCCAAGGGCAGGTAAGCAACATGCCACAGATTAGATGTGAGAATTACACAACTTACAAACGGACTAACAACCAAAATTGTCTTAAACTTGTTCTGTTGAGTTGCTAGACCCCCTTTATAAGTTTTCCACATAAAATTTTTGATTTTGGGCTGGACATTGAGGCTCCATATGCACTTCCACAACTCTTTTGGGGGTGAGTAGGAAGATCTACTCTTCCATAACTGCTTAGCAGAAGTTGTTTTGTGCTCTTTTGCTTTGATGCAGAAATACTCAAATTGATAGAGAATGAGGCAAATCTTGCATATGGCCACCAGAAAGCATCATCACAATTTTCAATAGGAATATAAGTGGCTTTGATCTTTTGAATGGTATACTTACAAACTAAGGACCTTAGAAGTGTCTCATTCAAAGCTTTTATGCCAGGTCTAAATAACTCATGCACTTTTTTGATAGTAACATTTGGTGGTTTGCTCAGACTACCCGGCAGCCACTTATCTGACCAGATATCAATTGAATATCCATTTCCAACATACCAACAAATTTGTTCTTTGAGAAGGTCTGTTCCTGCCAAAAGGCTCTTCCAGCTCCAGGATGGTCTGCTTCCAGCCTTAGCTTCCAGGAAAGATGAATATGAGAAATAGATCCTGTTGAGAACTTTAGCCACCAAAGAAGATGGATTAGTTAAGATTTTTCATGTCTACTTTGCAATAAGAGCCTTGTTCATAGATTGAAAATCCCTAAAACCAATGCCATCACAACTTTTCCTTTTTGTCATTGCATTTCACCCAATCCAATGAGTCTTCTTTCAACCATACGATCCCTACCAAAATTTTGCAATTTTCCCACACCACTATTTGCACACTAATTTCATAAAGAGGAAAACCGACATAGGATAAGTAGGAATAGCTTGCAAAACAGATTTCATAATGATTTCTTTACCTCCTTCAAACAGTAGGGACTTCCAGCTTTCAATCTTCGAAATAATTCTCTCTTGCACCCAATCAAGGATTTTGATCTTTGAGTTGCCCCAATCAGCTAGCAAACCAAGATACTTTTCCATGTTGTCTAATTGTTCCATCCTCGAAAGATCTGCAATATCATATTTAAGTTGCACAGAACAGTTAGCACTAAAGACCAAACTAGATTTATTCAGGTTAATAGTCAAATCTGTGGCAAAACTATATTGATATAGAACATCCTGAAAAGCAAGCACTTCACTAAAAAAAAGGCCTTAAGGAAGAAGAGACTATCCTCTGCAAACAACATATGTGTTAGAGGAGGACAGTTTTAGACATTCGTACTCCTTCAATCCACCCCTTTTCAACTTTGTCTGCAATTAGAGGGGATAAATCTTGAGTAACAATTGCAAAAAGGAAGAGGGACAAAGGGCCCCCTTGTCTAATTCCTCTATTAGGCCTGAAAGGGTTTAGAAGAGAACCATGTAAATATCACAGAATAAGAGACAGACAGTAATACTCAGCTTCCTCTTACTTGACAAATTTTCAACGTTCTCTCTCTGTGCATCAAGTTCATAAAACCAAGATTTCCATGTCCGTTCATTGATTGAGTAGCAGAAATTTACATAACAGACAGAACTAGTAACGAGGTCCTACCCTAATGGAATGATACTTTTTTTCAAGTACAATGAAGGCTGAAACCTTAGTTCAAACTCGGAATCTCAAAATACAACAAATCATTTCTTGACTGTACGTGTCTCTATAAACAAGATCTCAAGGTGCCAGACTTAATTTAAAAAAGATTAGGATGGTGGACCTGATTGACTATTGATGTTGATGTGAACTTTCTTTCTGGCCAGGAGCATTATTCTCTTGGTTGGTGGAGCTCGGAGGTGTAAGAGAAGATTCAATATCTTTGCCATCTGCAGAATTCAAGTATTGAATGTACCACTTTTGTTTTGTCTTACGAGGTTTTGTCTGAGTAATTGCAATGGCGATGTCATTGGGGAACAGGTCTCGAAGAACAAAAGCATGGATGATCGTTGTAATAAGCAATGCTGCCACAGTCAGTGTGGCAATGGCAGAGAGTGTTAAAGCAAGACATTTTGTTAACGTGTTTGTTACCACATTTGAATAACTGATGGTGGCAATGGCAGCTCCAGTCATTGGAAATGTGTATGCCCACCATGCCAACGAGAACCTATTGACAAAAATTGAACAAAGCTTCAGAATATTACAAAATATGAGTGTATATCTTGAGTAGCCATTGATATGAGACATATTGTACCTGAAGCCACAGAAGAAATTAACGCGAACAGACTGTAAGAAACAGAGAAAAGGGAAAGGGATTAGCTAATTCCAGATATATATTAGCTCTACTTTGAAAAAATCAGAGATCCGACTCTGACGAATTATAACAAGTTTTGGTCTGAGAAATTGCAAAGGGATGCATAGTAATAACAAGTTTTGGTCTGAGAGAAACTAACCAAAGAGAAATAGAGGAACAACGAAATGAAGTAAGCAATCCTTGATATATCATCAAAAGAACCTTGAATATTTGCCCATGCCACAGAAGCAGCACTAGGTGCTGCAACAAACAGAAAAAGCATTGGGTGGAGCTCCTTTGGAAGTGTCTCATTTGTTGGAAGTCTCTGATACAGAGTTACGAATAAGACTATATAATGAGCCAATCCAACAGCGAAGAAGAATATAGGCCCTTCTTTTAGACCCATGGAAGCACCAAGTGATGCGCCAACAAAATTTCCGACAACTGATAAATGATTTGAAGGATTGGCAACCTTTGAGAGCCTTCTTTGTCCTCCTGACATCCATTGTCCATAGATCTTAAGCTCCAGGAAAAAGATTGGGGTCATAAGGGCATACCATACCGCCTCGTGCGGATTTTTAGTTACTGATGGTGGAACTCCGGCGACTAAGAACAGAAGAGTTATACATGGAGCAAAGAAGAAATTTATACGTATTGGGTGGTAATATTCACGGCGAACAGCCTCAAAGTAGAAAATTACTTTCAGAGCATAGATGAGAGAAACTATTGCAACAAGAGCAATAGCGATGCACCATAGAACAAGGTTTACATCCAAGCTGACATAGAGAAATTTTGTGGAATCAGAAGTGGCCAGGGATTTCCACATAATGGCTTGGCTACTAACACCAAGGCAGATACCAAATGAAGAGACAGGATAGCGAAGAAGAAATGGCCATTTTTTATCTTCTGGAAGAAGTATTTCCTCCGAGGCCTGTAAATGGAAAATTTTCATATTGCAGTGTCAGTATCGTATTCATGTTGTTATATCTGATGATTCGACGACAACAAAAAGATTGGCAGGAAAAGATGTCATACCTGCAGAGTGTCTAGTTCTGGTCCCTCTAAGGCATCAAAATAGCGATCCACGGGTACAATTTCAATTTCTGCTTTTGGCTGAGCATCACACTCATCTGCAGTGCTCTTCCCACGCAAATATGATAGTTGCCTCTCAAATCTTCCTGACAAAGTCTTGAAGGAGTCGAACCGTTTATCCTTGAGCTTATCAATCCTGGAGTTGCTACGCGGGAGATGATCAGGATGCTTGGGCAAATCCGCGCTTACAACATTCTCATCAATTGTAGCACCTCTTGGCATTGGCTGAGGATAAATTTTTGCCGGCTTTGGCGTTGTGGGACTTTGAGATTGGGATGTAGCATTAGTAGATGGAACATTATTGCTTAGAATTGTATCGCCCTGATAATCTTTGAAGAAAACTCTTCTCCTGTTCGGTAAATGCACCTCCACTGGAGAAACTGGCATGCTAATAGAAACAGATTGCGTTCTTTCAGCAGCAGCTGATCCAACTTCCTGGAATTATTAGAAAATTTGCAAGAAAAATCGACCAAGTTGAAAGTTATAACCACAAGTGATAGGCTTAAAGAACGAAATTTTATTTGGTTTTAAGTGTTTCAGGGAAGACTACCTTTATTGAAGACGCTCTTTCATAAGATTCCATTGCATATGAACACCAACTGCACCCGTAGAATAAGCAGCTAAGTACTGGGCTTGACTTGAAGTCCAAATTCAACCCAGCAGTAAAAACAGTGGACTCTTCTTGTAGGAGAGAAGAGTTGTACCTCTCTAAACAATCTTGGTTAAAGTATATATAGCATAAAGCATGCAATGTTTCAAGAAACACGTCAATGGAAGATGAAGTCTGATAGATACAGCTGATCTTAAGAAAATGCCATCAGTTCCACGTACTTAGCCAGATCACATCATACAGAAAAAGCCAAAAGCTTTACCTGTTTTGACGAATGTTCGTAGCAGGTGAAGAAAGCAGCTGTAGGTTGAATTATTGCCGTTTTGTATCTATCAGAAGGACATGTTTGACTACAAGTTTTACTAATCACGGGAAACTGGACTGAAAGTAGTTATTGGTATGGAAAAATTCTGACTCATCAATTTCTCACATAATTAATAAAATTTGTATATTGTATTAATATGTGAGAGATTAATATCAGGTAAACGAATAGTTTTCTATTGATATGATGCCATGTCAATTAGGAATAGATCTAATATTTTTGTTTCGTGTAGGCTAAAATCACATAATGTACGTAACACTAATATATGGATAATTTTTTTTTAGTTGAGACTAAATTAATTTTTCAGCTTAATTGTGTATTTTTAAAAATACACCTTCAATAGATTTGATATTAAAATTAATGAAAACTGCAACCCCGCATGGCAATATTACTTGGAGACACCTTCCTCGTTTTGCATGCATAAGATAAACCAAATCAGTGTTGCATCGTCAAGGTAAATGCCATGCATGTAAATTATATACACAAACAGTGGCACAAGTAGTAGCTAGCTTTGGCAACACCAGCATGACAGCATTGGCAAGTGGAAAATATTCATTTCAATTTCAGATTTATAGTCCCTAATAACAGACCAGTCGAATATAATTCTAATATTGTTCTTTGTGCTTTAAATAATAGTGTAACGTGCATGGTGCATAGTTCTCAATAAAATAATTATTTGAGAGCTTTCCAAATAGCTGAGCTAATTAAATTTATAAATACTAAAATATACTTATTAATGGCAGTAGTTTGACAGATAATATAATATCAGCGTGTCAATCAAATAAACACATGGCAATAAAAAAAAATTCAATTATTTTCCAATTAGCTGATAATGAACGTCCCACATCGGGTGATAATGAATGTCCCACATCGGGACACTATATTATAATGCGAAGAGTGTAGTTGCTGACTCAACATGTCAAATGCGCTAATTTAGGCTGAACTGGGCCACGAAACCGCAAGTCTCGTTTATTAACGAGCCTGAGTTTAACTAGTCCATCTGCATACGGGCCAGGCCGAATAAAATTTTGGTAAATATGGTCTTGGTAAAGCCTACGTTGGGACAAATCTTGGTTCAGCTTAAGTGGGCCGGTCTGGGTAATTCTTTGTTATATGAATTTCGGCCTGAGTAATTCTTTGTTGTTTTCATAATTAATGGAATGTTTGGAACTAGCAAATAAAGCTTCTTTTTTTTTTTTCTAAATTTTTCAATCTCTGTAATATTGTCATTTGTATTTATTCTATCGTAGCATTATCTATATATGGATTTAGTGTCAAGTCTATTGGTAAAAGACGATAAGTTTGTATGCAAGTTATCGTAAAGTATTGGAGCACATCCATTTTTAGGTCATGAAAAATACCAGTATGGTTTGAAATATCTTGATTCTGAGTTCTGAGAGAGATTGGAATTTATTTAGTAAAAGATTTGAACAACCGGCTCTTACAATATACAACTCAAGTGATGCATGTTCATACTTAGCCTCCTCTTACTACACTTTTTACATCAAGTTCACAGGAACAACCAAGACTCTCCATGTTCCTCCCTTGACTGAGTAGCAGAAATTCACATAACAGCCAAGACTAGTAACAAGGTCTTAGCCTAATAGACTATTATTGAAGCTCGAGAATGCAGACCACGGCCTTGCCTTGGAAATGTTCGTCTACAAGATTCCAAGGTGCCAAATTTAATTTGAAATGATCAGGATGATGGAACTGATTGACTATTGATGTTGATGCGAACTTCATTCCGGCCATGATCACCATTCTCTTGGTTGGTGGAGCTTGGAGGTGTAAGAGAAGCCTCACGAATATCTTTGGCATCTGCAGAATTCAAGTATTGAAGGTAATATTCTACATCTTTCTTTTCTGAGCTACCGTTTCTCCTGTGGTACCACCTTCGAGTTGACTTATGAGGTTTAGTCTCAGTGATTGCAATGGAGATGTCGTTGGGGAAGAGATCTCGGAGAACAAAAGCGTGGAGGATCGTTGTTACAAGCATTGCTGTCACAATCAGGGTGGCAACGGCAGAGAGTGCCACAGCTAGACATTTTGTAAACGTGTTTGTCACAACAGTTGAGTACCTGATGGTGGCAATGGCAGCTCCAGTCATTGGAAATGTGTACGCCCACCATGCCAATGAGAACCTATTAACAAACATTGAACAAATTTCAGATTGTAACAAAATAGGAGTGTAATCTGGAGAAACCATCAATGTGAGACATCATGTACCTGAAGCCACGGAAGAAATTAATGCGAACAGCCTGTAAGAAAACAATAATATGTTGTTCCAAATTAGAAGTTGTTGTAATTAAACTGATTAGAATGAAGCAGTGAAGTAAGCAATCCGTGATCCATAATCGAAACTAACCAAAGAGAAATAGAGGAACATTGCAATGAAGTAAGCAATCCGTGATCCATAATCGAAAGAGCCTTGAATATTGGCCCATGCCATAGAAGCAACACTGGGGGCAGCGACGAACAGAAAAAACACGGGGTGGAGCTCCTTTGGAAGTGTCTCGTTTGTTGGAAGTCTCTGGTACAGAGTTACGAATAAGACTATATAATGAGCCAATCCAACAGCGAAGAAGAATATAGGCCCTTCTTTTAGACCCATGGAAGCACCAAGTAATGCACCAACAAAATTGCCGACAATAGATAGATGATTTGAAGGATTGGCCACCTTTGAGAGCCGTCTTTGTCCTCCTGACATCCATTGTCCATAGATCTTAAGCTCCAGAATAAGGAATGGAGTCATGAGTACATACCACAGTGCCTCAGGTAAATTTTTAGTAACTGATGGTGGAACTCCGATAGCTAAGAACAACAGGGCTATCCATGGAGCAAAGAAGAAATTAACACGTATCGGATGGTAGTATTCACGACGAACTGCTTCAAAGTAGAAAATCACTTTCAGAACATAGATGGTGGCAACTATTGCAACAAGAGCAATAGCGATGCACCACAAAACAAGGTTTACATCCAAGCTTACATGGAGAAATTTTGTGGAAGCCGAAGTGGCCAGGGCTTTCCACATAATGGCTTGGCTGCTAACACCAAGGCAGATACCAAACGAAGAGATAGGACAGCGAAGAAGAAATGGCCATTGCCTGTCTTCTGGAAGAAGTATTTCCTCAGAGGGCTGTATATGAGAAAAATCATATTGCGCTCTCAGTATCAGACTTGTTGACAAAAAAAAAAAAAAAGATTAGCAGGAAGAAATGCCATACCCTCAGAGTGTCTAGTTCTGGTCCCTCCAAGGCATCAAAATAGCGATCAACAGGCACATTGTCCCTTTCTGCTTTTGGCTGAGCATCAGACTCATCTGCAGTGTCCCTATTCTTCCCACGCAAATTTGATAATTGCCTCTCAAGTCTTCCAGACCATGTTTTGAAAGAGTCAAACCTTTTATCCTTCATCTTATCAATCCTCGGGTTCCTGGGTGGAAGGTCTGGATAATTGGGCAAATTTGCACTTGGAACCGCCTCATCAAAGTTTACACCTCTTGGCATTGGCTGAGAATAAAATTTTGCCTGTTTTGGCTTTGTGGGACTTCGAGATTTGGATTGTGCTGAATTAGAGTGAGCATTATTGCTTATAATTGTATCATCGTGATGATCTCTGAACAAAACTCTTCTCGTCTTTGGTAAATGAACCTCCACCGGAGAAGGTGGCATGCTAATTGAAAGGGAATGCGTCCTGGAATGCATCATTTCAGCAGCAGCTGATTCAACTCCCTGGAATTGAGTACCATAAGCTTCCTACTAATGCAAGTATCAAGGGAAACAAAAGAAAAATACCAGATAAAGGAAATATAGAAAATCAAATTGATGCTTTCAATTTACTGGGCTTGATGTAAATTCGAAGCAGTTTTAGCAGCTTGGATCTTTTTCCATCATTGTCCAAAATAAAATGATATACAATGACCAGAATACAAGCTGCTAAAACTGATAAAACTTTAAATACTATCTAGAAAATAATTAGATGAACATTAAATATTATCACCACAAACAGCAAATTTGTGGTGACATTAACAATTGTTAAAAGAGTCTAGCTGTCTTCTCCAATTAGAGTTAACATCCTCCAAGGATACAAGTTGAAGAACCCCAAAAGAAGCTGTGGTGCTTTATCATAATCAAGAAAATCAGAGAAGTCGAAAGTTACCAAATGCGATGGGCTGAAAGAATGAAATTCAGTTGGTTTGCTTTGGTCATTCACGCCATTCTGCCCTTCAACACTGTCAAAACCAGCAACTTCATTTGTGTCTATAAATTGGATGAGTGACGGAAGTGTTTCGGGGCAGATTTCCTTTGTCGAAGACACTTGTTCTTTAGCTTCCATCGCGATTGAAAAGCCACCTACAAGGGTAAATATTTCCGTGAGACATAAATTTTACACCATGGACTAAAAAATTACAAAGATGGAAGGTGCATATAAGTGGATATTTCTCTGCTGTGATCATTCATAAAAAGTTCGTCTTATTTCAATTGGCATCATGTGAGAGAGTCCAATTTAATTTTTTGAACCCAGAAATGAAATGGATAGAGATACTATCTACATGCTGTAGATTCTTTATGCATTTTTTCACAAAGAGACACAAGGAGTCAAGGACATCAATCTTCATTAAAATGAAAGTATACACTCAGTTCATTCAATCTGTTGTAATTGGTTCTTAGCACGCCTCCATGTAACCAGTATTAACTAATTAACGATCAGAAACCATCAATAAAGAAGAAGCTGATTCAATGTGCTGTCTGCAGCCGGCAGCCAATCAAATGAAGTAATTTAAGAAAATATGAAAGAAACATTACATACAATATGATATTATCCGCAAAGGTGGCAAAACTTTGCCTCACAACTGATAACTTCTGAGAAAAGCTGACAATGCAAAACCAAGTCCTTCAATGGGATAACCAATCCGCTGACAAAGCAAGAGAAGTACTCGGCTCGACCTTGAATCCAAGTTCGAACAAGCAGTATAAACTATGAACTCACGTTGTTGGTGAGAAATCAGACCACTGGAAAGATTAGGTAAGAGTTATATTTCTACAAACAATCTTGTTCAAAGAGAGAAGTTATCACACGTCTTTGAGCCAGAGGGAGCAGCATATATATCACAAAGCATGCAATGTTCCAAGAAGCACGTCAATGGCACGATCAATTTCGACCTACCAGCCAGATCATACAGAAAAAAAGACAAAACCTTTAGCTATTTAAAAGGATATTGCAGGTGAACAAAGCAGCTGTAAATTGGAATTTTCGCGGTTTTAGTATCTATCAGAGAAGCAGGTTTGACTATCAAGAACAGGACAACTAATAAGCAGAGTATCCTATATAAACAATTCAAGCTACCGTGTGCGAAAAACGACTCATAACATCAGCATTGCAGTACCAATCTAAAAAGATCAAGACAATAGATGTTTTCATCAATCGGGAGAAATTGCAGCTAAAGATGACTAAGAACAGTTTTGAATATGACACCATACATAACTTGGCAATATGATCAGTTGGACACGCCTTCCTCATTTTGTATAATATACACAGAATTATAGGTTAAACTATGGCCGCATCAGCATCGGCAAGAGTATAATATACAAGTCAATTTTCAGATTGATAGTTCGCTAATAACAGCTCGATTGAATACATTCTTTTTTGTACTTCGAAAAAATAGAGCAACGTTGGAGGTTCTCGACAAAATAATTACTCGAGAGCTTTCCAAACGTTTGAGCTAACAAAATTAAAATACTATAACATACCTAGTCAATGTCAATAGTTTAACAACAAGCACATGGCTGGGACCAAATATATCTAGCTAACTACACCTATCTGTCAATATAAGTGCACTCTTGATTAATCAACATTTGAAAACTACATAAAAGTGCAAGAACATCATCTTCAGTGTTCAAATTCAAATTGTATTTGTGTTATCCAATCCATACCGGTTTTGTTGAGATACGTGCTCAATTTATAATGACATGAATTTATTATTACGGTTAATATGGGTTTAACCATTTTGAATTAGCTTAAATATTAAGCTATTAAGAGCATATTACCTCACTGAAAAATTATAGACCGGCCACAAATAAAATAGAGCATCAAGGCTTCTTCCCACCGTTGATTTAGGGATCGCCTAGAATATCACACAACAAGAGACTAACAACTACATCATAGAGTCAAACATGTAATGCACATATATACACATCAAGAAAACGATTTGAGTCCCCACACAACAAAGATAAACTAATAAAACATTAAATACTATTTCTAAAATAATTAAATAAACATTAAATATTATCACCTAATGGAGAGAGATGGTTCATGACGGCACCTTGCTTTTTTTTTTTTTTTCTTGAGATATGACGAATCAAATTAGGTTGGTTTCAATGAACCTCAGTCCTCAGTTTATGGGAGAGTGCTAGCTTTGATGTCGTAAAGCAGTGTAATATTTACGTTTTAGCGCCCAGGTTTAAGACATTTTCTTAAAGATGCGTCAAGTGTTGCTTTTTAAAATTCAAGTTAAATAAACATTGATGATGATCATCATCGTTTTTTATATCAAACTAACCAAACTTGAACAAAAAGGGTTTGAAATAGCGTGTCTGCGCCATATCCAACTTAACCTAAGCTGTAAACCTAATCCTAGCCTAGAAAAACTACATCCTTCTCCGAAATTTCTGCTCATGTGTGAAAACTGCAGCCTCAAGAGTCCACTTATTTTGAGTTTCTTGGGAAGAAGGCTCCACGTAATACCTGAAAATTAATTTATTTATAACGTTATAATATTATATTAATAATTATTAATTATTGATATAATAATTTATAATTATTAAATACTACTAATAATTATAAAAAAATCTTTACTCGTTATACATGTGTACACTTGGGTCACCGTCATGGGCATAAAGAGACAAAAGACAAATTTCTACGTTAATCTCCGCCGTGCGTGCAGGTAGGGCGAAGAGAATACAGCTGGTTTAAACATGTCCAGTTTAAATGACGTGTTAGACTTTTCTTTGTTAAATTGATATTGCTTCAGGTACGAGTCACGTAATATTACTTTGATCTTGATAATCTGCGTAGCAAATAGAGATAAGGAGTTTATAATTTGAAAGAAAAAAAAATCATAAAAGCAATGCAAAAAGTTACTTCAAGATAAATGCTTAAAGCGAGAAAATAAAACATGGCATTTAATTGGCCTAATGAGGGGGGAGAATGGAATCAATATCGTTTGGAGTACTCAAATATAGTTATAATAAAATAATTTAGATGATTCGTCACTATTCGAATTTAAAATTTATTGTTGTAACTGAATCTCACAATTTACTTATCTTAATCTTCACATGATCCTATCCTGATCAATCTGCTGTACTATAAATATCTCTTCTTTATAATATATTAGATGAGTGAAATACAAATCATTTTACATTTTATAATTGAATATGTCTTATAATTAACGTTATAGGAAAAAAAAAAAAAAAAAAACCTATTAGGTTGCATCACATCACATGCCATTGTGGATTTGTAATTTAGATTTGGGAGAGGCTTTAGTAGTACCAAGACTAGTTACTAATAGGAGTCTGAGTAGATTATGAAAGTATGGGAGTCCAAATATTAATCGTTCGACACCTAATACCTAAAACCGAATTAAAGCACCGTGGTTTGAGGCACGCAGGCTTTGTTTCATGGGTTGGTCGATTAGGACTAGGGATGGTAATGGAGATGAGTTTTGTGGGTACTCATCTCGTCCCCGCCTCAAACGGGGGTACTATTGGGGCAGGGGATGGAGAATGGGGTGGGGGATGGGGATTGACTTTGAATCCCCGCACGAGAGCGAGGCGAGGGATGGGGGTAGACATTTCCCGCCCTGCATTTCCCGCCCCGCATTTATATAATTACTTAAAACACTTTATTTATCTATGTTAAAATATTTTAATTAATTTTATAGTATTAGGAAATATTTTTTTTCCTAAACTATTAGCCTAAATGCCTAATTGTTAGGATTAATTAATTCATTTCTATTTCCTTATTTGTATTAGTGCTAGGGTTATATTTTAATATTTTATATTATAACTATATTGTAACTTTAAAGTTAATCCTTGACCAAAAAAACACCTAAACTCTTACGATTACCTATATCAAATCACCACTCACCATTAATTTACTTTTTTCTTCTTATCACTTTAGTTACTTGTTCATCAACGGATGGTGCATCTTGTCCTTCTCATTTTGATGAGGAGTCCGATGTAGAATGCACTACTTGACTTTCTCAAGGGGTGATACATACTGGTGAGAATTTAAAAACTAAATATTTTTTTTATATCTCTAACAAAAATATTTGTTTTATTTCTTTGACAAAATAAAATATACAAATTTCATATTTAATTTTTATTTGACTATGTTACAGGTTGTGGCATTATCTTTTTGCAAGTTGGTGAAGTGTTGAGAATATTCCAAGCTTTAATTTATTCATTCGATGACATTATTTTTTTCCTATATAATTTTCATTCTGAGTAACTTTGTTGAGAAGTGCTTTAGACTCTTAGAACTAAGTTATTGCAAGGAATATTTACTTTTAATTGCAAAGTTGAAACTCATTCTATAATATATATTTGATGTTAATTTGATATCTATGTTTACATTTTTATTTAATTTTATATTACATATCGAAATTTGTATATTGTAAAATAAGGTCATTGCATAGTTTAAAAAAATATAAAAAACCCCGCGGGTAATCCCCATCCCCCGCGGGGATTTATTAACAGGGCGGGGGTAGGGGACGAGGCTAAAAGATGCGGGGGAGGGGCGGGGGACGGGGTGTTTTTTCAAGTGACGGGGTAGGGTGTGGGGATAGGTCCCCCCGCCCCGACCCCGCCCCATTACCATTCCTAATTAGGACAGGGGTGGATTTAAAGGGGGGCTGAGAGGAGAGGGGAGGGGAGGGGGTGGCCGTGCTTCAAAAAAAAAAAATTTAATGTATATTTTTTTAAAAATAAATAGGTTTGGTCCCCCATAAATACTGAAAAAGTTGTCCTAAGTACACAACTTCATGGTTAGCTTTGTGGTTGACTGTATTTAAGTTTAATTTAGCCTCCCGTGAGGAAGTGCTGCACTTCCCCAAACCCATTAGCAGGAAACGAAAAGCAGATATCAATTGATCAAAATAAGCCATTTCTTTTGAAAATAAAAACCAACGATTTCTAAACAACCCTTTTTTTTAGGAAAAAAAAAATATTGAAGTACCATCTCTTCTTGACTTCTTCAAGTTTTCAAGACTTTAACTCTCAAATCTCTTTAGAAATTTTAATTTCTCCAAAAGTATGTATATCTTTTCAAAACAAAACTATCCTTTTTTTTTCCTTAATTTAAATTGTATATACTAAATTGTAAATGATTATGTATATATTCATGTATATAAGTGTATTATGTATATTCATATTTTGTTGATATAATCAGACTCTAAAAAATGAATTAAACTATTAAAGTTTAAAGTTAACATAGATAAAGTGCAAAAATGAATGTGTTTTGGCAAAATTAAGCTAGAAAAAAAGAGTCTATAATTTGTATTTGTATTTAAAATATGTTATATCATTAATCTTTTTAACTGAATTTCAGCCTCTATATTAAAATATTGGATCCGCCCCTAGATTAGGAAAGGATAAAAGCTGAAGCAAGAGTTCCATTATGTGCACGACTTCAATTTGCACGACTTCAATTTGGATCTTTATTGAGGCTGAAAATCTGTTTTAAATATTCATATATGAATATTTTTTTTAATAAGAATTGAATTAATTTTTTAATTTAAAAATATATACATTTTAAAAAAGTATAACTTCACTCACACTTTAATGCTTCTGATATTGAAATAAATGAGAACTATATTCCCGTTAATCCATAAATGGCTTGACAAAAATGAAAAACAAAAAAAAAAAAAAACTCATAAATGGTCATAAGGCCATCCTTAATGGAGGCTTTAAATTGGGGGCTCTAAAAATAAATTTAGTGTTCCTTTGTTTTTTAAAGCCCCATTTAGAGCTCTATGTGTTTTTTAAGGACTTTAAAAAAAATTCATCACCGGTGAAAACTCTAAATTTAAAGATCTATGGTGGGACCTGCCGTCCCTTCCATTTTTTTTAGCTTAAGTTGTCAATTTTTTTTATATTTTTTTTGTTAAAGTTGTCAGTTAAATATCAAATCTGATTTGTTGAAGAGACTCAAATAGTCAAATATGATTTGAAAGTGATCCGTGTTTGCTTTAAATTTTTTTGTCTTTTTTTTTGGAACTCTATTTTGTTCAACAAATTGTTGAATAAAATAGAGCTCGGACTCTGAATTTGTTAAAACATGACAACTTTGCATCAAAAATTTGAATTTAGGGTTTTATGTATACCATTAGTGTTATTTTTTTTTTAAAGTCTCTATATTTATTAAATACTTGTAATTATTGTATTTTAAAACCTATATTAAAGGTGTCCTAAGCTTATCTTGAATGTGGCTGCTGAGGGAATCTAGTTAGGATTTAGGATTTGCGTCATGGTAGCCATTATAGCCGACAAACGGATAAAAAGAAGTACGGTGTACTACAAAACTGATGCGTCCTGTCTTGCGTGCAATGCGTGTTTTTGTGCTCTCTACACAGAATGTGAAGCGAGACAGTTAGACAAGTCTGCGCCACAAAGTTGGAATCCATACCGTCACGTTGGTGTGTCATGTATTCTAGTGATATAATTTTTGTTTTAAATGTAAAAAATTTTAAAATTAAGTCTTATATATAATATTTTAAATGATGTAAATAATTTAAATTTTTCTTAAATAATTAAAAAAAAGATTTAGATCCTTAATTATTTGCTTTAATCAGGAGTGAATATAGATGTTCAAATTTAAAATATGTAATCGTACAGTAACAAATACACACTTATCACTACATAAGTCCGTCACAGAATTTAATGAATATAAAATTATGATGAAAAAAAGTAATAATTATTTATTACAAAATCTCTTGAATCCTAACATCATAAAATTATGAGATAATCCTTTATCTCTTTCCAAAGTGGTAAGTATGTGTTTTCATAAATGTTAAAGAGATTGTAAAAAAAAAAATCATTTTACAAATTCGCAAACAAAATATAGAATATTTCTCAAGAAACTATTATGAAAACCCTTACTGGTTGGCCATTGGTAAGGGATCACTTCATAGTCAGTGTTGACTAGACAAAAATAGAGATTTCGCAATCAGGAATAATTCCAATTTACATAAATCATGGAAAATTCTTTCATGATGCATGCGACAAATCTACTATAGTCACATGTCAAGTTGTTATTTTATGAGACTAATCTATATTAGTCTGTATCGTGCAAACATACCATGTCAGAATGTTAGAAGTTTCTCTTTTTACTAATTTAGCCTTACAGAGTTTTAATTAAATTATTATGATATCCCCACTTATGACAATTGATTGACATTTGTCAACTAATTAAAACTCTTTTTGTTTATATAACCGTGACAGATTTACCACATATCTCATGAAAGAAGAACTCATAAATCATATTGGACTTGTACATAGAACACCTTGGTCTTTTCATCTCTTCATCAAGTTAATATCAATTGTCACTGGGTTTTAGTGCACCGAGATAATTTTTTCTCAACAAGTTAGAGCATTTTGAACATATATTTGCACAATTTTGGAGCACTCTGAGCAACTTTTCATTACACTTTGGAGCACAAAAAAAAAACTTTTCATTACACTAATAGTCACCATCGTTGTTGCCACAAATGGCATTAAAAAGTTCAACATCATATGATCGATTGAAGTTATTCACACACACACATGATATGATTGAAGTTATATATCATACAAAATAAAACATTCACATATTTCATATACAGATTACTATTAAGTTCGGCTGATCAGACTCAATAACTCTCATAACATGATATGTCTATATCATTTGAGTCAAAAAATATTGTGAGATCTACACATGCGCAAGGAAACAAATATTTTGTCCCTCTCTAGGTGAATTTACTCTTAATTTAGTCATTGCCTACATGATTGTAGTCTTAGCTTCAAGTACCTTTTCTCTCTCTTTTTTTTTTTTGGTTATTTGGGGTTCGTAGAAGAGCATACGGGTTAAAAAAGGCATAATAGTTCGTGAACAAATTAAAAAATTGGGATCATGATAGGATATTTAGACCACGGACAATCAACCTAAAGTTTTTAATAAACAACGATTAGCATGTATGAGGTATAGTCCACAATCTCGCAAACCACCATTCCCTCGACATGTTTGGGTGAAATAATTAACCATATCAAATGCAAACCTAACTAAGGGCCACTTCAATTTAGGCTTCGTGGAGATTAAAAGCTAAATTATATTATAATTTGGATTTGTTTTTTTCGTTATCTTCTATCTTTTGGTTAGAGATTATGTACACAAAACTTGTTCTAGATCAACAAGTTAGAAACTTACAAGAATGTTTATAATGCCCTTGGTTAATCCATTGCATTAATATTCAAGATTGGATGCGGACATCTAAATCTCTTATTGAGAGAAAGGAGTTAGTACTATGTGAGACTCGCATATGTCAGTGCTAAACGTGCTTAGCATCAAGATACCCTTCACCCGAACAGTAGTTGGCCCCGTGTCACTGCATAAGAGAAGGAAGAAATTCTGCGGATCAAGGCTTATTGTGGTTTTCTGTATTCCGGGCCAAGTTGGGCTGGTCCATTTCTTGTATTTGCTTTGATTAATGAAATTTCATCTTGACCCAAAAAAGGAGTCCAATTTGGTATATCTTTTTGCTGCCCATTACACGAATAGGACATAAAGAACGGCCCTTCGTTCTTCATCCATTCGACTTCCAAGCTTCCATGCATGAGCCAACCGATAGGAGTACCTAATTTTCTTTCTCCACTAAACTGTCATGATCGCCGGACATCGAAAAATGAATGTTTTATAATGTAACGTTCAGCTCTAGCTACTAATTTGTCAATAAATTAAACTTAAATGATTCAAAATAATTAAATCAATATTGAATGTAGTTGAGAATTTAAATCAAATAAACTTAATATATAATTTTTGATAAACCAATGAGGAATGAGATGTTTATTTTTTATTTTTTATTTAGTATAATAGATGTTGAACTCATGATTCAAACTCGTAACCTTTGAGTACAATAAGTAATCGCTACTTAACCATTCAACCAACTCCTACACGTAGAAACGAGATGTTATATATACTTTTTCATACAATGACAGATACAAATGTATAGTTAATTAAGCACAGCCACAACAAAATGGCATAAAGAAACTGCATGAGAGCTCTAGGTTTCGTTTGTTTGTCGTAAAATATTTTGCTGGAAAATATTTTACACATTTTCCAATGTTTAGTAGGATGTAAAATTTAATTAAACGTAAAATATTTTTCAGTCAACAATTGCGGCTACTTTTGCTTAATTTTACGGTGTTTGGTAACACCGGAAAATTGGTCAACTGAAAAATATTTTACGGTCAACAATTGCAGTTAGTACAAAATTTTGTAAAATATTTTCATGTCATTTAGGAGAAGAAAATATTTTACAGAACTCAGTGTACATCTAAACACCAGAAAATATTTTACATTAATCTATCTTCCAGAAAAATATTTTCACTCAACAAGTTATTTTGCAAACAAACGGAGCCCTAGTAACATGCTTCAATATTTCTTTTTATTCTATTCAAGAAAAAAGAAGTCATTATCAAGTAAAAATTGTGGCTTTCATGCGCCTTTACAACTTTTAAGAGTTGAATTAAGCGTTATTGCTTTAATACCAACTATTCTTCCTAAAGCGAGTTAGTTGTTAATGTGCTTCACTTTTGACCTACTTGGATGTATCTATTTTTCTTGTTCTGCAAGGGACCATCAACGACATAGAGTAGCAGCCTCGTGCATGGGCCACAACCTAACAACCTAGTAGGTTCTTGCACTCAAAATGGCTTAAGCAGGACATGGGGCAGGTTCTATTTAATCAAGGACAAATTAACTATAATTGTTAGAATATATTTGTGACATTCCATATCAGTGAATGGGAGATGGTATATATATGTAATTTATAAATAAGTGTTGTGGATATAAAAGATAATTTGGGTTAACTATTTTGAAACAGTAAAAAAAATGTCAAAGTAGTTATTTTTTATGCCTTATACACTCTCGGGATTCATCTCTCTTTTCGTAGGCAGAGCTTCTTGGAACTAAGTTACATATGAGTAGTGAAGGTCCCAAACTATCACTTCTAATATAGTTGATTCTAGGATTGAACTATATGGTTGTTCACAATAATTGTAGCTTATAAGAGACTTTTTGTATGATGGCTTCATGTTCTATTGATATCAATCAAACACGTTAGCTCTGGTTAGTAAAACATGTATATCATACTATCTTGCGGTCAGATTGTAGAACTGAAACCAAAAGAGATCCATGCAAATAGGAAAGAATGTCTGCCGTGACGAGGACCACAATTTAGTTTGCATATATTATTCGCCTTTGTGCATCTATGTAACTTTTCCAAATAAACTAATTTAAAGCTTTAATGCTTAGTGTGACATTTGTAGTAGAAAGCAAAGAGGTGTAGTGGCATTGCGTGTAACCCACATATCTAAGGTTGGAGCATGTATAATACTTAAAAGCATGCATGTGATGCTGATGTGGAAAAAAGCCTCAACGACGAGGATCTTAGCTAGATGCTTAGACGTATGGCGTTAAAAGAATTTTCTTTCAAACGTCTAAATATTTAAAATTTGGATCAGACTAAAAAACGTCTTATACCATCTTTTTCTTTAATTCTCACCTCACCTCTAACTCTCTCTCGCTCGCTTCCGTCCCATCTCATCTCTCCTCTCTATTCTACATGTGTCCGCACGTCCAATGTTTTGAAGAAAGCTTTCGGACGCCTTTTTTCGCTCTTTTTGGGGGTTGATTGGAAGAAAGACTAAAAGACTTAAAGCCACAACTTTAGTTTTATTGCCTTTTGAAATGGACCTAAGAAAATCTCTCCATGCTAGCATATTGGCTATGCGTAGATCCCCACCGACCCATCAAAATAGCTTACAAAAGCTATAAAGGCGTAAAGAAATTAATTGGAACCAATGGAAGCACGCTTTTACTTGCTATATATTTTCCTCGTTACCTGTGTTTCTAAAAGTGCTACCTATAATGCTTGAGGTCGGTCATGACTTACCAAAATTATGCTGAGCATAATTTCCCTATTGAATTTCATGTCTCCACTACATTTGATCCAATTGTCCTCCTTTGTGTAACATTGAGAGACAGATGTAAAATATTTGAATGAGAATTTAGTAAAGTTGAAAATCAAAACTAGTAACATATAAAAGATAAATGAGAGCTATAATCTCTAAATATAATTATAAATAAATAAATAAATATATATATATGAGTATATAATTAAGAGCTACAATTCCTATGATCTAAAAAGTAAATTCGACTTGATAATTAATAACGATAGGGACTAATATGTCTAACCTAAATTTTCCTGGTACTTAACCAAAAGCTTAAACAATTTTATATCACAAAATCCCCAAAAGGGTGCATTTGCTTTTTGGGTCAAAACTGATGGCCTTTTACTTTACTTCCTTTCAAGGGCAAAAAGCATCGCAATTGGTACGTGCACTAGAAAATTCTAGCAAATAATTAGACTTGGAACATTACTTACCCGATAAGTACACTGGAAGATGTTGGACATTAAAATGTGAAGCTTGTGGCACATATTTTACCAACTTTAAAAAGAGAAGCAAAATTGTAACAGCCACGATAGTGGATTTTGATTGATCTAAGACTCATACAGGTGCTGCCATGGACAAGCAAGAAATACAAATAGACAACTCATTCTTTGTTCAACTTTTCTTAATAGATTAAGGTCCAGCCTATTGTTTAGCTACCCCACGTGATCTGTCACAGAAAGTTTCCTTCTCTATGCAGAGTAGCTACTCAAAATTTTGCCAAAGTCAAGTTATATTTGAATTACGATTTGATTTTATTATAAATAAAAATTTAAAAAAATCCACTAGCACACTAGAGTATAGATGTTCTAAATTGATTGCTTTACAGTAGGATCTTATGGATAACAACCTCGATCCGAGAAACTTAAATGTATCCCCATATCGCAATCTTAAGTTTAGGTTAAATTTTAGTTATTTAGATTGAATTATGTGAATGTTTTACAAAGCTTTTCAGTCTATTATTTAGGTTCAACCGAGTTTTATTAAAATATCATTCCCAAATATGTTCTGTTGCTAAAACAATATATATGGCTCATTGTAAAACCAAACTAATAAAACCACAATTAATTATCTGTTAATCCAGAAGTAGTATGATTACGAGGCATTTTGTTATAATTTAAGTGTACGAGCAATGATTAGTGAAAAACTTAATTAGATAACGTAAATATCTCGACGATTATTAACAATGAGATGCATGGTAGACAATTGGTAGTACATGCAAATACACTAATCTTGTATGGTGGTACATGTGTTGTGTGTAAGATGATCATCTAATGATGTCAAGGACATCGAAACTCTTCAAATCGCCTAATGATATCCTGAAGTCTAAACACCCAATTGAGTCAAAGGATAAATGTCTTACTAATAGTTTCGAACTTACATTAAAATTTAATCTTCAAAACACATGATTTCGACTGGAAGAGATATATTTGTTAGATATTGACTTGCTAACACTCTTAAGCAAAATGGTTTGGAATAGGGGTGGAGTCAGAATTTTAATATTGGAGGGAGGGACAAATTTTTTTTGTACAGTCTTTTTTGAGTTAGTAGATAAGAAACTCAATTTTTACGATTTTAGTTTTTTTTACACATTATATATATATATATACCCATATATAGAAATATACACACATACGGGTCATACCTACACGGCCACATAGAGAAGATAGAGACTTAAGAGAAAATAATAATTGCTAAAGTTGGGACTTGAGAGAATATGATAATTTAAAAAAAAAAAAAAAAAAGAAGAAGAGCATATATATCGTTTTTGGATAGTTCTAGGCTTAACCCATCTATTGTGTGTTTGTCATCAACAAATCAAACACACAAATAGATGGGCACCAAAGCATATGCAAAAAATTGGTAAAAAATAATATGTAGGTGCAATGACTCAAATCCCACATGTTGTGTGATTTATAACGCAAGTATACGTATCGCAACAAGTAATAAAGTGATAAGTAAAGATCATTCCCACGAGGACTGTGATTATTAACTACCGAAATTAATGTAACTCTAACTTTATTTGGACAACCACGAATTGAGAGTTTGTAACTAACGACTAAATAAATTATAGAACTTATAAAAATAGCAACTAAAACAACTACGAAATTAATAAAAAATGATAATTCAATAGTTAAAAAGCTCTAGGGATTCCGATTTCACCAAGATTAATCGTACTTGAAACTATTGATTTAAATCAATTGACGCATATTCCCTACGTTGCCAACAATTTCGCTAAGGTAGATATTAATCTTTCTCAAGCATCAATAATTTATCCCAATAAGCAAGCTAACTACATCTCTGTGATCACTATGAACTTGTGGAATGCATTAAGCCCTACAAATTCAAGCGCTGCACTAGACTTCATAACTGTCTCTAGCTTATGACAATTTAATGGTATTTCATACTTGGTCTAATTTAGTTATCACTTCTCAGTCTCAAACTAAATCACGACTCATGTAATTGTTGATCAGGCAACCACAAGCATTAAACTCAGCATAAAATACTCAACGCAAATATGAAATAGTTCATCAATTAATCCAAATCAAAAGTTTCAAATATTCAAAATCCGGCTACATCGTAGCCCTAGAAAAATAACTTAGAACATCATAAAAAAATTAAATAAAATCTCAATTGTAACGTAAAATATGATAAGAGAGATAGAGAAAACTAGGATTTGGAGAAGAATCGTGGTAGAAGTCCGTCTCTGGATCGTTCTCCGTCTTCAACTCTCGAATCCTCCTTTTCTCTCTTCTTTGGAACGTTGCTTTTTCTCCCTTCTTGATGGCTGCCTCCTTCTTATGCTTTTCTCCTTTTATTCCATAGGGTTTCTTTCTTTTCTTGCCAATTTACAAAACTGCCCTTAATTTTTCTGCGATGCTGCACTATGACTACGCTACTTTTATTTGTTCTTCAATTTCTCCACAAATGGCATAAAAGCTAATCCTTTGCAATTGCTCTTCAATCTTTGCCTCAAAACTCAGATTGTCTCTTGGAAATTACCTACAATGCAAATCAAAGACAAAACCAATCAAATTGCTCATAAATTACTAAAAAACTAACAAAGTTTAAGTGAAAAAGTGTTAAAATACTATATCAATAATACACCCAAGAAACACCCCTAACTTAAGCTTTGCTTGTCCTCAAGTAAAAGACACAATTAAAGAAAGAAAGAAACTAAAAACTAAAGACTCGACACAAAATAACTCATGATAGCAATGATGTAGGATAATAAATTTTTACGGCCTCAGTATCTTTATTTCACAACTCAAGAGGTGACTTTCGCTCATAAGCACGAGGAATATTAACTTCACATAATTTACATTTTACTTCAAAAACTAACAAAGTTTAAGTGAAAAGGTGTTGAAATACTATATCAATAATACACCCAACACCACACCAATAATATAAATATATTTGTTACTAACCATCACTAGAAATTTCATGCTTGTGAAAACTTTTATAATGTTTTGGATTTCAACTTGGAGGGCCAAATCTTTAAAAAAAAAAAAAAAAACCCACTAAATCTTTATTTTTCCTGATTTGGAACATCAACCTACACCTTTGTTTCGTCTTCTTGGAATTTTAGCTCCAATACAAAAAGCTTAACGAAATGCAAATGCATCAACTTTTTGGGTCTGCTTTGTTGTTGTTGGCTTGTTGCACATAAGCAGCGCAGTGTCCAAGTAGGCAATAGCGTGGAAAGCATATACAAATGAACGTCTGAAAAGAAGCAAACATGTGCAAACTCATCTTTCCGGAACCGCCCACGTAAAAAGCAATGACGGCTGGAATTCATTAATTTAAAAGCTAATTACGGCTCCATTAAGCAAACCCTCTATAATACTCTTAACCTCTTTGGCCTTTTTACACATTTCTAAACTTCTATAATTATATAACAGTGAGTCGAAAGTTACTTCACTGAGCAAAAAGAATGGGAAAAATATATATATATATTTAATAAAATTGTTTACCAAGGCTAGCTTTACCAACTAATTTGACATGATATTATTTGTTTTAATTTGCATTGACAAACCTAGAATTAGTCAATGGAATTTAAAAAAGGCCATTTGAAGAAACTTTCGAAATTAAGTTGCTTAAGAGCCAAGGAATTGAATACATGGGAACTCAAAAGAACAATGTAGACATGGTAGATTAATTTCTTGAAATAAAGAGAGAGTTTGAATAAAGATTAATTACTTTTTATTTTTTTTTAATTATGTGTCACAATACATCGTGACACAAATATATAATTTTATTTGAAAATTAGCAATAAAGATACAAATACACTTTTGTTGGTCCAAAGTGAAAAAACTGATCATTTTATAAAGTAATACTTTTTATTTAAAAATAAAATCGTACAAAAAAATTGAAATAGAAATCTTAGTGCGGTCTTAAACATAACCGGCAAAACCTTAGTTGAAAGGGAAAATACAAAAGAATGAGTCAAAAGGTCAACAGAGTAAAACTTCTCACTGGGACCCACACACAGTGAGGCCATTTTGTATATAAATCTCACTCCCGCGCCTACAACATGTAGAATCGACCAACGTCTCATTGGCAACACCATAACACTTAAAATCATCTTCAAACCATTTCTTTGTCTCTCTTCTAACCTCGTACATTTCACGTACAAATATTTACGGTTATACTCTCTTGTATCGCTCGTTTGAGTTTGTAATTGTCGGGTTTGTTCATCAATAAAATTTGCTCATAACTTACGAAAAGTAAAAAGAAAATGGAACAGAAGCAAATTCTGTTGTCAGCATTGAGCGTAGGGGTAGGGGTAGGGATCGGATTGGTTTCCGGGAGCCAAGCCGTTAGTAGATGGACTACGGCTCGAGGCATCACAGCCGACCAAATCGAGCTGGAGCTGCAGAGGTTGATCTTCGATGGCAAAAAAATCAAAGTCAACTTTGATGAGTTTCCATATTACCTCAGGTTAGATATACAAAACCAAAACAATGAGTATGAAAAACATCTCTACAAGTTTTGAGATGTAAATATATATTGTTTTTCATGTTACTTAGCATTAATCTTTTGCTTTTCTTGCTTTATCTTGATAAACTTTTTTTTTGGTATATGTGAACATGCTTCGGCCCAAAGTGAGTTCGACTTTTCCTTAAACCCGGCGCATGAGAGCTTCGTATCCTTTTATATGTAAATGTGCTTTGAATGTTTAAAACGCGAACTGATTATATGTTTGATGTCATGATTAAGAGTACAATTCGTTGTATGGTTCTGCGAAGCATCTGCATCTTTTAGTTTTAACTGTAGATTCTTCAACTTTTTCAGTGATCAGAATCATTCTACTAGTAGTTGTTTTGATTTTATTTTTTTCCCGATTTATTTGATGGATTTTCATTTTAATCTTATAACTAATGCACTTATTAGTTGAGTTTTTGAATTTACTAATTTTTGTATATAGTTTACTTAGCTGCTCAATTGCAATATCTGTTAATTACTATATGGCGTATGCTAATCGATGTATATTCTGTTAATAATTCTGTTAATTAGTGGAATTGTTACACATTGTCTCATGGTATCTTTCTGGTTCTATCTTGATGGCTTTGACAGTGAGCGAACGCGGGTGTTGTTGACAAGTGCAGCTTATGTTCATCTTAATCACTTAAACATGTCTAAGCACACAAGAAATCTATCTCCTGCAAGCCGGGCTGTATTGCTCTCAGGGCCGGCAGGTATGTCTGGTCTTGCTCTGACAATGTGTGCTTTGAGCAACTAATGTGTTAAGGTCTATAAGTTTTCCTCTTCTCATTTTGCAGAACCTTACCCGCAAATGCTTGCAAAGGCTCTGGCACATCACTTCAAATCAAAATTGCTGTTGCTGGATATGAGTGATTTTGCGCTAAAGGTATTCTGTAAAAGTCATTATTTTTCAATTAAGGGACGCACAATATGCTTTTACTTAATCTCTCTTGTTCCTTTTCCCCTGTTGGACATCATCAACAGTTGCAGAGCAAGTACGGCACTGCTAGAGAATCTGTAAGTATCGGTCATGGACTCAGAAAATAACGTATGCTTCATTGGTTAATTGTTATTTGTCTAAGTTGACCGAGTGAAGAGTCTTTCAGTGAAGATACCATTAGTACTGAGGTGTATCTGTCGAGAAAGATACTGCATCAATGATGAATGTTCTAACAGTATGAATCATATGTACTTCAAAAAAAACGGACCATTTTGCTTACAATTGAATATCTCTACTTGTATCTTTGTTTCCTTTTACAGTCTTCCAAGAGGTCCATCTCAGAAGCGACTTTGAATCGAGTATCAACTTTTCTTGGCTCTTTATCAATTCTTCCAACAAGAGAGGATAGCAGAGGTATGAAAAGAACTTATTTTCTAAATATCTAATAAGGCAAGGCTTCTGATTTGCAATATTTCTACAGTCATATAAAGGTTAATAATACCTTGATGATTTGCCTTATATTTAGTATATGGGAAATTGACTCAGTGTGGTGTCAAATATCGCTTCATTTGATTAAAATGTATTAGAAAATATATATGATTCATTTTGTTCCCTTTTGCAGGCACATTAGTCAGGCAAAATACTGGATTTGATATTAAATCAAGGTAAGTTGAAGATATGTCTAGCTGTGAACATAGGCACGGCCATCATCTACGTATCTAAGCTTTATTGTTTTACTTCAGGTGTGTGGAAGGAGTCAACAGTACTCTAAAACATCGCAGAAATGCCTCTGACTCTTCAGATATGAGTTGCGTCAGTTCTCTGTCTTCTTCTTCAAATTCAGGTATTATTATACAGCTTGGCTTAGATATACAGTACCCAAAAGGGAAAAGAAAAATGATGCATCGGATGTGTTATGGAACTCTAGTCAGAAGATTGGGTGGTTTTTGTGGTACTCTTGATCACATATACCTGATCCGAAGGATATGTTTTTTCTCCCATGAAAAATTAAATATTTGCAGATGATTAAGTAACTGGCTGAATATTTTGCTTCTTTGCCCATTCTCGATACTATAATTCTATAGGTCCTTCAGTCCCATCTTATTGGCAATCGTAGGTGTAAGTTACTTTTAATAGCATGAATCTTAGAATTCTTGCTAACTGTATAATCATAATTATCTGTTTTATGCCCTGTTCATCATTATGTGTTGCTAAACTTAATTTTCTTAATTGATCCCTTGCTTTAATCTTGTAGCTCCTCCCAAGCGCATCAGCAGCTGGCCGTTTGATGAGAAAGTCTTCTTACAATCACTTTACAAGGTAATATAGTCGTGGATAGTTTTGTTGCGTTATTCTCCCTCAATTATAAAGTAAGAGATCAGTTTTAGAATTAGGCCAATAGTTATACATCATGTTTAACCAATATCTTCTGAAATAAGCTTGATTTTAGAGAATAAACTAAATTTAAAATATTCTGGCATACTGCATTTTGACTTTCCAGAAGGAATCCTCTTTAGATTGTCCCACATGGGAAGAGAAACTATAGAAATGGAGTAAGTTATAATTTTCAGTCTTGCACATTCATTTGATTAATGATCTTTTTGGTAATTGCAGGTTTTGACCTCAGTGTCTGAAAACAGTGGCATCATTCTCTACATCAGGGATGTCGAGCGGCTTCTTCTATCCTCTCCAAGATTCTATAAATTATTTGACCAGTTGTTGGGGAAACTATCAGGATCAGTAGTGGTACTTGGTTCCCGGATGTCAGATCCTGATGATGACAGTGAGGTAATAGACGAGAGGCTTAAACTTGTATTCCCTTACAATATTGAGATCAGGGCACCTGAAGAAGAGAGTCATCTTGTAAGCTGGAAAGCCCAACTGGAAGAGGATATAAAGATAATCCAGTGTGAGGACAACAAAAATCATATTGCTGAAGTACTTGCAGCAAATGACATTGAATGTTATGACCTAGGATCAATTTATCTTGGAGAGACAACGGTTCTAAGTAATTACATAGAGGAAATTGTCGTCTCTGCTATATCATACCATTTGATGAATAGTAACAATCCAGAATATCGAAATGGGAAGCTTATTATATCAGCTAATAGGTAAATGTTAACATGTTCCTTTCATTCAGCTTTTATGGATTCTCTTTAACTTTTCCATTTAATCGGAAAAGCAAGTATGTATGCTCATTTCCTTATTTTGGCACAGTTTATGCCATGGATTAAGCATCTTCCGGGAGGGAAAAAGCAGTGGCAAAGATAGCCTCAAGCTGGAGGCAAATGCTGACTCATTCAAGGTTTGCTTTGTTATCTATGCATTTTATGTTTTAGAATCTTAAAAGTATGCTGAGATTTATACTATTTAAGTATTAGTTAATGATTCTTTATTATTCAATATCAGGGGCCTGAAGGAAATGCTGGAATGAAGCCTGAAGCGAAGGCTGAAAATGCAAAATCTGAGAACATGAATGAAACTGAAAAATCATCAAAAGCTCCTGTAAGTTAACTTTCGTGAAAGATAAGAACCTAGATAATGCATTTCCAACCATACTACCAAAGGCTTATCCTAGAATCTGCCTTTCAAGAGTTAAAGTTAAACGCTGAGCTCCCACATTTCATGTTATCTTGAGTAGGCATGGATCAATTTGCTAAAGTCACATTCACATCAAATATTACAAAGTATTTAGTGGCAATATGTACACTGTAGTGGATGTTAAACCTGTTTGGCACTTCATTACTTTCTCTCATTTTTTCTGAATTCATGTTTTCTGATAAAATAGGAACTCCCCCCAGATAATGAATTTGAAAAGCGCATAAGGCCAGAGGTTATTCCTGCAAATGAGATTGGAGTGACATTTGCAGATATTGGTGCCTTGGATGAGATTAAAGAATCTCTTCAGGAGTCGGTCATGCTTCCTCTTCGAAGACCTGACCTCTTCAAAGGTGGACTTCTCAAGCCTTGCCGAGGTATATTACTCTTTGGGCCTCCTGGTACAGGGAAAACAATGCTGGCAAAGGCCATTGCCAATGAAGCTGGAGCAAGTTTCATAAATGTCTCTATGTCAACGATTACATCCAAATGGTTTGGTGAAGACGAAAAGACTGTCCGAGCTCTTTTCACACTTGCAGCAAAAGTTGCTCCTACTATAATTTTTGTGGATGAGGTAGACAGCATGCTTGGGCAGCGGACAAGAGCTGGAGAGCATGAGGCCATGCGAAAAATTAAGAATGAGTTCATGACACATTGGGATGGGCTATTGACGAAACCTGGTGAGCAAATTCTTGTTCTTGCAGCAACCAACCGGCCCTTTGACCTTGATGAGGCAATCATCAGACGGTTTGAGCGCAGGTACGTTTATGTCCAGACAGTTTTTAGATTCTGGTGCTTTCTTACCCGGTTTTGTCAATGATCTGATTTGTTCCATGTCTTAGTTAATCAAGCTGTATCCCTTCCATCCTTCCGAAAGCCAAATTTGGGATATAATGCCAACTTTTGTGATCTTGCTGATTTACATTAATTGCTTGAATTTCATATTGCAGCTTTCAATATTCACAAATAGTAGGAGTATCTCATCTTCCTCATCTGTAATTTTACATAGAACAACATACCAACCTTTCCCATAAGTCTGATTGCTATAACATAGTAGTTTTTTTCTTTTTCTAACATTACTGGATCCTTTTCTCTTCTATTCTATAGAGGCATGTTCTCATATTTCATTGTGAAGAACATGTTTCGGACATGATCTTCATTGTCTTATGATGTCAATCCATGTCTATGGCTTTCAATAATGTTTATCCTAATAAGTTGTCAAAAGACGCAGTATCATTCCAAGTTAGCTTGTAGACCTTATAATTTAAATTGCAGCATCCATCATAATCAACATCTCTATATGCTTAGTTGAGCAAATACTGAGCTTTGGTTTTCTGGTGAACAGAATTATGGTTGGACTACCTTCTGTGGAGAGTAGAGAAAAGATTCTGAGAACTCTTCTGGCGAAAGAAAGCACAGAAGATCTAGACTTTAAGGAGCTTGCAGCCATGACTGAAGGTTACAGTGGAAGTGATCTGAAGGTTGTGAACTTTCTATTTCCATTTATAGATGAACTTTTATTATCAGTTATTGACTTTTGCTTTATTTGTTGGAAACAGAATTTGTGCGTAACAGCAGCTTATCGACCTGTTAGAGAGTTAATACAACAAGAAAGACAGAAAGACGAGGTACATTTTTATGTTTGTCATTTCAAATTCGAAGCTCTACTTGATATTTCTTTCAGTTGTATTTATGTTGTGTATCTGTGACGAATTTGTCTCTTAAAATATGCTTCCTTTTCACAGGAAAAGAAGCAAAAAGTAGACGAGGGGCAGAGCTCTGAAGCTGCTACACGTACAAATGAAGAAGCTAAAGAGGAAAGAGTAATTTCTCTAAGACCACTGAACATGGAAGATATGAGGCAGGCCAAGAATCAGGTATCTAACCTGGAATTGTTCCCTTTCAATTTTTTCTTTTAGATTTTTCAAATTTCTTTCTAGAAGATACTCATCCAATTAGCATTATTCTCGCCACCTTCCGTGATATTTTATCCAAAACCAATTTGACACAAGACCTTTCCTTCACGAGGCCAATTATTTTACTCAATTCTTTAGTTTTAGCGTGACAACGTTAACCTGAAAATTAGTTTATAATCCCCTGAAGTAGAGAACTTAAACTACATGAACTGACGGTGACAGTTCAGAAAAGTTATGCTTCTATCCTCAAAACTTCATAATATTGTATACACTGCAGGTTGCTGCAAGTTTTGCTGCTGAGGGATCCATAATGGGCGAGTTGAACCAATGGAATGACCTATATGGCGAAGGAGGATCAAGAAAGAAGCAGCAACTGACTTACTTCCTATAGGTGCAACAAATTGTCAATTCAGAGAGGCACATCAGCACAATTTTATTTGTGAAAAATGGGTGATTTGTAGGATCATCGGAACTCAACAAAACGTTCAACTCCATTATTTACACGACATTTCAGCAAGACACTGTTGGAATCTTGGAAGCCTTGTCCTCGCAGCAAAAGAATTGTGTCTGTCTTCAAGAGCTTGTGCTGGCAGTATTATATTTCTTGAAGATTTAGTTGCATCTGCATTTTCATGGTAATATTTCTGCATGATGTATCTGAAATACACATGGGCATAAGAATCTGAGCTATTGGAGTGAATTTGTTTGACAATGTGCTGCCCATGTATGATGATGGTTCAATTCAATTGCATATCTATTGTAATTTCATCGCGTGTAAAACGAATGAATATCATTGTATTCCTCTGTAGCCCTATTGTTCTCTTATGTTGTCTGAACTTTCTATATATCCTAATACATTAACAAACTGTTGAAGCACAAATATATATATACATATATGTATATATATATATATATATTTTTCCCCGAGATGTTGATAAACTAACTACTAGAATACTCTTGCTCAAACTTATCGTATACTCAAGCTTAAGCTGATGATCTGAATATGCAAGATGAGTATGATTGGCTTGAGTTCAACAATGGTGGTTTGAAAGATGATCAACCAAAGAAGAGTAACCATCGTTAAAATTGGAAAATATTCACTCGGTATTCTAATGGTGGAAGAAGCAAATTTCGACTCAAATTACAAAGACTTTAGCAATTTTACATATTATATTATTGAACAATGGATCAATGAATCAACAAAATTAATGGTCAAGGAAACTTTTGAAATAATTTAGTTGGCTACAGAAATCTTTATTTTGAAAAGTATTGTTAAATCCTTATTAATATCTACTTTTGAGAATTTACAATTGTATGTATTATTCTTCAAGAACCAAAAGGATTTCTATGGACAAAACTAATAAAATTATGCTTTATATTTAACAAATTTTGACCAAAAAAATGCTACCAAAAGATACTGTGGCACAACTAACCCCAAAAAATTGGGGTAGAAACTATAATTTGTTAAAGTTTATTTAATCAATCTTTTACAAAACTAAAAAAAAAATACTTTAAAAATGCAAACTACGACGGAATTGGACAACAGAGATTATATGAACTTAAAATAGTGTTAACATATATTAAAGTTTGTGCCACTCTCGCTCAAGTGATATTCACAGTATCTTTATATAACAGAAAATTTTATATTAAATATCAATTTAAATTTGTATGAAATATATAAAAACACTCTTTCTACAAACCTCTCACCTTTTTACTCGTATCATATTTTCTCAAACTTCTTATGCAAATTTAATTGAGAGAGCAATTTTTTCGTTTCCATCAAATAAAGATCGAAACCTGATTGCTTAGCCAAAAATAAAAAATAAAAAAATAAAAAAAAATCGAAACTTCATATTCACCCATTGCGTGCGAGAGTTTCCTATAGCACTGTCTTCATGATGCTCTCCAAAAACTCTGAAGATCATTAAAAATTTCGAAGGATATCATGAGAGGGCAAAATACAATAGTAGAAAGGTACCAAAAGCTAGGTCTGAAAGAATCCTTAAATCGAAGCTGCGAATACCCAATGGCATGCAAAGAGCTAGCCTTTATTCTCAGAAATGCATACCAAAAGACACCCAAGAATCTTCAAGGTCTCATCTTTCAAGATCTCCTCACCGCCTTTACCCTTCTTCCTCAGTATGTCTTTCAACGTTTTCTATAATTTTAATTTTTCTGTCATGCCCATCTCCATAATAGTACTAATAACAATAATAATAATTTTATGTTTAATGATATGCAAATTGTGTGGCTATTTATATTCTTGGTAATCCTTGAAATTTTTAGTGGAATTTAGGTATTTGTTGTCTTATTCTTTTGGTGTTTAGTGGCGTCCTCTGATTTATATAGCTTAGAATAAAATTCTGGCTTTCGCGCAGCTCAATCACTTGCTTGGCCCATCTAGTTGAAAAAAAGCTGGTTCGGTCGACCCCACCTAGTGAAATAAAAGCTTGGTTTGGCTGATCGCATCTAGTGGGATAAAAAGTTTGGCTTTGTTTGGTTTAATTTGGTTATTTTGTTCATGGTAAAGAGGCGAAAGGGAATGCTTTTTTCTTTAAATTGTTGGAAATAGGAAAATATACACAATTATAATGGTTGTTGATAAATCTATCTGGGATTATGAATTGTTTATGAAGTGGGATTTTTTTTTTTTTTTTTTTTTCTGGTCTTTGGAGCTGATGTTTGGTTAAACTAGAATGCAGACACAAAGTGCTGTTTCAGCTGCTAATATTCTACTACAGAGTGCCGAAGCTTCGTTGCCGAAACAGAAGAGAGCATTGGCGGTCACTGAATTCAAGCACGCAATGGTTGCTCACAAACGACGTTCAAAGGCCCAACAGGTCGAACAAGGTACTGAACTTGCATGTTGGACTTATTGTATCATAATAATCTCTTTGTGATTTATAAGAATGTGAAGAAGAGCCCTTTGTCATTACTAGATATGCCTGTGGTGAGTCGCATTCTTATAAATAATAGTTGTTATCATGGTATAACAAGATTTTCCCTTATTGGGGTTCTTTTATTGGGGGAAGAAAAAAAAAAAAAAAAGAGTTAGCAGGATTTTACTCGGCGACTTCACCAAAAAGATAGAGCGGTTTTCTACACTTTACCTGATTTAAAGTTAGCTCAATTGTCAACATTAAAATGAAGCCAACACAAGAAGTGATTATTCTATGGAAGTCTATTTGTCTTTCATCTAATGGCTATTAACTTATTTCGTTCATACCAACTCATTTGATATTCTCTTAGTGGCTATAAATATTCTTATGGTGTATCATTCTCCACTTGCCTTCTTCATACTGATTCAAAATCAGCCCCCAATCCAACTACACTGATGGAACTGTATACCGCCAAATGCAACTTCTAGCATGTAACTTAGAGAAAGTGGGATCGTAAATTGGATAAATGTGTAATGCATCTCTGCTGATTTATAAAATAAAATGATCATGTTAGACATCTCTTATGGTTACAATGTATAAACTCGTGATGAAAGAATCAGTGCATAAGTGATAAGACTATTTTGAGAGTATTGGGAGATCAAAGACCCTAAATTAGACTACTTTTATGTATTCTAACGAATGCAGAAACTTTTTGTATGCTGCAATCCAGTTGTACTGATATGTTTTGTTGCAATTCAGGTCTTACGCAACTTCCTCAAGATGTTCTTGTGCACATCTTCAGTTTGTTAGATTTGCAGTCTCTGATTTCTGCTGCAGCAGTCTGCCGGTATTTTCTGATTCTATATATTAGATTTTGTGCACGACGCATAAATTATGTTAGAAGTTGCTTGATCTTTTAGTCCACTATGTAAACCTTTGGCAATTGGTCCATCAATTCTGGGCATCACGACACCAAAGTATAAGCTCTTCAGAAGAATGTTCTCATGTGCAGGTCGTGGAATGCAGCAGCAAGTGACAACCATCTCTGGGAATCACTTTATGCTGATTTCTTCGGTGGGTTTAGTATTTGTTTAAAAGTTAATGGGCTTCAAATTGGTGGAATGGTCGAGAATAGAGATAATACGAATTCAAAGGAGGATTTAGCTACTGGGTCAAGAACGAACTGGAGAGATGCTTTTAAAAGGGCTTATAAAGGTATATGAAGCCATAATGGAAGTCTGACACGATTTTCTTCTTCTTCTTTTCTATTTTTCCTTTTCTTTTGAAAAAAAAAAAAGAAGGAAGAGGGGTTGTGGGGTGTTAAAGTGGAACTTTATGTAGAAACCTGTACTTAATATTAGATTTGCAGAATGATCCTCTAACGAGAAGAGAGGCGGAACATGTTCCAGATATTGAAATGTTGTCTATTTTACTGGATCCTTTGAATACACTGATTAGTGTCTGCTTCTAGCCTGACCTAGTGAAAGATGATTCTCATGAAACACACTACTAGAGGTTGGACATCAATATAGCATTTCCAGACGACAATCTCTGAGTCTGGTTATGAATATATAGCACTATCATGGGGCACGGAATAAATTTTAACATTAGATTTAACTATCCGCTTTATGCATTTGAAGCTTTTAGTTATGTTTCACTAGTAGTCCCTCAGACATGTCTTGTTCCCCTTTCTGCAACACTTAACTTCCTCTATTTAATTATATGCACGTGTACTTGTAAGATAAGCATGTTTTCTTTGTGAACCAACTTCAATCCATCTTTTTTTTTTTCTCTCTCTCCCGGTGTTTCTACTATATTTTCGTTTATTTCATTTCAGGAAGTTCAGCAAAGAAGTTTAAGTCTTATCGGGGCTACTGCAGGCAATGCAGCTCAATTGTTTGGCTTAGCCATACCAAGTGCTCCATCACAAGCTCTGGAGATAATTGCCACACCCACCAAATCAAGACTCTCTCAAGTCAACAGGTAAAATGTTAAAATGATTCAACACAGAAACAAAATCTTAACTACTTCTTAGCGTCCCAAGATCTGATGCACCTTTTTGTCAACATTGTAGAATGTACATCTGTCAAACTATCTAAAACTTTCTAATTCCTTCTGCTTTTTCTGTCTCAGATCGTTGACTACATGTTGAACGATTCTTTGTCAACATATTCATCCTCAGGTAGTGATAGTGATTCGGATACAGAAGATGGGTCTTTGCTCAAGCTCTGGGCCTATCCCCTGTTACCTTTTCCGGGGCAGATATAATTCAAATCAAGGTGTCGTAGTTCATGGTGTACATTTTCCAAATGATGTTGTAACTAGTTTGAATTTAGAGAGAGAGTGAGAATGAATCTCCTTATGTTGTGGTCGTGCTTTAAGCGAAGAAACTTTCTCTGCACAGTATATTTTTTATTATCTTAATATAATTTCCCTTTTGGTTTCAGAAAATTATGGATGCCAATAAAAATCAAGTACATGTGCCCTTGCTTCTTAATTGGTTGCACGAATATCGTTGCCACGGCTTCAAGAATGTGATGTACTTGGCAAATTTTCTATCCACCTGAAAGGTTACTCTTCTCTTGGTGCAGTCTGGAATTACGATATTAGGAGTTCATGCTTGAAATAAAACTTTGGTTGTGCTAATCTTTATATTCGGTTCACAATCTTGGTGTGTGATTGTGTAAATTGTGCTTGTACAAAATATACACGATGTAGATGGAAATGGAAAGCGACAGGAGACTTTTGGGGGATTGGCGCATTGTACCAGAAAAATGTATAAGATGCATACAAGTGTGAAAGAGGCAATGCGCTCTTGGTGATTACTTTGTGAAGGAGGTATGCCCCCCGAGTTTTTTGTAATAATTGCCATATGCTTCTACTAAAATTAATAATATTAATAAGAGAAATATTTAATGGTGATGAACTATATTGATCATAATTGCGTGAATAACTGAATTTCTCTCATAACATTTGTTCCATTTTGCACATCCGAGCATAAATCAGTATAAACTTAGCAAAACTGATATCAATTATGTCACGCTCCCAAAAATTCACCAGGTTAAATTCAGGGACGTAATGCCGTGAGTCTAAAAAAATTACACTTGTTAAACTCGCAAGGCGCTAATACCACAGTACATAAACTTAAATCCATGAATTAATTCATCAGAGCGATTACAACTCTTAATTAAATCAAATCACATTTCGAAATATCTATTACAAGATTTACATATGGTATTTTTTCTAAGCTATCCTTTCCATAATATCATTCAAGTGCAAAGACTGATCTCATAGGGTGGCCTCTAAACTCACGTAGCTTGGGCAGCTCAATAACCCCTGACTCTGCCAAAAATAATAAAATGAGCAAAGAAAGCTCATTAAGTAGAATACCCTGAAAAACTTAAGAGATATCAATGAAGCATTTGGTAGAAAAATGAGGTAATAAGCATACGGAATAGAATCTGAATACAATTGCACAGCTGTGATAAACAATTGATACATATAATTAACAATTGCGGAGTTTGGCCGGCCACTGATACAATTGCCTAACAGATATGTCTAACGATTAATGCATTCATGGCATCAATGTGTATGCCTAACAATTGATGCACAACTGATTCATCTGATAACAATTGATACATATATATAACAAAGTAGGCCTAAAAGCCAGGACGACTATATATTTCACTCTGCCGTCTGGGTGTCACAGCGTACAATGAATAAGGGCAACTGTTTTATTCAGGTGATAAAGAACAAAGAGTCAAAAGCGGATCAACTTGAATAAGAAAGATAGTGCATAGCTCGAACTGAAACAAAGTAGAAGTGTGTGTGTGTGACGGGTATTCTACTTATCTCGATACGAGCTTTAAATCAATTCAATCTCAAGCTTGTAACCTCGAATTAATTCATCACTACAGACATAATAACTTAAACTAAAATATCAAGTCATTCCTAGTTACTGCAACATAAGTAAGTTCTTATATAAATTTATCCATCTTCTGTCAATTTATCTTAGTGCCGAGCTTAGACTTATTATTTCCTTTCCTTACGTTTTCCTTCTTTTCCTAGCTACTCATATAGTTGATTTTACAATCCACCACCCTGATCATTTTACATTTCTAAACTCTCATGTTTTTCCTACTACAACACACACACGGGCATACATAACTCACTCACTCACAAAATTCCCAAGACCTATTTAATTGAATTTAGATTACCACCTCTGCATGCATATTCATATATTTATATTACCTTCCTCAAGAACGAACACACATGCTCAGACTCTAACACATATATACTATCATGGCTATACACCACCAAGGCTACACACACGGACATCATGTACAGAGCACACATGCATACATACTTACTCCTAGAACATACATAGACATGTAAACATAGTAGTATTTTTGGACCCAAATACACTTTACAACTTAAGTTAAATTCTTTCAATTCTTCAATCTTTTATTCAAATTGTAACTCCTAAATATTTTATAAGACTAAACTGTTTTATTCACTAATTAACCAATTCTCATTCAAGTTCCTTAATCGTTTCTTATAGAGCTCTATTATAGTTGCATAGTATTAATTCATGTTTTTTTTAATCTTTTCTGTTAAGAGTCCAAATTCTTCTTCCTTATGCTTATATCTCCTTCCATGTTGATGTTTGTTTTCTCTCTGTGTGGACATAGATTTTATGTTGGTGAAACAGATCACTTTATTAGTAATAGCCAAAGAATGATTTATTACTAGCATCTAATATCTTAAAAATCATGTTCAACAAATCAACTCAAGATTGTTATATGTACATGCATCTGATACCATAAGTTATATATATCTATATACATATCACCCAAATATGGAACGAAGATATTCACAAACAAACTAAACCTATTACCATATAACAGGACAGCACCACCATGGCCAGTCCTCACCCCCGCACACGACTATTGCCTTCACCGAATACAACACACATGAATTTACCCTTTCATATCCACTTACTAAGCATTTACTGTTTTACCAAATAGATTTCATCATTTTATTATAGTTACTTTATAAACATATGGATTGACTATAAACAAATGCTTACCCAGTTGAAATAAGGTGAACAATCCAAAGTAGTGCCTTCTCACGAGTTGTTATCACTATAACCAATCTTATTGCTATTATTTCTTTATTACTTCCTTCTCATTCTTGCTGTCTCTCGCTACTCTTTCTCCCTCTCTGTTTGACTGCCTATTTCTCTTGTCTCCTTCTCCTTTCTATTCTTGGTGTGTCCTTTTTGTTCTCATTCTCGTACCTTCTTTTTTTTTTTTTTTTACATCTTACTCACCAGTCAAACACACCAAATATTGCCAAGTTGTGGTTAGGATATCGTCCTCATCACCTTTGGATACCAAATTAAGAGTAAAATGCACCATACCCCCTTGTATTTTCACAAAGTTGCATCATAAATCCTGTGTTTTAAAAAGTCGCGTTATAAACCCTGTGTTATGAAAAACGTTGCATATAACTCTCGCCGTCTATTTTTCTACCAATTTTAACGTGAGTGTAATACACAAGCTTGAAATGCAAGTATGACATTTATCAAGCTTTAAAACATATGCAGAATGACGAAAATACCCTTTTTAACATCAGTTGCTAATTGCCACTTATGTTTTCGATAAGGTTGTAAATGGCCCCTTATGTTTTCGATAAGGTTGTAAATTGCCCATTGTGTTTTTTATAAGGTTTCTAATTACCCCTATGTTTTTTTATAAAGATGTAAATTGCCCCTTCAAAGATAAAAAAAATTGACAATCTTAGAGAGAAAAACTATTTCAAAGTGATTTTCCTTCGATTTGAAGTGATTTTGCACGGATTTAAAAATTTTAATCTACTTGTAGAAGAACGTGATTCCAAGTGAAGGTACGATTATTGCTAGTTGCAATATGACTTTGAACTTCAAGCATAAGATTTATATTTTTTATGGTGGACATCAATGTTCTGTTATATAAGCTATACATTTTTTTATTCTTTTAATTAAATGATATTTATTAGTTTAAGGTTGTAGATCTCCTTAGAAGGTAGACTAGCATATGGTTCTGATATTGTAAAATAAAAAATATTGTAAATACATCCCTCTAATATTAAAAAAGTGATAAATACTCCCTTCTGATATTAAAAAAGTTACAAATACCCAATTTGACGGATTTATCTTTAAACGAGGACAATTTTATCTTTTTATAAGGCTAACTAACAGAGTTAAACAGAATTTGAGTTTGGGGCGTATATGCAACGTTTTCCATAACACAGGATTTATAACGCAACTTTTTAAAACACAGGGTTTATAATACAACTTTGTAAAAATACAGGGAGGTATGGTACATTTTACTCCCAAATTAATGACAGCAGCAGCTTTGGGAAATAAGGCAAGCTGATTCATCTTGTTTTCTTTTCATTTCTTTTCGGTCCTATCAAATAGCTAAAGGTGTAGTCCTCTTATTTCGGGAGGATTTTTATTCTTAGCTAAAGTGATTGACAATGGACCCTACAATTAATCTTGATTCTTAAGGCAAGTCAAAATTGAAACAATAGAATGCCAAAACTCTATTAGTTCCCCGGGAAAAATTTAGACACATTTACAATTGACAATCATAACTTTATCTAGAAAAAAAATTCAATTGTTATACTGTCTGAAGCATTAGAAACTAAACTCGTAAACCTTTCCAACCTTATATAAACCAACATTTTATTCCTTCCCAATTGCTACAGTTTTAATTCCAAAATTGGCTCTAAATTGATTCGTAATTTTTAAATATTTCTGACTTCTTTAATTAATCTTGTAATTAAGCTTATTTGCTTAAGTTTGGCATCATTTTTAATCAATTATAACTTTACACATTAACTCGAATATTATGAAACGCAATATAACAATTATTGTTAACGAGTCTTTCTTTCACAATCGATTATTTTTAACTCGCATTTGTCGGGGTATTACATCCTTCCCTCCTTACAAGAATTTCGTCCTCAAAATTCACAATTACTATAGACAAATAGGAATTCTCTTACCCAAATGCATTAATAGCTCTCTGAAGAAGTCTCATTATCAAAGTTTACATATTTTCTTAAGATAACTCCCTATTAGGAAATGACTCCAAATAATGATACAAACTGAGGCATGATGGTCACTTTAAAATATTAAATTGTCTAAAAATATAACTCCAAATACTCTTGTACCCGACAAAGTTTAGGAAGTCATATCGACTAGAACTAAATGATCAATATTGACGAGTAAATGTTCAGCCACCGAAATGCATTCTTGTTTCCTCAAATAATTTATCTTCAAACATTTACATATTTAAATAAAATAATCTTAGTCATGAATTAATCCAGTTGGGGCTCCAAGGTTTAAATATCAAACTTCGAAATAACCTTTAACAATATGCCAATCCCAAATACTAGAAGTATGAACACATTACATTGTAATTTGTTTCACTCCCAAATATGTATCAATAATTCATCAAATAAATTCTTTCCAAAATATCCTCAAGATCAAATCTATCAATTGAGACTCCAAGTCTATTATGACTCCAAAAAAAAATAAACTTTCACTGAGAAGCAACCTCAAATAATCATATCACTAGAGCACATGTAGGAAAGAAATTACCACACTTAAATTGTCTGAAATTTTCACAAATATAACTCCAAACATATACTATTATTTGCTCTAATCTCAACAAGGTTAAGTAAATTAGTTTACCTAATTCATATAGTGAGTATAGACAAATATGTGTTGAGTCACTAGAAGGCCTCATAACTTTCCTTTATTTTTCATCCAATTCAGATGATCATATTTGAGTCACAAAACCTCAAGAAAGTATAAACTGAGTTGAGACTCCAAAAGTGTAAGATCACAACTTCAAAATAACCTCTACTTATGACTCATCTTCAAATAATAACAAATTACACATAACAAGAAAACTAGAAAGGTAATTCTCATCATTTGAATACATTGTTATCTCCTCGAACAACTTTATTCTCGCTAAAGGAATATCAAGATCAAATCCATTAAGCTGAGCCCAAATCTATATGCGCAATAATCAAAATCTCACTAATAAACTAACAGTACAATAATAATTCAAAATTATGGCTTACATCGAAATGGCCTAGCTTTCATGATTCACATTTCCAAAAAGAAGATCATACTAATACTATTTTCTCATGATGATGCATACTTAATAAAAAAATAATAATAATGGTTTGATACATTTGAAAACAAGTAGCCTTGAAATATGATTTATCAAGTCAGGACTCAAGATTTATTACCATGAAGAAAACATAATACTTATTAAATAACTCTTAAGAGTGCCAAAATAATTTCAAAATAATAAGCTAAAAAAAATTGGTTTCACTTTCATAACCCATCACCTGAACAAATTACTACACCAAACTATCATACAATAACAAAGACAAAATAAGGTCGATAACATATGCGACATGAATCTAGAGAAAACTTAGCTACCCATTACCTAGGTCTCAAATATTAGCAAACCTATTGCTCTAGTCCTATTGATCATCGAACCTATTGCTCTGATACCACCTATTACGCCCCTAAAAACTCACCAGGTTAAACTCAGAGACGTAATGCCGCGAGTCTAAAAAAATTGCACTTCTTAAACTCGCAAGACGCTAATACCACAGTACAAAAACCTAAATCCATGAATTAATTATTCAGAGCGACTACAACTCTTAATTAAATCAAATCACATTTCTAAATATCTATTACAAGATTTACATATGATATTTCTTCTAAGCTATCCTTCCCATAATATCATTCAAGTGCAAGGACTGATCTCATAGGGTGGCCTCCAAACTCACGTAGCTTGGGCAGCTCAATAACCCCTGACTCTGCCAAAAATAATAAAATGAGCAAAGAAAGCTCATTAAGTAGAATACTGTGAAAAACTTAAAAGATATCAATGAAGCATTTGGTAGAAAATGAGGTAACAAGCATACGGAATAGAATCTGAGTACAACTGCACAACTGTGATAAATAATTGATACATATAATTAACAATTGCGGAGTTTGGCCAGCCACTGATACAATTGCCTAACAGATATGTCTAACAATTGATGCATTCATGGCACCGATGCGTATGCCTAACAATTGATGCACAACTGATTCATCTAATAACAATTGATACATATATATATAACAAAGTAGGCCTAAAAGCCAGGACGACTATATATTTCACTCTGCCGTCTGGGTGTCACAACGTACAATGAATAAGGGCAACTGTTTTATTCAGGTGATAAAGAACAAAGAGTCAAAAGCAGATCAACTTGAATAAGAAAGAGAATGCATAGCTCGAACTGAAACAAAGTAGAAGTGTGTGTGTGACGGATATTCTACTTACCTCAATACGAGCTTTAAATCAATTCAATCTCAAGCTTGTAACCTCGAATTAATTCGTCACTGCAGACATAATAACTTAAACTAAAATATCAAGTCATTCCTAGTTACTGCAACATAAGTAAGTTCTTATATAAATTTATCCATCTTCTGTTAATTTATCTTCGTGCTGAGCTTAGATTTATTCTTTCCTTTCCTTACGTTTTCCTTCTATTCCTAGCTACTCATATAGTTGATTTTACAATCCACCACCCTGATCATTTTACATTTCTAAACTCTCATGTTTTTCCTACTACAACACACACACGGGCATACATAACTCACTCACTCACAAAATTCCCAAGACCTATTTAATTGAATTTAGATTACCACCTCTGCATGCATATTCATATATTTATATTACCTTCCTCAAGAACGAACACACATGCTCACACTCTAACACATATATACTATCATGGCTATACACCACCAAGGCTACACACATGGACATCATGTACAGAGCACACATGCATACATACTCACTCCGAGAACATACAAAGACATGTAAACATAGTAGTATTTTTGGACCCAAATACACTTTACAGCTTAAGTTAAATTCTTTCAATTCTTCAGTCTTTTATTCAAATTGTAACTCCTAAATATCTTATAAGACTAAACCGTTTTATTCACTAATTAACCAATTCCCATTCAAGTTCCTTAATCCTTTCTTATAGAGCTCTATTCTGGTTGCACATTATTAATTCATGTCTTTCTTATAGAGCTCTATTCTGGTTGTACAGTATTAATTCATGTTTTTTTTTAATCTTTTTTGTTAAGAGTCCAAATTCTTCTTCCTTATGCTTATATCTCCTTCCATGTTGATGTTTGTTTTCTCTATGTGTGGACATAGATTTCATGTTGGCGAAATAGATCACTTTATTAGTAATAGCCAAAGAATGATTTATTACTAGCATCTAATATCTTAAAAATCATGTTCAACAAATCAACTCAAGATTGTCATATGTACATGCATCTGATACCATAAGTTATATATATCTATATACATATCACCCAAATATAGAACGAAGATATTCACAAACAAACTAAACCTATTACCATATAACAGGACAGCACCACCATGGCCAGTCCTCACCCCCGCACACGACTATTGCCTTCACCGAATACAACACACATGAATTTTCCCTTTCATATCCACTTACTAAGCATTTACTATTTTACCAAATAGATTTCATCATTTTATTATAGTTACTTTATAAACATATGGATTGACTATAAACAAATGCTTACCCAGTTGAAATAAGTTGAACAATCCAAAGTAGTGCCTTCTCACGAGTTGTTATCACCATAACCAATCTTATTGCTATTATTTCTTTATTACTTCCTTCTCATTCTTGCTGTCTCTCGCTCCTCTTTCTCCCTCTCTGTTTGACTGCCTTTTTCTCTTGTCTCCTTCTCCTTTCTATTCTTGGTGTGTCCTTTTTGTTCTCATTCTCGTACCTTCTTTTTTTTTTTTTTTAACATCTTACTCACCAGTCAAACACACCAAATATTGCCAAGTTGTGGTTAGGATATCGTCCTCATCACCTTTGGACACCAAATTAATGACAGCAGCAGCTTTGGGAAATAAGGCAAGCTGATTCATCTTGTTTTCTTTTCATTTCTTTTCGGTCCTATCAAATAGCTAAAGGTGTAGTCCTCTTATTTTGGGAGGATTTTCATTCTTGGCTAAAGTGATTGACAATGGACCCTACAATTAATCTTGATTCTGGAGGCAAGTCAAAATTGAAACAATAGAATGCCAAAACTCTGTTAGTTCCCCGGGAAAAATTTAGACACATTTACAATTAACAATCATAACTTTATCTAGAAAAAAAATTCAATTGTTATATTGTCTGAAGTATTAGAAACTAAACTTGTAAATTTTTCTAATTTTAAATAAACCAACATTTTATTCCTTCTCAATTGCTACAGTTTTAATTTCAAAATTAACCCTAAATTAATTTGTAACTTTTAAATATTTCCGACTTTTTTAATTAAGCTTATTTGCTTAAGTTTGGCATCATTTTTAATCAATTCTAACTTTACACATTAACTCGAATATTATGAAACGCAATATAACAATTATTGTTAACGAGTCTTTCTTTCACAATCGATTATTTTTAACTCACTTTTGGTCGGAATATTACAAATTATCTTGAATAAACAACAGGCATCCATATGATTAAGTTTAGATACACCGTCGTAAAAATGCTAATCCATCTTTGATTACTACAACTGCCAATGACCAATATGCAGCTGTAGGAAAAATAAAATAAAAAATATTAAGATGGAACACATTTTATATTCAAAACTATCCCAACAAGATTGCACCATATTCATTTAAATACAGTGAACCCAAAACTTTAATCACTGTAAAGCCAGTAAACAAGGGCTCTAACAGTCGCAAAAACATCTGGTAAAACATATACACCACATGTAAACCTCAACCTAGCAGTGACACCTCCACCGTACCTCTACTACGCCAGCTTCTTGTCTTTCAATGGGCCTTTAGGAATTTTACTCAAAACCCGGGCATCAAAAACAGCATACTGCTTCCTGATTTCAGCCTCTGCTTTTTCGGCAAAGGCGTCAACCTGGTCCTCATATTTCTCATAAAGCACGGGCACCGTATGAAGCAACAAGAAGACTGTTAAAGAAAAAAGTTTCCGTGAGAAGTAAAATCAGCATAAGCAAGCTATGGTGATTTAACTCGTAAAAGATAGCAGCGCAATTTACTTACATATGTAGAACAAGGTCAAGAAGTTGGCCCAACTCCCAAAAACTGAAAGAACCCACAACCCAGCTATAACCTGAGACATACATAGTTGTCCCCGTGAGTAACAACACAGGTCTCAATGTACATGGCAATCGCTACAGGCCAGTAATGCATTAATGACTAAAATAGTAATCCAGACCAAGAGAAGTATTTTCAAACAAAATCAAGACAATCCATCAACAAGGTCACTTTTCTACAACAGCTACATGAGAATGAGAATTGTAAAGAACACATACGGCAAGGAACTGCTTCAAATCTCTCCCTGAAGCAATTTCACGGAGTACTGAAAAAGCGTTGTTGATTTCTATCCTAAAGGCAGAGGCGACAGCCAGAACAATATCTTCAGGAAGTACAACTTCTGGGATTTGAGGTGGGGACCTAATATGATAAAGAGCAAGGTTAGGCAAAGAAACTATCCCAACTCATTGAAAACAGGTAAAAGAAGAGCCAAAATAGCATACTTGTTGATGAAGGTGGATGCATTTGACCACAGGAAAAGGACTGCCAGAGCAAGAATTAGCAGATGGCATACTAGCGTGAGCAAGTGGTATTCAAGCAATTCAAAAAGCACCCAAATTGCAGTGGCAACACCAAGCACACCAGCGGTGACTTTCTTGTCCCTCCATAGGAAAATATCAGCAGCTGCCATAAAACATAAAAATGCAAGATAGACAGATAATCAGTTGCCAAGTCACACACACAGAGGATTGTCATAAATGCTATCCGCTCACAGATGTAAAATCTCTTTTTGTTAACAACAAAATATTTAGTTGTGAAAACACGGACAAATTAATAGACAACAAAAAGGGTACAAAACATGTAATTTAAAAGCTTCAAGCTTCATGCAATCAAAACAGACACTATTCTACACCGTGGGAAACAGAAAAAGGCCTACAACCTTTCAGAGATAAATACCTTTGTCTAGCTTTCATCAATCACTCCCGTGGCAACACACAGAGTCACAGACCACTGAAATTTTGTTTGCCAAGACCCCAAACTAATGATAATACTAAAAGACATACTTTTGACCCTTCAAATATAGGATATTGGATTGATGGTGAAAAATGCACATTGAATATATATGATTTTTATATCCAGCCCATCTCAACATGTAAAGATGCTCGAGAACTACAACCAAAAGCCATAAGATACCTTAAGCTTCCATCGGGGATCTAGAAAATGCATAATCAATTATTTAATGCATGTGAAAGCTGAATCTTTTTAATAGATAGATTCCTCTCTTATTTTAGGTATATTGTTAACAAAATAGATTCTTCTATTACTTTTGCCGTAAATTAATCAATTGTCAAACACAATTATAAAACACGAATCGCGTGCTCAAGGTACTCGTCTAATATTAATAACAATTAATCAAATCAACATAGAGATTTCAAATTCTCACCAGCACATATCATTAGACAAAATATGAATTCCAAATAAACAATGGACACAAACAATTTATTCAGAACAAAATGCTAAAAACAAGAAAATATCCGATTAATCCAATCACATTCTAAACAACACGAACAAAACTACGCTAAAGGAAAAAGCAAAACATGTGTATTACTATTTCACTTCAAATGTAAAACATAATAAATAATTTGCACTAACATTCATGCATAGATGTGCTTATATATATATATATATATATATATATATATATTAAATACATGTGCAATCACATTCCTACATATATGTGCTCATACATGCATTAAATACACGTGTTATATATGTACATGTGTGTGTATGAGAGAAATGCAAGTTTTGAAAATTTACGTTTTCCACCACCGAGGACTTTGTGAACAGGCTTCTCTCTGCCGAAAAGACGATAGATCTTAGCCTTGGAAGCGCCGATCGGCGCCTTCTTGTCCATTTCGTCTTCGGAATCTGACGAGGATGAATCGTGGCCGTTGAATTTTTCCGTGATCTTCTCCATCACAGACTCAACGGCGTCGGACATCGTGATTGATTCTCCGATCTCACAATTCCCTCGCCGCCGCTACTTTGCTTTTTTCTTTTTAAATAAAAAATTCGGGTGCTTTTCGTTTTGCGTTGAACGGAATGTTAGAGAGCGTGAAAAAATGAAAAAAACGAAGCTTTTAAAGGGGGACTCTCCGAGCCTGTAGGTTCGGACACGAACCTAGTGGGTTCCCGTTAAATAACGGGAATCGATGACGAGCACTCTTATGTTTTTCGAGGTTTCAACGGAGAGACGTTTTACCAAAAAAAAAAAAAAAAAAAACGGAGAGACGTTAGATCTAACGGCGCTTTGGAGATTTTCACTTAAAGTTGTCTCATACGTGCGTGCACTATGGGCCGTCAGGTTTTCTTAAGAATGTGTTCGAAACATGGAGGGGCCGTAGTAGCAATAGAATAATTATAGAATGGTGGGCCCAGAGGGAAATCTGGGCCGCACGAACATTCTTTGACATGTGGAAGTCGTCGGGCCGGCTAATTGCCGATATTTACTAGTTGGAAATAACATGTATCATTCATTTTACGTTTTATTATTTATTTACTTAAAAGTACACATTATGCATTTATGTGTGAATGTGATTTAATTATTTTAAAAATAAATAATATAATACTTATACACAAAAAGTGGCATATAACATTCAAAAATTGGATGACATGGTAAAATATTTATGTTGTAATCAAAAGTTGTAAAATTGAACTATTAATTCTACCAGCATTATAAAAGAAAACAAGACATATAACATTGTTTGACCTCAATTTTTTTATTGAAGGAAGGATGTGATTTTGTTGTGAATGAAATGTAATATATGTATCCACCTACCCCTCTACCATACCTACTTTCATAAACAAATGTGTCTCCCCACTATGTTGTTTTTTTAATGAACACAGGAAAATGTACTTCATCAGACAATGTCAAACAGTATCTAAGCTATATGCTAAAGTTTATCAAGTTTTCTTGGTGTACAAAAGGATGGGTATTTAATGTTATAAAACTACTTCCATTGATCTTTCCTCGATAAGTATGGTTCGTAAGTTTGTCACTTTGCAAAGTTAAGGATTGATCTCCATTATGTATTCTACTTCCATGAGGTATAGATAGGTTATATCGTAACTTTTTTTTTTTGTTTTTTTATCCTAGCAAAAAACATTTCTTCTACCCTTTAACAAGTATCTGTCCCGAGTAAACTAAACTCCACGTAGTGTCTCACCTCTTGGGATGTAGGTCAAGCCGGTCGGCCGGGTCTTTCTCCATCCACGTGGACTTGGATTTTTGCTGTTAAAAATCCTAGGCTGGAAGAGTGAGAAGAGATTTTAATATGGGACTCTCAAATATTCTGACAAAGGATGAAAGAAAGGAATACTTATGATGCTGTCCCAGACGGGTTTAATAAATGAAGCTAAAAGCGTAAATCTAGATCAACTACAAAGCTTTACAGAAACTCATGCGAATTCACAATCACTAAATCCATTTCTAATTGAATCATATGGAACAAGTTACTAGTGCAAGGTAAGCTGAACAGTTTCTGATATTAATTTATATCAAGTCCAATGTTTGTCAATATGACATAAGTCAATAAGCATTGGGTCTTCTTGCTAATACTATCAGAGAAGATATCAACCGTATATGCATGCCAGATTTGCATTCAATACCGATTTGAGTAATTTTTTACGCAACTCCTTCATCTCTCATTTATATAGGAAGAATTCTCAAATTTTTTCAATGTATAATGAAATTTTTATTATGTAAAAAAAGGAGAAAGAGTGAAAAGGGATATATAATAATGCTTTATTGATCTATTAGTATGAAACTAATTTGAAATTCTCAAGTATCTAGTAATCTCTAATCTATCTAGCAAATTATTCTAACTAATATGTTAATCGTTGCAAGTAATCCAACAGAGCCCATTAGACCTCTTAATTTTGGGCCAGATCACGATAAACAAAGACAACCTCCAGCTGTCAACTTTGCAGCTCATCATTATCTAGCCCATTAGTATGAGTAAATTAATCTGGACCATCGGAATGGCAACCAAAATAGGCATATGGGCTAGGCCCACATTAGAACCTGGATACACATTAATCTACACCCCCTAACCTGGTTACATGCTCTCACAGTTTTTGTATGTTGTAGCAGTTTCTCTTGTACAAAGGTTAACTCTTATTTTTAGTTGGTGACTAGTTCTTATATCATTTTGTCATATCTCAAACTTTTATTCCATAACTTGTAAGTGAGACTAGTATTAGTTGCTTAACGATACTTGTCTTAAGGCTCAATTCTAATTATCCTAAATGGTTAACCAAAATTTTATTTAAATTCAAAATAGTCACTAATAAACCACTCAATCATTTCATCACGTTAAAAGAATAATTTTAGAGATCTTTTATGTGTCTTTTGATATATTAGTACCAACATTGTAAGGGATTTTGTGAAATTGTTTCTAATATTTTACTATTTGTATGTAAGGGTATCTCCAATGGGACTCTAAAAATGCAATAATTGTCCTTTTTAGAGACTTTGGCAATAAAAGTTTAACACCAATGACAAAAATAGAGACCCAAAAAATGATTTTTCATCTAAATTTAAAGACTTTGGCTAAATATGGAGCTCCATCTAAATTTTTTTCAACAAAAATTGAGACCCAAAATAGAGACTCAACAAGAAGACAAATGGGTCTCTATTTTGGGTTAAACCCAAGGTGTCAGAATCTGACAACATTTGAAAAAAAAAAAAATTTGATGAACATTAAAAAAAAAAATTCTATTGCAATGGATATGAAAATTTTAATATATATACAACACAAACATTGCAAAATTAAACAACATCAAGCAAAAAATTCTCAAAGTGTGCAATATACAAAAATAAATTTGCAATCTAAAAAAAAAAAAAAGGCAAGTTAGATCCACAGATCTTACTTCTGCAATTGTTGGTAAAGGGCTGGGGGAGGGGTGGCGCATGGGGTGGGGCTTCGTGGCGCGACAGGGGGCAAAGGGGGGGGGGGGGGGGGGGGGGTGCTTCACACAACTGGTTGCAGGGGAGGGGAAGGGATAGCGCATGGGGAGGAGGGGATAGGGGAGGTGGTGACGCCGTGGAGGGGGGGAGGGGTGACGCGGGTCACAGAAAGGAAAATGATAGTTTTGTGTGTGGGTAGGTGGGTGGGTGGGTTGTGTGGGTCACATAAAGGAAAATGACTGCTTGGGGTGGGGTGGGGGGGTTTTATATAGGGGTACTTTTTTTTTAATTTTATTAATTATTTTTGTTATATTCATAATTTTTTTTTTATTCATCATATATTGAACTTTTTTATATTCTATGTCACTTTTATTTTTTATTCATTAATTATTTTGTTATATTCATAACATTTTTGTTATTCATCATATTTTGTATTTTTTTAATATTCTATGTCACCTTTTTTTTATTCATTAATTACTTTTGTTATATTCATAATATGTCACATGCGAATCTATTCTTTAAATATTTTTTTTATTCATAATATATTATATTTTTCATATATTCATAATATATGAAAAAAAATTAATTAATTTTCTTCCATAATATTTAAGCTTATATTTTAGTTAATACTTAATTTAATATTAATTTATATAATTGTTGATTTGGATATAAGATTTTAGTTGATGATAACGAACGAACGGATGTGATTAAAAATAATATATTTCAATGTAATCGGTTGTAATTAAATGTCATCTACATCAAAAAATTATACCGTTGTCGCAATTAATTTATTTTTTGGTCAAAATATTCGTAAAAAAAAAATTACGATAATAAAAATAATATTTTTTTAAAAAAAATTAACCGGTGCGAAAAATAACTAATAATTAAATTAGTATGTAAAATTAAATTAAACATAATATAGAGACTCAACTTAGTTAAGACTCTCATCGGAGTTAACTTTTTTTTAGAGACTCAAAAAAACACTAGAGGCTTAAGTAGGGGCTCTAAATTACTCAGAGTCTCTATATTTAGAGATAGAGACTTTGAATTTAGAGCCCCTACTAGAAATACCCTAAGGGCATCCTCAATGGAGTCTTTAAAGAGTCTCTAAATAGTAATGATTGTTGTTTTAGAGACTCCATTGATCAAAATTCATTACCAATGGGGGTCTCTAAAACACTATTTGCTAGTTTTTGGCAAAATTATGACATCACTCAAGCTTTGAGTCTCTAAAATAGCACATAGTCTCAATTTTCTTCAACAAATTTGTTGAAGAAAATGGAGACTATACAAAAAGACAAAAATGAGTCTCTAAAAAAAACAAGATCAGATCTGACGATGTCAGATTTTTCTGACATCGTCAGATTAAAAAAAAAAATACAAAAAATGATTTTGAACAGCAACAAAACGAATAACACAAACAGTAAAAGAGCACAGCGTGGAAGGGAAAGGGAAAGGGAAGCGGGGGGAGGGGGGCTGCGTGCGTGGGGGGGGAGGAGGGTGTAGCGAACAGAAAAGGAAAGAGGGAAGGAAGGGGGGGGTGGGTGCGTGGGGGGGGGGGGGGGGGTGCAGCAAACAGAAAGGGAAAGAGGGGATGGGGGTTGGTGCTTGGGGGGGGCGGTAGGTACGTGGGGGTGGGTGCCGGGGGGGCGGGAGGGGGGGGGGTGTGTGCAACGGGCTTTGCACCATCACCATTGTTGTTTTTGCTGCTTTTTTTTTTTTTCTCTCATTGACTATTTGTTAAATTTGAATCAAAAATCACCACAATTTCTTTTACTTGCGTGAAATCATCTTTCTAAATTTCAACTTGACTTCTGTAATATTTATTATGTTTGAAAGTTAACGATAGTATTATTTTGAACATTTGGAACTTATAATACGAGTTTTGAATTAATTAAAACTAATTAAAAAATTAGAATAAATAATTAGATTTTTTAATTAAGGTAGTGTATTTAGGATTTTTTAATTAGACTTTTTAAAAAAATTATGGTTTTGTATTTTATTTTTTTTATTTTAATTTAGTTTTTTTGCTTTGTTAAACTTTTTTTGTTTTTTTTGTTTTTTTATTTTTCGTTTTTTTATTTTAGGGAATTTTTTATCTGTAATTAAGCTTTTTTTTTAATTAGAGATTTTAATTAGTTTTTTCATTTAATTATATAATTAAACGTAATCTTAATTTTTTAAATGTTATGTTTGTCGTAATTTATTTATTTTTTGGTTGAAATATTCGTTAAAAAAGTTGAAAAAATCTAAATAATAATTAATTTTAAAAAAATAACACATAATCAAATTATTATATAAAATTAAAATTAACACAATATAAAAACTCAATTTTATGGAGACCGTCACTGGGGATATTTTTTTTTTATCTTGGTCTCTAAATAGATCTTTAAAACAGTTTTTTTACCTTGGTCTCTAAGTGAGTCTCTAAAATACTATTTTTTTATATGGGTCTCTAAAATGATAAATAGAAATCTATTATAGAGACTCTATTGAAGATAGCCTAAGGAGTTTCAAAACATTAAAAGAAAAAAAAAATCTTTGATTCTCTATTTTTCTGGATTTTCACTAAATGAAAATACAGTATGAAAATACAGAGAAGACCATTTAATTATCTGACTTGATTTGACCCAAGCTAAGGCTAAAAACTAGGGTTCTTAAAACCACCGGGCGGGGTTGAGCTAAACAGGTATATATACTTTTTTTAATATTTTTTAAATTTAATAAATTTAAACTCATAATCTCAAATTATATTTGATTAATAATTAATTATTCCACTAACGCCTAGGTCAGGCCATTATGTGTGTGTGTGTTTTAACATACGATGAGAGCCTCAAGTTTGACAACAAAGTTGTTTTTAGATGAGCCCATTAAGTGGGAATTTTGCAAACTCCAAAGCAAATAGCATTTGCAACCTCACTTCCTCCTTTACGATGTAATGACTTTATTTCTTTTTCCCTTTTGCTTCACGTTATTTGTCACTTTAAATTTGCTTCTTTGTATTTCCTTTTACTTTGACAAAAAAATAGAAAAGTATTTCCTTTTACTACCTTTTAGCTAGTCATTCAAGGGCAAGAATTGAGAAGATGAAATCAGGACCGTTCAAAAATCAAGTCAAACCTTTAATTGTGACTAGACTGAGCTCCTCAAAAGAGTAGGTCCAAAAACACCCACAAGCGTGCCCCATCTGTAAAGAGAACCCAATGTCTGACCTCTCTCAATAACAAAAAAAAGAAAAAAGAAAAAAAGGACTGGAAAAGGGCAAAGTTTTCCCTTACAAACAAAGACCTTTCATTTTTTATATTCCGAGTCTTCTCTTTTTGGCTCTTTTCCTTTTCTTTTTGGAAGTTTCTCCTCACCCTCCCCCAAGTTCTGCTGCTCTCTGCTCTGTATGCTGCTTCAATGTACTTATCTACATACCTTTTTCTTTTTTTTACTTAGAAAAATTATTTAATTAATTTAGATTGATTCGATAATTTTTCAGTCTTTTTCATTCTTAATCTCAATTTTTTTGCTCACTAAAAATGCCTGACTTGTAAGCTGGTTGATCTATGTAAAGAAATCAATTTTGTTTGCCTTACCACGAATGAAGAACGTTGAGTAAAGCTAGTTTAATTCAATATCGTCAGAAACAATCCAATTCCAGAATCTTTTAACTAGAGCTTTACTCCTCCCCAAATCCAGATTAGCAGTGTTATCATTACTGCTAAGCAAATTTTGATGGTAGGATGATGTCAAGCCTAGAGTATGAGCTACTCAATGGTCCAAGACGAGACCAGTTTCTAATTTGAAAAGTCTGCACACTGGGCTTCATCACTCTGCTCTCACCTGCACTCAGTAGTCTGTATCTACACAGTGCATAGGTAGTCGCGTTGGATTTTCCCCTATTTTATTACTGTGTCTCACATGACCCTCCTATCCTCAATCCTCACCCCCAGGTGACCATTCTCTTAACAGCTTTTATTGAAATAAGAAAAAAGTTTTTTGGATTTTTGTCTACAAGTAATATTACTCGTTATATATATATAAAATATTATAAATTTAAATTTTATTAATTATATTGTACAATTTTAAATATTTTTTAAAATAAAAAATATATATATTTTAAAAAAGTTTCAATCTTACACCCAAGGCCCCGACTAGTTTGATATATTTTTTCAGAAAATAATATATTTCTACATATTTCTAGTTAACAAAAGTTAATTTACCCTTAAAAAGAATATATTCATTGAGTTAAAAATTATATTTATAACTTTTATTAAAAAGAAATCATCAATCCAATATTACACACGAATATAACAATATTAAGTTAAAATTATGTTTGACAAAAAAAATTAAAATTATGGAAGCATCTCATATATTTTGTTGAAATTTCACGTCAAACATAGTGAATCAAGTCATAAATTATTAAGTGCGGTAGACCATTGTTATCTGATAACACAATCTTATAAAGAATTTTTTCATGTTAGCTCTATGAATACAAAATCTCATATGAATCTTTTTACTCAACTCTTAATAAGTCTTCTTTCACATTTTTACAATGAATAATTTCATATCTTCATAACTTGTATTCAGCTCCTTTTAACAATCTCCTTCTAATATGTCCTATTTTATATAAACTAGTTATCTCTTACTTTATCCTTAATTGAGTCACAGCTATATTTTTTGATTTTACTTAACTCTATTATTATGGCCACAATGACGGTGATATATATATATATATCTTTTTGTCGGAGTGAATATTTTTTGATAATACTAACATATGCAAAATAAAATATTTTTTACTTTGACAGAAACGAACATATCCTTATTTATCGCAAAAAGCTCTCCGCTTCTTTCCCTTTCTGTCTCAGTAAAAACAAGGAAAGAAAAGAAAAAGCTTCCTTCAAATCTGCTTTCACAAAGCACACGAATTAAAGTTACTGAAATGGAGCGTTAATAAAAAGCTCTCCTTGTATTTATACCCCTCACGTTTCTCTCCTTTTTTCTCACCATCCTTCACAAAAGTCTCAGACACTATTACTACTCTCCAACTATACACCTACTGTTCTGGTTTTTTTCCGTTGAGCATATATGGAAGCGTTAAACTTACTGAAGTTCTGGCGCCACGCAGGAAGTGAAATCAGCTCCGAAGATTGTAAGAAGAGAGATGACGTACGCAATCAGCCGCTGAAAACTGGCGAAGAAACAGAAGACGATGATTCGTTCTTCGAGCTGGTCATTGCAGCGCCTGATTGCAATGAAGATGGCTCAGAGAAGAAAGTCAAAGCAGGCTTCAACTTCATTGACTCGCCTAAAGACGTCTTTTGCAATAAAAAGGTTTTTCCGGTTGATACGAATGTGTCGAAACCTCAATCGCCGATTGCATTGCTGAAATCGGCGCCAAAGTTTCGAGTTTTCATGCTAGGTTTGAAGAAGTCAAAGGTGGAGAAAATGGAGACTAATGGCGATTTAACGGCGTCTCCTAGGCAAAAGGAGTTTCAGAACCGCGAAAGTTCTGAGAATGGACGGAGCAAGCGGTGCGCCGTTAAATGTAAAGTTGGAGAGGTGCAAGCTGTCTCCTTGTTCTCGCGAGACAACAGTTTGAGAAGCAAATTGCAGAGAGAAAGCTTAGATGAGTTCTCGATTCAGAAAGCTTCATCAAAGCGATTCGAGAAAGATGAGGTACCTAAGTATTTGAAGCTGATTAAGCCTTTATATGAGCGAGCTTCGAAAAGGTACGGTGAGAAAACGAGGATTTTCGATCAGTTCCCGTCTTCATCGCCGTTTTCATCTCCGGCGACGGCGCCGTTTAGTTCTCCGAGGAAAGTGTCGGAGGAAAAGCTGGTGAACAGAGCGGCCAGTTTGAAAGTCGTGTACAAGCATCTCGGAAAAAGCCGATCGGCGTCGTCCGGTGTCGGAATGACGCCGTCGCCTATTAACCGCAGAGATGATTCGCTTTTGCAGCAGCATGATGGAATCCAAAGCGCAATCCTTCATTGCAAGCGCTCATACAACTCAGCAAATGGTACGCCTTTTATTATATCTTTTTAATCTATATTTTTAGCTTTGAACTATTATTAATTCATTCTAAATATTTATTACATAGTTATTTAGTTTAATTATTAATTAATTTCTTTTAATTTCAGAATGTTCCGCTTTATGGCGATGTTCGAGTGATGCGTGGCATCAGAAATCAGTAAATAAGGCAAGGGATTGCACTGAAGAAGTGAAGAGATGTAGCATTTGAAAGAGATGACTAGCGGGAAAGCACAAATACTTTTGAGTGCTTATCCCAGTAGATTAGGCTGGAAATGATAAATGATACATTAATGTTTTTAAAGTATTAAGCTTTTGCGTTTTTTTGTGAAAAATAGTAGACCCAGGAAAAGATTAGTGGAGGATGATCTCAGAGATGGTTCCAAAGAGTCACTTGTAGTTGTTTCTCTGTAAAGCTGCTCTGATGGTTTTATTGTCATAATGTATATCATATGAAATCTAGTGTTTTTTTTTTTGTTTTTTTTGTCGGAATATGAAATTTAGCAGAGATCTAAGCTATGTTTGTTTGTCGTAAAATAATTTGTTTATAAATTTTTTTTTTTGTTATAAAATAAAATATTTTTCAAGGGTTCGTTTGTTTATTGTAAAATAATTTATTAAGAGAAAATGTTTTTTGAAAAATAAAATATTAAAAAATATTTTTTAGTGTTTGAATGTACGGTAAGAATCGTAAAATGTTTTCAACTCTCAAAAGAAATGAAAATAATTGTTGATTGAAAAATATTATACAGTTAATTAATTTTTTGATGTTATTAAATATCATAAAATTAAAAAAATTAATTGTAATTATTGATCGTAAAATATTTTATAATTAATTAATTTTTTGGTGTTAAAAAAAATCATAAAATTGAAAAATGATTTTACAGCAAACAAACGGAGCCCTAGGCAAAATGATTTAGATATTTTCTATTCTTTTTGCATTATAATTTCTTTTTCGTCTTTTTTTTACTTGAGTTTCTTGAGAGCATTATTACGGCTTTGAACACCTGAAACTGAGTAACTTCATTCATGTATGACTTTTTTATCGAATATGAGAATCATTATTGCTACGACTTATTTTAAAATAGCAGCTGTGCTTCAGTCACGCTTCTGCTAGTTGACGAGTCCTGTGATAGCAGTACCGATTTGGATCACATGAGCATAAGAAACATATACGAAATAAGGTGAGAGATTGACAGATCAATTATCATTCGTGTTATATTTTGTTATGTAAATTGTATCAATGTTACCAAGCCACATTCTTGACCTATTCTTTGAATCAAGCCCGTCAACGTGAGACTTGATGACCGGTCTCAAGTGAGTTAACATTGACTCGCGCAACGACACGACGCCCACATTCTTGACCTATTCTTTGAATCGGCCCATCAATGTGTGATTTGACGACCGGTCTCAAGTAAGTTAACATCGACTCGCCCAACGACACAACTGGATTGTGAGGCTATTTTCAATTCATTCTCTAAACAATTTTTACTAAGGATATTTTTGAAAATATTATTTTTAACAGCATTTTTAGAGATTCTTTACAAAACATCAACTTTTTATTATTTGTAGAGATAGTAAACTCATTCTCTAAAATATCTCTAAAATTATTTGATAATTAAAAAATAAAAAAGTTGTTAAAATGAAATTAAAATAAGAATTCTCTAAAATTAAAATGTAAGAAAATAGTTAGAGTAAAATTAAAACAGAAAATCTTTACATCTAAAAGAATGGTTAAAATTTCTTACATGTAAAAAAAAAAAATAAAGAAGTTATTGGAAATGAAATTCCGTTTACATATCAGGAGCTCTCAAGTTTGTTCTAATTCAAGCTTTTCTCTCACACTGTAATCTTTGACCGAATCGGGTTATCTCAAGGCGAATCTGACAATTTTCTTGGGTGGAGACTTAATTTATTATTTCAATTCTTGGAATATAATTTTTTTAATTATTTTTTATTAAAAATATATAAATATTTAACTTTTTCGAATTCACAAAATTTTAATTGTTTTTTATAACAGTTAAAACTGTTGAGTGCATGACCCCTCATTAATTCACGCAGTGACAGTCATGTTGCTGAGAGGGCACACCCTCAATTAGATTTCTTTTTTTTTTTTCGTAACAAAAATTATAATATTAAATACTTCTCATTCTATGAATATATTTATTAACTTATCTCACTGTATAAATATGTTGTTGATCATAAAATTTTGACTCTACCCTTAAATCAATGTGTATCCACCAACTCATCTAACGTCTATCTCTCCAGTAAGAATGAAGAAATTCGTCGATAGAGTTGCATTTGGATTTTCAAAATGTTGAAAGGTTGGTCAAGGATCTACCATGATGATCTTTTCTCAAGATCTGGATTAATTTTCAGTATAACAGAGGAGGGGGAAAAAGACTCAACAACTAATGATTTTGTCCGCTTATTACAGCGGCGGATCGCTTCGAAGTTGACACTAAATGGATATATTCTCCTGTACCATAATGATGTAGTTTGAAAGCTGTAGGTGTCATCAAATCAAATCAAATACGTAGTCTTCTTTTTTCAGACCATGAACAGAATTGCTTACGCAGATTTTACGTGATTCCTTGCCTTTTACTGCATGACAGGACTCTTAAAAAGTACGTCCAATCGTGTGGTACATACAATATGCCAGTAGCTTTAAACTAGATTGTTTGGCTCCAAGGCGCACAGCTTCAGGCTTCGGATTTTTAACTTTTAATTAATTGATATTTTTAGACCATAGATACAGTTTTAGTTGGTTCATGAATTGGTTTCAACTCTTATGATTTTAGTAAAGTGTCTCACCTTTTTTTTTTTTTTTTTTCCTGGGTTGAGGAAATGTCTACTTCACAGCCAACAATCGCTGAGAATTCGGGGACGTTTTCCCCGATTTAAAGGGAGGAAATGATTGAGATTACTAATAATCCTGTTAAGATTATAACGTTGGACACCATTTAAAAATTTCAACAAACGTAGCATGTCAATAAATATACGACTTTAATTCATTCGTGCCCTCATTAAATATTCAATGCACCTAATATATATATATATATATTATACAAAGCAAGGTTTATTACCATACAAGGAAATTGGGGGATCATGACTCTTTGAATGCATCGTGTGTTTTCCTAAATTTAGCAAAGTAGAGAAGGTTTTATTTGGCCTACTTATGAAATTTTAATTTTTGAAATACGAAATTTTTTAGTAGTAAATTTTTTATTAAATATACGACTTTAGAAGTATTGTTCAATAAAATTCATTGACTGTTGATCTATGTTGAATAATATTGAATTTTAAAAAATTTTGAAGATAATATTAAACTTTAAAAATATGAAAGTTTATATTTGAGAACGAAAAAGAAAAATAACTTTTCACATCATATAAAAACAGTTTTGCAAAATCTTTTTTTTGAAAAATTCTAATTCGGAGTTTCTTAATTTTTAACTTTTTTCAGCTTTAATTTTTGTCCAAAAACACTTTAAAAAATAGGTCAAACCGGTTAGTTTCAGTTCTAAACTCATAAAAAAACACTTCTGAGTATCTAAAATTAGGCCAAATAGAACCGAATTCGTTAAATTACTGAGTGGAATCTTGATTCATTGAAACTAGTCCTAGATGTAGTGTTGTTATAGCAATTAATTCTCCAAAGCTTGCATCGTGGATATCAAAAAGATTGTTACAGATAGCATTTCCAGTAGGCTACAATGCATTAGAAGAATTACCAATTGCGCGACTGATTGGATTGCAAAATACAAATTCAGGGACTGCTTGCCTTTAGATTGAACTTTTAATGTTCTACTACAATTGTATCAATGTTTGTTATCTGACTTCATGCCCACTGGTGTGGAATAATGTACTTAACTTTTGGCAATATAGTTATATTGTATTCCGACCAAAAAAAAAAAAAAGAAGGTAAAGTCCAAATCACAATGGACCAATTCCTTAAATTATGCTATGGAGATATTTTATGGAATATTTTTTTTTGGTAATGATATTTTATGAAATTATATTTGTCAAATGTTCATGGGATTTTCCATTTGTTATTAAAAAGAAAAAATCAATTGAAGGCTCAGAAGTCAGACTGGGTATAAAATTCTGGTCCAATCTTGGTCCAAGGTGAGCTGCAGCCACAAATACTGGTCTAAAAACCACTAAATTTAGACAACGTCATAAGCTCGAACTTGTGATATAGGATAAAATCATTAAACAACTTGCCCAAACAAATAAAGATACTAGGATAAAGCAGGATTTAAATTTGAAGTCAGAAAACTTCAGTGTGGCTAACTTATTTGATCAGAATTTGAACGACTTAAACTTCCAAGCATCATTGTAGAAATCAAACTACTTAGAACGAAATGCAATTAGAATAAAATCTAATTAATTTTAGTAGTAAACTAGTAAGTAAATGACATATTGGATTGTAAACTATTAAGATTATTTTATTCTAACTGCATTATCGATCAATTTATCATTTGATTTCACTTGTAATGTAATAGAGTTTTGAGGGATTTGTTCTGAATTAGTATGGTCCAATCTTCTAATTCCAAAATCTCCACTTGTTAGTATTTATCAAACACGCAATTATTGAATTCCCCATTTGAAAATACCTTAGAAATTGATAAATCTCTGTTTTTTTCTTTGAAAAATTTCGAGTGCATAAATTCCTCAAAAGTTTGTCTATTCAACGTGCAATATCTTCTTGTAAATTTGTATTTTCAACTTTGAGCTTATTGTGGTGCTTCTCATTTGTGTTTTTTCCACATTAAGGTTGCAAGCTTCGACATTTCTGATTACTCTAGTACATAGCAAAGGCTATAACTTTAGCAACTTTATAAGGGAGTTTCGTTTGTTTGTGAAGGGAAGAGCACCACGTACATTTTTTAATTTTTATGGTGAAAATTGTGGAAACATTAAGTAGAGACAACGACCTATACGTGCACCAGGGGTGAAGAACAAACCATGGATTCAGTAAAAGCTCAGACGCCTTTTCTTCAGCTTAGGACGATAGATACGCATTGATATCATTGTTGCTTCTGTGTCTTAATAAATCGAATTCAGGTTCTATCTACTTATATATTATTTGTGGGGTTTGTTTTACAAATATTCGCAGACCTACTTCTTTCATTCTAACGTATGATTTCACTCGTTAAAGTATGATCCATAGTTTGTGTCTTTCGATTAGACAGCTTCGCGGGCCAAACATGTTTGTTATAAACATTAGTAGAGTCACCTTCGAAACATCATCCCGTGATGCTATTTAAAACACATTGATCTCTTTGTTACTAATCCTACATCCACATGGAAAATGCCTTGATATAATAATTCTATTGTAAACTGGAAAAAAAAAATGACTTTAAACATAAGATCTCAAATTTATGTGGACAATGAATTAGAGAATGATAAGCCTCGAAGACAACAACAATAATTAGACTAATTATTTAAGGTTTGTTAATGGAGATACCATGCACCAGGACAGACCATAGAACAACCCCTCGACATCACTCCCATGTCGATGGACAATAGATTTTCTGTGTCCCGTTGTTGATTTGTTTGTCTCCTCAGCTTGTTGCTCCAACCGTTTGTTAAGGAAGAATTTGTTTGTGCATTTCCCAATGTTTCAGTTTTCTGGGACGAAGAATGAGATTGTGGGAGAAAATAGTTTTTTAATTGAGTTCAATGGATTCAACACTCTTTATGTGCACTATTAGTATATTTACTTTGTAACGTAATTAAGTTTCTAACACATAGAAGAATCTCCTCAATAATTTGTTCCTCTGTATTTGCGCCAGATCCATGGACTCTACCATTTCTTTCCTTTCCTACCAGATGAAATAAACACTCGCACAAAACATAGACTTTGTGATATCTACCTTAAGGGATCTTTATTTGCAGATTCTACAGATACGGATGACCAATAACTCTCAATGGACATTAAGATTTTGCATCCTGATAAGAGAAGAGAAATGGTTCCAAATCCTATTGGTAAAGGGACATTCAAAGAAAAGATGATTCATACATTCTATCCCCAAACCACAAAAAACACAAATAGCATTATTAATAACACCCCAGTTGAGTAGGCGCTCTTTGGTAGGGCTACGATCCAAACACATAAGCCAAGTACAAAAACCATGTTTTGAGACAACAACCTTGTTCCAAATAACACTAGCTCAGTCCACCTTCCCTCGCTTCTCACTAACACAATTCCAGGTAGATGAAGATTTGAAAGCCCTATTAGTGCTTGCAAACCAGCCAATAGAATCACGGCGTGTGTGGGGAGAAAAGGAAGCCATTGGATGGTTCGTAAAATGAAGCTCCAGCGGCTAATTCCATAGATTTCTTCTTATAAATTTATCAACTTTCCCTTTTGTAAGCTCTCGAGGAGCATCAATATTATTTTCAAGGACAAAGTTCACAACTCTGCCACAAATACCACCATGTATTAGTACCATTTTTAGGACGAAGTCCACATCAATATTACTCAAGTTGTGACATATAACCATGCGCTACAACAACAAATGTCTCATGAGTCATAATTTTAGGACTATTTTTTCTTCAAGTTGATAACCTTAGATATTAGGTTGTGCCTAAACCTAAAACTCCAAATTCCAAATGGGTTGATTTGAGCCGTGTTATGTTATTTATCCCATTTTAGGTGTTTGCTACCTCCGCCTCTTCCTTTTATGATTTTAAGTTTAAAATTAATTTTTTTTACGATTCAACTTATTTTGATTATTGTTGTATTTCTGTCTTTTAACAGTTATGGTGTAGTAACTACACTGTAGTTATTACTTTTCTTAATCTAAAGAATACATGATCATCATCTTTGATACGTTGGTGATGGCATGTAGTTCTTCCTGGATTAAGAAATTGATATGTTCTCTAATTTTCCTTTCATTTTTATAGCAAAAATAGAAAATCTAAAAACATGTGTTTAGGCTTGCGCTAATTGGGCCTGCTTTCATATTAATCTCTTCTGAGTAAAACTTCCGTTAACAGTAAGCTTTAACATAGGCCTAGTTTGAGGCCTAAGCTAAGTGGCCTGATTAGCAATCCCATGGACTCGTCATTCTTTTTCCTTTTTTTTTTAATGGAAAAATGAAAATTTATTATCATGAGATCCAAAATACAAAGTATAATCACAATTTAGTAACTCTTCAAGAGGAACAAGAACATTAGAAAATCAGTCAATTACTAACTTATTCTTAGCTTTCTACTTAACTACCCAATTTGTCACTTGATTAGTCGCACTTTTCAAGAACTGAAATCTAATTGAGTTGACTTCATCTGTAATCTTTTGATATCTTTTACAATTGGTTTGACACTCCAATGGACAGGCAAACCTGGGTTAAGGATTGGTCTATGGACAATGAGTGCATCATTCTCAACGATGATGATGATAAACATCATGGACTTGAGGATTGATATATGGACAGTGAGTGCATCATTCTCAACGATAATGTTGATAAACATCATGGACACTCGTCATTCTTGATTTTGATAGGCATGTCAATGTAATAAGTTAATTTCTTGGCCTGATTATTTCAACAATTCGTGCAATTGGATCAGGGTTTTTATTTTGGATTGGCCTGTTGTGTGACGACCGAGAACCTCTTCATATTCATTTTAAATTGTTGAACGTCTTATTTGAGCATTAAATGTGCATTTATTTAATTTTTAGCATAAGACACTATTCATAAGAAAAATTTATTGTTTAATTTTTCTGAAACTGTATTTTTCTCCTGTCACATATCATGTAGGAGGAATGTGAAAAATATTATTTTGTGTATTTAATGTTGAGAGTATGCATTTAGAAAATAGTTTTCGTCTTGAATGAATAGTGTTACGTGATTTAATTAAGTGTTTTAATTAGCTAGTACCTTTGTTGCACCTTAGACTCATTTTTAAACAACCCATGCTCTTTTTAATAGCTCATTTATGCACACAACTTGTCCCCACTTAAGCTTACTCAACATAAAACTCTCACAACTCACAACTTAGCCCATAACATAGCAAAAAAAAAAAAAGAGCTGAAAGTTACTGTAGCAAATCCGAAAATGGCATAGGAGGAGAATTTCTTCATCAAACCTTGGAGTTGAGCTCTTGGCTTGCTTAGGGAGGATTATAGAGCACCTAGGAGCTTCACCACCTTGCCTATATCTTCATACAAGTGAGGGAGTTGCATTTTTATAATTATCAAAGTTTATGTTCATATATTGAAATTTTTGATTTGTTGATTATTGCTATAATACTTGTTATAAATGTTTAATATATGTTTATTAGAGCCTATACTGTAGACTTTTAAAGCTTGTTAGCAAATTTTATGGTAGAATGCATACATTGATTGAAAGAGATGATGAATAGTGTAGTGAATAGTGAAATCCAAAAATTTAGGGTTTCTTTTTATATATAATTTGTTAATTAGATTGAATTAAGGCTTCCTTTAGTTGCTTTAGACATTAGTGAAACTAGACAAAGACTCACGTGAGGTTGAATTACCCGAAAATGAGTTAAAATACAAAATTTGTTAACTTTAAAAAGGGGACTTTTCTCGTTAAGCAATCCGGGCAAATTTGGGCATTGATTCGGGAATCCTTAAGCTAAGGAAGCACCTTTGGTGTTTTCGTTTCGCAAAAATGGGGTTCGGTTAGTATAGTTGTAGTTCAAAATCATTCGGGGCCTTCCCAAACTTTTGCTTCAAAAATGGATTTTGATGACTTTAAAAGGTGCCTTTGGACTTAATTAAGAATATAGAAAGACTAGGATATAGTTTGAGCATCTTGAACCATGCTTAGGAGAAAGAAAACTCGGTTAAAGAAAGGGGAAATGTAGTTTTTAGCCATTTTAATTGCATTTGGAACTTGTTGTGGGATTGTATTACCTTGTATTGAATATTCAAGATATAATTAAGCTATTTGAGTAGTTGTGGGAATGGTTTATGTTGATTTCTACTTTTGGAATCTTAATGCTATATTCGTACTTGTGTGAATTATATAGTAAATATTTGTGAGGGCGGCCTACTTTGTCGTCCCTCATACTTGTTATGTGATTTCTTGATTGCTTGTGTCTTGTCTTGGGGTTGCGCAACCTTTCCGGATATGGTAGCGTCGAGAAACACGGGCGGCGTCAGGCTTGCCGTGCTCCCTCACCTACTATGGTGTCTATTCCCTTTCTCGCTGAGGCATACTCCACTACCCCAGAGGTGTGGTTCACCTGTTGGGCATGGACCTACCTCGGGAGAAAGGGTCGTAGGATTGGGATACATCTGGAGTATCCCAATTGTTGGTGTTTGGGGTTTGCCGGCATGTTCGTGATGCTCGTGGTTCGTGGCTCGTGATTGAAGACTCGGAAGTGGAACCGTATCCTTTTTAAAAGTGGTTAATTGCTTGGTTTATTGTCTTGTTAGTTTATGTGGATTATATATGTTTTCTTGTGTTTGCATATCATATTGCACGTTGGCATGTTGCATCACCTCCCTTGTTGGGCAACATTGTTGCTCATTCCTCATTTAATATGTTTCAGGTGAAGCTGAGGTGAATCCTCAGCTGATAGAAGAAGAGGAAGAAGTGCTAGTTAAGCAATTTCGGTGACTTCTTGTGTGATAAGGTTGTCTAAAATGAGAAGCTTGCGTGGAGTTGTTGTTGATTGCCTTTTTGTGACCTTGGGGTCTTGAGTATAAATGGTGAATGTAATAATTTGTAATCTTGTATGTTGGATATAAAGTGGAATGACATGTAATAATCCATAGTAAACTTATTCTTTTGCATGCTTGTGTGATTAACAAACTTGGAAGTAGAACTTGGCTATTGTTGTATCTAACCACCTATAGTTAAAATTAGAAATGCTTTGCTTGCTTGTGTGTTATATGTAATTGTTGTTCCAAGGCTCAGATGGCCTTGTGATCGCGGGTGGCCCATAAAAATCTTGGAGGATTAGTTATAAGAGTTGCTGTTTGTGGATCTAGCATCATGGGTGTCTTTGTGCAGGTACCAGTTTAGTCCTATAAACAGGGGAGACTTCGTCCGTTTTCTCCTAAAATTTTGTGCCCGGGGTTTGGAATTGGGTGAGAATAGCGTGATAACTAGGAGTCCCGATCTCGTGAGGGATCGGGGCGTTATACGTTGGGCCTGTCCAATTATCACAGATTTGTTAGTTTTCTCTTGAACTAGATAGTGTTACAGCTGAGTATTGTGCTCGTTGCCTATATGGCTATTGGCGAATTCAAATGTGAATTTGTGGGCGCTATAATTTCTATGTACAAAATATTTTAATTTTAATATTAAAAATTATTTAACTCACATTGATGAAATACTAGACTCATAGCAATAAGTATAATGATTTTTGTACACAACTATATATTGCAATTTTAGCTCGTGAACCACCAATAAGTAATATAAACATGACGAGATTTAAATAACTTCCTATAGTTTAGGTTTTCTTAGATTGAGAAAATTGCATGGTGAAATTTAAATGTCCAATCCTCTTAATTCTCAGTTCACTAAAGGTTCACAATTCACTTCAGTTAAGGAAGCTTGCCTTCTTGCTAAACAGGCTGATCAGTCTAGCATATATCTATTGAAATGTACGCAAAAGAAGTTTATAAGGCAAGACAAAAAAAAAGGTTTGAATAGGAGGAAGCATGCAAATCTAGTCGTTGTTAGGAGGGGCAGTTCTTTCGTCCGTCAGTAATGAATTTTTTTTAACCCCACAGCATGTGAGAGACATGCTTTCGTTAGACAAACGAAATATTTTTCATGTTAGGAGTTAGACTTGATTTCACGATCTTTTTTTTTTTTTTTGGTCAAAAAATAAATAAACTCAAAAAAGAAGAAACACATTAATCGATCCCTGTGGGATGGATATCCTGGGAAAGGAGATACAACAAACGAGATGGAATACAAGAAAACCAATTCACAGGCAACTCTTCTCTAAGCCTACACTTTGCTACCCAGTCACAGGGTTGGTTGGCCGATCTTTTGATGCACTGGAACCTCAGTCTCGAGTTTCCTGCCACAATCTTTATGATATCCTCTATAATGGTGAATGCTCTCCAACAAAGGGCAGACTCCGGAGAAACGATTGCTTTAAGAATGACATATGCATCACTCTCATTGATGATGCTAGAATGCTACACCTGACCAACAAAGAGACATGCACAACGAATCGCAAAAGCTTATGCTTCAGAAGCTGAGAAACAACGAAGAGATGCAGTGTGCCCAAACACCAGTCCTCCATTCCAATCTCGACCAATAAAAGCAATAGCAACTTTCCCATTCTTCTCAAAGGAAGCGTCCACATTCACCTTAATCGTCCTAGGCGCTGGAGGGGTCCATTGAATAGGTACCAGTTGGCTGGCATTCTCCCTCGGGCCACTACCATTCCATCTCGCATTGTACGCACTAAACCATTCGGATAAAACACATTGAGCTCTCACAATGGCCTTATGAACTTCGATCATCTTCCCAATGATAGTAGCATTATTCATTTCCTTCCAAATCTGTCAACAACAAAGCACAATCTTGGTCATTGCTTCCCCTTTGCAGTATCCCGCGTCATAACAACGATAGGTGAAGCTCATGAACCAATCACAGAACCTCACCACTCCCACCGGATTAATAGCACACTGCAGGGGGGAAGCACACTAGAATCTCTGTACCCAAGGACAGAAAAAGAACAAATGTTCCACTGTTTCAACACATTGATTGCAAAAAACACAAAGAGGAGAGTTAGCTGACTTCCTACGAAAACGATTATCTTGAGTTGGGAGACAATTTCTGCACGCTTTCCACACAAAAAATCTTACTTTCGGAGGGACTTCGAACGACCACACAAGCTTCCAAACTTTTCTAGGAATTTGAAATGAAGAACTAGCTCTATCACATCCATCCGATCCAATATTGCAGTAGACTTCTCTAGCAGCACAATACCCAGATTTAACACTATACACTCCATTTTTAGTTGGACTCCACACAATGCAATCCTCTTTCTCTAACCACGGCAAATATGTAGCAAGGATATCATTAGCAATCTTTTTATCATAGATTTGTTGAATCATCTCATCATTCCACCTCTTATGATCCTGATTAATTAGCTTGCTAACCCACATTGGACCATCACAATTCCTTGGACTTATAGAATTCGTACCTGGGAGCCATCTATCATTCCAAATGTTAACACTCTTTCTATTACCAATCTTCCACATAACCTTGTTCTTGAGAAAAATTTTCCCTTGTACAATACTCCTCCAAGACCGTGAAGACTGCCTTAACCTTTGCATCCCAAAACCTCTCATTTGGAAAGTAGATCCCTTTAAGAATACAAGTAGACAGGCTATTGGATTGAGAGGAAATTATCCACGCTTGCTTCGCAATGAGAGAGAGGTTGAAACAAAAATGATCCCTAAATCCAAGACCTCCTTCACACTTTGGTTTCTTTAGCTCTTCCCAATTCAACCAATGTGCTCTTGACTCTCCATTTTTCCCCCACCAGAATTTTGCAGCCATTGAGGAGAGGGAGTTACAAACCTTCTTTGGGAACATGAAAGTGGACATTGCAAAAGAAGGTAAAACAAGAAAAAATGTTCTTATAAGAACATCTTTACCACCATCTGATAAGAGGATGCTCTTCCATCCTTGGAGCTTAGAGGCACATCTTTCTTGAATCCATCCCAGGGCTTTAGATTTAGATTTACCCCATTCTATTGGGAATCCAAGGTACTTACCAATCTTTTCCGACTGTTTGATACGGAAGATATTCGCAATTCCTCTTCGAATACCATAAGGAGTGTTTGGGCTAAAGATAATGGATGATTTGTTTAGGTTCAAACTTTGACCAGAGGCAAAGTAGTACCTATACAATGTGTCCTGCAAGATAAGAGATTCTCTATAGGTAGCTTCAAAGAAGAAGATGGAATCATCTGCAAACAGTAGGTGAGTCCAGAGGGGGCAGTACTTAGTGATCTGGAAGCCTTTCAGCAATGATCTACTAAGCTGCTGTTTTATCAGGGATGAGAGAGCCTTAGTCAGGATGGAGAAAAGATAAGGAGATATGGGGTCCTCTTGTCTAATCTCTCGAGAGGGGGTGATAGTCTCTGAGAGACTACCATTAATAAGGATATTGAAGGACACAGAGGATATACACTTCATGATCCAACTGATCCACACCTCATGGAAGCCCATTCGCTTTAGGACCCCTTCAATGAAATCCCATTCAACCCGGTCATAGGCTTTACTCATGTCAGCCTTGATGATTGCATGACACTTTTTTGCATTCTTCTTCTTCCTCTTAATCCGAAAAGCTGCTTCCTGAGCCACAATGATATTGTCCTGAATCACTCTACCTGGAATAAACGTTGATTGTTCAGGGGAGACAATTTTATCCATCAAATGCTTCAGCCTATTCACCAGTACTTTGGACACGACCTTATACAGGAAATTTGAGCAAATAATTGGTCGGAAATCTCCAATTGTCTGGGGGTTCTTCACTTTAGGGACTAGCACAATATTCTAGTGTACTATCTACCAAACATGCAATATAATCCAATGGACTCCAAATTAAGTAACTCTAATTAGGACGGAGTCAAGACTTGATGATCAGCGAAAAATACATTATGGTCAGGGACACCCTTATACATATAGGATCTATATAATGGTTTTTTTTTTTTATAAAAAAAAACACCTTATGGTCAGGGACACCCTTACACATATAGGGTCCATATGATGATTTTTTTGTCTTTTTCTTTTGAATATATATATATATTTGAAATTTAAGATATGTCTATACACACCCTCACCATAATATACTTTTATCACAAACTTTAATTCTTCTTTAAACTTTACACATAACACGGAAACTTCGTATACAATCCTTTATTTACTAGGCATGCAATAGCTACAAGGTTGTGTGGAGGCAAACTTTGCATGAAAATAGGTGGCAACATATCGTCAAAAGCATTTTTTTTTTGGTCATATATCATCGAAATCTCAATCCACTTTTTTTCTTTACTTTCCTGGAGATGTATCGATCTTTCTCACACCCGTATACTTGTTGTGACGCCCGAGATTTTAGCCGTACATTTATTTACTGTTGCATCTATTGTTTGCGCATTTCCTTCTGTGCTTTATTAACTGTCTTCTTTAGCTACTATTCATCCCGTTTTCAAACTATATTCTATTAGAGAATTAGCATTTTTATTAAATCACATTAATTGTTAGAGGAGTGGGAAAAATGTGCATTTGAGTTTAAAGCGATAGGAGCCTTCGTTTAGAAAATGATTTGTGAAAACTAGTGAATAGTGTTACGTATGAAACATAATGTTTTAGTTAGCTAACTTAATTTATGTGCAATGAACTTGTTTTAAAGCTAACTAAGCTCATTTTAATAGACCATTTAAGCACCCCCCTTGACCCCACCCATAGCCTACTCATTATATAGCAAAAATAAGCTCAAAAACACAAAAAAAAAGAGAAGAAATGTGCAGGAATTACTGTAGCAGGGCCGAAAATACCAAAGGAGAAGGAAAAGAGGAGATTTTGCTTCAACAACCTTGCATCTTGAGCTCCTAGCTTGATCTTGGGTGGGTTTTGGGCATCCTAGGGCCTTCAACAAGCTTCATTGTCTTCAAAAATTGTGAGGGAGATGCATTTCATTTCTTTTAAAGTTCATGCTCTTATGTTGAATTTTCTTGATTTGTTGATATTAGCTATAAAACTTGTTATGAATGCTTGCTATGAGTTATTTGATACCTATAGAGTTAACTTTTATAGTTTGTTAGAAGATTCCATGGTTGAATGCATGTATTGATCAAAAGATATGATGAATAGTGCCTAGAATTAGGGTTTTGAGAAAAATTGCTAATTAGCTTGAATTGAGGCTTCAATTAGGTGCTCTAGACCCTAGTGAAGTTAGTTGAAAAGCCACGTGAGGTTGAATCACTCAAAATCGAATTTAATTGCATAAATAGCCGACTTTAAAAAGTGGACTTTTTCCGTTGAGCAATCCGGGCAAGTTTGGGCATTGATTCGGGTATCCTTGGATTAAGGAAGCACTTTTGGTGCTTTCGTTTCGCGAAAATGGGGTTCGGTTAGTATAGTTGTAGTTCAAATCCGTTCGGGGCCTTCCCAAACTTTTGTTGCTAAAATGTGTTTTTATTATCCTAAAAGGTGACTTTGGGTTTAATTAAGAATATAGAAAGATTAGGATATGATTGGAAATCTTGAACTATGCTTAGGAGAAAGAAAACTCGGTTAAAGAAAGGGAAAAAAGTAGTTTTGGCTATATTTGATGCAATTGGCACTTGTATTTAAGTTAACTCATATTATATTGAATATTTAGGATATAATTAAGCTATTTGAGTAGATTGTGGGAATTAATTGTGTTGATTGCTTCTTTTGGAATTTTTAAGTTAATCTCGTGCTTATATGAACTTTTATCGTGCATAAATGTGAGGGCGGCCTACTTTGTCGTCCCTCTTATGTGTTATGCGTTATATTGATTGTTTGTGACTTGTATTGGGTTGTGCAACCTTTTTCGGACATGGTAGCGTCGAGAAACACGGGCGGCGTCGGGCTTGCCGTGCTCCCTCGACTACCATGGTGCCTATTCCCTTTCTCGCTGAGGCATACTCCACTACCCCAGAGGCGTGGTTCACCTGCTGGGCATGAACCTACCTCGGGAGAAAGGGTCGTAGGATCGGGATACATCCGGAGTATCCCAATTGTTGGTGTTTGGGGTTTGCCGGCATGTTCGTGATGCTCGTGGTTCGTGGCTCGTGAATGAAGACTTGGAAGTGGAACCGTATCCTTTTTAAAGTGATTAATTGCTTGGCTTATTGTCTTGTTGGTTTATGTGGATTATATATGTCTTCTTGTGTTTGCATATCATATTGCACGTTGGCATGTTGCATCACCTCCCTCGCTGGGCAACTTAGTTGCTCATTCCTCATTTAATATGTTTCAGGAAGTGCTGAGGGTGAACCCCAACTAGTTGAGGTGCTAGTGGAAGAGGAAGAAGTTCAGACTGAGCCTTTGCCCTAGTTGTTGTGTGTTTGTTGTCTAAGGTGGATTTGCCTTCTTGTTGTTACATGGTGTACTTGTATTGCTATAACATGATCTATTTTGTGGCCTTAAGGCTATGTATATTCTTGTAGTTGCAAGTTGAAAACTGTTGGCTGTAATGTTAGTTTTGAGATATTATGGCTTGTAATAACTTTTAATTCTCCTTTTAGTTCTTGCATGCTTGGGGGTGTATGTTTAGAGGTGTTGATTTCAACTTCTAAAATTGCTCTAATGTTATCATAGGATGACATGTTAAAAAGGTTTAATGAAAAGTTAAGTTGGGTGCATTCATGTGTGATTTGGAGCTGTTGTTTGTCCCCTGGCTTGGATGACCTTGAACCTTTGAATTTTAATTATAAAAGCTTGTTTTAGTATATTGTGGCTATTTTGAGCATTTACAGGTTAAAAAAAATGTCCGCGGTACAGAGAAAACTCTGTCCGTTTTTCCCTAAAATTTTGTGACCGGGTTTGGTATTGGGTTGAGAATAGCATGGTTATTAGAGCCTCCGGTCTCGTGAGGGATCGGGGCGTTACACTTGTCGAGCTTAAAGCAAATGAACCAGTTGTCTTTTGGCTAACACAAACCTTCTATTGTCTAAACAACATATACTACTAGTACTTTCTATTCTGAAACAAGGTCATATCAACCTCCAAATTCATCAAACATTTTTCTTTATCTAATGCCAAAACTTCTAGTTTGATGTTTGATGGTACTCAACATAAGAAAACTGGCTATACTTAATACTCCACCTGGATATCATTCGAACCCCAATTAGTCCTCCGAGGGAAATTTCATAATTGGATCTAATAATTTGATAGGAACAAAGCGGACTAGTCCTACATGACAAGGATATAAATGAGGAAAACTTTTCAAAAAGTCTGACTAACCGGTCAGTCAAATTTTTTGAAGAGTTTTCTGTAAATGAGATGGTGAAACCAATGTTTGTCACATCCCAAAACTACCAGCAAGGCCAACTAGGATGCCTTGGGGGAAACTATCTTTCAAATAGCATTCGGTTTGATTTGGCTCTAATATCAGGTAAGTTCTAAAGTCGGTATGATCCGGCTATGTTTACAATACTTTTTCCACTTTGTGTTGTGTTATGTACTTAGCTTTTGCCTTATGATCAATTTTGGCATATATAAAATGTTTGTCCAATATATTTGTCTTTTAAGAATTAGTTTACCTTTAAAATACCCATGCAACTTTACATCTATATGTCATATAATTAGCGAGTTCCAGTGGATAATTTGTGGGCTAAAACATAGTCAAATTTCAAAGACTAAGAAATACTGGTCATTTGGTCAAGTGAAATAATTTTCGTTTTAAGTGTGAAAGATTTTAAGATGAATTTTCAGTGTGCAATATTTTTTGAAAGTAATATAAAATTAATTATCCCACTCTTTAAACATAAAAAAAATAGAATAATTCCTCATAATGTGAAATGGTACTATATATAAATAATCATGAATGAGATTATGAGAGGTTTGTTCCTACTCTGTCTAGGTTTTGAATATACAAATCATATGCTTTACGCGCTCTTTACAAGCGTGGAGACGTGCACGCCTTTGACGCAACTCGAAATGCACACACTTCTTATAGAATTTGTTGATTTTTTTGGTAAGAGAGTTGACAGGTAAAGGAGGCCACCTGTATAGGGAATCTAATGGTGTAAATTAATTTATTTGGAAAAATTAATATTGACTTTGGTAAGTCTATGGCTTCTTCATAATTATATAGCATAGAAAAGAAGTTAGGTTATCTCTAATAGACTCTTTAATTATTTTTTATATTTTCAACAACTAATATCCAGTTTTATTTTAACAATGTTCTTTATTTTATTTTTGATTTTAGACTTTCTATTTTATAGAGTTAAAAATAAATAGAGAGATAAGTCTGACTCTTCAAATTTAGAAAGCCAAACGTATCAATTTGAGAACTCTCTAAACATAGAAATGGGAGCCTGTTCGGGCAATTTCACCATACCAGTCTTCCTATTTACGAAGAAGGATCCAAGATAAGGAGATCATTGTAATTGACCTACAACCAACACGGGTTCTAGATAGTAGTAGAAATAGTTTTCACTGATTTTATAAAGCTTTTTGATATTTTTGTATTTTTATTTTAAAAAATAATTAATTACTTTTGCACTAAAAATATAAATATATGTAGACTTGTCAATTTAATTACTTGTTATAATCCTTTGAGATAAAATTCTAGACATACCTCCAAGTCTAGAAGTAACTTTTTCTCTTAAGAAAAAGATAATGACTTCATTTTAGTAAGTATAAACATTCTACAAATGTGAATTACATGACTAAATACACACTTTTTCATAAATCATTATATATTCTAAAAGAACAAACATCTTGTCACGTGTCAATTAATGAGTATCTCGATAGTATCTTAAATTTTAATTTTGAAATAATAATTCAATTACAAGTAAATACAAATTTATCTTAATTTTGAAACTTTTAAATGATTTTTATAGATTATAGTGTAACCGATAATTATTTGATGCATTATTATCTAAATCAAAATTTATCTTAATTTTGAAAATTTTAAATAATTTTTACAGATTATAGTATAACCGATAATTATTAGATGCATTATTATCTAAATCATATTATTTAAATTTAAATCCTATATTTAGTTAAGATTTTCCTATCTATCGTAAGACTCTATCATATCTTTATTTTAAATTTAATTTTTTTTAATCTATATCAGTAAAAATCTCTATTTTATTAACAACGTTATCTCTACTTTATTAATAGTGTTATCTCTACTTCATACCAGTAAATTAGAGTCAGCTGGAAAATCAACGTTTGCACAACTTTTATGTGAGGACAACGTATGTTCCACCACTTTTATTTTATTGTCCTGCTATAGTAATTAATCGGTAATACATAATTTTATGATGTTTTGTTTTTCTGATTTGTTTTTAATTTTTCTTGAACTTATACTGGCATCCTTATTTTAGGCTGGTTTATTTTTGTACAGCCTTCACTGGAGCTTGGTGATTATCTGCATACCAAATAAGGAAGCTGGAAAAAGGACCAATTATACTCCATTTGGATTCACTTGGACTTCACTCCAGCAAGTCAATTTTTTAAAATATAAGAAGGTGTGTCAAAGTGCTGTATGCCGATTTAATAGTTTCTATTTATTTGCTTCATTAAATCAATTTATAGCCATGTTTATATAATTGATGCAGTATTTGTGAATTAACAACTAGAGGATCAATTACTCTGATCCATTTTTGTGCTAATGAATATCTATTCTCTGCTTATCTTGGTTAGAATTGGTTTTGGATTAGTTAATCTATAAAATTAATTAGCGATCGTAAGGCTTAATCACTTGATGTCACATTATTGATATTGTCAAAGACATTTTAATGATTCAGCATGCCACAATGCTCGCGTTTTATGAATATAGATAAAGAATAATGCCACAATGCTCGCATTATTAAGAGAGAGGAATTAGTTTAGAGACATGTCTTAATTTATTAACACATATTTTATGAAACCAAATATCCTATATTCGTCTTTTTTTTGGGTCAATTACGTTTATCCAAATGAAGCAATATATGGGATAGATCTCTAACGAAAACGTGTTGCACTTTTGCTTCCCTTTCTTACTGCCATTAGCAAAGAATGTGCTTAGATTATAAAATTAATGAAATAAAATAAATAAAACTCTATTTCCTCATGACCAAAAGGATCATATTTTCGATGTTTTCTTTCCTCTATTATTTCACGTTTGATATGATTTTGTTCTTGTTTGATGGTTATTTCAACTTTGCCTATCTAATTTAGTTTGCTTAAATAGTGAGAAGGACATAAGATGACATTGATTGGTCATATCATGAGTGGACATTAAAGCACCAATTGGATCAAGTTCTGCAAACATTGGTGACAAGATGATTGTTGATATAACAACAGTCGAATCGTTTCATATTATACTAATCTTGTTTTCTTATTATTTTTACTCATTACTGTTAATTTTTTTTATGCTACAAAAAATTGGTGTAATATCTCAGTGCTTTGAAAATATTATCGAGACGTTCAAGTTTTTGGGTCACATCCTCAAAAAGGGTTTAGGATATGCAATAGATAAAGAGAATGATAAAATTGGATTTGAGATGTAACTTACTAAAATAAAGAAGATGATTAAGGAAGAAACGATTTGCAGTCAAGAGCCATTCATTGATTTTGTTCGATTTTTGTTGTTTGATGGATATGATCTACTGCAAAGTTATTTTTGTACTTTATTTTGATATTTTACTTATTTTTATGCTTTATTTTGATATTTTTTAGTATAATATTACATATTGTTTTTGTCAATCTTTTTGGAGAATGTTTTTGAAATAAACTTTCCAGGAAGCCAATAAACTTTCCACGAAATAGAGAAAAATAAAATTAACAATAATTATTTCCTATATAGATATTAATTTTTAATTATGATAATCATTTAGGAAATCATATATCGTCATCAATCGAATGATGCAGTTAGCTCAATGTTTCCTAGGATATTATGTTCATTCTTTTCTCTTTTTTTGGTTAAAGTTTTTTTGGCACCTTTCTACGTATTGAAACCAATATATTTTTACAAAAATATTAAAAAAATGAGCAATAATTTTTTCCTTATAAATATTAATTTTTGATTATGGGAATCATTTGGGAGACATATTGTCAGCAATCAAACGATACAATTGGCTCGATATCTTCAGTTTTGGTCCCAATTTGATAGAGGTTTAACATGAATTTTTTTTTCTATGTTTGGAGTTTGCTTAAAATCCTAATTTATTAAATTATATATCTATCAACATTATAAAGTAACAACCATCTTGTCACGTATAAGCAAAAGAACATCCCTCGAGAAAAAATCATCAAGCGACATGTAAGTAAATAAATTAGCACTCTTAAAAAAATTAATATTCATAATTTCTAATTTAATTGATCAATAAAATCCAAACATACAACCAACCATTAGATTGAATTTAAGCAAATTAATACCCTACTAAAAAAATAAAAATGCTATCTGGTTATGTGAAAATTTTCAATTTTGTACTATCTCGATTTTAAATACATCTGATAAAACAAAATTCATATACAAAACTAACAAACATATTTGTTAAATTAAATTATATCTAATGTTTGTATTCTAAGTATCATAGGAATGTATCTTATCTTCATTTAAACTTCTTTTATCTCTATGTGTAGAAGTTTATTTAACAAAACCTATACACACAACTTCTTTATATTTTTTAATCAAATTATTGTGAATTTGTATGAGTTGTAGTCTTTTCTCTTTTCTTTGCTTCTCATTCAAGTGTTGCTATGCATTAGTCACTTGAAAATGAGATTATTTACCTTCCTTTATTTAATTGTTCAATCACTTCTAATGATCAGATCTTTTATGCTTCGAAGGCCCCAAATATGGAAATGCAACATTTACTTAATAATTTCAGTTTATTTTGACAAAACTACAATTAAAAAACTTCAAGTTAATGCATATCCATTAAATTTCAGTTTAATGAGGTTTTACAATTTTATTCTCATGGTTATCTTGATATAGATAAGGAAGGTAGACTTGTATCCATTTAAATATTAGAAAAAGTCAGATCCTAACAAACTTATGCAAACTTCAACAATGGATTGTTACATAAAATACCATGTTAAGTTTGAGAGAACCTCCACAATTGAATTTATAACCTATATAATAGTTACAAAGAGGTATAATGATTCAAGTACAACAATTGTGGACATTCATCACATGGTATCTTGCTACTATTTTCTACTACCTTTTTATATTTTACATGATATGCATTTACGGGGAACATAACAACAAATTTGGATATATGTAAACAATAGTGGCAAAAAAAAAAAACATTAGTAATTTAGGAGTTTATAATGTCTCCAACTTGAATTAGATTTATGTTGTGCTTCATAAAAGATGGAGACTTCACATAGCTACCTAAATTGGTATCTCTGTTACATAGACATATAGTTCCAATGTGTACCATTTCTTAACCATATTTTAGTATATACTTTTTTAAAATATTGGCCAAGTTTAATCATTACGAAAAAGTTGAGATAGAGGTTAACTACAGAGGTTTTAGTCTGAGATCTTTTTTTTTCGCTTTCGAAGAGATTTGGTATGAAAATGAAGAAGGATTAACAAATCGTAATGTTTTGTTAGAGTTGCATTGTGTATGATCTTGTAAAAATTGTGTGTATCTATACACATTCTATGATCTAAGCAGCAACTATTTCAGAATTCAATGCCCCAAAGTTCTCAGGTGACCTGTCACATGATATAAATAATTAATCATTCGTAAAGATTATAATTAAAAGTTGACTCACTTTAAACAAAAAGTATAAAAGTATCCCTTAAAATTTGTTACCTGATCTATTTTTAATTTCTTAGTTAGCAACAAATGTCTATTCTTAAATTAAATATAAGTTTAGAAAAATACTTGATCAAGTGTATAATGATAGAGATACAATCATGGATATTAATAATGGTAACTTTAGATATCTAATAAGTGAATTAGTATTCCTTTTTATATTCACTGAATGCTATTTACATTAACAATTGTAATTTTAATGGTGTTTACAGTAATAGAAGTTGCTACACCCATTTTTCAAATAAGATGAATTTTATGTAATATGATCCAGAAAATATCACAAATGCATTCTATAATTTGTTGAGAATGTTGAAAATATTGTTCTAAACATAATAGATAACCACAACAAGAAATAAGTATTTTCACTTCTATCTAAAAGTACCATTTTGTTATAAGTAATCAAATAAGTACCAGGTCTATAAAGAAATAAATTAAAGAATCTTACTTTGATTGAAAACACTTAAATATTTGATTTATACAATGAAAGTCAATTTAAAAAATAATAAATAAGCAAAAAGAAAATTCTACATTGTTTTTTTAATGACAAAGCCTCCCTCATAAGATAATTTTATTTTTCAATTAAAAGCCTGATCAATTTAGAAAATTCACTTAATATAGCAAAAATTATATCCAGGAATCATAAATAGGTGAAAAAAAATTCCCATTCATTTTTTAAAATTAAATAGTTTCTCTCATAAAATTGTTTTATTTTTTAATTGAAAGCTTGGTGAGTTTAAAATTTTCAATCTCACAAAAAAAATGAATCTTACTGACATCTAATAAATTTAAAATGCGATTCACATTTATCTTCATATGTTATTTTTTGTGTTAAAATATTGAATAATTTAAAAAAATCAAGCTCACCAAAAAAAAAAAAAAGAATCTTACTATATACAAAAGATTAAATATTTGATACATATTTGTCTTTACTTATCATTTTCTATGTTAAATGGCACGTAGATAATGTTGAAATAAAAACAAATTTAATTATCAGTAAAATGTGATTAAGGAAATTATATTTGCCGTCTTCATTATGTTTTCTTACTTATTTATGACTTTCTTTGTCATCTCTTATGTACATATCAATGATTAGGTTTGGTGCAATATGAAACTTTTATTTTATATTTTTTTGTCAAAAATAAAATTTGATTGAAAAAGAGATTCAAAATTGAACTCGTCCTTTTTTTTGGGATAAAAAATGAGATTGCATTAAAATAGAGGTCAAAGTTGAACTTCTTTTTTCTTGATAAAAAATAAAATTATACTGAAAAGAGGTTCAACGTGGAACTTTTTTTTTTGTTGGTTAAAAATAAAACTAGATTGAAAAAGAAGTTAGACATGATTTTTTTGTTTTGGGTAAAAAGTAAAATCGATCAAGAAAAAGTGTAATGTGAAAATTTTCTTTTCTTTTTATTCAAAAAGGAAATTGCATGAAAAAAGTGATATAATGTGAAATATTATTTTTTGGTAAACAATGAAATTTGTATTGAAAATGAGGTCCAACGTGTAACATTTATTTCCTTGTTTTTGGGTAAAAAAATAAAATTGCATTCAAAAAAGGTTTAAAGTGGATTTTTTTTTTGATAAAAATAAAATTGCATTGAAAAGAAGTCTAACGTGGAACCTTTCATTACATTGGACCTTGCTTAAATGACATTCAACTAAAATCTTGATTTATTAAATTAGATTATGATTATATCTTAATTTTCTATTCTACGTATTTTAGGACTCTATCTTATCTTCATTTAAACTCCTTTATCTTTATTTGAAAAAAAAAAACAAAAAACAAAAAAACTTAAGATACAACAACTTGAGCAAAGGAGATACATACATGTATCTTTTAAAAGTTTGATCTATGTAAAATTGTGCCTACTGTCACATTTTTTTAAAAATAGGTGCTTATATTTGTTTTTTTTTCTTTTGGTAATGACATAGTATTTAGAGTAACTATACATTATAGTCTATCAATAATGTAATTAAAAAATTAAATTAATTAATTGTATATTTCATATTTTATAATATTTATATCACACCCTTGCATCGCACGGGTATAAGACTAGTTAATTGGAAGATTCATCCCATTAATCACCATAAATTTGGAATAATCTTCTAGGATTTTATAAACGTGAAAAGAAAGTCTTAACACACAAATTTTCATAACTTTGGAACGTGAAAAAAATGTTATGCGCCCAGTTTTTTTTTTTTTTTTTTTTCAACAAAGCACAACAACCTTGATTGCCTTTTCACATTCTCAGTTGAATCTTGACACCCTTAATATAAAATTTATTGCTTTGTCCCTACTTTCAAATAACTCTTTTATTAATCTCTAAACTTGGTACCGTTCTTACAGCCCACATGAAAAAATAGTGCTTTATCTTTAAATGTCCAATCAATAAATTTTAAAGAGAATCAGTTAATTATCAGTTCAAACAACGTTTCACTTCTGACCACAACTCATCTTATTTTAGGACATGAAGTGTATGTTTTAACAACCAAAAACATATTATTCAAATTTATACTTTTAATAACATGTCTACCCTCTATTGGTAACTGATTTTTGTTTAGCTGCCATACAACCAACATTTTGCATTTGACTTGTGGTAATGTTTAAAACACGTTGAGCACCCAAGAAAGAAAGCTCCCCTTTTTCTTTCATGCACAAAATTGTAATGTTATTAGAGATTCAATAATAATAAATTATTTATATTATTTTATCTTAAGTACATATGAACAACTGCATAAAAGTTAACCAAAAATTCTTATACAGGCCACACAATCAGCAGTCACAAATTAACACGGTAAATGCCACAAATTTGTTCCCCGCATATTGTGAGAGTATCATTGGCCAACTCATCAGTTCACCACTATACACTATATTTCTTTTTGGGTTAATACTTGTCTGAGTCGTTAGATTATGGCTATTATAAATTTTTAGTTATTTGACTTTTAAAATAAACTTTTCAGTCCATGAATTATAATTGTTGGGAACTTATAATCCATTGACCTTTAAAATAAATCTTTTAGTCCCTTGAGTTATATTAATGAGACTTTATTAGTCCCAAATACCAACTCTATCTAGGATTAACAATGTCTCACTGATATAACTCCAGTGACTAAAAAGTTCACTTTAAAAGTCAATGGATTAAAAGTTCCTAACAACCATAGTCCAAGGACTAAAAGGTTCACTTTAAAAGTCAAGAGACTAAAAGTTCCTAACGACCATAGTCCAAGGACTGAAATGTTCACTTTAAAAGTCAAGAGACTAAAAGTTCAACGATTGTAGTATAAAGACTATGACAAATATTAACTAAGTCTTTTGTTTTTGTTGAGCACTACAGACTAAGGTCATGTTTGACCTAACTTTTAAACATTTAAAAGCACTTCTTGCAAGTTTAGAAACTAAAATTAACCTGTTTGGTCCATTTTTTAAAATGTTTTTAGGTAAAAGCTTAAGCTGAAAAAAATTAAAAAACAAAAAGCTTCAAATTAAAGTTTTAAAAAAAAAGTTTTCTCGATTTTACATAATGTGAAAAGCTATTTTATTTTATTTTTATCAAATATACCCTTTCATATTTTTTAAAGTTCAATATTATCCTCAAAATTTCTAAAAGTTAACATTACTCAATGTAGGCCAAATAATTAACAAATTTTATTCAACATAACTTCTAACCAAATTTTTCCATGCACCAATGCATCACTTTTATGGTTAATGAGAACAGTTTGAACCCATATCTACTACTAAAATTTTACAACTCATTTTTTTTTTACATTTAGTCCAAACATAACTTAATACCCACATCTAGAGGTGGCATTTGGGCCTGGCCGATACAGGCCCAGTTCAACCCATCACAGGAAAATTCAGACCCAGCCCAACTCGAATGAAAGTGAGTTCGACTCGCCTTAGCCCACCACATATAGGTGGGCCGAGCTGAGTCATATATTTTTGGACTCATCCCATTTGTGCCCAAGTCTAGCCCAACTCAGCCCATAAGCTCAGCCCAGCCCAGCTCGAACCCAGCACAGGCCCAGCTCAAGCCCAAATAAAGCCTATCTTGAGATTATAATTTGTACATGTAATTTTTTTTTAATAAATATTTAGTGTATTCAACTTCATTTTACTACAAAATTATATATTTATTTTACTATCTATTGTCTCTTTATTTTACTACAAAAGAATACACAATATCTATAGTTATGGGGGAAGAAAACTTTTCACAACGATTACGTTCAAATGTTTGGAATCATTTTGCTTAGTTTGAAGAACATGGGTATAAAATTTGTAACTATTGTGAATGTAAATGTATATTTCGTCGTCAATTTAGAACTTTTCCACCAACTTTCTTCAAGCATTTATGTAGTATTTTTTTTTTTATGTTTATTAGTAATGTATCCGTGTTTCATGAACTTGTGGTTTGTTAAATAATATTTTATCATTTATATTAATATTATCAATCAACTTATGTCTTGTTAATTGTTAAATTAACTTTTTCGTAAAAAAGGTTAAGCTTAAGATTTTTTCGTTGTATACGAAATATTATAGGTTTAAGGCTCTATTTGTATGCTATAAAATAACTTGCTTGTATAAAATATTTTTAGTAGAAAATTCTTTCTTGGAAAATAAAATATTTTTTTGGGCTCCGTTTGTTTACTGTAAAATAACTTGTTGGAAGAAAATATTTTTTTAGAAAATAGATTACTGAAAAGTATTTTCTGTTATTTGGATGTACAGTGAGTTCTGTAAAATATTTTTTTCTCCTAAATGACATGAAAATATTTTACAAAATTTGTATTGACCGTAATTGTTGACTGTAAAATATTTTACAGTTAACTAATTTTTCGGTATTACCAAACACCGTAAAATTAAACAATAGCAGCCGCAATTGTTGACTGAAAAATATTTTACGTTTGACTAAATTTTACATCTTACCAAACACCAAAAAATGTGTAAAATATTTTACGGCAGACAAACAGAGCCTAAATTTTACTGATTACGTTGTACGATTTTTGACCTTACCTAAAATTCAAAAAAAAATTATTTTAAAAAAGTTTCAATCTTACACCAAAGGCGGATTGAGTTCATTGCCAAATTGGGTTACAACCCCTACTAGTTTGATGTATTTTTTCAGAAAATAATAAATTTAGAAAAATAATAAATTTCTACATATTTCTAGTTAAAATAAGTTAATGTACCCTCAAAAAGAATATATTCATTGAGTTAAAAATTATATTTATAACTTTTATTGAAAAGAAATCATCGATCTAGTATTACACACGAATATAACAACATTAAGTTAAAATTATGTTTGACAAAAAAAAAGTTAAAATTATGAAAGCATCTCATATATTTTGTTGAAATTTCACGTCAAATTTAGTGAATCAAGTCATATGTTAGCAAGTGCGGTAGACCATTGTTATCTAATAACGCAATCTTATAAAGAGTTTTTTCTTGTTAGCTCTATGAATACAAAATCTCATATGAATCTTTTTATTCAACTCTTAATAACCCAATCTCCTTCTAATATGTCCTATTTTATATAATATAGATATCTCTTACTCTATTATTATGGGCCACAATGACGGTGAAAAATATACTCCTATCTTGCGGGGATTTGAATTCTCTCCTAGTCATTTTGAAAACCTGACTTCAATTTAAAAATATATTTTCTTGCCTTCTTTTTGTTTCTCCTTTGTTTATTATTTCTTGCCTTTTTTATTTTTTTTTCCAGATTTTGATCTAACATACGTAAAATCGCTTCTCTCTCTACCATTTCTCTCCCCTTTTTTCTCTCTAACACACTCAAACCCAATTTAATTGCCAATACTTCATAGTAGCCCGAAGCTCCAATGAAGCTATTCAACTACTGTAATTTATTTATACTATATATATAGGTATATTATAGACATTTTCTTTGTACTATAAGTGCTTATATATGTGTATTGATGAGTAAGAGCTGAAACTGATTAAGCCTTTATATGAGCGAGCTTCAAAAAGGTACGTCGAGAAAACTAGGATTTCTGACCAGTTTCCGACCGCATCGTCGAGGAAAGTGTCGGAGGAAAAGCCGGTGAACCGAGCGGCCAGTTTGAAAGTCATGTTCAAGCATATCTGGAAAAACCGATCGGCGTCGTCTGTCGTCATGACGCCGTTGCCTATTAAATGGTACGCCTTTTATTATATCTTTTTAATCTATATTTTTAGCTTTGAACTATTATTAATTCATTCTAAATATTTATTACATAGTTTTATTTAGTTTAATTATTAATTAATTTCTTTTAATTTCAGAATGTTCTGCTTTATGGCGATGTTCGAGTGATGCGTGGCATCAGAAATCAGTAAATAAGGCAAGGGATTGCACTGAAGAACTGAAGAGATGTATCATTTGAAAGAGATGACTAGCGGGAAAGCACAAATACTTTTGAGTGCTTATCCCAGTAGATTAGGCTGGAAATGATAAATGATACATTAATGTTTTTAAAGTATTAAGCTTTGCGTTTTTTTTTGTGAAAAATAGTAAGACCCAGGAAAGATTAGTGGAGGATGATCTCAGAGATGGTTCCTAAGAGTCACTTGTAGTTGTCTCTCTGTAAAGCTGCTGTGATGGTTTTATTGTCATAATTTTATGTATTGGATTGCCCTATAAAACATAAGAAGAATAAAATTGATGTCGAGATCATGCATGCAAATCTTCCTGACGTGCTGCTACGGAAATAATGAACCATGTTTACAACAGAAGCTTATTGAACATTAAGATGCTAGTATTATGCGACAGTGTGATTGGCTTGGTTGGATCTTTGCGGATTGTTTTTGCTATCGAAAAAAGTAGTCGAAACAGATTCCAATCCATTGCACCTATGGATATTGTACGAAGGCTGACCCAGTGACCACAATTATTCAAGATTAGGATTAAGAACGGTCAAAAAGTTAATGTGGGTCATTAAATCTATATGTATCATTAATAGTGACACGTATTAAATATAAAGTTTGTCAATACTTTTTTGAAAAAAAAATTCACAATGAAATAGAAATAAAATTTGATCAAACTTTGAAAGATCATGTTTCCTTATGTAATAATTGATGCAGCTTCTTAACACGTTTGTTTTCTCATATTGGTATTTAGTCATGTTATATAGATATATAAATTAGCACTAGATCCATGAAGAAGAGTAAACAAAAAAATAATAATAATTAATTTTTTTTAATAAAAATTATAATTATAATTCGAATTTAAAACTTCTGATAACAATTAACTTGTTAAATATATGTTGAGAGCTTGGGTGGGAGGGACCATTGTGCCAACGCAGATCAAATGGTTAAGCAAAGATCCCGGTGATAGATCATATCAATCTCATTGCTTAGATAGGTTCATGGAATATGTCACTGGATTCTAAAAGTCAATGCAATTTTTTTTTTTTTTTTGCAATACTGGTCCACGAAATTAAAAGCACAATAAGGGTGTCGCATTTCAACTCCATTATTTATTTATTATTGCATGTAATTTTCCAATTAATATGTTTGGATAAGGTTTCAAGGCTTTGATCAGAGATTGCTTATTATACCTGTTTAGAAGGTTTAGTGTCAAATCATATACACTTTAAGCGAAGGGAACCATTCACTATAAAAAATTAGGACATAGGCTGCAGTTTTTTTGGTTATTCGCATCGGTTTACCGAACTGTCGCAAATTTGTCTGTAGCAAATAAAAACAGCAGCGATTGAGTCAACTATTGCAAAAAATCTGATTTAGCGGCGGTTAAGAACTGCCGCCTATAAGTGTATTGTGGGAAAAAAAATATGACATTAATTGTATTAGTGGCAGTTCTGAACCGCCGCCTATAATTACTATGCAAAAAAACAAAAAAATTGAATGGCAAAATCTACCACTTTTCTAACAAAAAAAAAATATATATATATATATATATTAAAATATGGAATTTTAAATTGTAATAGCAATGAGAGCTCACACCAAAATATCGTGTAAAAAAGTTTGAAGGATTCGATCACTATCTCAAAGCCAAAACAACACACAAAATTAGCTAAGGTTCAACAGTAAACTATACATCCTTTCATCAGACTACCATAGTCTGCTAATAAGTATGCACATAATAGCACATTCTAAAGTTGAACTGCATAATAACACATTCTAAAGTCTCTGATATACTCTTCGGTTCGCTCGACTCTAGACATGAACATTTGAAGTCTGACTTCAAGGCATCTTCAGATCCCCCAATAGCATCTGATGATGAAAACCAACCTAAATCATCTTCATTACTGGCACCAAGTTCAAATGTTGAATCACAACTCCTGAAAGATTAATCCACAAAATTAGCATGACAACTATGATTGAGATATATTCTGAACAATTAAAGAGGTATAGCAATCACCTAAACATCCGATCAACATCTTCAAAGGTTCCTATATCAGGCCAACCATAATATAAGAGATGACATTTTCCAAAAAGATTTTCATGCTTAAGAGATAATTATCAGATTGAAACTCGTAGCTGATAAGTGAGATGTGCTTCGGGAAGTCGAAAAATGTTTAGTACACAAATCATAACCAAATCAAACCAAACCAAGTCTTATCCCACTAGATGGGATCAGCTAATATAGCTCATGATGCATAATCGTATATGTGTAGTCTTAAATATTGAATGGTGGACTCTTACACAAGTTGAAGATCTGGCTGATCTTGCCGAGGGTAATTATCATTGGATTGCAGACCATTGACTTGGAGGTAGTTTCGAGCATCAAATTGCTGAGATTGCACAAGCTCATAGTCAGAACTTCCAGGCACTAAGTTCATGTGCTGCTGAGCTCTCTCACTTTCAGCTATCTACAAGATTTAACACAATGTGAACATCAATTTCTTATGCTATACACATGTTTGGTCACAGAAAGCAAACACAGAAACCTACCTTAGCTCGAAGATACTGATCGTTGTTGTGTAAGTCTATCTCCTGCAGCCATAATTTAGTTCCTTTTTCGGAATCAGGAAGCTGAGAATTGAGATTCATTAATATGATTATGAATTTCACTATCAGATTACAAGATTTCAGTTTGTGCAATTACATAATATCCAAAACTAGGTTGCATTTTTGTCCAGAAAAATTATTGCCGCAGGCCAAATGGCCATCCGGCCGTGAAACAAAACAACGGACCCCACACAACGTGAGAGGGGCCGAATGGCCGTTGTCCTGATGAAGACCAACTCTATTGTCGGTTCAGCTCCTTCATGAATAAATTAATTTTGTTTTCTTTTCAAGATCAAACATGGAGGAGGCTATTCTCCATAGTCTATCTGAATATTTCTACGCTCTCTGTGGGTGTCATCTTTCTGTGTAAGACGAGCAAAAGATAATTTCATTGAGCACCCTTCAGGCTAAGGGAACTGTTAGGATTTCCCGTGGTGAACTAAACGGACAATAAAAAGAATTATTTCACATTTGAAGATTACAAGAAGAATAAGTTACTGATATATACGTTAAGACCCAATAACTCAAACTCTGTGTCAACGTCGAGTTCTAGACATATGAGTTAGAGTCTATTTGTTCTCGAACTGTTTTGGTTCGCCATAGCAAGAACATTTCTTCGGGAAACATAATTGCCATTCTAGATGTAGTAGAATGTGGTTTGTAGTTATTTGATATTCACCTTCAATGATTTACATCATTTTATCATAACTTTATGTTACTTCAGCACCATTACCATTACACTATTAGGGATCCAAATCCATTCCCAACTCTAATATCTTTTCTCGTACAAGTAAGCTCTACATCTTTTAATTTGCTAACTCGTAATTGTTTCTCATTTTATAGTCCTTGTTATTTGCTTGATTCAAGTAATCTACCCCATTGTTTGTTTCTTTCACAAAATATTCCAGATCCATCCCTGCCTATGTCTGATCTATTTGAGGTTGCCATGTGCTTTGGAATAGTTATCTAGTTCAATATAATTTTGCAATACTTGCCAAGAATCAGCAGCTCAAGGAAATTGAAAGGAGAATAGTCATCACTATAATACTTAGAAAACTTCAAAAGGATTATCTGTACGAGAAAACCAAAGCAACAGGATAATGAAGGAGGCACAATTATTGCTTGAGCAAGAAAAGTAACCAATGGTAAAATCATTACTTGATCAAGAAAAATTAATCAATAGTGAAATTATTGCTTGATCAAGTAAAAGTAAAAGTAATCAATGGATGAGGCACAATTAAATTTTAAGGGCACGTAATGACCATTGGAAGATCAACACTCAAGACACGATGATTGGAGTTCGAAAGTGAATTATTTTAAGATTACAAAACAGGGCAAAAAGGGAAAGAACCATTCTACTCACTCGAATTGAGAGATTTGATAAATCTCTATTTACAATTCAGAACACAAGCTTTAAAGAATTTTATAGATGTTAACGAAACAGTTTGATCATTAGAAGAATCTCAATTAGAGGGATGTCACAAGTACTTATGAATAGGCTTAAATTTATAGGACAATTTATGCTATGAACTTAATACAATATGGGTTTCACAAGAATACATGGTGTACAAAAGATATTTACATTATACCGGGGAAGAAAGGCAAAACTGATCAAGAGGATAGTGGGAAAAGAAAAAGAAATTGAGACAATGACAAATCAAGTAGCTCAGAAGCATCACAAAAGTAGTGAAGGTTAAAATAAGTTATAAATCAAGGCAATAGACTAAAGCAACAAGTTTCGATACAAGAAAGGCGTGGTATGATCTTGAATCAATCTAGTCAAATACAACAATAGAAGGTGATAGACTTTGATTAATGAAATAAGTTGTATAGGGTTGGCCCAATTGGATAAACTAATGAAAAAAAAGGTTGGTTGATAGAATAAGTAAAGACATGAGAGAACAAGTTAGATACATATGAATTTAAGAATTTGTAATCTACATATGCCATTGCAAAAGGATAGGCAACCAATTTTGACAATAGAAATAAGGTTTTACAAAATTCTCACTTTCCAAAAGAATAAGTGAGAGGTTAATTTATCAAACAATTTTGCAGGCCAACAACCAAATAAGAAAAGTTCTTTGTGATGCCTTGCAATTTGTGTCGAGAGATTACGAGTATGGTGGGGGAGAAAGAAATACCACATTTGACATGAAAACACCAAGTCCAAAAAAAATGAGAAAGCTTATCACAGAGCAATATTTAAAATTTAACTCATACTTGTTTGCAGAGACGAGGGTAACCTTAACGCAAGAGAGAACTATAAAACAAATAATGACTTGAGCATCATATATACAAATGAGTTGCGAGAGTATTAGTGTTCACGACAATGAAAACTTTCATCTACTACATATAAGAGAGGAAACTTATGACGTGGATGTACATTGGGCAAGAACTAATTGTTTAGTATGAATCAATAAGTGATATGTGAACAAGTCAAAGAAAAATCGTGAGAAGCCAACAACCCAATGCCTATAGTGATATCAATAATGAGTGCCATGTGAGCCTTTTCAATTTCAGATGGTGAACACCAAGCCAAGGTTTAGTCCAACATGAAAAACTTTAATTCTAAGTTCATAGGCTACGTTAAAACGAGGAAATGATTTGAGAGCAATAAAGACAGAAGATTTGAATCAAATGTTCAAGTATAATCCAAGGTTTCAAAGTGCTAACTGGTTTGATTATTTAGTCTTCAATACATGTTTCTCTCCCATAAAAGGTTAATATGCTCGAAGCTTAGGGGTCTCTCCAGGTTGGTTCGCGAAACTTCAATTCATAATTATGAAGTAATGCTACACGACACGAAAGAAGAACAAGGATCAAGGATTCAAGTCATGAAGACCTTACTTGCTGAAAATTCATGAAGTATGAAGAGAAGAATGACAATAAATGAAAACACTAGATGCACGAGGTATTCTCAAGCTCCATGTAGGAATGAAGAGGAAGGAGCACCTCACTTTACCATATGTCATAGCATAGGCAGAATAGTTAACAATAATGGAGACATGAATAATCATGGTGCCATGGTCAAGTATATGAGCAGGAGGGTAAAGAGAAACAAGGAGAAGAGAGACCTACTTAGCTCGCTTCTTACGAGCCTTAGATGTGTGAACTTTGAAGATCATCTATAATTGAGGTAAAATGTTGTTTTATATAAAGAAACAAACGCTGGGGGTGCAATTACAACTCTCGTGTATGCTCTTAGCTGGAAAGTTGACATATACTACATGTTCTACACATTAGAAAACATACACAGTATCAATCAAACAATGTAATCCTCATAATATATAGACCTCCATAGCTAGAAGGCACCACCTTGTAGATAAACTAGCAACATTTCACTCCAATTCATATGACATCCGAGCATTCTTTTGCAGCCCATATTATGCCTTAAATTTATTTACTCTAGTCGCAAACAAGGCTTCATTCATTATACCTAACCAATAATGGTTGGCTTTGCTTTTGCTCTGGCGAGCCTATATCAATGCCTATCATTCATTAACTAAGCATATGCAAAACTCGTAATAATACAGTTGATTACTTCCCTCAAGTAGTTACTGAACTATACATAAGTAAATTATATCTACAAAATTCATTCAAATGCCTCATCGTACAAGTCTTCAAGTCATTCAGTGGTAAGAAGTGAATACTAGATATCAAATACTTACTTCTACTAAGTCTGCAAGCTATTTCTTGATGGGAAATGAAAAATAGACTCCAAAATGAACATCAAAATGATTACCTTCTTGACCGATAAGGAAGTTTACTAATGCCTAAAAATATATGCAAGAACATTAACAACTCTCATTCCTTATCTTTTACTTCCCCAAATAATTTATATCTTACACTAGAAACAATCAAAGAGACACACATCCAATAATACACTCAAGTTGTCATCATTTTACACTCCGAATTTGTAGTTTTTCCAAAGGTTTAACATTTTCTAAACATATTTTCTCATAAAAACCTTTCTCAATAAAATAAATTCTTAGTTCCTTTTACCATTTCATAACTAATCCACTAGCTGACTCAGTCCTAATGATTCCTATGAAATCGACAAGCACCTTCTTTTTAGAACTTACCTTGAACGTATTTCACGAATATCGATTACCTCAGTTGACAACAATCTGTATACCGAGTTGGGCATATATCTTCTCCCAAATTACGTTTGTTTTTCTTTCAAGAACCTAGTAAACTAGTTTAAATCTGCTTTTGCCCAAGTTTGGTCAAGTTATGATCAATACTCTTCCATCCTTATGAAGTATTCAATACCAAAGCCAAACTAAGAGCATAATAGGGGGACCATGGTAAATTGGTCTAAACTTTAGGACTACCCCTCTATCATGATTATGTTCTCCCCATAACAACAAACAATGCGATAGATTTAGAAATGGGTAGATGAGGTAACGGGTTTGACTATCACTAAAAAGAGAGATGAAAGTAAAGCATGCATTATTAATACATTTTCCTATAACTTAAAACGATAGTATATACCCATCACACTCTCATGTTGATCACGTCACGATCACTTACCACGATGCAAGGTATAGAATTTAACGCTATAAGTCATCAGATTATCTTACACCAAATACAAGGCTATAAGTCACAAAATAATCACTCCCTAAATTGAACCTGGTAAAAGACACGTTTTGTAGATCGGTGCTACTCTCAATCCCACGTAGGTATGAGACCATCAAACCTAAAGCTCTGATACCAACACTGTCACGCCCCAAACTCATGAACTCAAATGGGTTCAAGACGTGACACGCCGTATATCAAAAGGAGTAATCCTTTCGGGATACAAGGCTAGACAAAACTACAAATCAACCCAAAAAAAAAATAGAGCACTAAAAATCCGCCATTTGTTAAAAACTGTTTCACTCCAAGCATTTAAAAGATAACCTAAAAAAAAACGAGTACAATTAAATCGCCAACTGGCAACTCTGACATTGTGCGAAATTAGTAAGATAATGTCTCATCACTAAAAACGCTGATTCAATAATAAATATAAAAGCATCTGCTACCCCCTCTCGCTATTGGCTAGTGTCCATTACTTACTCGTTATTATCTGAAAAAGAAAAGAAAAAAAAAAGAAACACAAAAGGGGTGAGCAATCAAAAACTCAGTAAGTGGGGAGAGTCTTCCCCCAAAGATGACACGAGTGAATGCTGATAAGTGGAGCAATAGAATAGACCAAAAGCAGGAGGATCGTAAGGACACATCAAATGAAGCATATATAACTATCAATCAAAAGGAAGCGATTCATATCACAATAAAATACGAGTAATGTGAACTAATAGAAAATCACGTAGGGTAAGTTGTAACTACAATGTAGCACATTAATCACGATAATAACACGTTGTAGGTATAAGGCCCCTACAGGCGCTCACGACATGGGTATAAGGCCCCCACAGACACACACGTTATAGGATCTCAGTCATTTCATGATAAGGCGAGTGTTTGTCAAACACATCACACCACGTCACGTTATAACACAATTTATATGAGAAGGATTTAAAAACTAACACACGAATGCATAAGATTGTTCATGTAACATCCAGGATTCAAGGTGAAGAATTAAATACAATCTGATTCGTGAAACAATCAAATGTGGTATACATGCTTGCGTTAAAATAATATACAGGTTCCATGAATAAAGTAGACAAGTAAATCCAGATTAAGCACTTGACATTGATTAGCTGTCAAATTATTGATGATTATTTATAAGAAGAAGAAAAGAAGAGAAGTGTTGATCCATTATACAAAGATTATTAATATAGATGTGCATGTAAGGAAGCTTAACGTAGCAAGCACAACTAGATTGATAACGATGGAACGATGACCAAAAGAAAAATGGTGACAATGGCATTGAAGGATAGAAGTGAAAACAAAGTGATTTATATAAGTGTAATACAACAATAGTGATAGGGTTATATAGAGATAATGCACATTAAGCAATAGGAGCAAATTGCAGTTTATGAACTATTGCTGGAAGCATTATATCAATAGATAATTCAGTCACAAAGGCATGACATATGATCAGTTAAAGACATGAATTAATGAGAATTGATGACTCTGGTGCATGAAAGATTAGTATGCCATCCCAAGGATTAGTGATCACAACTGATATTTGAGATGAACCATAATGAAGATCAATAGTCGAAGGGAAAAAAGAAATCAATAACACCGAGATATATCCAATCGCAAATTGTAGGATAAATCAGGCAAAACGTTAAGCAATAGTAGGTGATTTTAAAACCCCAACTGGAACATTGAACAACCCAAGAAAAACTTAACTGAAGGAAAAGGAAGCTAAATTCCAAGTTTGATATCAACAAAACTACCGGCAATGTATAAGACTTTAGTTCATGTACAAGGCATGGAGAGGGAACCCACGATTCGTCAATAGGCAATAAGGTGCACGATTTCTCATGAAAATGGAAAATGGGGAAGAAAGAAGACGAGATAATCGATAAACCCCACTTACCTCAATCACCAAGCTTTTTAATCAATACACTTCAAAAGTCTTCTCAGATTATACTTCGTAATGAAAAATGCTCAAAGAAGCCACTCAAATCACTGGGTCTATAGGCTCTGGTTACCCTCAATATCCTTTTCCTAGAGAAGGTTATGAGAAAATTGAAAGTTTTTTTTTTTTTTTTTTAAGTAAGCGTAAGATTTGCAATCTAAATAACTGATTATCACTTTACTTTAAATAAGAGTCCTACACAAATTGTGTCACTAGTTAATAGCCTTAAATCTGGGAGTTACAAATTCAACTATAGATAATGACTTAGTGGCTGAGTGGGTTAGCCCCACACTTTCAAACGGCTAGGATGTTACATTATCTACCCCTACAAACAAATTTCGTCCTCGAAACTTAACTCACCTTGATTCGCGAATAGGTGAAGGTACTTGTCACAAGTAGGCACATCACAGTACAGTACCTATAGTTTACCCATACTTCATGTCACGTACACAACTTTAATAATAGTAAGGTGTCATGAAGAACAAGATTTCTTCAGTTAAAATGGATTTAATGCTAGTCTATAATAGGAGGATTCACATCATGGGTCCAAGAGTACAAGCATTACACTATTTCAATGAAGAACTAGAGATGGTAGGGAACATTTGAAAAACACATCATATTACAAACACAGTTTAGAGTATATATTTAACAATGAAATACCAGAGGATATATTTTCATGACAAATAAGAAGAACGGGCAACGCAATTGAAGGACGACTCGATATGCTAACCACTAGACGTAGTCTATGAAGTTTTGAAAATTTCAAAAGGATTATCTGCACGAGAAAACCAAAGCAACATGATAATGAAGGAGGCACAATTATTGCTTGAGCAAGAAAAGTAACCAATGGTAAAATCATTACTTGATCAAGAAAAATTAATCAATAGTGAAATTATTGCTTGATCAAGTAAAAGTAAAAGTAATCAATGGATGAGGCACAATTAAATTTTAAGGGCACGTAATGACCATTGGAAGATCAACACTCAAGACACGATGATTGGAGTTCGAAAGTGAATTATTTTAAGATTACAAAACAGGGCAAAAAGGAAAAGAACCATTATACTCACTCGAATTGAGAGATTTGATAAATCTCTATTTACAATTCAGAACGCAAGCTTTAAATAATTTTATAGATGTTAACGAAACAGTTTGATCATTAGAAGAATCTCAACTAGAGGGATGTCACAAGTACTTATGAATAGGCTTAAATTTATAGGACAATTTATGCTATGAACTTAGCTAATACAATATGGGTTTCACAAGAATACATGGTGTACAAAAGATATTTACATTATACCGGGGAAGAAAGGCAAAACTGATCAAGAGAGGACTCGTAAATATATTTTTCTTTCCTCAACTTGAAATATTTCCTGAAAAGACCGATCATTGTAAGAAGATAGGGGGAAAAGAAAAAGAAATTGAGACAGTGACAAATCAAGTAGCTCAGAAGCATCACAAAAGTAGTGAAGGTTAAAACAAGTTATAAATCAAGGCAATAAACTAAAGCAACAAGTTTCGATACAAGAAAGGCGTGGTATGATCTTGAATCAATCTAGTCAAATACAACAATAGAAGGTGATAGACTTTGATTAATGAAATAAGCTGTATAGGGTTGGCCCAATTGGATAAATTAATGAAAAAAAAAGTTGGTTGATAGAATAAGTAAAGACATGAGAGAACAAGTTAGATACATATGAATTTAAGAATTTGTAATCTGCGTATGCCATTGCAAAAGGATAGGCAACCAATTTTGACAATAGAAATAAGGTTTTACAAAATTCTCACTTTCCAAAAGAATAAGTGAGAGGTTAATTTATCAAACAATTTTGCAGGCCAACAACCAAATAAGAAAAGTTCTTTGTGATGCCTTGCAATTTGTGTCGAGAGATTACGAGTATGGTGGGGGAGAAAGAAATACCACATTTGACGTGAAAACACCAAGTCCAAAAAAAATGAGAAAGCTTATCACAGAGCTTTATTTAAAATTTAACTCATACTTGTTTCCAGAGACGAGGGTAACCTTAATGCAAGAGAGAACTATAAAACAAATAATGACTTGAGCATCATATATACAAATGAGTTGCGAGAGTATTAGTGTTCACGACAATGAAAACTTTCATCTACTACATATAAGAGAGGAAACTTATGACGTGGATGTACATTGGGCAAGAACTAATTGTTTAGTAGTTGAGCCTCACATTAATCTTACCATGTGGGCGACCAGATTGGCGTCTGAGTTCCAACATGCGATCAATGCGGTGTCCAAAGCCAACGTAATTGACCACGCTATGTAAAGGGACCCAAGCCGAACCTATAAGCGGCTTGGTTCCCTCCATAGCGTTTGCATGCACTACGTCGATGAACAATGTAGAGTCTTCGACAGGAGAGTTAAAAGGTATGACAATTGTTTGGTCCCAATGTGGATTAATGTCGCCCACCTCATCCACCCTGGTTGACATTTTACACTTTGGGTCGATCCAAACGACGACATATGGCATCACTGGACCATACCGCCAGTTCACATTTTTTAAATTCGTGGCAGAGTTAAGGGTGAGCTCGACTTCATATCTCGATCCCATTTTATTACTGTTTGTGATGTTTGGAACTTTGTGCTAATGGGTATTTATAGGTAGTGGATAAGAATATATTAACCACTGATAAATGGATTAGCATGCTTTTAGCTAATGGTCTTTTGTTAACCAAGAAGCGGCTGAGGTTAATATTTTGGAACGTTTTCTCCCTCTTACTACTTGTAAATTGACAGTTAGGTTATTTTTAATAGAGTCTCTATAATAAATTTCTATCCATCATTTTAGATACTTATATAGAGACCAAATAGTGTTTTAGAGACCCATTTAGAGACCAAGGCAAAAAAACTGTTTTAAAGATCCATTTAGAGACCAAGATAAAAAAAAAAATCCTCAGTGACGGTCTCCATAAAATTGAGTTTTTATATTATGTTAATTTTAATTTTATATAATAATTTGATTATGTGTTATTTTTTTAAAATTAATTATTATTTAGATTATTTCAACTTCTTTAACAAATATTTTAACCAAAAAATAAATAAATTGCGACAAACATAACATTTAAAAAATTAAGATTACGTTTAATTATATAATTGAATGAAAAAAACTAATTAAAAATCTCTAATTAAAAAAAAGCTTAATTACAATTAAAAAATTACCTAAACTAAAAAAACGTAAAATAAAAAAACTAAAAAAGTTTATCAAAGCAAAAAAACTAAATTAAAATAAAAAAATAAAATACAAAATCATAATTTTAAAAAAAAGTCTAATTAAAAAATCCTAAATACACTACCTTAATTAAAAAATCTAATTATTTATTCTAATTTTTTAATTAGTTCTAATTAATTCAAAACTCGTATTATAAGTTCCAAATGTTCAAAATAATACTATCGTTAACTTTCAAATATAATAAATATTAGAGAAGTCAAGTTGAAATTTTGAAAGGTGATTTCACGCATGTAAATGTAATTGTAGTGATTTTTTATTCAAATTTAACAAACAGTCAATGAGAGTAAAAAAAAAAACAAAAAAAGCAGCAAAGCAGCAAAAACAAAAATTAGTTTTTGCAAAGCAGCAAAAACAACAATGGTGACGGTGCAAAGCCCACCCCCACGCACCTACCCCCCCTCCCCTCTTTCCCTTTCGGTTCACCGCACACCCCCCCCCCCCTCCCCCCCTCTGCCTTTCCCTTTCTCTTCTCTGCACCCCCCAACTTTTTTTGTTTTTTGTTTTTTTTTTTTAAATTTGACGATGTCAGAAAAATCTTACATCATCAGATCTGATCTTTTTTTTTTAGAGACTCGTTTTTGTCTTTTTGTATAGTCTCCATTTTCTTCAACAAAATTGTTGAAGAAAATGGAGACTAGGTGCTATTTTAGAGACTCAAAGATTGAGTGATATCATAATTTTGCTAAAAACTAGCAAATAGTATTTTAGAGACCCCCATTGGTGATGAATTTTGATTAATGGAGTCTCTAAAACAATAATCATTACTGTTTAGAGACTCTTTAGAGACTCCATTGAGGTTGTCCTTACCAACAAGAAAAAGTTATGAGGGGATCTAAATTTTTTAAAATAGTGTTAACTGTTGGAAACACGAGCAATTTTAATTGCCAGACTTGAGCTAAACTAATATATAGTGAAAAGTATAATATATAACATAAATTCTTTACTTTAGCCTTACTTGTCATTGCCGCCTGGGTGTGTACAAAGTTTAGCACTTGATATTTGGAAAATTTAAGAATAAACTAAGTAGAATCTAACGTACGTGCAGCAAAAAAATTATCAATACGTTATGTTTTGAACCATTGTCTGAATTGGCAAAAAAATTATCAATACTTTGTACTGGTTTTGTCCAACAATTGCAATCTAATCTCTTTCATGGCAAAAATAAAAATAAAAAAAATCCAGGAAAATTAGCAATACATATAGACCCTTTTCATTGGTCTGAACCATAGATCAAGCCACAAAGAATGGACACTTTGAGGACTTTTTTTCCCAATGTTATATACTTTTTTTTTTGTCATGTCCACTAAGAGAATTGGAGGCCAGGTGGCAAAAGGCTGAAAGCTTATGTGAGGAAGCTTCGTGTCTTAGGTCATTGTTCTTTCTTTTGCAGTCAACAATGCATTTTTACCAAAGGAAAAAAAAATGCATTTTTAAGGTCCCCAACCTAATTGCTTATACCCTATAACATTGAGAGAAAAATTCAATCATAATGAATTATCTTTGTCGTTATCGAGTCTTGAACACTTTTTTATTAGAAACTTTTAAATCTTCCTCCGATGAAATGGCTCAGGTTCTTTTTTTTTTTTTTTTTGGTGTTTATAAGATCAACGTTAATTTCTTAAAAGCCATACTTGTTATTTGATAAGGGTAAGTATTTAGACAAACTTGTTTTTAAAAAATAAAGAAAGCTACTATCAATCACAAAAACGGCTTATAAACACCTAAAAAGAGAAGCAATATTTATTCAAAATGCTTTATAAGTGTCATGTATTATGTTTACAATTTTTGACCTACACGAGACCGGGTATACTTAAAAATAATTGTTTGGTCAATTATAAACTATTAAGTGATACATTACAATAAATCAGCCAAATTTTGAAGGCCCAATGGGCCAAACACCAATAAGACTTGGTTGAGGCCCTTACTAAACAAATCAGTCCAAATCTAAACCCTCCATAACCCCCTCTCTCTCTCCCTCCCTCTCTCTCTCTCTCTCTCTCTCTCTCACACACACACACACACACACACACACACACACACACACATTGAGCTCTCTACAATGCTGTCACGCTTCATCTTCAAACCCTCTCATCTCCGTTACCTAACCCTAATTTCCTCCGAAACCCATTTCATAAACCCTAAACCCCTCTCCAAAAACCCCTCATTTCCAATCCCCAACCTCTATTTCTTCCCCAAAGCCCCTCATTTTTACTCTACAGACAATGGCGATAAAGACTCACCAGATTTCTGGAAATTGTAATCAGAAACTGACCAAACCATCGATTCAGTCTTCACCGAAGAGTCTGGCACGTTTGATCAAAGCGAAGAGAGCGTAAAAGTTGAGGAAGATAACACTTGGTTGGGAGGAGTTGGTGATAGTGATGGTAAAGGTGATGGAGATATTGATATATTTAAAGGGGTTGAGAATGAGGGTGGTGGTGGAGGAGTTGAGGAGTGGGCCACCGCGGAAGGGTACAAGCTGTGGGATTTCACGGTGGGGGATGAGGAGAAGGGGGAGGATGTGTTTGAGATAGGAGCAGAGGATTTGGGATTGAAGGGATTTGATGAGCAGAGAGAGCTGAGTGAAAAGAGGGAGGAAATGAAGCAGCTCGAATCCGAAGAGAAAGCCCTCACTGCTATACTTAAAGGCAAGCCGCTAGCTTCTGTTTAGTGCACAATTAGTAATGTGGAATGATATACAAGCATTGGCTTACTGTTTCAGTGTTGGATATAGATTTTTAACGTGTTTTGCTTCATTTAAGTGCGTATAGTATGGTACGTTTTTGCTAACACTAGTCATATATGTCGACCACCTTCACCTCTTCATTGGGATCGCACCTGGTATTATGTGACAAGTGACACCTATGGCTAATTTAATCTGATTTTTTATATGAAGCTTGATCCTGTTTCCAAGATTAACGATTCTGTTTTGTCAATTTGACTCCTTTCCATTTATCCATTTGCAATGAAAATATAGGCCCAATTACTGCTACGCATGAGTATTTTGATGATGACTTATAGTGATATTTGAAAAAAGTAGAACTTTAGTTGTCGAATTAGTGGTTGATGAATCCCACTGATCCGTTTTATCTGCCTGCCTGTTAGTTTTTAGTCTGATGAAGCCAATGAGTTTAAACATTGAAAATAGTTATACTGAAGATGCAACAGGCTAGAGGGAGTATGTGACTCGTTTTGCCCCAGTTTTCCGATTGCACCTCGGATGGAGTTAAATTTGCTTTGGATTCTCTGTTAGAAGATCAAACTACACTTTTGTGAGTTGTTGAATTGAAGATCTGGGTCAAATCACTTTTGGATTTTGGGAGTTTATCTAGATTGCTTTCTGTTAGCATTATGACTGGATAATACGTTCTAAATCTCAATTTTGTCTTTATTAGATACCAGAAAACTAATTAATGCATCATCTTATTGGTTTTATCGTTTCATATTATCAAATACCTTAGCTCTTATTTTGGTAAGCATCAAGTTCCATTTTATGCATGCAGAGCTTCATACGTTCTTGTTTACAGTCTTGATGATATCTTTTCTCACCCAAAAAGGAAAAGATAGTAATATAAATAAATAATTTGTTGCTTTCACTTGAGGCTTTCTTATAGTTTTCATCTGTAATCATATCTATCACGTGAAGGTTGAGTTGTTTCCTCGATACTTTGCTTGTAGGTCCAAATCGTGCTTTTGGTGATCTAATAGCAGCATCAGGAATCACTGACGAAATGTTGGATAGTTTGATTGCTCTAAAAGACCTAGGTGGCATCCAAGGATTGCCTCCTCTTAGAGAAATAGAAGATATGCGTTATGAAAAGAATACAAGAAAATCCACAAGGGCTGAAATAGAGCGACAGAAACAGGAAGAATTTGCCAGGGCAAGAGTGAGAGAAGTAGATACTAAGGGAAGGGCTTATGGTACAGGAAAGAGGAAATGTAGTATAGCACGGGTGTGGATTCAACCTGGTGATGGTAAATTTATAGTTAATGATAAAGAGTTCGACGTGTATTTCCAAATGCTTGATCACCGTGCCGCTCTACTTCAGCCTTTCTCTGAAACTAAGACTTTGGGTATGTGGAATATCAATTGTACTGTGAAAGGAGGAGGCATTTCAGGTAACTAACTACTTAAATTATCTTCTACTGGAATAATATTTACAATTTAAATCTTAATTCTGCTGGAAAATTTACATCAAGAGGTTAAATTAGAATTGTAACTGTTATGATTGTCAGTCTTAGTGGATTCAAATTCATTTTGTCAAAATAATAATGTCAATAGCAAGTTAAACACTTGAAATATTCAACTGTCCCTGGATATAGATGTAGATTTAGATCTTATATGAGCAAAAAAAACTAAACCATCGAATGTGCAACTCTGTGAACAATTGAGATGGAACTTTCCTTTGTTGTCTATTCCATTAGAACTTGTGGATGATTAACACGTAACTGCTCATAAGCAATTTATTAATAATTAGTGGGACAAACGGATTTTTAGAAGGCTGCTAAAGCCTACAACAGAGTCACATTATATCTGCTTATGCAGTTCCAATTGCAAAACTTCAGTTCTAGTACTTCCGCCAAAATGTCTAGGCTTAACTAACTAACTTATTGGTGACATATAATTGATTCCATTGTATACGTTTGATATAAAAGCAGTCTTGTAATTTGCTGGTCTTACTGCCTGCTCCTGCACCAGCCTGAATCTATCTGGCCACTATACTATAATATGTGATCTATTGTAATACTTTAATGAAGTCGGACAGTTTTGCTGCTCTGTGGTGTATCCACTTTTTAAATTCATGTTTGAATAGATCTTTCGAACCAATGAATTCAGAGCTGAAGTCTTGTAGTTGAGCCACATGAATTGAGTCCAGCAAGACTCTTTTACTGCATGTGGCTGAGTTCTTATATTATTATATGTGAATTACTTGATATGCATTATAGTGACTATTAGTTTATCAAATCCTAAATGTCCATTCAGGCTCGCTGTCAATAGGCTAGTGTATTTTATTGCTTCAATTGTAGCATACATAAGTTTGGAGCTTAAACTGTTTGAATCAGGTCAAGTTGGTGCAGTCCAATTGGGCATCAGCAGGGCATTGCAAAACTGGGATCCAAACCTACGGCCCCCTCTTCGAGAAGGTATAACTTTATTTGCTCAAGTCACATTGCTGGATGCTTAAGAAAAACGTGAATCTTGTATATCATAGATATAGAAGAACATATTTGACTGTTTTGTTTCCCCCTTGATATGTGCTAAAGCTTTGTAGAAATGTGCATTTTCATTTGCTGTCCTTCAGTTTTTGTGGGACAGTAGTCCCCTCGTCATCAAGGTCTCATATCTCATATGGCACCTGAGCATATCCCTGTGCAGAAGTTTTCTGCTGGTCCTCACCTAGTACGTGCATGCATTCATCTCACACATCATTGTTTTTGCAGCTGGTTTCTTGACAAGGGACTCTAGAGTTGTGGAAAGGAAAAAGCCCGGTAAAGCGAAAGCCAGAAAAAGCTTCCAGTGGGTCAAGCGTTGATCAATCTTGCTGCACTTCCATTTGGATGGATTCGGTTAATAGTAAGGACTATTCTGATGTTGCTACCAGCAATAAGTTTTGTTTTCTTCAGTTAGTGTAGTATCTCCTGTATGGTAGCTTGTAATTCTGTAGTACGGGCATGAAGATCTTGTTGAGGATAAACTGTGAAACCCCTACCCCGATGCGAAAAGGGGTAAAAAAGGAAATTTGAAATTACATAGTTTGTTATTGTTGGCCAACCCTTGTGGGGATTTTCTTTTCTTTTTCTCTTTTGGATCGAGGTACATCTCTGTTTCTTTGAAGCATTTTTTATATTAAAAATGTATTATGCTTGACTGTAGATTTATCAACATCTCCCTTTGTTATAAAAATATTCCAATTATGAAAGTTGCTGATGCTACAATAACTAAAGATTTAAGAGAAATTACAAACAAAAGTTGAAATCTATGATGAGAATGTCCATTAAATATCCAATTTAATTGAGAAGAATATTTATTAACCAATTAATATGTAATCAAACAACCAAATCTAAAAGAAAATGCATACATAGGCTTGTCTTAGATTATGTAAGAATGTTCTTAGGGGGTTACGTTTGGTTCACTAAAGTTTTACCATTTCTCTTTCTTTTCTACCAACCTCTGCGGTCCTTTCAAGAAAAAGAAATGTTGAAAATTTGAAGAGCGTGCCAGTAAATAATTTATAGAAACATTTTATATTCAAATATAACAATGTGATAAATGTTAAAAAGATGAATTACTTTATTACTTTTCTTGAGAAAAAAGAAAATGAAATACAAGATAAGAAGGCACAAATGAAAAGGATACTATGATGAAGGGTAATAGTGGTGAGAATTTTTACAACATTGCAAAAATCTAAATTTAAGGCTCTCTTGACAAAAAATTAAAAATTAAAAAAAATTAAGGCTCTCTGTTTTTAAATGAGAACTGATCTATAGCTAATTTCTCTATTATGCCCTCCCCATTTTCGCATAAGCTGTGTGTCGTTTGCTCAACTTGCAAATCTATTTTCACAATAAAAAATCAACATAATTTCTATGATTAGTAATACATAATGCCAATAACGATGAAATAATAGTTCAACTCTTTGCATGGGATTAATGTGAAGGAAAAGTCTATCATCCGGTTGTCCAATGCAATGACTAAGAAACAATGGGTGGGATTCACATGTTTGTGGGACCTGCCCCTCCTCTTAGCATGCAACCAGATGCTAGCATTTTTCTAATGTGAAAGCCCTGGAAGCATCTCACAATTTACAACAGCCTACCATTTGCTACTCAGAATGAAAAATATATGCATGGAGGACACTGCAAATTCAACTAAAATACACATAATTTGCTGAATTAACATAAGCCTGCCAGTATTGACATAACCTACTTGTTCCAGTTGGTTTTGCAAAGTACCACTAATAATAGCAAATGTCTGCAAAGCTAATCCAGTTATCATTCCGCCCCAGAGTCCCTGCCATTTCAAAATTTAGAGCCAATGAAAAAAATGTTAGATTTTACAGGATCTAATATCAGAAAATAGAACACTATTATGAACACGTTGAATTTAAGATTAGAAAACTTACTTGAACTCCAAGCCATAATTCTTAAATTGCTACAATGAAGAAACCTTTTGATAATCCTGCGAGAAAATATTTAGCGGCATGTTATGGTAGGTATGCTTAAGCTTGGGGCTCCTTCTCCCTCTCTAACTTCTGTATGGTGGCTATCAATGGACAACCTAACCCTAATAGCCTTTTATAGACTATAATGGGAAAGAGGGCCTAACCTAAAATCTTTATCGGACCCCCCCATCAAGCTGTATAAATTAAATAGACTCTACACCTTATATATCACACCACTAAAAATAATATCCATTAGACGGACCTAGGCCCAAGTGGAGTGGCTCACTATAAAATTATGTTTTGGGCTTTACCGGTCAACCTCAACCCGTTTTTCGAAAACAACAAAATATTCAATCAGTGGAAGCCCACAGATAAAAATTCCAACAGTCTCCCACTTCGGTAACACTGATTGGTTTTACACTTTGAAAATATTTTATTTTATAAAAACGACTCTCGGGCTGAAAACAACTTTAGTGGGCACAAATATAAACGTCTCAATCTAGAATCCAATCCAACAAGTCATCAATATCGAACCATAACAGTCGTCACACCATCTTTCGGCATAGGACTCCTATGATCACAAATACTAACGCCCTGTCGACATGGATTCCATGGTGTGGTAAAGTGTAGTGTGATTTTTGACAAATGTGATCCAACTATAATGATGAGCATGCCAAACCATAATCGGCTACTTTATGGTCTTGTAAGACCCTTTATGGGATTAGATCCCCTTTTGCCTTATAAGAAGCCTTTAATCTTTATTGGGGTATACAAACCCCCTTTAATGCTTCTAAACTGAAGCCACTTCAATAATGAAGCCTTTAACTGTATATCTCGAGATATGAAGTTTTAGACATGTGTGAGCTCACAACAACTTTATCTGTGTACACATAAAACAGTGATCACTAACTAAATATAATGGGAACAAAACTTTAAGATAATGTAATTAATTATTCAAAATAAACTGTACCCTTACATTTTACGCTTCTAACCTGAAGCCTTTGAATTGAAGCATTAACAGAGCCTTAATATGAGTTCCTAAAATGCATGCATTACAATATTCAATGCACTATAATTTGAGCGTATAACCTGCTTGCACTTGCCTATGCATACCAAGCACACAACTATACCTTAAACACTTGTTGGCAATTAAGTTCCATAGCTTATGCCTTTATAACCCACCAACATATCCAAGTTGTGTAAATAATTAAGCAGGTAATGATAATATGATTGAATCACAATCATCACTATTAGCTCAGATAAATAACTGTAAATATTTTAATAACTATATATGAGAGTAATAATCACGTATCAACACTTTAATAAAAGCAAACCATGCTCCCACTAACCAAATATTTCAAAATCAATGAACACACATGCCCTTAATGACAACTACTTTGGTTAGTGACATTACAATTCCAAAAATATATTATGATTGTAATCTTTAAACTTTAGAAGTGTTGAACTTTTAGCTCTCATGAAAGAGAAACTCTATAAACTTCATCTCTAAATAAAGAGATACTTCAAGAATATGAGCATGTCAATATTTAACAAATTGCATCAAAAAATTGCCTTTAAAACATATAAGTGACTTTATCAACCTCCAACCTTGACTTTTTTGTAGAACGCAATGACCTCTATATATATCACTAGTTTATCTCTAATTCTTAAATGAGTTATATACGTCATGCTCATATTAAAACTGTAGTATACATGAACTACCTTTTAGGCATGATACTTTAGAGCTTCCTTAACAATAAACATGTGCATCTATACATTGGAGCATGGCCTTATGAATATGTTACTCCCACTGACCTTAAAGTTCACTTGTCATTTTAAAACTTTATATTCTTTATGACTTTAAACTTGTATGTTGCAAGTGAAACCTTCTAACATGAAACGTGTTCTTTTATGATGAAAACATCAATGAAACTTTTATGTAATGTTTACACTTGCAAAACTATATGCTACTAGGAAGCTTTATTAGCATATAATACCATTATCATGGAAAACCAAAATAACATAATGCAGGCCAAACACTATCGATCCACTAAATCTTAAAGATTGTAGCAGGTGTACTCTTGAATAGACAATTTAAGGACTATAATGCCAAGCCTTATTTTCTTTCACAAACAATAGAAGCCTACACTTGAAATATGTATAAGACAAGTACTTGACTTTAGAAAACTTGATAGCCTTAAGCTAGGATGCATTGATATATATGCTTTCAAAATAATTTCCACATTCTGAATCCTTCATTTTAAGATATTGCATAAAAGCAATATACTTAATACTTTGATTCCATATAACTGTCATTATATTAAAAAAATAATTAATCAAGAAGTAAAGTTCCATGAAAAATCTATTCACCTTAGAACAATTACACATACATGTGGAAAATAGAAGTATAGAAGGAGGCAATCATGATTTTGTGCAATAAACCTTCCATGACCACTTGAAGTGCAAGTAAAATATGCTATAATAGTAACTTTTAATATAAACAATAACTTTACGATTAAGCACAAAATGATGCACGTAATATGAACTTGCAACTTGAACATTCTAGTCAAAAACTTATCCCATTTGGAGACTCTAACATGTCGTACAAACACCTTCAAGCCAAGTTACATAATATCCTAGAGTCTCCATAAGTGAATAGTCATAGCTGCCTAATATCTTCAGGCAAAAAAGCTTATATAAGATTAAATTTATTTTACCCCTTTACTATTCACTCATACTCCTCAAAAGTTAATACTCGCAATTACCACATTCGGGTATGCAATTATGAACTATAACTCCAAGAAATACATCATCTTAGAATCCTTATTTGATATCTCACAAATTACATTGGATGACCTGCTTCGGCTAAATCACCCAACTTAACTTAGAAAAACGTCCAACTAGGACAAACAAGATGTCCTAGAATCCTTATTGGAAATCTTCTAAACCTTAATAAATAATCTGATGCAGTAATGCCATTTTAGAGTCTTATGAAGATACTAGCTAGGACAAAAAGATAATCTTTACATTATTGGACAAGTTTCATCATATATATAAGTATTGTTCATGTATAGCCTCCAACTAGCTTGAATAGAGTCATGCATACATTAGCTTTAATTTGCTCAAAAATGTTATTTTAAATATGCCAATCTTATAATTGACATCATATACATTTGACGAACTCATATCAGAGACAAATAGATAATGAGCTATTCCCAAAATAGCTTTAAAAATTATGATTGACGTGAACAAGAACAAACTTTAAATGGGATAAAAATGCATAAAGCCAATCATATACAATCAATATAAGAGAACAATACTTGTTCAATTAAGCTTTACTTAATTACAGTAAAAGTCAAACCTTGAGCAATGTCTCCAAGCAAGTATAATATCATGGTGACATTGATATCCCATACTTGCGATAAACCAATTATAATACATTCGTCAAACAATTTGATAACTGAAAATTTATCCAGTAATTTTAAGCATAATAAGTGTATATGTGCTGAAAAGTAACAATTAAACATAGGAAAAACAGATTTGCTATAACAGCTCATCATTATTCCACCAAAGAGTCAAGGGCCCATATAAGCTAATTTCTTTCCTTCTTTCTTAAAAATAGTTAACATACTTGATTTAAGGAATTCGACTACTATAGGCCACACATCCATGCCTTAAATAGACTAAATAAATTTTATATCCACATAAGACAAAAATACTTTATGATTCTACCACATAGATTTTGATGCATATTTGAGGAAAAATCAATGACACTTTTAGCTTGAATAAAACAATACTTAACACTGAATAGCTTTATAATGTTCAAGACTTTACGACTTGGAGGATGTCTAAGTTAGCTTTACTTAATAGAGACCTTACAATAAAAAAGGAAATTGGCACCACCCATGTGATATAATCATAGATAATAAATATTGTCAATCAAAATTGGTTAAACAAAAAAACCATTCATAAGAATGTTGTTAACTGCAATAGAAATGTGAAAACGTATCTAAAAAGTGATAATCTGCAATAGCAACATCCTCATGAGAGCCCAAGTATATCACTGCATATTCCCCTTCGGGTAGAACACGCAAGATACAACATGAATTCCCACTCAAGTGAAATAGTGAGATAACTCCAAAGAGATCTATCCCCTTTGGGCAGACAAATCCTTTTAAAGTCAAAAGAATAACCCTCACAGTCACTCCCACTTCTCCAAACTAATACACACAACTACCCCATTCGGACAGGCAACTGCATATACTAATTTAGAGAAGCAACCATCCCAGGATCCTTATCAAATAATTTGTTAATTAATATAGAGGTCCGCTTCAGCGCAACCGTCTACATCAATCACAAGATTATTTAACTGGGACAAAATTAATTTTATGATGATGACTAGATTATATTTCACCTTATTAGTGCCTTGATTAGATCTTTAACGTCATGTATAGGCAGCTAAAAACATATGGATACCATGCTCATGAACATATTCTGAAATCAAACTTGAGTTTGACACTTCTGAATGTGATAACTATTTTATAAAATAAAAATAAAATATTCATTTATCAGAATATGTATACATAGATAAGGAACTTAAAATAAATTTAACTTCTGGATCATCTTTGATTTAACTTATTATTTTATTGACTATTCGTGAGAGACGTCACCTTCTGGAGCAACCTTGTGTTAGCCATCAATAATATTTGACAAAAGCAATTACAACCCTTGGAGCTCGAAAAATTTTAATTGATCTCATAGAATATAAACAATGGCTAACAGTACATCAGTGCAAACCAACCAAAAATAAGTGAGTAACTTGTGAATTGCTACTTACACCGATCGTCCAGTATCAAGGCATGGCTATGCATTGCTCTAGCAATATCAATTACTCTACTTCTAGGCTTAACTGGATAATGGAAGTCTTTATAAGAGAAATTCAAAAATAAAATAAAATACTCTGATTTCTTATGTCTCTCTCTAAAAATTAACTTAAGCATCCGAGTTTTCATTTATCGAACAAGAAACGTACTGTACTAAAATTTTTATACCTTGTATATTTGTGTTCTAAAAGTCCTTGGTAAGATAATGGAGTGAAGTTTCGATTAATAGGAAAAAATTGTAGAGAATTTCATACCAGAACAACCGAGGAATCTACGTAGTTATTGCTTAAATCTACAACACCAGTCTCTGGGCATAACACATACATTTGACCAAGAAAACAAACTCTGAGTTCCTACCGGATCTAATATATGCATATTGTATGCACACACTTGGTACGGTTGAATTCGAAGGATAGAGAAAAAGGAAAGTTATTTACCATCACTCCCAGGTTAGCCGAATAGCCAAGAACAAATCCAAGAGGGAGACCAAAAATGTAATAGCTACCCAAATTAATATAAAAGCCACTAGAGCTTGAAAGACCGTGACATAAACAGAATACTTGGTGGCTCTTGGATGCCTTAAGCCAAGCTCATTTGAAACTCGGAACACTGAAAAATTAGATGGATCAAGCATCAAGATTACACATAAGAAGTATTCCAAAAGGGTAAAATGCACCGAACTCCTTATACTTTTACGAAATCATAAAACAAAAGACCTCGCAAGATTACACACGACCCTGCCTCATCACCCAAAACCATTTAACCTCCATTATGTTTCCATGGCCACTTATAGAGAGTTAACCAATAATCACACGACGACCAGCTGAATTTATAGGGGAATAAGAGACGCCTAAGAATTCATGAACCAGATAATATTTACTTGGACGAAAATTTGGTTTGAAGAATAAGTAAAAAAGATATGAAATTTGCATGGAGCTGACACGAATTTACAGTTTAATTGAGAAAAAGAACACGAAAATGCTAGGAGCCTCAAGACTTTTTACCTAGTAGCGGCATTGATGCCAATGAATACCATGGCTTCCCAGCCATTGATGTGATTAAAAAACCTAATAATTATCATAGCACTATATTTTAAACAAAGGATCTAATAATTCATTTCATGTATGATCCAAGGACAACGTTCAAGTCTCTGCTAGAATATTGTCATAAACTCATAATATTATCATACCACTATATTTTAATCAGAAAATTCTTAAAAACGGTTGGGATTTTTTGAACGTCCCAACCATTTTTGGGCACATTGCTGTGAGAAAAAAGGTGAGATCGAGGTGAGATGAGAGCCGAGGTGAGAAAAAGATAGAAGTGGGATGTGAGTTGAGGTGAGAGAGTAAAGATGGTGGGCTTCACCGTTTTGAATAATAACTCATTTTAATCATACAAATATTTTGCGGTCGTTCTTTTCTATCAATTGTATTATTATTCACTTCATCCATGGTCAAGTACTACAATTAATATTTCATGATTTCTTAAGATCACAAACTAACGCAAAGATAACTAAAATGAATTTTACAATGTTTCTTCATAGAATAGAAGTTGTGGGAAGATTGTGGAGAAATTTCAGTTTATGAGTCACCGATTATAATTGAAGATGCTTTAGTTTATAACTTTATTAAGAAAAAACAAATGAAATAATAGAAAGGAGGAGACAGTTGATTTGATGTATCATTCTTCAAAGTCAAATTGATTCTCCTTGCAAAATCTTAAATTTCTCATTTTACCCGTTCAAAATATTTATTGCCTCAGTGTAATCTCTAAAAAATTTAAAAGTGCGCGATTCATGTGTAAATATCTTGCATCGATAAGTTTTTATCAGTTGAGAAATTTTCATTCAAACATCATTGGACAACAATTTTCGAATTAGCTCAAAATTGCCAGTTGAAAGAAAGACTCATGGAGAGTACAATGAACTTAATAGAGGAGACGATTTCCTGACATCTCAAGAATCGAAATTTAAGGCTCTCTGTTGCCAAATGAGAGCTGATCTCTAGCTAATTTATTTGTTTCCACGTCCTGCCCTCCCCACTTCCGCATGCGTTCTGCCGTCTGCTCAACCTGCAAATTCAAATCACAATCAAGAAACACTCAGCAGCTTCTTTATGACTCGTAAGACATAATATCAATCATGATGAAACCAAGCCGTATCAAAGATCATACAACTTCATCCGATGAACATACAAAGAAGAAACATTCATCAAGATGAATTGAACAACCGCCATATGTTATTCCTTGAAAATTAAGTTTATCTCGTGATTGTTATCGCTCTACCATTTTCTACTCAATGAAAGAGAAGGGAAATTTCGGGAGATCGCAAAGAGAAAAGTACACATGTATCCAACATAAGACTCAACAGGGAGGACAGGACATTGCAAATTCAACAATAATACACATAGTTTGGTGAATAATGCAATGCCTATCAGAATTGAGATTTCACTAACCTCCTTGTTCCAGTTGGTTTTGTAAAGTACAACTAATAGTAGAAACGTCTGCAAAGCTAACCCAGCTATCATTCCGCCCCAAAGTCCCTGCCATCGCAAAAAATTTAGCACGAACGCTAGTGATCGGAAGGATATAGAAAATGGAAAACTCTTCTAATCAGCTAAAACTGAGAAATAGCAGAGCATAAGAGCACCATGAGAAACAAGCCACTTAATTAACTGAACCGGTCTATTTTTTGCATACATTTGATTGGAAAAAGCTTCTCTAAGTACCAAATCATATAGATTATGCATTCACACACTTGTATGGTTTGGATGGGGAAAAAATAAAAAGAAAGTCATCTACCATCACTCCCAGGTTTTCCGTATAGCCCAGAACAAATCCAAGAGGGAGACCGAAAATGTAATAGCAACCCAAATTAATGTAAGCTACTAGAGCTTGCCATCCACCTCCGACAGCAACACCTGCAACAGTTGGTACGGTGTAAAAACTCAAGGAAGTAGGTGAAGTAACTAGCGAAAAATGTTGTTCTCTGCTTCAATATCAACGTTTGTATGTACCTGATATTACTGGCTGAACACTGTTAAGTACCATTGTTATACCAAGAAGGCCTGCAAGGCGAGCAACACCTTGTTGCATTTCCTTGCTATCTGTGAAAATAATGGCAAAATGGTCTCTAGTTGCCAGGACAACTATCATGCAAATAATCCCGATCAGGAGCGACTGAAAGACTGTGACATAAACAGAATACTTGGCGGCTCTTGGATGTCCTAAGCCAAGCTCATTTGAAACTCGAACGCTGAATAATTAATTATATGAAATAATGCTTTAGATGCATAATTCATGGAATGAAGATTCAATGGTTGGTGAAACTACCTTGTACTTTTATATGATATACATTATGACAATAAAACCATCACAGCAGCTTTACAGAGAGACAACTACAAGTGACTCTTAGGAACCATCTCTGAGATCATCCTCCACTAATCTTTCCTGGGTCTTACTATTTTTCACAAAAAAACGCAAAGCTTAATACTTTAAAAACATTAATGTATCGTTTATCATTTCCAGCCTAATCTACTGGGATAAGCACTCAAAAGTATTTGTGCTTTCCCGCTACTCATCTCTTTCAAATGCTACATCTCTTCAGTTCTTCAGTGCAATCCCTTGACTTATTTACTGATTTCTGATGCGACGCATCACTTGAACATCGCCATAAGGGGGAACATTCTGAAATTAAAAGAAATTTATTAATAATTAAACTAAATAAAACTATGTAATAAATATTTAGAATGAATTAATAATAGTTGAAAGTTAAAAATTTAGATTAAAAAGATGTAATAACAGGCGTACAATTTGCTGAGTAGTATGAGCGCTTGCAATATAGGATTGCATCTTGGATTAATTCATTCTGATGCAACAGCGACGAATCATCTCTGCGGTTAGTAGGCAACGGCGTCATTTTGATGGCGGACGACGCTGATCGGCTTTTCCAAATATGCTTGAACACGAGTTTCAAACTGGCAGCTCGGTTCACCAGCTTTTCCTCCGACACTTTCCTCGGCGATACGGTCGGAAACTGGTCTGAAATCCTAGTTTTCTCGCCGTACCTTTTCGAAGCTCGCTCATATAAAGGCTTAATCAGTTTCAAATACTTAGGTACCTCATCTTTCACGAATCGCTTCGATGAAGCTTTCTGAATCGAGAATTCATCTAAGCTTTCTCTCTGCAATTTGCTTCTCAAACTGTTGTCAGCTTGCACCTCTACAGCTTTACATTTAATAGCAAACCGCTTGCTCCGTCCATTCTCAGAACTTTTGCCATTCTGAAACTCCTTTTGCTCAGGAGACGCCGTTAAATCGCCATTAGTCTCCGTTTTCACCACCTTTGACTTCTTCAAACCAAGCATGAAAACTCGAAACTTCGGCGCCCATTTCAGCAATGCAATCGGCGATTGAGGCTTCGACACATTCGTATCAACCGCAAAAACCTTTTTATTGCAAGAGACATCTTTATCTTCACTGCATTCAAGCGCTGCAATGTCCAGCTCGAATAACGAATCATCGTCTTCTGTTTCTTCGCCAGTTTTCAGCGGCTGATTGCATAAGTCATCACTCTTCTTACAATCGTCGGAGCAAGAGACATCTTGAGGCGAGTCAACGAAGTTGAAGCCTGCTTTGATTTTCTTCTCTGAGCTATCTTCACTGCATTCAAGCGCTGCAATGTCCAGGTCGAAGAACGAATCATCGTCTTCTGTTTCTTCGCCAGTTTTCAGCGGCTGATTGCGTAAGTCATCACTCTTCTTACAATCGTCGGAGCAAGAGACATGCGAGTCAATGAAGTTGAAGCCTGCTTTGACTTTCTTCTCTGACCTATCTTCACTGCATTCAAGCGCTGCAATGTCCAGGTCGAAGAACAAATCATCGTCTTCTGTTTCTTCGCCAGTTTTCAGCGGCTGATTGCGTACGTCATCACTCTTCTTACAATCGTCGTCACTTCCGGCGTTGCGCCAGCACCTTCCGGCGTTGCGCAAGAACCTTCCGGCGTTGCGCAAGAACCTTCCGGCGTTGCGCAAGAACCTTCCGGCGTTGCGCCAGAACTTCAGTAAGTTTAGCGCTTCCATATATGTTCAACGGAAAAACCAGAACAGTAGCGGTGTATAGTTGGAGAGTAGTAATAGTGTTTGAGACTTTTGTGAAGGATGGTGAGAAAAAAAGAGAGAAACGTGAGGGGTATAAAAACAAGGAGACACAATTGAGATCCCCATTTTATGCACAAGATTAAGCATTGAATCTGCTATCATAATCTACCAGATTGCACAAAAGTTTCTGTTCACACTATGGTGCGAGATTTGCTGCTCCATTTTTGTTGAGAGAGATTGAAGCTCCTGATTTTATTCATTGAGGGAATTCTACAACATAGCTGTAAAGGCAAGTATTGGTGCGAGATTTGCTGCTCCATTTTTGTTGAGAGAGATTGAAGCTTCTGATTTTATTCATTGAGGGAATTCTACAACATAGCTGTAAAATGTACAAATGTGGTCCTGATCTATTCGACTTTAAAATTTATTAGTTAAGTTCAGTTATGAGTATCTATGAGCATTTCATATGGACAATGTTTTGCATCGATCAATTGTGCTTTGTAGGATGTCAAACTAGAACTTGTTGCACTAGGAGTAGGCAAAAATAGATATTTTGCGAATGATCAGTTTTATAATTAAACACAAAATTCGCATTGTAAATAAATATAGGAAATCTTGTATATATCTTAGTATTTGTAAAGCATGGAACCTTGATGACACCCAAATGACTTCTTAGTGTAATTGGGTGATTGTCTTTCTTGTATGAGTTTGTTGGGTTTAATAGATCTACTTGCTAATTTAGCCAAAAAAAAAAAGAGCAAGTTCATGCCACATAAATCATTTTCCATAATGCAGTAAATAATATATTCTATGAAATTAAACATTAACTATGTATATCATCATTGGTTTTGAAAAAAAAAATCTTTATAATATTGTAATTGCTTTTTAGAATTTTTCATATAATTATAAAAGTATTATAGTTTTTTTTAATCAGCCAACAATATCAAGTAAGTCATTTTTTGTTAATCACCGGAAAATCATACATTCAAGAGCCTCACATTTGACTCTTGTAATTGATTTTTCAATCGAAAAAAAAGCAACAAGATATAACTTGTATTTGCAAAATCAAAGATCGAAATACTAGAAATATTTGAAACTTTAGGAATCTTGGTAGGTTGGTTAGGTTGATGAATCAAGAAGGGAGAAAAGAAAGTATCAAATTAGGTTTTGTGACACAAAAAATGGAGAATTAATGGAAGGCACATTTAGATTTCTAGTTTCTCTTGCATGCTGATCGTAGTTTGCTTTTTAATTTTTTGCTAAATAAAATTTATCTTACTCATCAGTACACATATATAAGCACTTATAGTACAAAGAAAATGTCTATAATAGACCTATATATATTATAAATAAATTACAGTAGTTGAATAGCTTCATTGGAGCTTCGGGCTAATATGAAGTATTGGCAATTAAATTGGGTTTGAGTGTGTTAGAGAGAAAAATGGGGAGAGAAATGGTAGAGAGAGAAGGGGTTTTAGGTATGTTAGATCAAAATCTGGAAAAAGAAAAATAAAAAAAGGCAAGAAATTATAAAAAAAGGAGAAACAAAAAGAAGGCAAGAAAATATATTTTTAAATTGAAGTAAGATTTTATGCACAAGATTAAGCATTGAATCTGCTATCATAATCTACCAGATTGCACAAAAGTTGCTGTTCACACTATGGTGCGAGATTTGCTGCTCCATTTTTGTTGAGAGAGATTAAAGCTCCTGATTTCTCTACAACATAGCTGTAAAAGGCAAGTTTAGATTGCTAGTTTCTGTTGCATGCTGATCGTAGTTTGCTTTTAATTTTTTGCCAAATAAAACTTCAACTCTTACTCATCAGTGCACATATATAAGCACTTATAGTATAAAGAAAATGTCTATAATAGACCTATATATATAGTATAAATAAATTACAGTAGTTGAATAGCTTCATTGGTGCTTCGGGCTAATATGAAGTATTAATTGGCAATTAAATTGGGTTTGAGTGAGTTAGAGAGAAAAAGGGGGAGATAAATGGTAGAGAGAGAAGGGTTTTACGTATGTTAGATCAAAATCTGAAAAAATAAAAATAAAAAAGGCAAGAAAATATATATTTAAATTGAAGTCAGATTTTTAAAATGACTAGAAGAGAATTCAAATCCCTGCAAGATAGGAGTATATTTTTCACCGTCATTGTGGCCCATAATAATAGAGTAAGAGATATCTATATTATATAAAATAGGACATATTAGGAGCAGATTGGGTTATTAAGAGTTGAATAAAAAGATTCATATGAGATTTTGTATTCATAGAGCTAACAAGAAAAAACTCTTTATAAGATTGCGTTATTAGATAACAATGGTCTACCGCACTTGCTAACATATGACTTGATTCACTATATTTGATGTGAAATTTCAACCAAATATATGAGATGCTTTCATAATTTTAACTTTTTTTTTTGTCAAACATAATTTAACTTAATGTTGTTATATCCGTGTGTAATACTAGATCGATGATTTCTTTTCAATAAAAGTTATAAATATAATTTTTAACTCAATGAATATATTCTTTTTAAGGGTGCATTAACTTTTTTTAACTAGAAATATGTAGAAATTTATTATTTTTCTAAATTTATTATTTTTTGAAAAAATACATCAAACTAGTAGGGGTTGTAACCCAATTTGGCAATGAACTCAATCCACCTTTGGTGTAAGAATGAAACTTTTTTAAAATAATTTTTTTTTGAATTTTAGGTAAGGTCAAAAACCGTACAACGTAATCAGTGAAATTTAGGCTCCGTTTGTCTGCCATAAAATATTTTACACATTTTTTGGTATTTGGTAAGATGTAAAATTTGATCAAACGTAAAATATTTTTCAGTCAATAATTATGGCTATTTTTGTTTAATTTTACGGTATTCGGTAATACCGAAAAATTGGTCAACTGTAAAATGTTTTACAGTCAACAATTACGGCTAATACAAAATTTTGTAAAATATTTTCATATCCTTTAGGAGAAAAAAATATTTTACGGAACTCACTGTACATCCAAATAGCAGAAAATACTTTTCAGTAATCTATTTTTCATAAAAAAAATTTCTTCCAACAAGTTATTTTACGGTAAACAAACGGAGCCCAAAAAAATATTTTATTTTTCAAGAAAGCATTTTCCACTGAAAATATTTTATACAAGCAAGTTATTTTATAGCAAACAAATAGAGCCTTAAACCTATAATATCTCGTATACAATGAATAATATTACCATTGGACAAAAGTACAAATAACTTTTTTCTTATTTCATATAAGGCTGTTAGAGAATGGTCACCTGGATAGGAGGGTCATGTGAGAGACATTAATAAAATAGGGGAAAATCCAACGCGACTACCTATGCACTGTGTAGATACAAACTATTGAGTAGAGCTGGCAAATGGGCCAGCCTAGCACGGCTCGGCACAGCCCGGTCGAATTATGGGTTAAGAAAATGAGTCCGTCTCAACACATATGTTTAATGGGCTGAGCTAGGCTGGGCTCAATTCTTGAAATATAGGACCCAGCTTGGCCCACGAGCCCGTTACCACAAGTCGCGAGCTGGGCTGGGCCAACCCATCTTTTTTTATATATTTTTTATTAGTGTGTTATAAATTTTGATAGTTGGATTAATAACGAAAAAATCTTAAGCTTAATTTTTTTTTACGAAAAAGTTAATTTAACAATTAACAAGACATAAGTTGATTGATAATATTAATATAAATGATAAAACATAATTTAACAAACTACAAGTTTATGAAACACGGATACGTTACTAATAAACATAAAAAAAGAACATTACATAAATGCTTGAAGAAAGTTGGTGGAGAAGTTCTAAATTGATGACGAAATATACATTTACGTTCACAATAGTTACAAATTACATACCCATGTTCTTCAAAGTAAGCAAAATGATTTCAAATATTTGAACGTAATCGTTGTGAAAAATTTTCTTCCCCCATAGCCATAGATATTGTGTATTCTTTTGTAGTAAAATAAAGAGGCAATAGGTAGTAAAATAAATATATAATTTTGTAGTAAAATGAAGTTGAATACACTAACTATTTATAAAAAAAATTACATGTACAAATTATAATCTCAAGATGGGCTTTATCTGGGCTTGAGCTGGGCCTGTGCTGGGCTGAGCTTATGGGATAAGCTGGGCTGGGCTGGGCTGGGCTGGGCTTAGGCACAAATGGGCTGGGTCCAAAAATATATGACTCAGCTCAGCCCACATATATGTGGTGGGCTGAGCCGAGTCGAACTCACTTTCATTTGAGTTAGGCTGGGCCTGAATTTTCGCGTGCTGGGCTGAACTGGGCCTGTGTTGGCCCGACCCAACTGCCACCTCTAGATGTGGGTATTAAGCTATGTTTGGACTAAATGTAAAAAAAATGAGTTGTAAAATTTTAGTAGTAGATATGGGTTCAAATTGTTCTCATTAACCATAAAAGTGATGCATTGGTGCATGGAAAAATTTGGTCAGAAGTGATGTTGAATAAAATTTGTTAATTATTTGGCCTACATTGAGTAATGTTAACTTTTAGAAATTTTGAGGATAATATTGAACTTTAAAAAATATGAAAGGGTATATTTGATAAAAATAAAATAAAATAGCTTTCCACATTATGTAAAATCAGTTTCGAGAAAACTTTTTTTAAAAAACTTTAATTTGGAGCTTTTTGTTTTTTAATTTTTTTCAGCTTAAGCTTTTACCTAAAAACATTTTAAAAAAATGGACCAAACAGGTTAATTTCAGTTTCTAAACTTATAAGAAGTGCTTTTAAATGTTTAAAAGTTAGGTCAAACATGACCTTAGTCTGTAGTGCTCAACAAAAAGAAAAGACTTAGTTAATATTTGTCATAGTCTTTATACTACGATCGTTGAACTTTTATTAGGAACTTTTAGTCCCTTGACTTTTAAAGTGAACTTTTTAGTCACTAGAGTTATATCAGTGAGACATTGTTAATCCTAGATAGAGTTGGTATTTGGGACTAATAACGTCTCATTAATATAACTCAAGGGACTAAAAGATTTATTTTAAAGGTCAATGGATTATAAGTTCCCAACAATTATAATTCATGGACTGAAAAGTTTATTTTAAAAGTCAAATAACTAAAAATTTATAATAGCCATAATCTAACGACTCCGACAAGTATTAACCCAAAAAAATATAGTGTATAGTGGTGAATTGTTGAGTTGGCCAATGATACTCTCACAATATGCGGGGAACAAATTGTGTGGCATTTACCGTGTTAATTTGTGACTGCTGATTGTGTGGCCTGTATAAGAATTTTTGGTTAACTTTTATGCAGTTGTTCATATGTACTTAAGATAAAATAATATAAATAATTTATTATTATTGAATCTTTAATAACATTACAATTTTGTGCATGAAAGAAAAGGGAGAGCTTTCTTTCTTGGGTGCTCAACGTGTTTTAAACATAACCACAAGTCAAATGCAAAATGTTGGTGATATGGCAGCTAAACAAAAATCAGTTCCCAATAGTGGGTAGACATGTTATTAAAAGTATAAATTTGAATAATATGTTTTTGGTTGTTAAAACATACACTTCATGTCCTAAAATAAGATGAGTTGTGATCAGAAATGAAATGTTGTTTGAACTGATAATTAACTGATTCTATTTAAAATTTATTGATTGGACATTTAGAGATAAAGCACTATTTTTTCATGTGGGCTGTAAGAACGGTACCAAGTTTAGAGATTAATAAAAGAGTTATTTGAAAGTAGGGACAAAGCAATAAATTTTATATTAAGGGGGTCAAGATTCAACTGAGAATGTGAAAAGGCAATCAAGGTTGTTGTGCTTTGTTGAAAAAAAAAACTGGGGGCATAACATTTTTTTCACATTCCAAATTTATGGAAAAGTGTGTGTTAAGACTTTCTTTTCACGTTTATAAAATCCTAGAAGATTATTCCAAATTTATGGTGATTAATGGGATGAATCTTCCAATTAACTAATCTTATACCCGTGCGATGCATGGGTGTGATATAAATATTATAAAATATGAAATATACAATTAATTAATTTAATTTTTTAATTACATTATTGATAGACTATAATGTATAGTTACTCTAAATACTACGTCATTACCAAAAGAAAAAAAATAAATATAAGCACCTATTTTTTTAAAAATGTGATAGTAGGCACTATTTTACATTAGATCAAACTTTTAAAAGATACATGTATGTATCTCCTTTGCTCAAGTTGTTGTATCTTGAGTTTTTTTGTTTTTTGTTTTTTTTTAATATATTTTTTTTCAAATAAAGATAAAGGAGTTTAAATGAAGATAAGATAGAGTCCTAAAATACATAGAATAGAAAATTAAGATACAATCATAATCTAATTTAATAAATCAAGATTTTAGTTGAATTAAGCAAGGTCCAATGTAATGAAAGGTTCCTCGATAGACTTCGAATAAAAAGAAAAGAAAATTTTCACATTACACTTTTTCTTGAGCGATTTTATTTTTTACCCAAAACAAAAAAATCATGTCTAACTTCTTTTTCAATATAGTTTCATTTTTAACCAACAAAAAAAAAAGTTCCACGTTGAACCTCTTTTCAGTATAATTTTATTCTTTATCAAGATTAAAGAAGTTCAACTTGGACTTCTGTTTTAATACAATCTCATTTTTTATCCAAAAAAAAAGGACGAGTTCAATTTTGAATCTTTTTTTCAATCAAATTTTATTTTTGACAAAAAAACAGAAAAGAAAAGTTTCATATTGGACCAAACCTAATCATTGATATGAATGTAAGAGATGACAAAGAAAATCATAAATAAGTAAGAAAACATAACAGATAATGGCAAATATAATTTCCTTAATTACATTTTACTGATAATTAAATTTGTTTTTATTTCAACATTATCTACGTGCCATTTAACATAGAAAATGATAGGTAAAGACAAATATGTATCAAATATTTAATCTTTTGTATATAGTAAGATTCTTTTTTTTTTTGTGAGCTTGATTTTTTTAAATTAATCAATCTTTTAATTAAAGTATAAATCAATTTTTACGAGGGAGGCTTTGTCATATAAAAAACGATTGTCAATTTTTTTCCATTTATTTATGGCTCTTTTATGTAATTTTTACTATATGAAATTGAATTTTCTAAATTAATCAAGCTTTTATTTGAAAAATAAAGTAATTTTATAAGGGAGGATTTGTCATTTAAAAAATAAAGGTAGATTTTTTTTTTGATTATTTATGATTTTAAATTTAAATTTCAATATATGAATCGAATGTGTAATTTTTTAGATAGAAGTAAAAAGAAAGAAAATTGACATTTTTCTCAATGAAATTTTATTTTTGATAAAAAAGAAGAAAGTTCCACATCTGACTTCTTTATCAATGCAATTTCATTTTTGACTTAAAAAGAAGTTCAACTTGGACCTCTTTTTCAATGCAATTTTAGTTTTGACAAAAAAAAAAAAAAAACAAGTTCAATGTTGGATCTCTTTTTTAATGCAATTTTATTTTTGACCAATAAAAAAGAAACGTTCTAGGTTGTACGATGCCTAACCAGTGTTATGAAGCTTGTGAGATGGAAAATAAGATGATAAATAAATAGATAAATAACATAATAGATGAAGACAAATATAATTTCTTAATTTTATTTTTATTTATAAAATATACCACCTAAACTTGTTATCATTTTGATATTATCTACATGTCATTTAACACAAAAAATAACATATGAAGATAAATGTGAATCGAATTTTAAATTTATTAGATGTTAGTAAGATTCATTTTTTTTTGTGAGATTGAAAATTTTAAATTCACCAAGCTTTCAATTAAAAAATAAAAAAAATTTATGAGAGAAACTATTTAATTTTAAAAAATGAATGGGAAATTTTTTTTTCACCTATTTATGATTCCTGAATGTAATTTTTGCTATATTAAGTGAATTTTCTAAATTGATCAAGCTTTTAATTAAAAAATAAAATTATCTTACGAGGGAGGCTTTGTCATTAAAAAAACAATGTAGAATTTTCTTTTTACTTATTTATAATTTTTTAATTTGACTTTCATTGTATAAATCAAATATTTAAGTGTTTTCAATCAAAGTAAGATTCTTTTATTTATTTATTTATAGAACTGGTACTTATTTGATTACTTGTAACAAAATGGTTCTTTTAGATAGAAGTAAAATTACTTGTTTCTTGTTGTGGTTATCTATTATGTTTAGAACAATATTTTCAACATTCTCAACAAATTATAGAATGCATTTGTGATATTTTCTGGATCATATTACATAAAATTCATCTTATTTGAAAAAGGGTGTAGCAACTTCTATTACTGTAAACACCGTTAAAATTATAATTGTTAATGTAAATAGCATTCAGTGAATATAAAAAGGAATACTAATTCAGTTATTAGATATCTAATTTACCGTTATTAATATCCATGATTGTATCTCTATCATTGTACACTTGATCAAGTATTTTTCTAAACTTATATTTAATTTAAGAATAGACATTAATTGCTAACCAAGAAATTAAAAATAGACCAGGTAATAAATTTTAAGGGATACTTTTATACTTTTTGTTTAAAGTGAGTCAACTTTTAATTATAATCTTTATGAATGACTAATTATTTATATCATGTGATAGGTCACCTGAGAACTTTGGGGCATCGAATTCTAAAATAGTTGCTGCTTAGCTTATAGAATGTGTATAGATACACAAAATTATTACAAGATCATACACAATGTAACTCTAACAAAACATTACGATTTGTTAATCCTTCTTCTTTTTCATACCAAATCTCTTCGAAAGTAAAAAAAAAAAAAAGATCTCACACTAAAACCTCTATAGTTAACCTCTATCTCAACTTTTTCGTAATGATTAAACTTGGCCAATATTTGAAAAAAGTATATACTAAAATATGGTTAAGAAATGGTACACATTGGAATTGTATGTCTATGTAACAGAGATACCAATTTAGGTAGCTATGTGAAGTCTCCATCTTTTATGAAGCACAACATAAATCTAATTCAAGTTGGAGACATTATAAACTCCTAAATTACTAATGTTTTTTTTTGCCACTATTGTTTACATATATCCAAATTTGTTATTATGTTCCCCGTAAATGCATATCATGTAAAATATAAAAGGGTAGTAAAAAATAGTAGCAAGATACCATGTGATGAATGTTCACAATTGTTGTACTTGAATCATTATACCTCTTTGCAACTATTATATAGGTTATAAATTCAATTGTGGAGGTTCTCTCAAACTTAACATGGTATTTTATGTAACAATCCATTGTTGAAGTTTGCATAAGTTTGTTAGGATCTGACTTTTTCTAATATTTAAATGGATACAAGTCTACCTTCCTCATCTACATCAAGATAGCCTTGAGAATAAAATTGTAAAACCTCATTAAACTGAAATTTAATGGATATGCATTAACTTGAAGTTTTTTAATTGTAGTTTTATCAAAATAAACTGAAATATTAAGTAAATGTTGCATTTCTATATTTGGGGTCTTCGAAGCATAAAAGATCTGATCATTAGAAGTGATTGAACAATTAAATAAAGGGAGGTAAATAATCTCATTTTCAAGTGACAAATGCATTGCAACACTTGAATGAGAAGCAAAAAAGAGAGAAAAAGACTACAACTCATACAAATTCACAATAATTTGATTCAAAAATATAAAGAAGTCGTGTGTATAGGTTTTTTTAAAAAAACTTCTACACATAGAGAAAAAAGAAGTTTAAATGAAGATAAGATACATTCCTATGATACCTAGAATACAAACATTAGATATAATTTAATTTAACAAATATGTTGATTAGTTTTGTATATGAATTTTGTTTTATCAGATGTATTTAAAATCGAGATAGTACAAAATTGAAAATTTTCACATTACCAGATAGCATTTTTATTTTTTTAGTAGGGTATTAATTTGCTTAAATTCAATCTAATGGTTGGTTGTATGTTTGGATTTATCATTTAAATTAGAAATTATGAATATTAATTTTTTTAAGAGTGCTAATTTATTTACTTACATGTCGCATGATGGCTTTTTCTCGAGGGATGTTCTTTTGCTTATACGTGACAAGATGGTTGTTACTTTATAATGTTGATAGATATATAATTTAATAAATTAGGATTTTAAGCAAACTCCAACATAGAAAAAAAAATTCATGTTAAACCTCTATCAAATTGGGATCAAAACTGCATGATCTAAAATGAAGATATCGAGCCAATTGTATCGTTTGATTGATGACAATATGTCTCTCGAATGATTCCCATAATTAAAAATTAATATTTATAAGGAAAATATTATTGCTCATTTTTTAAATATTTTTGTAAAAATATATTGGTTTCAATACGTAGAAAGGTGCCAAAAAAAATTTTAACCAAAAAAAGAGAAAATAATGAACATAATATCCTAGGAAACATTGAGCTAACTGCATCATTCGATTGATGACGATATATGATTTCCTAAATGATTCTCATAATTAAAAATTAATATCTATATAGGAAATAATTATTGCTAATTTTATTTTTCTCTATTTTGTGGAAAGTTTATTGACTTCCTGGAAAGTTTATTTCAAAAACATTCTCCAAAAAGATTGACAAAAACAATATATAATATTATACTGAAAAATATCAAAATAAAGTATAAAAATAAGTAAAATATCAAAATAAAGTACAAAAATAACTTTGCAGTAGATCATATCCATCAAACAACAAAAATAGAACAAAATCAATGAATGACTTTTGACTGCAAATCGTTTCTTCCTTAATCATCTTCCTTATTTTAGTAAGATACATCTCAAATCCAATTTTATCATTCTCTCTATCTATTGCATATCCCAAACCCTTTTCGAGGATGTGACCCAAAAACTTGAACCCCTCGACAATATTTTCAAAGCACTGAGATATTACACCAATTTTTTGTAGCATAAAAAAAATTAACAGTAATGAGTAAAAATAATAAGAAAACAAGATTAGTATAATAATTATGAAATGATTCGACTGTTGTTATATCAACAATCATCTTGTCCCCAATGTTTGCAGAACTTGATCCAATTGGTACTTTAATGTCCACTCATGATACGTCCAATCAATGTCATCTTTTGTCCTTCTAACTGTTTAGGCAAACTAAATTAGATAGGCAAAGTTGAAATAACCATCCAACAAGAACAAAATCATATCAAACGTGAAATAATAGAGGAAAGAAAACAACGAAAATATGATCCTTTGGGTCATGAGGAAATAGAGTTTTATTTATTTTGTTTCATTAATTTTCTAATCTAAGCACATTCTTTGCTAATGGCAGTAAGAAAGGGAAGCAAAAGTGCAACACGTTTTCGTTAGAGATGTATCCCATATATTGCTTCATTTGGATAAACGTAATTGACCCAAAAAAAAGACGAATATAGGATATTTGGTTTCATAAAATATGTGTTAATAAATTAAGACATGTCTGTAAACTAATTCCTCTCTATCAATAATGCGAGCATTGTGGCATTATTCTTTATCTATATTCATAAAACGCGAGCATTGTGGCATGCTAAATCATTAAAATGTCTTTGACAATATCAATAATGTGACATCAAGTGATTAAGCCTTACGATCGCTGACTAATTTTATAGATTAACTAATCCAATATCAATTCTAACCAAGATAAGCAGAGTATAGATATTCATTAGCACAAAAATGGATCAGAGTAATTGATCCTTTAGTTGTTAATTCACAAATACCACATCAATTATATAAACATGGTCATAAATTGATTTAATGAAGAAAATATATAGAAACTATTAAATCGGCATACTGCACTTTGACACACCTTCTTATATTTTCAAAAATTGACTTGTTAGAGTGAAGTCCAAGTGAATCCAAATGGAGTATAATTGGTCCTTTTTCCAGCTTCCTTATTATGTATGCAGATAATCACCAAGCTCCAGTGAACGCTGCACAAAAATAAACCAGCCTAAAATAAAGATGCCAGCATAAGTTCAAGAAAAATTAAAAACAAATCAGAAACACAAAACATCATAAAATTATGTATTACCAATTAATTACTATAACAGGATAATAAAAGAAAAGTGGTGGAACATACGTTGTCCTCACGTAAAAGCTGCGCAAACATTGATTTTCCAGCTGACTCTAATTTACTGGTATGAAGCAGAGATAACAATATTAATAAAGTAGAGATAATGTTGTTAATAAAATATAGATTTTTACTGATATAGATTAAAAAATTAAATTTAAAATAAAGATATGATAGAGTCTTACGATAGATAGGAAAATCTTAACTAAATATAGGATTTAAATTTAAATAATATGATTTAGATAGTAATGCATCTTGTAACGCCCCGAACCCAACCCCACGCTAAAGTCAGGCTCGGACCCGTCACTCGGACAGAGTCTCCTCTGTACCAAGGACAAAACTGTTACCTGCAATAGTCACTCAAGACATTTGAACCATAAACAACAACTTATCTTCTAATATCTCCAAAGCTAAAACACAATCACAAGGCCATCCGAGCCTTGAAGCAACAACATTCTACTTAAGCACACAAGCATGCGAGATAAGTTGGTTTTAGCCATAAGTAATTAGATACAATAAAATTCTAAGTTCCATAAGTAGGGCAATAAACACTCCAAGCATGCAAGAGAAAATAAAGTCTAATATCCATTATTACAATCCAACATCTTTCTCTAACATTCTAGTCCACAACTACTAGACATATACACAAGACTCCAAGGTCTCAAAATACATTAATAACAAGAACTCCACGCAAGTAGCACATAAAATCCACCTCAGCACACAAAGTCACGGATTCTGATCTACGTGAACTTCTTCTTCTTCTTCTACCTCTAACAGCTGGGGATTCACCTTAGCTTCTCCTGAAACATTTCAAATGAGGAGTGAGCAACTAAGTTGCCCAGCGAGGGAGGTGATGCAACATGCCAACGTGCAATATGAAATGCATCACAAGAAAACATATATAAGCCACATAAACCAACAAGACAATAAGCCAAGCTATGAATCACTTTAAAAATGATACGGTTCCACTTCCAAGTCTTCATCCACGAGCCACGAACCACGAGCATCACGAACATGCCGGCAAACCCCAAACACCAACAATTGGGATACTCCGGATGTATCTCGATCCTACGACCCTTTCTCCCGAGGTAGGTCCATGCCCAGTAGGTGAACCATGCCTCTGGGGTAGTAGAGTATGCCTCAGCGAGAAAGGGAATAGGCACCATGGTAGTCGAGGGAGCACGGCAAGCCCGACGCCGCCCGTGTTTCTCGACGTTACCATGTCCGAAAAGGTTGTGCAACCCCGAGACAAGACACACGCAATCAAGAAATCACATAACACGTATGAGGGACGACAAAGTAGGCCGCCCTCACAAATATTCACGATATAATTCACACAAGTACGAATATAGCATTAAGATTCCAAATGCAACTAAAATGGCTAAAAACTACATGTTCCCTTTCTTTAACTGAGTTTTCTTTCTCCTAAGCATGGTTCAAGATGCCCAAACCATATCCTAGTCTTTCTATATTCTTAATTAAGTCCAAAGGCACCTTTTAAAGTCATCAAAACCCATTTTTGAAGCAAAAGTTCGGGAAGGCCCCGAATGGTTTTGAATTACAACTATATTAACCGAACCCCATTTTCGCGAAACGAAAGCACCAAAGGTGCTTCCTTAGCTCAAGGATACCCAAATCAATGCCCAAACTTGCCCGGATTGCTTAACGAGAAAAACCCCCTTTTTAAAGTCGGCTATTTATGCAATTAAATTCGGTTTCGAGTGATTCAACCTCACGTGACTTTTCAACTAACTTCCCTAGGGTCTAGAGCACCTAGTTGAAGCAATAATTTTAACTAATTAGCAAATTTTCTCAAAACCCTAATTCTAGGCACTATTCATCATCTCTTTGATCAATCTCAAATTTCAACCATTAACTTTGTTATCAAATCTCAAAAGTTAACTCTATAGGCATCAAATAACTCATAGAAAGCATTCATAACAAGTTTTATAGCTAATATCAACAAATCAAGAAAATTCAACATAAGAGCATGAACTTTAAAAGAAATGAAATGCATCTCCCTCACAATTTTGAAGACAATGAAGCTTGTTGAAGACCCTAGGTTGCTCAAAACCCTCCCAAGATCAAGCTAGGAGCTCAAGGTGCAAGAATGTTGAAGCAATTTTTTCCCTTTTTTCCCTTGAGTGGGTTGGACAAGCATGAGGACATGGAGGGCATTTTTGCTTTTGTTTTGATGACAAGTTTGTTTTATTTCTTTTATTTCATGAGTTAGTTATATTATATATTGTGCATAATCAATAATCTAAGCTTATTAGTCTCAAAAACTTGTTCAATTAAGGCTAATTGCAATTTCAAATGCTTTTAATTGAGACTAGCACTATTCTAATGTAACACTATTCAAAGGTCACGAAAAACATTTTCCAAACGCACACTCCTAAGCTCGAAAGTTCAAAACGAAAATTTCTCAGTTCCTTTTAAATATCATATGACCTAGGAAAAATTTAAAATCAAACTTTTGAAACAGTCAAAAATATTATGAATAGTAACCCTAATAAAAACAATTAAGCAAGAAAGATGATGCACGTAGAAATGCGCACATAGATATGCAACAGGTATAACTAAATTTATGATAAAATTCTTGGGTGTCACACATCTAATAATTATTGGTTACACTATAATCTGTAAAAAATATTTAAAATTTTCAAAATTAAGATAAATTTCGATTTAGATAATAATGCATCAAATAATTATCGATTACACTATAATCTATAAAAATCATTTAAAAGTTTCAAAATTAAGATAAATTTGTATTTACTTGTAATTGAATTATTATTTCAAAATTAAAATTTAAGATACTGTAGAGATACTCATTAATTGACACGTGGTAAGATGGTTGTTCTCTTAGAATATATAATGATTTATGAAAAAGTGTGTATTTAGTCATGTAATTCACATTTGTAGAATGTTTATACTTACTAAAATGAAGTCATTATCTCTTTCTTAAGAGAAAAAGTTAATTCTAGACTTGGAGGTATGTCTAGAATTTTATCTCGAAGGATTATAACAAGTAATTAAATTGACAAGTCTACATATATTTATATTCTTAGTGCAAAAGTAATTAATTATTTTTAAAATAAAAATACAAAAATATTCAAAAAGCTTTATAAAATCAGTGAAAACTATTTCTACTACTATCTAGAACCCATGTTGGTTGTAGGCCAACTATAATGATCTCCTTATCTTGGATCCTTCTTCGTAAATAGGAAGACTGGTATGGTGAAATTGCCCGAACAAGCTCCCATTTCTATGTTTAGAGAGTTCTCAAATTGATACGTTTGGCTTTCTAAATTTGAAGAGTCAGACTTATCTCTCTATTTATTTTTAACTCTATAAAATAGAAAGTCTAAAATCAAAAATAAAATAAAGAACATTGTTAAAATAAAACTGGATATTAGTCGTTGAAAATATAAAAAAATAATTAAAGAGTCTATTAGAGATAACTTAACTTCTTTTCTGTGCTATATAATTATGAAGAGGTCATAGACTTACCAAAGTCAATATTAATTTTTCCAAATAAATTAATTTACACCATTAGATTCCCTATACAGGTGGCCTCCGTTACCTGTCAACTCTCTTACTAGAAAAATCAACAAATTCTATAAGAAGTGTGTGCATTTCGAGTGGCGTCAAAGGCGTGCACGCCTCCACGCTTGTAAAGAGCGCGTAAAGCATATGATTTGTATATTCAAAACCTAGACAGAGTAGGAACAAACCTCTCATAATCTCATTCATGATTATTTATATATAGTACCATTTCACATTATGAGGAACTATTCAATTTTTGTTGTGTGTGTTTAAAGGGTGGGATAATTAATTTTATATTACTTTCAAAAAATATTGCACACTGAAAATTCATCTTAAAATCTTTCACACTTAAAATGAAAATTATTTCACTTGACCAAATGACCAGTATTTCTTAGTCTTTGAAATTTGACTATGTTTTAGCCCACAAATTATCCATCGAAACCCGCGAATTATATGACGTATACATGTAAAGTTGCATGGGTATTTTAAAGGTAAACTAATTCTTAAAAGACAAATGTATTGGACAAACATTTTATATATGCCAAAATTGATCATAAGGCAAAAGCTAAGTACATAACACAACACAAAGCGAAAAAAGTATTGTAAACATAGCCGGATCATACCGACTTTAGAACTTATCTCATATTAGAGCCAAATCAAACCGAATGCTATTTGAGATAGTTTTCCCCAGGGCGTCCTAGTTTGCCTTGCCGGTAGTTTTGGGATGTGACAAACATTGGTTTCACCATCTCATTTACGGAAAACTCTTTAAAAAATTTGACTAACCGGTTAGTCAGACTTTTTGAATAGTTTTCTTTTATTTACATCCTTGTCATGTAGGACTACTCCGCTTTGTTCCTATCAAATTATTAGATCCAATGATGAAATTTCCCTCGGAGGACTAATTGGGGTTCAAATGATATCCAGGTGGAGTATTGAGTATAGCCAGTTTTCTTATGTTGAGTACCATCAAACATCAAACTAGAAGTTTTGGCATTAGATAAAGAAAAATGTTTGATGAATTTGGAGGTTGATATGACCTTGTTTCATAATAGAAAGTACTAGTAGCATATGTTGTTTAGACAATAGAAGGTTTGTGTTAGCCAAAAGACAACTGGTTCATTTGTGTTGGAATATACATTCCTTCTACATCGGAAAATCAGAAACTCTAAGACCACCTTATAAGATCTTGGACCACTCCACTTGATACCAATTGGTTTTAAGTTGGAACCTCAGGCTTCTTAACATGGTATCAGAGCTAGGCCCATGGTTTAGTCTTGTTCATCTTTCATGTCTTGCCACATGTGATCCATTTGTTTCTTTCGTGTCCCTCTCGCTGACAATGTCAGCTCTCGTTTCCAAGTTCTCTCCGGGTCACACGTGAGGGGGGTGTTGGAATATACATTCCTCCCACATCGGATCAGAAACTCTAAGACCACCTTATAAGATCTTGGGTCACTCCACTTGATACCAATTGGTTTTAAGTTGGAACCTCAGGCTTCTTAACAATTTGCTTTAAGCTCGACAGGTGTACGGGTGTGAGAAAGATTGATACATCTCCAGGAAAGTAAAGAAAAAAAGTGGATTGAGCTTTCAATGATATATGACCAAAAAATAAAAAAAATGCTTTCGACGATATGTTGCCACCTATTTTCATGCAAAGTTTGCCTTCACGCAACCTTGGAGCTATTGCATGCCTAGTAAATGAAGGATTGTATACAAAGTTTCTGTGTTATGGTGAGGGTGTGTACAGACATATCTTAAATTTCAAAAATATATATATATAGTCAAAAGAAAAAGAAAAAAAAATCATTATATGGACCCTATATGTGTAAGGGTGTCCCTGACCATAAGGTGTTTTTTTTTAAAAAAAAAAAAAAACCATTATATAGATTCTATATGTATAAGGGTGTCCCTAATCATAATGTATTTTTTCGCTGATCAACAAGTCTCGACTTCATCCTAATTAGAGTTACTTAATTTGGAGTCCATTGGATTATATTGCATGTTTGGTAGATAGTACACTAGTTGGGCAAGATAAGCAATTAACTAATATAGCCTGTTGATGCAAAACTTGACAATGGGTAAAACATTTCTTTTGCACCTATCTCTTCTTATGTGGAATATCAATTGTACTGTGAAAGGAGGAGGCATGTCTGTACCAACCCGACCCGTGCATATAATTATTTTATTGATGTGCATATATTTATATGTCTACTTTAATTATTTATATATATTTGTTTGCATAAAATATCATATTTTTGGATTACGTGCATCTATTTCGTTTAACGTGCATTTATATCAAACTCTGTGCATGCATCTAATATAACAAGAAATTTCATCTATTAACATATATTGCATTAATATAAATGCCTTCTTATGTAAGTAGGCACGTTTAATTGGTTAATATGCATAATTCTCATTTTACATGCAATTTCGGGACTTCACGAACACTTTGAAAAATCGTAGGAATCATAGAAAATAATTAACGTAGACAATTAGGAATTAGAATAACTAAATTAATTAGAATTAAACTAGAATGGCAAACTAGTTAATAGCATTAAGTTGAAGGGCATGTTAGTCATTTGGGGTTTTTTTTTTCTTTTATTATTTACAACTATTTATATACTACAACACACACAAACACACAAAAACACACACAAAAATCAGACACACACACACACACACTAAACATGTTTAAAAACACACAAGAAAGAAGAAGAAGAAAAAGAAGAAGAAGAAGGAGAAAAGAAGGAAGAAAAGGTGATTTTGAGCTTGTTCTAGCCAAAAATAGGTGAGGGATTTCATTCTCCTATGCATTTCTAGTGTTAATTCTTGTTTATAAAATGTTGGCTAGTTGTAGTTGAATGATTCATGGATGTAGGAATGCAAATAGAAATGATATATGGCATGAAACAAGTTCTAGAAATGATTGTGTGAATATCAAGCTTTGCTAGTTGATCATGTTGTAGATATTGCATAGCTAGCTTGCTCAACTAGATGAAGATCATGTGTTTGCTATAAGTTCTAAGTGAGGAATGAAAGTGCTTTGTATGCTAGTATATTGCTTGTAGTTAGCTTAGTGCATGAAAATATCAAAATGGAACAAAGAGTACAAAATGTGATTTTCGGACAGATTTGAGCAACTGAGGTTCAGAGCAGATTTGAGGTAGCAAACGATGTCGGAATGAGCTGATTTTTTCACACAATATGCCCAAGACCTTAAGGAACAACTTCTCTTTTATGTGGAATGTTAAATTCTGTCGTTTAGGTGCATTTATAGAGCCAAAACAGTAGGGTCAGATTCACCCGTTGATGCAGGGGCAGTTTTGCGCACTGATTTTCTAAAGGGCATAACTTGATGAGTTTAACTCCGAATTGGGAACCGTTTGAGGCTAAACCCATCTACAATTGACGAACTACATGTCTGTGAAATTTCAGAAGTTTTAGAGGTCATTAAAACTGCTAATTGAACCTGTAAAATTAAGCAAATGCAGCTAGAAATTTCAGTTTATATAGCTAAGTGATTAATGTTGCACTAAAGGCTAATTTGAGCTGAATAATGGTAGATTATAAGTAGTTGAAGGCTTGAGAGTAACAATTACATGTTTGGAGATAGTGTTTAAGTGAAATGAGGGTTAAATAAATATTACTTGCGTTGAATGCTAAATGTTATATACGTGATTAACGTGAACTATGTTCATTGAATGTTTAAATAAGTTGAGCTTTGAGTGAAAATTAAATGTGATGAATTATGTGTAGTGACTTGCTATTTAGATAAACAAGAGTAATTAAAGTCATGCACATGCTAGTGTTAGTTGTCAAAGAGTGTTTGCAAGTTATGGGAAGTAAAATATGTTTTCAATCATGTTCATGAGCTTAGCTTAATGTATGTGTTAAAGTTAGTTGAATTGCTTGAGTACTTGGTTATTGTTGGCTCAAATGCAAGAAATAACAAGAAGATGATAAGCAAGCAAAATTTGGATTTGGATACTGCACTGCCCCTGACTTCCGAAGTAGTTTTGGTATAGCAAAAGTGCTTAGAATTGAACGAAATTTATATGGAAGCTAGATTAGACAGTTTATAACAAATGTTGATTTCTAGAGCTAAGGCAAATTCTAACGTTTTGACCCCGCGATTTAGCTATTTCCGAAATGTGTCTGAAAATCGCTGGTGCAGGAGGCAGTTCGCGCAGTTGCACGGAAAGGGTCATAACTTGTGGAATTTAGATCGGAATTGAGTTCATCTTGAGGCTAAAATAATCTACACTCAAAGAGCTACATTTATACATAAAAATCAGTCAGTTTGGAGGTCTATAGCATAGATAACTGAATTAATATTATTAAGCCTCTGGTGGAGAAAATAGAAAATGTTTTAGTGATATTTAGGGTTTTGTGCAAAGTTGATTCTAGGATTTATTTGATGCTATCTATAGGTAATATAGGCTCTAATGAGCATAGATTAGTGATTAGACATGATTGGCTTGATTGAAACTTTGGGAAATTTGCATAATTGGTTTAGAATTCAAAGGGGCTTTATCTGAAAAGTGAATCCGGATGGAATATAATGATGTAGATAGTCTTTATTAGGTGTGGCAGGGCTTAATGTGCCTTTATGGCGCCAAATTGGGGTTTGGTTAGAGTACTTGTAGTTAAAACGTAAAAAAAAGGGGATTTTGGGACTTTTATGTTGGATATAGTATAAAGTGAGGTCTTGTGGTTCTAATTGGTGCCATAAGGTGTCATTAGAAGTGTGGAATAACTTACTTGTGGATCTAGTACCTTGTGTTTCATTTGAGTGTCAATTATTTTAGTAGACAAAGGGGTCTTTCAAGCGAAGTGTTAGCGATGACTTGTTCGAATAAGTATATGATCTTAGATGTGTTAGGAAGCCTCTAAGATGTATGTATGGCGTGGTTTAGATAATCGAATTAGATAGTTGTAGTTCAAATCACTTAAAGGGCTTTTCGGAGTTTTTGTGTTAATATGACTTAAAATGTGGTTTCACAGCATTTATGTGTATCATAATATGGTTATAAGTGATTAGTAAAGTTAGATTTGAGGATTGTTATCTTGTGTGAAGTTTAGAGCTTGTTTTGTAAGCATTTAGAAAGAGACTTGTTGGATTTCTTGTGAATTACTTGAATTAGTAGTTATTATATTGTTATATTCGCTCTAATTGATCATGATTGAGTTATATGTTGTATAAGTGTGAAGTTTATGACCTAAATACTAAGCATGTGGAAATGTTTTAATTGGATTTTATGTGAATTAGTTGAGCTTGGTGCTTAGTTGGTTATTTGAATTGATGTAGTTATTATAATTTACTTTTAAATGATTTAAATAAGAATTTATGGTATGTAATATGTAGCTGTTTAGAGAAGTTTCATGAAATAGGTTGTATAGCTACTTCATTAAAATATGTTTGTATCTTGTTTATAATACCGTGTTGCTTATAATTATATGAGTTATGTTGTGGGAAATGACTAATTGGAATATATGTTAAGTTAAAGTATATAAAAGTGGTATTTTATTAAAAATAGAATTCTAATAGATATTGTATATATGCTAAATAAGCGAAGTTATAAGTTAGCTAACCTAGCTGAATAATTAATGAATGTTGTAGTTAAAGAGTAATTGAAGTAATGTTTGCTCATAGGTTCAAGGTGACTGGAAATGATGTGATTCAAACTTACATCTTGGAGCTCGGTAGAGGTGAGGGACCTGCATCCTTACGTGCATTATAGTTTATTTTCTTTCTAAAAGAGTATATTGTTTAGTATAATTGCGTAATTGATATATGCTTATTGTTGCTAAATTGTAACCTGGTGCGAGAACAACTTACTTTTTGTCCTTAAATGTGTTTCCTGATTATATTGTCATTGTTATCATTCTTGCATTGCATCGTGGTTGCGCAACCTTATTGTCACGGCGGATGCGATGGCCTCGCTGGGCGGCATCGGGCTTGCCAGTGTTGGTTGCCTTAGCTCCGTCTGCTATTCCCTCACTCGCCTGGTCCGGAGATTGCAAGGAGGTGTTGGGTCGTAGGATCGGATACATCTGGAGTACCCATTGGTGTAAGGGATGCCGGCATATCGAGATTGAGATCGTGGTTCGTGGATCGGGGATCGAAAATTTGGAGTGATAAGGGTTATTGATTGTATCCTTTTAAAATGTGGTATTAGAATTGTTATTCACTGTTTATCTATTGTATTAATTGTGTTAAGTTGCTGCATTGCACGTCCCCGGTAGACCTTATCCCTCACTGAGCAATTATGATTGCTCATACCTCGCTAAACATGTTTCAGGTGGTGCAGTTGGAGGAGTTGCCTTGGTTGATGTGTACTATTACTTGAGATTGGAGTGATTGCTTGCTAAACTGTAGAAGACCTTACTTGTCTACTTTATGTTCTATTTTGGAGCCTAAGGACTTATGTATATATATTTGAGTGGTTGCAATTTGAAAGCTAAGTGGATGTAGTAAGTGTTATGGAATTGTGGCATGTAATAACTTATGCTTCTGCTTCTAGCTACGTTGCATGCTTGTATGTGTTTATATTGTCTTGTGTTGCTTAAGGCTTGGATGGCCTTGAAGTTGGGATTTCAATTAGAAATGTTGTTCCTTTGCTTCGTGTTTTATTTGAATGCTTACAGGTTTCCAGAATGTCCACGGTACAGGAAAAACTCTGTCCGTTTTCCCTAAAATTTTGTGACCGGGTTGGGTATTGGGTTGAGAATAACATGGTTATTAGAGCCTCCGGTCTCGTGAAGGATCGGGGCATTACAATGTCAGGTAACTAACTACTTAAATTATCTTCTACTGGAATAATATTTACAATTTAAATCTTAATTCTGCTGGAAAATTTACATCAAGAGGTTAAATTAGAATTGTAACTGTTATGATTGTCAGTCTTAGTGGATTCAAATTCATTTTGTCAAAATAATGATGTCAATAGCAAGTTAAACACTTGAAATATTCAACTGTCCCTGGATATAGATGTAGATTTAGATCTTATATGAGCAAAAAAAACTAAACCATCGAATGTGCAACTCTGTGAACAATAGAGATGGAACTTTCCTTTGTTGTCTATTCCATTAGAACTTGTGGATGATTAACATGTAACTGCTCATAAGCAATTTATTAATAATTAGTTGGACAAACGGATTTTTAGAAGGCTGCTAAAGCCTACAACAGAGTCACATTATATCTGCTTATGGAGTTCCAATTGCAAAACTTCAGTTCTAGTACTTCTGTCAAAATGTCTAGGCTTAACTAACTAACTTATTGGTGACATATAATTGATTCCATTGTATACGTTTGATATAAAAGCAGTCTTGTAATTTGCTGGTCTTACTGCCTGCTCCTGCACCAGCCTGAATCTATCTGGCCACTATGCTATAATATGTGATCTATTGTAATACTTTAATGAAGTCGGACAGTTTTGCTGCTCTGTGATGTATCCACTTTTTAAATTCATGTTTGAATAGATCTTTCGAACCAATGAATTCAGAGCTGAAGTCTTGTAGTTGAGCCACATGAATTGAGTCCAGCAAGACTCTTTTACTGCATGTGGCTGAGTTCTTATATTATTATATGTGAATTACTTGATATGCATTATAGTATGACTATTAGTTTATCAAATCCTAAATGTCCATTCAGGCTCGCTGTCAATAGGCTAGTGTATTTTATTGCTTCAATTGTAGCATACATAAGTTTAGAGCTTAAACTGTTTGAATCAGGTCAAGTTGGTGCAGTCCAATTGGGCATCAGCAGGGCATTGCAAAACTGGGATCCAAACCTACGACCCCCTCTTCAAGAAGGTATAACTTTATTTGCTCAAGTCATATTGCTGGATGCTTAAGAAAAACGTGAATCTCGTATATCATAGATATAGAAGAACATATTTGACTGTTTTGTTTCCCCCTTGATATGTGCTAAAGCTTTGTAGAAATGTGCATTTTCATTTGCTGTCCTTCGGTTTTTGTGGGACAGTAGTCCCCTCGTCATCAAGGTCTCATATCTCATATTGCACCTGAGCATATCCCTGTGCAGAAGTTTTCTGCTGGTCCTCACCTAGTACGTGCATGCATTCATCTCACACATCATTGTTTTTGCAGCTGGTTTCTTGACAAGGGACTCTAGAGTCGTGGAAAGGAAAAAGCCCAGTAAAGCGAAAGCCAGAAACAGCTTCCAGTGGGTCAAGCGTTGACCAATTTTGCTGCACTTCCATTTGGATGGATTCAGTTAATAGTAAGGACTATTCTGATGTTGCTACCAGCAATAAGTTTTGTTTTCTTCAGTTAGTGTAGTATCTCCTGTATGGCAGCTTGTAATTCTGTAGTATGCAGTGGCGGAGCTACTTGTTAGTGAGGATGTGCACGTGCATCCTCACTTTGGAAAAAAAAAATCATTGTTTTTGGGTATTTTTATTTTTATTTTTAGAAAAACTATTATATTGGACACTTTGTGGGTATGAGTGCACACTCTGAGTATGAGTGTTTGGGTCCGCCACTGATAGTATGGGCATGAAGATCTTGTTGAGGATAAACTGTAAAACCCCTACCCCGACGTGAAAAAGGGGTAAAAAAGGAAATTTGAAATAACATAGTTTGCTATTGTTGGCCCACCCTTGTGGGGATTTTCTTTTCTTTTTTTCTTTTGGATCGAGGTACATCTCTGTTTCTTTGAAGCATTTTTTATGTTAAAAATGTATTATGCTTGACTCTAGATTTATCAACATCTCCCTTTGTTTTAAAAATATTCCTATTATGAAAGTTGCTGATGCTACAATAACTAAAGATTTAAGAGAAATTACAAACAAAAGTTGAAATATATGATGAGAATGTCCATTAAATATCCAATTTAATTGAGAAGAATATTTATTAACCAATTAATATGTAATCAAACAACCAAATCCAAAAGAAAATGCATACATAGGCTAGTCCCAGATTATGTAAGAATGTTCTTAGGGGGTACGTTTGGTTCACAAAAGTTTTACCATTTCTCTTTCTTTTCCACCAATCTCTTCGGTCCTTTCAAGAAAAAGAAACGTTGAAAATTTGAATAGCGTGTCAGTAAATAATTTATAGAAACATTTTATATTCAAATATAACAATGTGATAAATGTAAAAAAGATGAATTACTTTATTACTTTTCTTGAGAAAAAAAGAAAATGAAATACAAGATAAGAAGGCACAAATGAAAAGGATACTATGATGAAGGGTAATAGTGGTGAGAATTTTTACAACATTGCAAAAATCTAAATTTAAGGCTCTCTTGACAAAAAAATTAAAAAATTAAAAATTAAAAAAATTAAGGCTCTCTGTTTTTAAATGAGAGCTGATCTATAGCTAATTTCTCAGTTTCTATATCCTGCCCTCCCCATTTTCGCATGCGTTGTGTGTCGTTTGCTCAACCTGCAAATCTATTTTCACAATAAAAAATCAACATAATTTCTATGATTAGTAATACATAATGCCAATTGCGATGAAATAATAGTTCAACTCTTTGCATGGGATTAATGTGAAGGAAAAGTCTATCATCCGGTTGTCCAATACAATGACTAAGACAAAATGGGTGGGATTCACATGTTTGTGGGACCCACTCCTCCTCTTAGCATGCAACCGGATGCTAGCATTTTTCTAATGTGAAAGCCCTAGAAGCATCTCACAATTTACAGTAGCCTACCATTTGCTACTCAGAATGAAAAATATATGCATAGAGGACACTGCAAATTCAACTAAAATACACATAATTTGTTGAATTAAGCCTGTCAGTATTGACATAACCTAATTGTTCCAGTTGGTTTTGCAAAGTACTACTAATAATAGCAAATGTCTACAAAGCTAATCCAACTATCATTCCGCCCCAGAGTCCCTGCCATTTCAAAATTTAGAGCCAATGACGGAAATGATAAACATGTTAGATTTTACAGGATCTAATATCAGAAAATAGAACACCATTATGAACACGTTGAATTCAAGATTAGAAAACTTACTTGAACTCCAAGCCATAATTCTTAATTTGCTACAATGAAAAAACCTTTTGATAATCCTGCGAGAAAATCTTTAGCGACATGTTATGGTAGATATGCCTAAGCTTGAGACTCTCTCTCCCTCTCCTTTCCAACTTCTGTATGGTGGCTATCAATGGGCAAGCCAACCCTAATAGCCTTTTATAGACTATAAGTATTCTGGATGGGAAATAAGGCCTAAACTAAAATCTTTATCAGACCCCTCCCATCAAGCTGCCCTATAAATTAAATAGACTCTATACCTTACATACCACACCACTGAAAATAATATCCATGAGACGGACCTAGGCCCAATTGGAGTGGATCACTATAAAACTATATTTTGGGCTTTACCGGTCAACCTCGACCCGTTTTCCGAAAACAACAAAATATTCAATTAATGGAAGCCCACAACTAAAAATTCTAACAGTCTCCCACTTGGGTAACACTGATTGGTTTTACACTTTGAAAACATTTTATTTTATAAAAACGACTCTCGGGCTGAAAACAACTTTAGTGGCCACAAATATAAACGTCTCAATCCAGAATCCAGTCCAACAAGTCATCAATATCGAACCATAACAGTCGTTACACCATCTTTCGGCATAGGTCTCCTATGATCACAAATACTAACGCCCTGTCGACATGGATTCCATGGAGTGGTAAAGTGTAGTGTGGTTTTTGGCAAATGTGATCCAACTATAATGATAAGCATGCCAAACCATAATCGGCCACTTTATGGTCTTGTAAGACCCTTTATGGGATTAGATCCCATTTTGCCTCATAAGAAGCCTTTAATCTTTATTGGGGTATACAAACCCCCTTTAATGCTTCTAAACCGAAGGCACTTCAATAATGATGCGTTTAACTGTATATCTCGAGATATGAAGCTTTAGACCTGTGTGAGCTTACAACAACTTTATATGTGTACACATAAAATAGAGATCACTAACTAAATATAATGAGAACAAAACTTTAAGATACTGTAATTAATTATTCAAAATAAACTGTACCCTTACACTTTACGCTTCTAACCTGAAGCCTTTGAATTGAAGCATTAACGGAGCTTCAACATGAGTTCCCAAAATGCATGCATTATAATATTCAATGCACTATAATCTGAGTGTATAACCTGCTTGCACTTGCATAAGCATACCAAGCATACAACTATACCTTAAACACTTGTTGGCAATTAAGTTCCATAGCTTATGCCTTTATAACCCACCAACTTATCCAAGTTGTGTAAATAATTAAGCAGGTAATGATAATATGATTGAATCACAATCATCACTATTAGCTCAGATAAATAGCTGTAAATATTTTAATAACTGAATATGAAAGTAATAATCACGTATCAACACTTTAATAAAAGCAAACCATGCTCCCACTAACCAAATATTTCAAAATCAATGAACACCCATGCCTTTAATGACAACTACTTTGGTTAGTGACATTACAATTCTGAAAATATATTATGATTGTAATCTTTAAACTTTAAAAATGTTGAACTTTTAGCTCTCATCAAAGAGAAACTTTATAAACTTCATCTCTAAATAAAGAGACACTTCAAGAATATGAGCATGTCAATATTTAACAAATTGCATTGAAAAATTGCCTTTAAAACATATAAGTGACTTTATCAACCTTCAACCTTGACTTTTCTGTAGAACGCAATGGCCTCTATATATATCACTGGTTTAGCTCTAATTCTTAAATGCGATATATACGTCATGCTCATATTAAAACTGTAGTATACATGAACTACCTTTTAGGCACGATACTTTAGAGCTTCCTTAACAATAAACATGTGCATCTATACATTGGAGCATGGCCTTATGAATATGTTACTCCCACTGACCTTAAAGTTCGTTTGTCACTTTAAAACTTTATATTTTTAATGACTTTAAACTTGTATATTGCAAGTGAAACATTCTAACATGAAACATGTTCTTTCATGATAAAAACATCAATGAAACTTTTATGTAATGTTTACACTTGCAAAACTATATGCTACTAGGAAGCTTTATTAGCATATAATACCATTATCATGGAAAACCAAAATAACATAATGCAGGCCAAACACTATCGATCCACTAAATCTTAAAGATAGTAGCAGGTGTACTATTGAATAGACAATTTAAGGACTATAATGTCAAGCCTTATTTTCTTTCACAAACAATAGAAGCCTACACTTGAAATATGTATAAGACAAGTACTTGACTTTAGAAAACTTGATAGCCTTAAGCTAGGATGCATTGACATATATGCTTCCAAAATAATTTCCACATTCTGAATCCTTCATTTTAAGATATTGCATAAAAGCAATATACTTAATACTTTGATTCCATATAACTATCATTATATTAAAAAAATAATTTATCAAGAAGTAAAGTTCCATGAAAAATCTATTCACCTTAGAACAACTACACATACATGTGGAAAATAGAAGCATAGAAGGAGACAATCATGATTATGTGCAATAAACCTTCCATGACCACTTGAAGTGCATGTAAGATATGCTATAATAGTAACTTTTAATATAAACAATAACTTTACGATTAAGCATAGAATGATGCACGTAATATGAACTTGCAATTTGAACATTCTAGTCAAAAACTTGTCCCATTTGAAGACTCTGACATGTCGTACAGACACCTTCAAGACAAGTTACATAATATCCTAGAGTCTCATAAGTGAATAGTCATAGCTACCTAATATCTTCAGGCAAAAAAGGTTATATAAGATTAAATTTATTTTACCCCTTTACTATTCACTTATACTCCTCAAAAGTTAATACTCGCAATTACCACCTTCGGGTATGCAATTATGAACTATAACTCCAAGAGATACATCATCCTAGAATCCTTATTTGATATCTCATAAATTATATTGGATGACCTCCTTCGGCTAAATCACCCAACTTAACTTAGAAAAACGTCCAACTAGGACAAACAAGATGTCCTAGAATCCTTATTGGAAATTTTCTAAACCTTAATAAATAATCTGATGCAGTAATGCCATTTTAGAGTCTTATGAAGATACTAGCTAGGACAAAAAGATAATATTTACATTATTGGACAAGTTTCATCACACATATAAGTATTGTTCATGTATAGCCTCCAACTAGCTTGAAAAGAGTCATGCATACATTAGCTTTAATTTACACAAAAATGTTATTTTAAATATGTCAATCTTAAAATTGACATCATATACATTTGACGAACTCATATCAAAGACAAATAGATAATGAGCTATTTCCAAAATAGCTTTAAAAATTATGATTGACGTGAACAATAACAAACTTTAAATGGGATAAAAATGCATAAAGCCAATCATATACAATCAATATAAGAGAACAATACTTGTTCGATTAAGCTTTACTTAATTACAGTAAAAGTCAAACCTTGAGCAATGTCTCCAAGCAAGTATAATATCATGGTGACATTGATATCCCATACTTGCGATAAACCAATTATAATACATTCGTCAAACAATTTGATAACTGAAAATTTATCCAGTAATTTTAAGCATAATAAGTGTATATGTGCTGAAAAGTAACAATTAAACATAAGAAAAATAGATTTGCTATAACAGCTCATCATTATTCCACCAAAGAGTCAAGGGCCCATATAAGCTAATTTCTTTCCTTCTTTCTTAAGAATAGTTAACATACTTGATTTAAGGAATTCGACTACTATAGGCCACACATCCATGCCTTAAATAGACTAAATAAATTTTATATCCACATAAGACAAAAATACTTTATGATTCCACCACATAGATTTTGATGCATGTTTGAGGAAAAGTCAATGACACTTTTAGCTTGAATAAAACAATACTTAACACTGAATAGCTTTATAATCTTCAAAACTTTACGACTTGGAGGATGTCTAAGTTAGCTTTACTTAATAGAGACCTTACAATAAAAAAAGGAAATTGGCACCACCCATGTGATATAATCATAGATAATAAATATTGCCAATCAAAATTGGTTAAACAAAAAAAACCATTCATAAGAATGTTGTTAACTGCAATAGAAATGTGAAAATGTATCTAAAAAGTGATAATCTGCAATAGCAACATCCTCATGAGAGCCAAAGTATATCACTGCATATTCCCCTTTAGGCAGAACACGCAAGATACAACATGAACTCCCACTCAAGTGAAACAGTGAGACAACTATAAAGAGATCTATCCCTTTTGGGCAAAAAAATTATTTTAAAGTCAAAAGAATAACCCTCACTGCCACTCCCACTTCTCCAAACTAATACACACAACTACCCCCTAGCAACTGCATATACTAATTTAGAGAAGCAACCATCCTAGGATCCTTATCAAATAATTTGTTAATTACTATAGAGGTCCGTTTCAGCGCAACCATCTACATCAATCACAAAATTATTTAACTGGGACAAAATCACCTTTATGTTGATGACTGGATAATATTTCACCTTATTAGTGCCTTGATTAGATCTTTAACTTCATGTATAGGCAGCTAAAAACATATGGATACCATGCTCACGAACATATTCTGAAATCAAACTTGAGTTTGACACTTCATAATGTGATAACTATTTTATAAAATAAAGATAAAATATTCATTTGTCAGAATATGTATACATAGATAAGGAACTTAAAATAAATTTAACTTCTGGATCATCTTTGATTTAACTTGTTATTTTATTGACTATTCGTGAGAGACGTCACCTTCTGGAGCAACCTTGTGTTAGCCATCAATAATATTTGACAAAAGCAATTACAACCCTTGGAGCTCGAAATTTTTTAATTGATCTCATAGAATATAAACAGTGGCTAACAGTACATCAGTGCAAACCAACCAAAAATAAGTGAGTAACTTGTGAATTGCTACTTACACCGATCGTCCAGTATCAAGGCATGGCTATGCATTGCTCTAGCAATATCAATTACTCTACTTCTAGGCTTAACTGGATAATGGAAGTCTTTATAAGAGAAATTCAAAAATAAAATAAAATATTCTGATTTCTTATGTCTCTCTCTAAAAATTAACTTAAGCATCCGAGTTTTCATTTATCGAACAAGAAACGTACCGTACTGAAATTTTTATACCTTGTATATTTGTGTTCTAAAAGTCCTTGGTCAGATAATGGAGTGAAGTTTCGATTAATAGGAAAAAATTGTAGAGAATTTCATACCATAACAACCAAGGAATCTACTTTGCAGAAAGACATGAAAATAAATGAAGAGAAAAGCAACTTTTGCATCTGGACTGAACATCCATATTGAAACTCCATAAATTCTTTCTAAATCAGGTGACCAAGATTCTTGTTTCATAGTCTAAAGTTTTATGCACTATAATTATGTTACATGCATGCCGCACGGATCACTCCTTCAATCATCAGGTAATACTTAATAGCAACTAGTAAGTGATCTATGACCATATAATGGATCGACATGGTTTCAAAAGGTATGGAGCTTCATTGAAAAAGATGGGATAACTAGACTTATCTGTATGACTTGAATAATAAATGGCATTATAATATATGTCTAAACAGTACCTGATTGTTAAGTTCTTGAGTATGTGAACGATTCGAACACAAATATATATGGTTTATTCTTCACAGACTAGACCAAATTAAACTTCATAAATATGCTGCTTCATATTAATTAATAGAATAATTGCCAAAACCAACTAACAGCATGCAATTTTTTTTTTCTTTTTGGTCAGGAACAGTAGGCAATTGATGATGGACAAAATCTTATGAACCATATATGAACAGCAACAAAGAATAAAAATAGCGAACTGTAATATGACCGAGTTAGCTACCTCAATTGCTTGATTGATGCTTGCCGCATCTGATTTAAAATTGAATCGTCTAAAAAACTTTCTCAATCTATTTTGATTCACCCGTTTATGGGACAACAAAAATCTCTGTCATCATAATCTTTTATAGGTCTAAACTTGAGCAACAACCTCTAGTTTTTATGTTTGAGGCACAACTAACCTCACACAAAATTCATTATCAGGATTCTTAAAAGCTTAGCCATCAATAATTAGGCAACACAAGAATCACGTGAAAACAGTCCATTAACCATATAAGAAGATTTCTTTAGACGGGTTCTATTTTTTATATTAGTGGCTCTGATACTACTTGTTAGATTTTACAGGATCTAATATCAGAAAATAGAACACCATTATGAACACATTGAATTCAAGATTAGAAAACTTACTTGAACTCCAAGCCATAATTCTTAATTTGCTACAATGAAGAAACCTTTTGATAATCCTGCTAGAAAATTTTTAGCGGCATGTTATGGTAGGCATGCCTAAGCTAGGGGCTCCCTCTCCCTTTCCAACTTTTGTATGGTGCAAGCTGCCCTATAAATTAAACAGGCTCTACACCTTACATACCACACCACTGAAAATAATATCCATGAGACGGATCTAGGCCCAACTGAAATGGATCACTATAAAATTATATTTTGGGCTTTACAGGTCAACCTCAACCCGTTTTTCGAAAAAACAAAATATTCAATCAGTGGAAGCCCACAACTAAAAATTCCAACAAAAAAATGTCTAAGTAGTTATTGCTTAAATCTACAACACCAGCCTCTGGGCATAACACATACATTTGACCAAGAAAACAAACTCTGAGTTCCTACCGGATCTAATATATGCATATTGTATGCACACACTTGGTACGGTTGAATTCGAAGGATAGAGAAAAAGAAAAGTTATTTACCATCACTCCCAGGTTTGCCGAATAGCCAAGAACAAATCCAAGAGGGAGACCAAAAATGTAATAGCTACCCAAATTAATATAAAAGCCACTAGAGCTTGAAAGACCGTGACATAAATAGAATACTTGGTGGCTCTTGGATGCCTTAAGCCAAGCTCGTTTGAAACTCGGAACACTGAAAAATTAGATGGATCAAGCATTAAGATTACACATAAGAAGTATTCCAAAAGGGTAAAATGCACCGAACTCCTTATACTTTTACTAAATTATAAAACAAAAGACCTCGCAAGATTACACACGACCCTGCCTCATCACCCAAAACCATTTAACCTCCATTATGTTTCCAGGGCCACTTATAGAGAGTTAACCAACAATCACACGACGATCAGCTGAATTTATAGGGGAATAAGAGACGCCTAAGAATTCATGAACCAGATAATATTTACTTGGACGAAAATTTGGTTTGAAGAATAAGTAAAAAAGATATGAAATTTGCATGGAGCTGACACGAATTTACAGTTTAATTGAGAAAAAGAACACGAAAATGCTAGGAGCCTCAAGACTTTTTACCTAGTAGCGGCATTGATGCCAATGAATACCATGGCTTCCCAGCCATTGATGTGATTAAAAAACCTAATAATTATCATACCACTATATTTTAATCAAAGGATCTAATAATTCATTTCATGTATGATCCAAGGACAACGTTCAAGTCTCTGCTAGAATATTATCATAAACTCATAATATTATCATACCACTATATTTTAATCAGAAAATTCTTAAAAACGGTTGGGATTTTTTGAACGTCCCAACCATTTTTGGGCACATTGCCGTGAGAAAAAAGGTGAGATCGAGGTGAGATGAGAGCCGAGGTGAGAAAAAGATAGAAGTGGGATGTAAGTTGAGGTGAGACAATAAAGATGGTGGGCTTCACCGTTTTGAATAATAACTCATTTTAATCATACAAATATTTTGCGGTCGTTCTTTTCTATCAATTGTATCATTATTCACTTCATCCATGGGCAAGTACTACAATGAATATTTCATGATTTCTTAAGATCACAAAGTAACGCAGATAGAACTAAAATAAATTTTACAACGTTTCTTCAAAGAATAGAAGTTGTGGGAAGATTGTGGAGAAATTTCAGTTTATGAGTCACCGATTATAAGTGAAGATGCTTTAGTTTATAACTTTATTGAGAAAAAAACAAATGAAATAATAGAAAGGAGGAGACAGTTGATTTGATGCATTATTCTTCAAAGTCAAATTGATTCTCCTTGCAAAATCTTAAATTTCTCATTTTACTCGTTCAAAATATTTATTGCCTCAGTGTAATCTCTAAAAAATTTAAAAATCGTGAGAAGCCAACAACCCAATGCCTATAGTGATATCAATAATGAGTGCCATGTGAGCCTTTTCAATTTCAGATGGTGAACACCAAGCCAAGGTTTAGTCCAACATGAAAACTTTAATTCTAAGTTCACAGGCTACGTTAAAACGAGGAAATGATTTGAGAGCAGTAAAGACAGAAGATTTGAATCAAATGTTCAAGTAGAATCCAAGGTTTCAAAGTGCTAACTGGTTTGATTATTTAGTCTTCAATACATGTTTCTCTCCCATAAAAGGTTAATATGCTCGAAGCTTAGGGGTCTCTCCAGGTTGGTTCACGAAACTTCAATTCATAATTATGAAGTAATGCTACACGACACGAAAGAAGAACAAGGATCAAGGATTCAAGTCATGAAGACCTTACTTGCTGAAAATTCATGAAGTATGAAGAGAAGAATGACAATAAATGAAAACACTAGATGCATGAGGTATTCTCAAGCTCCATGTAGGAATGAAGAGGAATGAGCACCTCACTTTATCATATGTCATAGCATAGGCAGAATAGTTAACAATAATGGAGACATGAATAATCATGGTGCCATGGTCAAGTATACGAGCAGGAGGGTAAAGAGAAACAAGGAGAAGAGAGACCTACTTAGCTCGCTTCTTACGAGCCTTAGATGTGTGAACTTTGAAGATCATCTATAATTGAGGTAAAATGTTGTTTTATATAAAGAAACAAACGCTGGGGGTGCAATTACAACTCTCGTGTATGCTCTTAGCTGGAAAGTTGACATATACTACATGTTCTACACATTAGAAAACATACACAATATCAATCAAACAATGTAATCCTCATAATATATAGACCTCCATAGCTAGAAGGCACCACCTTGTAGATAAACTAGCAACATTTCTCTCCAATTCATATGACATCCGAGCATTCTTTTGCAGCCCATATTATTCCTTAAATTTATTTACTCTAGTCGCAAACAAGGCTTCATTCATTATACCTAACCAATAATGGTTGGCTTTGCTTTTGCTCTGGCGAGCCTATATCAATGCCTATCATTCATTAACTAAGCACATGCAAAACTCGTAATAATAAAGTTGATTACTTCCCTCAAGTAGTTACTGAACTATACATAAGTAAATTATATCTACAAAATTCATATCAAATGCCTCATCGTACAAGTCTTCAAGCCATTCAGTGGTAAGAAGTGAATACTAGATATCAAATACTTACTTCTACTAAGTCTGCAAGCTATTTCTTGATGGGAAATGAAAAATAGACTCCAAAATGAACATCAAAATGATTACCTTCTTGACCGATAAGGAAGTTCACTAATGCCCAAAAATATATGCAAGAACATTAACAACTCTCATTCCTTATCTTTTACTTCCCCAAATAATTTATATCTTACACTAGAAACAATCAAACAGACACACATCCAATAATACACTCAAGTTGTCATCATTTTACACTCCGAATTTGTAGTTTTTCCAAAGGTTTAACATTTTCTAAACACATTTTCTCATAAAACCTTTCTCAATAAAATAAATTCTTAGTTCCTCTTACCATTTCATAACTAATCCACTAGCTGACTCAGTCCTAATGATTCCTATGAAATCGACAAGCACCTTCTTTTTAGAACTCACCTTGAACGTATTTCACGTTTGTTTTTCTTTCAAGAACCTAGTAAACTAGTTTAAATCTGCTTTTGCCCAAGTTTGGTCAAGTTATGATCAATACTCTTCCATCCTTATGAAGTATTCAATACCAAAGCCAAACTAAGAGCATAATAGGGGGACCACAGTAAATTGGTCTAAACTTTAGGACTACCCCTCTATCATGATTATGTTCTCCCCATAACAACAAACAATGCGATAGATTTAGAAATGGGTAGATGAGGTAACGGGTTTGACTATCACTAAAAAGAGAGATGAAAGTGAAGCATGCATTATTAATACATTTTCCTATAACTTAAAACGATAGTATATACCAACCATACGCTCATGTTGATCACGTCACGATCACTTATCACGATGCAAGGTATAGAATTTAACGCTATAAGTCATCAGATTATCTTACACCAAATACAAGGCTATAAGTCACAAAATAATCACTCCCTAAATTGAACCTGGTAAAAGACACGTTTTGTAGACTGGTGCTACTCTTAATCCCACCTAGGTATGAGACCATCAAACCTAAAGCTCTGATACCAACACTGTCACGCCCCAAACTCATGAACTCAAATGGGTTCAAGACGTGACACGCCGTATACCAAAAGGAGTAAACATTTCGGGATACAAGGCTACACAAAACCACAAATCAACCAAAAAAAAAAAAACAGAGCACTAAAAATCCGCCATTTATTAAAAATTGTTGCACTACAAGCATTTAAAAGATAACCTAAAAAAAAAATGAGTACAATTAAATCGCCAACTGGCAACTCTGACATTGTGCGAAATTAGTAAGATAATGTCTCATCACTAAAAACGCTGATTCAATAATAAATATAAAAGCATCTGCTACCCCCTCTCGCTATTGGCTAGTGTCCATCACTTACTCGTTATTATCTAAAAAAGAAAAGAAAAAATAAAGAAACACAAAAGGGTTGAGCAATCAAAAACTCAGTAAGTGGGGAGAGTCTTCCCCCAAAGATGACACGAGTGAATGCTGATAAGTGGAGCAATAGAATAGACCAAAAGCAGGAGGATCGTGAGGACACATCAAATGAAGCATATATAACTATCAATCAAAAGGAAGCGATTCATATCGCAATAAAATACGAGTAATGTGAACTAATAGAAAATCACATAGGGTAAGTTGTAACTACAATGTAGCACATTAATCGCGATAATAACACGTTGTAGGTATAAGGCCCCTACAGGCGCTCACGACATGGATATAAGGCCCCCACAGGCACACACGTTATGGGATCTCAGTCATTTCACGATAAGGCGAGTGTTCGCCAAACACATCACACCACGTCACGTTATAACACAATTTATATGAGAAGGATTTAAAAACTAACACACGAATGCATAAGATTGTTCATGTAACAACTAGGATTCAAGGAGAAGAATTAAATACAATCTGATTCATGAAACAATCAAATGTGGTATACATGCTTGCGTTAAAATAATATATAGGTCACATGACAAAAGTAGCGAAGTAAATCCAGATTAAGCACTTGACATTGATTAGCTGTCAAATTATTGACGATTATTTATAAGAAGGAGAAAAGAAGAGAAGTGTTGATCCATTATACAAACATTATTAATATAGATGTGCATGTAAGGAAGCTTAACGTAGCAAGAACAACTAGATTGGTAACGGTGGAACGATGACCAAAAGAAAAATGGTGACAATGGCATTGAAGGATAGAAGTGAAAGCAAAGTGATTTATATAAGTGTAATACAACAATGGTGATAGGGTTATATAGAGATCATGCACATTAAGCAATATGAGCAAATTGCAGTTTATAAACTATTGCTGGAAGTATTATATCAATAGATAATTCAGTCACAAAGGCATGACATATGACCAGTTAAAGACATGAATTAATGAGAATTGATGACTCTGGTGCATGAAAGATTAGTATGCCATCTCAAGGATTAGTGATCACAACTGATATTTGAGATGAACCATAATGAAGATCAATAGTCGAAGGGAAAAAAGAAATCAATAACACCGAGATATATCCAATCGCAAATTGTGGGATAAATCAGGCAAAACGTTAAGCAATAGTAGGTGATTTTAAAACCCCAACTGGAACATTGAACAACCCAAGAAAAACTTAACTGAAGGAAAAGGAAGCTAAATTCCAAGTTTGATATCAACAAAACTACCGGCAAGGTAGAAGACTTTAGTTCATGTACAAGGCATGGAGAGGGAACCCATGATTCGTCAATAGGCAATAAGGTGCACGATTTCTCAAGAAAATGGGGAAGAAAGAAGATGAGATAATTGATAAACCCCACTTACCTCAATCACCAAGCTTTTCAATCAATACACTTCAAAAGTCTTCTCAGATTATACTTCGTAATGAAAAATGCTCAAAGAAGCCACTCAAATCACTGGGTCTATAGGCTCTTGGTTACTCTCAATATCCTTTTTCCTAGAGAAGGTTATGAGAAAATTGAGAGTATTTTTTTTTTTTTTAGTAAGCGTAAGATTTGCAATCTAAATAACTGATTATCACTTTACTTTAAATAAGAGTCCTACACAAATTGTGTCACTAGTTAATAGCCTTAAATCTGGGAGTTACAAATTCAACTATAGATAATGACTTAGTGGCTGAGTGGGTTAGCCCCACACTTTCAAACGGCTAGGATGTTACAACATCTATAATAGTTTATGTTGGATCGGAACAAGAATAATGTTACGTCTCATGAAACTAAATGAGGGTAAACAAGTACACGAAATTCCGGTTATACACAAGTCAAGAGAGATTAACTCTGATTATTTACATGATGTGGGAGAATTATTTACATTGTAAAGTATATTATACGATAACTTTATTTCACATATTTATAAAATGCTATTTTTAAATTACATTTCAATGAAACAATTCAGATAAATTTGGAAATAACAAAATCTAAGGGGTTGATGAAAAAGACAAAACCTTGGATATGGTGAGCCTTTGATTGGTTTTTGACCGTATTTACGCCATGCCCATGAATCAGTTGAGAGCTCCTCTTGTGTCATTTGACGAACCATTTTGTTCTGCTGATTTTTCCTGTATACAAAAGCGAATTTCATGAAAGTCTTCTCTATTTTTTTTTGGGGGGGGAGGGGAGGAACAATTGATTATCCAGCTTTTTCTTGGTCGAATGGGCTGTGGACTTGCTACAGGAAAAGTAATATTAGAAGGATCAAACCGGGCGTTCTTGAATTCGAGATTTTGTCCTCCTTGTATCACTTGCTGCGGCCGCTGCTGCTGCTGTTGCTGTTGTTGCTGTATCGGTTGTGCTTGTTGATGCAGTTGAGCTGTGGTTGGTTTTGAAATCCTTCAGCAACAGTAATGGAGGTGGTGGTAGTTATGGGCACAGGGTTGGCACAAAACTCTCTGTAGATTTCTTCCAACCCTTGAAATGAATCGTTTTTGTCATCTAAAAGGCCAGGAATAAAGAATGAGTTATCATTATCATTTTGGAAGGTTAAAGACTCTAAACTAGGAAAAGAATCCCAATCATCAGCTATTTATGCAGACACACACCCTTCTTTGCTTACTAGCCTGTCAAGAAACAAAACCTGTTCAATTTTCTGTGTGTTTTCTGTTATATCTCTCAGTCAACTGCATCTGCTACTGTTTCTCTGGTTGGAGCATTTTGGCTGGTGAGAAAGAGAGCAAGGGGGAGGGGGCCCAAGGACGGCGCTGACTTTTGTACATATAGAGGTAGTATCTCGTAAGAGAAATAAAAGAAGATGTATTATGAGTTAAACAAATACATTCAATCGAGATCTCACATAAAATTAATGTAAAAAATTACTCTTCACAAAAATAAGAATCGTTGAGAAAAAGAGAAGAGGGTGGACCAATGACCGGATTTGATTAGTAATTTATTGGTAAGAAAATTCAAAAGGGTTCGTTCAATCTTCACCATCTACAAAGCCTATAATGTGAAGGAGGAAAGTGGTTTTTAGTGTCATGAGATTGGCATCTATGATCAGATAAAGTAAACATTGCCCTTTTACATTTGACTTTTTAGAATGTCAAAATGGGGGGCCATCAGGCCTGCAATGTGGCAAAATGTTGTAGGTGCCATGACTCCATTTTGACATTTTCATAAAATGGGAATGTAGCTACGGCTATAGTTTTAATGTTAGGAAACAAGTGTACCACGGTAAGACATTGCAGCACTCCTGCCCACAACACGCGTAGTCTTATTGGAACTTTTGGGGTTTTTGACGATCCAATAACATACTCTCCAATTTGAAGTGTTGAAATCACCCACTATTTGGGGTTTACAAAACTTTGTAGATAATTAGTTCTAAATAAAGTAGTTAGATAATAAATTATTATAATTAAATATTTTAAATTTGAGTTATAACCTCCCAAATAGGAGGGAACCGCAACATGGGAAATATTGACAGTCTTGTTATTGGCTTGTTTTTAATTGTGGGTCATACTGCGAGGAGACTTTAAGTTCATGGTACTATCTAGATGTGAAGAACTCTAAAAGTGACTTCAATGACCGCAAATATTTTTTGACCTTTAATTGATATGAAATATGTATTAAGGTGTGTCATTGTACCAAATTTATTATAATCATGGGATAAATTCATTATAATGACTACTCAAATTGAGTTTGTTGTCATTTTTTAAAAGGGAATAGGTCAATTTAGTCCCTGAGGTTTATGCTAAAGACCAAACAGGTCCCTGTGTTTTGTGAAAGTACCATTTTGGTCCCTGAAGTTTTGTTAAAAAACCATTTTCGTCCTTGTCGTTAACTTTTATTTAACAGTCAATGGTTTGACCGGGATAAAAGATTAAAATGCCCTTATATTTATCTATTATAGATTAGGTGGCAAAGAAAAATAAAATAATGTCAAATGTGCACAAAATTTATTCCAAAAAATTAGCTATTATTGTACAAACCATATTCTAAAATAAAAAATAAAAATAAAATGCAATCTTTAGATACATAAATCAACAAAAAAAAAGAATTACAAAAAAAAGCCAACACCCTGTCGACGTCTTTTTTTTGTAATGCAATCTTTTTTTTGTAATTATTTTCTATGTTGGAGTTTGCTTAAAATCCTAATTTATTAAATTATATATCTATCAACATTATAAAGTAACAACCATCTTGTCACGTATAAGCAAAAGAACATCCCTCGAGAAAAAGCCATCATGCGACATGTAAGTAAATAAATTAGCACTCTTAAAAAAATTAATATTCATAATTTCTAATTTAAATGATCGATAAAATCCAAACATACAACCAACCATTAGATTGAATTTAAGCAAATTAATACCCTACTAAAAAAATAAAAATGCAATCTGGTTATTTAAAAATTTTCAATTTTGTACTATCTCGATGTTAAATACATCTGATAAAACAAAATTCATATACAAAACTAACCAACATATTTGTTAAATTAAATTATATCTAATGTTTGTATTCTAAGTATCATAGGAATGTATCTTATATTCATTTAAACTTCTTTTATCACTATGTGTAGAAGTTTATTTAACAAAACCTATACACACAACTTCTTTATATTTTTGAATCAAATTATTGTGAATTTGTATGAGTTGTAGTCTTTTTCTCTTTTTTTTGCATCTCATTCAAGTGTTGCTATGCATTACTCACTTGAAAATGAGATTATTTACCTTCCTTTATTTAATTGTTCAATCACTTCTAATGATCAGATCTTTTATGCTTCGAAGACCCCAAATATGGAAATGCAACATTTACTTAATAATTTCAGTTTATTTTGACAAAACTACAATTAAAAAACTTTGACAAAACTACAATTAAAAAACTTCAAGTTAATGCATATCCATTAAATTTCAGTTTAATGAGGTTTTACAATTTTATTCTCATGGTTATCTTGATGTAGATAAGGAAGGTAGACTTGTATCCATTTAAATATTAGAAAAAGTCAGATCCTAACAAACTTATGCAAACTTCAACAATGGATTGTTACATAAAATACCATGTTAAGTTTGAGAGTGTAACGCCCCGATCCCTCACGAGATCGGGACTCCTAGTTATCACGCTATTCTCACCCAATTCCAAACCCCGGGCACAAAATTTTAGGGAAAAACGGACAGAGTCTCCCCTATTTATAGGACTAAACTGGTACCTGCACAAAGACACCCATGATGCTAGATCCACAAATAGCAACTCTTATAACTAATCCTCCAAGATTTTTATGGGCCACCCGCGATCACAAGGCCATCTGAGCCTTGGAACAACAATTACATATAACACACAAGCAAGCAAAGCATTTCTAATTTTAACTATAGGTGGTTAGATACAACAATAGCCAAGTTCTACTTCCAAGTTTGTTAATCACACAAGCATGCAAAAGAATAAGTTTACTATGGATTATTACATGTCATTCCACTTTATATCCAACATACAAGATTACAAATTATTACGTTCACCATTTATACTCAAGACCCCAAGGTCACAAAAAGGCAATCAACAACAACTCCACGCAAGCTTTTCATTTTAGACAACCTTATCACACAAGAAGTCACCGAAATTGCTTAACTAGCACTTCTTCCTCTTCTTCTATCAGCTGAGGATTCACCTCAGCTTCACCTGAAACATATTAAATGAGGAATGAGCAACAATGTTGCCCAGCGAGGGAGGTGATGCAACATGCCAACGTGCAATATGATATGCAAACACAAGAAAACATATATAATCCACATAAACCAACAAGACAATAAACCAAGCAATTAACCACTTTTAAAAAGGATACGGTTCCACTTCCGAGTCTTCAATCACGAGCCACGAACCACGAGCATCACGAACATGCCGGCAAACCCCAAACAGCAACAATTGGGATACTCCGGATGTATTCCGATCCTACGACCCTTTTTCCCGAGGTAGGTCCATGCCCAGCAGGTGAACCAGGCCTCTGGGGTAGTGGAGTATGCCTCAGCGAGAAAGTGAATAGGCACCATGGTAGTCAAGAGAGCACGGCAAGCCCGACGCCGCCCGTGTTTCTCGACGCTACCATGTCCGAAAAGGTTGCGCAACCCCGAGACAAGACACAAGCAATCAAGAAATCACATAACATGTATAAGGGACGACAAAGTAGGCCGCCCTCACAAATATTCACGATATAATTCACACAAGTACGAATATAGCATTAAGATTCCAAAAGTAGCAATCAACATAAACCATTCCCACAACTACTCAAATAGCTTAATTATATCTTGAATATTCAATACAAGGTAATACAATCCCACAACAAGTTCCAAATGCAATTAAAATGGCTAAAAACTACATTTCCCATTTCTTTAACCGAGTTTTCTTTCTCCTAAGCATGGTTCAAGATGCTCAAACTATATCCTAGTCTTTCTATATTCTTAATTAAGTACAAAGGCACCTTTTAAAGTCATCAAAATCCATTTTTGAAGCAAAAGTTTGGGAAGGCCCCGAATGGTTTTGAACTACAACTATACTAACCGAACCCTATTTTTGCGAAACGAAAACACCAAAGGTGCTTCCTTAGCTCAAGGATACCCGAATCAATGCCCAAATTTTCCCGGATTGCTTAACGAGAAAAGTCCCCTTTTTAAAGTTAACAAATTTTGCATTTTAACTCATTTTCGGGTAATTCAACCTCACGTGAGTCTTTGTCTAGTTTCACTAATGTCTAAAGCACCTAAAGGAAGCCTCAATTCAATCTAATTAACAAATTATATAAAAAAAAACCCTAAATTTTCGGATTTCACTATTCACTGCACTATTCATCATCTCTTTCAATCAATCTATGCATTCTACCATAAAATTTGCTAGCAAGCTTTAAAAGTCTACACTATAGGCTCTAATAAACACATATTAAACATTTATAACAAGTATTATAGCAATAATCAACAAATCAAAAATTTCAATATATGAACATAAACTTTGATAATTATAAAAATGCAACTCCCTCACTTGTATGAAGATATAGGTAAGGTGGTGAAGCTCCTAGGTGCTCTAGAATCCTCCCTAAGCAAGCCAAGAGCTCAACTCCAAGGTTTGATGAAGAAATTCTCCTCCTATGCCATTTTCGGATTTGCTACAGTAACTTTCAGCTCTTTTTTTTTTTTTTTTTTTTGCTATGTTATGAGCTAAGTTGTGAGTTGTGAGAGTTTTATGTTGAGTAAGCTTAAGTGGGGTCAAGTTGTGTGCATAAATGAGCTATTAAAAAGAGCATGGGTTGTTTAAAAATGAGTCTAAGGTGCAACAAAGGTGCTAGCTAATTAAAACACTTAGTTAAGTCACGTAACACTATTCATTCAAGACGAAAATTATTTTCTAAATGCATACTCCCAACATTAAATACACAAAATAATATTTTTCACATTCCTCCTACATGATATGTGACAGGAGAAAAATACAGTTTCAGAAAAATTACACAATAAATTTTTCTTATGAATAGTATCTTATGCTAAAAATTAAATAAATGCACATTTAATGCTCAAATAAGACGTTCAACAATTTAAAATGAATATGAAGAGGTTTTCGGTCGTCACACTCTCCCCTCCTTACAAAAATTGCGTCATCGCAATTTCATACACATACAAGCGAGTTACCCTCATACATAAAACACATTGTTTCACGTAAGCATGCTTTACACATAAAATACATTGATCACGTTAGCAATTTATAACAAGTAAAGTCACATAAACAACAAGTTCACATATACAAATTATAAACTACTAAGTCATTTAAACAACAACTTCACATAAAACAAGTTAATCACATATTCACATTAGTCATATAAAGCACATCGAGCACTCAGGTACACAAAGCACATAATTCACACAAGGCACGTTAATCACATAGCTCACGTTAATCACATAAACACGTTGAACATATAAACACATCAAGCACGTAAACCACATCCATTTCACTTATCACACAAGCACATAAACCACAACTAGTTCACTCAACAAATAAAACATGTTGATCACATAAGCACATCGATCACATTAACTCTTTTTTCACATAAGACATGCACATACACTTTCTAAACACATTGACACTAAGGCCACTACCCCACAAGCCGAAGACCCTATCCCGGCTTGCACCTAGCTAGCTAGCTAAGCTCTGATACCACTTCTGTAACGTCCCGATCCCTCACGAGATCGGGACTCCTAGTTATCACGCTATTCTCACCCAATTCCAAACCCCGGGCACAAAATTTTAGGGAAAAACGGACGGAGTCTCCCCTGTTTATAGGACTAAACTGGTACCTGCACAAAGACACCCATGATGCTAGATCCACAAATAACAACTCTTATAACTAATCCTCCAAGATTTTTATGGGCCACCCGCGATCACAAGGCCATCTGAGCCTTGGAACAACAATTACTTATAACACACAAGCAAGCAAAGCATTTCTAATTTTAACTATAGGTGGTTAGATACAACAATAGCCAAGTTCTACTTCCAAGTTTGTTAATCATACAAGCATGCAAAAGAATAAGTTTACTATGGATTATTACATGTCATTCCACTTTATATCCAACATACAAGATTACAAATTATTACATTCACCATTTATACTCAAGACCCCAAGGTCACAAAAAGGCAATTAACAACAACTCCACGCAAGCTTCTTATTTTAGACAACCTTATCACACAAGAAGTCACCGAAATTGCTTAACTAGCACTTCTTCCTCTTCTTCTATCAGCTGAGGATTCACCTCAGCTTCACCTGAAACATATTAAATGAGGAATGAGCAACAATGTTGCCCAGCGAGGGAGGTGATGCAACATGCCAACGTGCAATATGATATGCAAACACAAGAAAACATATATAATCCACATAAACCAACAAGACAATAAACCAAGCAATTAACCACTTTTAAAAAGGATACGGTTCCACTTCCGAGTCTTCAATCACGAGCCACGAACCACGAGTATCACGAACATGCCGGCAAACCCCAAACACCAACAATTGGGATACTCCGGATGTATCCCGATCCTACGACCCTTTCTCCCGAGGTAGGTCCATGCCCAACAGGTGAACCACGCCTCTGGGGTAGTGGAGTATGCCTCAGCGAGAAAGGGAATAGGCACCATGGTAGTCGAGAGAGCACGGCAAGCCCGACGCTGCCCGTGTTTCTCGACGCTACCATGTCCGAAAAGGTTGCGCAACCTCGAGACAAGACACAAGCAATCAAGAAATCACATAACACGTATGAGGGACGACAAAGTAGGCCGCCCTCACAAATATTCACGATATAATTCACACAAGTACGAATATAGCATTAAGATTCCAAAAGTAGCAATCAACATAAACCATTCCCACAACTACTCAAATAGCTTAATTATATCTTGAATATTCAATACAAGGTAATACAATACCACAACAAGTTCCAAATGCAATTAAAATGGCTAAAAACTACATTTCCCATTTCTTTAACCGAGTTTTCTTTCTCCTAAGCATGGTTCAAGATGCTCAAACTATATCCTAGTCTTTCTATATTCTTAATTAAGTCCAAAGGCACCTTTTAAAGTCATCAAAATCCATTTTTGAAGCAAAAGTTTGGGAAGGCCCCGAATGGTTTTGAACTACAACTATACTAACCGAACCCTATTTTTGCGAAACGAAAACACCAAAGGTGCTTCCTTAGCTCAAGGATACCCGAATCAATGCTCAAATTTTCCCGGATTGCTTAACGAGAAAAGTCCCCTTTTTAAAGTTAACAAATTTTGCATTTTAACTCATTTTCGTGTAATTCAACCTCACGTGAGTCTTTGTCTAATTTCACTAATGTATAAAGCACCTAAAGGAAGCCTCAATTCAATCTAATTAACAAATTATATATAAAAAGAAACCCTAAATTTTCGGATTTCACTATTCACTGCACTATTCGTCATCTCTTTCAATCAATCTATGCATTCTACCATAAAATTTGCTAACAAGTTTTAAAAGTCTACACTATAGGCTCTAATAAACACATATTAAACATTTATAACAAGTATTATAGCAATAATCAACAAATCAAAAATTTCAATATATGAACATAAACTTTGATAATTATAAAAATGCAACTCCCTCACTTGTATGAAGATATAGGTAAGGTGGTGAAGCTCCTAGGTGCTCTAGAATCCTCCCTAAGCAAGCCAAGAGCTCAACTCCAAGGTTTGATGAAGAAATTCTCCTCCTATGCCATTTTCGGATTTGCTACAGTAACTTTCAGCTCTTTTTTTTTTTTTTTTGCTATGTTATGAGCTAAGTTGTGAGTTGTGAGTTGTGAGAGTTTTATGTTGAGTAAGCTTAAGTGGGGTCAAGTTGTGTGCATAAATGAGCTATTAAAAAGAGCATGGGTTGTTTAAAAATGAGTCTAAGGTGCAACAAATGTGCTAGCTAATTAAAACACTTAGTTAAGTCACGTAACACTATTCATTCAAGACGAAAACTATTTTCTAAATGCATACTCCCAACATTAAATACACAAAATAATATTTTTCACATTCCTCCTACATGATATGTGACAGGAGAAAAATACAGTTTCAGAAAAATTACACAATAAATTTTTCTTATGAATAGTGTCTTATGCTAAAAATTAAATAAATGCACATTTAATGCTCAAATAAGACGTTCAACAATTTAAAATGAATATGAAGAGGTTTTCGGTCGTCATAGAGAGAACCTCCACAATTGAATTTATAACCTATATAATAGTTACAAAGAGGTATAATGATTCAAGAACAACAATTGTGGACATTCATCACATGGTATCTTGCTACTATTTTTTACTACCCTTTTATATTTTATATGATATGCATTTACGGGGAACATAATAACAAATTTGGATATATGTAAACAATAGTGGCAAAAAAAACATTAGTAATTTAGGAGTTTATAATGTCTCCAACTTGAATTAGATTTATGTTGTGCTTCATAAAAGATGGAGACTTCACATAGCTACCTAAATTGGTATCTCTGTTACATAGACATACAGTGTCAATGTGTACCATTTCTTAACCATATTTTAGTATATACTTTTTGCAAATATTGGCCAAGTTTAATCATTATGAAAAAGTTGAGATAGAGGTTAACTACAGAGGTTTTAGTCTGAGATCTTTTTTTTTTTCGCTTTCGAAGAGATTTGGTATGAAAAGGAAGAAGGATTAACAAATCGTAATGTTTTGTTAGAGTTGCATTGTGTATGATCTTGTAATAATTGTGTGTATCTATACACATTCTATAAGCTAAGCAGCAACTATTTCAGAATTCAACGCCCCAAAGTTCTCAGGTGACCTGTCACATGATATAAATAATTAATCATTCATAAAGATTATAATTAAAAGTTGACTCACTTTAAACAAAAAGTATAAAAGTATCCCTTAAAATTTATTACCTGATCTATTTTTAATTTCTTAGTTAGCAATAGATGTCTATTCTTAAATTAAATATAAGTTTAGAAAAATACTTGACCAAGTGTATAATGATAGAGATACAATCATGGATATTAATAATGGTAACTTTAGATATCTAATAACTGAATTAATATTCCTTTTTATATTCACTGAATGCTATTTACATTAACAATTGTAATTTTAACGGTGTTTACAGTAATAGAAGTTGCTACACCCTTTTTTCAAATAAGATGAATTTTATGTAATATGATCCAGAAAATATCACAAATGCATTCTATAATTTGTTGAGAATGTTGAAAATATTGTTCTAAACATAATAGATAACCACAACAAGAAACAAGTATTTTTACTTCTATCTAAAAGCACCATTTTGTTACAAGTAATCAAATAAGTACCAGTTCTATAAATAAATAAATTAAAGAATTTTACTTTGATTGAAAACACTTAAATATTTGATTTATACAATGAAAGTCAAATTAAAAAATTATAAATAAGCAAAAAGAAAATTCTACATTGTTTTTTTAATGACAAAGCCTCCCTCATAAGATAATTTTATTTTTCAATTAAAAGCTTGATCAATTTAGAAAATTCACTTAATATAGCAAAAATTACATTCAGGAATCACAAATAGATGAAAAAAAATTTCCCATTCATTTTTTAAAATTAAATAGTTTATCTCATAAAATTGTTTTATTTTTTTATTGAAAGCTTGGTGAATTTAAAATTTTCAATCTCACAAAAAAATGAATCTTACTTACATCTAATAAATTTAAAATTCGATTCACATTTATCTTCATATGTTATTTTTTGTGTTAAATGACATGTAGATAATATCAAAATGAAAACAAGTTTAGGTGGTGTATTTTATAAATAAAAATAAAATTAAGAAATTATATTTGTCTTCATCTATTATGTTATTTATCTATTTATTTATCATCTTATTTTCCATCTCACAAGCTTCGTAACACTGGTTAGGCATCATACAACCTAGAACGTTTCTTTTTTTTTTTTTGGTCAAAAATAAAATTGCATTAAAAAAGAGATCCAACATTGAACTTTTTTTTTTGGTCAAAACTAAAATTGCACTGAAAAAGAGGTCCAAGTTGAACTTCTTTTTAAGTCAAAAATGAAATTGCATTGATAAAGAAGTTAGATGTGGAACTTTCTTCTTTTTTATCAAAAATAAAATTTCATCGAGAAAAATGTCAATTTTCTTTCTTTTTACTTCTATCTAAAAAATTACACATTCGATTCATATATTGAAATTTAAATTTAAAATCATAAATAATCAAAAAAAATATTCTACCTTTATTTTTTAAATGACTAAACCTCCCTTATAAATTACTTTATTTTTCAATTAAAAGCTTGATTAATTTAGAAAATTCAATTTCATATAGTAAAAATTACATAAAAGAGCCATAAATAAATGAAAAAAAAGTGACATTCGTTTCTTATATGACAAAGCCTCCCTCATAAAAATTGATTTATACTTTAATTAAAAGATTGATTAATTTAAAAAAATCAAGCTCACAAAAAAAAAAAACAATCTTACTATATACAAAAGATTAAATTTTTCATACATATTTGTCTTTACTTGTCATTTTCTATGTTAAATGGCATGTAGATAATGTTGAAATAAAAACAAATTTAATTATCAGTAAAATGTGATTAAGGAAATTATATTTGCCATCATCTGTTATGTTTTCTTACTTATTTATGATTTTCTTTGTCATCTCTTATGTTCATATCAATGATTAGTTTGGTCCAATATGGAACTTTTCTTTTCTGTTTTTTTGTCAAAAATAAAATTTGATTGAAAAAGAGATTCAAAATTGAACTCGTCCTTTTTTTTGGGATAAAAAAATGAGATTGCATTAAAACAGAGGTCCAAGTTGAACTTCTTTTTTCTTGATAAAAAAAAAAAATTATACTGAAAAGAGGTTCAATGTGGAACTTTTTTTTTTGTTGGTTAAAAATGAAACTATATTGAAAAAGAAGTTAGACATGATTTTTTTGTTTTGGGTAAAAAATAAAATCGCTCAAGAAAAAGTGTAATGTGAAAATTTTCTTTTCTTTTTATTCAAAAAGGAAATTGCATGAAAAAGTGATATAATATGAAATTTCATTTTTTGGTAAACAATGAAATTTGTATTGAAAAGGAGGTCCAACGTGTAGCATTTATTTCCTTTTTTCTGGGTAAAAAAATAAAATTGCATTCAAAAAAGGATTAAAGAGGATTTTTTTTTTTTTGGTAAAAAAAAATTGCTTTGAAAAGAAGTCTAACATGGAACCTTTCATTACATTGGACCTTGCTTAAATGACATTCAACTAAAATCTTGATTTATTAAATTAGATTATGATTATATCTTAATTTTCTATTCTACGTATTTTAGGATTCTATCTTATCTTCATTTAAACTCCTTTATCTTTATTTGAAAAAAAAAATTAAAAAAAAACAAAAAACAAAAAAACTTAAGATACAACAACTTGAGCAAAGGAGATACATACATGTATCTTTTAAAAGTTTGATCTATGTAAAATAGTGCCTATTGTCACATTTTTTAAAAAATAGGTGCTTATATTTGTTTTTTTTATTTTGGTAATGACGTAGTATTTAGAGTAACTATACATTATAGTCTATCAATAATGTAATTAAAAAATTAAATTAATTAATTGTATATTTCATATTTTATAATATTTATATCACACCTGTGCATGGGTATAAGACTAGTTAATTGGAAGATTCATCCCATTAATCACCATAAATTTGGAATAATCTTCTAGGATTTTATAAACGTGAAAAGAAAGTCTTGACGCACACTTTTTCATAAATTTGGAACGTGAAAAAAATGTTATGCCCCCAATTTTTTTTTTTCAACAAAGCACAACAACCTTGATTGCCTTTTCACATTCTCAGTTGAATCTTGGCCCCCTTAATATAAAATTTATTGCTTTGTCCCTACTTTCAAATAACTCTTTTATTAATCTCTAAACTTGGTACCGTTCTTACAGCCCACATGAAAAAATAGCACTTTATCTCTAAATGTCCAATCAACAAATTTTAAAGAGAATCAGTTAATTATCAGTTCAAGCAACGTTTCATTTCTAACCACAACTCATCTTATTTTAGGACATGAAGTGTATGTTTTAACAACCGAAAACATATTATTCAAATTTATACTTTTAATAACATGTCTACCCTCTATTGGTAACTGATTTTTGTTTAGTTGCCATATCACCAACATTTTGCATTTGACTTGTGGTTATGTTTAAAACACGTTGAGCACCCAAGAAAGAAAGCTCTCCCTTTTCTTTCATGCACAAAATTGTAATGTTATTAGAGATTCAATAATAATAAATTATTTACATTATTTTATCTTAAGTACATATGAACAACTGCATAAAAGTTAACCAAAAATTCTTATACAGGCCACACAATCAGCAATCACAAATTAACAAGGTAAATGCCACACAATTTGTTCCTCGCATATTGTGAGAGTATCATTGGCCAACTCAACAGTTCACCACTAAACACAATAATTTTTTTTTTGGGTTATTACTTGTCTGAGTCGTTAGATTATGGCTATTATAAATTTTTAGTTATTTGACTTTTAAAATAAACTTTTCAGTCCATGAATTATAATTGTTGGGAACTTATAATTCATTGACCTTTAAAATAAATCTTTTAGTCCCTTGAGTTATATTAATGAGACGTTATTAGTCGCAAATACGAACTCTATCTAAGATTAACAATGTCTCACTGATATAACTCCAGTGACTAAAAAGTTCACTTTAAAAGTCAAGGGACTAAAAGTTCCAAACGACCATAGTCCAAGGACTAAAAGGTTCACTTTAAAAGTCAAGGGACTAAAAGTAACGCCCCGATCCCTCACGAGACCGGGACTCCTATTTATCACGCTATTCTCAACCCAAATCCAAACCCGGGCACAAAATTTTAGGAAAAATGGACGGAGTTTCCCCTATATGTAGGTCTATCTAGAAACCTGCCAACAGTCACATACAAGTCCTGAATCACAATCAACCATTCATACAACCTAACTTTCAAGATTCATAAAGTCAATCATCTCCTCAAGGCCATACGAGCCTTGGAATCTCACATCATATCACACAAGCATGCAAAATTAAATCCATTGAAGTTCTATATTTTTATTCCACTTGTCATACCACTCTATACTATCAATCAATCTTTCTTATAATTTGTGTCCAACCAACTAACTAGTTTTCATCGTCCACACAAGCATGCACTACTAAGTAATGAAGTAAAGCAAATAGAAGATATTACAAGCCCACTAGTACCTAATCATCAAACAAACTAAAACTTTAATATTACATTCCTTGATATAACATAAATACATACATGAACACAAAGTCTCAAATACAATACAAGTATATCATGATCACATTCTTCCATGTTTTACACACTAATAGAGCAAGCAGGTCGCACAGGAGGCAATCCAATCTTCAGTTTTTCCTAAAATATGTTGAAAAGAGGAATGAGTAACTAGGTTACTCAGTGAGGGAGGTGATACAACATACCGGGCGTGCATTATGATATGCAAACATAAGAAAGCATATACGTATAACATAAAGAACAAGATTTAAGTAACAAGTAGTCAACCACATTAAAAAGGATACGGTTCCACTTCAAGTATTCAATCACAAGCCACGAACCACGAACTTCACGCAAGTGCCGGCAAACCCCTTACTGCAACAAGTTGGGATATTCCGACTGTATCCCAATCGTACGACCCTTTCTCCTGAGGTAGGTCCATGCCCAGCAGTGAACCACGCCTCTGGGGTAGTGGAGTATGCCTCAGTGAGAAGGGAATAGGTACCATGGTAGTCAAGGGAGCACGGCAAGCCCGACGCCGCCCGTGTTTCTCGACGCTACCATGTCCGAAAAGGTTGCGCAACCTGATATTCGATCACAATAATTCAAGCAATGGCAATATAACTCAAGAATCACATAAATGAGGGACAACAAAGTAGGTTGCCCTCGCACGTAGTTTACAATAAATAAGCCATATTACAATATAAATAAAAGACAAGTGTATATTTAGTCTATTCATATCAAAGTACACGTAATTATAAGCAATCATATTGAACTATACAATTCATGAGCAGTAAAAACAAATTAAGATGCACAAAAGAATGTAATTCCCTCACCTTGGATTAGACTAATTACGTAAGAGAATCGCTTAGATTCACTCCAAATCTCCTTGAATTAGCTCAAATGTGCAACCTTAGCCTACTCATATAAATATAACACTTGGCCTTTAAACTAGCATAACACAATGCAAGTAAAATATTACTTAGCACGTACATGAAGTAAACAGTCCAAGTTAGAAGCAATTTAACTAGAATTTATAATTATGAACAACCTAGAATCAATTACAGTTCAACTGATACGAGATCTTCGTGGTTAACTTATCTAGCATTCTGACAAGTTTACTTCACTAGAATATGCTTTATCATCCATTTTGCAATTAACCTTGCATGTAGGGTTCAAGAGCTTTAAGCACATTCTCCCAAATATCTTTATTAGCCTTCCTAAGTGTGCACCAAATACCATTATACCTTAGCAAAACTCACAATTTAATTATTTAGCAACAACAATGGACTATACAAATAACAAATTAATGAAATCAGTCTAAGTTTTCTAGCAGAAGCTAACTTTAGGTAATCTGTAACCTAATCTATTGATCTCCAAATCCTCTGATTTTGACATAAAAAGAAAGCTCTTCGAGTGTAGTTAATTTTAGCCTCAAGCAGAACTCAATTCCGATCTAAATTCCACAAGTTAGGACCTTTCTCGTGCAACTGCGCAAACTGCCATGCTTCAGCAAATTTCCAGGCACATTTCTGAAATTGCTAAATCAGATTATCAAAACGTTTGAATTAGCCTAAGCCTTAGAAATCAACATTTTCTCTAAACTACCTAATATAGCTACTGTAAAAATTTCGTTAAGTTTCGAGCATGTTTACTATGTCAAAATGGCTCTATAACTCACGGACAGTAGTCCAGATATTTGCTCATTTTGCATACTACACTTTTAGCTACTTTTTGCCATTACTTAGCATTTACACTTCATTGAAGGCTTTAAACAAACATCTAGTCTACAATTTTGTTCATAGATAGCAAGTCAACAACTATTTGTGAAACTAACAAAGCATGCACAAATATAGCAATATAATCAAAATAAAATACATATAAGATGATTCCCTCACCTTCAAAGACTAAAACATGCAAAATGCACAGGGCTAAGTTGATTCTTCCTTTCTTTAACCAAGCTTTTCTTCTCCTAAGTATGCATCAAGGTTACCAAACCATATTTTAATCATACTACATTCCTAGTTGAGCCAAAATACACCTAATAAGATTATAAAACCCTGTTTTAGAAACAAAAGTTCGGGAAGGCCCCAAGCGAGTTTTAGCTACAACTATACTATCTGAACCCCAATTTCGTGTAACGAAAGCACCAATAGTGCTTCCATACCCCAAGGATACCCAAATCATAGCCCAAATGTGCCCGGATTGTACAACGAGAAAAGTCCTCTTTTTAAAGTCTACTAATTACGTAATTTAGCTTGGTTTCGATTGATTCAACTTCACGTGGCTTTTCAACTAGCTTCACTAGGGTCTAGAGCATCTATTTGAAGTCTCAATTCAAGCTATTAACAAATTATATCAAAAATCTTAAATTTTCAGATTTGCTACAGTATTTTCAGCTTTTCTCCTCTTTTTTTTTGTTTTTTTTTGTTTTGGCTCTTATTATGTTATATAAATAATAGACTAAGGAAATAATGGGTTGAGTTAGTAAATTGGGTCTAATTAAACATATTTAAGGGTCTAATAAAAGTCTAAAATCTAGCTAATTCACTAGAAGCCCAAATAAAAATTCTACAAAAAGTTACTATTCTTTCGTAACACTATTCATTCAGGACGAAAACTATTTTCTAAATGCACACTTCTAACATTAAATACACAAAATAATATTTTTCACATTCCTCCTACATGATATGTGATAGGAGAAAAATACAGTTTCAGAAAAATTAAACAGTAAATTTCCCTTATGAATAGTGCCTTATGCTAAAAATTAAATCAATGCACATTTAATGCTCAAATAAGACATTCAACAATTTAAAATGAATATGAAGAGGTTCCCGGCCGTCACACTAAAAGTTCCTAACGACCATAGTCCAAGAACTAAAATGTTCACTTTAAAAAGTCAAGAGACTAAAAGTTCAACGATCGTAGTATAAAGACTATGACAAATATTAACTAAGTCTTTTGTTTTTGTTGAGCACTACAGACTAAGGTCATGTTTGACCTAACTTTTAAACATTTAAAAGCACTTCTTGTAAGTTTAGAAACTGAAATTAATCTGTTTGGTCCATTTTTTAAAATGTTTTTAGGTAAAAGCTTAAGCTGAAAAAAATTAAAAAACAAAAAGCTCCAAATTGAAGTTTTTTAAAAAAAGTTTTCTCGACACTGATTTTACATAATGTGGAAAGCTATTTTATTTTATTTTTATCAAATATACTTTTTTCATATTTTTTAAAGTTCAATATTATCCTCAAATTTTCTAAAAGTTAACATTACTCAATATAGGCCAAATAATTAACAAATTTTATTCAACATCACTTCTAACTAAATTTTTCCATGCACCAATGCATCACTTTTATGGTTAATGAGAACAATTTGAACCCATATCTACTACTAAAATTTTACAACTCATTTTTTTTTTACATTTAGTCCAAACATAGCTTAATACCCACATCTAGATATGGCATTTCGGTCGGGCCGACACAAGCCCAGTTCAACCCAGCACACGAAAATTCAGACCCAGCCCAACTCAAATGAAAGTGAGTTCGACTCGGCTCAGCCCACCACATATAGGTGGGCCGAGCTGAGGCATATTTTTTTGGACCCATCTCATTTGTTCCCAAGTCCAGCTCAGCTCAGCCCAACTCGAACCCAGCGCAGGCCTAGCTCGAGCTCAGATAAAGCCCATCTTGATATTATAATTTGTACATGTAATTTTTTTTTATATAAATAGTTAGTGTATTCAACTTCAGTTTACTACAAAATTATATATTTATTTTACTACCTATTGTCTATTTATTTTACTACAAGAGAATACACAATATCTATGGCTATGAGGGAAGAAAAATTTTCACAAAAATTATGTTCAAATGTTTGTAATCATTTTGCTTACTTTGAAGAACATGGGTATATAATTTGTAACTATTGTGAACGTAAATGTATATTTCGTCGTCAATTTAGAACTTCTCCACCAACTTTCTTCAAGCATTTATGTAATATTCTTTTTTTTATGTTTATTAGCAATGTATCCATGTTTCATGAACTTGTGATTTGTAAAGTAATGTTTTATCATTTATATTAATATTATCAATCAACTTTTGTCTTGTTAATTGTTAAATTAACTTTTTCGTAAAAAATGTTAAGCTTAAGATGTTTTCGTTGTATACGAAATATTATAGGTTTAAGGCTCTGTTTGTTTGCTATAAAATAACTTGTTTGTATAAAATATTTTCAGTGGAAAATGCTTTCTTGGAAAATAAAATATTTTTTTGGGCTCCGTTTGTTTAGCGTAAAATAACTTGTTAGAAAAAAAATATTTTTCTGTAAAAACAGATTACTGAAAAGTATTTTCTACTATTTGGATGTACAGTGAGTTCTGTAAAATATTTCTATCTTACACCAAAGGCGGATTGAGTTCATTGCCAAATTGGGTTACAACCCCTACTAGTTTGATGTATTTTTTCAGAAAATAATAAATTTAGAAAAATAATAAATTTCTACATATCTCTAGTTAAAAAAAGTTAACGTACCCTTAAAAAGAATATATTCATTGAGTTAAAAATTATATTTATAACTTTTATTGAAAAGAAATCATCGATCTAGTATTACACACGAATATAACAACATTAAGTTAAAATTATGTTTGACAAAAAAAAAAAGTTAAAATTATGAAAGCATCTCATATATTTTGTTGAAATTTCACGTCAAATATAGTGAATCATGTCATATGTTAGCAAGTGCGGTAGACCATTGGTATCTAATAACGCAATCTTATAAAGAGTTTTGTCTTGTTAGCTCTATGAAGAGAAAATCTCATATGAATCTTTTTATTCAACTCTTAATAACCCAATCTCCTTTTAATATGTCCTATTTTATATAATATATATATCTCTTACTCTATTATTATGGGCCATAATGCCGCTGAAAAATATAGTCATATCTTCCCAGGATTCTAGTCATTTTGAAAATCTGAGTTCAATTTAAATATATATTTTCTTGCCTTCTTTTTGTTTCTCCTTTTTTTTTTTATAATTTCTTGCCTTTTTTGATTTTTTTTTCTAGATTTTGATCTAACATACGTAAAACCCCTTCTCTCTCTACCATTTCTCTCCCCCATTTTTTCTCTAACACACTCAAACCCAATTTAATTGCCAATACTTCATATTAGCTCGAAGCTTCAATGAAGCTATTCAACTTCTGTAATTTATTTATACTATATATATAGGTCTATTATAGACATTTTCTTTTATTACAAGTGCTTATATATGTGTATTGATGAGTAAGAGCTAAAAATTTTATTTAGCAAAAAATTAAAAAGCAAACTACGATTAGCATGCAAGAGAAACTAGCAATCTAAACTTGCCTTTTACAGCTATGTTGTAGAATTCCCTCAATGAACGAAATCAGGAGCTTTAATCTCTCTCAACAAAAATGGAGCAGCAAATCTCGCACATTAATCGCGATATATATAACTATCAATCAAAAAGAAGCGATTCATATCACAATAAAATACGAGTAATGTGAACTAATAGAAAATCACGTAGGGTAAGTTGTAACTACAATGTAGCACCTTAATCGCGATAATAACATGTTGTAGGTATAAGGCCCCTACAGGCGCTCACGACATAGGTATAAGGCCCCCACAGACACACACATTATGGGATCTCAGTCATTTCACAATAAGGCGAGTGTTCGCCAAACACATCACACCACGTCACGTTATAACACAATTTATATGAGAAGGATTTAAAAACTAACACACGAATGCATAAGATTGTTCATGTAACATCCAGGATTCAAGGCGAAGAATTAAATACAATCTGATTCATGAAACAATCAACTGTGGTATACATGCTTGCGTTAAAATAATTTACAGGTTCAATGAATAAAGTAGACAAGTAAATCCAGATTAAGCACTTGACATTGATTAGCTGTCAAATTATTGACGATTATTTATAAGAAGAAGAAAAGAAGAGAAGTGTTGATCCATTATACAAACATTATTAATATAGATGTGCATGTAAGGAAGCTTAACGTAGCAAGAACAACTAGATTGGTAACGGTGGAACGATGACCAAAAGAAAAATGGTGACAATGGCATTGAAGGATAGAAGTGAAAGCAAAGTGATTTAAATAAGTGTAATACAACAATGGTGATAGGGTTATATAGAGATCATGCACATTAAGCAATAGGAACAAATTGCAGTTTATGAACTATTGCTGGAAGTATTATATCAATAGATAATTTAGTAACAAAGGCATGACATATGATCAGTTAAAGACATGAATTAATGAGAATTGATGACTCTGGTGCATGAAAGATTAGTATGCCATCTCAAGGATTAGTGATCACAACTGATATTTGAGATGAACCATAATGAAGATCAATAGTCGAAGGGAAAAAAGAAATCAATAACACCGAGATATATCCAATCGCAAATTGTAGGATAAATCAGGAAAAACGTTAAGCAATAGTAGGTGATTTTGGAATATTGAACAACCCAAGAAAAACTTAACTGAAGGAAAAGGAAGCTAAATTCCAAGTTTGATATTAACAAAACTACCGGCAAGGTAGAAGACTTTAGTTCATGTACAAGGCATGGAAAGGGAACCCATGATTTGTCAATAGGCAATAAGGTGCACGATTTCTCATGAAAATGGGGAAGAAAGAAGACGAGATAATCGATAAACCCCACTTACCTCAATTACCAAGTTTTTCAATCAATACACTTCGAAAGTCTTCTCAGATTATACTTCGTAATGAAAAATGCTCAAAGAAGCCACTCAAATCACTGGGTCTATAGGCTCTTGGTTACCCTCAATATCCTTTTCCTAGAGAAGGTTATGAGAAAATTGAGAGTTTTTTTTTTTAAAGTAAGCGTAAGATTTGCAATCTAAATAACTGATTATCACTTTACTTTAAATAACAGTCCTACACAAATTGTGTCACTAGTTAATAGCCTTAAATCTGGGAGTTACAAATTCAACTATAGATAATGACTTAGTGGCTGAGTGGGTTATCCGCACACTCAAACAACTAGGATGTTACATCCTCTACCCCTACAAACAAGTTTGGTCCTCGAAACTTAACTCACCTTGATTCGCGAATAGGTAAGGGTACTTGTCACAAGTAGGCACATCACGGTACAGTACTTATAGTTTACCCACACTTCATGTCATGTACACAACTTTAATAATAGTAAGGTGTCATGAAGAACAAGATTTCTTCAGTTAAAATGGATTTAATGCTAGTCTATAATAGGAGGATTCACATCAAGGGTCCAAGAGTACAAGCATTACACTATTTCAATAAAAAACTAGAGATGGTAAGGAACATTCAAAACACATCATATTAGAAACACAGTTTATAGAGTATATATTTAACAATGAAATACCAGAGGATATATTTTTGTGACAAATAAGAAGAACAGGCAACGCAATTGAAGGACGACTCGATATGCTAACCCCTAGACGTAGTCTATGAAGATTTGAAAATTGCAAAAGGATTATCTGTACGAGAAAACCAAAGCAACAGGATAATGAAGGAGGCACAATTATTGCTTGAGCAAGAAAAGTAACCAATGGTAAAATCATTATTTGATCAAGAAAAATTAATCAATAGTGAAATTATTGCTTGATCAAGTAAAAGTAAAAGTAATCAATGGATGAGGCACAATTAAATTTTAAGGGCACGTAATGACCATTGGAAGATCAACACTCAAGACACGATGATTGGAGTTTGAAAGTGAATTATTTTAAGATTACAAAACAGGGCAAAAAGGAAAAGAACCATTCTACTCACTCGAATTGAGAGATTTGATAAATCTCTATCTACAATTCAGAACGCAAGCTTTGAAGAATTTTATAGTTGTTAATGAAACAGTTTGATCATTAGAAGAATCTCAAATAGGGGGATGTCATAAGTACTCATGAATAGGCTTAAATTTATAGGACAATTTATGCTATGAACTTAGCTAATACAATATGGGTTTCACAAGAATACATGGTGTACAAAAGATATTTACATTATACCGGGGAAGAAAGGCAAAACTGATCAAGAGAGGACTCATAAATATAATTTTCTTTCCTTAACTTGAAATATTTCCTGAAAAGACCGATCATTGTAAGAAGATAGGGGGAAAAGAAAAAGAAATTGAGACAGTGACAAATCAAGTAGCTTAGAAGCATCACAAAAGTAGTGAAGGTTCAAACAAGTTATAAATCAAGGCAATAGACTAAAGCAACAAGTTTCGATACAAGAAAGGCGTGATATGATCTTGAATCAATCTAGTCAAATACAACAACAGAAGGTGATAGACTTTGATTAATGAAATAAGCTGTATAGGGTTGGCCCAATTGGATAAACTAATGAAAAAAAGAGGTTGGTTGATAGAATAAGTAAAGACATGAGAGAACAAGTTAGATACATATGAATTTAAGAATTTGTAATCTACGTATGCCATTGCAAAAGGATAGGCAACCAATTTTGACAATAGAAATAAGGTTTTACAAAATTCTCACTTTCCAAAAGAATAAGTGAGAGGTTAATTTATCAAACAATTTTGCAGGCTAACAACCAAATAAGATAAGTTCTTTGTGATGCCTTGCAATTAGTGTCGAGAGATTACGAGTGTGGTGGGGGAGAACGAAATACCACATTTGACGTGAAAATACCAAGTCCAAAAAAAATGAGAGAGCTTATCACAGAGCAATATTTAAAATTTAACTCATACTTGTTTGTAGAGACGAGGGTAACCTTAACGCAAGAGAGAACTATAAAACAAATAATGACTTGAGCATCATATATACAAATGAGTTGCGAGAGTATTAGTGTTCAGGACAATGAAAACTTTCATCTACTACATATAAGGGAGGAAACTTATGACGTGGATGTTAATTGGGCAAGAACTAATTGTTTAGTATGAATCAATAAGTGATATGGGAACAAGTCAAAGAAAAATCGTGAGAAGCCAACAACCCAATGCCTATAGTGATATCAATAATGAGTGCCATGTGAGCCTTTTCAATTTCAGATGGTGAACACCAAGCCAAGGTTTAGTCCAACATGAAAAACTTTAATTCTAAGTTCACAGACTACGTCAAAACGAGGAAATGATTTGAGAGCAGTAAAGACAGAAGATTTGAATCAAATGTTCAAGTAGAATCCAAGGTTTCAAAGTGCTAACTGGTTGATTATTTAGTCTTCAATACATGTTTCTCTCCCATAAAAGGTTAATATGCTCGAAGCTTAGGGGTCTCTCAAGGTTGGTTCGCGAAACTTCAATTCATAATTATGAAGTAATGCTACACGACATGAAAGAAGAACAAGGATCAAGGATTCAAGTCATGAAGACCTTACTTGTTGAAAATTCATGAAGTATGAAAAGAAGAATGACAATAAATGAAAACACTAGATGCACGAGGTATTCTCAAGCTCCATGTAGGAATGAAGAGGAAGGAGCACCTGACTTTACCATATGTCATAGCATAGGCAGAATAGTTAACAATAATGGAGACATGAATAATCATGGTGCCATGGTCAAGTATACGAGCAGGAGGGTAAAGAGAAACAAGGAGAAGAGAGACCTACTTAGCTCGTTTCTTACAAGCCTTAGATGTGTGAACGTTGAAGATCATCTATAATTGCGGTAAAATGTTGTTTTATATAAAGAAACAAACGCTGGGGGTACAATTACAACTCTCGTGTATGCTCTTAGCTGGAAAGTTGACATATACTACATGCTCTACACATTAGAAAACATTCACAGTATCAATCAAACAATGTAATCCTCATAATATATAGACCTCCATAGCTAGAAGGCACCACCTTGTAGATAAACTAGCAACATTTCTCTCCAATTCATATGACATCCGAGCATTCTTTTGCAGCCCATATTATGCCTTAAATTTATTTACCCTAGTCGCAAACAAGGCTTCATTCATTATACCTAACCAATAATGGTTGGCTTTGCTTTTGCTCTGGCGAGCCTATATCAATGCCCATCATTGATTAACAAAGTACATGCAAAACTCATAATAATTAAAGTTGATTTCTTCCCTCAAGTAGTTAGTGAACTCAACATGAGTAAATTATAACTACAAACTCCATGTCAAATCCTTAGCCTTACAAGTCCTCAAGCCATTCAGTGGTAAGAAGTAAATACCATATATCAAATACTTAGTTCTACTAATTCTGCAAGCTATTTCTTGATGGGAAATGAAAAATAGACTCCAAAATGAACATCAAAATGATTACCTTCTTGACCAATAAGGAAGTTCACTAATGCCCAAAAATATATGCAAGAAATTTAACAACTCTCATTCCTTATCTTTTACTTCCCTAAATAATTTATATCTTATACTAGGAACAATCAAAGAGACACACATCCAATAATACACTCAAATTGTCATCATTTTACACTACGAATTTGTAGTTTTTCCAAAGGTTTAACATTTTCTAAACACATTTTCTCATAAAACCATTCTCAATAAAATAAATTCGTAGTTCCTCTTACCATTTCATAACTAATCCACTAGCTGACTCAGTCCTAATGATTCCTATGAAATCGACATGCACCTTCTTTTTAGAACTCACCTTGAACGTATTTCACGAATATCGATTACCTCAGTTGACAACAATCTGTATACCAAGTTGGGCATATATCTTCTCCCAAATTACGTTTGTTTCTCTTTTAAGAACCTAGTAAACTAGTTTAAATCTGCTTTTGCCCAAGTTTGGTCAAGTTATGATCAATACTCTTCCATCCTTATGAAGTATTCAATACCAAAGCCAAACTAAGAGCATAATTAGGGGACCACGGTAAATTGGTCTAAACTTTAGGACTACCCCTCTATCATGATTATGTTCTCCCCATAACAACAAACAATGCGATAGATTTAGAAATTGGTAGATGAGGTAACGGGTTAGACCATCACTAAAAAGAGATATGAAAGTAAAGCATGCATTATTAATACATTTTCCTATAACTTAAAATGATAGTATATACCCACCACACTCTCATGTTGATCACGTCACGATCACTTACCACGATGCAAGGTATAGAATTTAACGCTATAAGTCATCAGATTATCTTACACCAAATACAAGGCTATAAGTCACAAAATAATCACTCCTTAAATTGATCCTGGTAAAAGACACATTTTGTAGACTGGTGCTACTCTCAATCCCACCTAGGTATGAGACCATCAAACCTAAAGCTCTGATACCAACACTGTCACGCCCCAAACTCATGAACTCAAATGGGTTCAAGAGGTGACACGCCGTATACCAAAAGGAGTAATCATTTCGGGATACAAGGCTACACAAAACCACAAATCAATCAAAAAAAAAACAGAGCACTAAAAATCCGCCATTTATTAAAAACTGTTGCACTCCAAGCATTTAAAAGATAACCTAAAAAAAAAAAAAGAGTACAATTAAATTGCCAACTGGCAACTCTGACATTGTGTGAAATTAGTAAGATAATGTCTCATCACTAAAAACGTTGATTCAATAATAAATATAAAAGCATCTGTTACCCCCTCTCGCTATTGGCTAGTGTCCATCACTTACTCGTGATTATCTGAAAAAGAAAAGAAAAAAAAAAAGAAACACAAAAGGGTTGAGCAATCAAAAACTCAGTAAGTGGGGAGAGTCTTCCCCCAAAGATGACACGAGTGAATGCTGATAAGTGGAGCAATAGAATAGACCAAAAGTAGGAGGATCGTGAGGACACATCAAATGAAGCATATATAACTATCAATCAAAAGGAAGCGATTCATATCACAATAAAATACGAGTAATGTGAACTAATAGAAAATCATGTAGGGTAAGTTGTAAATACAATGTAGCACATTAATCGCGATAATAATAGATTGTAGGTATAAGGCCCCTACAGGTGCTCACGACATGGGTAATAGGCCCCCACAGGTACACACGTTATGGGATCTCAGTCATTTCACGATAAGGCGAGTGTTCACCAAATACATCACACCACGTCACGTTATAACACAATTTATATGAGAGGGATTTAAAAACTAACACACGAATGCATAAGATTGTTCATGTAACATCCAGGATTCAAGGCGAAGAATTAAATACAATCTTATTCATGAAAAAATCAAATGTGGTATACATGCTTGCGTTAAAAAAATATACAGGTTCAATGAATAAAGTAGACAAGTAAATCCAAATTAAGCACTTGACATTGATTAGCTGTCAAATTATTGACGATTATTTATAAGAAGAAGAAAAAAGGAGAAGTGTTGATCCATTATACAAACATTATTAATATAGATGTGCTTGTAAGGAAGCTTAATGTAGCAAGAACAACTAGATTGGTAACGGTGGAACGATGACCAAAAGAAAAATGGTGACAATGGCATTGAAGGATAGAAGTGAAAGCAAAGTGATTTATATAAGTATAATACAACAATGGTGATAGGGTTATATAGAGATCATGCACATTAAGCAATAGGAACAAATTGCAGTTTATAAACTATTGCTGGAAGTATTATATCAATAGATAATTCAGTCACAAAGGCATGACATATGATCAGTTAAAGACATGAATTAATGAGAATTGATGACTCTGGTGCATGAAAGATTAGTATGCCATCTCAAGGATTAGTGATCACAACTGATATTTGAGATGAACCATAATGAAGATCAATATCGAAGGGAAAAAAGAAATCAATAACTCCGAGATACATCCAATCGCAAATTGTAGGATAAATCAGGAAAAACGTTAAGCAATAGTAGGTGATTTTGGAATATTGAACAACCCAAGAAAAACTTAACTGAAGGAAAAGGAAGCTAAATTCCAAGTTTGATATCAACAAAACTACCGGCAAGGTAGAAGACTTTAGTTCATGTACAAGGCATGGAGAGGGAACCCACGATTCGTCAATAGGCAATAAGGTGCACGATTTCTCATGAAAATTGGGAAGAAAGAAGATGAGATAATCGATAAACCCCACTTACCTCAATTACCAAGCTTTTCAATCAATACACTTCGAAAGTCTTCTCAGATTATACTTCGTAATGAAAAATGCTCAAAGAAGCCACTCAAATCACTGGGTTTATAGGCTCTTGGTTACCCTCAATATCCTTTTCCTAGAGAAGGTTATGAGAAAATTGAGAGTATTTTTTTTTTCTTAGTAAGCGTAAGATTTGCAATCTAAATAACTGATTATCACTTTACTTTAAATAAGAGTCCTACACAAATTGTGTCACTAATTAATAGCCTTAAATCTGGGAGTTACAAATTCAACTATAGATAATGACTTAGTGGCTGAGTGGGTTATCCCCACACTTTCAAACGGCTAGGATGTTACATCCTCTACCCCTACAAACAAGTTTCGTCCTCGAAACTTAACTCACCTTGATTCGCGAATAGCTCAGGGTACTTGTCACAAGTAGGCACGTCACGGTACAGTACTTATAGTTTACCCACACTTCATGTCACGTACACAACTTTAATAATAGTAAGGTGTCATGAAGAACAAGATTTCTTCAGTTAAAATGGATTTAATGCTAGTCTATAATAGGAGGATTCACATCAAGGGTCCAAGAGTACAAGCATTACACTATTTCAATAAAGAACTAGAGATGGTAAGGAACATTCGAAAAACACATCATATTACAAACACAGTTTATAGAGTATATATTAAACAATGAAATACCAGAGGATATATTTTTGTGACAAATAAGAAGAACAGGCAACGCAATTGAAGGACGACTCGATATGCTAACCACTAGATGTAGTCTATGAAGATTTGAAATTTTCAAAAGGATTATCTGTACGAGAAAACCAAAGCAACAGGATAATGAAGGAGGCACAATTATTGCTTGATCAAGAAAAGTAACCAATGGTAAAATCATTATTTGATCAAGAAAAATTAATCAATAGTGAAATTATTGCTTGATCAAGTAAAAGTAAAAGTAATCAATGGATGAGGCACAATTAAATGTTAAGGGCACGTAATGACCATTGGAAGATCAACACTCAAGACACGATGATTGGAGTTTGAAAGTGAATTATTTTAAGATTACAAAATAGGGCAAAAAGGAAAAGAACCATTCTACTTACTCGAATTGAGAGATTTGATAAATCTCTATCTACAATTCAGAACGCAAGCTTTAAAGAATTTTATAGTTGTTAATGAAACAGTTTGATCATTAGAAAAATCTCAAATAGAGGGATATCACAAGTACTCATGAATAGGCTTAAATTTATAGGACAATTTATGCTATGAACTTAGCTAATACACTATGGGTTTCACAAGAATACATGGTGTACAAAAGATATTTACATTATACCGGGGAAGAAAGGCAAAACTGATCAAGAGGGGACTCATAAATATAATTTTCTTTCCTCAACTTGAAATATTTCCTGAAAAGACCGATCATTGTAAGAAGATAGGGGGAAAAGAAAAAGAAATTGAGACAGTGATAAATCAAGTAGCTCAGAAGCATCACAAAAGTAGTGAAGGTTCAAACAAGTTATAAATCAAGGCAATAGACTAAAGCAACAAGTTTCGATACAAGAAAGGTGTGGTATGATCATGAATCAATCTAGTCAAATACAACAACAGAAGGTGATAGACTTTGATTAATGAAATAAGCTGTATAGGGTTGGCCCAATTGGATAAACTAATGAAAAAAAAGGTTGGTTGATAGAATAAGTAAAGACATGAGAGAACAAGTTAGATACATATGAATTTAAGAATTTGTAATCTACGTATGCCATTGCAAAAGGATAGGCAACCAATTTTGACAATATAAATAAGGTTTTACAAAATTCTCACTTTCCAAAAGAATAAGTGAGAGGTTAATTTATCAAACAATTTTGCAGGCTAACAACCAAATAAGATAAGTTCTTTGTGATGCCTTGCAATTTGTGTCGAGAGATTACGAGTGTGGTGGGGGAGAAAGAAATACCACATTTGACGTGAAAATACCAAGTCCAAAAAAAATGAGAGAGCTTATCACAGAGCAATATTTAAAATTTAACTCATACTTGTTTGTAGAGACGAGGGTAACCTTAACGCAAGAGAGAACTATAAAACAAATAATGACTTGAGCATTATATATACAAATGAGTTGCGAGAGTATTAGTGTTCAGGACAATGAAAACTTTCATCTACTACATATAAGAGAGGAAACTTATGACGTGGATGTACATTGGGCAAGAACTAATTGTTTAGTATGAATCAATAAGTGATATGGGAACAAGTCAAAGAAAAATCGTGAGAAGCCAACAGCCCAATGCCTATAGTGATATCAATAATGAGTGCCATGTGAGCCTTTTCAATTTCAGATGGTGAACACCAAGCCAAGGTTTAGTCCAACATGAAAAACTTTAATTCTAAGTTCACAGACTACGTCAAAACGAGGAAATGATTTGAGAGCAGTAAAGACAGAAGATTTGAATCAAATGTTCAAGTAGAATCCCAGGTTTCAAAGTGCTAACTGGTTTGATTATTTAGTCTTCAATACATGTTTCTCTCCCATAAAAGGTTAATATGCTCGAAGCTTAGGGGTCTCTCCAGGTTGGTTCGCAAAACTTCAATTCATAATTATGAAGTAATGCTACACGACATGAAAGAAGAACAAGGATCAAGGATTCAAGTCATGAAGACCTTACTTGCTGAAAATTCATGAAGTATGAAGAGAAGAATGACAATAAATGAAAACACTAGATGCACGAGGTATTCTAAAGCTCCATGTAGGAATGAAGAAAATCTAGCACCTCACTTTACCATATGTCATAGCATAGGCAGAATAGTTAACAATAATGGAGACATGAATAATCATGGTGCCATGGTCAAGTATACGAGCATGAGGGTAAAGAGAAACAAGGAGAAGAGAGACCTACTTAGCTCGCTTCTTACGAGCCTTAGATGTGTGAACGTTGAAGATCATCTATAATTGAGGTAAAATGTTGTTTTATATAAAGAAACAAACGCTGGGGGTGCAATTACAACTCTCGTGTATGCTCTTAGCTGGAAAGTTGACATATACTACATGCTCTACACATTAGAAAGCATTCACAATATCAATCAAACAATGTAATCCTCATAATATATAGACCTCCATAGCTAGAAGGCACCACCTTGTAGATAAACTAGCAACATTTCTCTCCAATTCATATGACATCCGAGCATTCTTTTGCAGCGCATATTATGCCTTAAATTTATTTACTCTAGTCGCAAACAAGGCTTCATTCATTATACCTAACCAATAATGGTTGGCTTTGCTTTTGCTCTGGCGAGCCTATATCAATGCCCATCATTCATTAACTAAGCACATGCAAAACTCGTAATAATAAAGTTGATTACTTCCTTCAAGTAGTTACTGAACTATACATAAGTAAATTATATCTACAAAATTCATATCAAATGCCTCATCGTACAAGTCTTCAAGCCATTCAGTGGTAAGAAGTGAATACTAGATATCAAATACTTACTTCTACTAAGTCTGCAAGCTATTTCCTGATGGGAAATGAAAAATAGACTCCAAAATGAACATCAAAATGATTACCTTCTTGACCGATAAGGAAGTTCACTAATGCCCAAAAATATATGCAAGAAATTTAACAACTCTCATTCCTTATCTTTTACTTCCCCAAATAATTTATATCTTACACTAGGAACAATCAAAGAGACACACATCCAATAATACACTTAAGTTGTCATCATTTTACACTCAGAATTTGTAGTTTTCCCAAAGGTCTAACATTTTTTAAACACATTTTCTCATAAAACCATTCTCAATAAAATAAATTCTTAGTTCCTCTTACCATTTCATAACTAATCCACTAGCTGACTCAGTCCTAATGATTCCTATGAAATCGACAAGCACCTTCTTTTTAGAACTCACCTTGAACGTATTTCACGAATATCGATTACCTCAGTTGACAACAATCTGTATACCAAGTTGGGCATATATCTTCTCCCAAATTACGTTTGTTTTTCTTTCAAGAACCTAGTAAACTAGTTTAAATCTGCTTTTGCCCAAGTTTGGTCAAGTTATGATCAATACTCTTCCATCCTTATGAAGTATTCAATACCAAAGCCAAACTAAGAGCATAATAGGGGGACCACGGTAAATTGGTCTAAACTTTAGGACTACCCCTCTATCATGATTATGTTCTCCCCATAACAACAAACAATGCGATAGATTTAGAAATTGGTAGATGAGGTAACAGGTTAGACCATCACTAAAAAGAGAGATGAAAGTAAAGCATGCATTATTAATACATTTTCCTATAACTTAAAACGATAGTATATACCCACCACACTCTCATGTTGATCACGTCACGATCACTTACCACGATGCAAGGTATATAATTTAACGCTATAAGTCATCAGATTATCTTACACCAAATACAAGGCTATAAGTCACAAAATAATCACTCCCTAAATTGAACCTGGTAAAAGACACGTTTTGTAGACTGGTGCTACTCTCAATCCCACCTAGGTATGAGACCATCAAACCTAAAGCTCTGATACTAACACTGTCACGCCCTAAACTCATGAACACAAATGGGTTCAAGAGGTGACACGCCGTATACCAAAAGGAGTAATCATTTCGGGATACAAGGCTACACAAAACCACAAATCAACCAAAAAAAAAAACAGAGCACTAAAAATCTGCCATTTATTAAAAACTGTTGCACTCCAAGCATTTAAAAGATAACCTAAAAAAAAACGAGTACAATTAAATCGCCAACTGGAAACTCTGACATTGTGCAAAATTAGTAAGATAATGTCTCATCACTAAAAACGTTGATTCAATAATAAATATAAAAGCATCTGTTACCCCCTCTCGCTATTGGCTAGTGTCCATCACTTACTCGTTATTATCTGAAAAAGAAAAGGAAAAAAAAAAGAAACACGAAAGGGTTGAGCAATCAAAAACTCAGTAAGTGGGGAGAGTCTTCCCCCAAAGATGACACGAGTGAATGCTGATAAGTGGAGCAATAGAATAGACCAAAAGCAAGAGGATCGTGAGGACACATCAAATGAAGCATATATAACTATCAATCAAAAGGAAGCGATTCATATCACAATAAAATACGAGTAATATGAACTAATAGAAAATCACATAGGGTAAGTTGTAAATACAATGTAGCACATTAATCATGATAATAACAGATTGTAGGTATAAGGCCTCTACAGGCGCTCACAACATGGGTATAAGGCCGCCACAGGCACACACATTATGGGATCTCAGTCATTTCACGATAAGGCGAGTGTTCGCCAAACACATCACACCACTTCACGTTATAACACAATTTATATGAGAAGGATTTAAAAACTAACACACGAATGCATAAGCTTGTTCATGTAACATCCAGGATTCAAGGCGAAGAATTAAATACAATCTGATTCATGAAAAAATCAAATGTGGTATACATGCTTGCGCTAAAATAATATACAGGTTCCATGAATAAAGTAGACAAGTAAATCCAGATTAAGCACTTGACATTGATTAGCTGTCAAATTATTGACGATTATTTATAACAAGAAGAAAAAAAGAGAAGTGTTGATCCATTATACAAACATTATTAATATAGATGTACATGTAGGGAAGCTTAATGTAGCAAGAACAACTAGATTGGTAACGGTGGAACGATGACCAAAAGAAAAATGGTGACAATGGCATTGAAGGATAGAAGTGAAAGCAAAGTGATTTATATAAGTGTAATACAACAATGGTGATAGGGTTATATAGAGATCATGCACATTAAGCAATAGGAGCAAATTGCAGTTTATAAACTATTGCTGGAAGTATTATATCAATAGATAATTCACTCACAAAGGCATGACATATGACCAGTTAAAGACATGAATTAATGAGAATTGATGACTCTGGTGCATGAAAGATTAGTATGCCATCTCAAGGATTAGTGATCACAACTGATATTTGAGATGAACCATAATGAAGATCAAAAGTCGAAGGGAAAAAAGAAATCAATAACACCGAGATATATCCAATCGCAAATTGTGGGATAAATCAAGCAAAACGTTAAGCAATAGTAGGTGATTTTAAAACCCCAACTGGAATATTGAACAACCCAAGAAAAACTTAACTGAAGGAAAAGGAAGCTAAATTCCAAGTTTGATATCAACAAAACTACCGGCAAGGTAGAAGACTTTAGTTCATGTACAAGGCATGGAGAGGGAACCCACGATTCGTCAATAGGCAATAAGGTGCACGATTTCTCATGAAAATGGGGAAGAAAGAAGACGAGATAATCGATAAACCCCACTTACCTCAATCACCAAGCTTTTCAATCAATACACTTCGAAAGTCTTCTCAGATTATACTTCGTAATGAAAAATGCTCAAAGAAGCCACTCAAATCACTGGGTCTATAGGCTCTTGGTTACCCTCAATATCCTTTTCCTAGAGAAGGTTATGAGAAAATTGAGAGTATTTTTTTTTTTTTAGTAAGCGTAAGATTTGCAATCTAAATAACTGATTATCACTTTACTTTAAATAAGAGTCCTACACAAATTGTGTCACTAGTTAATAGCCTTAAATTTGGGAGTTACAAATTCAACTATAGATAATGACTTAGTGGCTGAGTGAGTTAGCCCTACACTTTCAAACGGCTAGGATGTTACAGCATCTATAATAGTTTCTGTTGGATCGGAACAAGAACACTGTTACGTCTCATGAAACAAAATGAGGGTAAACATGTACACGAAATTCCGGTTATACACAAGTCATGAGAGATTAACTCTGATTATTTACATGATGTGGGAGAATTATTTACATTTTAAAGTATATTATACGATAACTTTATTTTACATATTTATAAAATGTTATTTTTAAATTACATTTCAATGAAACAATTCAGATAAATTTGGAAATGACAAAATCTAAGGGGTTGATGAAAAAGACAAAACCTTGGATATGGTGAGCCTTTGATTGGTTTTTGACCGTATTTACGCCATGCCCATGAATAAGTTGAGAGCTCCTCTTGTGTCATTTGACGAACCATTTTGCTCTGCTGATTTTTCCTGTATACAAAAGCGAATTTCATGAAAGTCTTCTCTTTTTTTTTTTTTTTTTTGGGGAGGGGAGGGGGGGGAACAATTGATTATCCACCTTTTTCTTGGTCGAATGGGCTGTGGACTTGCTACAGGAAAAGTAATATTAGAAGGATCAAACCGGGCGTTCTTGAATTCGAGATTTTGTCCTCTTTGTATCACTTGCTGCCGCCGCTGCTGCTGCTGTTGCTGTTGTTGCTGTATCGGTTGTGCTTGTTGATGCAGTTGAGGCTGTGGTTGGTTTTGAAATCCTTCAGCAACAGTAATGGAGGTGGAGGTGGTTATGGGCACATGGTTGGCACAAAACTCTCTGTAGATTTCTTCCAACCCTTGAAATGAATCGTTTTTGTCATCTAAAAGGCCAGGAATAAAGATTGAGTTATCATTATCATTTTGGAAGGTTAAAGACTCTAAACTAGGAAAAGAATCATCATTTTCTATGCTGCTGCTTATGCTGTTGTTAATGGTGGTTGTGGAAGTGGTTGCGGTGGTGGCCACGGCAGTCTTGCAGCTTCTCACCACCGCATACAAATCCCAATCATCAGCCATTTATGCAGACACACACCCTTCTTTTCTTACTAGCCTGTCAAGAAACAAAACCTATTCAATTTTCTGTGTGTTTTCTGTTATATATCTCAGTCAACTGCATCTGCTACTGTTTCTCTGGTTGGAGCATTTTGACTGGTGAGAAAGAGAGCAAGGGGGAGGGGGCCCAAGGACCGCGCTGACTTTTGTACATATAGAGGTAGTATCTCGTAAGAGAAATAAAGGAAGATGTATCATGAGCTAAATAAATACATTCAATTAAAATCTCACATAAAATTAATGTAAAAAATTACTCTTTATAAAAATAAGAATCGTTGAGAAAAAGAGAAGAGGGTGGACCAATGACCGGATTTGATTAGTAATTTATAGGTAAGAAAATTCAAAAGGGTTTGTGTAACGCCCCGAACCCAACCCCACGCTAAAGTCAGGCTCGGACCCGTTACTCGGACAGAGTCTTCTCTGTACCAAGGACAAAACTGTTACCTGCAAATAGCCACTCAAGACATTTGAACTATAACAACAACTTATCTACTAATGTCTCCAAAGCTAAAACACAATCACAAGGCCATCCGAGCCTTGGAGCAACAACATTCTACTTAAGCACACAAGCATGCGAGATAGTTGGTTTTAGCCATAAGTAGTTAAATACAATAAAATTCTAAGTTCCATATGAAGATCAACAAACACTCCAAGCATGCAAGAGAAATTAATGTCAAGAATTCATTATTACAATCCAACAACTTTCTTTAACATTCTAGTCCACAACTACTAGACATATACACAAGACCCCAAGGTCTCAAAATACAATATTAACAAGAACTCCACTCAAGTAGCACATAAAATCCACCTCAGCACACAAGTCACGGATTCTGATATACGTGAACTTCTTCTTCTTCTTCTACTTCTAACAGCTGGGGATTCACCTCAGCTTCTCCTGAAACATTTCAAATGCGGAGTGAGCAACAAAGTTGCCCAGCGAGAGAGGTGATGCAACATGCCAACGTGCAATATGATATGCAAACACAAGAAAACATATACAAGCCACATAAACTAACAAGACAATAAGCCAATCAATTAATCACTTTAAAAAGGATACGGTTCCACTTCCAAGTCTTCATCCACGAGCCACGAACCACGAGCATCACAAACATGCCAGCAAACCCCAAACACCACAATTGGAATACTCCGGATGTATCCCGATCCTACGACCCTTTCTCCCGAGGTAGGTCCATGCCCAGCAGGTGAACCACGCCTCTGGGGTAGTGGAGTATGCCTCAGCGAGAAAGGGAATAAGTACCATAGTAGTCGAGGGAGCACGGCAAGCCCGACGCCGCCCGTGTTTCTCGACGCTACCATGTCCGAAAAGGTTGCGCAACCCCGAGACAAGTCACAAGCAATCAATATATCACATAACACATAAGAGGGACGACAAAGTAGGCCGCCCTCACATATACACACGATAAAAGTTCATGTAAGCACGATATTAGCTAAAAGATGCCAAAAGAAGCAAGCAACACAATTGAATCCCACAATCTACTCAAACAGTTTAATTATATGCTAATTATTCAATACAATACAAGTTAACTTAAATACAAGTGCCAATTGCATCAAATATAGCCAAAACTACTTTTTTCCCCTTTCTTTAACCGAGCTTTCTTTCTCCTAAGCATGGTTCGAGATTCCCAATCATACCCTAGTCTTTCTATGTTCTTAATTAAGCTCAAAGGTACCTTTTAAAGTCATCAAAACTCATTTTTGAAGCAAAAGTTCGGGAAGGCCCCGAACGGGTTTGAACTACAACTATACTAACCGAACCCCATTTTCGCGAAACGAAAGCACCAAAGGCACTTCCTTAGCTCAAGGATACCCGAATCAATACCCAAATTTACCCGGATTGCTTAACGTGAAAAATCCCCTTTTTAAAGTTGGCTATTTATGCAATTAAGTTCGGATTCGAGTGATTCAACCTCACTTGACTTTTCAACTAACTTCCTTAGGGTCTAGAGCACCTAATTGAAGCATCAATTAAAGCCAATTAGCAATTTTTCTCAAAACCCTAATTCTAAGCACTATTCATCATCTCTTTGATCAATATCAAGGTTCAACCATTAACTTTGTTATCAAATCTCAAAAGTTAACTCTATAGGCATCAAATAACTCATAGAAAGCATTCATAACAAGTTTTATAGCTAATATAAACAAATCAATAAAATTCAATATATGAACATAAACTTTAAAAACAAATAAATGCATCTCCCTCACAATTTTTGAAGACAATGAAGCTTGTTGAAGTCCCTAGGTTGCTCAAAACCCTCCCAAGATCAAGCTAAGAGCTCAAAATGCAAAGTTGTTGAAGCAATTTTCCTCCTTTTTTTCTCTTGAAGTGGACGGCCAAAATGGGGACAAAGTTGGAATTTTTGGAAATGTTTTTATGAGCTAAATGTTATGTGATATTTTTTGCTTGTATTATGTAAGTCTATGTATTAATAAATGGGTCAATTGATTATCCACCTTTTTCATGGTCGAATGGGCTGTGGACTTGCTACAGGAAAAGTAATATTAGAAGGATCAAATCGGGCGTTCTTGAATTCGAGATTTTGTCCTCTTTGTATCACTTGCTGCCGCCGCTGCTGCTGCTGTTGCTGTTGTTGCTGTATCGGTTGTGCTTGTTGATGCAGTTGAGGCTGTGGTTGGTTTTGAAATCCTTCAGCAACAGTAATGGAGGTGGAGATGGTTATGGGCACAGGGTTGGCACAAAACTCTCTGTAGATTTCTTCCAACCCTTGAAATGAATCGTTTTTGTCATCTAAAAGGCCAGGAATAAAGATTGAGTTATCATTATCATTTTGGAAGGTTAAAGACTCTAAACTAGGAAAAGAATCATCATTTTCTATGCTGCTGCTTATGCTGTTGTTAATGGTGGTTGTGGAAGTGGTTGCGGTGGTGGCCACGACAGTTTTGCAACTTCTCACCACCGCATACAAATCCCAATCATCAGCCATTTATGCAGACACACACCCTTCTTTGCTTACTAGCCTGTCAAGAAACAAAACCTATTCAATTTTCTGTGTGTTTTCTGTTATATCTCTCAGTCAACTGCATCTGCTACTGTTTCTCTGGTTGGAGCATTTTGGCTGGTGAGAAAGAGAGCAAGGGGGAGGGGGCCCAAGGACGGCGCTGACTTTTGTACATATAGAGGTAGTATCTCGTAAGAGAAATAAAGTAAGATGTATCATGAGCTAAATAAATACATTCAATTAAAATCTCACATAAAAGTAATGTAAAAAATTACTCTTCATAAAAATAAGAATCGTTGAGAAAAAGAGAAGATGGTGGACCAATGACCGGATTTGATTAGTAATTTATAGGTAAGAAAATTCAAAAGGGTTTATGTAACGCCCCGAACCCAACCCCACGCTAAAGTCAGGCTCGGACCCGTCACTCGGATAGAGTCTCCTCTGTACCAAGGACAAAACTGTTACCTGCAAATAGCCACTCAAGACATTTGAACTATAACAACAACTTATCTACTAATGTCTCCAAAGCTAAAACACAATCACAAGGCCATCCGAGCCTTGGAGCAACAACATTCTACTTAAGCACACAAGCATGCGAGATAGTTGGTTTTAGCCATAAGTAGTTAAATACAATAAAATTCTAAGTTCAATATGAAGATCAACAAACACTCCAAGCATGCAAGAGAAATTAAAGTCTAGAATTCATTATTACAATCCAACAACTTTCTTTAACATTCTAGTCCACAACTACTAGACATATACACAAGACCCCAAGGTCTCAAAATACAATATTAATAAGAACTCCACTCAAGTAGCACATAAAATCCACCTCAGCACACAAGTCACGGATTCTGATATACGTGAACTTCTTCTTCTTCTTCTACTTCTAACAGCTGGGGATTCACCTCAGCTTTTCCTGAAACATTTCAAATGAGGAGTGAGCAACAAAGTTGCCCAACGAGGGAGGTGATGCAACATGCCAACGTGCAATATGATATGCAAACACAAGAAAACATATACAAGCCACATAAACTAACAAGACAATAAGCCAAGCAATTAATCACTTTAAAAAGGATACGGTTCCACTTCCAAGTCTTCATCCACGAGCCACGAATCACGAGCATCACGAACATGCCGGCAAACCCCAAACACCACAATTGGAATACTCCGGATGTATCCCGATCCTACGACCCTTTCTCCCGAGGTAGGTCCATGCCCAGCAGGTGAACCACGTCTCTGGGGTAGTGGAGTATGCCTCAGCGAGAAAGGGAATAGGCACCATGGTAGTCGAGGGAGCACGGCAAGCCCGACGCCGCCCGTGTTACTCAACGTTACCATGTCTAAAAAGGTTGCGCAACCCCGAGACAAATCACAAGCAATCAATATATCACATAACACATAAGAGGGACAACAAAGTAGGCCGCCCTCACATATACACACGATAAAAGTTCATATAAGCAGGATATTAGCTAAAAGATGCCAAAAGAAGCAAGCAACACAATTGAATCCCACAATCTACTCAAACAGCTTAATTATATGCTAATTATTCAATACAATACAAGTTAACTTAAATACAAGTGCCAATTGCATCAATTATAGCCAAAACTACTTTTTTCCCCTTTCTTTAACCGAGTTTTCTTTCTCCTAAGCATGGTTCGAGATTCCCAATCATACCCTAGTCTTTCTATGTTCTTAATTAAGCTCAAAGGTACCTTTTAAAGTCATCAAAACTCATTTTTGAAGCAAAAGTTCGGGAAGGCCCCGAACGGGTTTGAACTACAACTATACTAACCGAACCCCATTTTCGCGAAACGAAAGCACCAAAGGCACTTCCTTAGCTCAAGGATACCCGAATCAATACCCAAATTTACCCGGATTGCTTAACGTGAAAAATCGCCTTTTTAAAGTCGGCTATTTATGCAATTAAGTTCGGATTCGAGTGATTCAACCTCACTTGACTTTTCAACTAACTTCCTTAGGGTCTAGAGCACCTAATTGAAGCATCAATTAAAGCCAATTAGCAATTTTTCTCAAAACCCTAATTCTAAGTACTATTCATCATCTCTTTGATCAATATCAAGGTTCAACCATTAACTTTGTTATCAAATCTCAAAAGTTAACTCTATAGGCATCAAATAACTCATAGAAAGCATTCATAACAAGTTTTATAGCTAATATCAACAAATCAATAAAATTCAATATATGAACATAAACTTTAAAAACAAATAAATGCATCTCCCTACAATTTTTGAAGACAATGAAGCTTGTTGAAGTCCCTAGGTTGCTCAAAACCCTCCCAAGATCAAGCTAAGAGCTCAAAATGCAAAGTTGTTGAAGCAATTTTCCTCCTTTTTTTCTCTTGAAGTGGACGGCCAAAATGGGGACAAAGTTGGAATTTTTGGAAATATTTTTATGAGCTAAATGTTATGTGATGTTTTTTGCTTGTATTATGTAAGTTTATGTGTTAATAAATGGGTCAAATTTCATTAAAAACTTAGTCAAACTAGGCCAAAATGCAATTTCAATTATTTTTTAGTTGCAACTAGTACTATTCTGACGTAACATTATTCAAAGTTCACGGAAAACATTTTCCAAACGCACACTCCTAAGCTCGAAAGTTCAAAACGAAAATTTCTTGGTTCCTTTTAAATGTCATATGACCTAGGAAAAATTTAAAATCAAGCTTTTGAAACAGTCAAAAATATTATGAATAGTAACCCCCAATAAAAACAATTAAGCAAGAAAAATGATGTACGTAGAAATGCGCACATAGGTATACAAGGATTATAAATAAATTTTTATTGTAAAATTCTCGGGAGTCACACCCTCTCCCCCTTAAACTAATTACGTCCTCGCAATTCTTACATGGTTCGACAAAGAGCTCCGGATACTTCTCTCTAATCTGATCTTCATGCTCCCAAGTAGCATCCTCAACCCCATGATGATCCCAAAGAACTTTTACCATAGGAATACTTTTAGTTCTAAGTTCCTGAATATTTCGATCAACCACTCGAAGAGGTTTCTCAACATAAGCTAAAGACTCATCAATCTCCAACGGCTCTGGCTCAATGATGTGCGACGGATCAGGGTTATATTTCCTCAACAGTGATACATGAAAAACATCATGAATCCGACCCAAACTCGGAGGTAAGGCCAATCTGTAAGCTAAATCTCCAACTTTCTCAGTGATTTCAAATGGTCCCATGTATCTAGGACTAAGTTTACCTCATTTTCCGTGCTGAGTCAAACCTTTTCGCGGAGAGACTTTCAAGAAAACACGATCACCCTTAGAAAATACTAAGTCCCGTCGACGTCTATCAGTATAATTCTTCTGTCAACTCTGAGCTGTAAGCATCCTTTTCTTTATAAGTCTCACATTATCCACCATTTTGATTATCTCCGAAAGAATAGCGGGATCAACTGTTTTCATCTCACCTACCTCATCCCAATACAACGGAGACCGACATTTCCGCCCGTAAAGTGCCTCGTAGGGTGCCATGCCAATAGTGGCCTGATAACTGTTATTATAAGCAAACTCTACTAAAGTTAGGTATTTCTCCCAATTCTTGCCAAAATCTAGAACACAAGCTCTCAACATGTCTTCCAATATCCTGATAGTCCTCTCTGACTGGCCATCCGTCTGCGGGTGATAAGCAGTACTAAAACTCAAATTAGTCCCCAAAGCCTTTTGTAGTTTCTGCCAGAACTGTGATGTAAACCTGGGATCCCTGTCAGACACTATCTGAGATGGAACTCCATGCAGTCTCACAATATTTTCAACATATAGCTCAGCCAATTTGTCAAGAGAATCTGTTTTCTTTGTAGCACTAAAATGTGAACTCTTCGTCAACCTGTCTACTACAACCCACACAGAATCATTACCTCGTGGTGATCTCGGCAAATCCGACACAAGGTCTATAGTAACCTGATCCCATTTCCATACCGGAATCTCCAATGGTTGCAACAATCCTGCCGGCCTCTAATGTTCTGCCTTAACTTTCTGACAAGTCAAACATTTAGCTACATAATCAGCTATCTCTCTCTTCATGTTGTTCCACCAGAAATTATGTTTCAAATCTCTGTACATTTTAGTGCTTCCAGGATGAATTGTGTATTTAGAAGCGTGAGCCTCAGCAAGAATCTCATATTTCACAGTCGAATTACTAGGAATACAAATTCTATTCTTGTACCTGAGAAGTCCATCATCATGCAACTTAAAGTCGGACTCTCCCCCTTTTGACTTCTCTAAAAGCTTCAATAACTGAGAATCTGATTGTTGGGCTTCTCCGATTCTAAATAGTAATAAAGATTGGATTTGTAAGCTAGCAAATTGAATACCTGATCTAGAAGCCTCAGGTTTCCAGAAACAAAGCTCCTCTATAATCTCCCAATCCTTGATTATCAAACTGGCCACAGAAGCTTTTCGGCTCAGTGCATCTGCAACAGTATTAGCTTTACCCGGCAAATAGCTAATGGTACAATTATAGTCGTTTAACAGTTCAAGCCAATGCCTTTGCCTCATATTCAGATCTTTCTGGGAAAACAAGTATTTTAAACTTTTATGATCAGTAAATATTTCAAATTTGTTGCCCTACAAAAAATGTCGCCATTTCTTCAAAACAAAAACAACAGCTGCAAGCTCCAAATCATGTGTAGGATAATTGAGTTCATATGATTTCAATTTCCTAGAGGCATATGCTATCACTTTACCATTTTGCATCAGAACACAACCCAAGCCTTCTTTCGAAGCATCACTATAAATCACCAAGTTTTCAATCCCCTCAGGCAAGGCAAGAATAGGTGCAGTGGTAAGTCTCTTTTTCAACTCCTGGAAACTAGCTTCACATTTATCATCCTAATTAAACACAGTTTTCTTTTGAGTTAAAGTAATCAAAGGTCCTGCAATCTTTGAAAAATCTTTAACAAATCGCCTATAATAGCCCGCTAGTCCCAAGAAACTATGGATTTCCGTGACAGTTTCAGGTCTTTTCCACGACATAACCACCTCAATTTTAGCAGAATCAACAGATATTCCCTCCTGGGAAATGATATGACCTAAAAAGGCAACCTGTTTCAACCAGAATTCGCATTTGCTAAATTTGGCAAACAATTTGTGTTCTTGCAGGGATTTAAGTACAATTCTCAAATGCTCTTCATGCTCTGACTCAGACTTAGAGTATACTAATATGTCATCAATAAAAATCACAACAAACTGATCAAGATAGGGTCGAAATACTCTCTGCATCAAATCCATAAAAGCGGCTGGAGCATTTGTCAACCCGAATGGTAAAACAACAAACTCATAATGGCCGTACCTGGTTCTAAATGCAGTCTTAGGTACATCATCTTTCCTAATTCTCAACTGATAATAACCCTGCCTCAAATCAAATTTCGAAAACACAACAACACCCTGTAGCTAATCAAACAACTCCTCAATTAAGGGCAAATGATATTTATTTTTCACCGTTACCTGATTAAGACCTCGATAATCAATACACAAACGCAGAGTACCGTCTTTCTTTTTCACAAATAACACGGGAGCACCCCACGGTAACGAACTAGGCTAAATAAAACCTTTCTCAAGTAAACCCTGTAGCTGAATTTTCAATTCTTGTAACTCTGGGGAAGACATTCTATACGGGGTTCTCGAGATAGGACTAGTTCCCGGCAACATGTCAATCACAAATTCAATCTCCCTATTAGGTGGTAACCCAGGCAACTCCTCAGGGAAAATCCCTGGAAACTCTTTTATAATAGGTACTTCATTCAATTTCAATTTATCTCCAGGCTGATTAATTAAATAAGCTAAGTATGCATCATAACCTTTACTCAGCATTTTAGTAGCTTTAATGGAAGATATAATACGAGTCCCAGTAGACTTTCGACTCCCAGTTACTTTAATAACAGGTTGGTTAGGTACTTCTAAAGTTAAAACTTTCCTCCTACAGTCCAAACATGCATAATATCATCCCAACCAATCCATCCCCAAGATAACTTCAAAGTCCCGAAATGGCATGATTATCAAATCAATAGGATACATGCAACTCTCAATGCAAATATTACAATCTTTACACACAGACTCCGTAACAAATTTAGTACCCATAGGATTACCTACTTCAATCACATACGGCAGTTTATCAACTTTTAATGTAGTAGACTGTGCACATGCAGGAGTAATGAATGAATGTGTAGCCCCGGTGTCAATCAAAACTACTACCGGCTGTCTATTAATAAGAAAAGTACCTTCTACCACCACTGTCGTCTCTGGAAGCTCCTCCTGGTCGAGTGCAAATACCTGTGCCTGACATCGCGGTACAGTAGCTGCTCCTGAAGCTCTAGTCTGGGCACCCTGGCCTGAAGTCTGACCCTGACCAAATTTAAACTTGGGACAATCTTTAACTCTGTGCTGATCACTGCCACAACCTGTGCAACATCCCAGTTTCCTCCAACACTCAGCCTCTGTGTGACCCTTACGGTTGCAATGAGTACACTGTAGATTCTTCCTAGCAGCAGCTCCTCCTGTAGGGGCCCTATAAGTAGATGTGGCAGAACTACCCTGCTGAGATCTAGCAATCACTGGTCGGGTCTGTGACTGTCCCTGTGGCTGGCTCTGAGCTGGTCTCGGCTGTGACTGTACCTGAACTGGTCCTGGATAGCTCTGGGTCTGCCTAGGCTGCTGAGTCTGCCTTTGATAACCCTGACTCTGAGACTAAAACTGACGTTTGCTTGACTGACTAGACTGAGCTAACACATCTGCCTTACGTTTCTCATATCTCGATGCAGCCCTAACTACTGCAGCATAGTTCGGATAATCTTGCGAAGACAAGTTAAGCATGATGTCACTCCTCAACCCTGTAATAAATCTCTGGATCTTCACATCCTCCAGCTGAACTAAAGCTGGCACATATAGAGATAGTCTCGTAAAGGTAGCCTCATACTGGTCTACAGTCATGTTCCCCTATTTCAAAGCTATAAATTCATCCTAATGCCTCTCACGGGCTACAACCGATACATATTTATCACGAAACTCACGAACAAAGTCGGCCCAAACATGCTGAACCCTCTCGGCATCCCATTTCTCTCTAATAGTGCGCCACCACGCCTCGGCATCACCCTCCATTAAAAAGGCAGCATAGGTGATCTTTCTTTCATCGTCGCACTCAAGTATCGCAGCAACTTTTTCGAACTTACTCAGCCACATCTCTGTTTTCATATCATCAGGCTCACCATAAAAACTATATGCTCCGTGATGCAAGAATTTATCAAATAAGTTACCTCCTGCAGTACCACTGCCCTCTGCTCTGGCAGTCTGATTACCTCTGCTAGCACCTGCTGTACCCTGCTGAACCACAAACTGAGCTATGGTATTCATCGCAGTGGCCATTGTAGCTAAAATCTGGGCATTACTCGGCTCCTGACCCTGCGGTACATCCCCGGCTGCCCCAGCACCTTGCCCCGGTACATTCTGTTTGGGAGCTTCCTCCGGCTCTCTCCGTGGTCTACCCCGTCTCCTCATTAGAATACTAAAAGAACATCATATTATAATAGGCAAATAAACTATGCAAAGATAATGCACACATTGTTTTCAAACATTTTACTCACATAAGAAGCACATAAAACACTTAACAACATTTAACACTAACTTTTCATATTCTTATCATGTCATATCTTATCATTCCTTTTCATGCTAGCATGTCTTTTATCTAAATACTTAAACAATGAACAATCATATATTCACATAATTCACTTTCACATATAGACCTCTACCCACATGCCAAGGAATTTAACCCGGCTTCAAGCATTCTAGTAGCTCTGATACCACCTAAAGTGTAACGCCCCGAACCCGACCCCACGCTAAAGTCAGGCTCGGACCCGTCACTCGGACAGAGTCTCCTCTGTACCAAGGACAAAACTGTTACCTGCAAATAGCCACTCAAGACATTTGAACTATAACAACAACTTATCTACTAATGTCTCCAAAGCTAAAACACAATCACAAGGCCATCCGAGCCTTGGAGCAACAACATTCTACTTAAGCACACAAGCATGCGAGATAGTTGGTTTTAGCCATAAGTAGTTAAATACAATAAAATTCTAAATTCCATATGAAGATCAACAAACACTCCAAGCATGCAAGAGAAATTAAAGTCTAGAATTCATTATTACAATCCAACAACTTTCTTTAACATTCTAGTCCACAACTACTAGACATATACACAAGACCCCAAGGTCTCAAAATACAATATTAACAAGAACTCCACTCAAGTAGCACATAAAATCCACCTCAGCACACAAGTCACGGATTCTGATCTACGTGAACTTCTTCTTCTTCTTCTACTTCTAACAGCTGGGGATTCACCTCAGCTTCTCCTGAAACATTTCAAATGAGGAGTGAGCAACAAAGTTGCCCAGCGAGGGAGGTGATGCAACATGCCAACGTGCAATATGATATGCAAACACAAAAAAACATATACAAGCCACATAAACTAACAAGACAATAAGCCAAGCAATTAATCACTTTAAAAAGGATACGGTTCCACTTCCAAGTCTTCATCCACGAGCCACGAACCACGAGCATCACTCACATGCCGGCAAACCCCAAACACCACAATTGGAATACTCCGGATGTATCCCGATCCTACGACCCTTTCTCCCGAGGTAGGTCCATGCCCAGCAGGTGAACCACGCCTCTGGGGTAGTGGAGTATGCCTCAGCGAGAAAGGGAATAGGCACCATGGTAGTCGAGGGAGCACGGCAAGCCCGACGTCGCCCGTGTTTCTCGACGCTACCATGTCCGAAAAGGTTGCGCAACCCCGAGACAAGTCACAAGCAATCAATATATCACATAACACATAAGAGGGACGACAAAGTAGGCCGCCCTCACATATACACACGATAAAAGTTCATATAAGTACGATATTAGCTAAAAGATGCCAAAAGAAGCAAGCAACACAATTGAATCCCACAATCTACTCAAACAGCTTAATTATATGCTAATTATTCAATACAATACAAGTTAACTTAAATACAAGTGCCAATTGCATCAAATATAGCCAAAACTACTTTTTTCCTCTTTCTTTAACCAAGTTTTCTTTCTCCTAAGCATGGTTCGAGATTCCCAATCATACCCTAGTCTTTATATGTTCTTAATTAAGCTCAAAGGTACCTTTTAAAGTCATCAAAACTCATTTTTGAAGCAAAAGTTCGGGAAGGTCCCAAACGGGTTTGAACTACAACTATACTAACCGAACCCCATTTCCGCGAAACGAAAGCACCAAAGGCACTTCCTTAGCTCAAGGATACCCGAATCAATACCCAAATTTACCTGGATTGCTTAACGTGAAAAATTCCCTTTTTAAAGTCGGCTATTTATGCAATTAAGTTCGGATTCGAGTGATTCAACCTCACGTGACTTTTCAACTAACTTCCCTAGGGTCTAGAGCACCTAATTGAAGCATCAATTAAAGTCAATTAGCAATTTTTCTCAAAACCCTAATTCTAAGCACTATTCATCATCTCTTTGATCAATAACAAGTTTCAACCATTAACTTTGTTATCAAACCTCAAAAGTTAACTCTATAGGCATCAAATAACTCATAGAAAGCATTCATAACAAGTTTTATAGCTAATATCAACAAATTAATAAAATTCAATATATGAACATAAACTTTAAAAACACATCTCCCTCACAATGTTTGAAGACAATGAAGCTTGTTGAAGTCCCTAGGTTGCTCAAAACCCTCCCAAGATCAAGCTAAGAGCTCAAAATGCAAAGTTGTTGAAGCAATTTTCCTCCTTTTTTTCTCTTGAAGTGGACGGCCAAAATGGGGACAAAGTTGGAATTTTTGGAAATGTTTTTATGAGCTAAATGTTATGTGATGTTTTTTTCTTGTATTATGTAAGTTTGTGTTAATAAATGGGTCAAATTTCATTAAAAACTTAGTCAAACTAGGCCAAAATGCAATTTCAATTATTTTTTAGTTGCAACTAGTACTATTCTTACGTAACACTATTCAAAGTTCACAGAAAACATTTTCCAAACGCATACTCCTAAGCTCGAAAGTTCAAAACAAAAATTTCTTGGTTCCTTTTAAATGTCATATGACCTAGGAAAAATTTAAAATCAAGCTTTTGAAACAGTCAAAAATATTATGAATAGTAACTCCCAATAAAAACAATTAAACAAGAAAAATAATGCACGTAAAAATACGCACATAAGTATGCAAAGATTATAAATAAATTTTTATAGTAAAATTCTCGGGTGTCACAGTTTGTTCAATCTTCACCATCTACAAAGCCTATAATGTGAAGGAGGAAAGTGGTTTTTAGTGTCATGAGATTGGCATCTATGATCAGATAAAATAAACAATGCCCTTTTACATTTGACTTTTTAGAATGTCAAAATGGGGGGCCATCAGGCCTGCAATGTGGCAAAATGTTGTAGGTGCGATGACTCCATTTTGACATTTTCATAAAATGGCAATGTAGCTACGACTATAGTTTTAATGTTAGGAAACAAGTATACCACGGTAAGACATTGCAGCACTCCTGCCCACAACACGCGTAGTCTTATTGGAACTTTTGGAGTTTTTGACGATGCAATAACATACTCTCCAATTTGAAGTGTTGAAATCACCCACTATTTGGGGTTTACAAAACTTTGTAGATAATTAGTTCTAAATAGAGTGGTCAGATAATAAATTATTATAATTAAATATTTCAAATTTGAGTTATAACCTCCCAAACTAGAGGGAACCGCAACATGGGGAATATAGATAGTCGTGTTACTGGCTTGTTTTTAATTACGGGTCATATTGCGAGGAGACTTTAAGTTCATGGTACTATTTAGATGTGAAGAACTCTAAAAGTGACTTCAATGACCGCAAATATTTTTTGACCTTTAATTGATATGAAATATGTATTAAGGTGTGTCATTGTACCAAATTCATTATAATCATGGGATAAATTCATTATAATGACTACTCAAATTGAGTTTGTTGTCATTTTTTAAAAGGGAATAGGTCAATTTAGTCCCCGAGGTTTATGCTAAAGACCAAACAGGTCCCTATGTTTTGTGAAAGTACCATTTTCATCCTTGAGGTTTTGTTAAAAAACCATTTTCGTCCTTGTCGTTTACTTTTATTTAACAGTCAATGATTTGACCGAGATAAAAGATTAAAATGCCCTTATATTTATCCATTATAGATTAGGTGGCAAAGAAAAATAAAATAATGTCAAACGTGCACAAAATATATTCTAAAAAATTAGCTATTATTGTACAAACCATATTCTAAAATAAAAAATAAAAACAAAATGCAATCTTTATATACATAAATCAACAAAAAAAAAAGAATTACAAAAAAAAGCCAACACCCTGTCGACGTCTTTTTTTTGTAATGCAATCTTTTTTTTTTTGTAATTCTTTTCTATGTTGGAGTTTGCTTAAAATCCTAATTTATTAAATTATATATCTATCAACATTATAAAGTAACAACCATTTTGTCACGTATAAGCAAAAGAACATCCCTCGAGAAAAATCCATCATGTGACATGTAAGTAAATAAATTAGCACTCTTAAAAAAATTAATATTCATAATTTTTAATTTAAATGATCAATAAAATCCAAACATACAACCAACCATTAGATTGAATTTAAGCAAATTAATACCCTACTAAAAAAATAAAAATGCTATCTGGTTATGTGAAAATTTTCAATTTTGTACTATCTCGATTTTAAATACATCTGATAAAACAAAATTCATATACAAAACTAACCAACATATTTGTTAAATTAAATTATATCTAATGTTTGTGTTCTAAGTATCATAGGAATGTATCTTATCTTCATTTAAACTTCTTTTATCTCTATGTGTAGAAGTTTATTTAACAAAACCTATACACACAACTTCTTTATATTTTTGAATCAAATTATTGTGAATTTGTATGAGTTGTAGTCTTTTTCTCATTTTTTTTGCTTCTCATTCAAGTGTTGCTATGCATTAGTCACTTGAAAATGATATTATTTACCTTCCTTTATTTAATTATTCAATCACTTCTAATGATCAGATCTTTTATGCTTCGAAGACCCCAAATATGAAAATGCAACATTTACTTAATAATTTCAGTTTATTTTGACAAAACTATAATTAAAAAACTTCAAGTTAACGCATATCCATTAAATTTTAGTTTAATGAGGTTTTACAATTTTATTCTCATGGTTATCTTGATGTAGATAGGGAAGGTAGACTTGTATCCATTTAAATATTAGAATAAGTCAGATCCTAACAAACTTATGCAAACTTCAACAATGGATTGTTACATAAAATACCATGTTAAGTTTGAGAGAACTTCCACAATTGAATTTATAACCTATATAATAGTTACAAATAGGTATAATGATTCAAGTACAATAATTGTGGACATCCATCACATGGTATCTTGCTACTATTTTTTACTACCCTTTTATATTTTATATGATATGCATTTACGGGGAACATAATAACAAATTTGGATATATGTAAACAATAGTGGCAAAAAAAACCATTAGTAATTTTGGAGTTTATAATGTCTCCAACTTGAATTAGATTTATGTTGTGCTTCATAAAAGATGGAGACTTCACATAGCTACCTAAATTGGTATCTCTGTTACATAGACATACAGTTCCAATGTATACCATTTCTTAACCATATTTTAGTATATACTTTTTTCAAATATTGGCCAAGTTTAATCATTATGAAAAATTTGAGATAGAGGTTAACTACAAAGGTTTTAGTCTGAGATCTTTTTTTTTTGCTTTCGAAGAGATTTGGTATGAAAAGGAAGAAGGATTAACAAATCGTAATGTTTTGTTAGAGTTGCATTGTGTATGATCTTGTAATAATTGTGTGTATCTATACACATTCTATAAGCTAAGCATCAACTATTTCAGAATTCAACACCCCAAAGTTCTCAGGTGACCTGTCACATGATATAAATAATTAATCATTCATAAAGATTATAATTAAAAGTTGACTCACTTTAAACAAAAAGTATAAAAGTATCCCTTAAAATTTATTACCTGGTCTATTTTTGATTTCTTAGTTAGCAATAGATGCCTATTCTTAAATTAAATAAAAGTTTAGAAAAATACTTGATCAAGTGTATAATGATAGAGATACAATCATGGATATTAATATTGGTAACTTTAGATATCTAATAACTAAATTAATATTCCTTTTTATATTCACTGAATGCTATTTACACTAACAATTGTAATTTTAACGGTGTTTACAATAATAGAAGTTGCTACACCCTTTTTTCAAATAAGATGAATTTTATGTAATATGATCCAGAAAATATCACAAATGCATTCTATAATTTGTTGAGAATGTTGAAAATATTGTTCTAAACATAATAGATAACCACAACAAGAAACAAGTATTTTTACTTCTGTCTAAAAGTACCATTTTGTTACAAGTAATCAAATAAGTACCAGTTCTATAAATAAATTAATTAAAGAATCTTACTTTGATTGCAAACACTTAAATATTTGATTTATACAATGAAAGTCAAATTAAAAAATTATAAATAAGCAAAAAGAAAATTCTACATTATTTTTTTAATGACGAAGCCTCCCTCATAAGATAATTTTATTTTTCAATTAAAAGCTTGATCAATTTAGAAAATTCACTTAATATAGCAAAAATTACATTCATGAATCATAAATAGGTGAAAAAAAATTTCCCATTCATTTTTTAAAATTAAATAGTTTCTCTCATAAAATTGTTTTATTTTTTAATTGAAAGCTTGGTGAATTTAAAATTTTCAATCTCACAAAAAAAAATGAATCTTACTTACATCTAATAAATTTAAAATTCGATTCACATTTATCTTCATATGTTATTTTTTGTGTTAAATGACATGTAGATAATATCAAAATGAAAACAAGTTTAGGTGGTGTATTTTATAAATAAAAATAAAATTAAGAAATTATATTTGTCTTCATCTATTATGTTATTTATCATTTTATTTTCCATCTCACAAGCTTCGTAACACTGGTTAGGCATCATACAACCTAGAACGTTTCTTTTTTTTTTTTGGTCAAAAATAAAATTGCATTAAAAAAGAGATCCAACATTGAACTTTTTTTTTTTGGTCAAAACTAAAATTGCACTGAAAAAGAGGTCCAAGTTGAACTTCTTTTTAAGTCAAAAATGAAATTGCATTGATAAAGAGGTTAGATGTGGAACTTTCTTCTTTTTTATCAAAAATAAAATTTCATCGAGAAAAACGTCAATTTTCTTTCTTTTTACTTATATCTAAAAAATTACACATTCGATTCATATATTGAAATTTAAATTTAAAATCATAAATAATCAAAAAAAATATTCTACCTTTATTTTTTAAATGACAAAACCTCCCTTATAAATTACTTTATTTTTCAATTAAAAGCTTGATTAATTTAAAAAATTCAATTTCATATAGTAAAAATTACATAAAAGAGCCATAAATAAATTTAAAAAAATTTGACATTCGTTTCTTATATGACAAAGCCTCCCTCATAAAAATTGATTTATACTTTAATTAAAAGATTGATTAATTTAAAAAAATCAAGCTCACAAAAAAAAAAAAAACAATCTTACTATATACAAAAGATTAAATATTTGATACATATTTGTCTTTACCTGTCATTTTCTATGTTAAATGGCACGTAGATAATGTTGAAATAAGAACAAATTTAATTATCAGTAAAATGTGATTAAGGAAATTATATTTGCCATCATCTGTTATGTTTTCTTACTTATTTATGATTTTCTTTGTCATCTCTTATGTTCATATCAATGATTAGGTTTGGTCCAATATGAAACTTTTATTTTCTGTTTTTTTGTCAAAAATAAAATTTGATTGAAAAAGAGATTCAAAATTGAACTCGCCCTTTTTTTTGGATAAAAAATTAGATTGCATTAAAACAGAGGTCCAAGTTGAACTTCTTTTTTCTTGATAAAAAATAAAATTATACTGAAAAGAGGTTCAACGTGGAACTTTTTTTTGTTGGTTAAAAATGAAACTATATTGAAAAAGAAGTTAGACATGATTTTTTTGTTTTGGGTAAAAAATAAAATCGCTCAAGAAAAAGTGTAATGTGAAAATTTTCTTTTCTTTTTATTGAAAAAGGAAATTGCATGAAAAAAGTGATATAATGTGAAATTTCATTTTTTGGTAAACAATGAAATTTGTATTGAAAAGGAGGTCCAACGTGTAACATTTATTTCCTTTTGCTAGGTAAATAAATAAAATTGCATTAAAAAAAGGTTTAAAGTTGATTTTTTTTTTTGGTAAAAATAAAATTGCATTGAAAAGAAGTCTAACGTGGAACCTTTCATTACATTGGACCTTGCTTAAATGACATTCAACTAAAATCTTGATTTATTAAATTAGATTATGATTATATCTTAATTTTTCATTATATGTATTTTAGGACTCTATCTTATCTTCATTTAAACTCCTTTATCTTTATTTGAAAAAAAAAACATTAAAAAAAAAACAAAAAACAAAAAAACTTAAGATACAACAACTTGAGCAAAGGAGATACATACATGTATCTTTTAAAAGTTTGATCTATGTAAAATAGTGCCTACTGTCACATTTTTTTTAAAATAGGTGCTTATATTTGTTTTTTTTCTTTTGGTAATGACGTAGTATTTAGAGTAACTATACATTATAGTCTATCAATAATGTAATTAAAAAATTAAATTAATTAATTGTATATTTCATATTTTATAATATTTATATCAACATCCGCGCACACGTATAAGACTAGTTAATTGGAAGATTCATCCCATTAATCACCATAAATTTGGAATAATCTTCTAGGATTTTATAAATGAGAAAATAAAGTCTTTACACACACTTTTTCATAAATTTGGAACGTGAAAAAAATGTTATGCCCCCAGTTTTTTTTTTTTTTTCAACAAAACACAACAACCGTGATTGCCTTTTCACATTCTCAGTTGAATCTTGACCCCCATAATATAAAATTTATTGCTTTGTCCCTACTTTCAAATAACTCTTTTATTAATCTCTAAACTTGGTACCGTTCTTACAGCCCACATGAAAATATAGTGCTTTATCTCTAAATGTCCAATCAACAAATTTTAAAGAGAATCAATAGATGTAGCTGAGTTCCGAGGTCAGACAGCCCTAACCGGGACTGCATCAATCGGATCCGACACGGAGACTCCAGTTAAGTACTCCTGTGGTATCTCAACTCCCTCCAACTGATTCAATGGCTCCTCATCTTCCTTATCTCCCAAGTCTTCCAGGTCGGCTAGAGGACCCGCCTCGGCTTCTTCTTGCACTTGCCTAACCTCGATCACTTGGCAATCATCATCACTCTCCCTGAGACCAAATTGCCGAGCTGATTCTTAAGATGTACCTTCGCTGTCATCACTGTGGCCTCTATCTGAAGACGACTCCGAGCTCGATGGATTCTCATCCGCTCCGTAGGACCTCACCTCCATCGCTTGGGAATCTTCCGACTCTGACCTCCTCATCCTGTTTACAAATTAAAATGTGAAAGGATAACTAAAGGGAGTCGGGACGTACCTACCGCTCTAGTTGTCGAAGATGACCCAATCTAACTGCCTCCAAGCTAGTGGATTCCGAGTTGAATACCCCGAGAAGATATTTGCCGAGCTAAAAGTGTCCGACCACTCTGGTTGCCAACCTGAAAGCTCCAAATTTCATTAGTGAAGTGTGAAATGAATCTCGGATATCAAGACCCTATTTATAGGCAACTCCTGTAACTACCTCGGGAATCCCAAATGTCGCATCTTGTCATAACAGCCAGGTGACATGTCAGCCATCTGAAGGGTATGCATCGCTGACGTGGCCATCCCCACTCTGCCGGGGTCGAGCACCTCCAGCTCGGGATCAATTCCCGAATCTAGATCTCACCATCTCGATCTTGATTTAGGGAGGGATTGACGAGGAGGACCCCGAGCTGAGGTATTATGCCCATTCTGAGCCGAGACGGGCTAATCCGAGCCAAGCCCAACACATTCAGCTAATGCCCAACCTGGATGCTGATTTGACCTCACCACGACCGAGGAAAATCCCGACTTCGGTGAACAGCTGTTCTGATGGGACATAAAGCCTTGATGGGATATAAAGTTGCACTGCATTAAATGTGGTGATCCCATCCCACATCGGAAGGCTTGGAGCTGGGCCAACTAAATATATTGGGATGCCCCGTGTATTCGTGCAAACGTATTTTCACGTGCAGTGCATGCGTGGGAAACAAAACCGTGAGGGGTATGGGCCCCAAAGCGGACAAAATCTGCATAGTACACTTCCGGGCCTACTTGCCATGGCCTCGGTGCTCGCTTGGGCCCTAAGTCCAGGGAGTATCCTGCAGGCTTGGGGGTGTTGGTTTCGAGGCATTACAAAATTGGTATCAGAGCTGACCTTCCTTTGGGTCAACGGCCCACGAGGGCGCTGGGCCTCCTTAAGGGGGGGTGGATGTGGTGATCCCATCCCACATCGGAAGGCTTGGAGCTGGGCCAACTGAATATATTGGGATGTCCCGTGTATTCGTGCAGACGCGTTTTCACATGTAGTGTGTGCGTGGAAAACAAAACCGTGAGGGGTATGGGCCCCAAAGCGGACAATATCTGCATAGTGCACTTCCGGGCCCACTCGTCATGGCCTCGGTGCTCACTTGGGCCCTAAGTCCAGGGAGTATCCTGCAGGCGTGGGGGTGTTGGTTTCGAGGCGTTACATTAAATGTTGTCAGGTCCGAATTTAGTATAAATAGAGCTCTACCCCTTCATTTCTGAGGTAACTGCTCATTAAATGCTCTCAGCTACTTCGCCAGCTCAGACATACTAATCATTCGCATGCTCGAGGGGAAAATCCGGGTCATCACCCTGCCTTTTCCTTCTTTTTCCTTGTGTAGGTCAGGTAGCCAACCAGAAAAGTTCAACTCGGAGGCCAACCTAAAAAGTCTAGCTCGGTCGGAGTAGTTCCCAACCTCAACGTTGAGATTCTGACCTCGACAATGGTAAATTTTTTATTAAATATACGACTTTAGAAGTTTTGTTCAATAAAATTCATTGACTGTTGATCTATGTTGAATAATATTGAACTTTTAGAAATTTTGAGAATAATATTAAACTTTAAAAATATGAAAGTTTATATTTGAGAACGAAAAAGAAAAACAATTTTTCACATTATATAAAAATAGTTTTGCAAATTTTTTTTTGGAAAAGTTCTAATTTGGAGCTTCTTAATTTTTAACTTTTTTCAGTTTTAATTTTTGCCTAAAAACACTTTAAAAAATGGGTCAAACTGGTTAGTTTCAGTTCTAAACTCATAAAAAAATGCTAAGTATCTAAAATTAGGCCAAATAGAACCGAATTCGTTGAATTATTGAGTGGAATCTTGATTCATTGAAACTAGTCCTAGATGTAGTGTTGTTAAAGCAATCAATTCTTCAAAGCTTGCATCGTGGAGAGCAAGACCAATGTTGGAAGATATCAAAAAGTTTGTTGCGTATAGCCCTTTCATTAGGCTACAATGCATTAGAAGAACTACCAATTGCGCGACTGATTGGGTCCCAAAATGCAAACTCAGAGACTGCTTGCCTTTATATTGGACTTATAATGTTCCACTACAATTGTATCAATGTTTGTTGTCTGACTTCATGCCTACTGGTATGGGATAATGTACTTACCTTTTGGCAATATAATTATATTGTGTTTCCACCAAAAAAAAAAAAAATGGTAAAGTCCAAATCACAATGGACCAATTCCTTAAATTATGCTATGGAGATATTTTATGGATTTTTTTTTTGTTAATGATATTTTATGAAATTATATTTGTCAAATGTTCGTGGGATTTTCCATTTGTTATTAAAAAGAAAAAATCAATTGAAGGCTCAGAAGTCAGATTGGGTATAAAATTCTGGTCCAATCTTGGTCCAAGGTGAGCTGCAGCCACAAATACTAGTCTAAAAACCATTAAATTTAGACAACGTCATAAGCTCGAACTTGTGATATAGGATAAAATCATTAAACAACTTGCCCAAACAAATAAAGATACTAGGATAAAGCAGGATTTAAATTTGAAGTCAGAAAACTTCAGTGTGGCTAACTTATTTGATCAGAATTTGAACGACTTAAACTTCCAAGCATCATTGTAGGTATCAAACTACTTAGAATGAAATGCAGTTAGAATAAAATCTAACTAATTTTAGTAGTAAACTAGTAAGTAAATGACATATTGGATTGTAAACTATTAAGATTATTTCATTCTAACTGCATTATCAATTTATCATTTGATTTCACTTGTAATGTAATAGAGTTTTGAGGGATTTGTTCTGAATTTGTATGGTCCAATCTTCTAATTTCAAAATCTCCACTTGTTAGTATATATCAAACACGCAATTATTGAATTCCCCATTTGAAAATACCTTAGAAATTGATAAATCTCTGTTTTTTTCTTTGAAAATTTTCAAGTGCATAAATTCCTCAAAAGTTTGTCTATTCAACGTGCAATATCTTCTTGTAAATTTGTATTTTCAACTTTGAGCTTATTGTGGTGCTTCTCATTTGTGTTTTTTCCACATTAAGGTTGCAAGCTTCGACATTTCTGATTACTCTAGTACATAGCAAAGGCTATAACTTTAGCAACTTTATAAGGGAGTTTCGTTTGTTTGTGAAGGGAAGAGCACCACGTACATTTTTTAATTTTTATGGTGAAAATTGTGGAAACATTAAGTAGAGACAACGACCTATACGTGCACCAGGGGTGAAGAACAAACCATGGATTCAGTAAAAGCTCAGACACATTTTCTTCAGCTTAGGACGATAGATACGCATTGATATCATTGTTGCTTCTGTGTCTTAATAAATCGAATTCAGGTTCTATCTACTTATATATTATTTGTGGGGTTTGTTTTACAAATATTCGCAGACCCACTTCTTCATTCTAATGTGTGATTTCACGCGCTAAAGTGGGATCCACGGTTTGTGTATTTCGATTAAACAGATTCGCGGGCCAAACATGTTTGTTATAAACATTAGTAGAGTCACCTTCGAAACATCATCCTGTGATGCTACTTAAAACACATTGATCTCTTTGTTACTAATCCTACATCCACATGGAAAATGCCTTGATATAATAATTCTATTGTAAACTGGAAAAAAAAAAATGACTTTAAACATAAGATCTCAAATTTATGTGGACAATGAATTAGAGAATGATAAGCCTCGAAGACAACAACAATAATTAGACTAATTATTTAAGGTTTGTTAATGGAGATACCATGCACCAGGACAGACCATAGAACAACCCCTCGACATCACTCCCATGTCGATGGACAATAGATTTTCTGTGTCCCGTTGTTGATTTGTTTGTCTCCTCAGCTTGTTGCTCCAACCGTTTGTTAAGGAAGAATTTGTTTGTGCATTTCCCAATGTTTCAGTTTTCTGGGACGAAGAATGAGATTGTGGGAGAAAACAGTTTTTTAATTGAGTTCAATGGATTCAACACTCTTTATGTGCACTATTAGTATATTTACTTTGTAACGAAATTAAGTTTCTAATACATAGGAGAATCTCCTCAATAATTTGTTCCTCCGTATTTGGGCCAGATCCATGGACTCTACCATTTATTTCCTTTCCTGCCAGATGAAATAAACACTCGCACAAAACATAGACTTTGTGATATCTACCTTAAGGGATCTTTTTTTGCAGATTCTACAGATACGGATGACCAATAACTCCCAATGGACATTAAGATTTTGCATCCTGATAAGAGAAGAGAAATGGTTCCAAATCCTGTTGGTAAAGGGACATTCAAAGAAAAGATGATTCCTGCATTCTATCCCCAAACTACAAAAAACACAAGTAGCATTATCAATAACACCCCAATTGAGTAGACGCTCTTTGGTAGGGTTACGATCCAAACACATAAGCCAAGTACAAAAACCATGTTTTGAGACAACAACCTTGCTCCAAATAACACTAGCTCAGTCCACCTTCCCTCGCTTCTCACTAACACAATTCCAGGTAGATGAAGATTTGAAAGCCCTATTAGTGCTTGCAAACCAGCCAATAGAATCACGGCGTGTGTGGGGAGAAAAGGAAGCCATTAGATGGTTCATAAAATGAAGCCCCAGCGGCTAATTCCATAGATTTCTTCTTAGAAATTTATCAACTTTCCCTTTTGTAAGCTCTCGAGGAACATCAATATTATTTTCAAGGACAAAGTTCACAACTCTGCCACAAATACCACCATGTATTAGTACCATTTTTAGGACGAAGTCCACATCAATATTACTCAAGTTATGACATATAACCATGCGCTAGAACAAGTAATGTCTCATGAGTCATAATTTTAGGACTATTTTTTCTTCAAGTTGATAACCTTAGATATTAGGTTGTGCCTAAACCTAAAACTCCAAATTCCAAATGGGTTGATTTGAGCCGTGTTATGTTATTTATCCCATTTTAGGTGTTTGCTACCTCCGCCTCTTCCTTTTATGATTTTAAGTTTAAAATTAATTCTTTTTACGATTCAACTTATTTTGATCACTGTTGTATTTCTGTCTTTTAACAGTTATGGTGTAGTAACTACACTGTAGTTATTACTTTTCTTAATCTAAAGAATACATGATCATCATCTTTGATACGTTGGTGATGGCATGTAGTTCTTCCTGGATTAAGAAATTGATATGTTCTCTAATTTTCCTTTCATTTTTATAGCAAAAATAGAAAATCTAAAAACATGTGTTTAGGCTTGCGCTAATTGGGCCTGCTTTCATATTAATCTCTTCTGAGTAAAACTTCCGTTAACAGTAAGCTTTAACATGGGCCTAGTTTGAGGCATAAGCTAAGTGGCCTGATTAGCAATCCCATGGACTCGTCATTCTTTTTTTTTTTTTTTAATTGAAAAATAGAAATTTATTATCATGAGATCCAAAATACAAAGGATAATTACAATTCAGTAACTCTTCAAGAGGAACAAGAACATTAGAAAATCAGTTAATTACTAACTTATTCTTAGCTTTCTACTTAACTACCCAATTTGTCACTTAATTAGTTGCACTTTTCAAGAACTGAAATCTAATTGAGTTAACTTCAACTGTAATCTTTTGATATCTTTTACAATTGGTTTGACACTCCAATGGACAGGCAAAACTAGGTTGAGGATTGGTCTATGGACAATAAGTGCATCATTCTCAACGATGATAATGATAAACATCATGGACTTGAGGATTGATCTATGGACAGTGAGTGCATCATTCTCAACGATGATGTTGATAAACATCATGGACACTCGTCATTCTTGATTTTGATAGGCATGTCAATGTAATAAGTTAATTTCTTGGCCTGATTATTTAACAATTTGTGCAATTCGATCAGAGTTTTTATTTTGGATTGGCCCGTTGGGCCTGTCCAATTATCACAGATTTGTTAGTTTTCTCTTGAACTAGATAGTGTTACAGCTGAGTATTGTGCTCGTTGCCTATATGGCTATTGGCGAATTCAAATGTGAATTTGTGGGCGCTACAATTTCTATGTACAAAATATTTTAATTTTAATTTTAAAAACTACTTAACTCACATTGATGAAATACTAGACTCATAGCAATAAGTATAATGATTTTTGTACACAACTATATATTGCAATTTTAGCTCGTGAACCACCTATAAGTAATATAAACATGACGAGATTTAAATAACTTCCTATAGTTTAGGTTTTCTTAGATTGAGAAAATTGTATGGTGAAATTTAAATGTCCAATCCTCTTAATTCTCACTTCACTAAAGGTTCACAATTCACTTCAGTTAAGGAAGCTTGCCTTCTTGCTAAACAGGCTGATCAGCCTAGCATATATCTATTGAAATGTACGCAAAAGAAGTTTTATAAGGCAAGACAAAAAAAAAAGGTTTGAATAGGAGGAAGCATACAAATCTAGTCGGTGTTAGGAGGGGGAGGTCTTTCGTCCGTCAGTAATGAATTTTTTTTTAACCCCACAGCATGTAAGAGACATGCTTTCGTTAGACAAACGAAATATTTTTCATGTTAGGAGTTAGACTTGATTTCACGATCTTTTTTTTTTTTTTTTGGTCAAAAAATAAATAAACTCAAAAAAGAAGAAACATATTAATCGATCCCTGTGGGATGGATATCCTGGGAAAGGAGATACAACAAACGAGATGGAATACAAGAAAATCAATTCACAGGCAACTCTTCTCTAAGACTACACTTTGCTACCCAGTCACAGGGTTGGTTGGCCGATCTTTTGATGCACTGGAACCTCAGTCTCGAGTTTCCTGCCACAATCTTTATGATATCCTCTATAATGGTGAATGCTCTCCAACAAAGGGCAGACTCCGGAGAAACGATTGCTTTAAGAACGACCTATGCATCACTCTCATTGATGATGCTAGAATGCTACACCTGACCAACAAAGAGACATGCACAACGAATCGCAAAAGCTTATGCTTCAGAAGCTGAGAAACAACGAAGAGATGCAGTGTGCCCAAACACCAGTCCTCCATTCCAATCTCGACCAATAAAAGCAATAGCAACTTTCCCATTCTTCTCAAAGGAAGCGTCCACATTCACCTTAATCGTCCCAGGCGCTGGAGAGGTCCATTGAATAGGTACCAGTTGGCTAGCATTCTCCCTCGGGCCACTACCATTCCATCTTGCATTGTACGCACTAAACCATTCGGATAAAACACATTGGGCTCTCACAATGGCCTTATGAACTTCGATCATCTTCCCAATGATAGTAGCATTATTCATTTCCTTCCAAATCTGTCAACAACAAAGCGCAATCTTGGTCATTGCTTCCCCTTTGCAGTATCCTGCGTCATAACAACGATAGGTGAAGCTCATGAACCAATCACAGAACCTCACCGCTCCCACCGGATTAATAGCACACTGCAGAGGGGAAGCACACTAGAATCTCTGTACCCAAGGACAGAAAAAGAACAAATGTTCCACTGTTTCAACACATTGATTGCAAAAAACACAAAGAGGAGAGTTAGCTGACTTCCTACGAAAATGATTATCTTGAGTTGGGAGACAATTTCTGCACGCTTTCCACACAAAAAATCTCACTTTCGGAGGGACTTCGAACGACCACACAAGCTTCCAAACTTCTCTAGGAATTTGAAATGAAGAACTAGCTCTATCACATCCATCCGATCCAATATTGAAGTATACTTCTCTAGCAGCACAATACCCAGATTTAACACTATACACTCCATTTTTAGTTGGACTCCACACAATGCAATCCTCTTTCTCGAACCACGGCAAATATGTAGCAAGGATATCATTAGCAATCTTTTTATCAAAGATTTGTTGAATCATCTCATCATTCCACCTCTTATGATCCTGATTAATTAGCTTGCTGACCTACATTGGACCATCACGATTCCTTGGACTTATAGAATTCGTACCTGTGAGCCATCTATCATTCTAAATGTTAACACTCTTTCTATTACCAATCTTCCACATAACCTTGCTCTTGAGAAAAATTTTCCCTTGCACAATACTCCTCCAAGACCATGAAGACTGCCTTAACCTTTGCATCCTAAAACCTCTCATTTGGAAAGTAGATCCCTTTAAGAATACAAGTAGACAGGCTATTGGGTTGAGAGGAAATTATCCATGCTTGCTTCGCAATGAGAGAGAGGTTGAAACAAAAATGATCCCTAAATCGGAGACCTCTTTCACACTTTGGTTTCTTTAGCTCTTCCCAATTCAACCAATGTGCTCTTGACTCTCCATTTTTCCCCCACCAGAATTTTGCAGCCATTGAGGAGAGGGAGTTACAAACCTTCTTTGGGAACATGAAAGTGGACATTGCAAAAGAAGGTAAAACAAGCAAAAATGTTCTTATAAGAACATCTTTACCACCATCTAATAAGAGGATGCTCTTCCATCCTTGGAGCTTAGAGGCACATCTTTCTTGAATCCATCCCAGGGCTTTAGATTTAGATTTACCCCATTCTGTTGGGAATCCAAGGTACTTACCAATCTTGTCCGACTGTTTGATACGGAAGATATTTGCAATTCCTCTTCGAATACCATCAGGAGTGTTTGGGCTAAAGATAATGGATGATTTGTTTAGGTTCAAACTTTGACCAGAGGCAAAGTAGTACCTATACAATGTGTCCTGCAAGATAAGAGCTTCTCTATAGGTAGCTTCAAAGAAGAAGATGGAATCATCTGCAAACAGTAGGTGAGTCCAGAGGGGGCAGTACTTAGTTATCTAGAAGCCTTTCAGCAATGATCTACTAAGCTGCTGTTTTATCAGGGATGAGAGAGCCTTAATCAGGATGGAGAAAAGATAAGGAGATATGGGGTCCCTTTGTCTAATCTCTCGAGAGGGGGTGATAGTCTCTGAGATACTACCATTAATAAGGATATTGAAGGACACGGAGGATATACACTTCATGATGCAACTGATCCACACCTCATGGAAGCCCATTCGCTTTAGGACCCTTTCAATGAAATCCTATTCAACCCGGTCATAGGCTTTACTCATGTCAGCCTTGATGATTGCATGACACTTTTTTGCATTCTTCTTCTTCCTCTTAATCCAAAAAGTTGCTTCCTGAGCCACAATGATATTGTCCTGAATCACTCTACCTGGAATAAACGCTGATTGTTCAGGGGAGACAATTTTATCGATCAAATGCTTCAGCCTATTCACCAGTACTTTGGACACGACCTTATACAGGAAATTTGAGCAAATAATTGGTCGGAAATCTCCAATTGTCTGGGGGTTCTTCACTTTAGAGACTAGCACAATATTCTAGTGTACTATCTACCAAACATGCAATATAATCCAATGGACTCCAAATTAAGTAACTCTAATTAGGACGGAGTCAAGACTTGATGATCAGCGAAAAAATACATTATGGTCAGGGACACCCTTATACATATAGATCTATATAATGGTTTTTTTTTTAAAAAAAAAAAAAACACCTTATGGTCAGGGACACCCTTACACATATAGGGTCCATATGATGATTTTTTTTTCTTTTTCTTTTGACTATATATATATATTTGAAATTTAAGATATGTCTATACACACCCTCACCATAATATACTTTTATCACAAACTTTAATTCTTCTTTAAACTTTACACATAACACGGAAACTTCGTATACAATCCTTTATTTACTAGGCATGCAATAGCTACAAGGTTGCGTGGAGGCAAACTTTGCATGAAAATAGGTGGCAACATATCGTCAAAAGCATTTTTTTTTTTTTGGTCATATATCATCGAAATCTCAATCCACTTTTTTTTTTTACTTTCCTGGAGATGTATCGATCTTTCTCACACCCGTACACCTGTCGAGCTTAAAGCAAATGAACCAATTGTCTTTTGGCTAACACAAACCTTCTATTGTCTAAACAACATATGCTACTAGTACTTTCTATTATGAAACAAGGTCATATCAACCTCCAAATTTATCAAACATTTTTCTTTATCTAATGCCAAAACTTCTAGTTTGATGTTTGATGGTACTCAACATAAGAAAACAAGCTATACTTAATACTCCACCTGGATATCATTCGAACCCCAATTAGTCCTCCGAGGGAAATTTCATCATTGGATCTAATAATTTGATAGGAACAAAGTGGACTAGTCCTACATGACAAGGATATAAATGAGGGAAAACTTTTCAAAAAGTCTGACTAACCGGTCAGTCAAATTTTTTGAAGAGTTTTCCGTAAATGAGATGGTGAAACCAATGTTTGTCACATCCCAAAACTACCAGCAAGGCCAACTAGGACGCCTTGGGGGAAACTATCTTTCAAATAGCATTCGGTTTGATTTGGCTCTAATATCAGGTAAGTTCTAAAGTCGGTATGATCCGGCTATGTTTACAATACTTTTTCCACTTTTGTGTTGTGTTATGTACTTAGCTTTTGCCTTATGATCAATTTTGGCATATATAAAATGTTTGTCCAATATATTCGTCTTTTAAGAATTAGTTTACCTTTAAAATACCCATGCAACTTTACATCTATATGTCATATAATTAGCGAGTTCCGGTGGATAATTTGTGGGCTAAAACATAGTCAAATTTCAAAGACTAAGAAATACTGGTCATTTGGTCAAGTGAAATAATTTTCGTTTTAAGTGTGAAAGATTTTAGGATGAATTTTCAGTTGCAATATTTTTTGAAAGTAATATAAAATTAATTATCCCACCCTTTAAACACAAAAAAAAAAAAAGAATAATTCCTCATAATGTGAAATGGTACTATATATAAATAATCATGAATGAGATTATGAGAGGTGTGTTCCTACTCTGTCTAGGTTTTGAATATACAAATCATATGTTTTACGCGCTCTTTACAAGCGTGGAGGCTTGCACGCCTTTGACGCCACTCGAAATCCACACACTTCTTATAGAATTTGTTGATTTTTCTGGTAAAAGAGTTGACAGGTAACGAAGGCCACCTGTATAGGGAATCTAATGGTGTAAATTAATTTATTTGGAAAAATTAATATTGACTTTGGTAAGTCTATGGCTTCTTCATAATTATATAGCATAGAAAAGAAGTTAGGTTATCTCTAATAGACTCTTTAATTATTTTTTATATTTTCAACAACTAATATCCAGTTTTATTTTAACAATGTTCTTTATTTTATTTTTGATTTTAGACTTTCTATTTTATAGAGTTAAAAATAAATAGAGAGATAATCTGACTCTTCAAATTTAGAAAGCCAAACGTATCAATTTGAGAACTCTCTAAACATAGAAATGGGAGCCTGTTCGGGCAATTTCACCATACCAGTCTTCCTATTTACGAAGAAGGATCCAAGATAAGGAGATCATTGTAATTGACCTACAACCAACACGGGTTCTAGATAGTAGTAGAAATAGTTTTCACTGATTTTATAAAGCTTTTTGATATTTTTGTATTTTTATTTTAAAAAATAATTAATTACTTTTGCACTAAAAATATAAATATATGTAGACTTGTCAATTTAATTACTTGTTATAATCCTTTGAGATAAAATTCTAGACATACCTCCAAGTCTAGAAGTAATTTTTTCTCTTAAAAAAAAGATAATGACTTCATTTTAGTAAGTATAAACATTCTACAAATGTGAATTACATGACTAAATACACACTTTTTCATAAATCATTATATATTCTAAGAGAACAAACATCTTCTCACGTGTCAATTAATGAGTATCTCTATAGTATCTTAAATTTTAATTTTGAAATAATAATTCAATTACAAGAAAATACAAATTTATCTTAATTTTGAAACTTTTAAATGATTTTTATAGATTATAGTGTAACCGCTAATTATTTGATGCATTATTATCTAAATCGAAATTTATCTTAATTTTGAAAATTTTAAATAATTTTTACAGATTATAGTATAACCGATAATTATTAGATGAAATATTATCTAAATCATATTATTTAAATTTAAATCCTATATTTAGTTAAGATTTTCCTATCTATTGTAAGACTCTATCATATCTTTATTTTAAATTTAATTTTTTTTAATCTATATCAGTAAAAATCTCTATTTTATTAACAACGTTATCTCTACTTTATTAATAGTGTTATCTCTACTTCATACCAGTAAATTAGAGTCAGCTGGAAAATCAACGTTTGCGCAGCTTTTATGCGAGGACAACGTATGCTCCACCACTTTTATTTTATTGTCCTGCTATAGTAATTAATCGGTAATACATAATTTTATGATGTTTTGTGTTTCTGATTTGTTTTTAATTTTTCTTGAACTTATACTGGCATCCTTATTTTAGGCTGGTTTATTTTTGTACAGCCTTCACTGGAGCTTGGTGATTATCTGCATACCAAATAAGGAAGCTGGAAAAAGGACCAATTATACTCCATTTGGATTCACTTGGACTTCACTCCAGCAAGTCAATTTTTTAAAATATAAGAAGGTGTGTCAAAGTACAGTATGCCGATTTAATAGTTTCTATATATTTGCTTCATTAAATCAATTTATAGCCATGTTTATATAATTGATGCAGTATTTGTGAATTAACAACTAGAGGATCAATTACTCTGATCCATTTTTGTGCTAATGAATATCTATTCTCTGCTTATCTTGGTTAGAATTGGTTTTGGATTAGTTAATCTATCAAATTAATTAGCGATCGTAAGGCTTAATCACTTGATGTCACATTATTGATATTGTCAAAGACATTTTAATGATTCAGCATGCCACAATGCTCGCGTTTTATGAATATAGATAAAGAATAATGCCACAATGCTCGTATTATTAATAGAGAGGAATTAGTTTAGAGACATGTCTTAATTTATTAACACATATTTTATGAAACCAAATATCCTATATTCGTCTTTTTTTTTGGGTCAATTACGTTTATCCAAATGAAGCAATATATGGGATAGATCTCTAACGAAAACGTGTTGCACTTTTGCTTCCCTTTCTTACTGCCATTAGCAAAGAATGTGCTTAGATTATAAAATTAATGAAATAAAATAAATAAAACACTATTTCCTCATGACCAAAAGGATCATATTTTCGATGTTTTCTTTCCTCTATTATTTCACGTTTGATATGATTTTGTTCTTGTTTGATGGTTATTTCAACTTTGCCTATCTAATTTAGTTTGCTTAAATAGTGAGAAGGACATAAGATGACATTGATTGGTCATATCATGAGTGGACATTAAAGCACCAATTGGATCAAGTTCTGCAAACATTGGTGACAAGATGATTGTTGATATAACAACAGTCGAATCGTTTCATAATTATTATACTAATCTTGTTTTCTTATTATTTTTACTCATTACTGTTAATTTTTTTTATGCAACAAAAAATTGGAGTAATATCTCAGTGCTTTGAAAATATTATCGAGACGTTCAAGTTTTTGGGTCACATCCTCGAAAAGGGTTTAGGATATGCAATAGATAAAGAGAATGATAAAATTGGATTTGAGATGTAACTTACTAAAATAAGGAAGATGATTAAGGAAGAAACGATTTGCAGTCAAGAGTCATTCATTGATTTTGTTCGATTTTTGTTGTTTGATGGATATGATCTACTGCAAAGTTATTTTTGTACTTTATTTTGATATTTTACTTATTTTTATGCTTTATTTTGATATTTTTTAGTATAATATTACATATTGTTTTTGTCAATCTTTTTGGAGAATGTTTTTGAAATAAACTTTCCAGGAAGCCAATAAACTTTCCACGAAATAGAGAAAAATAAAATTAGCAATAATTATTTCCTATATAGATATTAATTTTTAATTATGAGAATCATTTAGGAAATCATATATCGTCATCAATCGAATGATGCAGTTAGCTCAATGTTTTCTAGGATATTATGTTCATTCTTTTCTCTTTTTTTGGTTAAAGTTTTTTTGGCACCTTTCTACGTATTGAAACCAATATATTTTTACAAAAATATTAAAAAAATGAGCAACAATTTTTTCCTTATAAATATTAATTTTTAATTATGGGAATCATTCGGGAGACATATTGTCATCAATCAAACGATACGATTGGCTCGATATCTTCAGTTTTGGTCCCAATTTGATAGAGGTTCAACATGAATTTCTTTTTCTATGTTTGGAGTTTGCTTAAAATCCTAATTTATTAAATTATATATCTATCAACATTATAAAGTAACAACCATCTTGTCACGTATAAGCAAAAGAACATCCCTCGAGAAAAAGTCATCATGCGACATGTAGGTAAATAAATTAGCACTCTTAAAAAAATTAATATTCATAATTTCTAATTTAAATGATCGATAAAATCCAAACATACAACCAACCATTAGATTGAATTTAAGCAATTAATACCCTACTAAAAAAATAAAAATGCTATCTGGTCATGTGAAAATTTTCAATTTTGTACTATCTCGATTTTAAATACATCTGATAAAACAAAATTCATATACAAAACTAACAAACATATTTGTTGAATTAAATTATATCTAATGTTTGTATTCTAAGTATCATAGGAATGTATCTTATCTTCATTTAAACTTCTTTTATCTCTATGTGTAGAAGTTTATTTAACAAAACCTATACACACAACTTCTTTATATTTTTTAATCAAATTATTGTGAATTTGTATGAGTTGTAGTCTTTTCTCTTTTCTTTGCTTCTCATTCAAGTGTTGCTATGCATTAGTCACTTGAAAATGAGATTATTTACCTTCCTTTATTTAATTGTTCAATCACTTCTAATGATCAGATCTTTTATGCTTCGAAGACCCCAAATATGGAAATGCAACATTTACTTAATAATTTCAGCTTATTTTGACAAAACTACAATTAAAAAACTTCAAGTTAATGCATATCCATTAAATTTCAGTTTAATGAGGTTTTACAATTTTATTCTCATGGTTATCTTGATATAGATAAGGAAGGTAGACTTGTATCCATTTAAATATTAGAAAAAGTCAGATCCTAACAAACTTATGCAAACTTCAACAATGGATTGTTACATAAAATACCATGTTAAGTTTGAGAGAACCTCCACAATTGAATTTATAACCTATATAATAGTTACAAAGAGGTATAATGATTCAAGTACAACAATTGTGGACATTCATCACATGGTATCTTGCTACTATTTTTTACTACCCTTTTATATTTTACATGATATGCATTTACGGGGAACATAACAACAAATTTGGATATATGTAAACAATAGTGGCAAAAAAAAAACATTAGTAATTTAGGAGTTTATAATGTCTCCAACTTGAATTAGATTTATGTTGTGCTTCATAAAAGATGGAGACTTCACATAGCTACCTAAATTGGTATCTCTGTTACATAGACATACAGTTCCAATGTGTACCATTTCTTAACCATATTTTAGTATATACTTTTTTCAAATATTGGCCAAGTTTAATCATTACGAAAAAGTTGAGATAGAGGTTAACTACAGAGGTTTTAGTCTGAGATCTTTTTTTTTCGCTTTCGAAGAGATTTGGTATGAAAATGAAGAAGGATTAACAAATCGTAATGTTTTGTTAGAGTTGCATTGTGTATGATCTTGTAAAAATTGTGTGTATCTATACACATTCTATGATCTAAGCAGCAACTATTTCAGAATTCAATGCCCCAAAGTTCTCAGGTGACCTGTCACATGATATAAATAATTAATCATTCGTAAAGATTATAATTAAAAGTTGACTCACTTTAAACAAAAAGTATAAAAGTATCCCTTAAAATTTATTACCTGATCTATTTTTAATTTCTTAGTTAGCAACAAATGTCTATTCTTAAATTAAATATAAGTTTAGAAAAATACTTGATCAAGTGTATAATGATAGAGATACAATCATGGATATTAATAATGGTAACTTTAGATATCTAATAAGTGAATTAGTATTCCTTTTTATATTCACTGAATGCTATTTACATTAACAATTGTAATTTTAATGGTGTTTACAGTAATAGAAGTTGCTACACCCTTTTTTCAAATAAGATGAATTTTATGTAATATGATCCAGAAAATATCACAATTGCATTCTATAATTTGTTGAGAATGTTGAAAATATTGTTCTAAACATAATAGATAACCACAACAAGAAATAAGTATTTTCACTTCTATCTAAAAGTACCATTTTGTTATAAGTAATCAAATAAGTACCAGTTCTATAAATAAATAAATTAAAGAATCTTACTTTGATTGAAAACACTTAAATATTTGATTTAGACAATCAAAGTCAAATTAAAAAATAATAAATAAGCAAAAACAAAATTCTACATTGTTTTTTTAATGACAAAGCCTCCCTTATAAGATAATTTTATTTTTCAATTAAAAGCCTGATCAATTTAGAAAATTCACTTAATATAGCAAAAATTACATCCAGGAATCATAAATAGGTGAAAAAAAATTTCCATTCATTTTTTAAAATTAAATAGTTTCTCTCATAAAATTGTTTTATTTTTTAATTGAAAGCTTGGTGAATTTAAAATTTTCAATCTCACAAAAAAAATGAATCTTACTAACATCTAATAAATTTAAAATTCGATTCACATTTATCTTCATATGTTATTTTTTGTGTTAAAAGATTGAATAATTTAAAAAAATCAAGCTCACCAAAAAAAAAAAAAGAATCTTACTATATACAAAAGATTAAATATTTTATACATATTTGTCTTTACTTATCATTTTTCTATGTTAAATGGCACGTAGATAATGTTGAAATAAAAACAAATTTAATTATCAGTAAAATGTGATTAAGGAAATTATATTTGCCATCTTCTGTTATGTTTTCTTACTTATTTATGACTTTCTTGTCATCTCTTATGTACATATCAATGATTAGGTTTGGTCCAATATGAAACTTTTATTTTCTATTTTTTTGTCAAAAAATAAAATTTGATTGAAAAAGAGATTCAAAATTGAACTCATCCTTTTTTTTATGGATAAAAAATGAGATTGCATTAAAATAGAGGTCCAAGTTGAACTTCTTTTTTCTTGATAAAAAATAAAATTATACTGAAAAGAGGTTCAACGTGGAACTTTTTTTTTTGTTGGTTAAAAATAAAACTATATTGAAAAAGAAGTTAGACATGATTTTTTTGTTTTGGGTAAAAAGTAAAATCGATCAAGAAAAAGTGTAATGTGAAAATTTTCTTTTCTTTTTATTCAAAAAAGAAATTGCATGAAAAAAGTGATTTAGTGTGAAATTTTATTTTTTGGTAAACAATGAAATTTGTATTGAAAAGGAGGTCCAACGTGTAACATTTATTTCATTTTTTTGGGTAAAAAAATAAAATTGCATTCAAAAAAGGTTTAAAGTGGATTTTTTTTTGATAAAAATAAAATTGCATTGAAAAGAAGTCTAACGTGGAACCTTTCATTACATTGGACCTTGCTTAAATGACATTCAACTAAAATCTTGATTTATTAAATTAGATTATGATTATATCTTAATTTTCTATTCTACGTATTTTAGGATTCTATCTTATCTTCATTTAAACTCCTTTATCTTTATTTGAAAAAAAAAACAAAAAACAAAAAAACTTAAGATACAACAACTTGAGCAAAGGAGATACATACATGTATCTTTTAAAAGTTTGATCTATGTAAAATTGTGCCTACTGTCACATTTTTTTAAAAATAGGTGCTTATATTTGTTTTTTTTTCTTTTGGTAATGACATAGTATTTAGAGTAACTATACATTATAGTCTATCAATAATGTAATTAAAAAATTAAATTAATTAATTGTATATTTCATATTTTATAATATTTATATCACACCTTTGCATCGCACGGGTATAAGACTAGTTAATTGGAAGATTCATCCCATTAATCACCATAAATTTGGAATAATCTTCTAGGATTTTATAAACGTGAAAAGAAAGTCTTAACACACACTTTTTCATAAATTTGAAACGTGAAAAAAATGTTATGCGCCCATTTTTTTTTTTTTTTTTTTCAACAAAGCACAACAACCTTGATTGCCTTTTCACATTCTCAATTGAATCTTGACACCCTTAATATAAAATTTATTGCTTTGTCCCTACTTTCAAATAACTCTTTTATTAATCTCTAAACTTGGTACCGTTCTTACAGCTCACATGAAAAAATAGTGCTTTATCTTTAAATGTCCAATCAATAAATTTTAAAGAGAATCAGTTAATTATCAGTTCAAACAACGTTTCACTTCTGACCACAACTCATCTTATTTTAGGACATGAAGTGTATGTTTTAACAGCCAAAAACATATTATTCAAATTTATACTTTTAATAACATGTCTACCCTCTATTGGTAACTGATTTTTGTTTAGCTGCCATACAACCAACATTTTGCATTTGACTTGTGGTAATGTTTAAAACACGTTGAGCACCCAAGAAAGAAAGCTCCCCTTTTTCTTTCATGCACAAAATTGTAATGTTATTAGAGATTCAATAATAATAAATTATTTATATTATTTTATCTTAAGTACATATGAACAACTGCATAAAAGTTAACCAAAAATTCTTATACAGGCCACACAATCAGCAGTCACAAATTAACACGGTAAATGCCACACAATTTGTTCCCCGCATATTGTGAGAGTATCATTGGCCAACTCAACAGTTCACCACTATACATTATATTTCTTTTTGGGTTAATACTTGTCTGAGTCGTTAGATTATGGCTATTATAAATTTTTAGTTATTTGACTTTTAAAATAAACTTTTCAGTCCATGAATTATAATTGTTGGGAACTTATAATCCATTGACCTTTAAAATAAATCTTTTAGTCCCTTGAGTTATATTAATGAGACGTTATTAGTCCCAAATACCAACTCTATCTAGGATTAATAATGTCTCACTGATATAACTCCAGTGACTAAAAAGTTCACTTTAAAAGTCAATGGACTAAAAGTTCCTAACGACCATAGTCCAAGGACTAAAAGGTTCACTTTAAAAATCAAGGAACTAAAAGTTCCTAACAACCATAGTCCAAGGACTAAAATGTTCACTTTAAAAGTCAAGAGACTAAAAGTTCAACGATTGTAGTATAAAGACTATGACAAATATTAACTAAGTCTTTTGTTTTTGTTGAGCACTACAGACTAAGGTCATGTTTGACCTAATTTTAAACATTTAAAAGCACTTCTTGCAAGTTTAGAAACTAAAATTAACCTGTTTGGTCCATTTTTTAAAATGTTTTTAGGTAAAAGCTTAAGCTGAAAAAAATTAAAAAACAAAAAGCTTCAAATTAAAGTTTTTAAAAAAAAGTTTTCTCGAAACTGATTTTACATAATGTGAAAAGCTATTTTATTTTATTTTTATCAAATATACCCTTTCATATTTTTTAAAGTTCAATATTATCCTCAAAATTTCTAAAAGTTAACATTACTCAATGTAGGCCAAATAATTAACAAATTTTATTCAACATCACTTCTAACCAAATTTTTCCATGCACCAATGCATCACTTTTATGGTTAATGAGAACATTTTGAACCCATATCTACTACTAAAATTTTACAACTCATTTTTTTTTACATTTAGTCCAAACATAGCTTAATACCCACATCTAGAGGTGACATTTGGGTCTGGCCGACACAGGCCCAGTTCAACCCATCACACGAAAATTCAGACCCAGCCCAACTCGAATGAAAGTGAATTCGACTCGCTTCATCCCACCACATATAGGTGGCCGAGTTGGGTCATATATTTTTGGACTTAGCCCATTTATGCCCAAGCCCTACCCATAAGCTCAGTCCATCCCAGCTCGAACCCAGCACAGACCCAGCTCAAGCCCAAATAAAGCCTATCTTGAGATTATAATTTGCACATGTAATTTTTTTTTATAAATATTTAGTGTATTCAACTTCATTTTACTACAAAATTATATATTTATTTTACTATCTATTGTCTCTTTATTTGACTACAAAAGAATACACAATATCTATAGTTATGGGGGAAGAAAACTTTTCACAACGATTACGTTCAAATGTTTGGAATCATTTTGCTTAGTTTGAAGAACATGGGTATATAATTTGTAACTATTGTGAATGTAAATGTATATTTCGTCGTCAATTTAGAACTTCTCCACCAACTTTCTTCAAGCATTTATGTAGTATTTTTTTTTATGTTTATTAGTAATGTATCCGTGTTTCATGAACTTGTGGTTTGTTAAATAATATTTTATCATTTATATTAATATTATCAATCAACTTATGTCTTGTTAATTATTAAATTAACTTTTTCGTAAAAAAGGTTAAGCTTAAGATTTTTTCGTTGTATACGAAATATTATAGGTTTAAGGCTCTGTTTGTTTGCTATAAAATAACTTGCTTGTATAAAATATTTTTAGTGGAAAATGGTTTCTTGGAAAAGAAAATATTTTTTTGGGCTCTGTTTGTTTACCGTAAAATAACTTGTTGGAAGAAAATATTTTTCTAGAAAATAGATTACTGAAAAGTATTTTCTGCTATTTGGATGTACAGTGAGTTCCGTAAAATATTTGTTTCTCCTAAAGGACATGAAAATATTTTACAAAATTTGTATTGACCGTAATTGTTGACTGTAAAATATTTTACAGTTAACCAATTTTTCGGTATTACCAAACACCGTAAAATTAAACAATAGCAGCCGCAATTGTTGACTGAAAAATATTTTACGTTTGACTAAATTTACATCTTACCAAACACCAAAAAATGTGTAAAATATTTTACGGCAGACAAACGGAGCCTAAATTTCACTGATTACGTTGTACGGTTTTTTACCTTACCTAAAATTCAAAAAAAAATTATTTTAAAAAAGTTTCAATCTTACACCAAAGGCGGATTGAGTTCATTGCCAAATTGGGTTACAACCCCTACTAGTTTGATGTATTTTTTTCAGAAAATAATAAATTTAGAAAAATAATAAATTTCTACATATTTCTAGTTAAAATAAGTTAATGTACCCTCAAAAAGAATATATTCATTGAGTTAAAAATTATATTTATAACTTTTATTGAAAAGAAATCATCGATCTAGTATTACACACGAATATAGCAACATTAAGTTAAAATTATGTTTGTCAAAAAAAAAAGTTAAAATTATGAAAGCATCTCATATATTTTGTTGAAATTTCACGTCAAATTTAGTGAATCAAGTCATATGTTAGCAAGTGCGGTAGACCATTGTTATCTAATAACGCAATCTTATAAAGAGTTTTTTCTTGTTAGCTCTATGAATACAAAATCTCATTTCAATCTTTTTATTCAACTCTTAATAACCCAATCTCCTTCTAATATGTCCTATTTTATATAATCTAGATATCTCTTACTCTATTATTATGGGCCACAATGACGGTGAAAAATATACTCCTATCTTGCGGAGATTTGAATTCTCTCCTAGTCATTTGAAAACCTGACTTCAATTTAAAAATATATTTTCTTGCCTTCTTTTTGTTTCTCCTTTGTTTATTATTTCTTGCCTTTTTTTATTTTTTTTTTTCCAGATTTTGATCTAATATACATAAAATCGCTTCTCTCTCCACCATTTCTCTGCCCCTTTTTCTCTCTAACACACTCAAACCCAATTTAATTGCCAATACTTCATAGTAGCCCGAAGCTCCAATGAAGCTATTCAACTACTGTAATTTATTTATACTATATATATAGGTATATTATAGACATTTTCTTTGTACTATAAGTGCTTATATATGTGTACTGATGAGTAAGAGCTGAAATTTTATTTAGCAAACAATTAAAAAGCAAACTACGATCAGCATGCAAGAGAAACTACCAATCTAAACTTGCCTTTTACAAAAAATGGAGCAGCAAATCTCGCACCATAGTGTGAACAGCAACTTTTGTGCAATCTGGTAGATTATGATAGCAGATTCAATGCTTAATCTTGTGCATAAAATCTGACTTCAATTTAAATATATATTTTCTTGCCTTCTTTTTGTTTCTCCTTTTTTTTATAATTTCTTGCCTTTTTTGATTTTTCTTTTTCCAGATTTTGATCTAACATACCTAAAACCCCTTATCTCTCTACCATTTCTCTCCCCCTTTTTCTCTCTAACACACTCAAACCCAATTTAATCGCCAATAATTCATATTAGCCCGAAGCTCCAATGAAGCTATTCAACTACTGTAATTTATTTATACTATATATATAGGTCTATTATAGACATCTTCTTTGTACTATAAGTGTTTATATATGTGTACTGATAAGTAAGAGCTGAAATTTTATTTAGCAAAAAATTAAAAAGCAAACTACGATCAGCGTGCAAGAGAAACTACCAATCTAAACTTGCCTTTTACAGCTATGTTGTAGAATTCCCTCAAACTACAATAAGCATGCAAGAGAAACTACCAATCTAAACTTGCCTTTTACAAAAATGGAGCAGCAAATCTCGCACCATAGTGTGAACAGCAACTTTTGTGCAATTTGGTAGATTATGATAGCAGATTCAATGCTTAATCTTGTGCATAAAATCTGACTTTAATTTAAATATATATTTTCTTGCCATCTTTTTGTTTCTCCTTTTTTATAATTTCTTGCCTTTTTTGATTTTTCTTTTTCCAGATTTTGATCTAACATACCTAAAACCCCTTATCTCTTTACCATTTCTCTCCCCCTTTTTCTCTCTAACACACTCAAACCAAATTTAATTGCCAATAATTCATATTAGCCCGAAGCTCCAATGAAGCTATTTAACTACTGTAATTTATTTATACTATATATATAGGTCTATTATAGACATTTTCTTTGTACTATAAGTGCTTATATATGTGTACTGATAAGTAAGAGCTGAAATTTTATTTAGCAAAAAATTAAAAAGCAAACTACGATCAGCATGCAAGAGAAACTACCAATCTAAACTTGCCTTTTACAGCTATGTTGTAGAATTCCCTCAAACTACAATCAGCATGCAAGAGAAACTACCAATCTAAACTTGCCTTTTACAAAAATGGAGCAGCAAATCTCGCACCATAGTGTGAACAGCAACTTTTGTGCAATCTGGTAGATTATGATAGCAGATTCAATGCTTAATCTTGTGCATAAAATGGGGATCTCAGTTGTGTCTCCTTGTTTTTATACCCCTCACGTTTCTCTCTTTTTTTCTCACCATCCTTCACAAAAGTCTCAAACACTATTACTACTCTCCAACTATACACCGCTACTGTTCTGATTTTTCCGTTGAACATATATGGAAGCGTTAAACTTACTGAAGTTCTGGCGCAACGCCGGAAGGTTCTTGGGCAACGCCGGAAGGTGCTGGCGCAACGCCGAAAGTGACGACGATTGTAAGAAGAGTGATGATGTATGCAATCAGCCGCTGAAAACTGGCGAAGAAATAGAAGACGATGATTCGTTCTTCGACCTGGACATTGCAGCGCTTGAATGCAGTGAAGATAGCTCAGAGAAGAAAGTCAAAGCAGGCTTCAACTTCGTTGACTCACCTAAAGATGTCTCTTGCTCTGACAATTGTAAGAAGAGTGATGACGCACGCAATCAGCCACTGAAAACTGGCGAAGAAACAGAAGACGATGATTCGTTCTTCGACCTGGACATTGCAGCGCTTGAATGCAGTGAAGATAGCTCAGAGAAGAAAGTCAAAGCAGGCTTCAACTTCGTCGACTCGCCTAAAGATGTCTCTTGCTCCGACGATTGTAAGAAGAGTGATGACTTACGCAATCAGCCGCTGAAAACTGGCGAAGAAACAGAAGACGATGATTCGTTCTTCGACCTGGACATTGCAGCGCTTGAATGCAGTGAAGATAGCTCAGAGAAGAAAGTCAAAGCAGGCTTCAACTTCGTTGACTCGCATGTCTCTTGCTCCGACGATTGTAAGAAGAGTGATGACTTACGCAATCAGCCGCTGAAAACTGGCGAAGAAACAGAAGACGATGATTCGTTATTCGAGCTGGACATTGCAGCGCTTGAATGCAGTGAAGATAAAGATGTCTCTTGCAATAAAAAGGTTTTTACGGTTGATACGAATGTGTCGAAGCCTCAATCGCCGATGGCATTGCTGAAATGGGCGCAGAAGTTTCGAGTTTTCATGCTTGGTTTGAAGAAGTCAAAGGTGGTGAAAACAGAGACTAATGGCGATTTAACGGCGTCTCCTAAGCAAAAGGAGTTTCAGAATGGCAAAAGTTCTGAGAATGGACGAAGCAAGCGGTTCGCCGTTAAATGTAAAGCTGAAGAGATGCAAGCTGATAACAATTTGAGAAGTAAATTGCAGAGAGAAAGCTTAGATGAATTCTCGATTTAGAAAGCCTCTTCGAAGCGATTCGTGAAAGATGAGGCACCTAAGTTAAACTTACTGAAGTTCTAGCGCAACGCCGGAAGGTGCTGGCGCAACGTCGGAAGTGACGATGATTGTAAGAAGAGTGATGACGTACGCAATCAGCCGCTGAAAACTGGCGAAGAAACAGAAGACGATGATTCGTTATTCGAGCTGGACATTGCAGCGTTTGAATGCAGTGAAGATAAAGATGTCTCTTGCAATAAAAAGGTTTTTCCTGTTGATACGAATGTGTCGAAGCCTCAATCGCCGATTGCATTGCTGAAATGGGCGCCGAAGTTTCGAGTTTTCATGCTTGGTTTGAAGAAGTCAAAGGTGGAGAAAACAGAGACTAATGGCGATTTAACGGCGTCTCCTAAGCAAAAGGAGTTTCAGAAAGGCAAAAGTTCTGAGAATGGACAGAGCAAGCGGTTCGCCGTTAAATGTAAAGCTGAAGAGGTGCAAACTGACAACAGTTTGAGAAGCAAATTGCAGAGAGAAAGCTTAGATGAATTCTCAATTCAGAAAGCTTCATCGAAGTGATTCGTGAAAGATGAGGTACCTAAGTATTTGAAACTGATTAAGCCTTTATATGAGCGAGCTTCGAAAAGGTACGTCGAGAAAACTAGGATTTCTGACCAGTTTCCGACCGTATCGTCGAGAAAAGTGTCGGAGGAAAAGCCGATGAACCGAGTGGCCAGTTTGAAAGTCGTGTTCAAGCATATCTGGAAAAACCGATCGGCGTCGTCTGCCGTCATGACGCCGTTGCCTATTAAATGGTACGCCTTTTATTATATCTTTTTAATCTATATTTTTAGCTTTGAACTATTATTAATTCATTCTAAATATTTATTACATAGTTTTATTTAGTTTAATTATTAATTAATTTCTTTTAATTTCAGAATGTTCTGCTTTATGGCGATGTTCGAGTGATGCATGGCATCAGAAATCAGTAAATAAGCCAAGGGATTGCACTGAAGAACTGAAGAGATGTAGCATTTGAAAGAGATGACTAGAGGGAAAGCACAAATACTTTTGAGTGCTTATCCCAGTAGATTAGGCTGGAAATGATAAATGATACATTAATGTTTTTAAAGTGTTAAGCTTTGCGTTTTTTTTGTGAAAAATAGTAAGACCCAGGAAAGATTAGTGGAGGATGATCTCAGAGATGGTTCCTAAGAGTCACTTGTAGTTGTCTCTCTGTAAAGCTGCTGTGATGGTTTTATTGTCATAATTTTATGTATTGGATTACCCTATAAAACATAAGAAGAATAAAATTGACGTCGAGATCATGCATGCAAATCTTCCTGACGTGCTGCTACGGAAATAATGAACCATGTTTACAACAGAAGCTTATTGAACATTAAGATGCTAGTATTATGCGATAGTGTGATTGGCTTGGTTGGATCTTTGCGGATTGTTTTTGCTATCGAAAAAAGTAGTCGAAACAGATTCCAATCCATTGCACCTATGGATATCGTATGAAGGCTGACCCAGTGACCACAATTATTCAAGATTAGGATTAAGAACGGTCAAAAAGTTAATGTAGGTCATTAAATCTATATGTATCATTAATAGTGACACGTATTAAATATAAAGTTTGTCAATACTTTTTTGAAAAAAAAATTCACAATGAAATAGAAATAAAATTTGATCAAACTTTGAAAGATCATGTTTCCTTATGTAATAATTGATGCAGCTTCTTAACACGTTTGTTTTCTCATATTGGTATTTAGTCATGTTATATAGATATATAAATTAGCACTAGATCCATGAAGAAGAGTAAAAAAAAAAATAATAATTAATTTTTTTTAATAAAAATTAAAATTGTGATTCGAATTTAAAACTTCTGATAACAATTAACTTGTTAAATATATGTTGAGAGCTTGGGTGGGAAGGACCATTGTGCCAACGCAGGTCAAATGGTTAAGCAAAGATCCTGGTGATAGATCATATCAAGGCTTCAGGCTAAGGGAACTGTTAGGATTTCCCGTGGTGAACTAAACGGACAATAAAAAGAATTATTTCACATTTGAAGATTACAAGAAGAATAAGTTACTGATATATACGTTAAGACCCAATAACTCTAACTTTGAGTCAACGTCGAGTTCTAGACATATGAGTTAAAGTCTATTTGTTCTCGAACTGTTCTGGTTCGCCATAGCAAGAACATTTCTTCGGGAAACATAATTGCCATTCTAGATGTAGTAGAATGTGGTTTGCAGTTATTTGATATTCACTTTCAATGATTTACATCATTTTATCATAACTTTATGTTACTTCAGCACCATTACCATTACACTATTAGGGATCCAAATCCATTCCCAACTCTCATATCTTTTCTCGTACAAGTAAGCTCTACATCTTTTAATTTGCTAACTCGTAATTGTTTCTCATTTTATAGTCCTTGTTATTTGCTTGATTCAAGTAATCTACCCCATTGTTTCTTTCTTTCACAAAATATTCTAGATCCATCCTTGCCTATGTCTGATCTATTTGAGGTTGCCATGTGCTTTGGAATAGTTATCTAGTTCAATATAATTTTGCAATACTTGCCAAGAATCAGCAGCTCAAGGAAATTGAAAGGAGAATAGTCATCACTATAATACTTAGAAAACTTCAAAAGAATTATCTGTACAAGAAAACCAAAGGAACAGGATAATGAAGGAGGCACAATTATTGCTTGAGCAAGAAAAGTAACCAATGGTAAAATCATTACTTGATCAAGAAAAATTAATCAATAGTGAAATTATTGCTTGATCAAGTAAAAGTAAAAGTAATCAATGGATGAGGCACAATTAAATTTTAAGGGCACATAATGACCATTGGAAGATCAACACTCAAGACACGATGATTGGAGTTCGAAAGTGAATTATTTTAAGATCACAAAACAGGGCAAAAAGGAAAAGAACCATTCTACTCACTCGAATTGAGAGATTTGATAAATCTCTATTTACAATTCAGAACGCAAGCTTTAAAGAATTTTATAGATGTTAACGAAACAGTTTGATCATTAGAAGAATCTCAAATAGAGGGATGTCACAAGTACTTATGAATAGGCTTAAATTTATAGGACAATTTATGCTATGAACTTAGCTAATACAATATGGGTTTCACAAGAATACATGGTGTACAAAAGATATTTACATTATACCGGGGAAGAAAGGCAAAACTGATCAAGAGAGGACTCGTAAATATATTTTTCTTTCCTCAACTTGAAATATTTCCTGAAAAGACCGATCATTGTAAGAAGATAGTGGGAAAAGAAAAAGAAATTGAGACAGTGAAAAATCAAGTAGCTCAGAAGCATTACAAAGGTAGTGAAGGTTCAAACAAGTTATAAATCAAGGCAATAGACTAAAGCAACAAGTTTCGATACAAGAAAGGCGTGGTATGATCTTGAATCAATCTAGTCAAATACAACAATAGAAGGTGATAGACTTTGATTAATGAAATAAACTATATAGGGTTGGCCCAATTGGATAAACTAATGAAAAAAAAGGTTGGTTGATAGAATAAGTAAAGACATGAGAGAACAAGTTAGATACATATGAATTTAAGAATTTGTAATCTGCGTATGCCATTGCAAAAGGATAGGCAACCAATTTTGACAATAGAAATAATGTTTTACAAAATTCTCACTTTCCAAAAGAATAAGTGAGAGGTTAATTTATCAAACAATTTTGCAGGCCAACAACCAAATAAGAAAAGTTCTTTGTGATGCCTTGCAATTTGTGTCGAGAGATTACGAGTATGGTAGGGGAGAAAGAAATACCACATTTGATGAGAAAACACCAAGTCCAAAAAAAATGAGAAAGCTTATCACAGAGCTTTATTTAAAATTTAACTCATACTTGTTTCCAGAGACGATGGTAACCTTAACGCAAGAGAGAACTATAAAACAAATAATGACTTGAGCATCATATATACAAATGAGTTGCAAGAGTATTAGTGTTCATGACAATGAAAACTTTCATCTACTACATATAAGAGAGGAAACTTATGATGTGGATGTACATTGGGCAAGAACTAATTGTTTAGTAGTTAAGCCTCACATTAATCTTACCATGTAGGCGACAAGATTGGCGTCTGAGTTCCAACATGCGATCAATGCCGTGTCCAAAGCCAACGTCATTGACCACGCTATGTAAAAGGACCCAAGCCGAACCTATAAGCGGCTTGGTTCCCTCCATAGCGTTTGCATGCACTACGTCAATGAACAATGTAGAGTCTTCGACAGGAGAGTTAAAAGGTATGACAATTGGTTGGTCCCAATGTGGATTAATGTCGCCCATCTCATCCACCCTGGTTGACATTTTACACTTTGGGTCGATCCAAACGACGACATATGGCATCACTGGACCATACCGCCAGTTCACATTTTTTAAATTCGTGGCAGAGTTAAGGGTGAGCTCGACTTCATATCTCGATCCCATTTTATTACTGTTTGTGATGTTTGGAACTGTGTGCTAATGGGTATTTATAGGTAGTGGATAAGAATATATTAACCACTGATAAATGGATTAGCATGCTTTTAGCTAATGGTCTTTTGTTAACCAAGAAGCGGCAGAGGTTAATATTTTGGAACGTTTTCTCCCTCTTACTACTTGTAAACTGACAGTTAGGTTATTTTTAATAGAGTCTCTATAATGAGTCTCTATCCATCATTTTAGAGCCTCATATAGAGACCAAATAGTGTTTTAGAGACCCATTTAGAGACTAAGGCAAAAAAACTGTTTTAAAGATCCATTTAGAGATCAAGATAAAAAAAAAAAACATCCCCAGTGACGGTCTCCATAAAATTGAGTTTCTATATTGTGTTAATTTTAATTTTATATAATAATTTGATTATGTGTTATTTTTTTTAAATATTATTATTTAGATTATTTCAACTTCTTTAACGAATATTTCAACCAAAAAATAAATGAATTGCGACAAACATAACATTTAAAAAATTAAGATTACGTTTAATTATATAATTGAATGAAAAAAAACTAATTAAAAATCTCTAATTAAAAAAAAAGCTTAATTACAATTAAAAAATTACCTAAACTAAAAAAAAGTAAAACAAAAAAACTAAAAAAGGATATCAAAGCAAAAAAACTAAAATAAAATAAAAAAATAAAATGCAAAATCATAATTTTTTAAAAAAGTCTAATTAAAAAATCCTAAATACACTACCTTAATTAAAAAATCTAATTATTTATTCTAATTTTTTAATTAGTTCTAATTAATTGAAAACTCGTATTATAAGTTCCAAATGTTCAAAATAATACTATCGTTAACTTTCAAATATAATAAATATTAGAGAAGTCACGTTGAAATTTTGAAAGGTGATTTCACGCATGTAAATGTAATTGTGGTGCTTTTTCATTCAAATTTAACAAAAAGTCAATGAGAGAAAAAAAAAAAAAGCAGCAAAGCAGGAAAAACAACAATTAGTTTTTGCAAAGCAGCAAAAACAACAATGGTGATGGTGCAAAGCCCACCCCCACGCACCTACCCCCCTCCCCTCTTTCCCTTTCGGTTCACCGCACACCACCCCTCCCCCCTGCCTTTCCCTTTCTCTTCGCTGCACCCCCCCTCTTTTTTTGTATTTTTTTTTTTTTAAATCTGACGATGTCAGAAAAATCTTACATCATCAGATCTGATCTTTTTTTTTAGAGACTCGTTTTTGTCTTTTTGTATAGTCTCCATTTTCCTTCAACAAATTTGTTGAAGAAAATGGAGACTATGTGCTATTTTAGAGACTCAAAACTTGAGTGATGTCATAATTTTGCCAAAAACTGGCAAATAGTATTTTAGAGACCCCCATTGATGATGAATTTTGATTAATGGAGTTTCTAAAACAATAATCATTACTGTTTAGAGACTCTTTAGAGACTCCATTGAAGTTGCCTTTACCAACAAGAAAAAGTTATGAGGGGATCTAAATTTTTTAAAATAGTGTTAACTGTTGGAAACACGAGCAATTTTAATTGCCAGACTTAAGCTAAACTAATATATAGTGAAAAGTATAATATATAACATAAATTCTTTACTTTAGCCTTACTTGTCATTGCCGCCTGGGTGTGTACAAAGTTTAGCACTTGATATTTGGAAATTTTAAGAATAAACTAAGTAGAATCTAACGTACGTGCAGCAAAAAAATTATCAATACGTTATGTTTTGAACCATTGTCTGAATTGGCAAAAAAATTATCAATACTTTGTACTGGTTTTGTCCAACAATTGCAATCTAATCTCTTTCATGGCAAAAATAAAAATAAAAAAAATCCAGGAAAATTAGCAATACATATAGACCCTTTTCATTGGTCTGAACCATAGATCAAGCCACAAAGAATGGACACTTTGAGGACTTTTTTTCCCAATGTTATATACTTTTTTTTTTGTCATGTCCACTAAGAGAATTGGAGGCCAGGTGGCAAAAGGCTGAAAGCTTATGTGAGGAAGCTTCGTGTCTTAGGTCATTGTTCTTTCTTTTGCAGTCAACAATGCATTTTTACCAAAGAAAAAAAAATGCATTTTTAAGGTCCCCAACCTAATTGCTTATACCCTATAACATCGAGAGAAAAATTCAATCATAATGAATTATCTTTGTCATTATCGAGTCTTGAACACTTTTTTATTAGAAACTTTTAAATCTTCCTCTGATGGAATGGCTCAGGTTCTTTTTTTTTTTTTTTTTTTTGGTGTTTATAAGATCAACGTTAATTTCTTAAAAACCATTCTTGTTATTTGATAAGGGTAAGTATTTAGACAAACTTGTTTTAAAAAAATAAAGAAGGCTACTATCAATCACAAAAACGGCTTATAAACAACTAAAAAGAGAAGCAATATTTATTCAAAATGCTTTATAAGTGTCATGTATTATGTTTACAATTTTGGACCTACACGAGACCGGGTATACTTAAAAATAATTGTTTGGTCAATTATAAACTATTAAGTTATACATTACAATAAATCAGCCAAAATTTGAAGGCCCAATGGGCCAAACACCAATAAGACTTGGTTGAGGCCCCTACTAAACAAATCAGTCCAAATCTAAACCCTCCATAACCCCCTCTCTATCTCCCTCCCTCTCTCTCTCTCTCTCACACACACACACACACACACACACACACACATTGAGCTCTCGACAATGCTGTCACGCTTCATCTTCAAACCCTCTCATCTCCGTTACCTAACCCTAATTTCCTCCAAAACCCATTTCATAAACCCTAAACCCATCTCCAAAAACCCCTCATTTCCAATCCCCAACCTCTATTTCTTCCCCAAAGCCCCTCATTTTTACTCTACAGACAATGGCGATAAAGACTCACCAGATTTCTGGAAATTGTAATCAGAAACTGATCAAACCATCGATTCAGTCTTCACCGAAGAGTCTGGCACGTTTGATCAAAGCGAAGAGAGCGTAAAAGTTGAGGAAGATAACACTTGGTTGGGAGGAGTTGGTGATAGTGATGGTAAAGGTGATGGAGATGTTGATATATTTAAAGGGGTTGAGAATGAGGGTGGTGGTGGAGGAGTTGAGGAGTGGGCCACCGCGGAAGGGTACAAGCCGTGGGATTTCACGGTGGGGGATGAGGAGACGGGGGAGGATGTGTTTGAGATAGGAGCAGAGGATTTGGGATTGAAGGGGTTTGATGAGCAGAGAGAGCTGAGTGAAAAGAGGGAGGAAATGAAACAGCTCGAATTCGAAGAGAAAGCCCTCACTGCTATACTTAAAGGCAAGCCGCTAGCTTCTGTTTAGTGCACAATTAGTAATGTGGAATGATATACAAGCATTGGCTTACTGTTTCAGTGTTGGATATAAATTTTTAACGTGTTTTGCTTCATTTAAGTGCGTATAGTATGGTACGTTTTTGCTAACACTAGTCATATATGTCGACCACCTTCACCTCTTAATTGGGATCGCACCTGGTATTATGTGACAAGTGACACCTATGGCTAATTTAATCTGATTTTTTATATGAAGCTTGATCCTGTTTCCAAGATTAACGATTCTGTTTTGTCAATTTGACTCGATTCCATTTATCCATTTGCAATGAAAATATAGGCCCAATTACTGCTACGCATGAGTATTTTGATGATGACTTATAGTGATATTTGAAAAAAATAGAACTTTAGTTGTCGAATTAGTGGTTGATGAATCCCACTTATCCGTTTTATCTGCCTGCCTGTTAGTTTTTAGTCTGATGAAGCCAATGAGTTTAAACATTGAAAATAGTTATACTGAAGATGCAACAGGCTAGAGGGAGTATGTGACTCGTTTTGCCCCAGTTTTCCGATTGCACCTCGGATGGAGTTAAATTTGCTTTGGATTCTCTGTTAGAAGATCAAACTACACTTTTGTGAGTTGTTGAATTGAAGATCTGGGTCAAATCACTTTTGGATTTTGGGAGTTTATCTAGATTGCTTTCTGTTAGCATTATGACTGGATAATACGTTCTAAATCTCAATTTTGTCTTTATTAGATACCAGAAAACTAATTAATGCATCATCTTATTGGTTTTATCGTTTCATATTATCAAATACCTTAGCTCTTATTTTGGTAAGCATCAAGTTCCATTTTATGCATGCAGAGCTTCATACGTTCTTGTTTACAGTCTTGATGATATCTTTTCTCACCCAAAAAGGAAAAGATAGTAATATAAATAAATAATTTGTTGCTTTCACTTGAGGCTTTCTTATAGTTTTCATCTGTAATCATATCTATCAAGTGAAGGTTGAGTTGTTTCCTCGATACTTTGCTTGCAGGTCCAAATCGTGCTTTTGGTGATCTAATAGCAGCATCAGGAATCACTGATGAAATGTTGGATAGTTTGATTGCTCTAAAAGACCTAGGTGGCATCCAAGGATTGCCTCCTCTTAGAGAAATAGAAGATATGCGTTATGAAAAGAATACAAGAAAATCCACAAGGGCTGAAATAGAGCGACAGAAACAGGAAGAATTTGCCAGGGCAAGAGTGAGAGAAGTAGATACTAAGGGAAGGGCTTATGGTACAGGAAAGAGGAAATGTAGTATAGCACGGGTGTGGATTCAACCTGGTGATGGTAAATTTATAGTTAATGATAAAGAGTTCGACGTGTATTTCCAAATGCTTGATCACCGTGCCACTCTACTTCAGCCTTTCTCTGAAACTAAGACTTTGGGTATGTGGAATATCAATTGTACTGTGAAAGGAGGAGGCATGTCAGGTAACTAACTACTTAAATTATCTTCTACTGGAATAATATTTACAATTTAAATCTTAATTCTGCTGGAAAATTTACATCAAGAGGTTAAATTAGAATTGTAACTGTTATGATTGTCAGTCTTAGTGGATTCAAATTCATTTTGTCAAAATAATAATGTCAATAGCAAGTTAAACACTTGAAATATTCAACTGTCCCTGGATATAGATGTAGATTTAGATCTTATATGAGCAAAAAAAACTAAACCATCGAATGTGCAACTCTGAACAATTGAGATGGAACTTTCCTTTGTTATCTATTCCATTAGAACTTGTGGATGATTAACATGTAACTGCTCATAAGCAATTTATTAATAATTAGTGGGACAAACGGATTTTTAGAAGGCTGCTAAAGCCTACAACAGAGTCACATTATATCTGCTCATGGAGTTCCAATTGCAAAACTTCAGTTCTAGTACTTCTGCCAAAATGTCTAGGCTTAACTAACTAACTTATTGGTGACATATAATTGATTCCATTGTATACGTTTGATATAAAAGCAGTCTTGTAATTTGCTGGTCTTACTGCCTGCTCCTGCACCAGCCTGAATCTATCTGGCCACTATACTATAATATGTGATCTATTGTAATACTTTAATGAAGTCGGACAGTTTTGCTGCTCTCTGTGGTGTATCCACTTTTTAAACTCATGTTTGAATAGATCTTTCGAACCAATGAATTCAGAGCTGAAGTCTTGTAGTTGAGCCACATGAATTGAGTCCAGCAAGACTCTTTTACTGCATGTGGCTGAGTTCTTATATTATTATATGTGAATTACTTGATATGCATTATAGTGACTATTAGTTTATCAAATCCTAAATGTCCATTCAGGCTCGCTGTCAATAGGCTAGTGTATTTTATTGCTTCAATTGTAGCATACATAAGTTTGGAGCTTAAACTGTTTGAATCAGGTCAAGTTGGTGCAGAACTGGGATCCAAACCTACGGCCCCCTCTTCGAGAAGGTATAACTTTATTTGCTCAAGTCACATTGCTGGATGCTTAAGAAAAACGTGAATCTTGTATATCATAGATATAGAAGAACATATTTGACTGTTTTGTTTCCCCCTTGATATGTGCTAAAGCTTTGTAGAAATGTGCATTTTCATTTGCTGTCCTTCAGTTTTGTGGGGCAGTAGTCCCCTCGTCCTCAAGGTCTCATATCTCATATGGCCCCTGAGCATATCCCTGTGCAGAAGTTTCTGCTGGTCCTCACCTAGTACGTGCATGCATTCATCTCACACATCATTGTTTTTGCAGCTGGTTTCTTGACAAGGGACTCTAGAGTTGTGGAAAGGAAAAAGCCCGTTAAAGAGAAAGCCAGAAAAAGCTTCCAGTGGGTCAAGTGTTGATCAATTTTGCTGCACTTCCATTTGGATGGATTCAGTTAATAGTAAGGACTATTCTGATGTTGCTACCAGCAATAGGTTTTGTTTTCTTCAGTTAGTGTAGTATCTCCTGTATGGTAGCTTGTAATTCTGTAGTATGGGCATGAAGATCTTGTTGAGGATAAACTGAAACCCTAACCCCGACGCGAAAAGGGGTAAAAAAAGAAATTTGAAATAACATAGTTTGTTATTGTTGGCCCACCCTTGTGGGGATTTTCTTTTCTTTTTCTCTTTTGGACTGAGGTACATCTCTGTTTCTTTGAAGCATTTTTTATATTAAAAATGTATTATGCTTGATTGTAGATTTATCAACATCTCCCTTTGTTATAAAAATATTCCTATTATGAAAGTTGCTGATGCTACAATAACTAAAGATTTAAGAGAAATTACAAACAAAAGTTGAAATATATGATGAGAATGTCCATTAAATATCCAATTTAATTGAGAAGAATATTTATTAACCAATTAATATGTAATAAAACAACCAAATCTAAAAGAAAATGCATACATAGGCTTGTCCCAGATTATGTAAGAATATTCTTAGGGGGGTATGTTTGGTTCACGAAAGTTTTACCATTTCTCTTTCTTTTCTACCAACCTCTTCGGTCCTTTCAAGAAAAAGAGCGTGCCAGTAAATAATTTATAGAAACATTTTATATTCAAATATAACAATGTGATAAATGTAAAAAAGATGAATTACTTTATTACTTTTCTTGAGAAAAAAAGAAAATGAAATACAAGATAAGAAGGCACAAATGAAAAGGATACTATGATGAAGGGTAATAGTGGTGAGAATTTTTACAACATTGTAAAAATCTAAATTTAAGGCTCTCTTGACAAAAAATTAAAAATTAAAAAAAATTAAGGCTCTCTGTTTTTAAATGAGAGTTGATCTATAGCTAATTTCTCGGTTTCTATATTATGCCCTCCCCATTTTCGCATAAGCTGTGTGTCGTTTGCTCAACTAGCAAATCTATTTTCACAATAAAAAATCAACATAATTTCTATGATTAGTAATACATAATGCCAATAACGATGAAATAATAGTTCAACTCTTTGCATGGGATTAATGTGAAGGAAAAGTCTATCATCCGGTTGTCCAATGCAATGACTAAGACACAATGGGTGGGATTCACATGTTTGTGGGACCCGCCCCTCCTCTTAGCATGCAACCAGATGCTAGTATTTTTCTAATGTGAAAGCCCTGTAAGCATCTCACAATTTACAGCAGCCTACCATTTGCTACTCAGAATGAAAATTATATGCATGGAGGACACTGCAAATTCAACTAAAATACACATAATTTGCTGAATTAACATAAGCCTGCCAGTATTGACATAACCTACTTGTTCCAGTTGGTTTTGCAAAGTACCACTAATAATAGCAAATGTCTGCAAAGCTAATCCAGTTATCATTCCGCCCCAGAGTCCCTGCCATTTCAAAATTTAGAGCCAATGAAAAAAATGTTAGATTTTACAGGATCTAATATCAGAAAATAGAACACCATTATGAACATGTTGAATTCAAGATTAGACAACTTACTTGAACTCCAAGCCATAATTCTTAATTTGCTACAATGAAGAAACCTTTTGATAATCCTGCGAGAAAATATTTAGCGGCATGTTATGGTAGGCATGCCTAAGCTTGGGGCTCCCTCTCCCTCTCCCTCTCTAACTTCTGTATGGTGGCTATCAATGGACAAGCTAACCCTAATAGCCTTTTATAGACTATAATGGGAAAGAGGGCCTAACCTAAAATCTTTATCGGACCCCCCCATCAAGCTGTATAAATTAAATAGACTCTACACCTTATATATCACACCACTAAAAATAATATCCATCAGACGGACCTAGGCCCAACTGGAGTGGATCACTATAAAATTATGTTTTGGGCTTTACCGGTCAACCTCAACCCGTTTTTCTAAAACAACAAAATATTCAATCAGTGGAAGCCCACAGATAAAAATTCCAATAGTCTCCCACTTGGGTAACACTGATTGGTTTTACACTTTGAAAATATTTTATTTTATAAAAACGACTCTCGGGCTGAAAACAACTTTAGTGGGCACAAATATAAACGTCTCAATCTAGAATCCAATCCAACAAGTCATCAATATCGAACCATAACAGTCGTCACACCATCTTTCGGCATAGGACTCCTATGATCACAAATACTAACGCCCTGTCGACATGGATTCCATGGTGTGGTAAAGTGTAGTGTGATTTTTGACAAATGTGATCCAACTATAATGATGAGCATGCCAAACCATAATCGGCTACTTTATGGTCTTGTAAGACCCTTTATGGGATTAGATCCCCTTTTGCCTTATAAGAAGCCTTTAATCTTTATTGGGGTATACAAACCCCCTTTAATGCTTCTAAACCGAAGCCACTTCAATAATGAAGCCTTTAACTGTATATCTCGAGATATGAAGCTTTAGACATGTGTGAGCTCACAACAACTTTATCTGTGTACACATAAAACAGTGATCACTAACTAAATATAATGGGAACAAAACTTTAAGATAATGTAATTAATTATTCAAAATAAACTGTACCCTTACACTTTACGCTTCTAACTTGAAGCCTTTGAATTGAAGCATTAACAGAGCCTTAATATGAGTTCCTAAAATGCATGCATTACAATATTCAATGCACTATAATTTGAGCATATAACCTGCTTGCACTTGCCTAAGCATACCAAGCACACAACTATACCTTAAACACTTGTTGGCAATTAAGTTCCATAGCTTATGCCTTTATAACCCACCAACATATCCAAGTTGTGTAAATAATTAAGCAGGTAATGATAATATGATTGAATCACAATCATCACTATTAGCTCAGATAAATAACTGTAAATATTTTAATAACTATATATGAGAGTAATAATCACGTTTCAACACTTTAATAAAAGCAAACCATGCTCCCACTAACCAAATATTTCAAAATCAATGAACACACATGCCCTTAATGACAACTACTTTGGTTAGTGACATTACAATTCCAGAAATATATTATGATTGTAATCTTTAAACTTTAGAAGTGTTGAACTTTTAGCTCTCATGAAAGAGAAACTCTATAAACTTCATCTCTAAATAAAGAGACACTTCAAGAATATGAGCATGTCAATATTTAACAAATTGCATCGAAAAATTGCCTTTAAAACATATAAGTGACTTTATCAACCTCCAACCTTGACTTTTCTGTAGAACGCAATGACCTCTATATATATCACTAGTTTATCTCTAATTCTTAAATGAGATATATACGTCATGCTCATATTAAAACTGTAGTATATATGAACTACCTTTTAGGCATGATACTTTAGAGCTTCATTAACAATAAACATGTGCATCTATACATTGGAGCATGGCCTTATGAATATGTTACTCCCACTGACCTTAAAGTTCACTTGTCACTTTAAAATTTTATATTCTTTATGACTTTAAACTTGTATATTGCAAGTGAAACCTTCTAACATGAAACGTGTTCTTTTATGATGAAAACATCAATGAAACTTTTATGTAATGTTTACACTTGCAAAACTATATGCTACTAGGAAGCTTTATTAGCATATAATACTATTATCATGGAAAACCAAAATAACATAATGCAGGCCAAACACTATTGATCCACTAAATCTTAAAGATAGTAGCAGGTGTACTCTTGAATAGACAATTTAAGGACTATAATGCCAAGCCTTATTTTCTTTCACAAACAATAGAAGCCTACACTTGAAATATGTATAAGACAAGTACTTGACTTTAGAAAACTTGATAGCCTTAAGCTAGGATGCATTGATATATATGCTTTCAAAATAATTTCCACATTCTGAATCCTTCATTTTAAGATATTGCATAAAAGCAATATACTTAATACTTTGATTCCATATAACTGTCATTATATTTAAAAAATAATTAATCAAGAAGTAAAGTTCCATGAAAAATCTATTCACCTTAGAACAATTACCCATACATGTGGAAAATAGAAGTATAGAAGGAGGCAATCATGATTATGTGCAATAAACCTTCCATGACCACTTGAAGTGCAAGTAAAATATGCTATAATAGTAACTTTTAATATAAACAATAACTTTACGATTAAGCACAAAATGATGCACGTAATATGAACTTGCAACTTGAACATTCAAGTCAAAAACTTATCCCATTTGGAGACTCTAACATGTCGTACAAACACCTTCAAGCCAAGTTACATAATATCCTAGAGTCTCCATAAGTGAATAGTCATAGCTGCCTAATATCTTCAGGCAAAAAAGCTTATATAAGATTAAATTTATTTTACCCCTTTACTATTCACTCATACTCCTCAAAAGTTAATACTCGCAATTACCACATTCGGGTATGCAATTATGAACTATAACTCCAAGAAATACATCATCTTAGAATCCTTATTTGATATCTCACAAATTACATTGGATGACCTGCTTCGGCTAAATCACCCAACTTAACTTAGAAAAACGTCCAACTAGGACAAACAAGATGTCCTAGAATCCTTATTGGAAATCTTCTAAACTTTAATAAATAATATGATGCAGTAATGCCATTTTAGAGTCTTATGAAGATACTAGCTAGGACAAAAAGATAATCTTTACATTATTGGACAGGTTTCATCATATATATAAGTATTGTTCATGTATAGCCTCCAACTAGCTTGAATAGAGTCATGCATACATTAGCTTTAATTTGCTCAAAAATGTTATTTTAAATATGCCAATCTTATAATTGACATCGTATACATTTGACGAACTCATATCAGAGACAAATAGATAATGAGCTATTCCCAAAATAGCTTTAAAAATTATGATTGACGTGAACAATAACAAACTTTAAATGGGATAAAAATGCATAAAGCCAATCATATACAATCAATATAAGAGAACAATACTTGTTCAATTAAGCTTTACTTAATTACAGTAAAAGTCAAACCTTTTGCAATGTCTCCAAGCAAGTATAATATCATGGTGACATTGATATCCCATACTTGCGATAAACCAATTATAATACATTCGTCAAACAATTTGATAACTGAAAATTTATCCAGTAATTTTAAGCATAATAAGTGTATATGTGCTGAAAAGTAACAATTAAACATAGGAAAAACAGATTTGCTATAACAGCTCATCATTATTCCACCAAAGAGTCAAGGGCCCATATAAGCTAATTTCTTTCCTTCTTTCTTAAAAATAGTTAACATACTTGATTTAAGGAATTCGACTACTATAGGCCACACATCCATGCCTTAAATAGACTAAATAAATTTTATATCCACATAAGACAAAAATACTTTATGATTCTACCACAGATTTTGATGCATATTTGAGGAAAAATCAATGACACTTTTAGCTTGAATAAAACAATACTTAACACTGAATAGCTTTATAATATTCAAGACTTTACGACTTGGAGGATGTCTAAGTTAGCTTTACTTAATAGAGACCTTACAATAAAAAAGGAAATTGGCACCACCCATGTGATATAATCATAGATAATAAATATTGTCAATCAAAATTGGTTAAACAAAAAAACCATTCATAAGAATGTTGTTAACTGCAATAGAAATGTGAAAACGTATCTAAAAAGTGATAATTTGCAATAGCAACATCCTCATGAGAGCCCAAGTATATCACTGCATATTCCCCTTCGGGTAGAACACGCAAGATACAACATGAATTCCCACTCAAGTGAAACAGTGAGACAACTCCAAAGAGATCTATCCCCTTTGGGCAGACAAATCCTTTTAAAGTCAAAAGAATAACCCTCACAGTCACTCCCACTTCTCCAAACTAATACACACAACTACCCCCTTCGGGCAGGCAACTGCATATACTAATTTAGAGAAGCAACCATCCCAGGATCCTTATCAAATAATTTGTTAATTAATATAGAGGTCCGCTTCAGCGCAACCGTCTACATCAATCACAAGATTATTTAACTGGGACAAAATTAATTTTATGTTGATGACTAGATTATATTTCACCTTATTATTGCCTTGATTAGATCTTTAACGTCATGTATAGGCAGCTAAAAACATATGGATACCATGCTCATGAACATATTCTGAAATCAAACTTGAGTTTGACACTTCTGAATGTGATAACTATTTTATAAAATAAAAATAAAATATTCATTTATCAGAATATGTATACATAGATAAGGAACTTAAAATAAATTTAACTTCTGGATCTTCTTTGATTTAACAACTTATTTTATTGCCTATTCGTGAGAGACGTCACCTTCTGGAGCAACCTTGTGTTAGCCATCAATAATATTTGACAAAAGCAATTACAACCCTTGGAGCTCGAAAAATTTTAATTGATCTCATAGAATATAAACAATGGCTAACAGTACATCAGTGCAAACCAACCAAAAATAAGTGAGTAACTTGTGAATTGCTACTTACACCGATCGTCCAGTATCAAGGCATGGCTATGCATTGCTCTAGCAATATCAATTACTCTACTTCTAGGCTTAACTGGATAATGGAAGTCTTTATAAGAGAAATTCAAAAATAAAATAAAATACTCTGATTTCTTATGTCTCTCTCTAAAAATTAACTTAAGCATCCGAGTTTTCATTTATCGAACAAGAAACGTACTGTACTAAAATTTTTATACCTTGTATATTTGTGTTCTAGAAGTCCTTGGTAAGATAATGGAGTGAAGTTTCGATTAATAGAAAAAAATTGTAGAGAATTTCATACCAGAACAACCGAGGAATCTACGTAGTTATTGCTTAAATCTACAACACCAGTCTCTGGGCATAACACATACATTTGACCAAGAAAACAAACTCTGAGTTCCTACCGGATCTAATATATGCATATTGTATGCACACACTTGGTACGGTTGAATTCGAAGGATAGAGAAAAAGGAAAGTTATTTACCATCACTCCCAGGTTAGCCGAATAGCCAAGAACAAATCCAAGAGGGAGACCAAAAATGTAATAGCTACCCAAATTAATAGAAAAGCCACTAGAGCTTGAAAGACCGTGACATAAACAGAATACTTGGTGGCTCTTGGATGCCTTAAGCCAAGCTCATTTGAAACTCGGAACACTGAAAAATTAGATGGATCAAGCATCAAGATTACACATAAGAAGTATTCCAAAAGGGTAAAATGCACTGAACTCCTTATACTTTTACGAAATCATAAAACAAAAGACCTCGCAAGATTACACACAACCCTGCCTCATCACCCAAAACCATTTAACCTCCATTATGTTTCCATGGCCACTTATAGAGAGTTAACCAATAATCACACGACGACCAGCTGAATTTATAGGGGAATAAGAGACGCCTAAGAATTCATGAACCAGATAATATTTACTTGGACGAAAATTTGGTTTGAAGAATAAGTAAAAAAGATATGAAATTTGCATGGAGCTGACACGAATTTACAGTTTAATTGAGAAAAAGAACACGAAAATGCTAGGAGCCTCAAGACTTTTTACCTAGTAGCGGCATTGATGCCAATGGATACCATGGCTTCCCAGCCATTGATGTGATTAAAAAACCTAATAATTATCATACCACTATATTTTAATCAAAGGATCTAATAATTCATTTCATGTATGATCCAAGGACAACGTTCAAGTCTTTGCTAGAATATTGTCATAAACTCATAATATTATCATACCACTATATTTTAATCAGAAAATTCTTAAAAACGGTTGGGATTTTTTGAACGTCCCAACCATTTTGGGCACATTGCCGTGAGAAAAAAGGTGAGAACGAGGTGAGATGAGAGCCGAGGTGAGAAAAAGATAGAAGTGGGATGTGAGTTGAGGTGAGAGAGTAAAGATGGTGGGCTTCACCGTTTTGAATAATAGCTCATTTTAATCATACAAATATTTTGCGGTCGTTCTTTTCTATCAATTGTATTATTATTCACTTCATCCATGGTCAAGTACTACAATTAATATTTCATGATTTCTTAAGATCACAAACTAACGCAAAGATAACTAAAATGAATTTTACAATGTTTCTTCATAGAATAGAAGTTGTGGGAAGATTGTGGAGAAATTTCAGTTTATGAGTCACCGATTATAATTGAAGATGCTTTAGTTTATAACTTTATTAAGAAAAAACAAATGAAATAATAGAGAGGAGGAGACAGTTGATTTGATGTATTATTCTTCAAAGTCAAATTGATTCTCCTTGCAAAATCTTAAATTTCTCATTTTACCCGTTCAAAATATTTATTGCCTCAGTGTAATCTCTAAAAAATTTAAAAGTGCGCGATTCATGTGTAAATATCTTGCATCGATAAGTTTTTATCAGTTGAGAAATTTTCATTCAAACATCATTGGACAACAATTTTCGAATTAGCTCAAAATTGCCAGTTGAAAGAAAGACTCATGGAGAGTACAATGGACTTAATAGAGAAGACGATTTCCTGACATCTCAAGAATCAAAATTTAAGGCTCTCTGTTGCCAAATGAGAGCTGATCTCTAGCTAATTTATTTGTTTCCACGTCCTGCCCTCCCCACTTCCGCATGCGTTCTGCCGTCTGCTCAACCTGCAAATTCAAATCACAATCAAGGAACACTCAGCAGCTTCTTTATGACTCGTAAGACATAATATGAATCATGATGAAACCAAGCCGTATCAAAGATCATACAACTTCATCCGATGAACATACAAAGAAGAAACATTCATCAAGATGAATTGAACAACCGCCATATGTTATTCCTTGAAAATTAAGTTTATCTCGTGATTGTTATCGCTCTACCATTTTCTACTCAATGAAAGAGAAGGGAAATTTCGGGAGATCACAAAGTGAAAAGTACACATGTATCCAACATAAGAATCAACAGGGAGGACAGGACACTGCAAATTCAACAATAATACACATAGTTTGGTGAATAATGCAATGCCTATCAGAATTGAGATTTCACTAACCTCCTTGTTCCAGTTGGTTTTGTAAAGTACAACTAATAGTAGAAACGTCTGCAAAGCTAACCCAGCTATCATTCCGCCCCAAAGTCCCTGCCATCGCAAAAAATTTAGCACGAACGCTAGTGATCGGAAGGATATAGAAAACGGAAAACTCTTCTAATTCAGCTAAAACTGAGAAATAGCAGAGCATAAGAGCACCATGAGAAACAAGCCACTTAATTAACTGAACCGGTCTATTTTTTGCATACATTTGATTGGAAAAAGCTTCTCTAGGTACCAAATCATATAGATTATGCATTCACACACTTGTATGGTTTGGATGGGGAAAAAATAAAAAGAAAGTCATCTACCATCACTCCCGGGTTTTCCGTATAGCCCAGAACAAATCCAAGAGGGAGACCGAAAATGTAATAGCAACCCAAATTAATGTAAGCTACTAGAGCTTGCCATCCACCTCCGACAGCAACACCTGCAACAGTTGGTACGGTGTAAAAACTCAAGGAAGTAGGTGAAGTAACTAGCGAAAAATGTTGTTCTCTGCTTCAATATCAACGTTTGTATGTACCTGATATTACTGGCTGAACACTGTTAAGTACCATTGTTATACCAAGAAGGCCTGCAAGGCGAGCAACACCTTGTTGCATTTCCTTGCTATCTGTGAAAATAATGGCAAAATGGTCTCTAGTTGCCAGGACAACTATCATGCAAAGAATCCCGATCAGGAGCGACTGAAAGACTGTGACATAAACAGAATACTTGGCGGCTCTTGGATGTCCTAAGCCAAGCTCATTTGAAACTCGAACGCTGAATAATTAATTATATGAAATAATGCTTTAGATGCATAATTCATGGAATGAAGATTCAATGGTTGGTGAAACCACCTTGTACTTTTATATGATATACATTATGACAATAAAACCATCACAGCAGCTTTACAGAGAGACAACTACAAGTGACTCTTAGGAACCATCTCTGAGATCATCCTCCACTAATCTTTCCTGGGTGTTACTATTTTCCACAAAAAAACGCAAAGCTTAATACTTTAAAAACATTAATGTATCATTTATCATTTCCAGCCTAATCTACTGGGATAAGCACTCAAAAGTATTTGTACTTTCCCGCTACTCATCTCTTTCAAATGCTACATCTCTTCAGTTCTTCAGTGCAATCCCTTGACTTATTTACTGATTTCTGATGCGACGCATCACTTGAACATCGCCATAAGGGGGAACATTCTGAAATTAAAAGAAATTTATTAATAATTAAACTAAATAAAACTATGTAATAAATATTTAGAATGAATTAATAATAGTTGAAAGTTAAAAATTTAGATTAAAAAGATGTAATAACAGGCGTACAATTTGCTGAGTAGTATGAGCGCTTGCAATATAGGATTGCATCTTGGATTAATTCATTCTGATGCAACAGCGACGAATCATCTCTGCGGTTAGTAGGCAACGGCATCATTTTGATGGCGGACGACGCCGATCGACTTTTCCAAATATGCTTGAACACGAGTTTCAAACTGGCAGCTCGGTTCACCGGCTTTTCCTCCGACACTTTCCTCGGCGATACGGTCGGAAACTGGTCAGAAATCCTAGTTTTCTCGCCGTACCTTTTCGAAGCTCGCTCATATAAAGGCTTAATCAGTTTCAAATACTTAGGTACCTCATCTTTCACGAATCGCTTCGATGAAGCTTTCTGAATCGAGAATTCATCTAAGCTTTCTCTCTGCAATTTGCTTCTCAAACTGTTGTCAGCTTGCACCTGTTCAGCTTTACATTTAACGGCGAACCGCTTGCTCCGTCCATTCTCAGAACTTTTGCCATTCTGAAACTCCTTTTGCTTAGGAGACGCCGTTAAATCGCCATTAGTCTCCGTTTTCACCACCTTTGACTTCTTCAAACCAAGCATGAAAACTCGAAACTTCGGCACCCATTTCAGCAATGCAATCGGCGATTGAGGCTTCGACACATTCGTATCAACCGCAAAAACCTTTTTATTGCAAGAGACATCTTTATCTTCACTGCATTCAAGCGCTGCAATGTCCAGCTCGAATAACGAATCATCATCTTCTGTTTCTTCGCCAGTTTTCAGCGGCTGATTGCGTAAGTCATCACTCTTCTTACAATCGTCGAAGCAAGAGACATCTTTAGGCGAGTCGACGAAGTTGAAGCCTGCTTTGACTTTCTTCTCTGAGCTATCTTCATTGCATTCAAGCGCTGCAATGTCCAGGTCGAAGAACGAATCATCGTCTTCTGTTTCTTCGCCAGTTTTCAGCGGCTGATTGCGTACGTCATCACTCTTCTTACAATCGTCATCACTTCCGGCGTTGCGCCAGCACCTTCCGGCGTTGCGCAAGAACCTTCTGGCGTTGCGCCAGAACTTCAGTAAGTTTAACGCTTCCATATATGTTCAACGGAAAAACCAGAACAGTAGCAGTGTATAGTTGGAGAGTAGTAATAGTGTTTGAGACTTTTGTGAAGGATGGTGAGAAAATAAGAGAGAAACGTGAGGGGTATAAAAACAAGGAGACACAATTGAGATCCCCATTTTATGCACAAGATTAAGCATTGAATCTGCTATCATAATCTACCAGATTGCACAAAAGTTTCTGTTCACACTATGGTGCGAGATTTGCTGCTCCATTTTTGTTGAGAGAGATTGAAGCTCCTGATTTTATTCATTGAGGGAATTCTACAACATAGCTGTAAAAGGCAAGTATTGGTGCGAGATTTGCTGCTCCATTTTTGTTGAGAGAGATTGAAGCTTCTGATTTTATTCATTGAGGGAATTCTACAACATAGCTGTAAAATGTACAAATGTGGTCCTGATCTATTCGACTTTAAAAGTTATTAGTTAAGTTCAGTTATGAGTATCTATGAGCATTTCATATGGACAATGTTTTGCATCGATCAATTGTGCTTTGTAGGATGTCAAACTAGAACTTGTTGCACTAGGAGTAGGCAAAAATAGATATTTTGCGAATGATCAGTTTTATAATTAAACACAAAATTCGCATTGTAAATAAATATAGGAAATCTTGTATAAATCTTAGTATTTGTAAAGCATGGAACCTTGATGACACCCAAATGGCTTCTTAGTGTAATTGGGTGATTGTCTTTCTTGTATGAGTTTGTTGGGCTTAATAGATCTACTTGCTAATTTAGCCACACAAAAAAAGAGCAAGTTCATGCCACATAAATCATTTTCTATAATGCAGTAAATAATATATATAATATATTCTCTGAAATTAACCATTAACTATGTATATCATCATTGGTTTTGAAAAAAAAAAATCTTTATAATATTGTAATTGCTTTTTAGAATTTTTCATATAATTATAAAAGTATTATATTTTTTTTTTAATCAGCCAACAATATCAAGTAAGTCATTTTTTGTTAATCACCGGAAAATCATACATTCAAGAGCCTCACATTTGACTCTTGTAATTGATTTTTCAATCGAAAAAAAAGAAACAAGATATAACTTGTATTTGCGAAATCAAAGATCGAAATACTAGAAATATTTGAAACTTTAGGAATCTTGGTAGGTTGGTTAGGTTGATGAATCAAGAAGGAAGAAAAGAAAGTATCAAATTAGGTTTTGTGACACAAAAAATAGAGAAGTAATGGAAGACACGTTTAGAATTTTAGTTTCTTTGCTTTTTAATTTTTTGCTAAATAAAATTTCAGCTCTTACTCATCAGTACACATATATAAGCACTTATAGTACAAAGAAAATGTCTATAATAGACCTATATATATATTATAAATAAATTACAGTAGTTGAATAGCTTCATTGGAGCTTCGGGCTAATATGAAGTATTGGCAATTAAATTGGGTTTGAGTGTGTTAGAGAGAAAAAGGGGGAGAGAAATGGTAGAGAGAGAAGGGGTTTTAGGTATGTTAGATCAAAATCTGGAAAAAGAAAAATAAAAAAAGGCAAGAAATTATAAAAAAGGAGAAGCAAAAAGAAGGCAAGAAAATATATATTTAAATTGAAGTCAGATTTTATGCACAAGATTAAGCATTGAATCTGCTATCATAATCTACTAGATTGCACAAAAGTTGCTGTTCACACTATGGTGCAAGATTTGCTGCTCCATTTTTGTTGAGAGAGATTAAAGCTCCTGATTTCTCTACAATATAGCTGTAAAAGGCAAGTTTAGATTGCTAGTTTCTGTTGCATGCTGATCGTAGTTTGCTTTTATTTTTTTGCCAAATAAAACTTCAGCTCTTACTCATCAGTGCGCATATATAAGCACTTATAGTATAAAGAAAATGTCTATAATAGATCTATATATATAGTATAAATAAATTACAGTAGTTGAATAGCTTCATTGGTGCTTCGGGCTAATATGAAGTATTAATTGGCAATTAAATTGGGTTTGAGTGAGTTAGAGAGAAAAAGGGGGAGAGAAATGGTAGAGAGAGAAGGGGTTTTACGTATGTTAGATCAAAATCTGAAAAAATAAAAATAAAAAAGGCAAGAAAATATATATTTAAATTGAAGTCAGATTTTTAAAATGACTAGAAGAGAATTCAAATCCCTACAAGATAGGAGTATATTTTTCACCGTCATTGTGGCCCATAATAATAGAGTAAGAGATATCTATATTATATAAAATAGGACATATTAGAAGCAGATTGGGTTATTAAGAGTTGAATAAAAAGATTCATATGAGATTTTGTATTCATAGAGCTAACAAGAAAAAACTCTTTATAAGATTGCGTTATTAGATAACAATGGTCTACCGCACTTGCTAACATATGACTTGATTCACTATATTTGATGTGAAATTTCAACCAAATATATGAGATGCTTTCATAATTTTAACTTTTTTTTTTTGTCAAACATAATTTTAACTTAATGTTGTTATATCCGTGTGTAATACTAGATCGATGATTTCTTTTCAATAAAAGTTATAAATATAATTTTTAACTCAATGAATATATTCTTTTTAAGGGTGCATTAACTTTTTTTAACTAGAAATATGTAGAAATTTATTATTTTTCTAAATTTATTATTTTTTGAAAAAATACATCAAACTAGTAGGGGTTGTAACCCAATTTGGCAATGAACTCAATCCACCTTTGGTGTAAGAATGAAACTTTTTTAAAATAATTTTTTTTTGAATTTTAGGTAAGGTCAAAAACCGTACAACGTAATCAGTGAAATTTAGGCTCCGTTTGTCTGCCATAAAATATTTTACACATTTTTTGGTGTTTGGTAAGATGTAAAGTTTGATCAAACGTAAAATATTTTTCAGTCAATAATTACGGCTGTTTTTGTTTAATTTTACGGTGTTTGGTAATACCGAAAAATTGGTCAACTGTAAAATATTTTACAGTCAACAATTACGGCTAATACAAAATTTTGTAAAATATTTTCATGTCTTTTAGGAGAAAAAAATATTTTACGGAACTCACTGTACATCCAAATAGCAGAAAATACTTTTCAGTAATCTATTTTTCATAAAAATATTTTCTTCCAACAAGTTTTTTTACGGTAAACAAACGGAGCTCAAAAAAATATTTTATTTTTCAAGAAAATATTTTCCACTGAAAATATTTTATACAAGCAAGTTATTTTATAGCAAACAAATAGAGCCTTAAACCTATAATATCTCGTATACAATGAATAATATTACCACTGGACAAAAGTACAAATAACTTTTTTCTTATTTCATATAAGGCTGTTAGAGAATGGTCACCTAGATAGGAGGGTCATGTGAGAGACAGTAATAAAATAGGGGAAAATCCAATGCGACTACCTATGCACTGTGTAGATACAGACTATTGAGTAGAGCTGGCAAATAAGCCAGCCCAGCACGGCTCGGCACAGCCCGGTCGAATCATGGGTTAAGAAAATGAGTCCGTCTCAACACATATGATTAATGGGCTGAGTTAGGCTGGGCTCAATTATTGAAATATAGGACCCAGCTCGGCCCACGAGCCCGTTACCACAAGTCGCGAGCTGGGCTGGGCCAACCCATCTTTTTTTATATATTTTTTATTAGTGTGTTATGAATTTTGATAGTTGGATTAAAAACGAAAAAATCTTAAGCTTAATTTTTTTTTTACGAAAAAGTTAATTTAACAATTAACAAGACATAAGTTGATTGATAATATTAATATAAATGATAAAACATAATTTAACAAACTACAAGTTCATGAAACACGGATACGTTACTAATAAACATAAAAAAAGAACATTACATAAATGCTTGAAGAAAGTTGGTGGAGAAGTTCTAAATTGATGGCGAAATATACATTTACGTTCACAATAGTTACAAATTACATACACATGTTCTTCAAAGTAAGCAAAATGATTTCAAATATTTGAACGTAATCGTTGTGAAAAATTTTCTTCCCCCATAGCCATAGATATTGTGTATTCTTTTGTAGTAAAATAAATTGGCAATATGTAGTAAAATAAATATATAATTTTGTAGTAAAATGAAGTTGAATACACTAACTATTTATAAAAAAAATTACATGTACAAATTATAATCTCAAGATGGGCTTTATCTGGACTTGAGCTGGGCCTGTGCTGGGCTGAGCTTATGGGATGAGTTGGGCTGGGCTGGGCTTAGGCACAAATGGGGTGGGTCCAAAAATATATGACTCAGCTCAGCCCACCTATATGTGGTGGGCTGACCCGAGTCGAACTCACTTTCATTTGAGTTAGGCTGGGCCTGAATTTTCGTGTGCTAGGCTGAATTGGGCATGTGTCGGCCCGACCCATTTGCCACCTCTAGATGTGGGTATTAAGCTATGTTTGGACTAAATGTAAAAAAAAATGAGTTGTAAAATTTTAGTAGTAGATATGGGTTCAAATTGTTCTCATTAACCATAAAAGTGATGCATTGGTGCATGGAAAAATTTGGTCAGAAGTGATGTTGAATAAAATTTGTTAATTATTTGGCCTACAATGAGTAATGTTAACTTTTAGAAATTTTGAGGATAATATTGAACTTTAAAAAATATGAAAGGGTATATTTGATAAAAATAAAATAAAATAGCTTTCCACATTATGTAAAATCAGTTTCGAGAAAACTTTTTTTTAAAAACTTTAATTTTGAGCTTTTTGTTTTTTAATTTTTTTCAGCTTAAGCTTTTACCTAAAAACATTTTAAAAAAATAGACCAAACATGTTAATTTCAGTTTCTAAACTTACAAGAAGTGCTTTTAAATGTTTAAAAGTTAGGTCAAACACGACCTTAGTCTGTAGTGCTCAACAAAAAGAAAAGACTTAGTTAATATTTGTCATAGTCTTTATACTACGATCGTTGAACTTTTAGTTTCTTGACTTTTAAAGTGAACATTTCAGTCCTTGGACTATGGTCGTTAGAAACTTTTAGTCCCTTGACTTTTAAAGTGAACCTTTTAGTCCTTGGACTATGGTCATTAGGAACTTTTAGTCCCTTGACTTTTAAAGTGAACTTTTTAGTCACTGGAGTTATATCAGCGAGACATTGTTAATCCTAGATAGAGTTGGTATTTGGGACTAATAACGTCTCATTAATATAACTCAAGAGACTAAAAGATTTATTTTAAAGGTCAATGGATTATAAGTTCCCAACAATTATAATTCATGGACTGAAAAGTTTATTTTAAAAGTCAAATAACTAAAAATTTATAATAGCCATAATCTAACGACTCAGACAAGTATTAACCCAAAAAAAAATATAGTGTATAGTGGTGAATTGTTGAGTTGGCCAATGATACTCTCACAATATGCGGGGAACAAATTGTGTGGCGTTTACCGTGTTAATTTGTGACTGCTGATTGTGTGGCTTGTATAAGAATTTTTGGTTAACTTTTATGCAGTTGTTCATATGTACTTAAGATAAAATAATATAAATAATTTATTATTATTGAATCTCTAATAACATTACAATTTTGTGCATGAAAGAAAAGGGAAAGCTTTCTTTCTTGGGTGCTCAACGTGTTTTAAACATAACCACAAGTCAAATGCAAAATGTTGGTGATATGGCAGCTAAACAAAAATCAGTTCCCAATAGTGGGTAGACATGTTATTAAAAGTATAAATTTGAATAATATGTTTTTGGTTGTTAAAACATACACTTCATGTCCTAAAATAAGATGAGTTGTGATCAGAAATGAAACGTTGTTTGAACTGATAATTAACTGATTCTATTTAAAATTTATTGATTGGACATTTAGAGATAAAGCACTATTTTTTCATGTGGGATGTAAGAATGGTACCAAGTTTAGAGATTAATAAAAGAGTTATTTGAAAGTAGGGACAAAGCAATAAATTTTATATTAAGGGGGTCAAGATTCAACTGAGAATGTGAAAAGGCAATCAAGGTTGTTGTGCTTTGTTGAAAAAAAAAAAACTGGGGGCATAACATTTTTTTCACCTTCCAAATTTATGGAAAAGTGTGTGTTAAGACTTTCTTTTCACGTTTATAAAATCCTAGAAGATTATTCCAAATTTATGGTGATTAATGGGATGAATCTTCCAATTAACTAATCTTATACCCGTGCGATGCACGGGTGTGATATAAATATTATAAAATATGAAATATACAATTAATTAATTTAATTTTTTAATTACATTATTGATAGACTATAATGTATAGTTACTCTAAATACTACGTCATTACCAAAAGAAAAAAAATAAATATAAGCACCTATTTTTTAAAAAATGTGACAGTAGGCACTATTTTACATTAGATCAAACTTTTAAAAGATACATGTATGTATCTCCTTTGCTCAAGTTGTTGTATCTTGAGTTTTTTTGTTTTTTGTTTTTTTTTAAATACAAGCAAATCTCGTACCATAGTGTGAACAGCAACTTTTGTGCAATCTGGTAGATTATGATAGCAGATTCAATGCTTAATCTTGTGCATAAAATCCGACTTCAATTTAAATATATATTTTCTTGCCTTCTTTTTGTTTCTCCTTTTTTATAATTTCTTGCCTTTTTTATTTTTCTTTTTCCAGATTTTGATCTAACATACCTAAAACCCCTTATCTCTTTACCATTTCTCTCCCCCTTTTTCTCTCTAACACACTCAAACCCAATTTAATTGCCAATAATTCATATTAGCCCGAAGCTCCAATGAAGCTATTCAACTGCTGTAATTTATTTATACTATATATATAGGTCTATTATAGACATTTTCTTTGTACTATAAGTGCTTATATATGTGTACTGATAAGTAAGAGCTGAAATTTTATTTAGCAAAAAATTAAAAAGCAAACTACGATCATCATGCAAGAGAAACTACCAATCTAAACTTGCCTTTTACAGCTATGTTGTAGAATTCCCTCAAACTACAATCAGCATGCAAGAGAAACTACCAATCTAAACTTGCCTTTTACAAAAATGGAGCAGCAAATCTCGCACCATAGTGTGAACAACAAATTTTGTGCAATCTGGTAGATTATGATAGCAGATTCAATGCTTAATCTTGTGCATAAAATGGGGATCTCAGTTGTGTCTCCTTGTTTTTATACCCCTCACGTTTCTCTCTTTTTTTCTCACCATCCTTCACAAAAGTCTCAAACACTATTACTACTCTCCAACTATACACCGCTATTGTTCTGGTTTTTCCGTTGAACATATATGGAAGCGTTAAACTTACTGAAGTTCTGGCACAACGCCGGAAGGTTCTTGGGCAACGCCGGAAGGTGCTGGCGCAACGCCGGAAGTGACGACGATTGTAAGAAGAGTGATGACGTACACAATCAGCCGCTGAAAACTGGCGAAGAAACAGAAGACGATGATTCGTTCTTCGACCTGGACATTGCAACGCTTGAATGCAGTGAAGATAGCTCAGAGAAGAAAGTCAAAGCAGGCTTCAACTTCGTTGACTCGCCTAAAGATGTCTCTTGCTCCAACGATTGTAAGAAGAGTGATGACTTACGCAATCAGCCGCTGAAAACTGGCGAAGAAACAGAAGACGATGATTCGTTCTTCGACCTGGACATTGCAGCGCTTGAATGCAGTGAAGATAGCTCAAAGAAGAAAGTCAAAGCAGGCTTCAACTTCGTCGACTCGCCTAAAGATGTCTCTTGCTCCGACTATTTTAAGAAGAGTGATGACCTACGCAATCAGCCGCTGAAAACTGGCGAAGAAACAGAAGACGATGATTCGTTCTTCGACCTGGACATTGCAGCGCTTGAATGCAGTGAAGATAGCTCAGAGAAGAAAGTCAAAGCAGGCTTCAACTTCGTTGACTTGCATGTCTCTTGCTCCGACGATTGTAAGAAGAGTGATGACTTACGCAATCAACCACTAAAAACTGGCGAAGAAACAGAAGACGATGGTTCGTTATTCGAGCTGGACATTGCAGCGCTTGAATGCAGTGAAGATAAAGATGTCTCTTGCAATAAAAAGGTTTTTGTGGTTGATACGAATGTGTCGAAGCCTCAATCGCCGATTGCAGTGCTGAAATGGGCACCGAAGTTTCGAGTTTTCATGCTTGGTTTGAAGAAGTCAAAGGTGGAGAAAGCGGAGACTAATGGCAATTTAACGGCGTCTCCTAAGCAAAAGGAGTTTCAGAATGGCAAAATCTCACATTTAGTCCCTATTGTTTACAAAAAATTTCAGTTTGGTCCCTATTGTTTAAAATGTCTCAATTTAGTCCCTATTGTTTCTCCAAAAGTTCATCCCTATTGTTTAAAGTTTTTCAATTTCATCCTTAATGTTTGCCAAAAGTTTCAGTTTCGTCATTATTGTTTTTAAAAAATTTCAAATTCGTCCCTATTGTTTCTCAAAAAATTTCAATTTAGTCTTTAAATAATAGAGTCGAATTTGAAACTTTAAGAAAATAATAGGTACGAAATTGAAACTTTTTAAAAACAATAAGGACAAAATTGAAACTTTTTGAGAACAATAAGGACGAAATTGAGAAATTTTAAACAATAGGGACGAAATTGGGATTTTTTTGCTAACAATAAGGACTAAATTAAGACAAATAAAACAATAAGGACTAAACTGAGACAATTAGGTAACAATATAGACTATTTGTGAAATTTACCCATTCAGAAAGGCAAAAGTTCTGAGAACGGACGGAGCAAGCGGTTCGCCGTTAAATGTAAAGCTGAAGAGGTGCAAACTGACAACAGTTTGAGAAGCAAATTGCAGAGAGAAAGCTTAGATGAATTCTCAATTCAGAAAGCTTCATCGAAGCGATTCGTGAAAGATGAGGTACCTAAGTATTTGAAACTGATTAAGCCTTTATATGAGCGAGCTTCGAAAAGGTACGTCGAGAAAACTAGGATTTCTGACCAGTTTCCGACCGCATCTTCGAGGAAAGTGTTGGAGGAAAAGCCGGTGAACCGAGCGGCCAGTTTGAAAGTCGTGTTCAAGCATATCTGAAAAAGCCGATCGGCGTCGTCTGCCGTCATAACGCCGTTGCCTATTAACCGTAGAGATGATTCGTCGCTGTTGCACTAGAATGAATTAATCCAAGATGCAATCCTATATTGCAAGCGCTCATACTACTCAGCAAATTGTATGCCTGTTATTACATCTTTTTAATCTAAATTTTTAGCTTTCAACTATTATTAATTCATTCTAAATATTTATTACATGGTTTTATTTAGTTTAATTATTAATAAATTTCTTTTAATTTCAGAATGTTCCCCCTTATGGCGATGTTCAAGTGATGCGTCGCATCAGAAATCAGTAAATAAGCCAAGGGATTGCACTGAAGAAGTGAAGAGATGTAGCATTTGAAAGAGATGACTAGCGGGAAAGCACAAATACTTTTGAGTGCTTATCCCAGTAGACTAGGCTGGAAATGATAAATGATACATTAATGTTTTTAAAGTATTAAGCTTTGCGTTTTTTTTGTGAAAAATAGTAAGACCCAGGAAAGATTAGTGGAGGATGATCTCAGAGATGGTTCCTAAGAGTCACTTGTAGTTGTCTCTCTGTAAAGCTGCTGTGATGGTTTTATTGTCATAATTTTATGTATTGGATTGCCCTATAAAAAATAAGAAGAATAAAATTGACATCGAGATCATGCATGCAAATCTTCCTGACGTGCTCCTACGGAAATAATGAACCATGTTTACAACAGAAGCTTATTGAACATTAAGATGCTAGTATTATGCGACAGTGTGATTGGCTTGGTTGGATCTTTGCGGATTGTTTTTGCTATCGAAAAAAGTAGTCGAAACAGATTCCAATCCATTGCACCTATGGATATTGTACGAAGGCTGACCCAGTGACCACAATTATTCAAGATTAGGATTAAGAACGGTCAAAAAGTTAATGTGGGTCACTAAATCTATATGTATCATTAATAGAAACACGTATTAAATATAAAGTTTGTCAATACTTTTTGAAAAAAAAATTCACAATGAAATAGAAATAAAATTTGATCAAACTTTGAAAGATCATGTTTCCTTATGTAATAATTGATGTGGCTTCTTAAAACGTTTGTTTTCTCATATTGGTATTTAGTCATGTTATATAGATATATAAATTAGCACTAGATCCATGAAGAAGAGTAAACAAAAAAAAATAATTACTTTTTTTTAATAAAAATTAAAAGTGTGATTCGAATTTAAAACTTCTGATAATAATTAACTTGTTAAATATATGTTGAGAGCTTGAGTGGGAAGGACCATTGTGCCAACGCAGATCAAATGGTTAAGCAAAGATCCTGGTGATAGATCATATCAATCTCATTGCTTAGATAGGTTCACGGAATATGTCACTGGATTCCAAAAGTCAACGCAATTTTTTTTTTTTTTTGCAATACTGGTCCACGAAATTAAAAGCACAATAAGGGTGTCGCATTTCAACTCCATTATATATTTATTATTGGATGTAATTTTCCAATTAATATGTTGGGATAAGGTTTCAAGGCTTTGATCGGAAATTGCTTAAATCATATACACTTTAAGCGAAGGGAACCATTCACTATAAAAAATTAGGACATAAGCTGCGGTTTTTTTGTTATTCGCAACGGTTTACCGAACTGTCGCAAATTTGTCTGTCGCAAATAGAAATAGTGGCGATTGAGTCAACTATTGCAAAAAAACTGATTTAGTGGCGGTTAAGAACTGCCGCCTATAAGCGTATTGTGAGAAAAAAAAATGATATTAATTGTATTAGTGGCGGTTCTGAACCGCTGCCTATAATCACTATGCAAAAAAACAAAAAAAATTGAATGGCAAAATCTACCACTTTTCTAACAAAAAAAATATATATATTAAAATACGGAATTGTAAATTGTAATAGCAATGAGAGCTCACACCAAAATATCGTGTAAAAAAAGTTTGAAGGATTCGATCACTATCTCAAAGCCAAAACAACACACAAAATTAGCTAATGTTCAACAGTAAACTATACATCCTTTCATCAGACTACCATAGTCTGCTAATAAGTATGCACATAATAACACATTCTAAAGTTGAACTGCATAATAACACATTCTAAAGTCTCTGATATACTCTTTGGTTCGCTCGACTCTAGACATGAAAATTTGAAGTTTGACTTCAAGGCATCTTCAGATCCCCCAATAGCATCTGATGATGAAAACCAACCTAAATCATCTTCATTACTGGCACCAAGTTCAAATGTTGAATCACAACTCCTGAAAGATTAATCCACAAAATTAGCATGACAACTATGATTGAGATATATTCTGAACAATTAAAGAGGTATAGCAATCACCTAAACATCCGATCAACATCTTCAAAGGTTCCTATATCAGGCCAACCATAATATAAGAGATCACATTTTCTAAAAAGATTTTCATGCTTAAGAGATAATTATCAGATTGAAACTCGCAGCAGATAAGTGAGATGTGCTTCGGGAAGTCGAAAAATGTTTAGTACACAAATCATAACCAAATCAAACCAAACCAAGTCTTATCCCACTAGATAGGGTCAGCTAATATAGCTCATGATGCATAATCGTATATGTGTAGTCTTAAATAATGAATGGTGGACTCTTACACAAGTTGAAGTTCTGGCTGATCTTGCGGAGGGTAATTATCATTGGATTGCAGACCATTGACTTGGAGGTAGTTTCGAGCATCAAATTGCTGAGATTGCACAAGCTCATAGTCAGAACTTCCAGGCACTAAGTTCATGTGCTGCTGAGCTCTCTCACTTTCAGCTATCTACAAGATTTAACACAATGTGAACATCAATTTCTTATGCTATACACATGTTTGGTCACAGAAAGCAAACACAGAAACCTACCTTAGCTCGAAGATACTGATCGTTGTTGTGTAAGTCTATCTCGTGCAGCCATAATTTAGTTCCTTTTTCGGAATCAGGAAGCTGAGAATTGAGATTCATTAATATGATTATGAATTTCACTATCAGATTACAAGATTTCAGTTTGTGCAATTACATAATATCCAAAACTAGGTTGCATTTTTGTCCCAAAAAATTATTGCCGCGGGCCAAATGGCCATCCGGCCGTGAAACCAAACAACGGACCCCACACAACGTGAGAGGGGCCGAATGGCCGTTGTCCTGATGAAGACCAACTCTATTGTCGGTTCAACTCCTTCATGAATAAATTAATTTTGTTTTCTTTTCAAGATCAAACATGGAGGAGGCTATTCTCCATAGTCTATCTGAATATTTCTACGCTCTCTGTGGGTGTCATTTTTCTGTGTAAGACGAGCAAAAGATAATTTCATTGAGCACCCTTCAGGCTAAGGGAACTGTTAGGATTTCCCGTGGTGAACTAAACGGACAATAAAAAGAATTATTTCACATTTGAAGATTACAAGAAGAATAAGTTACTGATATATACGTTAAGACCTAATAACTCAAACTTTGTGTCAACGTCGAGTTCTAGACACATGAGTTAAAGTCTATTTGTTCTCGAACTGTTCTGGTTCGCCATAGCAAGAACATTTCTTCGGGAAACATAATTGCCATTCTAGATGTAGTAGAATGTGGTTTGCAGTTATTTGATATTCACCTTCAATGATTTACATCATTTTATCATAACTTTATGTTACTTCAGCACCATTACCATTACACTATTAGGGATCCAAATCCATTCCCAACTCTCATATCTTTTCTCGTACAAGTAAGCTCTACATCTTTTAATTTGCTAACTCGTAATTGTTTCTGATTTTATAGTCCTTGTTATTTGCTTGATTCAAGTAATCTACCCCATTGTTTGTTTCTTTCACAAAATATTCTAGATCCATCCCTGCCTATGTCTGATCTATTTGAGGTTGCCATGTGCTTTGGAATAGTTATCTAGTTCAATATAATTTTGCAATACTTGCCAAGAATCAGCAGCTCAAGGAAATTGAAGGAGAATAGTCATCACTATAATACTTAGAAAACTTCAAAAGGATTATCTGTACGAGAAAACCAAAGCAACAGGATAATGAAGGAGGCACAATTATTGCTTGAGCAAGAAAAGTAACCAATGGTAAAATCATTACTTGATCAAGAAAAATTAATCAATAGTGAAATTATTGCTTGATCAAGTAAAAGTAAAAGTAATCAATGGATGAGGCACAATTAAATTTTAAGGGCACGTAATGACCATTGGAAGATCAACACTCAAGACACGATGATTGGAGTTCGAAAGTGAATTATTTTAAGATTACAAAACAGGGCAAAAAGGAAAAGAACCATTCTACTCACTCAAATTGAGAGATTTGATAAATCTCTATTTACAATTCAGAACGCAAGCTTTAAAGAATTTTATAGATGTTAACGAAACAGTTTGATCATTAGAAGAATCTCAAATAGGGGGATGTCACAAGTACTTATGAATAGGCTTAAATTTATAGGACAATTTATGCTATGAACTTAGCTAATACAATATGGGTTTCACAAGAATACATGGTGTACAAAAGATATTTACATTATACCGGGGAAGAAAGGCAAAACTGATCAAGAGAGGACTCGTAAATATATTTTTCTTTCCTCAACTTGAAATATTTCCTGAAAAGACCGAACATTGTAAGAAGATAGGGGGAAAAGAAAAAGAAATTGAGACAGTGACAAATCAAGTAGCTCAGAAGCATCACAAAAGTAGTGAAGGTTCAAACAAGTTATAAATCAAGGCAATAGACTAAAGCAACAAGTTTCGATACAAGAAAGGCGTGGTATGATCTTGAATCAATCTAGTCAAATACAACAACAGAAGGTGATAGACTTTGATTAATAAAATAAGCTGTATAGGGTTGGCCCAATTGGATAAACTAATGAAAAAAAAGGTTGGTTGATAGAATAAGTAAAGACATGAGAGAACAAGTTAGATACATATGACTTTAAGAATTTGTAATCTACGTATGCCATTGCAAAAGGATAGGCAACCAATTTTGACAATAGAAATAAAGTTTTACAAAATTCTCACTTTCCAAAAGAATAAGTGAGAGGTTAATTTATCAAACAATTTTGCAAGCCAACAACCAAATAAGAAAAGTTCTTTGTGATGCCTTACAATTTGTGTCGAGAGATTACGAGTATGGTGGGGGAGAAAGAAATACCACATTTGACGTGAAAATACCAAGTCCAAAAAAAATGAGAAAGCTTATCACAGAGCAATATTTAAAATTTAAATCATACTTGTTTGCAGAGACGAGGGTAACCTTAACACAAGAGAGAACTATAAAACAAATAATGACTTGAGCATCATATATACAAATGAGTTGCGAGAGTATTAGTGTTCACGACAATGAAAACTTTCATCTACTACATATAAGAGAGGAAACTTATGACGTGGATGTACATTGGGCAAGAACTAATTGTTTAGTATGAATCAATAAGTGATATGTGAACAAGTCAAAGAAAAATTGTGAGAAGCCAACAACCCAATGCCTATAGTGATATCAATAATGAGTGCCATGTGAGCCTTTTCAATTTCAGATGGTGAACACCAAGCCAAGGTTTAGTCCAACATGAAAAACTTTAATTCTAAGTTCACAGGCTACGTTAAAACGAGGAAATGATTTGAGAGCAGTAAAGACAGAAGATTTGAATCAAATGTTCAAGTAGAATCCAAGGTTTCAAAGTGCTAACTGGTTTGATTATTTAGTCTTCAATACATGTTTCTCTCCCATAAAAGGTTAATATGCTCGAAGCTTAGGGGTCTCTCCAGGTTGGTTCGCGAAACTTCAATTCATAATTATGAAGTAATGCTACACGACACGAAAGAAGAACAAGGATCAAGGATTCAAGTCATGAAGACCTTACTTGCTGAAAATTCATGAAGTATGAAGAGAAGAATGACAATAAATGAAAACACTAGATGCACGAGGTATTCTCAAGCTCCATGTAGGAATGAAGAGGAAGGAGCGCCTCACTTTACCATATGTCATAGCATAGGTAGAATAGTTAACAATAATGGAGACATGAATAATCATGGTGCCATGGTCAAGTATACGAGCAGGAGGGTAAAGAGAAACAAGGAGAAGAGAGACCTACTTAGCTCGTTTCTTATGAGCCTTAGATGTGTGAACTTTGAAGATCATCTATAATTGAGGTAAAATGTTGTTTTATATAAAGAAACAAACGCTGGGGGTGCAATTACAACTCTCATGTATGCTCTTAGCTGGAAAGTTGACATATACTACATGTTCTACACATTAGAAAACATACACAGTATCAATCAAACAATGTAATCCTCATAATATATAGACCTCCATAGCTAGAAGGCACCACCTTGTAGATAAACTAGCAACATTTCTCTCCAATTCATATGACATCCGAGCATTCTTTTGTAGCCCATATTATGCCTTAAATTTATTTACTCTAGTTGCAAACAAGGCTTCATTCATTATACCTAACCAATAATAGTTGGCTTTGCTTTTGCTCTGGCGAGCCTATATCAATGCCTATCATTCATTAACTAAGCACATGCAAAACTCGTAATAATAAAGTTGATTACTTCCCTCAAGTAGTTACTGAACTATACATAAGTAAATTATATCTACAAAATTCATATCAAATGCCTCATCGTATAAATCTTCAAGCCATTCAGTGGTAAGAAGTGAATACTAGATATCAAATACTTACTTCTACTAAGTCTGCAAGCTATTTCTTGATGGGAAATGAAAAATAGACTCCAAAATGAACATCAAAATGATTACCTTCTTGACCGATAAGGAAGTTCACTAATGCCCAAAAATATATGCAAGAACATTAACAACTCTCATTCCTTATCTTTTACTTCCCCAAATAATTTATATCTTACACTAGAAACAATCAAAGAGACACACATCCAATAATAAACTCAAGTTGTCATCATTTTACACTCCGAATTTGTAGTTTTTCCAAAGGTTTAACATTTTCTAAACATATTTTCTCATAAAACCTTTCTCAATAAAATAAATTCTTAGTTCCTCTTACCATTTCATAACTAATCCACTAGCTGACTCAGTCCTAATGATTCCTATGAAATCGACAAGCACCTTCTTTTTAGAACTTACCTTGAACGTATTTCACGAATATCGATTACCTCAGTTGACAACAATCTGTATACCGAGTTGGGCATATATCTTCACCCAAATTACGTTTGTTTTTCTTTCAAGAACCTAGTAAACTAGTTTAAATCTGCTTTTGCCCAAGTTTGGTCAAGTTATGATCAATACTCTTCCATCCTTATGAAGTATTCAATACCAAAGCCAAACTAAGAGCATAATAGGCGCACCACTGTAAATTAGTCCAAACTTTAGGACTACCCCTCTATCATGATTATGTTCTCCCCATAACAACAAACAATGCGATAGATTTAGAAATGGGTAGATGAGGTAACGTGTTTGACTATCACTAAAAAGAGATATGAAAGTAAAGCATGCATTATTAATACATTTTCCTATAACTTAAAACGATAGTATATACCCACCACATTCTCATGTTGATCACGTCACGATCACTTACCACGATGCAAGGTATATAATTTAACGCTATAAGTCATCAGATTATCTTACACCAAATACAAGGCTATAAGTCACAAAATAATCACTCCCTAAATTGAACCTGGTAAAAGACACGGTTTGTAGACTGGTGCTACTCTCAATCCCATCTAGGTATGAGACCATCAAACCTAAAGCTCTAATACCAACACTGTCACGCCCCAAACTCATGAACTCAAATGGGTTCAAGACGTGACACGCCGTATATCAAAAGGAGTAATCTTTTCGGGATACAAGGCTAGACAAAACTACAAATCAACCCAAAAAAAAAACAGAGCACTAAAAATCAGCCATTTATTAAAAATTGTTGCACTCCAAGCATTTAAAAGATAACCTAAAAAAAAAACGAGTACAATTAAATCGCCAACTGGCAACTCTGACATTGTGCGAAATTAGTAAGATAATGTCTCATCACTAAAAATGCTGATTCAATAATAAATATAAAAGCATTTGCTACCCCTCTCGCTATTGGCTAGTGTCCATTACTTACTCGTTATTATCTGAAAAAGAAAAGAAAAAAAAAAGAAACACAAAAGGGGTGAGCATTCAAAAACTCAGTAAGTGGGGAGAGTCTTCCCCCAAAGATGACACGAGTGAATGCTGATAAGTGGAGCAATAGAATAGACCAAAAGCAGGAGGATCGTAAGGACACATCAAATGAAACATATATAACTATCAATCAAAAGGAAGCGATTCATATCACAATAAAATACGAGTAATGTGAACTAATAGAAAATCACGTAGGGTAAGTTGTAACTACAATGTAGCACATTAATCACGATAATAACACGTTGTAGGTATAAGGCCTCTACAGGCGCTCACGACATGGGTATAAGGCCCCTACAGACACACACGTATGGGATCTCAGTCATTTCACGATAAGGCGAGTGTTCACCAAACACATCATACCACGTCACGTTATAACACAATTTATATGAGAAGGATTTAAAAACTAACACACGAATGCATAAGATTGTTCATGTAACATCCAAGATTCAAGGCGAAGAATTAAATACAATCTGATTCGTGAAACAATCAAATGTGGTATACATGCTTGCGTTAAAATAATATACAGGTTCCATGAATAAAGTAGACAAGTAAATCCAGATTAAGCACTTGACATTGATTAGCTGTCAAATTATTGATGATTATTTATAAGAAGAAGAAAAGAAGAGAAGTGTTGATCCATTATACAAACATTATTAATATAGATGTGCATGTAAGGAAGCTTAACGTAGCAAGCACAACTAGATTGGTAACGGTGGAACGGTGACCAAAAGAAAAATGGTGACAATGGCATTGAAGGATAGAAGTGAAAGCAAAGTGATTTATATACGTGTAATACAACAATGGTGATAGGGTTATATAGAGATCATGCACATTGAGCAATAGGAGCAAATTGCAGTTTATGAACTATTGCTGGAAGTATTATATCAATAGATAATTCAGTCACAAAGGCATGACATATGATCAGTTAAAGACATGAATTAATGAGAATTGATGACTCTGGTGCATGAAAGATTAGTATGCCATCTCAAGGATTAGTGATCACAACTGATATTTGAGATGAACCATAATGAAGATCAATAGTCGAAGGGAAAAAAGAAATCAATAACACCGAGATATATCCAATCACAAATTGTAGGATAAATCAGGCAAAACGTTAAGCAATAGTAGGTGATTTTAAAACCCCAATTGGAACATTGAACAACCCAAGAAAAACTTAACTGAAGGAAAAGGAAGCTAAATTCCAAGTTTGATATCAACAAAACTATCGGCAATGTAGAAGACTTTAGTTCATGTACAAGGCATGGAGAGGGAACCCACGATTCGTCAATAGGCAATAAGGTGCACGATTTCTCATGAAAATGGAAAATGGGGAAGAAAGAAGACGAGATAATCGATAAACCCCACTTACCTCAATCACCAAGCTTTTTAATCAATACACTTCAAAAGTCTTCTCAGATTATACTTCGTAATGAAAAATGCTCAAAGAAGCCACTCAAATCACTGGGTCTATAGGCTCTTGGTTACCCTCAATATCCTTTTCCTAGAGAAGGTTATGAGAAAATTGAGAGTTTTTTTTTTTTTAAAGTAAGCGTAAGATTTGCAATCTAAATAACTGATTATCACTTTACTTTAAATAAGAGTCCTACACAAATTGTGTCACTAGTTAATAGCCTTAAATCTGGGAGTTACAAATTCAACTATAGATAATAACTTAGTGGCTGAGTGGGTTAGCCCCACACTTTCAAACGACTAGGATGTTACATCCTCTACCCCTACAAACAAATTTCGTCCTCGAAACTTAACTCACCTTGATTCGCGAATAGGTCAGGGTACTTGTCACAAGTAGGCACATCACGGTACAGTACCTATAGTTTACCCACACTTCATGTCACGTACACAACTTTAATAATAGTAAGGTGTCATGAAGAACAAGATTTCTTCAGTTAAAATGGATTTAATGCTAGTCTATAATAGGAGGATTCACATCAAGGGTCCAAGAGTACAAGCATTACACTATTTCAATGAAGAACTAGAGATGGTAGGGAACATTTGAAAAACACATCATATTACAAACACAGTTTAGAGTATATATTTAACAATGAAATACCAGATGATATATTTTCGTGACAAATAAGAAGAACGGGCAACGCAATTGAAGGACGACTCGATATGCTAACCACTAGACGTAGTCTATGAAGATTTGAAAATTTCAAAAGGATTATCTGCACGAGAAAACCAAAGCAACAGGATAATGAAGGAGGCACAATTATTGCTTGAGCAAGAAAACTAACCAATGGTAAAATAATTACTTGATCAAGAAAAATTAATCAATAGTGAAATTATTGCTTGATCAAGTAAAAGTAAAAGTAATCAATGGATGAGGCACAATTAAATTTTAAGGGCACGTAATGACCATTGGAAGATCAACACTCAAGACACGATGATTGGAGTTCGAAAGTGAATTATTTTAAGATTACAAAATAGGGCAAAAAGGAAAAGAACCATTCTACTCACTCGAATTGAGAGATTTGATAAATCTCTATTTACAATTCAGAACGCAAGCTTTAAAGAATTTTATAGATGTTAACGAAACAGTTTGATCATTAGAAGAATCTCAAATAGAGGGATGTCACAAGTACTTATGAATAGGCTTAAATTTATAGGACAATTTATGCTATGAACTTAGCTAATACAATATGGGTTTCACAAGAATACATGGTGTACAAAAGATATTTACATTATACCGGGGAAGAAAGGCAAAACTGATCAAGAGAGGACTCGTAAATATATTTTTATTTCCTCAACTTGAAATATTTCCTGAAAAGACCGATCATTGTAAGAAGATAGGGGGAAAAGAAAAAGAAATTGAGATAGTGACAAATCAAGTAGCTCAGAAGCATCATAAAAGTAGTGAAGGTTCAAACAAGTTATAAATCAAGGCAATAGACTAAAGGAACAAGTTTTGATACAAGAAAGGCGTGGTATGATCTTGAATCAATCTAGTCAAATACAACAATAGAAGGTGATAGACTTTGATTAATGAAATAAGCTGTATAGGGTTGGCCCAATTGGATAAACTAATGAAAAAAAAAGGTTGGTTGATAGAATAAGTAAAGACATGAGAGAACAAGTTAGATACATATGAATTTAAGAATTTGTAATCTGCGTATGCCATTGCAAAAGGATAGGCAACCAATTTTGACAATAGAAATAAGGTTTTACAAAATTCTCACTTTCCAAAAGAATAAGTGAGAGGTTAATTTATCAAACAATTTTGCAGGCCAACAACCAAATAAGAAAAGTTCTTTGTGATGCCTTGCAATTTGTGTCGAGAGATTACAAGTATGGTGGGGGAGAAAGAAATACCACATTTGACGTGAAAACACCAAGTCCAAAAAAAATGAGAAAGCTTATCACAGAGCTTTATTTAAAATTTAACTCATACTTGTTTGCAAAGAGGAGGGTAACCTTAACGCAAGAGAGAACTATAAAACAAATAATGACTTGAGCATCATATATACAAATGAGTTACGACAGTATTAGTGTTCACGACAATGAAAACTTTCATCTACTACATATAAGAGAGGAAACTTATGACGTCGATGTACATTGGGCAAGAACTAATTGTTTAGTAGTTGAGCCTCACATTAATCTTACCATGTGGGCGACCAGATTGGCGTCTGAGTTCCAACATGCGATCAATGCGGTGTCCAAAGCCAACGTCATTCACCACGCTATGTAAAGGGACCCAAGCCGAACCTATAAGCGGCTTGGTTCCCTCCATAGCGTTTGCATGCACTACGTCAATGAACAATGTAGAGTCTTCGACAGGAGAGTTAAAAAGGTATGACAATTGTTTTGTCCCAATGTGGATTAATGTCGCCCATCTCATCCACCTTGGTTGACATTTTACACTTTGGGTCGATCCAAACGACGACATATGGCATCACTGGACCATACCGCCAGTTCACATTTTTTAAATTCGTGGCAGAGTTAAGGGTGAGCTCGACTTCATATCTCGATCCCATTTTATTACTGTTTGTGATGTTTGGAACTTTGTGCTAATGGGTATTTATAGGTAGTGGATAAGAATATATTAACCACTGATAAATGGATTAGCATGCTTTTAGCTAATGGTCTTTTGTTAACCAAGAAGCGGCTGAGGTTAATATTTTGGAATGTTTTCTCCCTCTTACTACTTGTAAACTGACAGTTAGGTTATTTTTAATGGAGTCTCTATAATGGATTTCTATCCATCATTTTAGAGACTCATATAGAGACCAAATAGTATTTTAGAGACCCATTTAGAGACCAAGACAAAAAAACTGTTTTAAAGATCCATTTAGAGACCAAGATAAAAAAAAATCCACAGTGACAGTCTCCATAAAATTGAGTTTTTTATATTATGTTAATTTTAATTTTATATAATAATTTGATTATGTGTTATTTTTTTAAAATTAATTATTATTTAGATTATTTCAACTTCTTTAACGAATATTTCAACTAAAAATAAATAAATTGCGACAAACATAACATTTAAAAAATTAAGATTACGTTTAATTATATAATTGAATGAAAAAAACTAATTAAAAATCTCTAATTAAAAAAAAAAAAGCTTAATTACAATTAAAAAATTACCTAAACTAAAAAAACGTAAAATAAAAAAACTATAAAAACTAAAAAAGTTTATCAAAGCAAAAAAACTAAATTAAAATAAAAAAAATAAAATACAAAATCATAATTTTTAAAAAAAGTCTAATTAAAAAATCCTAAATACACTACCTTAATTAAAAAATCTAATTATTTATTCTAATTTTTTAATTAGTTATAATTAATTCAAAACTCGTATTATAAGTTTCAAATGTTCAAAATAATACTATCGTTAACTTTCAAATATAATAAATATTAGAGAAGTCAAGTTGAAATTTTGAAAGGTGATTTCACGCATGTAAATGTAATTGTGGTGATTTTTCATTCAAATTTAACAAATAGTCAATGAGAGTAAAAAAAAAAAAAGGCAGCAAAGCAGTAAAAACAACAATTAGTTTTTGCAAAGTAGCAAAAACAACAATGGTGATGGTGCAAAGCCCACCCCCACGCACCTACCCCCCATCCCCTCTTTCCCTTTCTGTTCACCGCACACCCCCTCCCCCGCCTTTCCCTTTCTCTTCCCTGCACCTCCCCCCCCCCCCCCCCCCCCCCCCCCCCCCCCCTCTTTTTTTGTTTTTTTGTTTTTTTGTTTTTTTTTAAAATCTAACGATGCCAGAAAAATCTTACATCATCAGATCTGATCTTTTTTTTTAGAGACTCACTTTTGTCTTTTGTATAGTCTCCATTTTCTTCAACAAATTTGTTGAAGAAAATGGAGATTAGGTGCTATTTTAGAAACTCAAAGCTTGAGTGATGTCATAATTTTGCAAAAAACTAGCAAATAGTGTTTTAGAGACTCTCATTGGTGATGAATTTTGATTAATAGAGTCTCTAAAACAACAATCATTACTGTTTAGAGACTCAATTGAGGTTGCCCTTACCAACAAGAAAAAGTTATGAGGGGATCCAAAATTTTTAAAATAGTATTAACTGTTGGAAACACGAGCAATTTTAATTGCCAGACTTAAGCTAAACTAATATATAGTGAAAAGTATAATATATAACATAAATTCTTTACTTTAGCCTTACTTATCATTGCCGCCTGGGTGTGTACAAAGTTTAGCACTTGATATTTGGAAAATTTAAGAATAAACTAAGTAGAATCTAACGTACGTGCAGCAAAAAAATTATCAATACGTTATGTTTTGAACCATTGTCTGAATTGGCAAAAAAATTATCAATACTTTGTACTGGTTTTGTCCAACAATTGCAATCTAATCTCTTTCATGGCAAAAATAAAAATAAAAAAATCCAGGAAAATTAGCAATACATATAGACCCTTTTCATTGGTCTGAACCATGGATCAAGCCACAAAGAATGGACACTTTGAGGACTTTTTTTCCCAATGTTATATACTTTTTTTTTTGTCATGTCCACTAAGAGAATTGGAGGCCAGGTGGCAAAAGGCTGAAAGCTCATGTGAGGAAGCTTCGTGTCTTAGGTCATTGTTCTTTCTTTTGCAGTCAACAATGCATTTTTACCAAAGAAAAAAAAAATGCATTTTTAAGGTCCCCTACCTAATTGCTTATACCCTATAACATTGAGAGAAAAATTCAATCATAATGAATTATCTTTATCGTTATCAAGTCTTGAACACTTTTTTATTAGAAACTTTTAAATCTTCCTCCGATGGAATGGCTCAGGTTCTTTTTTTTTTTTTTTTTTAGTGTTTATAAGATCAACGTTAATTTCTTAAAAGCCATACTTATTATTTGATAAGGGTAAGTATTTAGACAAACTTGTTTTAAAACAATAAAGAAAGCTACTATCAATCACAAAAACGGCATATAAACACCTAAAAAGAGAAGCAATATTTATTCAAAATGCTTTATAAGTGTCATGTATTATGTTTACAATTTTGGACCTACACGAGACCGGGTATACTAACCCTAATTTCCTCCAAAAACCGATTTCATAAACCCTAAACCCATCTCCAAAAACCCCTCATTTCCAATCCCCAATCTCTATTTCTTCTCCAAAGCCCCTCATTTTTACTCTACAGACAATGGCGATAAAGACTCACCAGATTTCTGGAAATTGTCATCAGAAACTCACCAAACCATCGCTTCAGTCTTCACCGAAGAGTCTGGCACGTTTGATCAAAGCGAAGAGAGCGTAAAAGTTGAGGAATATAACACTTGGTTGGGAGGAGTTGGTGATAGTGATGGTAAAGGTGATGGAGATATTGATATATTTAAAGGGGTTGAGAATGAGGGTGGTGGTGGAGGAGTTGAGGAGTGGGCCACCGCGGAAGGGTACAAGCCGTGGGATTTCACGGTGGGGGATGAGGAGAAGGGGGAGGATGTGTTTGAGATAGGAGCAGAGGATTTGGGATTGAAGGGATTTGATGAGCAGAGAGAGCTGAGTGAAAAGAGGGAGGAAATGAAGCAGCTCGAATCCGAAGAGAAAGCCCTCACTGCTATACTTAAAGGCAAGCCGCTAGCTTCTGTTTAGTGCACAATTAGTAATGTGGAATGATATACAAGCATTGGCTTACTGTTTCAGTGTTGGATATAGATTTTTAACGTGTTTTGCTTCATTTAAGTGCGTATAGTATGGTACGTTTTTGCTAACACTAGTCATATATGTCGACCACCTTCACCTCTTAATTGGGATCGCACCTGGTATTATGTGACAAGTGACACCTATGGCTAATTTAATCTGATTTTTTATATGAAGCTTGATCCTGTTTCCAAGATTAACGATTCTGTTTTGTCAATTTGACTCGATTCCATTTATCCATTTGCAATGAAAATATAGGCCCAATTACTGCTACGCATGAGTATTTTGATGATGACTTATAGTGATATTTGAAAAAAATAGAACTTTAGTTGTCGAATTAGTGGTTGATGAATCCCACTTATCCGTTTTATCTGCCTGCCTGTTAGTTTTTAGTCTGATGAAGCCAATGAGTTTAAACATTGAAAATAGTTATACTGAAGATGCAACAGGCTAGAGGGAGTATGTGACTCGTTTTGCCCCAGTTTTCCGATTGCACCTCGGATGGAGTTAAATTTGCTTTGGATTCTCTGTTAGAAGATCAAACTACACTTTTGTGAGTTGTTGAATTGAAGATCTGGGTCAAATCACTTTTGGATTTTGGGAGTTTATCTAGATTGCTTTCTGTTAGCATTATGACTGGATAATACGTTCTAAATCTCAATTTTGTCTTTATTAGATACCAGAAAACTAATTAATGCATCATCTTATTGGTTTTATCGTTTCATATTATCAAATACCTTAGCTCTTATTTTGGTAAGCATCAAGTTCCATTTTATGCATGCAGAGCTTCATACGTTCTTGTTTACAGTCTTGATGATATCTTTTCTCACCCAAAAAGGAAAAGATAGTGATATAAATAAATAATTTGTTGCTTTCACTTGAGGCTTTCTTATAGTTTTCATCTGTAATCATATCTATCACGTGAAGGTTGAGTTGTTTCCTCGATACTTTGCTTGCAGGTCCAAATCGTCCTTTTGGTGATCTAATAGCAGCATCAGGAATCACTGACGAAATGTTGGATAGTTTGATTGCTCTAAAAGACCTAGGTGGCATCGAAGGATTCATAACGCATATCTTCTATTTGATTGCATAAAATAGAAGATATGCGTTATGAAAAGAATACAAGAAAATCCACAAGGGCTGAAATAGAGCGACAGAAACAGGAAGAATTTGCCAGGGCAAGAGTGAGAGAAGTAGATACTAAGGGAAGGGCTTATGGTACAGGAAAGAGGAAATGTAGTAAAGCACGGGTGTGGATTCAACCTGGTGATGGTAAATTTATAGTTAATGATAAAGAGTTCGACGTGTATTTCCAAATGCTTGATCACCGTGCTGCTCTACTTCAGCCTTTCTCTGAAACTAAGACTTTGGGTATGTGGAATATCAATTGTACTGTGAAAGGAGGAGGCATGTCAGGTAACTAACTACTTAAATTATCTTCTACTGGAATAATATTTACAATTTAAATCTTAATTCTGCTGGAAAATTTACATCAAGAGGTTAAATTAGAATTGTAACTGTTATGATTGTCAGTCTTAGTGGATTCAAATTCATTTTGTCAAAATAATAATGTCAATAGCAAGTTAAACACTTGAAATATTCAACTGTCCCTGGATATAGATGTAGATTTAGATCTTATATGAGCAAAAAAAACTAAACCATCGAATGTGAAACTCTGTGAACAATTGAGATGGAACTTTCCTTTGTTGTCTATTCCATTAGAACTTGTGGATGATTAACATGTAACTGCTCATAAGCAATTTATTAATAATTAGTGGGACAAACGGATTTTTAGAAGGCTGCTAAAGCCTACAACAGAGTCACATTATATCTGCTTATGGAGTTCCAATTGCAAAACTTCAGTTCTAGTACTTCTGTCAAAATGTATAGGCTTAACTAACTAACTTATTGGTGACATATAATTGATTCCATTGTATACGTTTGATATAAAAGCAGTCTTGTAATTTGCTGGTCTTACTGCCTGCTCCTGCACCAGCCTGAATCTATCTGGCCTCTATACTATAATATGTGATCTATTGTAATACTTTAATGAAGTCGGTCAGTTTTGCTGCTCTGTAGTGTATCCACTTTTTAAATTCATGTTTGAATAGATCTTTCGAACCAATGAATTCAGAGCTGAAGTCTTGTAGTTGAGCCACATGAATTGAGTCCAGCAAGACTCTTTTACTGCATGTGGCTGAGTTCTTATATTATTATATGTGAATTACTTGATATGCATTATAGTGACTATTAGTTTATCAAATCCTAAATGTCCATTCAGGCTCGCTGTCAATAGGCTAGTGTATTTTATTGCTTCAATTGTAGCATACATAAGTTTGGAGCTTAAACTGTTTGAATCAGGTCAAGTTGGTGCAGTCCAATTGGGCATCAGCAGGGCATTGCAAAACTGGGATCCAAACCTACGGCCCCCTCTTCGAGAAGGTATAACTTTATTTGCTCAAGTCACATTGCTGGATGCTTAAGAAAAACGTGAATCTCGTATATCATAGATATAGATGAACATATTTGACTGTTTTGTTTCCCCCTTGATATGTGCTAAAGCTTTGTAGAAGTGTGCATTTTCATTTGCTGTCCTTCAGTTTTTGTGGGACAGTAGTCCCCTCGTCATCAAGGTCTCATATCTCATATGGCACCTGAGCATATCCCTGTGCAGAAGTTTTCTGCTGGTCCTCACCTAGTACGTGCATGCATTCATCTCACACATCATTGTTTTTGCAGCTGGTTTCTTGACAAGGGACTCTAGAGTTGTGGAAAGGAAAAAGCCCGGTAAAGCGAAAGCCAGAAAAAGCTTCCAGTGGGTCAAGCGTTGATCAATCTTGCTGCACTTCCATTTGGATGGATTCAGTTAATAGTAAGGACTATTCTGATGTTGCTACCAGTAATAAGTTTTGTTTTCTTCAGTTAGTGTAGTATCTCCTGTATGGTAGCTTGTAATTCTGTAGTACGGGCATGAAGATCTTGTTGAGGATAAACTGTGAAACCCCTACCCCGATGCGAAAAGGGGTAAAAAAGGAAATTTGAAATAACATAGTTTGTTATTGTTGGCCCACCCTTGTGGGGATTTTCTTTTCTTTTTCTCTTTTGGATCGAGGTACATCTCTGTTTCTTTGAAGCATTTTTTATATTAAAAATGTATTATGCTTGACTGTAGATTTATCAACATCTCCCTTTGTTATAAAAATATTCCTATTATGAAAGTTGCTGATGCTACAATAACTAAAGATTTAAGAGAAATTACAAACAAAAGTTGAAATCTATGATGAGAATGTCCATTAAATATCCAATTTAATTGAGAAGAATATTTATTAACCAATTAATATGTAATCAAACAACCAAATCTAAAAGAAAATGCATACATAGGCTTGTCTTAGATTATGTAAGAATGTTCTTAGGGGAGTACGTTTGGTTCACGAAAGTTTTACCATCTCTCTTTCTTTTCTACCAACCTCTGCGGTTCTTTTAAGAAAAAGAAATGTTGAAAATTTGAAGAGCGTGCCAGTAAATAATTTATAGAAACATTTTATATTCAAATATAACAAAGTGATAAATGTTAAAAAGATGAATTACTTTATTACTTTTCTTGAGAAAAAAGAAAATGAAATACAAGATAAGAAGGCACAAATGAAAAGGATACTATGATGAAGGGTAATAGTGGTGAGAATTTTTACAACATTGCAAAAATCTAAATGTAAGGCTCTCTTGACAAAAAATTAAAAATTACAAAAAATTAAGGCTCTCTGTTTTTAAATGAGAGCTGATCTGTAGCTAATTTCTCGATTTCTATATTATGTCCTCCCCATTTTCGCATAAGCTGTGTGTCGTTTGCTCAACTAGCAAATCTATTTTCACAATAAAAAATCAACATAATTTCTATGATTAGTAATACATAATGCCAATAACGATGAAATAATAGTTCAACTCTTTGCATGGGATTAATGTGAAGGAAAAGTCTATCATCCAGTTGTCTAATGCAATGACTAAGAAAGTATGGGTGGGATTCACATGTTTGTGGGACCTGCCCCTCCTCTTAGCATGCAACCAGATGCTAGGATTTTTCTAATGTGAAAGCCCTGGAAGCATCTCACAATTTACAACAGCCTACGATTTGCTACTCAGAATGAAAAATATATGCATGGAGGACACTGCAAATTCAACTAAAATACACATAATTTGCTGAATTAACATAAGCCTGCCAGTATTGACATAACCTACTTGTTCCAGTTGGTTTTGCAAAGTACCACTAATAATAGCAAATGTCTGCAAAGCTAATCCAATTATCATTCCGCCCCAGAGTCCCTGCCATTTCAAAATTTAGAGCCAATGAAAAAAATGTTAGATTTTACAGGATCTAATATCAGAAAATAGAACACCATTATGAACACGTTGAATTCAAAATTAGAAAACTTACTTGAACTCCAAGCCATAATTCTTAATTTGCTACAATGAAGAAACCTTTTGATAGTCCTGCAAGAAAATATTTAGCGGCATGTTATGGTAGGCATGCCTAAGCTTGGGGCTCCCTCTCCCTCTCCCTCTCCAACTTTTGTATGGTGGCTATCAATGGACAAGCCAAACCTAATAGCCTTTTATAGACTATAATGGGAAAGAGGGCCTAACCTAAAATCTTTATCGGACCCCCCCCCATCAAGCTGTATAAATTAAATAGACTCTATACCTTATATATCACATCACTAAAAATAATATCCATGAGACGGACCTAGGCCCAACTGGAGTGGATCACTATAAAATTATGTTTTGGGCTTTACCGGTCAATCTCAACCCGTTTTTCGAAAACAACAAAATATTCAATCAGTGGAAGCCCACAGATAAAAATTCCAACAGTCTCCCACTTGGGTAACACTGATTGGTTTTACACTTTGAAAATATTTTATTTTATAAAAACGATTCTCGGGCTGAAAACAACTTTAGTGGGCACAAATATAAACGTCTCAATCCAGAATCCAATCCAACAAGTCATCAATATCGAACCATAACAGTCGTCATACCATCTTTCGGCATAGGACTCCTATGATCACAAATACTAACGCCTTGTCGACATGGATTCCATGGTGTGGTAAAGTGTAGTGTGATTTTTGACAAATGTGATCCAACTATAATGATGAGCATGCCAAACCATAATCGGCTACTTTATGGTCTTGTAAGACCCTTTATGGGATTAGATCCCTTTTTGCCTTATAAGAAGCCTTTAATCTTTATTGGGGTATACAAACCCCCTTTAATGCTTCTAAACCGAAGCCACTTCAATAATAAAGCCTTTAACTGTATATCTCGAGATATGAAGCTTTAGACATGTGTGAGCTCACAACAACTTTATCTGTGTACACATAAAATAGTGATCACTAACTAAATATAATGGGAACAAAACTTTAAGATAATGTAATTAATTATTCAAAATAAACTGTACCCTTACACTTTACGCTTCTAACCTGAAGCCTTTGAATTGAAGCATTAACAGAGCCTTAATATGAGTTCCTAAAATGCATGCATTACAATATTCAATGCACTATAATTTGAGCGTATAACCTGCTTGCACTTGCCTAAGCATACCAAGCACACAACTATACCTTAAACACTTGTTGGCAATTAAGTTCCATAGCTTATGCCTTTATAACCCACCAACATATCCAAGTTGTGTAAATAATTAAGCAGGTAATGATAGTATGATTGAATCACAATCATCACTATTAGCTCAGATAAATAACTGTAAATATTTTAATAACTATATATGAGAGTAATAATCACGTATCAACACTTTAATAAAAGCAAACCGCGCTCCTACTAACCAAATATTTCAAAATCAATGAACACACATGCCCTTAATGAAAACTACTTTGGTTAGTGACATTACAATTCCAGAAATATATTATGATTGTAATCTTTAAACTTTAGAAGTGTTGAACTTTTAGCTCTCATGAAAGAGAAACTCTATAAACTTTATCTCTAAATAAAGAGACACTTCAAGAATATGAGCATGTCAATATTTAACAAATTGCATCGAAAAATTGCCTTTAAAACATATAAGTGACTTTATCAACCTCCAACCTTGACTTTTCTGTAGAACGCAATGACCTCTATATATATCACTAGTTTATCTCTAATTCTTAAATGAGATATATACGTCATGCTCATATTAAAACTGTAGTATATATGAACTACCTTTTAGGAATAATACTTTAGAGCTTCCTTAACAATAAACATGTGCATCTATACATTGGAGCATGGCCTTATGAATATGTTACTCCCACTGACCTTAAAGTTCACTTGTCACTTTAAAACTTTATATTCTTTATGACTTTAAACTTGTATATTGCAAGTGAAACCTTCTAACATGAAACATGTTCTTTTATGATGAAAACATCAATGAAACTTTTATGTAATGTTTACACTTGCAAAACTATATGCTACTAGGAAACTTTATTAGCATATAATACCATTATCATGGAAAACCAAAAGAACATAATGCAGGCCAAACACTATCGATGCACTAAATCTTAAAGATAGTAGCAGGTGTACTCTTGAATAGACAATTTAAGGACTATAATGTCAAGCCTTATTTTCTTTCACAAACAATAGAAGCCTACACTTGAAATATGTATAAGACAAGTACTTGACTTTAGAAAAGTTGATAGCCTTAAGCTTGGATGCATTGATATATATGCTTTCAAAATAATACTTTGATTCCATATAACTGTCATTATATTAAAAAAATAATTAATCAAGAAGTAAAGTTCCATGAAAAATCTATTCACCTTAGAACAATTACGCATACATGTGGAAAATAGAAGTATATAAGGAGGCAATCATGATTATGTGCAATAAACCTTCCATGACCACTTGAAGTGCAAGTAAAATATGCTATAATAGTAACTTTTAATATAAACAATAACTTTACGATTAAGCACAAAATGATGCACGTAATATGAACTTGCAACTTGAACATTCTAGTCAAAAACTTATCCCATTTGGAGACTCTAACATGTCGTACAAACACCTACAAGCCAAGTTACATAATATCCTAGAGTCTCCATAAGTGAATAGTCATAGCTGCCTAATATCTTCAAGCAAAAAAGCTTATATAAGATTAAATTTATTTTACCCCTTTACTATTCACTCATACTCCTCAAAAGTTAATACTCGCAATTACCACATTCGGGTATGCAATTATGAACTATAACTCCAAGAAATACATCATCTTAGAATCCTTATTTGATATCTCACAAATTACATTGGATGACCTGCTTCGGCTAAATCACCCAACTTAACTTAGAAAAACGTCCAACTAGGACAAACAAGATGTCCTAGAATCCTTATTGGAAATCTTCTAAACCTTAATAAATAATCTGATGCAGTAATGCCATTTTAGAGTCTTATGAAGATACTAGCTAGGACAAAAAGATAATCTTTACATTATTGGACAAGTTTCATCATATATATAAGTATTGTTCATGTATAGCCTCCAACTAGCTTGAATAGAGTCATGCATACATTAGCTTTAATTTGCTCAAAAATGTTATTTTAAATATGCCAATCTTATAATTGACATCATATACATTTGACGAACTCATATCAGAGACAAATAGATAATGAGTTATCCCCAAAATAGCTTTAAAAATTATGATTGACGTGAACAATAACAAACTTTAAATGGGATAAAAATGCATAAAGCCAATCATATACAATCAATATAAGAGAACAATACTTGTTCAATTAAGCTTTACTTAATTACAGTAAAAGTCAAACCTTGAGCAATGTCTCCAAGCAAGTATAATATCATGGTGACATTGATATCCCATACTTGCGATAAGCCAATTATAATACATTCGTCAAACAATTTGATAACTGAAAATTTATCCAGTAATTTTAAGCATAATAAGTGTATATGTGCTGAAAAGTAACAATTAAACATAGGAAAAACAGATTTGCTATAACAGCTCATCATTATTCCACCAAAGAGTCAAGGGCCCATATAAGCTAATTTCTTTCCTTCTTTCTAAAAAATAGTTAACATACTTGATTTAAGGAATTCGACTACTATAGGCCACACATCCATGCCTTAAATAGACTAAATAAATTTTATATCCACATAAGACAAAAATACTTTATGATTCTACCACATAGATTTTGATGCATATTTGAGGAAAAATCAATGACACTTTTAGCTTGAATAAAACAATACTTAACACTGAATAGCTTTATAATCTTCAAGACTTTACGACTTGGAGGATGTCTAAGTTAGCTTTACTTAATAGAGACCTTACAATAAAAAAGGAAATTGGCACCACCCATGTGATATAATCATAGATAATAAATATTGTCAATCAAAATTGGTTAAACAAAAAAACCATTCATAAGAATGTTGTTAACTGCAATAGAAATGTGAAAACATATCTAAAAAGTGATAATCTGCAATAGCAACATCCTCATGAGAGCCCAAGTATATCACTGCATATTCCCCTTCGGGCAGAACACGCAAGATACAACATGAACTCCCACTCAAGTGAAACAGTGAGACAACTCCAAAGAGATCTATCCCCTTTGGGGAGACAAATCCTTTTAAAGTCAAAAGAATAACCCTCACGTCACTCCCACTTCTCCAAACTAATACACACAACTACCCCCTTCGGGCAGAAAACTGCATATACTAATTTAGAGAAGCAACCATCCCAGGATCCTTATCAAATAATTTGTTAATTAATATAGAGGTCCGCTTCAGCGCAACCGTCTACATCAATCACAAGATTATTTAACTGGGAAAAAATTAATTTTATGTTGATGACTAGATTATATTTCACCTTATTAGTGCCTTGATTAGATCTTTAACGTCATGTATAGGCAGCTAAAAACATATGGATACCATGCTCATGAACATATTCTGAAATCAAACTTGAGTTTGACACTTCTGAATGTGATAACTATTTTATAAAATAAAAATAAAATATTCATTTGTCAGAATATGTATACATAGATAAGGAACTTAAAATAAATTTAACTTCTGGATCATCTTTGATTTAACAACTTATTTTATTGACTATTCGTGAGAGACGTCACCTTCTGGAGCAACCTTGTGTTAGCCATCAATAATATTTGACAAAAGCAATTACAACCCTTGGAGCTCGAAAAATTTTAATTGATCTCATAGAATATAAACAATGGCTAACAGTACATCAGTGCAAACCAACCAAAAATAAGTGAGTAACTTGTGAATTGCTACTTACACCGATCGTCCAGTATCAAGGCATGGCTATGCATTGCTCTAGCAATATCAATTACTCTACTTCTAGGCTTAACTGGATAATGGAAGTCTTTATAAGAGAAATTCAAAAATAAAATAAAATACTCTGATTTCTTATGTCTCTCTCTAAAAATTAACTTAAACATCCGAGTTTTCATTTATCGAACAAGAAACGTACTGTACTAAAATTTTTATACCTTGTATATTTGTGTTCTAGAAGTCCTTGGTAAGATAATGGAGTGAAGTTTCGATTAATAGAAAAAAATTGTAGAGAATTTCATACCAGAACAACCGAGGAATCTACGTAGTTATTGCTTAAATCTACAACACCAGTCTCTGGGCATAACACATACATTTGACCAAGAAAACAAACTCTGAGTTCCTACCGGATCTAATATATGCATATTGTATGCACACACTTGGTACGGTTGAATTCGAAGGATAGAGAAAAAGGAAAGTTATTTACCATCACTCCCAGGTTAGCCGAATAGCCAAGAACAAATCCAAGAGGGAGACCAAAAATGTAATAGCTACCCAAATTAATATAAAAGCCACTAGAGCTTGAAAGACCGTGACATAAACAGAATACTTGGTGGCTCTTGGATGCCTTAAGCCAAGCTCATTTGAAACTCGGAACACTGAAAAATTAGATGGATCAAGCATCAAGATTACACATAAGAAGTATTCCAAAAGGGTAAAATGCACCGAACTCCTTATACTTTTACGAAATCATAAAACAAAAGACCTCGCAAGATTACACACGACCCTGCCTCATCACCCAAAACCATTTAACCTCCATTATGTTTCCATGGCCACTTATAGAGAGTTAACCAATAATCACACGACGACCAGCTGAATTTATAGGGGAATAAGAGACGCCTAAGAATTCATGAACCAGATAATATTTACTTGGACGAAAATTTGGTTTGAAGAATAAGTAAAAAAGATATGAAATTTGCATGGAGCTGACACGAATTTACAGTTTAATTGAGAAAAAGAACACGAAAATGCTAGGAGCCTCAAGACTTTTTACCTAGTAGCGGCATTGATGCCAATGGATACCATGGCTTCGCAGCCATTGATGTGATTAAAAAACCTAATAATTATCATACCACTATATTTTAATCAAAGGATCTAATAATTCATTTTATGTATGATCCAAGGACAACGTTCAAGTCTTTGCTAGAATATTGTCATAAACTCATAATATTATCATACCACTATATTTTAATCAGAAAATTCTTAAAAACGGTTGGGATTTTTTGAACGTCCCAACCATTTTGGGCACATTGCCGTGAGAAAAAAAGTGAGATCGAGGTGAGATGGGAGCCGAGGTGAGAAAAAGATAGAAGTGGGATGTGAGTTGAGGTGAGACAGTAAAGATGGTGGGCTTCACCGTTTTGAATAATAACTCATTTTAATCATACAAATATTTTGTGGTCGTTCTTTTCTATCAATTGTATTATTATTCACTTCATCCATGGTCAAGTACTACAATTAATATTTCTTGATTTCTTAAGTTCACAAACTAACGCAAAGATAACTAAAATGAATTTTACAATGTTTCTTCATAGAATAGAAGTTGTGGGAAGATTGTGGAGAAATTTCAGTTTATGAGTCACCGATTATAAGTGAAGATACTTTAGTTTATAACTTTATTAAGAAAAAACAAATGAAATAATAGAGAGGAGGAGACAGTTGATTTGATGTATTATTCTTCAAAGTCAAATTGATTCTCCTTGCAAAATCTTAAATTTCTCATTTTACCCGTTCAAAATATTTATTGCCTCAGTGTAATCTCTAAAAAATTTAAAAGTGCGCGATTCATGTGTAAATATCTTGCATCGATAAGTTTTTATCAGTTGAGAAATTTTCATTCAAACATCATTGGACAACAATTTTCGAATTAGCTCAAAATTGCCAGTTGAAAGAAAGACTCATGGAGAGTACAATGGACTTAATAGAGGAGACGATTTCCTGACATCTCAAGAATCGAAATTTAAGGCTCTCTGTTGCCAAATGAGAGCTGATCTCTAGCTAATTTATTTGTTTCCACGTCATGCCCTCCCCACTTCCGCATGCGTTCTGCCGTCTGCTCAACCTGCAAATTCAAATCACAATCAAGAAACACTCAGCAGCTTCTTTATGACTCGTAAGACATAATATCAATCATGATGAAACCAAGCCGTATCAAAGATCATACAACTTTATCCGATGAACATACAAAGAAGAAACATTCATCAAGATGAATTGAACAACCGCCATATGTTATTCCTTGAAAATTAAGTTTATCTCGTGATTGTTATCGCTCTACCATTTTCTACTCAATGAAAGAGAAGGGAAATTTCGGGAGATCACAAAGTGAAAAGTACACATGTATCCAACATAAGAATCAACAGGGAGGACAGGACATTGCAAATTCAACAATAATACACATAGTTTGGTGAATAATGCAATGCCTATCAGAATTGAGATTTCACTAACCTCCTTGTTCCAGTTGGTTTTGTAAAGTACAACTAATAGTAGAAACGTCTGCAAAGCTAACCCAGCTATCATTCCGCCCCAAAGTCCCTGCCATCGCAAAAAATTTAGCACAAACGCTAGTGATCGGAAGGATATAGAAAACGGAAAACTCTTCTAATTCAGCTAAAACTGAGAAATAGCAGAGCATAAGAGCACCATGAGAAACAAGCCACTTAATTAACTGAACCGGTCTATTTTTTGCATACATTTGATTGGAAAAAGCTTCTCTAAGTACCAAATCATATAGATTATGCATTCACACACTTGTATGGTTTGGATGGGGAAAAAATAAAAAGAAAGTCATCTACCATCACTCCCAGGTTTTCCGTATAGCCCAGAACAAATCCAAGAGGGAGACCGAAAATGTAATAGCAACCCAAATTAATGTAAGCTACTAGAGCTTGCCATCCACCTCCGACAGCAACACCTGCAACAGTTGGTACGGTGTAAAAACTCAAGGAAGTAGGTGAAGTAACTAGCGAAAAATGTTGTTCTCTGCTTCAATATCAACGTTTGTATGTACCTGATATTACTGGCTGAACACTGTTAAGTACCATTGTTATACCAAGAAGGCCTGCAAGGCGAGCAACACCTTGTTGCATTTCCTTGCTATCTGTGAAAATAATGGCAAAATGGTCTCTAGTTGCCAGGACAACTATCATGCAAAGAATCCCGATCAGGAGCGACTGAAAGACTGTGACATAAACAGAATACTTGGCGGCTCTTGGATGTCCTAAGCCAAGCTCATTTGAAACTCGAACGCTGAATAATTAATTATATGAAATAATGCTTTAGATGCATAATTCATGGAATGAAGATTCAATGGTTGGTGAAACCACCTTGTACTTTTATATGATATACATTATGACAATAAAACCATCACAGCAGCTTTACAGAGAGACAACTACAAGTGACTCTTAGGAACCATCTCTGAGATCATCCTCCACTAATCTTTCCTGGGTGTTACTATTTTTCACAAAAAAACGCAAAGCTTAATACTTTAAAAACATTAATGTATCATTTATCATTTCCAGCCTAATCTACTGGGATAAGCACTCAAAAGTATTTGTACTTTCCCGCTACTCATCTCTTTCAAATGCTACATCTCTTCAGTTCTTCAGTGCAATCCCTTGACTTATTTACTGATTTCTGATGCGACGCATCACTTGAACATCGCCATAAGGGGGAACATTCTGAAATTAAAAGAAATTTATTAATAATTAAACTAAATAAAACTATGTAATAAATATTTAGAATGAATTAATAATAGTTGAAAGTTAAAAATTTAGATTAAAAAGATGTAATAACAGGCGTACAATTTGCTGAGTAGTATGAGCGCTTGCAATATAGGATTGCATCTTGGATTAATTCATTCTGATGCAACAGCGACGAATCATCTCTGCGGTTAGTAGGCAACGGCATCATTTTGATGGCGGACGACGCCGATCGACTTTTCCAAATATGCTTGAACACGAGTTTCAAACTGGCAGCTCGGTTCACCAGCTTTTCCTCCGACACTTTCCTCGGCGATACGGTCGGAAACTGGTCTGAAATCCTAGTTTTCTCGCCGTACCTTTTCGAAGCTCGCTCATATAAAGGCTTAATCAGTTTCAAATACTTAGGTACCTCATCTTTCACGAATCGCTTCGATGAAGCTTTCTGAATCGAGAATTCATCTAAGCTTTCTCTCTGCAATTTGCTTCTCAAACTGTTGTCAGCTTGCACCTCTTCAGCTTTACATTTAACGGCAAATCGCTTGCTCCGTCCATTCTCAGAACTTTTGCCATTCTGAAACTCCTTTTGCTTAGGAGACGCCGTTAAATCGCCATTAGTCTCCGTTTTCACCACCTTTGACTTCTTCAAACCAAGCATGAAAACTCGAAACTTCGGCGCCCATTTCAGCAATGCAATCGGCGATTGAGGCTTCGACACATTCGTATCAACCGCAAAAACCTTTTTATTGCAAGAGACATCTTTATCTTCACTGCATTCAAGCGCTGCAATGTCCAGCTCGAATAACGAATCATCGTCTTCTGTTTCTTCGCCAGTTTTCAGCGGCTGATTGCGTAAGTCATCACTCTTCTTACAATCGTCAGAGCAAGAGACATCTTTAGGCGAGTCGACGAAGTTGAAGCCTGCTTTGACTTTCTTCTCTGAGCTATCTTCATTGCATTCAAGCGCTGCAATGTCCAGGTCGAAGAACGAATCATCGTCTTCTGTTTCTTCGCCAGTTTTCAGCGGCTGATTGCGTACGTCATCACTCTTCTTACAATCGTCGTCACTTCCAGCGTTGCGCCAGCACCTTCCGACGTTGCGCAAGAACCTTCCGGCGTTGCGCCAGAACTTCAGTAAGTTTAATGCTTCCATATATGTTCAACGGAAAAACCAGAACAGTAGCGGTGTATAGTTGGAGAGTAGTAATAGTGTTTGAGACTTTTGTGAAGGATGGTGAGAAAAAAAGAGAGAAACGTGAGGGGTATAAAAACAAGGAGACACAATTGAGATCCCCATTTTATGCACAAGATTAAGCATTGAATCTGCTATCATAATCTACCAGATTGCACAAAAGTTTCTGTTCACACTATGGTGCGAGATTTGCTGCTCCATTTTTGTTGAGAGAGATTGAAGCTCCTGATTTTATTCATTGAGGGAATTCTACAACATAGCTGTAAAAGGCAAGTATTGGTGCGAGATTTGCTGCTCCATTTTTGTTGAGAGAGATTGAAGCTTCTGATTTTATTCATTGAGGGAATTCTACAACATAGCTGTAAAATGTACAAATGTGGTCCTGATCTATTCGACTTTAAAAGTTATTAGTTAAGTTCAGTTATGAGTATCTATGAGCATTTCATATGGACAATGTTTTGCATCGATCAATTGTGCTTTGTAGGATGTCAAACTAGAACTTGTTGCACTAGGAGTAGGCAAAAATAGATATTTTGCGAATGATCAGTTTTATAATTAAACACAAAATTCGCATTGTAAATAAATATAGGAAATCTTGTATAAATCTTAGTATTTGTAAAGCATGGAACCTTGATGACACCCAAATGGCTTCTTAGTGTAATTGGGTGATTGTCTTTCTTGTATGAGTTTGTTGGGCTTAATAGATCTACTTGCTAATTTAGCCACAAAAAAAAAGAGCAAGTTCATGCCACATAAATCATTTTCTATAATGCAGTAAATAATATATATAATATATTCTATGAAATTAAACATTAACTATGTATATCATCATTGGTTTTGAAAAAAAAAATCTTTATAATATTGTAATTGCTTTTTAGAATTTTTCATATAATTATAAAAGTATTATAGTTTTTTTTAATCAGCCAACAATATCAAGTAAGCCATTTTTTGTTAATCACCGAAAAATCATACATTCAAGAGCCTCACATTTGACTCTTGTAATTGATTTTTCAATAGAAAAAAAAGCAACAAGATATAACTTGTATTTGCAAAATCAAAGATCGAAATACTAGAAATATTTGAAACTTTAGGAATCTTGGTAGGTTGGTTAGGTTGATGAATCAAGAAGGGAGAAAAGAAAGTATCAAATTAGGTTTTGTGACACAAAAAATAGAGAATTAATGGAAGGCACGTTTAGATTTCTAGTTTCTTTGCTTTTTAATTTTTTGCTAAATAAAATTTCAGCTCTTACTCATCAGTACACATATATAAGCACTTATAGTACAAAGAAAATGTCTATAATAGACCTATATATATATTATAAATAAATTACAGTAGTTGAATAGCTTCATTGGAGCTTCGGGCTAATATGAAGTATTGGCAATTAAATTGGGTTTGAGTGTGTTAGAGAGAAAAAGGGGGAGAGAAATGGTAGAGAGAGAAGGGGTTTTAGGTATGTTAGATCAAAATCTGGAAAAAGAAAAATAAAAAAAGGCAAGAAATTATAAAAAAGGAGAAGCAAAAAGAAGGCAAGAAAATATATATTTAAATTGAAGTCAGATTTTATGCACAAGATTAAGCATTGAATCTGCTATCATAATCTACTAGATTGCACAAAAGTTGCTGTTCACACTATGGTGCGAGATTTGCTGCTCCATTTTTGTTGAGAGAGATTAAAGCTCCTGATTTCTCTACAACATAGCTGTAAAAGGCAAGTTTAGATTGCTAGTTTCTGTTACATGCTGATCGTAGTTTGCTTTTATTTTTTTGCCAAATAAAACTTCAGCTCTTACTCATCAGTGCGCATATATAAGCACTTATAGTATAAAGAAAATGTCTATAATAGATCTATATATATAGTATAAATAAATTACAGTAGTTGAATAGCTTCATTGGTGCTTCGGGCTAATATGAAGTATTAATTGGCAATTAAATTGGGTTTGAGTGAGTTAGAGAGAAAAAGGGGGAGAAAAATGGTAGAGAGAGAAGGGGTTTTACGTATGTTAGATCAAAATCTGAAAAAATAAAAATAAAAAAGGCAAGAAAATATATTTTTAAATTGAAGTCAGATTTTTAAAATGACTAGAAGAGAATTCAAATCCCTACAAAATAGGAGTATATTTTTCACCGTCATTGTGGCCCATAATAATAGAGTAAGAGATATCTATATTATATAAAATAGGACATATTAGAAGCAGATTGGGTTATTAAGAGTTGAATAAAAAGATTCATATGAGATTTTGTATTCATAGAGCTAACAAGAAAAAACTCTTTATAAGATTGCGTTATTAGATAACAATGGTCTACCGCACTTGCTAACATATGACTTGATTCACTATATTTGATGTGAAATTTCAACCAAATATATGAGAGTCTTTCATAGTTTTAACTTTTTTTTTTGTGAAACATAATTTTAACTTAATGTTGTTATATCCGTGTGTAATACTAGATCGATGATTTCTTTTCAATAAAAGTTATAAATATAATTTTTAACTCAATGAATATATTCTTTTTAAGGGTGCATTAACTTTTTTTAACTAGAAATATGTAGAAATTTATTATTTTTCTAAATTTATTATTTTTTGAAAAAATACATCAAACTAGTAGGGGTTGTAACCCAATTTGGCAATGTACTCAATCCACCTTTGGTGTAAGAATGAAACTTTTTTAAAATAATTTTTTTTTGAATTTTAGATAAGGTAAAAAATCGTACAACGTAATCAGTGAAATTTAGGCTCCGTTTGTCTGCCATAAAATATTTTACACATTTTTTGGTGTTTGGTAAGATGTAAAATTTGATCAAACGTAAAATATTTTTCAGTCAATAATTACGGCTGTTTTTGTTTAATTTTATGGTGTTTGGTAATACCAAAAAATTGGTCAACTGTAAAATGTTTTACCGTCAACAATTACGGCTAATACAAAATTTTGTAAAATATTTTCATGTCCTTTAGGAGAAAAAAATATTTTACAGAACTCACTATATATCCAAATAGCAGAAAATACTTTTCAGTAATCTATTTTTCATAAAAATATTTTCTTCCAACAAGTTATTTTACGGTAAACAAACGGAGCCCAAAAAAATATTTTATTTTTCAAGAAAGCATTTTCCACTGAAAATATTTTATACAAGCAAGTTATTTTATAGCAAACAAATAGAGCCTTAAACCTATAATATCTCGTATACAATGAATAATATTACCACTGGACAAAAGTACAAATAACTTTTTTCTTATTTCATATAAGGCTGTTAGAGAATGGTCACCTAGATAGGAGGGTCATGTGAGAGACAGTAATAAAATAGGGGAAAATCCAACGCGACTACCTATGCACTGTGTAGATACAGACTATTGAGTAGAGCTGGCAAATGGGCCAGCCTAGCACGGCTCGGCACAGCCCGGTCGAATCATGGGTTAAGAAAATGAGTCCGTCTCAACACATATGATTAATGGGCTGAGTTAGGCTGGGCTCAATTATTGAAATATAGGACCCAGCTCGGCCCACGAGCCCGTTACCACAAGTCGCGAGCTGGGCTGGGCCAACCCATCTTTTTTTATATATTTTTTATTAGTGTGTTATGAATTTTGATAGTTGGATTAAAAACGAAAAAATCTTAAGCTTAATTTTTTTTTTACGAAAAAGTTAATTTAACAATTAACAAGACATAAGTTGATTGATAATATTAATATAAATGATAAAACATAATTTAACAAACTACAAGTTCATGAAACACGGATACGTTACTAATAAACATAAAAAAAGAACATTACATAAATGCTTGAAGAAAGTTGGTGGAGAAGTTCTAAATTGATGACGAAATATACATTTACGTTCACAATAGTTACAAATTACATACCCATGTTCTTCAAAGTAAGCAAAATGATTTCAAATATTTGAACGTAATCGTTGTGAAAAATTTTCTTCCCCCATAGCCATAGATATTGTGTATCTTTTGTAGTAAAATAAAGAGGCAATATGTAGTAAAATAAATATATAATTTTGTAGTAAAATAAAGTTGAATACACTAACTATTTATAAAAAAAATTACATGTACAAATTATAATATCAAGATGGGCTTTATCTGAGCTTGAGCTGGGCCTGTGCTGGGCTGAGTTTATGGGATGAGCTGGGCTGGGCTGGGCTTAGGCACAAATGGGGTGGGTCCAAAAATATATGACTCAGCTCAGCCCACCTATATGTGATGGGCTGAGCCGAGTCGAACTCACTTTCATTTGAGTTAGGCTGGGCCTGAATTTTCGTGTGCTAGGCTGAATTGGGCATGTGTCGGCCCGACCCAATTGCCACCTCTAGATGTGGGTATTAAGCTATGTTTGGACTAAATGTAAAAAAAATGAGTTGTAAAATTTTAGTAGTAGATATGGGTTCAAATTGTTCTCATTAACCATAAAAGTGATGCATTGGTGCATGGAAAAATTTGGTCAGAAGTGATGTTGAATAAAATTTGTTAATTATTTGGCCTATAATGAGTAATGTTAACTTTTAGAAATTTTGAGGATAATATTGAACTTTAAAAAATATGAAAGGGTATATTTGATAAAAATAAAATAAAATAGCTTTCCACATTATGTAAAATCAGTTTCGAGAAAACTTTTTTTTAAAAACTTTAATTTGGAGCTTTTTGTTTTTTAATTTTTTTCAGCTTAAGCTTTTACCTAAAAATATTTTAAAAAAATAGACCAAACATGTTAATTTCAGTTTCTAAACTTACAAGAAGTGCTTTTAAATGTTTAAAAGTTAGGTCAAACATGACCTTAGTCTGTAGTGCTCAACAAAAAGAAAAGACTTAGTTAATATTTGTCATAGTCTTTATACTACGATTGTTGAACTTTTAGTTTCTTGACTTTTAAAGTGAACATTTCAGTCCTTGGACTATGGTCGTTAGAAACTTTTAGTCCCTTGACTTTTAAAGTGAACCTTTTAGTCCTTGGACTATGGTCATTAGGAACTTTTAGTCCCTTGACTTTTAAAGTGAACTTTTTAGTCACTGGAGTTATATCAGTGAGACATTGTTAATCCTAGATAGAGTTGGTATTTGGGACTAATAACGTCTCATTAATATAACTCAAGGGACTAAAAGATTTATTTTAAAGGTCAATGGATTATAAGTTCCCAACAATTATAATTCATGGACTGAAAAGTTTATTTTAAAAGTCAAATAACTAAAAATTTATAATAGCCATAATCTAACGACTCAGACAAGTATTAACCCAAAAAAAAAATATAGTGTATAGTGGTGAATTGTTGAGTTGGCCAATGATACTCTCACAATATGCAGGGAACAAATTGTGTGGCATTTACCGTGTTAATTTGTGACTACTGATTGTGTGGCCTGTATAAGAATTTTTGGTTAACTTTTATGCAGTTGTTCATATGTACTTAAGATAAAATAATATAAATAATTTATTATTATTGAATCTCTAATAACATTACAATTTTGTGCATGAAAGAAAAGGGAGAGCTTTCTTTCTTGGGTGCTCAACGTGTTTTAAACATAACCACAAGTCAAATGCAAAATGTTGGTGATATGGCAGCTAAACAAAAATCAGTTCCCAATAGTGGGTAGACATGTTATTAAAAGTATAAATTTGAATAATATGTTTTTGGTTGTTAAAACATACACTTCATGTCCTAAAATAAGATGAGTTGTGATCAGAAATGAAACGTTGTTTGAACTGATAATTAACTGATTCTATTTAAAATTTATTGATTGGACATTTAGAGATAAAGCACTATTTTTTCATGTGGGATGTAAGAATGGTACCAAGTTTAGAGATTAATAAAAGAGTTATTTGAAAGTAGGGACAAAGCAATAAATTTTATATTAAGGGGGTCAAGATTCAACTGAGAATGTGAAAAGGCAATCAAGGTTGTTGTGCTTTGTTGAAAAAAAAAAAACTGGGGGCATAACATTTTTTTCACATTCCAAATTTATGGAAAAGTGTGTGTTAAGACTTTCTTTTCACGTTTATAAAATCCTAGAAGATTATTCCAAATTTATGGTGATTAATGGGATGAATCTTCCAATTAACTAATCTTATACCCATGCAATGCACGAGTGTGATATAAATATTTAAAAATATGGAATATACAATTAATTAATTTATTTTTTTAATTACATTATTGAGAGACTATAATGTATAGTTACTCTAAATACTACGTCATTACCAAAAGAAAAAAAAATAAATATAAGCACCTATTTTTTTTTTAAATGTGACAGTAAGCATTATTTTACATTAGATCAAACTTTTAAAAGATACATGTATGTATCTCCTTTGCTCAAGTTGTTGTATCTTGAGTTTTTTTGTTTTTTGTTTTTTTTTAAATACAAGCAAATCTCGCGCCATAGTGTGAACAGCAACTTTTGTGCAATCTGGTAGATTATGATAGCAGATTCAATGCTTAATCTTGTGCATAAAATCCGACTTCAATTTAAATATATATTTTCTTGCCTTCTTTTTGTTTCTCCTTTTTTATAATTTCTTGCCTTTTTTATTTTTCTTTTTCCAGATTTTGATCTAACATACCTAAAACCCCTTATCTCTTTACCATTTCTCTCCCCCTTTTTCTCTCTAACACACTCAAACCCAATTTAATTGCCAATAATTCATATTAGCCCGAAGCTCCAATGAAGCTATTCAACTACTGTAATTTATTTATACTATATATATAGGTCTATTATAGACATTTTCTTTGTACTATAAGTGCTTATATATGTGTACTAATAAGTAAGAGCTGAAATTTTATTTAGCAAAAAATTAAAAAGCAAACTACGATCACCATGCAAGAGAAACTACCAATCTAAACTTGCCTTTTACAGCTATGTTGTAGAATTCCCTCAAACTACAATCAGCATGCAAGAGAAACTACCAATCTAAACTTGCCTTTTACAAAAATGGAGCAGCAAATCTCGCACCATAGTGTGAACAGCAACTTTTGTGCAATCTGGTAGATTATGATAGTAGATTCAATGCTTAGTCTTGTGCATAAAATGGGGATCTCAGTTGTGTCTCCTTGTTTTTATACCCCTCACGTTTCTTTTTTTTTTTCTCACCATCTTTCACAAAACTCTCAAACACTATTACTACTCTCCAACTATACACCGCTACTGTTCTGGTTTTTTCGTTGAACATATATGGAAGCGTTAAACTTACTGAAGTTCTGGCGCAACGCCGGAAGGTTCTTGGGCAACGCCGGAAGGTGCTGGCGCAACGCCGAAAGTGACGACGATTGTAAGAAAAGTGATGACATACACAATCAGCCGCTGAAAACTGGCGAAGAAACAGAAGACGATGATTCGTTCTTCGACCTGGACATTGCAACGTTTGAATGTAGTGAAGATAGCTCAGAGAAGAAAGTCAAAGCAGGCTTCAACTTCGTCGACTCGCCTAAAGATGTCTCTTGCTCCAACGATTGTAAGAAGAGGGATGACTTACACAATCACCCGCTGAAAACTGGCGAAGAAACACAAGACGATGATTCGTTCTTCGACCTGGACATTGCAGCGCTTGAATGCAGTGAAGATAGCTCAAAGAAGAAAGTCAAAGCAGGCTTCAACTTCGTCGACTCGCCTAAAGATGTCTGTTGCTCCGACGATTGTAAGAAGAGTGATGACTTACGCAATCAGCCGCTGAAAACTGGCGAAGAAACAGAAGACGATGATTCGTTCTTCGACCTGGACATTGCAGCGCTTGAATGCAGTGAAGATAGCTCAGAGAAGAAAGTCAAAGCAGGCTTCAACTTCGTTGACTTGCATGTCTCTTGCTCCGACGATTGTAAGAAGAGTGATGACTTACGCAATCAACCACTAAAAACTGGCGAAGAAACAGAAGACGATGGTTCGTTATTCGAGCTGGACATTGCAGCGCTTGAATGCAGTGAAGATAAAGATGTCTCTTGCAATAAAAAGGTTTTTGTGGTTGATACGAATGTGTCGAAGCCTCAATCGCCGATTGCAGTGCTGAAATGGGCACCGAAGTTTCGAGTTTTCATGCTTGGTTTGAAGAAGTCAAAGGTGGAGAAAACGGAGACTAATGGCGATTTAACGGCGTCTCCTAAGCAAAAGGAGTTTTAGAATGGCAAAATCTCACATTTAGTCCCTATTGTTTACAAAAAATTTCAGTTTGGTCCCTATTGTTTAAAATGTCTCAATTTAGTCCCTATTGTTTCCCCAAAAGTTTCAATTTCATCCCTATTGTTTAAAGTTTTTCAATTTCATCCTTAATGTTTGCCAAAAGTTTCAGTTTCATCCTTATTATTTTTAAAAAATTTCAAATTCGTCCCTATTGTTTCTCAAAAAATTTCAATTTAGTCTTTAAATAATAGGGACGAATTTGAAACTTTAAGAAAACAATAGGTACGAAATTGAAACTTTTTAAAAACAATAAGGACAAAATTGAAACTTTTTGAGAACAATAAGGACGAAATTGAGAAATTTTAAACAATAGGGACGAAATTGGGATTTTTTTGCTAACAATAAGGACTAAATTAAGACAAATAAAATAATAAGGACTAAACTGAGACAATTAGGTAACAATATGGACTATTTGTGAAATTTACCCTTTCAGAAAGGCAAAAGTTCTGAGAATGGACGGAGCAAGCGGTTCGCCGTTAAATGTAAAGCTGAAGAGGTGCAAACTGACAACAGTTTGAGAAGCAAATTGCAGAGAGAAAGCTTAGATGAATTCTCAATTCAAAAAGCTTCATCGAAGCGATTCGTGAAAGATGAGGTACCTAAGTATTTGAAACTGATTAAGCCTTTATATGAGCGAGCTTCGAAAAGGTACGTCGAGAAAACTAGGATTTCTGACCAGTTTTCGACCGCATCTTCGAGGAAAGTGTTGGAGGAAAAGCCGGTGAACCGAGCGGCCAGTTTGAAAGTCGTGTTCAAGCATATCTGAAAAAGCCGATCGGCGTCGTCTGCCGTCATAACGCCGTTGCCTGTAGAGATGATTCATCGCTGTTGCACCAGAATGAATTAATCCAAGATGCAATCCTATATTGCAAGCGCTCATACTACTCAGCAAATTGTACGTCTGTTATTACATCTTTTTAATCTAAATTTTTAGCTTTCAACTATTATTAATTCATTCTAAATATTTATTACATGGTTTTATTTAGTTTAATTATTAATAAATTTCTTTTAATTTCAGAATGTTCCCCCTTATGGCGATGTTCAAGTGATGCGTCGCATCAGAAATCAGTAAATAAGCCAAGGGATTGCACTGAAGAAGTGAAGAGATGTAGCATTTGAAAGAGATGACTAGCGGGAAAGCACAAATACTTTTGAGTGCTTATCCCAGTAGACTAGGCTGGAAATGATAAATGATACATTAATGTTTTTAAAGTATTAAGCTTTGCGTTTTTTTTGTGAAAAATAGTAAGACCCAGGAAAGATTAGTGGAGGATGATCTCAGAGATGGTTCCTAAGAGTCACTTGTAGTTGTCTCTCTGTAAAGCTGCTGTGATGGTTTTATTGTCATAATTTTATGTATTGGATTGCCCTAAAAAAAATAAGAAGAATAAACTTGACCTCGAGATCATGCATGCAAATCTTCCTGACGTGCTCCTACGGAAATAATGAACCATGTTTACAACAGAAGCTTATTGAACATTAAGATGCTAGTATTATGCGACAGTGTGATTGGCTTGGTTGGATCTTTGCGGATTGTTTTTGCTATCGAAAAAAGTAGTCGAAACAGATTCCAATCCATTGCACCTATGGATATTGTACGAAGGCTGACCCAGTGACCACAATTATTCAAGATTAGGATTAAGAACGGTCAAAAAGTTAATGTGGGTCACTAAATCTATATGTATCATTAATAGAAACACGTATTAAATATAAAGTTTGTCAATACTTTTTTGAAAAAAAAAATTCACAATGAAATAGAAATAAAATTTGATCAAACTTTGAAAGATCATGTTTCCTTATGTAATAATTGATGTAGCTTCTTAAAACGTTTGTTTTCTCATATTGGTATTTAGTCATGTTATATAGATATATAAATTAGCACTAGATCCATGAAGAAGAGTAAACAAAAAAAAATAATTACTTTTTTTTAATAAAAATTAAAAGTGTGATTCGAATTTAAAACTTCTGATAATAATTAACTTGTTAAATATATGTTGAGAGCTTGGGTGGGAAGGACCATTGTACCAACGCAGGTTAAATGGTTAAGCAAAGATCCTGGTGATAGATCATATCAATCTCATTGCTTAGATAGGTTCACGGAATATGTCACTGGATTCCAAAAGTCAACGCAATTTTTTATTTTTTTTTGCAATACTGGTCCACGAAATTAAAAGCACAATAAGGGTGTCGCATTTCAACTCCATTATATATTTATTATTGCATGTAATTTTCCAATTAATATGTTGGGATAAGGTTTCAAGGCTTTGATCGGAAATTGCTTATTATACCTGTTTAGAAGGTTTAGTGTCAAATCATATACACTTTAAGCGAAGGGAACCATTCACTATAAAAAATTAGGACATAGGCTGAGGTTTTTTTGTTATTCGCAACGGTTTACCGAACTGTCGCAAATTTGTCTGTCGCAAATAGAAATAGTGGCGATTGAGTCAACTATTGCAAAAAAACTGATTTAGTGGCGGTTAAGAACTGCCGCCTATAAGCGTATTGTGAGAAAAAAAAATGATATTAATTGTATTAGTGGCGGTTCTGAACCGCTGCCTATAATCACTATGCAAAAAAACAAAAAAATTGAATGGCAAAATCTACCACTTTTCTAACAAAAAAAATATATATATTAAAATATGGAATTGTAAATTGTAATAGCAATGAGAGCTCACACCAAAATATCGTGTAAAAAAAGTTTGAAGGATTCGATCACTATCTCAAAGCCAAAACAACACACAAAATTAGCTAATGTTCAACAGTAAACTATACATCCTTTCATCAGACTACCATAGTCTGCTAATAAGTATGCACATAATAACACATTCTAAAGTTGAACTGCATAATAACACATTCTAAAGTCTCTGATATACTCTTTGGTTCGCTCGACTCTAGACATGAAAATTTGAAGTTTGACTTCAAGGCATCTTCAGATCCCCCAATAGCATCTGATGATGAAAACCAACCTAAATCATCTTCATTACTGGCACCAAGTTCAAATGTTGAATCACAACTCCTGAAAGATTAATCCACAAAATTAGCATGACAACTATGATTGAGATATATTCTGAACAATTAAAGAGGTATAGCAATCACCTAAACATCCGATCAACATCTTCAAAGGTTCCTATATCAGGCCAACCATAATATAAGAGATCACATTTTCTAAAAAGATTTTCATGCTTAAGAGATAATTATCAGATTGAAACTCGCAGCAGATAAGTGAGATGTGCTTCGGGAAGTCGAAAAATGTTTAGTACACAAATCATAACCAAATCAAACCAAACCAAGTCTTATCCCACTAGATGGGGTCAGCTAATATAGCTCATGATGCATAATCATATATGTGTAGTCTTAAATATTGAATGGTGGACTCTTACACAAGTTGAAGATCTGGTTGATCTTGCCGAGGGTAATTATCATTGGATTGCAGACCATTGACTTGGAGGTAGTTTCGAGCATCAAATTGCTGAGATTGCACAAGCTCATAGTCAGAACTTCCAGGCACTAAGTTCATGTGCTGCTGAGCTCTCTCACTTTCAGCTATCTACAAGATTTAACACAATGTGAACATCAATTTCTTATGCTATACACATGTTTGGTCACAGAAAGCAAACACAGAAACCTACCTTAGCTCGAAGATACTGATCGTTGTTGTGTAAGTCTATCTCGTGCAGCCATAATTTAGTTCCTTTTTCGGAATCAGGAAGCTGAGAATTGAGATTCATTAATATGATTATGAATTTCACTATCAGATTACAAGATTTCAGTTTGTGCAATTACATAATATCCAAAACTAGGTTGCATTTTTGTCCAAAAAAATTATTGCCGCGGGCCAAATGGCCATCCGGCCGTGAAACCAAACAACGGACCCCACACAACGTGAGAGGGGCTGAATGGCCGTTGTCCTGATGAAGACCAACTCTATTGTCGGTTCAACTCCTTCATGAATAAATTAATTTTGTTTTCTTTTCAAGATCAAACATGGAGGAGGCTATTCTCCATAGTCTATCTGAATATTTCTACGCTCTCTGTGGGTGTCATTTTTATGTGTAAGACGAGCAAAAGATAATTTCATTGAGCACCCTTCAGGCTAAGGGAACTGTTAGGATTTCCCGTGGTGAACTAAATGGACAATAAAAAGAATTATTTCACATTTGAAGATTACAAGAAGAATAAGTTACTGATATATACGTTAAGACCTAATAACTCAAACTTTGTGTCAACGTCGAGTTCTAGACACATGAGTTAAAGTCTATTTGTTCTCGAACTGTTCTGGTTCGCCATAGCAAGAACATTTCTTCGGGAAACATAATTGCCATTCTAGATGTAGTAGAATGTGGTTTGCAGTTATTTGATATTCACCTTCAATGATTTACATCATTTTATCATAACTTTATGTTACTTCAGCACCATTACCATTACACTATTAGGGATCCAAATCCATTCCCAACTCTCATATCTTTTCTCGTACAAGTAAGCTCTACATCTTTTAATTTGCTAACTCGTAATTGTTTCTGATTTTATAGTCCTTGTTATTTGCTTGATTCAAGTAATCTACCCCATTGTTTGTTTCTTTCACAAAATATTCTAGATCCATCCCTGCCTATGTCTGATCTATTTGAGGTTGCCATGTGCTTTGGAATAGTTATCTAGTTCAATATAATTTTGCAATACTTGCCAAGAATCAGCAGCTCAAGGAAATTGAAGGAGAATAGTCATCACTATAATACTTAGAAAACTTCAAAAGGATTATCTGTATGAGAAAACCAAAGCAACAGAATAATGAAGGAAGCACAATTATTGCTTGAGCAAGAAAAGTAACCAATGGTAAAATCATTACTTGATCAAGAAAAATTAATCAATAGTGAAATTATTGCTTGATCAAGTAAAAGTGAAAGTAATCAATGGATGAGGCACAATTAAATTTTAAGGGCACGTAATGACCATTGGAAGATCAACACTCAAGACACGATGATTGGAGTTCGAAAGTGAATTATTTTAAGATTACAAAACAGGGCAAAAAGGAAAAGAACCATTCTACTCACTCAAATTGAGAGATTTGATAAATCTCTATTTACAATTCAGAACGCAAGCTTTAAAGAATTTTATAGATGTTAACGAAACAGTTTGATCATTAGAAGAATCTCAAATAGGGGGATGTCACAAGTACTTATGAATAGGCTTAAATTTATAGGACAATTTATGCTATGAACTTAGCTAATACAATATGGGTTTCACAAGAATACATGGTGTACAAAAGATATTTACATTATACCGGGGAAGAAAGGCAAAACTGATCAAGAGAGGACTCGTAAATATATTTTTCTTTCCTCAACTTGAAATATTTCCTGAAAAGACCGAACATTGTAAGAAGATAGGGGGAAAAGAAAAAGAAATTGAGACAGTGACAAATCAAGTAGCTCAGAAGCATCACAAAAGTAGTGAAGGTTCAAACAAGTTATAAATCAAGGCAATAGACTAAAGCAACAAGTTTCGATACAAGAAAGGCGTGGTATGATCTTGAATCAATCTAGTCAAATACAACAATAGAAGGTGATAGACTTTGATTAATGAAATAAGCTGTATAGGGTTGGCCCAATTGGATAAACTAATGAAAAAAAAGGTTGGTTGATAGAATAAGTAAAGACATGAGAGAACAAGTTAGATACATATGACTTTAAGAATTTGTAATCTACGTATGCCATTGCAAAAGGATAGGCAACCAATTTTGACAATAGAAATAAGGTTTTACAAAATTCTCACTTTCCAAAAGAATAAGTGAGAGGTTAATTTATCAAACAATTTTGCAGGCCAACAACCAAATAAGAAAAGTTCTTTGTGATGCCTTGCAATTTGTGTCGAGAGATTACGAGTATGGTGGGGGAGAAAGAAATACCACATTTGACGTGAAAACACCAAGTCCAAAAAAAATGAGAAAGCTTATCACAGAGCAATATTTAAAATTTAACTCATACTTGTTTGCAGAGATGAGGGTAACCTTAACGCAAGAGAGAACTATAAAACAAATAATGACTTGAGCATCATATATACAAATGAGTTGCGAGAGTATTAGTGTTCACGACAATGAAAACTTTCATCTACTACATATAAGAGAGGAAACTTATGACGTGGATGTACATTGGGCAAGAACTAATTGTTTAGTATGAATCAATAAGTGATATGTGAACAAGTCAAAGAAAAATTGTGAGAAGCCAACAACCCAATGCCTATAGTGATATCAATAATGAGTGCCATGTGAGCCTTTTCAATTTCAGATGGTGAACACCAAGCCAAGGTTTAGTCCAACATGAAAAACTTTAATTCTAAGTTCACAGGCTACGTTAAAACGAGGAAATGATTTGAGAGCAGTAAAGACAGAAGATTTGAATCAAATGTTCAAGTAGAATCCAAGGTTTCAAAGTGCTAACTGGTTTGATTATTTAGTCTTCAAGACATGTTTCTCTCCCACAAAAGGTTAATATGCTCGAAGCTTAGGGGTCTCTCCAGGTTGGTTCGCGAAACTTCAATTCATAATTATGAAGTAATGCTACACGACACGAAAGAAGAACAAGGATCAAGGATTCAAGTCATGAAGACCTTACTTGCTGAAAATTCATGAAGTATGAAGAGAAGAATGACAATAAATGAAAACACTAGATGCACGAGGTATTCTCAAGCTCCATGTAGGAATGAAGAGGAAGGAGCGCCTCACTTTACCATATGTCATAGCATAGGTAGAATAGTTAACAATAATGGAGACATGAATAATCATGGTGCCATGGTCAAGTATACGAGCAGGAGGGTAAAGAGAAACAAGGAGAAGAGAGACCTACTTAGCTCGCTTCTTATGAGCCTTAGATGTGTGAACTTTGAAGATCATCTATAATTGAGGTAAAATGTTGTTTTATATAAAGAAACAAACGCTGGGGGTGCAATTACAACTCTCATGTATGCTCTTAGCTGGAAAGTTGACATATACTACATGTTCTACACATTAGAAAACATACACAGTATCAATCAAACAATGTAATCCTCATAATATATAGACCTCCATAGCTAGAAGGCACCACCTTGTAGATAAACTAGCAACATTTCTCTCCAATTCATATGACATCCGAGCATTCTTTTGTAGCCCATATTATGCCTTAAATTTATTTACTCTAGTTGCAAACAAGGCTTCATTCATTATACCTAACCAATAATAGTTGGCTTTGCTTTTGCTCTGGCGAGCCTATATCAATGCCTATCATTCATTAACTAAGCACATGCAAAACTCGTAATAATAAAGTTGATTACTTCCCTCAAGTAGTTACTAAACTATACATAAGTAAATTATATCTACAAAATTCATATCAAATGCCTCATCGTATAAATCTTCAAGCCATTCAGTGGTAAGAAGTGAATACTAGATATCAAATACTTACTTCTACTAAGTCTGCAAGCTATTTCTTGATGGGAAACGAAAAATAGACTCCAAAATGAACATCAAAATGATTACCTTCTTGACCGATAAGGAAGTTCACTAATGCCCAAAAATATATGCAAGAACATTAACAACTCTCATTCCTTATCTTTTACTTCCCCAAATAATTTATATCTTACACTAGAAACAATCAAAGAGACACACATCCAATAATACACTCAAGTTGTCATCATTTTACACTCCGAATTTGTAGTTTTTCCAAAGGTTTAACATTTTCTAAACATATTTTCTCATAAAACCTTTCTCAATAAAATAAATTCTTAGTTCCTCTTACCATTTCATAACTAATCCACTAGCTGACTCAGTCCTAATGATTCCTATGAAATCGACAAGCACCTTCTTTTTAGAACTTACCTTGAACGTATTTCACGAATATCGATTACCTCAGTTGACAACAATCTGTATACCGAGTTGGGCATATATCTTCTCCCAAATTACGTTTGTTTTTCTTTCAAGAACCTAGTAAACTAGTTTAAATCTGCTTTTGCCCAAGTTTGGTCAAGTTATGATCAATACTCTTCCATCCTTATGAAGTATTCAATACCAAAGCCAAACTAAGAGCATAATAGGCGGACCACGGTAAATTGGTCCAAACTTTAGGACTACCCCTCTATCATGATTATGTTCTCCCCATAACAACAAACAATGCGATAGATTTAGAAATGGGTAGATGAGGTAACGTGTTTGACTATCACTAAAAAGAGATATGAAAGTAAAGCATGCATTATTAATACATTTTCCTATAACTTAAAACGATAGTATATACCCACCACATTCTCATGTTGATCACGTCACGATCACTTACCACGATGCAAGGTATAGAATTTAACGCTATAAGTCATCAGATTATCTTACACCAAATACAAGGCTATAAGTCACAAAATAATCACTCCCTAAATTGAACCTGGTAAAAGACACGTTTTGTAGACTGGTGCTACTCTCAATCCCACCTAGGTATGAGACCATCAAACCTAAAGCTCTAATACCAACACTGTCACGCCCCAAACTCATGAACTCAAATGGGTTCAAGACGTGACACGCCGTATACCAAAAGGAGTAATCCTTTCGGGATACAAGGCCAGACAAAACTACAAATCAACCCAAAAAAAAAAAAATTGAGCACTAAAAATCCGCCATTTATTAAAAACTGTTGCACTCCAAGCATTTAAAAGATAACCTAAAAAAAACGAGTACAATTAAATCACCAACTGGCAACTCTGACATTGTGTGAAATTAGTAAGATAATGTCTCATCACTAAAAACGTTGATTCAATAATAAATATAAAAGCATTTGCTACCCCCTCTCGCTATTGGCTAGTGTCCATTATTTACTCGTTATTATCTGAAAAAGAAAAGAAAAAAAAAAGAAACACAAAAGGGGTGAGCAATCAAAAACTCAGTAAGTGGGGAGAGTCTTCCCCCAAAGATGACACGAGTGAATGCTGATAAGTGGAGCAATAGAATAGACCAAAAGCAGGAGGATCGTAAGGACACATCAAATGAAGCATATATAACTATCAATCAAAAGGAAGAGATTCATATCACAATAAAATACGAGTAATGTGAACTAATAGAAAATCACGTAGGGTAAGTTGTAACTACAATGTAGCACATTAATCACGATAATAACACGTTGTAGGTATAAGGCCTCTACAGGCGCTCACGACATGGGTATAAGGCCCCCACAGACACACACGTATGGGATCTCAGTCATTTCACGATAAGGCGAGTGTTCGCCAAACACATCATACCACGTCACGTTATAACACAATTTATATGAGAAGGATTTAAAAACTAACACACGAATGCATAAGATTGTTCATGTAACATCCAAGATTCAAGGCGAAGAATTAAATACAATCTGATTCGTGAAACAATCAAATGTGGTATACATGCTTGCGTTAAAATAATATACAGGTTCCATGAATAAAGTAGACAAGTAAATCCAGATTAAGCACTTGACATTGATTAGCTGTCAAATTATTGATGATTATTTATAAGAAGAAGAAAAGAAGAGAAGTGTTGATCCATTATACAAACATTATTAATATAGATGTGCATGTAAGGAAGCTTAACGTAGCAAGCACAACTAGATTGGTAACGGTGGAACGGTGACCAAAAGAAAAATGGTGACAATGGCATTGAAGGATAGAAGTGAAAGCAAAGTGATTTATATACGTGTAATACAACAATGGTGATAGGGTTATATAGAGATCATGCACATTAAGCAATAGGAGCAAATTGCAGTTTATGAACTATTGCTGGAAGTATTATATCAATAGATAATTCAGTCACAAAGGCATGACATATGATCAGTTAAAGACATGAATTAATGAGAATTGATGACTCTGGTGCATGAAAGATTAGTATGCCATCTCAAGGATTAGTGATCACAACTGATATTTGAGATGAACCATAATGAAGATCAATAGTCGAAGGGAAAAAAGAAATCAATAACACCGAGATATATCCAATCGCAAATTGTAGGATAAATCAGGCAAAACGTTAAGCAATAGTAGGTGATTTTAAAACCCCAACTGGAACATTGAACAACCCAAGAACAACTTAACTGAAGGAAAAGGAAGCTAAATTCCAAGTTTGATATCAACAAAACTATCGGCAATGTAGAAGACTTTAGTTCATGTACAAGGCATGGAGAGGGAACCCACGATTCGTCAATAGGCAATAAGGTGCACGATTTCTCATGAAAATGGAAAATGGGGAAGAAAGAAGACGAGATAATCGATAAACCCCACTTACCTCAATCACCAAGCTTTTTAATCAATACACGTCAAAAGTCTTCTCAGATTATACTTCGTAATGAAAAATGCTCAAAGATGCCACTCAAATCACTGGGTCTATAGGCTCTTGGTTACCCTCAATATCCTTTTCCTAGAGAAGGTTATGAGAAAATTGAGAGTTTTTTTTTTTAAGTAAGCGTAAGATTTGCAATCTAAATAACTGATTATCACTTTACTTTAAATAAGAGTCCTACACAAATTGTGTCACTAGTTAATAGCCTTAAATCTGGGAGTTACAAATTCAACTATAGATAATGACTTAGTGGCTGAGTGGGTTAGCCCCACACTTTCAAACAACTAGGATGTTACATCCTCTACCCCTACAAACAAATTTCGTCCTCGAAACTTAACTCACCTTGATTCGCGAATAGGTCAGGGTACTTGTCACAAGTAGGCACATCACGGTACAGTACCTATAGTTTACCCACACTTCATGTCACGTACACAACTTTAATAATAGTAAGGTGTCATGAAGAACAAGATTTCTTCAGTTAAAATGGATTTAATGCTAGTCTATAATAGGAGGATTCACATCAAGGGTCCAAGAGTACAAGCATTACACTATTTCAATGAAGAACTAGAGATGGTAGGGAACATTTGAAAAACACATCATATTACAAACACAGTTTAGAGTATATATTTAACAATGAAATACCAGATGATATATTTTCGTGACAAATAAGAAGAACGGGCAACGCAATTGAAGGACGACTCGATATGCTAACCACTAGACGTAGTCTATGAAGATTTGAAAATTTCAAAAGGATTATCTGCACGAGAAAACCAAAGCAACAGGATAATGAAGGAGGCACAATTATTGCTTGAGCAAGAAAAGTAACCAATGGTAAAATAATTACTTGATCAAGAAAAATTAATCAATAGTGAAATTATTGCTTGATCAAGTAAAAGTAAAAGTAATCAATGGATGAGGCACAATTAAATTTTAAGGGCACGTAATGACCATTGGAAGATCAACACTTAAGACACGATGATTGGAGTTCGAAAGTGAATTATTTTAAGATTACAAAACAGGGCAAAAAGGAAAAGAACCATTCTACTCACTCGAATTGAGAGATTTGATAAATCTCTATTTACAATTCAGAACGCAAGCTTTAAAGAATTTTATAGATGTTAACGAAACAGTTTGATCATTAGAAGAATCTCAAATAGAGGGATGTCACAAGTACTTATGAATAGGCTTAAATTTATAGGACAATTTATGCTATGAACTTAGCTAATACAATATGGGTTTCACAAGAATACATGGTGTACAAAAGATATTTACATTATACCGGGGAAGAAAGGCAAAACTGATCAAGAGAGGACTCGTAAATATATTTTTATTTCCTCAACTTGAAATATTTCCTGAAAAGACCGATCATTGTAAGAAGATAGGGGGAAAAGAAAAAGAAATTGAGATAGTGACAAATCAAGTAGCTCAGAAGCATCATAAAAGTAGTGAAGGTTCAAACAAGTTATAAATCAAGGCAATAGACTAAAGGAACAAGTTTTGATACAAGAAAGGCGTGGTATGATCTTGAATCAATCTAGTCAAATACAACAATAGAAGGTGATAGACTTTGATTAATGAAATAAGCTGTATAGGGTTGGCCCAATTGGATAAACTAATGAAAAAAAAAGGTTGGTTGATAGAATAAGTAAAGACATGAGAGAACAAGTTAGATACATATGAATTTAAGAATTTGTAATCTGCGTATGCCATTGCAAAAGGATAGGCAACCAATTTTGACAATAGAAATAAGGTTTTACAAAATTCTCACTTTCCAAAAGAATAAGTGAGAGGTTAATTTATCAAACAATTTTTCAGGCCAACAACCAAATAAGAAAAGTTCTTTGTGATGCCTTGCAATTTGTGTCGAGAGATTACAAGTATGGTGGGGGAGAAAGAAATACCACATTTGACGTGAAAACACCAAGTCCAAAAAAAATGAGAAAGCTTATCACAGAGCTTTATTTAAAATTTAACTCATACTTGTTTGCAAAGAGGAGGGTAACCTTAACGCAAGAGAGAACTATAAAACAAATAATGACTTGAGCATCATATATACAAATGAGTTACGACAGTATTAGTGTTCACGACAATGAAAACTTTCATCTACTACATATAAGAGAGGAAACTTATGACGTCGATGTACATTGGGCAAGAACTAATTGTTTAGTAGTTGAGCCTCACATTAATCTTACCATGTGGGCGACCAGATTGGCGTCTGAGTTCCAACATGCGATCAATGCGGTGTCCAAAGCCAACGTCATTCACCACGCTATGTAAAGGGACCCAAGCCGAACCTATAAGCGGCTTGGTTCCCTCCATAGCGTTTGCATGCACTACGTCAATGAACAATGTAGAGTCTTCGACAGGAGAGTTAAAAAGGTATGACAATTGGTTTGTCCTATTGTGGATTAATCCCGCCCATCTCATCCACCTTGGTTGACATTTTACACTTTGGGTCGATCCAAACGACGACATATGGCATCACTGGACCATACCGCCAGTTCACATTTTTTAAATTCGTGGCAGAGTTAAGGGTGAGCTCGACTTCATATCTCGATCCCATTTTATTACTGTTTGTGATGTTTGGAACTTTGTGCTAATGGGTATTTATAGGTAGTGGATAAGAATATATTAACCACTGATAAATGGATTAGCATGCTTTTAGCTAATGGTCTTTTGTTAACCAAGAAGCGGCTGAGGTTAATATTTTGGAATGTTTTCTCCCTCTTACTACTTGTAAACTGACAGTTAGGTTATTTTTAATGGAGTCTCTATAATGGATTTCTATCCATCATTTTAGAGACTCATATAGAGACCAAATAGTGTTTTAGAGACCCATTTAGAGACCAAGACAAAAAAACTGTTTTAAAGATCCATTTAGAGACCAAGATAAAAAAAAAATCCCCAGTGACAGTCTCTATAAAATTGAGTTTTTTATATTATGTTAATTTTAATTTTATATAATAATTTGATTATGTGTTATTTTTTTAAAATTAATTATTATTTAGATTATTTCAACTTCTTTAACGAATATTTCAACTAAAAATAAATAAATTGCGACAAACATAACATTTAAAAAATTAAGATTACGTTTAATTACATAATTGAATGAAAAAAACTAATTAAAAATCTCTAATTAAAAAAAAGCTTAATTACAATTAAAAAATTACCTAAACTAAAAAAACGTAAAATAAAAAAACTATAAAAACTAAAAAAGTTTATCAAAGCAAAAAAACTAAATTAAAATAAAAAAAATAAAATACAAAATCATAATTTTTAAAAAAAGTCTAATTAAAAAATCCTAAATACACTACCTTAATTAAAAAATCTAATTATTTATTCTAATTTTTTAATTAGTTATAATTAATTCAAAACTCGTATTATAAGTTTCAAATGTTCAAAATAATACTATCGTTAACTTTCAAATATAATAAATATTAGAGAAGTCAAGTTGAAATTTTGAAAGGTGATTTCACGCATGTAAATGTAATTGTGGTGATTTTTCATTCAAATTTAACAAATAGTCAATGAGAGTAAAAAAAAAAAAAAGCAGCAAAGCAGTAAAAACAACAATTAGTTTTTGCAAAGTAGCAAAAACAACAATGGTGATGGTGCAAAGCCCACCCCCACGCACCTACCCCCCATCCCCTCTTTCCCTTTCTGTTCACCGCACACCCCCTCCCCCGCCTTTCCCTTTCTCTTCCCTGCACCTCCCCCCCCTCTTTTTTTGTTTTTTTGTTTTTTTGTTTTTTTTTAAAATCTAACGATGCCAGAAAAATCTTACATCATCAGATCTGATCTTTTTTTTAGAGACTCACTTTTGTCTTTTTGTATAGTCTCCATTTTCTTCAACAATTTTGTTGAAGAAAATGGAGACTAGGTGCTATTTTAGAAACTCGAAACTTAAGTGATATCATAATTTTGCCAAAAATTAGCAAATAGTGTTTTAGAGACCCCCATTGGTGATGAATTTTGATTAATGGAGTCTCTAAAACAATAATCATTACTGTTTAGAGATTATATTAAGGTTGTCCTTACCAACAAGAAAAAGTTATGAGGGGATCCAAATTTTTTAAAATAGTGTTAACTGTTGGAAACACGAGCAATTTTAATTGCCAGACTTAAGCTAAACTAATATATAGTGAAAAGTACAATATGTAACATAAATTCTTTACTTTAGCCTTACTTATCATTGCCGCCTGGGTGTGTACAAAGTTTAGCACTTGATATTTGGAAAATTTAAGAATAAACTAAGTAGAATCTAACGTACGTGCAGCAAAAAAATTATCAATACGTTATGTTTTGAACCATTGTCTGAATTGGCAAAAAAATTATCAATACTTTGTACTGGTTTTGTCCAACAATTGCAATCTAATCTCTTTCATGGCAAAAATAAAAATAAAAAAATCCAGGAAAATTAGCAATACATATAGACCCTTTGCATTGGTCTGAACCATAGATCAAGCCACAAAGAATGGACACTTTGAGGACTTTTTTTCCCAATGTTATATACTTTTTTTTGTCATGTCCACTAAGAGAATTGGAGGCCAGGTGGGAAAAGGCTGAAAGCTTATGTGAGGAAGCTTAGTGTCTTAGGTCATTGTTCTTTCTTTTGCAGTCAACAATGCATTTTTACCAAAGAAAAAAAAAATTCATTTTTAAGGTCCTCAACCTAATTGCTTATACCCTATAACATTAAGAAAAAAATTCAATCATAATGAATTATCTTTATCGTTATCAAGTCTTGAACACTTTTTTATTAGAAACTTTTAAATCTTCCTCCGATGGAATGGCTCACTTATTATTTGATGAGGGTAAGTATTTAGACAAACTTGTTTTAAAACAATAAAGAAAGCTACTATCAATCACAAAAACGGCATATAAACACCTAAAAAGAGAAGCAATATTTATTCAAAATGCTTTATAAGTGTCATGTATTATGTTTACAATTTTGGACCTACACGAGACCGGGTATACTAACCCTAATTTCCTCCAAAAACCCATTTCATAAACCCTAAACCCATCTCCAAAAACCCCTCATTTCCAATCCCCAACCTCTATTTCTTCCCCAAAGCCCCTCATTTTTACTCTACAGACAATGGCGATAAAGACTCACCAGATTTCTGGAAATTGTCATCAGAAACTGACCAAACCATCGATTCAGTCTTCACCGAAGAGTCTGGCACGTTTGATCAAAGCGAAGAGAGCGTAAAAGTTGAGGAAGATAACACTTGGTTGGGAGGAGTTGGTGATAGTGATGGTAAAGGTGATGGAGATATTGATATATTTAAAGGGGTTGAGAATGAGGGTGGTGGTGGAGGAGTTGAGGAGTGGGCCACCGCGGAAGGGTACAAGCCGTGGGATTTCATGGTGGGGGATGAGGAGAAGGGGGAGGATGTGTTTGAGATAGGAGCAGAGGATTTGGGATTGAAGGGATTTGATGAGCAGAGAGAGCTGAGTGAAAAGAGGGAGGAAATGAAGCAGCTCGAATCCGAAGAGAAAGCCCTCACTGCTATACTTAAAGGCAAGCCGCTAGCTTCTGTTTAGTGCACAATTAGTAATGTGGAATGATATACAAGCATTGGCTTACTGTTTCAGTGTTGGATATAGATTTTTAACGTGTTTTGCTTCATTTAAGTGCGTATAGTATGGTACGTTTTTGCTAACACTAGTCATATATGTCGACCACCTTCACCTCTTAATTGGGATCGCACCTGGTATTATGTGACAAGTGACACCTATGGCTAATTTAATCTGATTTTTTATATGAAGCTTGATCCTGTTTCCAAGATTAACGATTCTGTTTTGTCAATTTGACTCGATTCCATTTATCCATTTGCAATGAAAATATAGGCCCAATTACTGCTACGCATGAGTATTTTGATGATGACTTATAGTGATATTTGAAAAAAATAGAACTTTAGTTGTCGAATTAGTGGTTGATGAATCCCACTTATCCGTTTTATCTGCCTGCCTGTTAGTTTTTAGTCTGATGAAGCCAATGAGTTTAAACATTGAAAATAGTTATACTGAAGATGCAACAGGCTAGAGGGAGTATGTGACTCGTTTTGCCCCAGTTTTCCGATTGCACCTCGGATGGAGTTAAATTTGCTTTGGATTCTCTGTTAGAAGATCAAACTACACTTTTGTGAGTTGTTGAATTGAAGATCTGGGTCAAATCACTTTTGGATTTTGGGAGTTTATCTAGATTGCTTTCTGTTAGCATTATGACTGGATAATACGTTCTAAATCTCAATTTTGTCTTTATTAGATACCAGAAAACTAATTAATGCATCATCTTATTGGTTTTATCGTTTCATATTATCAAATACCTTAGCTCTTATTTTGGTAAGCATCAAGTTCCATTTTATGCATGCAGAGCTTCATACGTTCTTGTTTACAGTCTTGATGATATCTTTTCTCACCCAAAAAGGAAAAGATAGTAATATAAATAAATAATTTGTTGCTTTCACTTGAGGCTTTCTTATAGTTTTCATCTGTAATCATATCTATCACGTGAAGGTTGAGTTGTTTCCTCGATACTTTGCTTGCAGGTCCAAATCGTCCTTTTGGTGATCTAATAGCAGCATCAGGAATCACTGACGAAATGTTGGATAGTTTGATTGCTCTAAAAGACCTAGGTGGCATCCAAGGATTCATAACGCATATCTTCTATTTGATTGCATAAAATAGAAGATATGCGTTATGAAAAGAATACAAGAAAATCCACAAGGGCTGAAATAGAGCGACAGAAACAGGAAGAATTTGCCAGGGCAAGAGTGAGAGAAGTAGATACTAAGGGAAGGGCTTATGGTACAGGAAAGAGGAAATGTAGTAAAGCACGGGTGTGGATTCAACCTGGTGATGGTAAATTTATAGTTAATGATAAAGAGTTCGACGTGTATTTCCAAATGCTTGATCACCGTGCTGCTCTACTTCAGCCTTTCTCTGAAACTAAGACTTTGGGTATGTGGAATATCAATTGTACTGTGAAAGGAGGAGGCATGTCAGGTAACTAACTACTTAAATTATCTTCTACTGGAATAATATTTACAATTTAAATCTTAATTCTGCTGGAAAATTTACATCAAGAGGTTAAATTAGAATTGTAACTGTTATGATTGTCAGTCTTAGTGGATTCAAATTCATTTTGTCAAAATAATAATGTCAATAGCAAGTTAAACACTTGAAATATTCAACTGTCCCTGGATATAGATGTAGATTTAGATCTTATATGAGCAAAAAAAACTAAACCATCGAATGTGAAACTCTGTGAACAATTGAGATGGAACTTTCCTTTGTTGTCTATTCCATTAGAACTTGTGGATGATTAACATGTAACTGCTCATAAGCAATTTATTAATAATTAGTGGGACAAACGGATTTTTAGAAGGCTGCTAAAGCCTACAACAGAGTCACATTATATCTGCTTATGGAGTTCCAATTGCAAAACTTCAGTTCTAGTACTTCTGCCAAAATGTCTAGGCTTAACTAACTAACTTATTGGTGACATATAATTGATTCCATTGTATACGTTTGATATAAAAGCAGTCTTGTAATTTGCTGGTCTTACTGCCTGCTCCTGCACCAGCCTGAATCTATCTGGCCTCTATACTATAATATGTGATCTATTGTAATACTTTAATGAAGTCAGTCAGTTTTGCTGCTCTGTGGTGTATCCACTTTTTAAATTCATGTTTGAATAGATCTTTCGAACCAATGAATTCAGAGCTGAAGTCTTGTAGTTGAGCCACATGAATTGAGTCCAGCAAGACTCTTTTACTGCATGTGGCTGAGTTCTTATATTATTATATGTGAATTACTTGATATGCAATATAGTGACTATTAGTTTATCAAATCCTAAATGTCCATTCAGGCTCGCTGTCAATAGGCTAGTGTATTTTATTGCTTCAATTGTAGCATACATAAGTTTGGAGCTTAAACTGTTTGAATCAGGTCAAGTTGGTGCAGTCCAATTGGGCATCAGCAGGGCATTGCAAAACTGGGATCCAAACCTACGGCCCCCTCTTCGAGAAGGTATAACTTTATTTGCTCAAGTCACATTGCTGGATGCTTAAGAAAAACGTGAATCTCGTATATCATAGATATAGATGAACATATTTGACTGTTTTGTTTCCCCCTTGATATGTGCTAAAGCTTTGTAGAAGTGTGCATTTTCATTTGCTGTCCTTCAGTTTTTGTGGGACAGTAGTCCCCTCGTCATCAAGGTCTCATATCTCATATGGCACCTGAGCATATCCCTGTGCAGAAGTTTTCTGCTGGTCCTCACCTAGTACGTGCATGCATTCATCTCACACATCATTGTTTTTGCAGCTGGTTTCTTGACAAGGGACTCTAGAGTTGTGGAAAGGAAAAAGCCCGGTAAAGCGAAAGCCAGAAAAAGCTTCCAGTGGGTCAAGCGTTGATCAATCTTGCTGCACTTCCATTTGGATGGATTCAGTTAATAGTAAGGACTATTCTGATGTTGCTACCAGTAATAAGTTTTGTTTTCTTCAGTTAGTGTAGTATCTCCTGTATGGTAGCTTGTAATTCTGTAGTACGGGCATGAAGATCTTGTTGAGGATAAACTGTGAAACCCCTACCCCGATGCGAAAAGGGGTAAAAAAGGAAATTTGAAATAACATAGTTTGTTATTGTTGGCCCACCCTTGTGGGGATTTTCTTTTCTTTTTCTCTTTTGGATCGAGGTACATCTCTGTTTCTTTGAAGCATTTTTTATATTAAAAATGTATTATGCTTGACTGTAGATTTATCAACATCTCCCTTTGTTATAAAAATATTCCTATTATGAAAGTTGCTGATGCTACAATAACTAAAGATTTAAGAGAAATTACAAACAAAAGTTGAAATCTATGATGAGAATGTCCATTAAATATCCAATTTAATTGAGAAGAATATTTATTAACCAATTAATATGTAATCAAACAACCAAATCTAAAAGAAAATGCATACATAGGCTTGTCTTAGATTATGTAAGAATGTTCTTAGGGGAGTACGTTTGGTTCACGAAAGTTTTACCATCTCTCTTTCTTTTCTACCAACCTCTGCGGTTCTTTTAAGAAAAAGAAATGTTGAAAATTTGAAGAGCGTGCCAGTAAATAATTTATAGAAACATTTTATATTCAAATATAACAAAGTGATAAATGTTAAAAAGATGAATTACTTTATTACTTTTCTTGAGAAAAAAGAAAATGAAATACAAGATAAGAAGGCACAAATGAAAAGGATACTATGATGAAGGGTAATAGTGGTGAGAATTTTTACAACATTGCAAAAATCTAAATTTAAGGCTCTCTTGACAAAAAATTAAAAATTACAAAAAATTAAGGCTCTCTGTTTTTAAATGAGAGCTGATCTGTAGCTAATTTCTCGATTTCTATATTATGTCCTCCCCATTTTCGCATAAGCTGTGTGTCGTTTGCTCAACTTGCAAATCTATTTTCACAATAAAAAATCAACATAATTTCTATGATTAGTAATACATAATGCCAATAACGATGAAATAATAGTTCAACTCTTTGCATGGGATTAATGTGAAGGAAAAGTCTATCATCCAGTTGTCTAATGCAATGACTAAGACACAATGGGTGGGATTCACATGTTTGTGGGACCCGCCCCTCCTCTTAGCATGCAACCAGATGCTAGCATTTTTCTAATGTGAAAGCCCTGGAAGCATCTCACAATTTACAGCAGCCTACCATTTGCTACTCAGAATGAAAAATATATGCATGGAGGACACTGCAAATTCAACTAAAATACACATAATTTGCTGAATTAACATAAGCCTGCCAGTATTGACATAACCTACTTGTTCCAGTTGGTTTTGCAAAGTACCACTAATAATAGCAAATGTCTGCAAAGCTAATCCAATTATCATTCCGACTCAGAGTCCTTGCCATTTCAAAATTTAGAGCCAATGAAAAAAATGTTAAATTTTACAGGATCTAATATCAGAAAATAGAACACCATTATGAACACGTTGAATTCAAGATTAGAAAACTTACTTGAACTCCAAGCCATAATTCTTAATTTGCTACAATGAAGAAACCTTTTGATAGTCCTGCAAGAAAATATTTAGCGGCATGTTATGGTAGGCATGCCTAAGCTTGGGGCTTCCTCTCCCTCTCCCTCTCCAACTTTTGTATGGTGGCTATCAATGGACAAGCCAAACCTAATAGCCTTTTATAGACTATAATGGGAAAGAGGGCCTAACCTAAAATCTTTATCGGACCCCCCCCCATCAAGCTGTATAAATTAAATAGACTCTATACCTTATATATCACATCACTAAAAATAATATCCATGAGACGGACCTAGGCCCAACTGGAGTGGATCACTATAAAATTATGTTTTGGGCTTTACCGGTCAATCTCAACCCGTTTTTCGAAAACAACAAAATATTCAATCAGTGGAAGCCCACAGATAAAAATTCCAACAATCTCCCACTTGGGTAACACTGATTGGTTTTACACTTTGAAAATATTTTATTTTATAAAAACGACTCTCGGGCTGAAAATAACTTTAGTGGGCACAAATATAAATGTCTCAATCCAGAATCCAATCCAACAAGTCATCAATATCGAACCATAACAGTCGTCATACCATCTTTCGGCATAGGACTCCTATGATCACAAATACTAACGCCCTGTCGACATGGATTCCATGGTGTGGTAAAGTGTAGTGTGATTTTTGACAAATGTGATCCAACTATAATGATGAGCATGCCAAACCATAATCGGCTACTTTATGGTCTTGTAAGACCCTTTATGGGATTAGATCCCTTTTTGCCTTATAAGAAGCCTTTAATCTTTATTGGGGTATACAAACCCCCTTTAATGCTTCTAAACCGAAGCCACTTCAATAATAAAGCTTTTAACTGTATATCTCGAGATATGAAGCTTTAGACATGTGTGAGCTCACAACAACTTTATCTGTGTACACATAAAACAGTGATCACTAACTAAATATAATGGGAACAAAACTTTAAGATAATGTAATTAATTATTCAAAATAAACTGTACCCTTACACTTTACGCTTCTAACCTGAAGCCTTTGAATTGAAGCATTAACAGAGCCTTAATATGAGTTCCTAAAATGCATGCATTACAATATTCAATGCACTATAATTTGAGCGTATAACCTGCTTGCACTTGCCTAAGCATACCAAGCACACAACTATACCTTAAACACTTGTTGGCAATTAAGTTCCATAGCTTATGCCTTTATAACCCACCAACATATCCAAGTTGTGTAAATAATTAAGCAGGTAATGATAATATGATTGAATCACAATCATCACTATTAGCTCAGATAAATAACTGTAAATATTTTAATAACTATATATGAGAGTAATAATCACGTATCAACACTTTAATAAAAGCAAACCGCGCTCCTACTAACCAAATATTTCAAAATCAATGAACACACATGCCCTTAATGAAAACTACTTTGGTTAGTGACATTACAATTCCAGAAATATATTATGATTGTAATCTTTAAACTTTAGAAGTGTTGAACTTTTAGCTCTCATGAAAGAGAAACTCTATAAACTTCATCTCTAAATAAAGAGACACTTCAAGAATATGAGCATGTCAATATTTAACAAATTGCATCGAAAAATTGCCTTTAAAACATATAAGTGACTTTATCAACCTCCAACCTTGACTTTTCTGTAGAACGCAATGACCTCTATATATATCACTAGTTTATCTCTAATTCTTAAATGAGATATATACGTCATGCTCATATTAAAACTGTAGTATATATGAACTACCTTTTAGGAATCATGCTTTAGAGCTTCCTTAACACTAAACATGTGCATCTATACATTGGAGCATGGCCTTATGAATATGTTACTCCCACTGACCTTAAAGTTCACTTGTCACTTTAAAACTTTATATTTTTTATGACTTTAAACTTGTATATTGCAAGTGAAACCTTCTAACATGAAACATGTTCTTTTATGATGAAAACATCAATGAAACTTTTATGTAATGTTTACACTTGCAAAACTATATGCTACTAGGAAGCTTTATTAGCATATAATACCATTATCATGGAAAACCAAAATAACATAATGCAGGCCAAACACTATCGATCCACTAAATCTTAAAGATAGTAGCTGGTGTACTCTTGAATAGACAATTTAAGGACTATAATGTCAAGCCTTATTTTCTTTCACAAACAATAGAAGCCTACACTTGAAATATGTATAAGACAAGTACTTGACTTTAGAAAACTTGATAGCCATAAGCTTGGATGCATTGATATATATCCTTCCAAAATAATACTTTGATTCCATATAACTGTCATTATATTAAAAAAATAATTAATCAAGAAGTAAAGTTCCATGAAAAATCTATTCACCTTAGAACAATTACACATACATGTGGAAAATAGAAGTATATAAGGAGGCAATCATGATTGTGTGCAATAAACCTTCCATGACCACTTGAAGTGCAAGTAAAATATGCTATAATAGTAACTTTTAATATAAACAATAACTTTACGATTAAGCACAAAATGATGCACGTAATATGAACTTGCAACTTGAACATTCTAGTCAAAAACTTATCCCATTTGGAGACTCTAACATGTTGTACAAACACCTACAAGCCAAGTTACATAATATCCTAGAGTCTCCATAAGTGAATAGTCATAGCTGCCTAATATCTTCAGGCAAAAAAGCTTATATAAGATTAAATTTATTTTACCCCTTTACTATTCACTCATACTCCTCAAAAGTTAATACTCGCAATTACCACATTCGGGTATGCAATTATGAACTATAACTCCAAGAAATACATCATCTTAGAATCCTTATTTGATATCTCACAAATTACATTGGATGACCTGCTTCGGCTAAATCACCCAACTTAACTTAGAAAAACGTCCAACTAGGACAAACAAGATGTCCTAGAATCCTTATTGGAAATCTTCTAAACCTTAATAAATAATTTGATGCAGTAATGCCATTTTAGAGTCTTATGAAGATACCAACTAGGACAAAAAGATAATCTTTACATTATTGGACAAGTTTCATCACACATATAAGTATTGTTCATGTATAGCCTCCAACTAGCTTGAATAGAGTCATGCATACGTTAGCTTTAATTTGCTCAAAAATGTTATTTTAAATATGTCAATCTTATAATTGAAATCATATACATTTGACGAACTCATATCAGAGACAAATAGATAATGAGTTATCCCCAAAATAGCTTTAAAAATTATGATTGACGTGAACAATAACAAACTTTAAATGGATAAAAATGCATAAAGCCAATCATATACAATCAATATAAGAGAACAATACTTGTTCAATTAAGCTTTACTTAATTACAGTAAAAGTCAAACCTTGAGCAATGTCTCCAAGCAAGTATAATATCATGGTGACATTGATATCCCATACTTGCGATAAACCAATTATAATACATTCGTCAAACAATTTGATAACTGGAAATTTATCTAGTAATTTTAAGCATAATAAGTGTATATGTGCTGAAAAGTAACAATTAAACATAGGAAAAACAGATTTGCTATAACAGCTCATCATTATTCCACCAAAGAGTCAAGGGCCCATATAAGCTAATTTCTTTCCTTCTTTCTAAAAAATAGTTAACATACTTGATTTAAGGAATTCGACTACTATAGGCCACACATCCATGCCTTAAATAGACTAAATAAATTTTATATCCACATAAGACAAAAATACTTTATGATTCTACCACATAGATTTTGATGCATATTTGAGGAAAAATCAATGACACTTTTAGCTTGAATAAAACAATACTTAACACTGAATAGCTTTATAATCTTCAAGACTTTACGACTTGGAGGATGTCTAAGTTAGCTTTACTTGATAGAGACCTTACAATAAAAAAGGAAATTGGCACTACCCATGTGATATAATCATAGATAATAAATATTGCCAATCAAAATTGGTTAAACAAAAAAACCATTCATAAGAATGTTGTTAACTGCAATAGAAATGTGAAAACGTATCTAAAAAGTGATAATCTGCAATAGCAACATCCTCATGAGAGCCCAAGTATATCACTGCATATTCCCCTTCGGGCAGAACACGCAAGATACAACATGAACTCCCACTCAAGTGAAACAGTGAGACAACTCCAAAGAGATCTATCCCCTTTGGGGAGACAAATCCTTTTAAAGTCAAAAGAATAACCCTCACAGTCACTCCCACTTCTCCAAACTAATACACACAACTACCCCCTTCGGGCAGAAAACTGCATATACTAATTTAGAGAAGCAACCATCCCAGGATCCTTATCAAATAATTTGTTAATTAATATAGAGGTTCGCTTCAGCGCAACCGTCTACATCAATCACAAGATTATTTAACTGGGAAAAAATTAATTTTATGTTGATGACTAGATTATATTTCACCTTATTAGTGCCTTGATTAGATCTTTAACGTCATGTATAGGCAGCTAAAAACATATGGATACCATGCTCATGAACATATTCTGAAATCAAACTTGAGTTTGACACTTCTGAATGTGATAACTATTTTATAAAATAAAAATAAAATATTCATTTGTCAGAATATGTATACATAGATAAGGAACTTAAAATAAATTTAGCTTCTGGATCATCTTTGATTTAACAACTTATTTTATTGACTATTCGTGAGAGACGTCACCTTCTGGAGCAACCTTGTGTTAGCCATCAATAATATTTGACAAAAGCAATTACAACCCTTGGAGCTCGAAAAATTTTAATTGATCTCATAGAATATAAACAATGGCTAACAGTACATCAGTGCAAACCAACCAAAAATAAGTGAGTAACTTGTGAATTGCTACTTACACCGATCGTCCAGTATCAAGGCATGGCTATGCATTGCTCTAGCAATATCAATTACTCTACTTCTAGGCTTAACTGGATAATGGAAGTCTTTATAAGAGAAATTCAAAAATAAAATAAAATACTCTGATTTCTTATGTCTCTCTCTAAAAATTAACTTAAGCATCCGAGTTTTCATTTATCGAACAAGAAACGTACTGTACTAAAATTTTTATACCTTGTATATTTGTGTTCTAGAAGTCCTTGGTAAGATAATGGAGTGAAGTTTCGATTAATAGAAAAAAATTGTATAGAATTTCATACCAGAACAACCGAGGAATCTACGTAGTTATTGCTTAAATCTACAACACCAGTCTCTGGGCATAACACATACATTTGACCAAGAAAACAAACTCTGAGTTCCTACCGGATCTAATATATGCATATTGTATGCACACACTTGGTACGGTTGAATTCGAAGGATAGAGAAAAAGGAAAGTTATTTACCATCACTCCCAGGTTAGCCGAATAGCCCAGAACAAATCCAAGAGGGAGACCAAAAATGTAATAGCTACCCAAATTAATATAAAAGCCACTAGAGCTTGAAAGACCGTGACATAAACAGAATACTTGGTGGCTCTTGGATGCCTTAAGCCAAGCTCATTTGAAACTCGGAACACTGAAAAATTAGATGGATCAAGCATCAAGATTACACATAAGAAGTATTCCAAAAGGGTAAAATGCACCGAACTCCTTATACTTTTACGAAATCATAAAACAAAAGACCTCGCAAGATTACACACGACCCTGCCTCATCACCCAAAACCATTTAACCTCCATTATGTTTCCATGGCCACTTATAGAGAGTTAACCAATAATCACACGACGACCAGCTGAATTTATAGGGGAATAAGAGACGCCTAAGAATTCATGAACCAGATAATATTTACTTGGACGAAAATTTGGTTTGAAGAATAAGTAAAAAAGATATGAAATTTGCATGGAGCTGACACGAATTTACAGTTTAATTGAGAAAAAGAACACGAAAATGCTAGGAGCCTCAAGACTTTTTACCTAGTAGCGGCATTGATGCCAATGGATACCATGGCTTCGCAGCCATTGATGTGATTAAAAAACCTAATAATTATCATACCACTATATTTTAATCAAAGGATCTAATAATTCATTTTATGTATGATCCAAGGACAACGTTCAAGTCTTTGCTAGAATATTGTCATAAACTCATAATATTATCATACCACTATATTTTAATCAGAAAATTCTTAAAAACGGTTGGGATTTTTTGAACGTCCCAACCATTTTGGGCACATTGCCGTGAGAAAAAAAGTGAGATCGAGGTGAGATGGGAGCCGAGGTGAGAAAAAGATAGAAGTGGGATGTGAGTTGAGGTGAGAGAGTAAAGATGGTGGGCTTCACCGTTTTGAATAATAACTCATTTTAATCATACAAATATTTTGTGGTCGTTCTTTTCTATCAATTGTATTATTATTCACTTCATCCATGGTCAAGTACTACAATTAATATTTCATGATTTCTTAAGATCACAAACTAACGCAAAGATAACTAAAATGAATTTTACAATGTTTCTTCATAGAATAGAAGTTGTGGGAAGATTGTGGAGAAATTTCAGTTTATGAGTCACCGATTATAAGTGAAGATGCTTTAGTTTATAACTTTATTAAGAAAAAACAAATGAAATAATAGAAAGGAGGAGACAGTTGATTTGATGTATTATTCTTCAAAGTCAAATTGATTCTCCTTGCAAAATCTTAAATTTCTCATTTTACCCGTTCAAAATATTTATTGCCTCAGTGTAATCTCTAAAAAATTTAAAAGTGCGCAATTCATGTGTAAATATCTTGCATCGATAAGTTTTTATCAGTTGAGAAATTTTCATTCAAACATCATTGGACAACAATTTTCGAATTAGCTCAAAATTGCCAGTTGAAAGAAAGACTCATGGAGAGTACAATGGACTTAATAGAGGAGACGATTTCCTGACATCTCAAGAATCGAAATTTAAGGCTCTCTGTTGCCAAATGAGAGCTGATCTCTAGCTAATTTATTTGTTTCCATGTCCTGCCCTCCCCACTTCCGCATGCGTTCTGCCGTCTGCTCAACCTGCAAATTCAAATCACAATCAAGAAACACTCAGCAGCTTCTTTATGACTCGTAAGACATAATATCAATCATGATGAAACCAAGCCGTATCAAAGATCATACAACTTTATCCGATGAACATACAAAAAAGAAACATTCATCAAGATGAATTGAACAACCGCCATATGTTATTCCTTGAAAATTAAGTTTATCTCGTGATTGTTATCGCTCTACCATTTTCTACTCAATGAAAGAGAAGGGAAATTTCGGGAGATCACAAAGTGAAAAGTACACATGTATCCAACATAAGAATCAACAGGGAGGACAGGACACTGCAAATTCAACAATAATACACATAGTTTGGTGAATAATGCAATGCCTATCAGAATTGAGATTTCACTAACCTCCTTGTTCCAGTTGGTTTTGTAAAGTACAACTAATAGTAGAAACGTCTGCAAAGCTAACCCAGCTATCATTCCGCCCCAAAGACCCTGCCATCGCAAAAAATTTACCACAAACGCTAGTGATCGGAAGGATATAGAAAACGGAAAACTCTTCTAATTCAGCTAAAACTGAGAAATAGCAGAGCATAAGAGCACCATGAGAAACAAGCCACTTAATTAACTGAACCGGTCTATTTTTTGCATACATTTGATTGGAAAAAGCTTCTCTAAGTACCAAATCATATAGATTATGCATTCACACACTTGTATGGTTTGGATGGGGAAAAAATAAAAAGAAAGTCATCTACCATCACTCCCAGGTTTTCCGTATAGTCCAGAACAAATCCAAGAGGGAGACCGAAAATGTAATAGCAACCCAAATTAATGTAAGCTACTAGAGCTTGCCATCCACCTCCGACAGCAACACCTGCAACAGTTGGTACGGTGTAAAAACTCAAGGAAGTAGGTGAAGTAACTAGCGAAAAATGTTGTTCTCTGCTTCAATATCAACGTTTGTATGTACCTGATATTACTGGCTGAACACTGTTAAGTACCATTGTTATACCAAGAAGGCCTGCAAGGCGAGCAACACCTTGTTGCATTTCCTTGCTATCTGTGAAAATAATGGCAAAATGGTCTCTAGTTGCCAGGACAACTATCATGCAAAGAATCCCGATCAGGAGCGACTGAAAGACTGTGACATAAACAGAATACTTGGCGGCTCTTGGATGTCCTAAGCCAAGCTCATTTGAAACTCGAACGCTGAATAATTAATTATATGAAATAATGCTTTAGATGCATAATTCATGGAATGAAGATTCAATGGTTGGTGAAACCACCTTGTACTTTTATATGATATACATTATGACAATAAAACCATCACAGCAGCTTTACAGAGAGACAACTACAAGTGACTCTTAGGAACCATCTCTGAGATCATCCTCCACTAATCTTTCCTGGGTGTTACTATTTTCCACAAAAAAACGCAAAGCTTAATACTTTAAAAACATTAATGTCTCATTTATCATTTCCCGCCTAATCTACTGGGATAAGCACTCAAAAGTATTTGTACTTTCCCGCTACTCATCTCTTTCAAATGCTACATCTCTTCAGTTCTTCAGTGCAATCCCTTGACTTATTTACTGATTTCTGATGCGACGCATCACTTGAACATCGCCATAAGGGGGAACATTCTGAAATTAAAAGAAATTTATTAATAATTAAACTAAATAAAACTATGTAATAAATATTTAGAATGAATTAATAATAGTTGAAAGTTAAAAATTTAGATTAAAAAGATGTAATAACAGGCGTACAATTTGCTGAGTAGTATGAGCGCTTGCAATATAGGATTGCATCTTGGATTAATTCATTCTGATGCAACAGCGACGAATCATCTCTGCGGTTAGTAGGCAACGGCATCATTTTGATGGCGGACGACGCCGATCGACTTTTCCAAATATGCTTGAACACGAGTTTCAAACTGGCAGCTCGGTTCACCGGCTTTTCCTCCGACACTTTCCTCGGCGATACGGTCGGAAACTGGTCAGAAATCCTAGTTTTCTCGCCGTACCTTTTCGAAGCTCGCTCATATAAAGGCTTAATCAGTTTCAAATACTTAGGTACCTCATCTTTCACGAATCGCTTCGATGAAGCTTTCTGAATCGAGAATTCATCTAAGCTTTCTCTCTGCAATTTGCTTCTCAAACTGTTGTCAGCTTGCACCTGTTCAGCTTTACATTTAACGGCGAACCGCTTGCTCCGTCCATTCTCAGAACTTTTGCCATTCTGAAACTCCTTTTGCTTAGGAGACGCCGTTATCGCCATTAGTCTCCGTTTTCACCACCTTTGACTTCTTCAAACCAAGTTTGAAAACTCGAAACTTCGGCACCCATTTCGGCAATGCAATCGGCGAGGGAGGCGTAGACACAGTCATATCAACCAGAAAAACCTTTTGATTCCAAGAGACATCTGTATCTTCACTGCATTCAAGCGCTGCAATGTCCAGCTCGAATAACGAATCATCATCTTCTGTTTCTTCGCCAGTTTTCAGCGGCTGATTGCGTAAGTCATCACTCTTCTTACAATCGTCGAAGCAAGAGACATCTTTAGGCGAGTCGACGAAGTTGAAGCCTGCTTTGACTTTCTTCTCTGAGCTATCTTCATTGCATTCAAGCGCTGCAATGTCCAGGTCGAAGAACGAATCATCGTCTTCTGTTTCTTCGCCAGTTTTCAGCGGCTGATTGCGTACGTCATCACTCTTCTTACAATCGTCATCACTTCCGGCGTTGCGCCAGCACCTTCCGGCGTTGCGCAAGAACCTTCCGGCGTTGCGCCAGAACTTCAGTAAGTTTAACGCTTCCATATATGTTCAACAGAAAAACCAGAACAGTAGCGGTGTATAGTTGGAGAGTAGTAATAGTGTTTGAGACTTTTGTGAAGGATGGTGAGAAAAAAAGAGAGAAACGTGAGGGGTATAAAAACAAGGAGACACAATTGAGATCCCCATTTTATGCACAAGATTAAGCATTGAATCTACTATCATAATCTACCAGATTGCACAAAAGTTGCTGTTCACACTATGGTGCGAGATTTGCTGCTCCATTTTTGTTGAGAGAGATTGAAGCACCTGATTTTATTCATTGAGGGAATTCTACAACATAGCTGTAAAAGGCAAGTATTAGTGCGAGATTTGCTGCTCCATTTTTGTTGAGAGAGATTGAAGCTTCTGATTTTATTCATTGAGGGAATTCTACAACATAGTTGTAAAAGGCACGTTTAGATTGCTAGTTTCTCTTGCATGCTGATCGTAGTTTGCTTTTTAATTTTTTGCTAAATAAAATTTCAGCTCTTACTCATCAGTACACATATATATGCACTTATAGTACAAAGAAAATGTCTATAATAGACCTACATATATAGTATAAATAAATTACAGTAGTTGAATAGCTTCATTGGAGCTTCGGGCTAATATGAATTATTGGCAATTAAATTGGGTTTGAGTGTGTTAGAGAGAAAAAGGGGTGAGAAATGGTAGAGAGATAAGGGGTTTTAGGTATGTTAGATCAAAATCTGGAAAAAGAAAAATAAATAAAGGCAAGAAATTATAAAAAAGGAGAAACAAAAAGAAGGCAAGAAAATATATATTTAAATTGAAGTCAGATTTTATGCACAAGATTAAGCATTGAATCTGCTATCATAATCTACCAGATTGCACAAAAGTTGTTGTTCACACTATGGTGTGAGATTTGCTGCTCCATTTTTGTTGAGAGAGATTAAAGCTCCTGATTTCTCTACAACATAGTTGTAAAAGGCAAGTTTAGATTGCTAGTTTCTGTTGCATGCTGATCGTAGTTTGCTTTTTAATTTTTTGCCAAATAAAACTTCAGCTCTTACTCATCAGTGCACATATATAAGCACTTATAGTACAAAGAAAATGTCTATAATAGACCTATATATATAGTATAAATAAATTACAGTAGTTGAATAGCTTCATTGGTGCTTCGGGCTAATATGAAGTATTAATTGGCAATGAAATTGGGTTTGAGTGAGTTAGAGAGAAAAAGGGGGAGAGAAATGGTAGAGAGAGAAGGGGTTTTACGTATGTTAGATCAAAATCTGAAAAAATAAAAATAAAAAAGGCAAGAAAATATATTTTTAAATTGAAGTCAGATTTTTAAAATGACTAGAAGAGAATTCAAATCCCCGCAAGATAGGAGTATATTTTTCACCGTCATTGTGGCCCATAATAATAGAGTAAGAGATATCTATATTATATAAAATAGGACATATTAGAAGCAGATTGGGTTATTAAGAGTTGAATAAAAAGATTCATATGAGATTTTGTATTCATAGAGCTAACAAGAAAAAACTCTTTATAAGATTGCGTTATTAGATAACAATGGTCTACCGCACTTGCTAACATATGACTTGATTCACTATATTTGATGTGAAATTTCAACCAAATATATGAGATGCTTTCATAATTTTAACTTTTTTTTTTGTCAAACATAATTTTAACTTAATGTTGTTATATCCGTGTGTAATACTAGATCGATGATTTCTTTTCAATAAAAGTTATAAATATAATTTTTAACTCAATGAATATATTCTTTTTAAGGGTGCATTAACTTTTTTTAACTAGAAATATGTAGAAATTTATTATTTTTCTAAATTTATTATTTTTTGAAAAAATACATCAAACTAGTAGGGGTTGTAACCCAATTTGGCAATGAACTCAATCCGCCTTTGGTGTAAGAATGAAACTTTTTTAAAATAATTTTTTTTTGAATTTTAGGTAAGGTCAAAAACCGTACAACGTAATCAGTGAAATTTAGGCTCCGTTTATCTGCCATAAAATATTTTACACATTTTTGGGTGTTTGGTAAGATGTAAAATTTGATCAAACGTAAAATATTTTTCAGTCAATAATTACGGCTGTTTTTGTTTAATTTTACGGTGTTTGGTAATACCGAAAAATTGGTCAACTATAAAATGTTTTACAGTCAACAATTACGGCTAATACAAAATTTTGTAAAATATTTTCATGTCCTTTAGGAGAAAAAAAATATTTTACGGAACTCACTGTACATCCAAATAGTAGAAAATACTTTTCAGTAATCTATTTTTCAGAAAAATATTTTCTTCCAACAAGTTATTTTACGGTAAACAAACAGAGCCCAAAAAAATATTTTATTTTCCAATAAAGCATTTTCCACTGAAAATATTTTATACAAGCAAGTTATTTTATAGCAAACAATAGAGCCTTAAACCTATAATATCTCATATACAATGAATAATATTACCACTGGACAAAAGTACAAATAACTTTTTTCTTATTTCATATAAGGCTATTAGAGAATGGTCACCTGGATAGGAGGGTCATGTGAGAGACAGTAATAAAATAGGGGAAAATCCAACGCGACTACCTATGCACTATGTAGATACAGACTATTGAGTAGAGCTGGCAAATGGGCCAGCCTAGCACGGCTTGGCACAACCCGGTCGAATCGTGGGTTAAGAAAATGAGTCCGTCTTAACACATATGTTTAGTGAGCTGAGCTGAGTTGGGCTTAATTCTTAATTATAGGACTCATCTCGCCCCATGAGCCCGCTACCACGAGTCGCAAGGTGGGCTGGGCCAACCCATCTTTTTTTAAATTTTTTTTATTAGTGTGTTATGAATTTTGATAGTTGAATTAATAACGAAAAAAACTTAAGCTTAACTTTTTTTACGAAAAAGTTAATTTAACAATTAACAAGACATAAGTTGATTGATAATATTAATATAAATGATAAAACATAATTTAACAAACTACAAGTTCATGAAACATGGATACGTTACTAATAAACATAAAAAAAGAACATTACATAAATGCTTGAAGAAAGTTGGTGGAGAAGTTCTAAATTGATGATGAAATATACATTTACGTTCACAATAGTTACAAATTACATACCCATGTTCTTCAAAGTAAGCAAAATGATTTCAAATATTTGAACGTAATCGTTGTGAAAAATTTTCTTCCCCCATAGCCATAGATATTGTGTATTCTTTTGTAGTAAAATAAAGAGGCAATAGGTAGTAAAATAAATATATAATTTTGTAGTAAAATGAAGTTGAATACACTAACTATTTATAAAAAAAATTACATGTACAAATTATAATCTCAAGATGGGCTTTATCTGGGCTTGAGCTGGGCCTGTGCTGGGCTGAGCTTATGGGATGAGCTGAGCTGGGCTGGGCTGGGCTTAGGCACAAATGGACTGGGTCCAAAAATATATGACTCAGCTCAGCCCACCTATATGTGGTGGGCTGAGCCGAGTCGAACGCACTTTCATTTGAGTTAGGCTGAGCCTGAATTTTCGTGTGATAGGCTGAACTGGGCCTGTGTCGGCCCGACCCAACTGCACCTCTAGATGTGGGTATTAAGCTATGTTTGGACTAAATGTAAAAAAAATGAGTTGTAAAATTTTAGTTGTAGATATGGGTTCAAATTATTCTCATTAACCATAAAAGTGATGCATTGGTGCATGGAAAAATTTGGTCAGAAGTGATGTTGAATAAAGTTTGTTAATTATTTGGCCTACATTGAGTAATGTTAACTTTTAAAAATTTTGAGGATAATATTGAACTTTAAAAAATATGAAAGGGTATATTTGATAAAAATAAAATAAAATAGCTTTCCACATTATGTAAAATCAGTTTCGAGAAAACTTTTTTTTAAAAACTTTAATTTGGAGCTTTTTGTTTTTTAATTTTTTTCAGCTTAAGCTTTTACCTAAAAACATTTTTAAAAAATGGACCAAACAGGTTAATTTCAGTTTCTAAACTTACAAGAAGTGCTTTTAAATGTTTAAAAGTTAGGTCAAACATGACCTTAGTCTGTAGTGCTCAACAAAAATAAAAGACTTAGTTAATATTTGTCATAGTCTTTATACTACGATCGTTGAACTTTTAGTCTCTTGACTTTTAAAGTGAATATTTTAGTCCTTGAACTATGGTCGTTAGAAACTTTTAGTCCCTTGACTTTTAAAGTGAACCTTTTAGTCCTTGGACTATGGTCATTAGGAACTTTTAGTCCCTTGACTTTTAAAGTGAACTTTTTAGTCACTGGAGTTATATCAGTGAGACATTGTTAATCCTAGATAGAGTTGGTATTTGGGACTAATAACGTCTCATTAATATAGCTCAAGGGACTAAAAGATTTATTTTAAAGGTCAATGGATTATAAGTTCCCAACAATTATAATTCATGGACTGAAAAGTTTATTTTAAAAGTCATATAACTAAAAATTTATAATAGCCATAATCTAACGCCTCAGACAAGTATTAACCCAAAAAAAAATATAGTGTATAGTGGTGAACTGTTGAGTTGGCCAATGATACTCTCACAATATGCGGGGAACAAATTGTGTGGCATTTACCGTGTTAATTTGTGACTGCTGATTGTGTGGCCTGTATAAGAATTTTTGGTTAACTTTTATGCAGTTGTTCATATGTACTTAAGATAAAATAATATAAATAATTTATTATTATTGAATCTCTAATAACATTACAATTTTGTGCATGAAAGAAAAGGGAGAGCTTTCTTTCTTGGGTGCTCAACGTGTTTTAAACATAACCACAAGTCAAATGCAAAATGTTGGTGATATGACAGCTAAACAAAAATCAGTTCCCAATAGTAGGTAGACATGTTATTAAAAGTATAAATTTGAATAATATGTTTTTGGTTGTTAAAACATACACTTCATGTCCTAAAATAAGATGAGTTGTGATCAGAAATGAAACGTTGTTTGAACTGATAATTAACTTATTCTATTTAAAATTTATTGATTGGACATTTAGAGATAAAGCACTATTTTTTCATGTGGGCTGTAAGAACGGTACCAAGTTTAGAGATTAATAAAAGAGTTATTTGAAAGTAGGGACAAAGCAATAAATTTTATATTAAGGGGGTCAAGATTCAACTGAGAATGTGAAAAGGAAATCAAGGTTGTTGTGCTTTATTGACAAAAAAAAAAACTGGGGGCATAACATTTTTTTCACATTCCAAATTTATGGAAAAGTGTGTGTTAAGACATGCTTTTCACGTTTATAAAATTCTAGAAGATTATTCCAAATTTATGGTGATTAATGGGATGAATCTTCCAATTAACTAATCTTATACCCTTGCGATGCACGGGTGTGATATAAATATTATAAAATATGAAATATACAATTAATTAATTTAATTTTTTAATTACATTATTGTTAGACTATAATGTATAGTTACTCTAAATACTACGTCATTACCAAAAGAAAAAAAATAAATATAAGCACCTATTTTTTTAAAAATGTGACAGTAGGCACTCTTTTACAATAGATCAAACTTTTAAAAGATACATGTATGTATCTCCTTTGCTCAAGTTGTTGTATCTTGAGTTTTTTTGTTTTTTGTTTTTTGTTTTTTTTTAATATTTTTTTTTTAAAAATAAAGATGAAGGAGTTTAAATGAAGATAAGATAAAGTCCTAAAAAACATAGAATAGAAAATTAAGATATAATCATAATCTAATTTAATAAATCAAGATTTTAGTTGAATTAAGCAAGGTCCAATGTAATGAAAGGTTCCTCGATAGACTTTGAATAAAAAGAAAAAAAAAATTCACATTACACTTTTTCTTGAGTGATTTTATTTTTTACCCAAAATAAAAAAATCATGTCTAACTTCTTTTTCAATATAGTTTCATTTTTAACCAACAAAAAAAAAAGTTCCACGTTGAACCTCTTTTCAGTATAATTTTATTTTTTATCAAGAAAAAAGAAGTTCAACTTGGACCTCTGTTTTAATACAATCTTATTTTTTATCCAAAAAAAAGGACGAGTGCAATTTTGAATCTCTTTTTCAATCAAATTTTATTTTTGACAAAAAAACAGAAAAGAAAAGTTTCATATTGGATCAAACCTAATCATTGATATGAACGTAAGAGATGACAAAGAAAATCATAAATAAGTAAGAAAACATAACAGATGATGGCAAATATAATTTCATTAATTTGATTTTATTGATAATTAAATTTTTTTTTTCATTTCAACATTATCTATGCGCCATTTAACGTAGAAAATGACAGGTAAAGACAAAAAATATGTATCAAATATTTAATCTTTTGTATATAGTAAGATTCATATTTTTTTTTGTGAGCTTGATTTTTTTAAATTAATCAATCTTTTAATTAAAGTATAAATCAATTTTTACGAGGGAGGCTTTGTCATATAAAAAACGAATGTCAATTTTTTTCCATTTATTTATGGCTCTTTTATGTAATTTTTACTATATGAAATTGAATTTTCTAAATTAATCAAGCTTTTAATTGAAAAATAAAGTAATTTTATAAGGGAGGTTTTGTCATTTAAAAAATAAAGGTAGAATTGTTTTTGATTATTTATGATTTTAAATTTAAATTTCAATATATGAATCGAATGTGTAATTTTTTAGATAGAAGTAAAAAGAAAGAAAATTGACATTTTTCTCAATGAAATTTTATTTTTGATAAAAAAGAAGAAAGTTTCACATCTAACTTTATCAATGCAATTTCATTTTTGACTTAAAAAGAAGTTCAACTTGGACCTCTTTTTCAATGCAATTTTAGTTTTGACCAAAAATAAAATAAAATTAAAAAAAAAGTTCAATGTTGGATCTCTTTTTTAATGCAATTTTATTTTTGACCAATAAAAAAGAAACGTTCTAGGTTGTACGATGCCTAACCAGTGTTACGAAGCTTGTGAGATGGAAAATAAGATGATAAATAAATAGATAAATAACATAATAGATGAAGACAAATATAATTTCTTAATTTTATTTTTATTTATAAAATATACCACCTAAACTTGTTTTCATTTTGATATTATCTACATGTCATTTAACACAAAAAATAACATATGAAGATAAATGTGAATCGAATTTTAAATTTATTAGATGTTAGTAAGATTCGTTTTTTTTTTGTGAGATTGAAAATTTTAAATTCACCAAGCTTTCAATTAAAAAATAAAAAAAATTTATGAGACAAACTATTTAATTTTAAAAAATTAATGGGAAATTTTTTTTCACCTATTTATGATTCCTGAATGTAATTTTTGCTATATTAAGTGAATTTTCTAAATTGATCAAGCTTTTAATTAAAAAATAAAATTATCTTATGAGGGAGGCTTTGTCATTAAAAAAACAATGTAGAATTTTCTTTTTGCTTATTTATAATTTTTTAATTTGACTTTCATTGTATAAATCAAATATTTAAGCATTTTCAATCAAAGTAAGATTCTTTTATTTATTTATTTATAGAACTGGTACTTATTTGATTACTTGTAACAAAATGGTGCTTTTAGATAGAAGTAAAATTACTTGTTTCTTGTTGTGGTTATCTATTATGTTTAGAACAATATTTTCAACATTCTCAACAAATTATAGAATGCATTTGTGATATTTTCTAGATCATATTACATAAAATTCATCTTATTTGAAAAAGGGTGTAGCAAGTTCTATTACTGTAAACACCGTTAAAATTATAATTGTTAATGTAAATAGCATTCATTGAATATAAAGAGGAATACTAATTTAGTTATTAGATATCTAATTTACCGTTATTAATATCCATGATTGTATCTCTATCATTGTACACTTGATCAAGTATTTTTCTAACCTTATATTTAATTTAACAATACACATTTATTGCTAACTAAGAAATTAAAAATAGACCAGGTAATAAAATTTAAGGGATACTTTTATACTTTTTGTTTAAAGTGAGTCAACTTTTAATTATAATCTTTATGAATGACTAATTATTTATATCATGTGATAGGTCACCTGAGAACTTTGGGGCGTTGAATTCTAAAATAGTTATTGCTTAGCTTATAGAATGTGTATAGATACACAAAATTATTACAAGATCATACACAATGTAACTCTAACAAAACATTACGATTTGTTAATCCTTCTTCCTTTTCATACCAAATCTCTTTGAAAGTGAAAAAAAAAAAAAGATCTCACACTAAAACCTCTATAGTTAACCTCTATCTCAACTTTTTCGTAATGATTAAACTTGGCCAATATTTGAAAAAAGTATATACTAAAATATGGTTAAGAAATGGTACACATTGGAATTGTATGTCTATGTAACAGAGATACCAATTTAGGTAGCTATGTGAAGTCTCCATCTTTTATGAAGCACAACATAAATCTAATTCAAGTTGGAGACATTATAAACTCCTAAATTACTAATGTTTTTTTTGCCACTATTGTTTACATATATCCAAATTTGTTATTATGTTCCCTGTAAATGCATATCATGTAAAATATAAAAGGGTAGTAAAAAATAGTAGCAAGATACCATGTGATGAATGTTCACAATTGTTGTACTTGAATCATTATACCTCTTTGCAACTATTATATAGGTTATAAATTCAATTGTGGAGGTTCTCTCAAACTTAACATGGTATTTTATGTAACAATCCATTGTTGAAGTTTGCATAAGTTTGTTAGGATCTGACTTTTTCTAATATTTAAATGGATACAAGTCTACCTTCCTCATCTACATCAAGATAACCTTGAGAATAAATTTGTAAAACCTCATTAAACTGAAATTTAATGGATATGCATTAACTTGAAGTTTTTTAATTGTAGTTTTGTCAAAATAAACTGAAATTATTAAGTAAATGTTGCATTTCTATATTTGGGGTCTTCGAAGCATAAAAGATCTGATCATTAGAAGTGATTGAACAATTAAATAAAGGAAGGTAAATAATCTCATTTTCAAGTGACAAATGCATAGCAACACTTGAATGAGAAGCAAAAAAGAGAGAAAAAGACTACAACTCATACAAATTCACAATAATTTGATTCAAAAATATAAAGAAGTTGTGTGTATAGGTTTTTTTTAAATAAACTTCTACACATAGAGATAAAAGAAGTTTAAATGAAGATAAGATACATTCCTATGATACCTAGAATACAAACATTAGATATAATTTAATTTAACAAATATGTTGATTAGTTTTGTATATGAATTTTGTTTTATCAGATGTATTTAAAATCGAGATAGTACAAAATTGAAAATTTTCACATTACCAGATAGCATTTTTATTTTTTTAGTAGGGTATTAATTTGCTTAAATTCAATCTAATGGTTGGTTGTATGTTTGGATTTATCATTTAAATTAGAAATTATGAATATTAATTTTTTTAAGAGTGCTAATTTATTTACTTACATGTCGCATGATGGCTTTTTCTCGAGGGATGTTCTTTTGCTTATACGTGACAAGATGGTTGTTACTTTATAATGTTGATAGATATATAATTTAATAAATTAGGATTTTAAGCAAACTCCAACATAGAAAAAAAAAATTCATGTTAAACCTCTATCAAATTGGGATCAAAACTGCATGATCTAAAATGAAGATATCGAGCCAATTGTATCGTTTGATTGATGACAATATGTCTCTCGAATGATTCCCATAATTAAAAATTAATATTTATAAGGAAAATATTATTCCTCATTTTTTAAATATTTTTGTAAAAATATATTGGTTTCAATACGTAGAAAGGTGCCAAAAAAACTTTAACCAAAAAAAGAGAAAATAATGAACATAATATCCTAGGAAACATTGAGCTAACTGCATCGGTCGATTGATGCCGATATATGGTTTCCTAAATGATTCTCATAATTAAAAATTAATATCTATATAGGAAATAATTATTGCTAATTTTATTTTTCTCTATTTTGTGGAAAGTTTATTTCAAAAACATTCTCCAAAAAGATTGACAAAAACGATATATAATATTATACTGAAAAATATCAAAATAAAGTATAAAAATAAGTAAAATATCAAAATAAAGTACAAAAATAACTTTGCAGTAGATCATATCCATCAAACAACAAAAATCGAACAAAATCAATGAATGACTTTTGACTGCAAATCGTTTCTTCCTTAATCATCTTCCTTATTTTAGTAAGATATATCTCAAATCCAATTTTATCATTCTCTCTATCTATTGCATATTCCAAACCCTTTTCGAGGATGTGACCCAAAAACTTGAACCCCTCGACAATATTTTCAAAGCATTGAGATATTACACCAATTTTTTGTAGCATAAAAAAATTTAACAGTAATGAGTAAAAATAATAAGAAAACAAGATTAGAATAATAATTATGAAATGATTCGACTGTTGTTATATCAACAATCATCTTGTCCCCAATGTTTGCAGAACTTGATCCAATTGGTACTTTAATGTCCACTCATGATATGACCAATCAATGTCATCTTTTGTCCTTCTAACTGTTTAAGCAAACTAAATTAGATAGGCAAAGTTGAAATAACCATCCAACAAGAACAAAATCATATCAAACGTGAAATAATAGAGGAAAGAAAACAACGAAAATATGATCCTTTGGGTCATGAGGAAATAGAGTTTTATTTATTTTGTTTCATTAATTTTCTAATCTAAGAACATTCTTTGCTAATGGCAGTAAGAAAGGGAAGCAAAAGTGCAACACGTTTTCGTTAGAGATGTATCCCATATATTGCTTCATTTGGATAAACGTAATTGACCCAAAAAAAAGACGAATATAGGATATTTGGTTTCATAAAATATGTGTTAATAAATTAAGACATGTCTGTAAACTAATTCCTCTCTATCAATAATGCGAGCATTATGGCATTATTCTTTATCTATATTCATAAAACACGAGCATTGTGGCATGCTAAATCATTAAAATGTCTTTGACAATATCAATAATGTGACATCAAGTGATTAAGCCTTACGATCGCTGACTAATTTTATAGATTAACTAATCCAATGTCAATTCTAACCAAGATAAGCAGAGTATAGATATTCATTAGCACAAAAATGGATCAGAGTAATTGATCCTTTAGTTGTTAATTCACAAATACCGCATCAATTATATAAACATGGTCATAAATTGATTTAATGAAGCAAATATATAGAAACTATTAAATCGGCATACTGCACTTTGACACACCTTCTTATATTTTCAAAAATTGACTTGCTGGAGTGAAGTCCAAGTGAATCCAAATGAAGTATAATTGGTCCTTTTTCCAGCTTCCTTATGATGTATGCAGATAATCACCAAGCTCCACTGAAGGCTGTACAAAAAGAGACCAGGCTAAAATAAGGATGCCAGTATAAGTTCAAGAGAAATTAAAAACAAATCAGAAACACAAAACGTCATAAAATTATGTATTACCGATTAATTACTATAACAGGATAATAAAAGAAAAGTGGTGGAACATACGTTGTCCTCACGTAAAAGCTGCGCAAATGTTAATTTTCCAGCTGACTCTAATTTACTGGTACGAAGTAGAGATAACACTATTAATAAAGTAGAGATAACGTTGTTAATAAAATAGAGATTTTTACTGATATAGATTTAAAAAATTAAATTTAAAATAAAGATATGATAGAGTCTTACGATAGATAGGAAAATCTTAACTAAATATAGGATTTAAATTTAAATAATATGATTTAGATAGTAATGCATCTAATAATTATCGGTTACACTATAATCTGTAAAAAATATTTAAATTTTTCAAAATTAAGATAAATTTTGATTTAGATAATAATGCTTCAAATAATTATCGATTACACTATAATCTATAAAAATCATTTAAAAGTTTCAGAATTAAGATACATTTGTATTTACTTGTAATTGAATTATTATTTCAAAATTAAAATTTAAGATACTGTAGAGATACTCATTAATTGACACGTGGCAAGATGGTTGTTCTCTTAGAATATATAATGATTTATGGAAAAGTGTGTGTTTAGTCATGTAATTCACATTTGTAGAATGTTTATACTTACTAAAATAAAGTCATTATCTCTTTCTTAAGAGAAAAAGTTAATTCTAGACTTAGAGGTATGTCTAGAATTTTATCTCGAAGGATTATAACAAGTAATTAAATTGACAAGTCTACATATATTTATATTCTTAGTGCAAAAGTAATTAATTATTTTTAAAATAAAAATACAAAAATATTCAAAAAGCTTTATAAAATCAGTGAAAACTATTTCTACTACTATCTAGAACCCGTGTTAGTTGTAGGCCAACTACAATGATATCCTTATCTTGGATCCTTCTTCGTAAATAGGAAGACTGGTATGGTGAAATTGCCCGAACAAGCTCCCATTTCTATGTTTAGAGAGTTCTCAAATTGATACGTTTGGCTTTCTAAATTTGAAGAGTCAGACTTATCTCTCTATTTATTTTTAACTCTATAAAATAGAAAGTCTAAAATCAAAAATAAAATAAAGAACATTGTTAAAATAAACTTGATATTAGTCATTGAAAATATAAAAAAATAATTAAAGAGTCTATTAGAGATAACCTAACTTCTTTTCTGTGCTATATAATTATGAAGAGGCCATAGACTTACCAAAGTCAATATTAATTTTTCCAAATAAATTAATTTACACCATTAGATTCCCTATACAGGTGGCCTCCGTTACCTGTCAACTCTCTTACTAGAAAAATCAACAAATTCTATAAGAAGTGTGTGCATTTCGAGTGGAGTCAAAGGCGTGCATGCCTCCACGCTTGTAAAGAGCGCGTAAAGCATATGATTTGTATATTCAAAACCTAGACAGAGTAGGAACAAACCCCTCATAATCTCATTCATGATTATTTATATATAGTACCATTTCACATTATGAGGAACTATTCAATTTTTTGTTGTGTGTGTTTAAAGGGTGGGATAATTAATTTTATATTCCTTTCAAAAAATATTGCACACTAAAAATTCATCTTAAAATCTTTCACACTTAAAACGAAAATTATTTCACTTGACCAAATGACTAGTATTTCTTAGTCTTTGAAATTTGACTATGTTTTAGCCCACAAATTATCCATCGAAACCCGCTAATTATATGACGTATACATGTAAAGTTGCATGGGTATTTTAAAGGTAAACTAATTCTTAAAAGACAAATGTATTGGACAAACAATTTATATATGCCAAAATTGATCATAAGGCAAAAGCTAAGTACATAACACAACACAAAGCGAAAAAAGTATTGTAAACATAGCCGGATCATACCGACTTTAGAACTTATCTCATATTAGAGCCAAATCAAACCGAATGCTATTTGAGATAGTTTTCCCCAGGGCGTCCTAGTTTGCCTTGCCGGTAGTTTTGGGATGTGACAAACATTGGTTTCACCATCTCATTTACGGAAAACTCTTTAAAAAATTTGACTAACAGGTTAGTCAGACTTTTTGAATAATTTTCTTTTATTTACATCCTTGTCATGTAGGACTAGTCCGCTTTGTTCCTATCAAATTATTAGATCCAATGATGAAATTTCCCTCGGAGGACTAATTGGTGTTCAAATGATATCCAGGTGGAGTATTGAGTATAGCCAGTTTTCTTATGTTGAGTACCATCAAACATCAAACTAGAAGTTTTGGCATTAGATAAAGAAAAATGTTTGATGAATTTGGAGGTTGATATGACCTTGTTTTAGAATAGAAAGTACTAGTAGTAGCATATGTTGTTTAGACAATAGAAGGTTTGTGTTAGCCAAAAGACAACTGGTTCATTTGTGTTGGAATATACATTCCTCCCACATCGGAAAATCAAAAACTCTAAGACCACCTTATAAGATCTTGGGCCACTCCACTTGATACTAATTGGTTTTAAGTTGGAACCTCAGGCTTCTTAACATGGTATCAGAGCTAGGCCCATTGTTTAGTCTTGTTCATCTTTCATGTCTTGCCACGTGTGACCCATTTGTTTCTTTCGTGTCCCTCTCGCTGACAATGTCAGCTCTCGTTTCCAAGTTCTCTCCGGGTCACACGTGAGGGGGGGTGTTGGAATATACATTCCTCCCACATCGGAAAATCAGAAACTCTAAGACCACCTTATAAGATCTTGGGCCACTCCACTTGATACCAATTGGTTTTAAGTTGGAACCTCAGGCTTCTTAACAATTTGCTTTAAGCTCGACAGGTGTACGGGTGTGAGAAAGATCGATACATCTCCAGGAAAGTAAAGAAAAAAAGTGGATTGAGCTTTCGATGATATATGACCAAAAAATAAAAAAAATGCTTTCGACGATATGTTGCCACCTATTTTCATGCAAAGTTTGCCTCCACGCAACCTTGTAGCTATTGCATGCCTAGTAAATAAAGGATTGTATACAAAGTTTCCGTGTTATGTGTAAAGTTTAAAGAAGAATTAAAGTTTGTGATAAAAGTATATTATGGTGAGGGTGCGTACAGACATATCTTAAATTTCATATATATATATATATATATATATATATATATATAGTCAAAAGAAAAAGAAAAAAAAATCATTATATGGACCCTATATGTGTAAGGGTGTCCCTGACCATAAGGTGTTTTTTTTTTTTTTTTTTTTAAACCATTATATAGATCCTATATGTATAAGGGTGTCCCTGATCATAATGTATTTTTTCGCTGATCATCCAGTCTTGACTCCATCATAATTAGAGTTACTTAATTTGGAGTCCATTGGATTATATTGCATGTTTGGTAGATAGTACACTAGTTGGGCAAGATAAGCAATTGACTAATATAGCCTGTTGATGCAAAACTTGACAATGGGTAAAACATTTCTTTTGCACCTAGCTCTTCTTATGTGGAATATCAATTGTACTGTGAAAGGAGGAGGCATGTCAGGTAACTAACTACTTAAATTATCTTCTACTGGAATAATATTTACAATTTAAATCTTAATTCTGCTGGGAAATTTACATCAAGAGGTTAAATTAGAATTGTAACTGTTATGATTGTCAGTCTTAGTGGATTCAAATTCATTTTGTCAAAATAATAATGTCAATAGCAAGTTAAACACTTGAAATATTCAACTGTCCCTGGATATAGATGTAGATTTAGATCTTATATGAGCAAAAAAAACTAAACCATCGAATGTGCAACTCTGTGAACAATAGAGATGGAACTTTCCTTTGTTGTCTATTCCATTAGAACTTGTGGATGATTAACATGTAACTGCTCATAAGCAATTTACTAATAATTAGTGGGACAAACGGACTTTTAGAAGGCTGCTGAAGCCTACAACAGAGTCACATTATATCTGCTTATGGAGTTCCAATTGCAAAACTTCAGTTCTAGTACTTCTGTCAAAATGTCTAGGCTTAACTAACTAATTTATTGGTGACATATAATTGATTCCATTGTATACGTTTGATATAAAAGCAGTCTTGTAATTTGCTGGTCTTACTGCCTGCTCCTGCACCAGCCTGAATCTATCTGGCCACTATGCTATAATATGTGATCTATTGTAATACTTTAATGAAGTCGGACAGTTTTGCTGCTCTGTGATGTATCTACTTTTTAAACTCATTTTTGAATAGATCTTTCGAACCAATGAATTCAGAGCTGAAGTCTTGTAGTTAAGCCACATGAATTGAGTCCAGCAAGACTCTTTTACTGCATGTGGCTGAGTTCTTATATTATTATATGTGAATTACTTGATATGCATTATAGTATGACTATAAGTTTATCAAATCCTAAATGTCCATTCAGGCTCGCTGTCAATAGGCTAGTGTATTTTATTGGTTCAATTGTAGCATACATAAGTTTGGAGCTTGAACTATTTGAATCAAGTCAAGTTGGTGCAGTCCAATTGGGCATCAACAGGGAATTGCAAAACTGGGATCCAAACCTACGGCCTCCTCTCCGAGAAGGTATAACTTTATTTGCTCAAGTCACATTGCTGGATACTTAAGAAAAACGTGAATCTCGTATATTATAGATATAGAAGAACATATTTGACTGTTTTGTTTCCCCCTTGATATGTGCTAAAGCTTTGTAGAAATGTGCATTTTCATTTGCTGTCCTTCGGTTTTTGTGGGACAGTAGTCCCCTCGTCATCAAGGTCTCATATCTCATATGGCACCTGAGCATATCCCTGGCAAATGAGTTTCCATGTGCAGAAGTTTTCTGCTGGTCCTCACCTAGTACGTGCATGCATTCATCTCACACATCATTGTTTTTGCAGCTGGTTTATTGACAAGGGACTCTAGAGTCGTGGAAAGGAAAAAGCCCGGTAAAGCGAAAGCCAGAAAAAGCTTCCAGTGGGTCAAGCGTTGACCAATTTTGCTGCACTTCCATTTGGATGGATTCAGTTAATAGTAAGGACTATTCTGCTGTTGCTACCAGCAATAAGTTTTGTTTTCTTCAGTTAGTGTAGTATCTCCTGTATGGTGGCTTGTAATTCTGTAGTATGCAGCGGCGGAGCTACTTGTTAGTGAGGATGTGCACGTGCATCCTCACTTTGGAAAAAAAAAATCATTGTTTTTGGGTATTTTTTTTTTTTTTTTAAACTATTATATTGGATACTTTGTGGGTATGAGTGCACACTCTGAGTGTGAGTGTTTGGGTCCGCCACTGATAGTATGGGCATGAAGATCTTGTTGAGGATAAACTGTGAAACACCTACCCCAACGTGAAAAGGGGTAAAAAAGGAAATTTGAAATAACATAGTTTGCTATTGTTGGCCCACCCTTGTGGGGATTTTCTTTTCTTTTTCTCTTTTGGATCGAGGTACATCTCTGTTTCTTTGAAACATTTTTTATATTAAAAATGTATTATGCTTGACTGTAGATTTATCAACATCTCCCTTTGTTTTAAAAATATTCCTATTATGAAAGTTGCTGATGCTACAATAACTAAAGATTTAAGAGAAATTACAAAAAAAAGTTGAAATATATGATGAGAATGTCCATTAAATATCCAATTTAATTGAGAAGAATATTTATTAACCAATTAATATGTAATCAAACAACCAAATCCAAAAGAAAATGCATACATAGGCTAGTCCCAGATTATGTAAGAATGTTCTTAGGGGGTACGTTTGGTTCACAAAAGTTTTACCATTTCTCTTTCTTTTCCACCAATCTCTTCGGTCCTTTCAAGAAAAAGAAACATTGAAAATTTGAATAGCGTGTCAGTAAATAATTTATAGAAATATTTTATATTAAAAAATAACAATGTGATAAATGTTAAAAAGATGAATTACTTTTTTACTTTTCTTGAGAAAAAAGAAAATGAAATACAAGATAATAAGGCACAAATGATAAGGATACTATGATGAAGGGTAATAGTGGTGAGAATTTTTACAACATTGCAAAAATCTAAATTTAAGGCTCTCTTGACAAAAAAATAAAAAAATTTAAAATTAAAAAAAATTAAGGCTCTCTGTTTTTAAATGAGAGCTGATCTATAGCTAATTTCTCGGTTTCTATATCCTGCCCTCCCCATTTTCGCATGCGCTGTGTGTCGTTTGCTCAACCTGCAAATCTATTTTCACAATAAAAAATCAACATAATTTCTATGATTAGTAATACATAATGCCAATTGCGATGAAATAATAGTTCAACTCTTTGCATGGAATTAATGTGAATGAAAAGTCTATCATCTAGTTGTCCAATGCAATGACTAAGACACAATGGGTGGTATTCACATGTTTGTGGGACCCACCCCTCCTCTTAGAATGCAACTGGATGCTAGCATTTTTCTAATGTGAAATCCCTGGAAGCATCTCACAATTTACAGCAGCCTACCATTTGCTACTCAGAATGAAAAATATATGCATGGAGGACACTGCAAATTCAACTAAAATACACATAATTTGTTGAATTAAGCTTGTCAGTATTGACATAACCTAATTGTTCCAGTTGGTTTTGCAAAGTACTACTAATAATAGAAAATGTCTGCAAAGCTAATCCAGCTATCATTCCACCCCAGAGTCCCTGCCATTTCAAAATTTAGAGCCAATGACGGAAATGATAAAAATGTTAGATTTTACAGGATCTAATATCATAAAATAGAACACCATTATGAACACGTTGAATTCAAGATTAGAAAACTTACTTGAACTCCAAGCCATAATTCTTAATTTGCTACAATGAAGAAACCTTTTGATAATCCTGCGAGAAAATCTTTAGCGGCATGTTATGGTAGGCATGCCTAAGCTTAGGACTCCCTCTCCCTCTCCCTCTCCAACTTCTGTATGGTGGTTATCAATGGGCAAGCCAACCCTAATAGCCTTTTATAGACTATAAGTATTCTGGATGGGAAAGAGGGCCTAGCCTAAAATTTTTATCGGACCCCCTCCCATCAAGCTGCCCTATAAATTAAATAGACTCTACACCTTACGTACCACACTACTAAAAATAATATCTATGAGACGGACCTAGGCCCAACTGGAGTGGATCACTATAAAACTATATTTTGGGCTTTACTGGTCAACCTCAACCCGTTTTCTGAAAACAACAAAATATTCAATCAGTGGAAGCCCACGACTAAAAATTCTAACAGTTTCCCACTTGGGTAACACTGATTGGTTTTACACTTTGAAAATATTTTATTTTATAAAAACGACTCTCGGGCTGAAAACAACTTTAGTGGCCACAAATATAAACGTATCAATCCAGAATCCAATCCAACAAGTCATCAATATCGAACCATAATAGTCGTTACACCATCTTTCGGCATAGGTCTCCTATGATCACAAATACTAACGCCCTGTCGACATGGATTCCATGGAGTGGTAAAGTTTAGTGTGGTTTTTGGCAAATGTGATCCAACTATAATGATAAGCATGCCAAACCATAATCGGCCACTTTATGGTCTTGTAAGACCCTTTATGGGATTAGATCCCATTTTGCCTCATAAGAAGCCTTTAATCTTTATTGGGGTATACAAAACCCCTTTAATGCTTCTAAACCGAAGCCACTTCAATAATGAAGCTTTTAACTGTATATCTCGAGATATGAAACTTTAGACCTGTGTGAGCTCACAACAACTTTATATGTGTACACATAAAATAGTGATCACTAACTAAATATAATGAGAACAAAACTTTAAGATACTGTAATTAATTATTCAAAATAAACTGTACCCTTACCCTTTACAATTCTAACCTGAAGCCTTTGAATTGAAGCATTAACAGAGCTTCAACATGAGTTCCCAAAATGCATGCATTACAATATTCAATGCACTATAATCTGAGCGTATAACCTGCTTGCACTTGCATAAGCATACCAAGCATACAACTATACCTTAAACACTTGTTGGCAATTAAGTTCCATAGCTTATGCCTTTATAACCCACCAACATATCCAAGTTGTGTAAATAATTAAGCAGGTAATGATAATATGATTGAATCACAATCATCACTATTAGCTCAGATAAATAGCTATAAATATTTTAATAACTGAATATGAGAGTAATAATCACGTATCAACACTTTAATAAAAGCAAACCATGCTCCCACTAACCAAATATTTCAAAATCAATGAACACCCATGCCTTTAATGACAACTACTTTGGTTAGTGACATTACAATTCTGAAAATATATTATGATTGTAATCTTTAAACTTTAAAAATGTTGAACTTTTAGCTCTCATCAAAGAGAAACTCTATAAACTTCATCTCTAAATAAAGAGACACTTCAAGAATATGAGCATGACAATATTTAACAAATTGCATCAAAAAATTGCCTTTAAAACATATAAGTGACTTTATCAACCTTCAACCTTGACTTTTCTGTAGAACGCAATGGCCTCTATATATATCACTGGTTTAGCTCTAATTCTTAAATGAGATATATACGTCATGCTCATATTAAAACTGTAGTATACATGAACTACCTTTTAGGCATGATACTTTAGAGCTTCCTTAACAATAAACATGTGCATCTATACATTGGAGCATGGCCTTATGAATATGTTACTCCCACTTACCTTAAAGTTCATTTGTCACTTTAAAACTTTATATTTTTTATGACTTTAAACTTGTATATTGCAAGTGAAACATTCTAACATGAAACACGTTCTTTTATGATGAAAACATCAATGAAACTTTTATGTAATGTTTACACTTGCAAAACTATATGCTACTAGGAAGCTTTATTAGCATATAATACCATTATCATAGAAAACCAAAATAACATAATGCAGGCCAAACACTATTGATCCACTAAATCTTAAAGATAGTAGCAGGTGTACTCTTGAATAGACAATTTAAGGACTATAATGTCAAGCCTTATTTTCTTTCACAAACAATAGAAGCCTACACTTGAAATATGTATAAGACAATCACTTGACTTTAGAAAACTTGATAGCCTTAAGCTAGGATGCATTGACATATATGCTTCCAAAATAATTTCCACATTCTGAATCCTTCATTTTAAGATATTGCATAAAAGCAATATACTTAATACTTTGATTCCATATAGCTATCATTATATTAAAAAAATAATTTATCAAGAAGTAAAGTTCCATGAAAAATCTATTCACCTTAGAACAACTACACATACATGTGGAAAATAGAAGCATAGAAGGAGACAATCATGATTATGCGCAATAAACCTTCCATGACCACTTGAAGTGCAAGTAAGATATGCTATGATAGTAACTTTTAATATAAACAATAACTTTATGATTAAGCATAGAATGATGCACGTTATATGAACTTGCAACTTGAACATTCTAGTAAAAAACTTGTCCCATTTGAAGACTCTGACATGTCGTACAGACACCTTCAAGCCAAGTTGAATAATATCCTAGAGTCTCCATAAGTGAATAGTCATAGCTACCTAATATCTTCAGGCAAAAAAGGTTATATAAGATTAAATTTATTTTACCCCTTTACTATTCATTCATACTCCTCAAAAGTTAATACTCGCAATTACCACCTTCGGGTATGCAATTATGAACTATAACTCCAAGAAATACATCACCCTAGAATCCTTATTTGATATCTCATAAATTACATTGGATGACCTGCTTCGGCTAAATCACCCAACTTAACTTAGAAAAACGTCCAACTAGGACAAACAAGATGTCCTAGAATCCTTATTGGAAATTTTCTAAACCTTAATAAATAATTTGATGCAATAATGCCATTTTAGAGTCTTATGAAGATACTAGCTAGGACAAAAAGATAATCTTTACATTATTGGACAAGTTTCATCACACATATAAGTATTGTTCATGTATAGCCTCCAACTAGCTTGAATAGAGTCATGCATACATTAGCTTTAATTTACACAAAAATGTTATTTTAAATATGTCAATCTTAAAATTGACATCATATACATTTGACGAACTCATATCAAAGACAAATAGATAATGAGCTATTTCCAAAATAGCTTTAAAAATTATGATTGACGTGAACAATAACAAACTTTAAATGGGATAAAAATGCATAAAGCCAATCATATACAATCAATATAAGAGAACAATACTTGTTCGATTAAGCTTTACTTAATTACAGTAAAAGTCAAACCTTGAGCAATGTCTCCAAGCAACTATAATATCATGGTGACATTGATATCCCATACTTGCGATAAACCAATTATAATACATTCGTCAAACAATTTGATAACTGAAAATTTATCCAGTAATTTTAAGCATAATAAGTGTAAATGTGCTGAAAAGTAACAATTAAACATAAGAAAAATAGATTTGCTATGACAGCTCATCATTATTCCACCAAAGAGTCAAGGGCCCATATAAGCTAATTTATTTCCTTCTTTCTTAAGAATAGTTAACATACTTGATTTAAGGAATTCAACTACTATAGGCCACACATCCATGCCTTAAATAGACTAAATAAATTTTATATCCACATAAGACAAAATACTTTATGATTCCACCACATAGATTTTGATGCATGTTTGAGGAAAAGTCAATGACACTTTTAGCTTGAATAAAACAATACTTAACACTGAATAGCTTTATAATCTTCAAAACTTTACGACTTGGAAGATGTCTAAGTTAGCTTTACTTAATAGAGACCTTACAATAAAAAAGGAAATTGGCACCACCCATGTGATATAATCATAGATAATAAATATTGCCAATCAAAATTGGTTAAACAAAAAAAACCATTCATAAGAATGTTGTTAACTGCAATAGGAATGTGAAAACGTATCTAAAAAGTGATAATTTGCAATAGCAACATCCTCATGAGAGCCAAAGTATATCACTGCATATTCCCCTTTAGGCAGAACACGCAAGATACAACATGAACTCCCACTCAAGTGAAACAGTGAGATAACTATAAAGAGATCTATCCCTTTTGGGCAGAAAAATCCTTTTAAAGTCAAAAGAATAACCCTCACTGCCACTCCCACTTCTCCAAACTAATACACACAACTACCCCCTTCGGGCAGGCAACTGCATATACTAATTTAGAGAAGCAACCATCCTAGGATCCTTATCAAATAATTTGTTAATTAATATAAAGGTCCGTTTCAGCGCAACCGTCTACATCAATCACAAAATTATTTAACTGGGACAAAATCACCTTTATGTTGATGACTGGATAATATTTCACCTTATTAGTGCCTTGATTAGATCTTTAACGTCATGTATAGGCAGCTAAAAACATATGGATACCATGCTCACGAACATATTCTGAAATCAAACTTGAGTTTGACACTTCTGAATGTGATAACTATTTTATAAAATAAAGATAAAATATTCATTTGTCAGAATATGTATAGATAGATAAGGAACTTAAAATAAATTTAACTTCTGGATCATCTTTGATTTAACTTGTTATTTTATTGACTATTCGTGAGAGACGTCACCTTCTGGAGCAACCTTGTGTTAGCCATCAATAATATTTGACAAAAGCAATTACAACCCTTGGAGCTCGAAAATTTTTAATTGATCTCATAGAATATAAACAGTGGCTAACAGTACATCAGTGCAAACCAACCAAAAATAAGTGAGTAACTTGTGAATTGCTACTTACACCGATCGTCCAGTATCAAGGCACGGCTATGCATTGCTCTAGCAATATCAATTACTCTACTTCTAGGCTTAACTGGATAATGGAAGTCTTTATAAGAGAAATTCAAAATAAAATAAAATATTATGATTTCTTATGTCTCTCTCTAAAAATTAACTTAAGCATCTGAGTTTTCATTTATCGAACAAGAAACGTACCGTACTGAAATTTTTATACCTTGTATATTCGTGTTCTAAAAGTCCTTGGTCAGATAATGGAGTGAAGTTTCGATTAATAGGAAAAAATTGTAGAGAATTTCATACCATAACAACCAAGGAATCTACTTTGCAGAAAGACATGAAAATAAATGAAGAGAAAAGAAACTTTTGCATCTGGACTGAACATCCATATTGAAACTCCATAAATTCTTTCTAAATCAGGTGAACAAGATTCTTGTTTCATAGTCTAAAGTTTTATGCACTATAATTATGTTACATGCATGCCGCACGGATCACTCCTTCAATCATCAGGTAATACTTAATAGCAACTAGTAAGTGATCTATGACCATATAATGGATCGACATGGTTTCAAAAGGTATGGAGCTTCATTGAAAAAGATGGGATAACTAGACTTATCTGTATGACTTGAATAATAAATGGCATTATAATATATGTCTAAACAGTACCTGATTGTTAAGTTCTTGAGTATGTGAACGATTCGAACACAAATATATATGGTTTATTCTTCACAGACTAGACCAAATTAAACTTCATAAATATGCTGCTTCATATTAATTAATAGAATAATTGCCAAAACCAACTAACAGCATGCAATTTTTTTTTTCTTTTTGGTCAGGAACAGTAGGCAATTGATGATGGACAAAATCTTATGAACCATATATGAACAGCAACAAAGAATAAAAATAGCGAACTGTAATATGACCGAGTTAGCTACCTCAATTGCTTGATTGATGCTTGCCGCATCTGATTATAAAATTGAATCGTCTAAAGAACTTTCTCAATCTATTTTGATTCACCCGTTTATGGGACAACAAAAATCTCTGTCATCATAATCTTTTATAGGTCTAAACTTGAGCAACAACTTCTAGTTTTTATGTTTAAGGCACAACTAACCTCACACAAAATTCATTATCAGGATTCTTAAAAGCTTAGCCATCAATAATTAGGCAACACAAGAATCACGTGAAAACAGTCCATTAACCATATAAGAAGATTTCTTTAGACGGGTTCTATTTTTTATATTAGTGGCTCTGATACTACTTGTTAGATTTTACAGGATCTAATATCAGAAAATAGAACACCATTATGAACATGTTGAATTCAAGATTAGAAAACTTACTTGAACTCCAAGCCATAATTCTTTATTTGCTACAATGAAGAAACCTTTTGATAATCCTGCGAGAAAATATTTAGCAGCATGTTATGGTAGGCATGCCTAAGCTAGGGGCTCCCTCTCCCCCTCCAACTTTTGTACGGTGCAAGCTACCTTATAAATTAAACAGGCTCTACACCTTACATACCACATCACTGAAAATAATATCCATGAGACGGACCTAGGTCGAACTGAAGTGGATCACTATAAAATTATATTTTGGGCTTTACCGGTCAACCTCAACCCGTTTTTCAAAAACAACAAAATATTCAATCAGTGGAAGCCCACAACTAAAAATTCCAACAAAAAAATGTCTAAGTAGTTATTGCTTAAATTTACAACACCAGTCTCTAGGCATAACATATACATTTGACCAAGAAAACAAACTCTGAGTTCCTACCGGATCTAATATATGCATATTGTATGCACACACTTGGTACGGTTGAATTCGAAGGATAGAGAAAAAGGAAAGTTATTTACCATCACTCCCAGGTTAGCCGAATAGCCAAGAACAAATCCAAGAGGGAGACCAAAAATGCAATAGCTACCCAAAGTAATATAAAAGCCACTAGAGCTTGAAAGACCGTGACATAAACAGAATACTTGGTGGCTCTTGGATGCCTTAAGCCAAGCTCATTTGAAACTCGGAACACTGAAAAATTAGACGGATCAAGCATCAAGATTACACATAAGAAGTATTCCAAAAGGGTAAAATGCACCGAATTCCTTATACTTTTACGAAATTATAAAACAAAAGACCTCGCAAGATTACAGACGACCCTGCCTCATCGCCCAAAACCATTTAACCTCCATTATGTTTCCAGGGCCACTTATAGAGAGTTAACCAACAATCACACGACGACCAGCTGAATTTATAGGGGAATAAGAGACGCCTAAGAATTCATGAACCAGATAATATTTACTTGGACGAAAATTTGGTTTGAAGAATAAGTAAAAAAGATATGAAATTTGCATGGAGCTGACACGAATTTACAGTTTAATTGAGAAAAAGAACACGAAAATGCTAGGAGCCTCAAGACTTTTTACCTAGTAGCGGCATTGATGCCAATGAATACCATGGCTTCCCAGCCATTGATGTGATTAAAAAACCTAATAATTATCATACCACTATATTTTAATCAAAGGATCTAATAATTCATTTCATGTATGATCCAAGGACAACGTTCAAGTCTCTACTAGAATATTGTCATAAACTCATAATATTATCATACCACTATATTTTAATCAGAAAATTCTTAAAAACGGTTGGAATTTTTTGAACGTCCCAACCATTTTTGGGCACATTGCCGTGAGAAAAAAGGTGAGATCGAGGTGAGATGAGAGCCGAGGTGAGAAAAATATAGAAGTGGGATGTGAGTTGAGGTGAGACAGTAAAGATGATGGGCTTCACCGTTTTGAATAATAACTCATTTTAATCATACAAATATTTTGCGGTCGTTCTTTTCTATCAATTGTATCATTATTCACTTCATCCATGGTCAAGTACTACAATTAATATTTCATGATTTCTTAAGATCACAAACTAACACAAAGATAACTAAAATGAATTTTACAACGTTTCTTCAAAGAATAGAAGTTGTGGGAAGATTGTGGAGAAATTTCAGTTTATGAGTCACCAATTATAAGTGAAGATGCTTTAGTTTATAACTTTATTGAGAAAAAACAAATGAAATAATAGAAAGGAGGAGACAGTTGATTTGATGTATTATTCTTCAAAGTCAAATTGATTCTCCTTGCAAAATCTTAAATTTCTCATTTTACCCGTTCAAAATATTTATTGCCTCAGTGTAATCTCTAAAAAATTTAAAAATCGTGAGAAGCCAACAACCCCGTGCCTATAGTGATATCAATAATGAGTGCCATGTGAGCCTTTTCAATTTCAGATGGTGAACACCAAGCCAAGGTTTAGTCCAACATGAAAAACTTTAATTCCAAGTTCACAGGCTACGTTAAAACGAAGAAATGATTTGAGAGCAGTAAAGACAGAAGATTTGAACCAAATGTTCAAGTAGAATCCAAGGTTTCAAAGTGCTAACTGGTTTGATTATTTAGTCTTCAATACATGTTTCTCTCCCATAAAAGGTTAATATGCTCGAAGCTTAGGGGTCTCTCCAGGTTGGTTCGCGAAACTTCAATTCATAATTATGAAGTAATGCTACACGACACGAAAGAAGAACAAGGATCAAGGATTCAAGTCATGAAGACCTTACTTGCTGAAAATTCATGAAGTATGAAGAGAAGAATGACAATAAATGAAAACACTAGATGCACGAGGTATTCTCAAGCTCCATGTAGGAATGAAGAGGAAGGAGCACCTCACTTTACCATATGTCATAGCATAGGCAGAATAGTTAACAATAATGGAGACATGAATAATCATGGTGCCATGGTCAAGTATACGAGCAGGAGGGTAAAGAGAAACAAGGAGAAGAGAGACCTACTTAGCTCGCTTCTTACGAGCCTTAGATGTGTGAACTTTGAAGATCATCTATAATTGAGGTAAAATGTTGTTTTATATAAAGAAACAAACGCTGGGGGTGCAATTACAACTCTCGTGTATGCTCTTAGCTGGAAAGTTGACATATACTACATGTTCTACACATTAGAACACATACACAATACCAATCAAACAATGTAATCCTCATAATATATAGACCTCCATAGCTAGAAGGTACCACCTTGTAGATAATAGCAACATTTCTCTCCAATTCATATGACATCCGAGCATTCTTTTGCAGCCCATATTATGCCTTAAATTTATTTACTCTAATCGCAAACAAGGCTTCATTCTTTATACCTAACCAATAATGTTTGGCTTTGCTTTTGCTCTTTCGAGCCTATATCAATGCCTATCATTCATTAACTAAGCACATGGAAAACTCGTAATAATAAAGTTGATTACTTCCCTCAAGTAGTTACTAAACTATACATAAGTAAATTATATCTACAAAATTCATATCAAATGCCTCATCGTACAAGTCTTCAAGCCATTCAGTGGTAAGAAGTGAATACTAGATATCAAATACTTACTTCTACTAAGTCTGCAAGCTATTTCTTGATGGGAAATGAAAAATAGACTCCAAAATGAACATCAAAATGATTACCTTCTTGACCAATAGGGAAGTTCACTAATACCTAAAAATATATGCAAGAACATTAACAACTCTCATTCCTTATCTTTTACTTCCCCAAATAATTTATATCTTACACTAGAAACAATCAAACAGACACACATCCAATAATACACTCAAGTTGTCATCATTTTACACTCCAAATTTGTAGTTTTTCCAAAGGTTTAACATTTTCTAAACACATTTTCTCTTAAAACCTTTCTCAATAAAATAAATTCTTAGTTCCTCTTACTATTTCATAACTAATCCACTAACTGACTCAGTCCTAATGATTCCTATGAAATCGACAAGCATCTTCTTTTTAGAACTCACCTTGAACGTATTTCACGTTTGTTTTTCTTTCAAGAACCTAGTAAACTAGTTTAAATATGCTTTTGCCCAAGTTTGGTCAAGTTATGATCAATACTCTTCCATCCTTATAAAGTATTCAATACCAAAGCCAAACTAAGAGCATAATAGGGGGACCACGGTAAATTGGTCTAAACTTTAGGACTACCCCTCTATCATGACTATGGTCTCCCCATAACAACAAACAATGCGATAGATTTAGAAATAGGTAGATGAGGTAACGGGTTTGACCATCACTAAAAAGAGAGATGAAAGTAAAGCATGCATTATTAATACATTTTCCTATAACTTAAAACGATAGTATATACCCACCACACTCTCATGTTGATCACGTCACGATCACTTACCACGATGCAAGCTATAGAATTTAACGCTATAAGTCATCAGATTATCTTACACCAAATACACAAAATAATCACTCCCTAAATTGAACCTGGTAAAAGACACGTTTTGTAGACTGGTGCTACTCTCAATCCCACCTAGGTATGAGACCATCAAACCTAAAGCTTTGATACCAACACTGTCACGCCCCAAACTCATGAACTCAAACGGGTTCAAGACGTGACACGCCGTATACCAAAAGGAGTAATCATTTTGGGATACAAGGCTACACAAAACCACAAATCAACCACAAAAAAAAAACAGAGCACTAAAAATCCGCCATTTAGTTAAAACTGTTGCACTCCAAGCATTTAAAAGATAACCTTAAAAAAAAGGAGTACAATTAAATTGCCAACTGGCAACTCTGACATTGTGCGAAATTAGTAAGATAATGTCTCATCACTAAAAACGCTAATTCAATAATAAATATAAAAGCATCTGCTACCCCCTCTCGCTATTGGCTAGTGTCCATCACTTACTCGTTATTATCTGAAAAAGAAAAGAAAAAAAAAAGAAACACAAAAGGGTTGAGCAATCAAAAACTCAGTAAGTGGGGAGAGTCTTCCCCCAAAGATGACACAAGTGAATGCTGATAAGTGGAGCAATAGAATAGACCAAAAGCAGGAGGATCGTGAGGACACATCAAATGAAGCATATATAACTATCAATCAAAAAGAAGCGATTCATATCGCAATAAAATACGAGTAATTTGAACTAATAGAAAATCACGTAGGGTAAGTTGTAACTACAATGTAGCACATTAATCGCGATAATAACACGTTGTAGGTATAAGGCCTCTACTGGCGCTCACGACATGGATATAAGGCCCCCACAGGCACACACGTTATGGGATCTCAGTCATTTCACGATAAGGCGAGTGTTCGCCAAACACATCACACCACGTCACATTATAACACAATTTATATGAGAAGGATTTAAAAACTAACACACGAATGCATAAGATTGTTCATGTAACATCCAGGATTCAAGGCGAAGAATTAAATACAATCTGATTCATGAAACAATCAAATGTGGTATACATGCTTGCGTTAAAATAATATACAGGTTCCATGAATAAAGTAGACAAGTAAATCCAGATTAAGCACTTGACATTGATTAGCTGTCAAATTATTGACGATTATTTATAAGAAGAAGAAAAGAAGAGAAGTGTTGATCCATTATACAAACATTATTAATATAGATGTGCATGTAAGGAAGCTTAACGTAGCAAGAACAACTAGATTCGTAACGGTGGAATGATGGCCAAAAGAAAAATGGTGACAATGGCATTGAAGGATAGAAGTGAAAGCAAAGTGATTTATATAAGTGTAATACAACAATGGTGATAGGGTTATATAGAGATCATGCACATTAAGCAATAGGAGAAAATTGCAGTTTATAAACTATTGCTGGAAGTATTATATCAATAGATAATTCAGTCACAAAGGCATGACATATGACTAGTTAAAGACATGAATTAATGAGAATTGATGACTCTGGTGCATGAAAGATTAGTATGCCATCTCAAGGATTAGTGATCACAACTGATATTTGAGATGAACCATAATGAAGATCTATAGTTGAAGGGAAAAAAGAAATCAATAACACCGAGATATATCCAATCGCAAATTGTGGGATAAATCAGGCAAAACGTTAAGCAATAGTAGGTGATTTTAAAACCCCAACTGGAACATTGAACAACCCAAGAAAAACTTAACTGAAGGGAAAGGAAGCTAAATTCCAAGTTTGATATCAACAAAACTACCGGCAAGGTAGAAGACTTTAGTTCATGTACAAGGCATGGAGAGGGAACCCACGATTCGTCAATAGGCAAAAGGTGCACGATTTCTCAAGAAAATGGGGATGAAAGATGACGAGATAATTGATAAACCCCACTTACCTCAATCACCAAACTTTTCAATCAATACACTTCAAAAGTCTTCTCAGATTATACTTCATAATGAAAAATGCTCAAAGAAGCCACTCAAATCACTGGGTCTGTAGGCTCTTGGTTATGCTCAATATCTTTTTTCCTAAAGAAGGTTATGAGAAAATTGAGAGTTTTTTTTTTTTTTTTTTAGTAAGCGTAAGATTTGCAATCTAAATAACTGATTATCACTTTACTTTAAATAAGAGTCCTACACAAATTGTGTCACTAGTTAATAGCCTTAAATCTGGGAGTTACAAATTCAACTATAGATAATGACTTAGTGGCTGAGTGGGTTAGCCCCACACTTTCAAACGGCTAGGATGTTACAGCATCTATAATAGTTTCTGTTGGATCGGAACAAGAACAATGTTACGTCTCATGAAACTAAATGAAGGTAAACAAGTACACGAAATTCCGGTTATACACAAGTCAAGAGAGATTAACTCTGATTATTTACATGATGTGGGAGAATTATGTACATTGTAAAGTATATTATACGATAACTTGATTTCACATATTTATAAAATGCTATTTTTAAATTACATTTCAATGAAACAATTCAGATAAATTTGGAAATGACAAAATCTAAGGGGTTGATGAAAAAGACAAAACCTTGGATATGGTGAGCCTTTGATTGGTTTTTGACCGTATTTACGCCATGCCCATGAATCAGTTGAGAGCTCCTCTTGTGTCATTTGACGAACCATTTTGCTCTGCTGATTTTTCCTGTATACAAAAGCGAATTTCATGAAAGTCTTCTCTATTTTTTTTGTTTTTTTTTTTTTTGGTGGGGTGGGGGGGGGGAACAATTGATTATCCACCTTTTTCTTGGTCGAATGGGCTGTGGACTTGCTACAGGAAAAGTAATATTAGAAGGATCAAACCGGGCGTTCTTGAATTCGAGATTTTGTCCTCTTTGTATCACTTGCTGCCGCCGCTGCTGCTGCTGTTGCTGTTGTTGCTGTATCGGTTGTGCTTGTTGATGCAGTTGAGGCTGTGGTTGGTTTTGAAATCCTTCAGCAACAGTAATGGAGGTGGTGGTGGTTATGGGCACAGGGTTGGCACAAAACTCTCTGTAGATTTCTTCCAACCCTTGAAATGAATCGTTTTTGTCATCTAAAAGGCCAGGAATAAAGAATGAGTTATCATTATCATTTTGGAAGGTTAAAGACTCTAAACTAGGAAAAGAATCATCCTTTTCTATGCTGCTGCTTATGCTGTTGTTAATGGTGGTTGTGGAAGTGGTTGCGGTGGTGGCCACGGCAGTCTAGCAGCTTCTCACCACCGCATACAAATCCCAATCATCAGCCATTTATGCAGACACACACCCTTCTTTGCTTACTAGCCTGTCAAGAAACAAAACCTGTTCAATTTTCTGTGTGTTTTCTGTTATATCTCTCAGTCAACTGCATCTGCTACTGTTTCTCTTGTTGGAGCATTTTGGCTGGTGAGAAAGAGAGCAAGGGGGAGGGGGCCCAAGGACGGGGCTGACTTTTGTACATATAGAGGTAGTATCTCGTAAGAGTAATAAAAGAAGATGTATTATGAGTTAAATAAATACATTCAATTGAGATTTCACATAAAATTAATGTAAAAAATTACTCTTCACAAAAATAAGAATCGTTGAGAAAAAGAGAAGAGGGTGGACCAATGACCGGATTTGATTAGTAATTTATAGGTAAGAAAATTCAAAAGGATTTGTTCAATCTTCACCATCTACAAAGCCTATAATGTGAAGGAGGAAAGTGGTTTTTAGTGTCATGAGATTGGCATCTATGATCAGATAAAGTAAACAATGCCCTTTTACATTTGACTTTTTAGAATGTCAAAATGGGGGGCCATCAGGCCTGCAATGTGGCAAAATGTTGTAGGTGCCATGACTCCATTTTGACATTTTCGTAAAATGGGAATGTAGCTACGGCTATAGTTTTAATGTTAGGAAACAAGTGTACCACGGTAAGACATTGCAGCACTCCTGCCCACAACACGTGTAGTCTTATTGGAACTTTTGGAGTTTTTGACGATCCAATAACATACTCTCCAATTTGAAGTGTTGAAATCACCCACTATTTGGGGTTTACAGAACTTTGTAGATAATTAGTTCTAAATAGAGTAGTAAGATAATAAATTATTATAATCAAATATTTTAAATTTGAGTTATAACCTCCCAAATAGGAGGGAATCGTAACATGGGGAATATAGACAGTCTTGTTATTGACTTGTTTTTAATTGTGGGTCATACTGCGAGGAGACTTTAAGTTCATGGTACTATCTAGATGTGAAGAACTCTAAAAGTGACTTCAATGACCGCAAATATTTTTTGACCTTTAATTGATATGAAATATGTATTAAGGGGTGTCATTGTACCAAATTTATTATAATCATGGGATAAATTCATTATAATGACTACTCAAATTGAGTTTGTTGTCATTTTTTAAAAGAGAATAGGTCAATTTAGTCCCTGGGATTTATGCTAAAGACCAAACAGGTCCCTGCGTTTTGTGAAAGTACCATTTTGGTCCCTGAGGTTTTGTTAAAAAATCATTTTCGTCCTTGTCGTTAACTTTTATTTAACAGTCAATGGTTTGACATAGATAAAAGATTAAAATGCCCTTATATTTATCTATTATAGATTAGGTGGCAAAGAAACAAAATAATGTCAAATGTGCACAAAATATATTCTAAAAAATTAGCTATTATTGTAAAAATAATATACAAAAATAAAAAATAAAAACAAAATTCAATCTTTATATACATAAATCAACAAAAAAAAAAGAATTACAAAAAAAAAGCCAACACCCTGTCGACGTCTTTTTTTTGTAATGCAATCTTTTTTTTTTGTAATTCTTTTCTATGTTGGAGTTTGCTTAAAATCCTAATTTATTAAATTATATATCTATCACCATTTTAAAGTACCAACCATCTTGTCATGTATAAGCAAAAGACCATCCCTCGAGAAAAAGCCATCACGCGACATGTAAGTAAATAAATTAGCACTCTTAAAAAAATTAATATTCATAATTTCTAATCTAAATGAACGATAAAATCCAAACATACAACCAACCATTAGATTGAATTTAAGCAAATTAATACCCTACTAAAAAAATAAAAATGCAATATGGTTATGTAAAAATTTTCAATTTTGTACTATCTCGATTTTAAATACATCTGATAAAACAAAATTCATATACAAAACTAACCAACATATTTGTTAAATTAAATTATATCTAATGTTTGTATTCTAAGTATCATAGGAATGTATCTTATCTTCATTTAAACTTCTTTTATCTCTATGTGTAGAAGTTTATTTAACAAAACCTATACACACAACTTCTTTATTTTTTTGAATCAAATTATTGTGAATTTGTATGAGTTGTAGTCTTTTTCTCTTTTTTGCTTCTCATTCAAGTGTTGCTATGCATTAGTCACTTGAAAATGAGATTATTTACCTTCCTTTATTTAATTGTTCAATCACTTCTAATGATCAGATCTTTTATGCTTCGAAGACCCCAAATATGGAAATGCAACATTTACTTAATAATTTCAGTTTATTTTGACAAAACTACAATTAAAAAACTTCAAGTTAATGCATATCCATTAAATTTCAGTTTAATGAGGTTTTACGATTTTATTCTCATGGTTATCTTGATGTAGATAAGGAAGGTAGACCTGTATCCATTTAAATATTAGAAAAAGTCAGATCCTAACAAACTTATGCAAACTTCAACAATGGATTGTTACATAAAATGCCATGTTAAGTTTGAGAGAACCTCCACAATTGAATTTATAACCTATATAATAGTTATAAAGAGGTATAATGATTCAAGAACAACAATTGTGGACATTCATCACATGGTATCTTGCTACTATTTTTTACTACCCTTTTATATTTTATATGATATGCATTTACGGGGAACATAATAACAAATTTGGATATATGTAAACAATAGTGGCAAAAAAAAAACATTAGTAATTTAGGAGTTTATAATGTCTCCAACTTGAATTAGATTTATGTTGTGCTTCGTAAAAGATGGAGACTTCACATAGCTACCTAAATTGGTATCTCTATTACATAGACATACAGTTTCAATGTGTACCATTTCTTAACCATATTTTAGTATATACTTTTTTCAAATATTGGCCAAGTTTAATCATTATGAAAAAGTTGAGATAGAGGTTAACTACAGAGGTTTTAGTCTGAGATCTTTTTTTTTCGCTTTCGAAGAGATTTGGTATGAAAAGGAAGAAGGATTAACAAACCTTAATGTTTTGTTAGAGTTGCATTGTGTATGATCTTGTAATAATTGTGTGTATCTATACACATTCTATAAGCTAAGCAGCAACTATTTCAGAATTCAACGCCCCAAAGTTTTCAGGTGACCTGTCACATGATATAAATAATTAATCATTCATAAAGATTATAATTAAAAGTTGACTCAGTTTAAACAAAAAGTATAAAAGTATCCCTTAAAATTTATTACCTGATCTATTTTTAATTTCTTAGTTAGCAATAGATGCCTATTCTTAAATTAAATATAAGTTTAGAAAAATACTTGATCAAGTGTATAATGATAGAAATCATGGATATTAATAATGGTAACTTTAGATATCTAATAACTGAATTAATATTCCTTTTTATATTCACTGAATGCTATTTACTTTAACAATTGTAATTTTAACGGTGTTTACAGTAATAGAAGTTGCTACACCCTTTTTTTCAAATAAGATGAATTTTATGTAATATGATCCAGAAAATGTCACAAATGCATTCTATAATTTGTTGAGAATGTTGAAAATATTGTTCTAAACATAATAGATAACCACAACAAGAAACAACTATTTTTACTTCTATCTAAAAGCACCATTTTGTTACAACTAATCAAATAAGTACCAGTTCTATAAATAAATAAATTAAATATTTTTACTTTGATTGAAAACACTTAAATATTTGATTTATACAATGAAAGTCAAATTAAAAAATTATAAATAAGCAAAAAGAAAATTCTATATTGTTTTTTTAATGACAAAGCCTCCCTCATAAGATAATTTTATTTTTCAATTAAAAGCTTGATCAATTTAGAAAATTCAATTAATATAGCAAAAATTGTATTCAGTAATCATAAATAGATGAAAAAAAATTTCCCATTCATTTTTTAAAATTAAATAGTTTCTCTCATAAAATTGTTTTATTTTTTAATTGAAAGCTTGGTGAATTTAAAATTTTCAATCTCACAAAAAAAATGAATCTTACTTACATCTAATAAATTTAAAATTCGATTCACATTTATCTTCATATGTTATTTTTTGTGTTAAATGACATGTAGATAATATCAAAATGAAAACAAGTTTAGGTGGTGTATTTTATAAATAAAAATAAAAATAAAATTAAGAAATTATATTTGTCTTCATCTATTATGTTATTTATCTATTTATTTATCATCTTATTTTCCATCTCACAAGCTTCGTAACACTGGTTAGGCATCATACAACCTAGAACATTTCTTTTTTTTTTGGTCAAAAATAAAATTGCATTAAAAAAGAGATCCAACATTGCACTTTTTTTTTTTAGGGTCAAAACTAAAATTGCATTGAAAAAGAGGTCCAAGTTGAACTTCTTTTTAAGTCAAAAATGAAATTGCATTGATAAAGAAGTTAGATGTGGAACTTTCTTCTTTTTTTTATCAAAAATAAAATTTCATCGAGAAAAATGTCAGTTTTCTTTCTTTTTACTTCTATCTAAAAAATTATACATTCGATTCATATGTTGAAATTTAAATTTAAAATCATAAATAATCAAAAAAAAATATTCTACCTTTAGTTTTTAAATGACAAAACCTCTCTTATAAATTACTTTATTTTTCAATTAAAAGCTTGATTAATTTAGAAAATTCAATTTCATATAGTAAAAATTACATAAAAGAGCCATAAATAAATGAAAAAAAAGTGACATTCGTTTCTTATATGACAAAGCCTCCCTCATAAAAATTGATTTATACTTTAATTAAAAGATTGATTAATTTAAAAAAATCAAGCTCACAAAAAAAAAAAACAATCTTACTATATACAAAAGATTAAATATTTGATACATATTTGTCTTTACCTATCATTTTTTATGTTAAATGGCACGTAGATAATGTTGAAATAAAGACAAATTTAATTATCAGTAAAATGTGATTAAGGAAATTATATTTGCCATCATTTGTTATGTTCATATCAATGATTAGGTTTGTTCCAATATGAAATTTTTATTTTCTGTTTTTTTGTCAAAAATAAAATTTGATTGAAAAAGAGATTCAAAATTGAACTCGTCCTTTTTTTTGTAATAAAAAATGAAATTGCATTAAAACAAAGGTCCAAGATGAACTTCTTTTTTCTTGATAAATAATAAAATTATACTGAAAAGAGGTTCAATGTGAATTTTTTTTTTTGTTGGTTAAAAATGAAACTATATTGAAAAAGAAGTTAGACATGATTTTTTTGTTTTGGGTAAAAAATAAAATTGCTCAAGAAAAAGTGTAATGTAAAAATTTTCTTTTCTTTTTATTCAAAAAGGAAATTGCATGAAAAAAATGATATAATGTGAAATTTCATTTTTTGGTAAACAATGAAATTTGTATTGAAAAGGAGGTCCAACGTGTAGCATTTATTTCCTTTTTTCTGGGTAAAAAAATAAAATTGCATTCAAAAAAGGATTAAAGAGGATTTTTTTTTTTGGTAAAAAAAAATTGCTTTGAAAAGAAGTCTAACATGGAACCTTTCATTTCATTGGACCTTGCTTAAATGACATTCAACTAAAATCTTGATTTTTTAAATTAGATTATGATTATATCTTAATTTTCTATTCTACGTATTTTAGGACTCTATCTTATCTTCATTTAAACTTCTTTATCTTTATTTGAAAAAAAAAATTTTAAAAAATAAAAAACAAAAAAAATATAAGATACAACAACTTGAGCAAAGGAGATACATACATGTATATTTTTAAAGTTTGATCTATGTAAAATAGTGCCTACTGTCACATTTTTAAAAAAATAGGTGCTTATATTGTTTTTTTTCTTTTGGTAATGACGTAGTATTTAGAGTAACTATACATTATAGTCTATCAATAATGTAATTAAAAAATTAAATTAATTAATTGTATATTTCATATTTTATAATATTTATATCACACCTGCGCATGTGTATAAGACTAGTTAATTGGAAGATTCATCCCATTAATCACCATAAATTTGGAATAATCTTCTAGGATTTTATAAACGTGAAAAGAAAGTCTTAACACACACTTTTTCATAAATTTGGAACGTGAAAAAAATGTTATGCCCCCAGTTTTTTTTTTTTTCTTTCAACAAAGCACAACAACCTTGATTGCCTTTTCACATTCTCAGTTGAATCTTGGCCCCCTTAATATAAAATTTATTGCTTTGTCCCTACTTTCAAATAACTCTTTTATTAATCTCTAAACTTGGTACCGTTCTTACAGCCCACATGAAAAAATAGCGCTTTATCTCTAAATGTCCAATCAACAAATTTTAAATAGAATCAGTTAATTATCAGTTCAAGTAACGTTTCATTTCTAACCACAACTCATCTTAATTTTCGGCATGAAGTGTATGTTTTAACAACCGAAAACATATTATTCAAATTTATACTTTTAATAACATGTCTACCCTCTATTGGTAACTAATTTTGTTTAGCTGCCATATCACCAACATTTTGCATTTGACTTGTGGTTATGTTTAAAACACGTTGAGCACCCAAGAAAGAAAGCTCTCCCTTTTCTTTCATGCACAAAATTGTAATGTTATTAGAGATTCAATAATAATAAATTATTTACATTATTTTATCTTAAGTACATATGAACAACTGCATAAAAGTTAACCAAAAATTCTTATACAGGCCACACAATCAGCAGTCACAAATTAACAAGGTAAATGCCACACAATTTGTTCCTCGCATATTGTGAGAGTATCATTGGCCAACTCAACAGTTCACCAATATACACAATTTTTTTTTTGGTTATTACTTGTCTGAGTCGTTAGATTATGGCTATTATAAATTTTTAGTTATTTGACTTTTAAAATAAACTTTTCAGTCCATGAATTATAATTGTTGGGAACTTATAATTCATTGACCTTTAAAGTAAATCTTTTAGTCCCTTGAGTTATATTAATGAGACGTTATTAGTCCCAAATACGAACTCTATCTAGGATTAACAATGTATCACTGATATAACTCCAGTGACTAAAAAGTTCACGTTAAAAGTCAAGGGACTAAAAGTTCCAAATGACCATAGTCCAAGGACTAAAAGGTTCACTTTAAAAGTCAAGGGACTAAAAGTAACGCCCCGATCCCTCATGAGACCGGGACTCCTATTTATCACGCTATTCTCAACCCAAATCCAAACCCGGGCACAAAATTTTAGGAAAAACGAACAGAGTTTCCCCTATATGTAGGTCTATCTAGAAACCTGCCAACACTCACATACAAGTCCTGAATCACAATCAACCATTCATACAACCTAACTTTCAAGATTCATAAAGTCAACCATCTCCTCAAGGCCATCCGAGCCTTGGAATCTCACATCATATCACACAAGCATGCAAAATTAAATCCATTGAAGTTCTATATTTTTATTCCACTTATCATACCACTCTATACTATCAATCAAGCTTTCATATAATTTGTGTCCAACCAACTAACTAGTTTTCATCGTCCACACAAGCATGCACTACTAAGTAATGAAGTAAAGCAAATAGAAGATATTACAAGCCCACTAATATCTAATCATCAAACAAACTAAAACTTTAATATTACATTCCTTGATATAACATAAATACATACATGAACACAAAATCTCAAATACAATACAAGTATATCATGATCACATTCTTCCATGTTTTATACACTGATAGAGCAAGCAGGTCGCACAAGAGGCAATCCAATCTTCAGTTTTTCCTGAAATATGTTGAAAAGAGGAATGAGTAACTAGGTTACTCAGTGAGGGAGGTGATACAACATACCGGGCGTGCATTATGATATGCAAACATAAGAAAGCATATACGTATAACATAAAGAACAAGATTTAAGTAACAAGTAGTCAACCACATTAAAAAGGATACGGTTCCACTTTAAGTCTTCAATCACAAGCCACGAACCACGAACTTCACGCAAGTGCCGGCAAACCCCTTACTCCAACAAGTTGGGATACTCCGACTGTATCCCGATCCTACAACCCTTTCTCCTGAGGTAGGTCCATGCCCAGCAGTGAACCACGCCTCTGGGGTAGTGGAGTATGCCTCAGCGCGAAGGGAATAGGTACCATGGTAGTCGAGGGAGCACCCCAAGCCCGACGCCGCCCGTGTTTCTCGACGCTACCATGTCCGAAAAGGTTGCACAACCCGATATTCGATCACAATAATTCAAGCAATGACAATATAACTCAAGAATCACATAAATGAGGGACAACAAAGTAGGTTGCCCTCGAACGTAGTTTACATTAAATAAGCCATATAACAATATAAATAAAATACAAGTGTATATTTAGTCTATTCATATCAAAGTACACGTAATTATAAGGAATCATATTGAAGTATAGAATTCATGAGCAGTAAAAACAAATTAAGATGCACAAAAGAATGTAACTCCCTCACCTTGGATTAGACTAATTATGTAAGAGAATCGCTTAGATTCACTCCAAATCTCCTTGAATTAGCTCAAATGTGCAACCTTAGCCTACTCATATAAATATAACACTTAGCCTTTAAACTAGCATAACACAATGCAAGTAAAATATTACTTAGCACGTACATGAAGTAAACAGTCCAAGTTAGAAGCAATTTAACTAGAATTTATAATTATGAACAACCTAGAATCAATTACAGTTCAACTGATACGAGATCTTCGTGGTTAACTTATCTAGCATTCTGACAAGTTTACTTCACTAGAATATGCTTTATCATCCATTTTGCAATTAACCTTGCATGTAGGGTTCAAGAGCTTTAAGCACATTCTCCCAAATATCTTTATTAGCCTTCCTAAGTGTGCACCAAATACCATTATACCTTAGCAAAACTCACAATTTAATTATTTAGCAACAACAATGGACTATACAAATAACAAATTAATGAAATCAGTCTAAGTTTTCTAGCAGAAGCTAACTTTAGCAAATCTGTAACCTAATCTATTGATCTCCAAATCCTCTGATTTTGATATAAAAATAAAGCTCTTCGAGTGTAGTTAATTTTAGCCTCAAGCAGAACTCAATTCCGATCTAAATTCCACAAGTTAGGACCTTTCTCGTGCAACTACGCAAACTATCATGCTTCAGCGAATTTCCAGACACATTTCTGAAATTGCTAAATCAGATTATCAAAACGTTTGAATTAGCCTAAGCCTTAGAAATCAGCATTTTCTCTAAACTGCTTAATATAGCTGCTGTAAAAATTTTGTTAAGTTTCGAGCATGTTTACTATGTCAAAATGGATCTAGAACTCACGGACAGTAGGCTGTCCAGATATTTGCTCATTTTGCATACTACACTTTTAGCTACTTTTTGCCATTACTTAGCATTTACACTTCATTGAAGGCTTTAAACAAACATCTAGTCTACAATTTTTTTCATAGATAGCAAATCAACAACTACTTGTGAAACTAACAAAGCATGCACAAATATAGCAATATAATCAAAATAAAATACATATAAGATGATTCTCTCACCTTCAAAGACTAAAACATGCAAAATGCAAAAGCCTAAGTTGATTCTTCCTTTCTTTAACCAAGCTTTTCTTCTCCTAAGTGTGCATCAAGGTTACCAAACCATATTTTAATCATACTACATTCCTAGTTAAGCCAAAAGACACCTAATAAGATTATAAAACTCTGTTTTAGAAACAAAAATTCGGGAAGGCCCCAAGTGAGTTTTAATTACAACTATACTATCCGAACCCCAATTTCGTGTAACGAAAGCACCTATAGTGCTTCCATACCCCAAGGATACCCAAATCATAGCCCAAATGTGCCCGGATTGTACAACGAGAAAAGTCCTCTTTTTAAAGTCTACTAATTACGTAATTTAGCTTGGTTTCGATTGATTCAACTTCACGTGGCTTTTCAACTAGCTTCACTAGGGTCTAGAGCATCTATTTGAAGTCTCAATTCAAGCTATTAACAAATTATATCAAAAATCTTAAATTTTCAGATTTGCTACAGTATTTTCAGCTTTTCTCCTCTTTTTTTTTATTTTGGCTCTTATTATGTTATATAAATAATAGACTAAGGAACTAATGGGTTGAATTAGTAAATTGGGTCTAATTAAACATATTTAAGGGTCTAATAAAAATCTAAAATCTAGCTAATTCACTAGAAGCCCAAATAAAAATTCTACAAAAAGTTACTATTCTTTCGTAACACTATTCATTCAGGACGAAAACTATTTTCTAAATGCACACTTCCAACATTAAATACACAAAATAATATTTTTCACATTCCTCCTACATGATATGTGATAGAAGAAAAATACAGTTTCAGAAAAATTAAACAGTAAATTTTTCTTATGAATAGTGCCTTATGCTAAATATTAAATCAATGCACATTTAATGCTCAAATAAGACATTCAATAATTTAAAATGAATATGAAGAGGTTCTCGGTCGTCACACTAAAAGTTCCTAACGACCATAGTCCAAGAACTAAAATGTTCACTTTAAAAAGTCAAGAGACTAAAAGTTCAATGATCGTAGTATAAGGACTATGACAAATATTAACTAAGTCTTTTGTTTTTGTTGAGCACTACAGACTAAGGTCATGTTTGACCTAACTTTTAAACATTTAAAAGCACTTCTTGTAAGTTTAGAAACTGAAATTAATCTGTTTGGTCCATTTTTTAAAATGTTTTTAGGTAAAGCTTAAGCTGAAAAAAATTAAAAAACAAAAAGCTCCAAATTGAAGTTTTTTAAAAAAAGTTTTCTCGACACTGATTTTACATAATGTGGAAAGCTATTTTATTTTATTTTTATCAAATATACCTTTTTCATATTTTTTAAAGTTCAATATTATCCTCAAATTTTCTAAAAGTTAACATTACTCAATATAGGCCAAATAATTAACAAATTTTATTCAATATCACTTCTAACCAAATTTTTCCATGCATCGATGCATCACTTTTATGGTTAATGAGAACAGTTTGAACCCATATCTACTACTAAAATTTTACAACTCATTTTTTTTTACATTTAGTCCAAACATAGCTTATCTAGATATGGCATTTCGGTCGGGCCGACACAAGCCCAGTTCAACCCAGCACACGAAAATTCGGACCCAGCCCAACTCAAATGAAAGTGAGTTCGACTCGACTCAACCCACCACATATAGGTGGGCCAAGCTGAGTCATATATTTTTGCACCCATCTCATTTATGCCCAAGCCCAACCCAGCTCAGCCTAGCTCGAACCCAGTACAGGCCCAACTCAAGCCCATATAAAGCCCATCTTGAGATTATAATTTGTACATGTAATTTTTTTTATAAATAGTTAGTGTATTCAACTTTATTTTACTACAAAATTATATATTTATTTTACTACCTATTGTCTCTTTATTTTACTACAAGAGAATACACAATATCTATGCCTATGGGGGAAGAAAAATTTTCACAACGATTACGTTCAAATGTTTGGAATCATTTTGCTTACTTTGAAGAACATGGGTATATAATTTGTAACTATTGTGAACGTAAATATATATTTAGAACTTTTCTACCAACTTTCTTCAAGCATTTATGTAATATTCTTTTTTTATGTTTATTAGTAATGTATCCGTGTTTCATGAATTTGTGGTTTGTTAAGTAATATTTTATCATTTATATTAATATTATCAATCAACTTTTGTCTTGTTAATTGTTAAATTAACTTTTTCGTAAAAGAGGTTAAGCTTAAGATTTTTTCGTTGTATACGAAATATTATAGGTTTAAGGCTCTGTTTGTTTGCTATAAAATAACTTGCTTGTATAAAATATTTTCAGTGGAAAATGCTTTCTTGGAAAATAAAATATTTTTTTGGACTCCGTTTGTTTAGCATAAAATAACTTGTTAGAAAAAAAATATTTTTCTGTAAAAACAGATTACTGAAAAGTATTTTCTACTATTTGGATGTACAGTGAGTTCTGTAAAATATTTTTTTCTCCTAAAGGACATGAAAATATTTTACAAAATTTGTATTAGCCATAATTGTTGACTGTAAAACATTTTAAAGTTAACCAATTTTCCGGTATTACCAAACATTTTAAAATTAAACAAAAGCAGCTGCAATTGTTGACTGAAAAATATTTTACGTTTGACCAAATTTTACATCTTACCAAACACCGAAAAATGTGTAAAATATTTTACGGCAGACAAACGGAGCCTAAATTTCACTGATTACGTGCATGTAAGGAAGCTTAACGTAGCAAGAACAACTAGATTGGTAACGGTCGAACGATGACCAAAAGAAAAATGGTGACAATGGCATTGAAGGATAGAAGTGAAAGCAAAGTGATTTAAATAAGTGTAATACAACAATGGTGATAGGGTTATATAGAGATCATGCACATTAAGCAATAGGAGCAAATTGCAGTTTATGAACTATTGCTGGAAGTATTATATCAATAGATAATTTAGTCACAAAGGCATGACATATGATCAGTTAAAGACATAAATTAATGAGAATTGATGACTCTGGTGCATGAAAGAATAGTATGCCATCTCAAGGATTAGTGATCACAACTGATATTTGAGATGAACCATAATGAAGATCAATAGTCGAAGGGAAAAAATAAATCAATAACACCGAGATATATCCAATAGCAAATTGTAGGATAAATCAGGTAAAACGTTAAGAAATAGTAGGTGATTTTAAAACCCCAACTGGAATATTGAACAACCCAAGAAAAACTTAACTGAAGGAAAAGGAAGCTAAATTCCAAGTTTGATATCAACAAAACTACCGACAAGGTAGAAGACTTTAGTTCATGTACAAGGCATGGAGAGGGAACCCACGATTCGTCAATAGGCAATAAGGTGCACGATTTCTCATGAAAATGGGGAAGAAAGAAGACGAGATAATCGATAAACTCCACTTACCTCAATTACCAAGCTTTTCAATCAATACACTTCGAAAGTCTTCTCAGATTATACTTCGTAATGAAAAATGCTCAAAGAAGCCACTCAAATCACTGGGTCTATAGGCTCTTGGTTACCCTCAATATCCTTTTCCTAGAGAAGGTTATGAGAAAATTGAGAGTATTTTTTTTTTTTTTAGTAAGCGTAAGATTTGCAATCTAAATAACTGATTATCACTTTACTTTAAATAAGAGTCCTACACAAATTGTGTCACTAGTTAATAGCCTTAAATCTGCGAGTTACAAATTCAACTATAGATAATGACTTAGTGGCTGAGTGGGTTACCCCACACTTTCAAACGGCTAGGATGTTACATCCTCTACCCCTACAAACAAGTTTCGTCCTCGAAACTTAACTCACCTTGATTCGCGAATAGGTCAGGGTACTTGTCACAAGTAGGCACGTCACGGTACAGTACTTATAGTTTACCCACACTTCATGTCACGTACACAACTTTAATAATAGTAAGGTGTCATGAAGAACAAGATTTCTTCAGTTAAAATGGATTTAATGCTAGTCTATAATAGGAGGATTCACATCAAGGGTCCAAGAGTACAAGCATTACACTATTTCAATAAAGAACTAGAGATGGTAAGGAACATTCAAAAAACACATCATGTTACAAACACAGTTTATAGAGTATATATTTAACAATGAAATACCAGAGGATATATTTTTGTGACAAATAAGAAGAACAGGCAACGCAATTGAAGGACGACTTGATATGCTAACCACTAGACGTAGTCTATGAAGATTTGAAAATTTCAAAAGGATTATCTGTACGAGAAAACCAAAGCAACAGGATAATGAAGGAGGCACAATTATTGCTTGAGCAAGAAAAGTAACCAATGGTAAAATCATTATTTGATCAAGAAAAATTAATCAATAGTGAAATTATTGCTTGATCAAGTAAAAGTAAAAGTAATCAATGGATGAGGCACAACTAAATTTTAAGGGCATGTAATGACCATTGGAAGATCAACACTCAAGACACGATTATTGGAGTTTGAAAGTGAATTATTTTAAGATTACAAAACAGGGCAAAAAGGAAAAGAACCATTCTACTCACTCGAATTGAGAGATTTGATAAATCTCTATCTACAATTCAAAACGCAAGCTTTAAAGAATTTTAGAGTTGTTAATGAAACAGTTTGATCATTAGAAGAATCTCAAATAGAGGGATGTCACAAGTACTTATGAATAGGCTTAAATTTATAGGACAATTTATGCTATGAACTTAGCCAATACAATATGGGTTTCACAAGAATACTTGGTGTACAAAAGATATTTACATTATACTGGGGAAGAAAGGCAAAACTGATCAAGAGAGGACTCATAAATATAATTTTCTTTCCTCAACTTGAAATATTTCCTGAAAAGACCGATCATCGTAAGAAGATAGGGGAAAAGAAAAAGAAATTGAGACAGTGACAAATCAAGTAGCTTAGAAGCATCACAAAAGTAGTGAAGGTTCAAACAAGTCATAAATCAAGGCAATAGACTAAAGCAACAAGTTTCGATACAAGAAAGGCATGGTATGATCTTGAATCAATCTAGTCAAATACAACAACAGAAGGTGATAGACTTTGATTAATGAAATAAGCTGTATAGGGTTGGCCCAATTGGATAAACTAATGAAAAAAAAAGGTTGGTTGATAGAATAAGTAAAGACATGAGAGAACAAGTTAGATACATATGAATTTAAGAATTTGTAATCTGCATATGCCATTGCAAAAGGATAGGCAACCAATTTTGACAATAGAAATAAGGTTTTACAAAATTCTCACTTTCCAAAAGAATAAGTGAGAGGTTAATTTATCAAACAATTTTGCAGGCTAACAACCCAATAAGATAAGTTCTTTGTGATGCCTTGCAATTTGTGTCGAGAGATTACAAGTGTGGTGGGGGAGAAAGAAATACCACATTTGACGTCAAAATACCATGTCCAAAAAAAATGAGAGAGCTTATCACAGAGCAATATTTAAAATTTAACTCATACTTGTTTGCAGAGACGAGGGTAACCTTAACGCAAGAGAGAACTATAAAACAAATAATGACTTGAGGATCATATATACAAATGAGTTGCGAGAGTATTAGTGTTCAGGACAATGAAAAATCGTGAGAAGCCAACAGCCCAATGCCTATAGTGATATCAATAATGAGTGCCATGTGAGCCTTTTCAATTTCAGATGGTGAACACCAAGCCAAGGTTTAGTCCAACATGAAAAACTTTAATTCTACGTTCACAGACTACGTCAAAACGAGGAAATGATTTGAGAGCAGTAAAGACAGAAGATTTGAATCAAATGTTCAAGTTGAATCCAAGGTTTCAAAGTGCTAACTGGTTTGATTATTTAGTCTTCAATACATGTTTCTCTCCCAAAAAAGGTTAATATGCTCGAAGCTTAGGGGTCTCTCCAGGTTGGTTCGCGAAACTTCAATTCATAATTATGAAGTAATGCTACACGACATGAAAGAAGAACAAGGATCAAGGATTCAAGTCATGAAGACCTTACTTGCTGAAAATTCATGAAGTATGAAGAGAAGAATGACAATCAATGAAAACACTAGATGCACAAGGTATTCTCAAGCTCCATGTAGGAATGAAGAGGAAGGAGTACCTCACTTTACCATATGTCATAGCATAGGCAGAATAGTTAACAATAATGGAGACATGAATAATCATGGTGCCATGGTCAAGTATACGAGCAGGAGGGTAAAGAGAAACAAGGAGAAGAGAGACCTACTTAGCTCGCTTCTTACGAGCCTTAGATGTGTGAACGTTGAAGATCATCTATAATTGAGGTAAAATGTTGTTTTATATAAAGAAACAAACGCTGGGGGTGCAATTACAACTCTCGTGTATGCTCTTAGCTGGAAAGTTGACATATACTACATGCTCTACACATTAGAAAACATTCACAGTATCAATCAAACAATGTAATCCTCATATTATATAGACCTCCATAGCTAGAAGGCACCACCTTGTAGATAAACTAGCAACATTTCTCTCCAATTCATATGACATTCGAGCATTCTTTTGCAGCCCATATTATGCCTTAAATTTATTTACTCTAATCGCAAACAAGGCTTCATTCATTATACCTAACCAATAATGTTTGGCTTTGCTTTTGCTCTGGCGAGCCTATATCAATGCCCATCATTCATTAACTAAGCACATGCAAAACTTGTAATAATAAAGTTGATTACTTCCCTCAAATAGTTACTGAACTATACATAAGTAAATTATATCTACAAAATTCATATCAAATGCCTCATCGTACAAGTCTTCAAGCCATTTAGTGGTAAGAAGTGAATACTAGATATCAAATACTTACTTCTACTAAGTCTGCTATTTCTTGATGGGAAATGAAAAATAGACTCCAAAATGAACATCAAAATGATTACCTTCTTGACCGATAAGGAAGTTCACTAATGCCCAAAAATATATGCAAGAAATTTAACAACTCTCATTCCTTATCTTTTACTTCCCCAAATAATTTATATCTTACACTAGGAACAATCAAAGAGACACACATCCAATAATACACTCAAGTTGTCATCATTTGTAGGTTTAACATTTTCTAAACACATTTTCTCATAAAACCTTTCTAATAAAATAAATTCTTAGTTCCTCTTACCATTTCATAACTAATCCACTAGCTGACTCAGTCCTAATGATTCCTATGAAATCGACAAGCACCTTCTTTTTAGAACTCACCTTGAACGTATTTCACGAATATCGATTACCTCAATTGACAACAATCTGTATACCAAGTTGGGCATATATCTTCACCCAAATTACGTTTGTTTTTCTTTCAAGAACCTAGTAAACTAGTTTAAATCTGCTTTTGCCCAAGTTTGGTCAAGTTATGATCAATACTCTTCCATCCTTATGAAGTATTCAATACCAAAGCCAAACTAAGAGCATAATAGGGGGACCACGGTAAATTGGTCTAAACTTTAGGACTACCTCTATATCATGATTATGTTCTCCCCATAACAACAAAAAATGCGATAGATTTAGAAATTGGTAGATGAGGTAACGGGTTAGACCATCACTAAAAAGAGAGATGAAAGTAAAGCATGCATTATTAATACATTTTCCTATAACTTAAAACGATAGTATATACCCACCACACTCTCATGTTGATCACGTCACGATCACTTACCACGATGCAAGGTATAGAATTTAACGCTATAAGTCATCAGATTATCTTACACCAAATACAAGGCTATAAGTCACAAAATAATCACTCCCTAAATTGAACCTGGTAAAAGACACGTTTTGTAGACTGGTGCTACTCTCAATCCCACCTAGGTATGAGACCATCAAACCTAAAGCTCTGATACCAACACTGTCACGCCCCAAACTCATGAACTCAAATGGGTTCAAGATGTGACACGCCGTATACCAAAAGGAGTAATCATTTCGGGATACAAGGCTACACAAAACCACAAATCAACCAAAATAAAAAAAAACAGAGCACTAAAAATCCGCCATTTATTAAAAACTGTTACACTCTAAGCATTTAAAAGATAACCTAAAAAAAACGAGTACAATTAAATCGCCAATTGGCAACTCTAACATCGTGCGAAATTAGTAAGATAATGTCTCATCACTAAAAACGTTGATTCAATAATAAATATAAAAGCATCTATTACCCCCTCTCGCTATTGGCTAGTGTCCATCACTTACTCGTTATTATCTGAAAAAGAAAAGAAAAAAAAAAAGAAACACAATAGGATTGAGCAATCACAAACACAGTAAGTGGGGAGAGCCTCCCCACCAAGATGACACGAGTGAATGCTGATAAGTGGAACAATAGAATAGACCAAAAGCAGGAGGATCGTGAGGACACATCAAATGAAGCATATATAACTATCAATCAAAAGGAAGCGATTCATATCACAATAAAATACGAGTAATATGAACTAATAGAAAATCACATAGGGTAAGTTGTAAATACAATGTAGCACATTAATCATGATAATAACAGATTGTAGGTATAAGGCCTCTACAGGCGCTCACAACATGGGTATAAGGCCCCCACAGGTACACACGTTATGGGATCTCAGTCATTTCACGATAAGGCTAGTGTTCACCAAACACATCACACCACGTCACGTTATAACACAATTTATATGAGAAGGATTTAAAAACTAACACACGAACGCATAAGCTTGTTCATGTAACATCCAGGATTCAAGGCGAAGAATTAAATACAATCTGATTCATGAAAAAATCAAATGTGGTATACATGCTTGCGTTAAAATAATATACAGGTTCCATGAATAAAGTAGACAAGTAAATCCAGATTAAGCACTTGACATTGATTAGCTGTCAAATTATTGACGATTATTTATAAGAAGAAGAAAAAAAAAGAACTGTTGATCCATTATACAAACATTATTAATATAGATGTGCATGTAAGGAAGCTTAATGTAGCAAGAACAACTAGATTGGTAACGGTGGAATAATGACCAAAAGAAAAATGGTGACAATGGCATTGAAGGATAGAAGTGAAAGCAAAGTGATTTATATAAGTGTAATACAACAATGGTGATAGGGTTATATAGAGATCATGCACATTAAGCAATAGGAGCAAATTGCAGTTTATAATCTATTGCTGGATTATATCAATAGATAATTCAGTCACAAAGGCATGACATATGACCAGTTAAAGACATGAATTAATGAGAATTGATGACTCTGGTGCATGAAAGATTAGTATGCCATCTCAAGGATTAGTGATCACAACTGATATTTGAGATGAACCATAATGAAGATCAATAGTCGAAGGGAAAAAAGAAATCAATAACACTGAGATATATCCAATCTTAAATTGTGGGATAAATCAGGCAAAACGTTAAGCAATAGTGGGTGATTTTAAAACCCCACCTGGAATATTGAACAACCCAAGAAAAACTTAACTGAAGGAAAAGGAAGCTAAATTCCAAGTTTGATACCAACAAAACTTCCGGCAAGGTAGAAGACTTTAGTTCATGCACAAGGCATGAAGAGGGAACCCACGATTCGTCAATAGGCAATAAGGTGCACGATTTGTCATGAAATGGGGAAGAAACAAGACGAGATAATCGATAAACCCCACTTACCTCAATCACCAAGCTTTTCAATCAATACACTTCGAAAGTCTTCTCAGATTATACTTCATAATGAAAAATGCTCAAAGAAGCCACTCAAATCACTGGATCTATAGGCTCTTGGTTACCCTCAATATCATTTTCCTAGAGAAGGTTATGAGAAAATTGAGAGTATTTTTTTTTAATTTTAGTAAGCGTAAGATTTGCAATCTAAATAACTGATTATCACTTTACTTTAAATAAGAGTCCTACACAAATTGTGTCACTAGTTAATAGCCTTAAATTTGGGAGTTACAAATTCAACTATAGATAATGACTTAGTGGCTGAGTGAGTTAGCCCTACACTTTCAAACGGCTAGGATGTTACAGCATCTATAATAGTTTTTGTTGGATCGGAACAAGAACACTGTTATATCTCATGAAACTAAATGAGGGTAAACATGTACACGAAATTCCGGTTATACACAAGTCATGAGAGATTAACTCTGATTATTTACATTTTAAAGTATATTATACGATAACTTTATTTCACATATTTATAAAATGCTATTTTTAAATTACATTTCAATGAAACAATTCAGATAAATTTGGAAATGACAAAATCTAAGGGGTTGATGAAAAAGACAAAACCTTGGATATGGTGAGCCTTTGATTGGTTTTTGACCGTATTTACGCCATGCCCATGAATCAGTTGAGAGCTCCTCTTGTGTCATTTGACGAACCATTTTGCTCTGCTGATTTTTCCTGTATACAAAAGCGAATTTCATGAAAGTCTTCTCTTTTTTTTTTTTTTTTTTTTGGAGGGGGGGGGGGGGGGGGGGGGTGGTGGGGTGGTGTTGGGACAATTGATTATCCACCTTTTTCTTGGTCGAATGGGCTGTGGACTTGCCACAGGAAAAGTAATATTAGAAGGATCAAACCGGGCGTTCTTGAATTCGAGATTTTGTCCTCTTTGTATCACTTGCTGCCGCCGCTGCTGCTGTATCGGTTGTGCTTGTTGGTGCAGTTGAGGCTGTGGTTGGTTTTGAAATCCTTCAGCAACAGTAATGGAGGTGGTGGTGGTTATGGGCACAGGGTTGGCACAAAACTCTCTGTAGATTTCTTCCAACCCTTGAAATGAATCGTTTTTGTCATCTAAAAGGCCAGGAATAAAGAATGAGTTATCATTATCATTTTGGAAGGTTAAAGACTCTAAACTAGGAAAAGAATCATCCTTTTCTATGCTGCTGCTTATGCTGTTGTTAATGGTGGTTGTGGAAGTGGTTGCGGTGGTGGCCACGGCAGTCTTGCAGCTTCTTACCACCGCATACAAATCCCAATCATCAGCCATTTATGCAGACACACACCCTTCTTTGCTTACTAGCCTGTCAAGAAACAAAACCTGTTCAATTTTCTGTGTGTTTTCTGTTATATCTCTCAGTCAACTGCATCTGCTACTGTTTCTCTGGTTGGAGCATTTTGGCTGGTGAGAAAGAGAGCAAGGGGGAGGGGGCCCAAGGACGGCGCTGACTTTTGTACATATAGAGGAAGTATCTCGTAAGAGAAATAAAGTAAGATGTATCATGAGCTAAATAAATACATTCAATTGAAATCTCACATAAAATTATTGTAAAAAATTACTTTTCATAAAAATAAGAATCATTGAGAAAAAAAGAAGAGGGTGGACCAATGACCGGATTTGATTAGTAATTTATAGGTAAGAAAATTCAAAAGGGTTTGTTCAATCTTCACCATCTACAAAGCCAATAATGTGAAGGAGGAAAGTGGTTTTTAGTGTCATGAGATTGGCATCTATGATCAGATAAAGTAAACAATGCCCTTTTACATTTGACTTTTTAGAATGTCAAAATGGGGGCCCATCAGGCCTGCAATGTGGCAAAATGTTGTAGGTGCCATGACTCCATTTTGACATTTTCATAAAATGGCAATGTAGCTACGACTATAGTTTTAATGTTAAGAAACAAGTGTTCCACGGTAAGGCATTGCAGCACTCCTGCCCACAGCACGCGTAGTCTTATTGGAACTTTTGGAGTTTTTGACGATGCAATAACATACTCTCCAATTTGAAGTGTTGAAATCACCCACTATTTGGGGTTTACAAAACTTTGTAGATAATTAGTTCTAAATAGAGTGGTCAGATAATAAATTATTATAATTAAATATTTTAAATTTGAGTTATAACCTCCCAAACTGGAGGGAACCGCAACATGGGGAATATAGACAGTTGTGTTACTGGCTTGTTTTTAATTGTGGGTCATACTGCGAGGAGACTTTAAGTTCATGGTACTATTTAGATGTGAAGAACTCTAAAAGTGACTTTAGTGACCGCAAATATTTTTTGACCTTTAATTGATATGAAATATGTATTAAGGGGTGTCATTGTACCAAATTCATTATAATCATGGGATAAATTCATTATAATGACTACTCAAATTGAGTTTGTTGTCATTTTTTAAAAGGGAATAGGTCAATTTAGTCCATGAGGTTTATGCTAAAGACCAAACAGGTCCCTGTGTTTTGTGAAAGTACCATTTTCATCCCTGAGGTTTTGTTAAAAAACTATTTTCGTCCTTGTCGTTAACTTTTATTTAACAGTCAATGGTTTGACCGAGATAAAAGATTAAAATGCCCTTATATTTATCTATTATAGATTAGGTGGCAAAGAAAAATAAAATAATGTCAAATGTGCACAAAATATATTCCAAAAAATTAGCTATTATTGTACAAACCATATTCTAAAATAAAAAATAAAAACAAAATGTAATATTTATATACATAAATCAACAAAAAAAAAGAATTACAAAAAAAAAAGCCAACACCTTGTCGACGTCTTTTTTTTGTAATGCAATCTTTTTTCTTTTGTAATTCTTTTCTATGTCGGAGTTTGCTTAAAATCCTAATTTATTAAATTATATATCTATCAACATTATAAAGTAACAACCATTTTGTCACGTATAAGCAAAAGAACATCCCTCGAGAAAAAGCCATCATGCGACATGTAAGTAAATAAATTAGCACTCTTAAAAAAATTAATATTCATAATTTCTAATTTAAATGATCGATAAAATCCAAACATACAACCAACCATTAGATTGAATTTAAGCAAATTAATACCCTACTAAAAAAATAAAAATGCTATCTGGTTATGTGAAAATTTTCAATTTTGTACTATTTCGATTTTAAATACATCTGATAAAACAAAATTCATATACAAAACTAACCAACATATTTGTTAAATTAAATTATATCTAATGTTTGTATTCTAAGTATCATAGGAATGTATCTTATCTTCATTTAAACTTCTTTTATCTCTATGTGTAGAAGTTTATTTAACAAAACCTGTACACACAACTTCTTTATATTTTTGAATCAAATTATTGTGAATTTGTATGAGTTGTAGTCTTTTTCTCATTTTTTTGCTTCTCATTCAAGTGTTGCTATGCATTAGTCACTTGAAAATGAGATTATTTACCTTCCTTTATTTAATTATTCAATCACTTCTAATGATCAGATCTTTTATGCTTCGAAGACCCCAAATATGAAAATGCAACATTTACTTAATAATTTCAGCTTATTTTGACAAAACTACAATTAAAAAAATTCAAGTTAACACATATCCATTAAATTTCAGTTTAATGAGGTTTTACAATTTTATTCTCATGGTTATCTTGATGTAGATAAGGAAGGTAGACTTGTATCCATTTAAATATTAGAAAAAGTCAGATCCTAACAAACTTATGCAAACTTCAACAATGGATTGTTACATAAAATACCATGTTAAGTTTGAGAGAACCTCCACAATTAAATTTATAATCTATATAATAGTTACAAATAGGTATAATGATTCAAGTACAACAATTGTGGACATCCATCACATGGTATCTTGCTACTATTTTTTACTACCCTTTTATATTTTATATGATATGCATTTACGGGGAACATAATAACAAATTTGGATATATGTAAACAATAGTGGCAAAAAAAAACCATTAGTAATTTAGGAGTTTATAATGTCTCCAACTTGAATTAGATTTATGTTGTGCTTCAAAAAAGATGGAGACTTCACATAGCTACCTAAATTGGTATCTCTGTTACATAGACATACAGTTCCAATGTATACCATTTCTTAACCATATTTTAGTATATACTTTTTTCAAATATTGGCCAAGTTTAATCATTATGAAAAATTTGAGATAGAGGTTAACTACAGAGGTTTTAGTCTGAGATCTTTTTTTTCGCTTTTGAAGAGATTTGGTATGAAAAGGAAGAAGGATTAACAAATCGTAATGTTTTGTTAGAGTTGCATTGTGTATGATCTTGTAATAATTGTGTGTATCTATACACATTCTATAAGCTAAGCAGCAACTATTTCAGAATTCAACGCCCCAAAGTTCTCAGGTGACCTGTCACATGATATAAATAATTAATCATTCATAAAGATTATAATTAAAAGTTGACTCACTTTAAACAAAAAGTATAAAAGTATCCCTTAAAATTTATTACCTGATCTATTTTTAATTTCTTAGTTAGCAATAGATGCCTATTCTTAAATTAAATATAAGTTTAGAAAAATACTTGATCAAGTGTATAATGATAGAGATACAATCATGGATATTAATAATGGTAACTTTAGATATCTAATAACTGAATTAATATTCCTTTTTATATTCACTGAATGCTATTTACACTAACAATTGTAATTTTAACGGTGTTTACAATAATAGAAGTTGCTACACCCTTTTTTCAAATAAGATATATTTTATGTAATATGATCCAGAAAATATCACAAATGCATTCTATAATTTGTTGAGAATGTTGAAAATATTGTTCTAAACATAATAGATAACCACAACAAGAAACAAATATTTTTACTTCTATCTAAAAGCACCATTTTGTTACAAGTAATCAAATAAGTACCAGTTCTATAAATAAATAAATTAAAGAATCTTACTTTGATTGAAAACACTTAAATATTTGATTTATACAATGAAAGTCAAATTAAAAAATTATAAATAAGCAAAAAGAAAATTCTACATTATTTTTTTAATGACAAAGTCTCCCTCATATAATAATTTTATTTTTCAATTAAAAGCTTGATCAATTTAGAAAATTCACTTAATATAGCAAAATTACATTCAGGAATCATAAATAGGTGAAAAAAAAATTTCCATTCATTTTTTAAAATTAAATAGTTTCTCTCATAAAATTGTTTTATTTTTTAATTGAAAGCTCGGTGAATTTAAAATTTTCAATCTCACAAAAAAATGAATCTTACTTACATCTAATAAATTTAAAATTCGATTCACATTTATCTTCATATGTTATTTTTTGTGATAAATGACATGTAGATAATATCAAAATGAAAACAAGTTTAGGTGGTGTATTTTATAAATAAAAATAAAATTAAGAAATTATATTTGTCTTCATCTATTATGTAATTTATCATCTTATTTTCCATCTCACAAGCTTCGTAACACTGGTTAGGCATCATACAACCTAGAACGTTTCTTTTTTTTTTGGTCAAAAATAAAATTGCATTAAAAAAGAGATCCAACATTGAACTTTTTTTTTTTTTGGTCAAAACTAAAATTGCACTGAAAAAGAGGTCCAAGTTGAACTTCTTTTTAAGTCAAAAATGAAATTGCATTGATAAAGAAGTTAGATGCGGAACTTTCTTCTTTTTTTATCAAAAATAAAATTTCATCGAGAAAAACGTCAATTTTTTTTCTTTTTACTTCTATCTAAAAAATTACACATTCGATTCATATATTGAAATTTAAATTTAAAATCATAAATAATCAAAAAAAATATTCTACCTTTATTTTTTAAATGACAAAACCTCCCTTATAAATTACTTTATTTTTCAATTAAAAGCTTGATTAATTTAGAAAATTCAATTTCATATAGTAAAAATTACATAAAAGAGCCATAAATAAATGAAAAAAAAAATTGACATTCGTTTCTTATATGACAAAGCCTTCCTCATAAAAATTGATTTATACTTTAATTAAAAGATTGATTAATTTAAAAAAAATAAAGCTCACAAAAAAAAAAAGAATCTTACTATATACAAAAGAATAAATATTTGATACATATTTGTCTTTACCTGTCATTTTCTATGTTAAATGGCACGTAGATAATGTTGAAATAAAAAAAATTTTAATTATCAGTAAAATGTGATTAAGGAAATTATATTTGCCATCATCTGTTATGTTTTATTACTTATTTATGATTTTCTTTGTCATCTTTTATGTTCATATCAATGATTAGGTTTGGTCCAATATGAAACTTTTATTTTCTGTTTTTTTGTCAAAAATAAAATTTGATTGAAAAAGAGATTCAAAATTGAACTCGTCCTTTTTTTTTGGATAAAAAATGAGATTGCATTAAAACAGAGGTCCAAGTTGAACTTTTTTTTTCTTGATAAAAAATAAAATTATACTGAAAAGAGGTTCAACGTGGAACTTTTTTTTTTGTTGGTTAAAAATGAAACTATATTGAAAAAGAAGTTAGACGTGATTTTTTTATTTTGGGTAAAAAATAAAATCACTCAAGAAAAAGTGTAATGTGAAAATTTTCTTTTCTTTTTATTCAAAAAGGAAATTGCATGAAAAAAGTGATATAATGTGAAATTTCATTTTTTGGTAAACAATGAAATTTGTATTGAAAAGGAGGTCCAACGTGTAACATTTATTTCCTTTTTGCTAGGTTAAAAAATAAAATTGCATTCAAAAAAGGTTTAAAGTGGATTTTTTTTTTTGGTAAAAATAAAATTGCATTGAAAAGAAGTCTAACGTGGAATCTTTCATTACATTGGACCTTGCTTAAATGACATTCAACTAAAATCTTTATTTTTTAAATTAGATTATGATTATATCTTAATTTTCTATTCTACGTATTTTAGGACTCTATCTTATTTTCATTTAAACTCCTTTATCTTTATTTGAAAAAAAAATTAAAAAAAACAAAAAACAAAAAAACAAAAAAACTTAAGATACAACAACTTGAGCAAAGGAGATACATACATGTATCTTTTAAAACTTTGATCTATGTAAAATAGTGCCTACTGTCACATTTTTTAAAAAATAGGTGCTTATATTTGTTTTTTTTCTTTTGGTAATGACGTAGTATTTAGAGTAACTATACATTATAGTCTATCAATAATGTAATTAAAAAATTAAATTAATTAATTGTATATTTCATATTTTATAATATTTATATCAACACCCGCTCACGGGTATAAGACTAGTTAATTGGAAGATTCATCCCATTAATCACCATAAATTTGGAATAATCTTCTAGGATTTTATAAATGTGAAAAGAATGTCTTTACACGCACTTTTTCATAAATTTGGAACGTGAAAAAAATGTTATGCCCCCAGTTTTTTTTTTTTTCAACAAAGCACAACAACCTTGATTGCCTTTTCACATTCTCAGTTGAATCTTGACCCCCTTAATATAAAATTTATTGCTTTGTCCCTACTTTCAAATAACTCTTTTATTAATCTCTAAACTTGGTACCGTTCTTACAGCCCACATGAAAAAATAGTGCTTTATCTCTAAATATCCAATCAACAAATTTTAAAGAGAATCAGTAGCTGTAGCTGAGTTCCGAGGTCGGACCGCCCTAACCGGGACTGCATCGATCGGATCCGACACGGAGACTCCAGCTAAGTACTCATGTGGTATCTCAACTCCCTCCAACCGATTCAATGGCTCCGCATCTTCCTTATCTCCCAAGTCTTCCAGGTCGGCTAGAGGATCCGCCTCGGCTTCTTCTTGCACTTGCCTGACCTCGATCACTTGGCAATCATCATCACTCTCCCTGAGCCAAAATTTCCGAGCTGATTCTTGAGATGTACCTTCACTGTCATCACTGCGGCCTCCATCTGAAGACGACTCCGAGCTCGATGGATTCTCATCCCCTCCGTAGGACCTCACCTCCATCGCTTGGGAATCTTCTGACTCCGACCTCCCCATCCTGTTTACAAATTAAAATGTGCAGGGATAACTAAAGGGAGTCGGGACATACCTACCGCTCTAGTTGTCGAAGATGACCCAATCTAACTGCCTCCGAGCTAGTGGATTCTGAGTTGAATACCCCGAGAAGATATTTGCCGAGCTAAAAGTGTCCGACCACTCTGGTTGCCAACCTGAAAGCTCCAAATTTCTTTAGTAAAGTGTGAAATGAATCTCGGATATCAAGGCCCTATTTATAGGCAACTCCTGTAACTGCCTCGGAAATCCCAAATGTCGCATCTTGTCATAACAGCCAGGTGACGTATCAGCCATCTGAAGGGTATGCATCGCTGAAGTGGCCATCTCCGCTCTGCCGGGGTCGAGCACCTCCAGCTCGGGATCAACTCCCGAATCTAGATCTCACCCTCTCGATCTCGATTTAGGGGGGGATTGACGAGGGGGACCCCGAGCTGAGGTATCATGCCCATTTCGAGCCGAGACGGGCTAATCCGAGCCAAGCCCAGCACATTCAGCTAATGCCCAACCTAGATGCTGATTTGACCTCACCCCAACCCAGGAAAACCCTGACCTCGGTGAACAGCTGTTCTGATGAGACATAAAGCCTTGATGGGACATAAAGTTGCACTGCATTAAATGTGGTGATCCCATCCCACATCGGAAGGCTTGGAGCTGGGCCAACTGAATATATTGGGATGTCCCGTGTATTCGTGCAGACGCGTTTTCACGTGCAGTGCGTGCGTGGGAAACAAAACCGTGAGGGGTATGGGCCCCAGAGCGGACAAAATCTGCATAGTACGCTTCCGGGCCCACTCGCCATGGCCTCGGTGCTCGCTTAGGCCTTAAGTCCAGGGAGTATCCTGCAGGCGTGAGGGTGTTGGTTTTAAGGCGTTACAAAATTGGTATCAGAGTTGACCTTCCTTTGGGTCAACGGCCCGCGAGGGCGCTGGGCCTCCTTAAGGAAGGGTAGATGTGGTGATCCCATCCCACATCGGAAGGCTTGGAGCTGGGCCAACTGAATATATTGGGATGTCCCGTATATTCGGGCAGACGCGTTTTCACGTACAGTGCGTGCGTGGGAAACAAAACCGTGAGGGGTATGGGCCCCAGAGCGGACAAAATCTGCATAGTACGCTTCCGGGCCCACTCGTCATGGCCTCGGTGCTCGCTTGGGCCCTAAGTCCAGGGAGTATCCTGCAGGCGTGGGGGTAATGGTTTCGAGGCATTATAAAATTGGTATCAGAGCTGAGCTTCCTTTGGGTCAACGGCCCGCGAGGGCGCTGGGCCTCCTTAAGGGGGGGTGGATGTGGTGAACCCATCCCACATTGGAAGGTTACGAGCTGGGCCAACTGAATATATTGGGATGTCCCGTGTATTCGTGTAGACGCGTTTTCACATGCAGTGCGTGCGTGGGAAACAAAATCGTGAGGGGTATGGGCCCCAGAGCGGACAATATCTGTATAGTGCGTGTCCGAGCCCACTCACCATGGCCTCGGTGCTCGCTTGGGCCCCAAGTCCAGGGAGTATCCTGCAGGCGTGGGAGTATTGGTTTCGGGGCGTTACATTAAATGCTATCAGGTCCGAATTTAGTATAAATAGAGCTCTACCCCTTCATTTCTGAGGTAACTGCTCATTAAATGTTCTCAGCTACTTCGCCAGCACAGACATACTAATCATTCGTACGCTCGAGGGGAAAATCCGAGTCATCACCCTGCCTTTTCCTTCTTTTTCCTTGTGTAGGTTAGGTAGCCAATCAGAAAAGTTCAACTCGGAGGCCAACCTGAAAAGTCTAGCTCAGTCGGAGTAGCTTCCAACCTTAATGTCGAGATTCTGACCTCGACAATGGTAAATTTTTTATTAAATATACGACTTTAGAAGTATTGTTCAATAAAATTCATTGACTGTTGATCTATGTTGAATAATGTTGAACTTTTAGAAATTTTGAGAATAATATTAAACTTTAAAAATATGAAAGTTTATATTTGAGAACGAAAAAGAAAAACAATTTTTCACATTATATAAAAACAGTTTTGTAATTTTTTTTTTTTGAAAAGTTCTAATTTGGAGCTTCTTAATTTTTAACTTTTTTCAGCTTTAATTTTTGCCTAAAAACACTTTTAAAAATGGGTCAAACAGGTTAGTTTCAGTTCTAAACTCATAAAAAAATGCTGAGTATCTAAAATTAGGCCAAATAGAACCGAATTCGTTGAATTATTGAGTGGAATCTTGATTCATTGAAACTAGTCCTAGATGTAGTGTTGTTAAAGCAATCAATTCTTCAAAGCTTGCATCGTGGAGAGCAAGACCAGTGTTGGATGATATCAAAAAGTTTGTTGCGTATAGCCCTTCCATTAGGCTACAATGCATTAGAAGAACTACCAATTGCACAACTGATTGGGTCGCAAAATGCAAACTCAGAGACTACTTGCCTTTAGATTGGACTTCTAATGTTCCACTACAATTGTATCAATGTTTGTTGTTTGACTTCATGCCTACTGGTATGGGATAATGTACTTACCTTTTGGCAATATAATTATATTGTGTTTCGACCAAAAAAAAAAAGGTAAAGTCCAAATCACAATGGACCAATTCCTTAAATTATGCTATGGAGATATTTTATGGATTTTTTTTTTTTTTTTTTGTTAATGATATTTTATGAAATTATATTTGTCAAATGTTCATGGGATTTTCCATTTGTTATTAAAAAGAAAAAATCAATTGAAGGCTCAGAAGTCAGATTGGGTATAAAATTCTGGTCCAATCTTGGTCCAAGGTGAGCTGCAGCCACAAATACTAGTCTAAAAACCATTAAATTTAGACAACGTCATAAGCTCGAACTTGTGATATAGGATAAAATCATTAAACAACTTGCCCAAACAAATAAAGATACTAGGATAAAGCAGGATTTAAATTTGAAGTCAGAAAACTTCAGTGTGGCTAACTTATTTGATCAGAATTTGAACGACTTAAACTTCCAAGCATCATTGTAGGTATCTAACTACTTAGAATGAAATGCAGTTAGAATAAAATCTAACTAATTTTAGTAGTAAACTAGTAAGTAAATGACATATTGGATTGTAAACTATTAAGATTATTTCATTCTAACTGCATTATCAATTTATCATTTGATTTCACTTTTAATGTAATAGAGTTTTGAGGGATTTGTTCTGAATTAGTATGGTCCAATCTTCTAATTTCAAAATCTCCACTTGTTAGTATATATCAAACACGCAATTATTGAATTCCCCATTTGAAAATTCCTTAGAAATTGATAAATCTCTGTTTTTTTCTTTGAAAATTTTCAAGTGCATAAATTCCTCAAAAGTTTGTCTATTCAACGTGCAATATCTTCTTGTAAATTTGTATTTTCAACTTTGAGCTTATTGTGGTGCGTCTCATTTGTGTTTTTTCCACATTAAGGTTGCAAGCTTCGACATTTCTGATTACTCTAGTACATAGCAAAGGCTATAACTTTAGCAACTTTATAAGGGAGTTTCGTTTGTTTGTGAAGGGAAGAGCACCACGTACATTTTTGAATTTTTATGGTGAAAATTGTGGAAACATTAAGTAGAGACAACGACCTATACGTGCACCAGGGGTGAAGAACAAACCATGGATTCAGTAAAAGCTCAGACACCTTTTCTTCAGCTTAGGACGATAGATACGCATTGATATCATTGTTGCTTCTCTGTCTTAATAAATCGAATTCAGGTTCTATCTACTTATATATTATTTGTGGGGTTTGTTTTACAAATATTCGCAGACCCACTTCTTCATTCTAACGTGTGATTTCACGCGCCAAAGTGGAATTCACGGTTTGTGTATTTCGATTAAACAGATTCGCGGGCCAAACATGTTTGTTATAAACATTAGTAGAGTCACCTTCGAAACACACATTGATCTCTTTGTTACTAATCCTACATCCACATGGAAAATGCCTTGATATAATAATTCTATTGTAAACTGGAAAAAAAAAAAAAATGACTTTAAACATAAGATCTCAAATTTATGTGGACAATGAATTAGAGAATGATAAGCCTCGAAGACAACAACAATAATTAGACTAATTATTTAAGGTTTGTTAATGGAGATACCATGCACCAGGACAGACCATAGAACAACCCCTCGACATCACTCCCATGTCGATGGACAATAGATTTTCTGTGTCCCGTTGTTGATTTGTTTGTCTCCTCAGCTTGTTGCTCCAACCGTTTGTTAAGGAAGAATTTGTTTGTGCATTTCCCAATGTTTCAGTTTTCTGGGACGAAGAATGAGATTGTGGGAGAAAATAGTTTTTTAATTGAGTTCAATGGATTCAACACTCTTTTATGGTATTTTTGGGTAGAGCCATGTTGACTAACACGCAAATAGTTGAAGGTGTAGAGAGTTATGCATGTCCACGCTGACTTGAATTTGGAAGAAATAGATTAAACAATAGTCTATCCAGAGCCGCCTCAAACAATTTGAGAATCTTGAACGATTATCTAAATGAAGACTTTAATAATTAGACTTTTTCTCAATCAAAAAATTTTAAATTTTCTACTAAAATAATCACTACAAATAAAAAAAAAACACCAAAATTAGAATTATAAAAGATCATAATATTACAAGTTAACAAATAAATAGAATCCCAACCAATCATTAAAAAGAAATTAAAAATTCTTTTAATGGGAGCTAATAGGGCCTTAGAGTCCTGACCAATTTATTGATGAAGGTCTGCTCGTTTAATTACAGGCCTTGGGACTCTAAGGTCCTCTTGGTCCCAATTAAAGGACACTAGTTTAGGATAGACATTTATCTTTAAAAAAATAAGCAATTTCTTTAAATTGGGGCCCCTGGACACAAGCCCCCTTAGCCCAGGGCATGGGCCGGCCCTGAGTCTAGCAAAGACGTGCCTCGCGATCAAGCACTCTCAATAATTTTTATATATCGTTAAATCTGTATCGCTTACACTACACATCTTAATTTACATTTTATGCGATGAGCGTCATAATTAAATGATATTTATTCATACACGATATTACTCAACTACAAAAGAAAGGGATCTTTACATCAGTCTATCAATAATCTACCAACTAGAGCAAAGAGATCTATTATGTGCACTATTAGTATATTTACTTTGTAACGAAATTAAGTTTCTAACACATAGGAGAATCTCCTCAATAATTTGTTCCTCCGTATTTGCGCCAGATCCATGGACTCTACCATTTCTTTCCTTTCCTGCCAGATGAAATAAACACTCGCACAAAACATAGACTTTGTGATATCTACCTTAAGGGATCTTTTTTTGCAGATTCTACAGATACGGATGACCAATAACTCCCAATGGACATTAAGATTTTGCATCCTGATAAGAGAAGAGAAATGGTTCCAAATCCATGTTGGTAAAGGGACATTCAAAGAAAAGATGATTCATGCATTCTATCTCCAAACCACAAAAAACACAAGTAGCATTATCAATAACACCCCAGTTGAGTAGGCGCTCTTTGGTAAGGCTACGATCCAAACACATAAGTCAAGTACAAAAACCATGTTTTGAGACAACAACCTTGTTCCAAATAACACTAGCTCAGTCCACCTTCCCTCGCTTCTCACTAACACAATTCCAGGTAGATGAAGATTTGAAAGCCCTATTAGTGCTTGCAAACCAGCCAATAGAATCACGGCGTGTGTGGGGAGAAAAGGAAGCCATTAGATGGTTCATAAAATGAAGCTCCAGCGGCTAATTCCATAGATTTCTTCTTATAAATTTATCAACTTTCCCTTTTGTAAGCTCTCGAGGAGCATCAATATTATTTTCAAGGACAAAGTTCACAACTCTGCCACAAATACCACCATGTATTAGTACCATTTTTAGGACGAAGTCCACATCAATATTACTCAAGTTGTGACATATAACCATGCGCTACAACAAGTAATGTCTCATGAGTCATAATTTTAGGACTATTTTTTCTTCAAGTTGATAACCTTAGATATTAGGTTGTGCCTAAACCTAAAACTCCAAATTCCAAATGGGTTGATTTGAGCCGTGTTATGTTATTTATCCCATTTTAGGTGTTTGCTACCTCTGCCTCTTCCTTTTATGATTTTAAGTTTAAAATTAATTCTTTTTACGATTCAACTTATTTTAATCATTGTTGTATTTATGTCTTTTAACAGTTATGGTGTAGTAACTACACTGTAGTTATTACTTTTCTTAATCTAAAGAATACATGATCATCATCTTTGATACGTTGGTGATGGCATGTAGTTCTTCCTTGATTAAGAAATTGATATGTTCTCTAATTTTCCTTTCATTTTTATAGCAAAAATAGAAAATCTAAAAACATGTGTTTAGGCTTGCGCTAATTGGGCCTGCTTTCATATTAATCTCTTCTGAGTAAAACTTCCGTTAACAGTAAGCTTTAACATGGGCCTAGTTTGAGGCCTAAGCTAAGTGGCCTGATTAGCAATCCCATGGACTCGTCATTCTTTTCTTTTTTTTTTAATGGAAAAATGGAAATTTATTATCATGAGATCCAAAATACAAAGGATAATCACAATTCAGTAACTCTTCAAGAGGAACAAGAACATTAGAAAATCAGTCAATTACTAACTTATTCTTAGCTTTCTACTTAACTACCCAATTTGTCACTTGATTAGTTGCACTTTTCAAGAACTGAAATCTAATTGAGTTGACTTCATCTGTAATCTTTTGATATCTTTTACAAATGGTTTGACACTCCAATGGACAGGCAAACCTGGGTTGAGGATTGGTCTATGGACAATGAGTGCATCATTCTCAACGATGATGATGATAAACATCATGGACTTGAAGATTGATCTATGGACAGTGAGTGCATCATTCTCAACGATGATGTTGATAAACATCATGGACACTCGTCATTCTTGATTCTGATAGGCATGTCAATGTAATAAGTTAATTTCTTGGCCTGATTACTTCAACAATTCGTGCAATTGGATCAGAGTTTTTATTTTGGATTGGCCCGTTGGGCCTGTCCAATTATCACAGATTTGTTACTTTTCTCTTGAACTAGATAGTGTTACAGCTGAGTATTGTGCTCGTTGCCTATATGGCTATTGGCAAATTTAAATGTGAATTTGTGGGCGCTACAATTTCTATGTACAAAATATTTTTATTTTAATTTTAAAAACTACTTAACTCACATTGATGAAATACTAGACTCATAGCAATAAGTATAATGATTTTTGTACACAACTATATATTGTAATTTTAGCTCGTGAACCACCTATAAGTAATATAAACATGACGAGATTTAAATAACATCCTATAGTTTAGGTTTTCTTAGATTGAAAAAATTGCATGGTGAAATTTAAATGTCCAATCCTCTTAATTCTCACTTCACTAAAGGTTCACAATTCACTTCAGTTAAGGAAGCTTGACTTCTTGCTAAACAGGCTGATCAGCCTAGCATATCTATTGAAATGTACGCAAAAGAATTTTATAAGGCAAGACAAAAAAAAAAGGTTTGAATAGGAGGAAGCATGCAAATCTAGTCGTTGTTAGGAGGGGCAGTTCTCTCGTCCGTCAGTAATGAATTTTTTTTTAACCCCACAGCATGTGAGAGACATGCTTTCGATAGACAAACGAAATATTTTTCATGTTAGGAGTTGGACTTGATTTCACGATCTTTTTCTTCTTTTTTTTTTGTTTTTATTTTTTGGTCAAAAAATAAATAAACTCAAAAAAGAAAAAACACATTAATCGATCCCTGTGGGATGGATGACCTGGTAAAGAAGATACAACAAACGAAATGGAATACAAGAAAACCAATTCATAGGCAACTCTTCTTTAAGCCTACACTTTGCTACCCAGTCACAGGGTTGGTTGGCCGATCTTCTGATGCACTGAAACCTCAGTCTCGAGTTTCTTGCCACAATCTTTATGATATCCTCTATAATGGTGAATGCTCTCCAACAAAGAGCAGACTCCGGAGAAACGATTGCTTTAAGAACGACCTATGCATCACTCTCAATGATGATGCTAGAATGCTACACCTGACCAATAAAGAGACATGCACAACGAATCGCAAAAGCTTATGCTTCAGAAGCTGAGAAACAGCAAAGAGATGTAGTGTGCCCAAACACCAGTCCTCCATTCCAATCTCGACCAATAAAAGCAATAGCAGCTTTCCCATTCTTCTCAAAGGAAGTGTCCACATTCACCTTAATTGTCCCAGGCGCTAGAGGGGTCCATTGAATAGGTACCAGTTGGCTAGCATTCTCCCTCGGGCCATTACCATTCCATCTCGCATTGTACGTACTAAACCATTCGGATAAAACACATTAAGCTCTCACAATGGCCTTATGAACTTCGATCATCTTCCCGTTGATAGTAGCATTATTCATTTCTTTCCAAATCTGCCAACAACAAAGCGCAATCTTGGTCATTGCTTCCCCTTTGCAGTATCCCGCGTCATAACAATGATTGGTGAAGCTCATGAACCAATAACAGAACCTCACCACTCCCACCGGATTAATAGCACACTGCAGGGGGGTAGGACACTATAATCTTTGTACCCAAGGGTAGAAAAAGAACAAATGTTCCACTACTTCAACACATTGATTGCAAAAAACACAAAGAGGAAAGTTAGCTGACTTCCTACGAAAACAATTATCTTGAGTTGGGAGACAATTTCTGCACGCTTTCCACACAAAAAATCTCACTTTCGGAGGGACTTTGAACGACTACACAAGCTTCCAAACTTCTCTAGGAATTTGAAATGAAGAGCTAGCTCTATCACATCCATCCGATCCAATATTGCAATAGACTTCTCTAGCAGCACAATACCCAGATTTAACACTATACACTCCATTTTTAGTTGGACTCCACACAATGCAATCCTCTTTCTCGAACCACGGCAAATATGTAGCAAGGATATCATTAGCAATCTTTTTATCAAAGATTTGTTGAATCATCTCATCATTCCACCTCTTATGATCCTGATTAATTAGCTTGCTGACCCACATTGGACCATCACGATTCCGTGGACTTATAGAATTCGTACCTGGGAGCCATCTATCATTCCAAATGTTAACACTTTTTCTATTACCAATCTTCCACATAACCTTGCTCTTGAGAAAAATTTTCCCTTGCACAATACTCCTCCAAGACCGTGAAGACTGCCTTAACCTTTGCATCCCAAAACCTCTCATTTGGAAAGTAGATCCCTTTAAGAATACAAGTAGACAGGCTATTGGGTTGAGAGGAAATTATCCACGCTTGCTTCGCAATGAGAGAGAGGTTGAAACAAAAATGATCCCTAAATTCGAGACCTCCTTCACACTTTGGTTTCTTTAGCTCTTCCCAATTCAACCAATGTGCTCTTGACTCTCCATTTTTCCCCCACCAGAATTTTGCAGCCATTGAGGAGAGGGAGTTACAAACCTTCTTTGGGAACATGAAAGTGGACATTGCAAAAGAAAATAAAAAAAGCAAAAGACTTCTTATAAGAACATCTTTACCACCATCTGATAAGAGGATGCTCTTCCATCCTTGGAGCTTAGAGGCACATCTTTCTTGAATCCATCCCAGGGCTTTAGATTTAGATTTACCCCATTCTGTTGGGAATCCAAGGTACTTACCAATCTTGTCCGGAATCCAAGGTACTTACCAATCTTGTCCGACTGTTTGATACGGAAGATATTCGTAATTCCTCTTCGAATACCATCAAGAGTGTTTGGGCTAAAGATAATTATTGATTTGTTTAGGTTCAAACTTTGACCAGAGGCAAAGTAGTACCTATACAATGTGTCCTGCAAGATAAGAGCTTCTCTATAGGTAGCTTCAAAGAAGAAGATGGAATTATCTGCAAACAGTAGGTGAGTCCAGAGGGGGCAGTACCTAGTGATCTGGAAGCCTTTCAGCAATGATCTACTAAGCTGCTGTTTTATCAGGGATGAGAGAGCCTCAGTCAGGATGGAGAAAAGATAAGGAGATATGGAGTCCCCTTGTCTAATCTCTCGAGAGGAGGTGATAGTCTCTAAGAGACTACCATTAATAAGGATATTGAAGGACACGGAGGATATACACTTCATGATCCAACTGATCCACACCTCATGGAAGCCCATTCGCTTTAGGACCCCTTCAATGAAATCCCATTCAACCCGGTCATAGGCTTTACTCATGTCAGCCTTGATGTTTGCATGACACTTTTTTGCATTCTTCTTCTTCCTCTTAATCCAAAAAGCTGCTTCCTGAGCCACAATGATATTGTCCTGAATCACTCTACCTGGAATAAATGCTGATTGTTTAGGGGAGACAATTTTATCCATCAAATGCTTCAGCCTATTCACCAGTACTTTGGACACGACCTTGTACAGGAAATTTGAGCAAATAATTGGTCGGAAATCTCCAATTGTCTGGGGGTTCTTCACTTTAGAGACTAGCACAATATTCTAGTGTACTATCTACCAAACATGCAATATAATCCAATGGACTCCCAATTAAGTAACTCTAATTAGGACGAAGTCAAGACTTGATGATTAGCGAAAAAATACATTATGGTCGGGGACACCCTTATACATATAGGATCTATATAATGGTTTTTTTTAAAAAAAAAAAAAAAACACCTTATGGTCAGGGACACCCTTACACATATAAGGTCCATATGATGATTTTTTTTTTCTTTTTCTTTTGACTATATATATATATTTGAAATTTAAGATATGTCTATACACACCCTCACCATAATATACTTTTATCACAAACTTTAATTCTTCTTTAAACTTTACACATAACACGGAAACTTCGTATACAATCCTTTATTTACTAGGCATGCAATAGCTACAAGGTTGCGTGGAGGCAAACTTTGCATGAAAATAGGTGGCAACATATCGTCAAAAGCAATTTTTTTTTTTGGTCATATATCATCAAAATCTCAATCCACTTTTTTTCTTTACTTTCCTGGAGATGTATCGATCTTTCTCACACCCGTACACCTGTCGAGCTTAAAGCAAATGAACCAGTTGTCTTTTGGCGAACACAAACCTTCTATTGTCTAAACAACATATGCTACTAGTACTTTCTATTCTGAAACAAGGTCATATCAACCTCCAAATTCATCAAACATTTTTCTTTATCTAATGCCAAAACTTCTAGTTTGATGTTTGATGGTACTCAACATAAGAAAACTGGCTATACTCAATACTCCACCTGGATATCATTCGAACCCCAATTAGTCCTCCGAGGGAAATTTCATCATTGGATCTAATAATTTGATAGGAACAAAGCGGACTAGTCCTACATGACAAGGATATAAATTAGAGAAAACTTTTCAAAAAGTCTGACTAACCGGTCAGTCAAATTTTTTAAAGAGTTTTCCGTAAATGAGATGGTGAAACCAATGTTTGTCATATCCCAAAACTACAACCAAGGCCAACTAGGACGCCTTGGGGGAAACTATCTTTCAAATTGCATTCAGTTTGATTTGGCTCTAATATCAGGTAAGTTCTAAAGTCAGTATGATCCGGCTATGTTTACAATACTTTTTCCCATTTGTGTTGTGTTATGTACTTAGCTTTTGCCTTATGATCAATTTTGGCATATATAAAATGTTTGTCCAATATATTCGTCTTTTAAGAATTAGTTTACCTTTAAAATACCCATGCAACTTTACATCTATATGTCATATAATTAGCGAGTTCCGGTGGATAATTTGTGGGCTAAAACATAGTCAAATTTCAAAGACTAAGAAATACTGGTCATTTGGTCAAGTGAAATAATTTTCGTTTTAAGTGTGAAAGATTTTAAGATGAATTTTTAGTGTGCAATATTTTTTGAAAGTAATATAAAATTAATTATCCCACTCTTAAACACACAAAAAAAATAGAATAATTCCTCATAATGTGAAATGGTACTATATATAAATAATCATGAATGAGATTATGAGAGGTTTGTTCCTACTCTGTCTAGGTTTTGAATATACAAATCATATGCTTTACGCGCTCTTTACAAGCGTGGAGGTGTGCACGCCTTTGACGCCACTCGAAATGCACACACTTCTTATAGAATTTGTTGATTTTTCTGGTAAGAGAGTTGACAGGTAACGGAGGCCACCTGTATAGGGAATCTAATGGTGTAAATTAATTTATTTGGAAAAATTAATATTGACTTTGGTAAGTCTACAGCTTCTTCATAATTATATAGCATAGAAAAGAAGTTAGGCTATCTCTAATAGACTCTTTAATTATTTTTTATATTTTCAGCGACTAATAGCCAGTTTTACTTTCACAATGTTCTTTATTTTATTTTTGATTTTAGACTTTCTATTTTATAGAGTTAAAAATAAATAGAGAGATAAGTCTGACTCTTCAAATTTAGAAAGCCAAACGTATCAATTTGAGAACTCTCCAAACATAGAAATGGGAGCCTGTTCGGGCAATTTCACCATACCAGTCTTCCTATTTACGAAGAAGGATCCAAGATAAGGAGATCATTGTAATTGACCTTCAACCAACATGGGTTCTAGATAGTAGTAGAAATAGTTTTCACTGATTTTATAAAGCTTTTTGAATATTTTTGTATTTTTATTTTAAAAAATAATTAATTACTTTTGCATTAAAAATATAAATATATGTAGACTTGTCAATTTAATTACTTGTTATAATCCTTTGAGATAAAATTCTAGACATACCTCCAAGTCTAGAAGTAACTTTTTCTCTTAAGAAAAAGATAATGACTTCATTTTAGTAAGTATAAACATTCTACAAATGTGAATTACATGACTAAATACACACTTTTTCATAAATCATTATACATTCTAAGAGAACAAACATCTTGTCACGTGTCAATTAATGAGTATCTCTATAGTATCTTAAATTTTAATTTTGAAATAATAATTCAATTACAAGTAAATACAAATTTATCTTAATTTTGAAACTTTTAAATGATTTTTATAGATTATAGTGTAACCGATAATTATTTGATGCATTATTATCTAAATTGAATTTTATCTTAATTTTGAAAATTTTAAATAATTTTTACAGATTATAGTATAACCGATAATTATTGGATGCATTATTATCTAAATTATATTATTTAAATTTAAATCCTATATTTAGTTAAGATTTTCCTAGCTATCGTAAGACTCTATCATATCTTTATTTTAAATTTAATTTTTTTAAATCTATATCAGTAAAAATCTCTATTTTATTAACAACGTTATCTCTACTTTATTAATAGTGTTATCTCTACTTCATACCAGTAAATTAGAGTCAGCTGGAAAATCAACGTTTGCGCAGCTTTTACGTGAGGACAACATATGTTCCACCACTTTTATTTTATTGTCCTACTATAGTAATTAATCGGTAATACATAATATTATGATGTTTTGTGTTTCTGATTTGTTTTTAATTTTTCTTGAACTTATATTGGCATCCTTATTTTAGGCTGGTTTACTTTTGTACAGCCTTCACTGGAGCTTGGAAATTATCTGCATACCAAATAAGGAAGCTGGAAAAAGGACCAATTATACTCCATTTGGATTCACTTGGACTTCACTCCAGCAAGTCAATTTTTGAAAATATAAGAAGGTGTGTCAAAGTACAGTATGCCAATTTAATAGTTTCTATATATTTGCTTCATTAAATCAATTTATAGCCATGTTTATATAATTGATGCAGTATTTGTGAATTAACAACTAGATGATCAATTACTCTGATCCATTTTTGTGCTAATGAATATCTATTCTCTGCTTATCTTGGTTAGAATTGGTTTTGGATTAGTTAATCTATAAAATTAATTAGCGATCGTAAGGCTTAATCACTTGATGTCACATTATTGATATTGTCAAAGACATTTTAATGATTCAGCATGCCACAATGCTCGCGTTTTATGAATATAGATAAAGAATAATGCCACAATGATCACATTATTAATAGAGAGGAATTAGTTTAGAGACATGTCTTAATTTATTGACACATATTTTATGAAACCAAATATCCTATATTCGTCTTCTTTTTTTTGGGTCAATTACGTTTGTCCAAATGAAGCAATATATGGGATACATCTCTAACGAAAACGTGTTGCACTTTTGCTTCCCTTTCTTACTACCATTAGCAAAGAATGTGCTTAGATTAGAAAATTAATGAAATAAAATAAATAAAACTCTATTTCCTCATGACCAAAAGGATCATATTTTCGATGTTTTCTTTCCTCTATTATTTCACGTTTGATATGATTTTGTTCTTGTTTGATGGTTATTTCAACTTTGCCTATCTAATTTAGTTTGCTTAAACAGTTAGAAGGACATAAGATGACATTGATTAGTCATATCATGAGTGGACATTAAAGTACCAATTGGATCAAGTTCTGCAAACATTGGTGACAAGATGATTGTTGATATAACAACAGTCGAATCGTTTCATAATTATTATACTAATCTTGTTTTCTTATTATTTTTACTCATTACTGTTAATTTTTTTTATGCTACAAAAAATTGGTGTAATATTTCAGTGCTTTGAAAATATTGTCGAGACGTTCAAGTTTTTGGGTCACATCCTCGAAAAGGGTTTAGGATATGCAATAGATAAAGAGAATGATAAAATTGGATTTGAGATGTAACTTACTAAAATAAGGAAGATGATTAAGGAAGAAACGATTTGCAGTCAAGAGTCATCCATTGATTTTGTTCGATTTTTGTTGTTTGATGGATATGATCTACTGCAAAGTTATTTTTGTACTTTATTTTGATATTTTACTTATTTTTAGACTTTATTTTGATATTTTTTTAGTATAATATTACATATTGTTTTTGTCAATCTTTTTGGAGAATGTTTTTGAAATAAACTTTCCAGGAAGGCAATAAACTTTCCACGAAATAGAGAAAAATAAAATTAGCAATAATTATTTCCTATATAGATATTAATTTTTAATTATGAGAATCATTTAGGAAATCATATATCGTCATCAACCGAATGATGCAGTTAGCTCAATGTTTCCTAGGATATTATGTTCATTCTTTTCTCTTTTTTTGGTTAAAGTTTTTTTGGCACCTTTCTACTTATTGAAACCAATATATTTTTACAAAAATATTTAAAAAATGAGCAATAATTTTTTCCTTATAAATATTAATTTTTAATTATGGGAATCATTCGGGAGACATATTGTCATCAATCAAATGATACAATTGGCTCGATATCTTCAGTTTTGGTCCCAATTTGATAGAGGTTTAACATGAATTTTTTTTTCTATGTTTGGAGTTTGTTTAAAATCCTAATTTATTAAATTATGTATCTATCAACATTATAAAGTAACAACCATCTTGTCACGTATAAGCAAAAGAACATCCCTCGAGAAAAAGTCATCATGCGACATGTAAGTAAATAAATTAGCACTCTTAAAAAAATTAATATTCATAATTTCTAATTTAAATGATCGATAAAATCCAAACATACAACCAACCATTAGATTGAATTTAAGCAAATTAATACCCTACTAAAAAAATAAAAATGCTATCTGGTTATGTGAAAATTTTCAATTTTGTACTATCTCGATTTTAAATACATCTGATAAAATAAAATTCATATACAAAACTAACCAACATATTTGTTAAATTAAATTATATCTAATGTTTGTATTCTAAGTATCATAGGAATGTATCTTACCTTCATTTAAACTTCTTTTATCTCTATGTGTAGAAGTTTATTTAACAAAACCTATACACACAACTTCTTTATACTTTTTAATCAAATTATTGTGAATTTGTATGAGTTGTAGTCTTTTCTCTTTTCTTTGCTTCTCATTCAAGTGTTGCTATGCATTAGTCACTTGAAAATGAGATTATTTACCTTCCTTTATTTAATTGTTCAATCACTTCTAATGATCAAATCTTTTATGCTTCGAAGACCCCAAATATGGAAATGCAACATTTACTTAATAATTTCAGCTTATTTTGACAAAACTACAATTAAAAAACTTCAAGTTAATGTATATCCATTAAATTTCAGCTTAATGAGGTTTTACAATTTTATTCTCATGGTTATCTTGATATAGATAAGGAAGGTAGACTTGTATCCATTTAAATATTAGAAAAAGTCAGATCCTAACAAACTTATGCAAACTTCAACAATGGATTGTTACATAAAACACCATATTAAGTTTGAGAGAACCTCCACAATTGAATTTATAACCTATATAATAGTTACAAAGAGGTATAATGATTCAAGTACAACAATTGTGGACATTCATCACATGGTATCTTGCTACTATTTTTTACTACCCTTTTATATTTTACATGATATGCATTTACGGGGAACATAACAACAAATTTGGATATATGTAAACAATAGTGGCAAAAAAAAAAATTAGTAATTTAGGAGTTTATAATGTCTCCAACTTGAATTAGATTTATGGTGTGCTTCATAAAAGATGGAGACTTCACATAGCTACCTAAATTGGTATCTCTGTTATATAGACATACAGTTCCAATGTGTACCATTTCTTAACCATATTTTAGTATATACTTTTTTCAAATATTGGCCAAGTTTAATCATTACGAAAAAGTTGAGATAGAGGTTAACTACAGAGGTTTTAGTCTAAGATCTTTTTTTTCGCTTTTGAAGAGATTTGGTATGAAAGTGAAGAAGGATTAACAAATTGTAATGTTTTGTTAGGGTTGCATTGTGTATGATCTTGTAATAATTGTGTGTATCTATACACATTCTATGATCTAAGCAGCAACTATTTCAGAATTCAACGCCCCAAAGTTCTCAGGAGACCTGTCATATGATATAAATAATTAATCATTCGTAAAGATTATAATTAAAAGTTGACTCACTTTAAACAAAAAGTATAAAAGTATCCCTTAAAATTTATTACCTGATCTATTTTTAATTTCTTAGTTAGCAACAGATGTCTATTCTTAAATTAAATATAAGTTTAGAAAAATACTTGATCAAGTGTATAATGATAGAGATACAATCATGGATATTAATAATGGTAACTTTAGATATCTAATGACTGAATTAGTATTCCTTTTTATATTCACTAAATGCTATTTACATTAACAATTGTAATTTTAACAGTGTTTACAGTAATAGAAGTTGCTACACCTTTTTTTCAAATAAGATGAATTTTATGTAATATGATCCAGAAAATATCACAAATGCATTCTATAATTTGTTGAGAATGTTGAAAATATTGTTCTAAACATAATAGATAACCACAACAAGAAACAAGTATTTTTACTTCTATCTAAAAGCACCATTTTGTTACAAGTAATCAAATAAGTACCAGTTCTATAAATAAATAAATTAAAGAATCTTACTTTGATTGAAAACACTTAAATATTTGATTTATACAATGAAAGTCAAATTAAAAAATTATAAATAAGCAAAATGAAAATTCTACATTGTTTTTTTAATGACAAAGCCTCTCTCATAAGATAATTTTATTTTTCAATTAAACGCCAGATCAATTTAGAAAATTCACTTAATATAGCAAAAAATACATCTAGGAATCATAAATAGTTGAAAAAAAATTCCAAATCATTTTGTAAAATTAAATAGTTTCTCTCATAAAATTGTTTTATTTTTTAATTGAAAGCTTGGTGAATTTCAAATTTTCAATCTCACAAAAAAAAATGAATCTTACTAACATCTAATAAATTTAAAATTCGATTCACATTTATCTTCATATGTTATTTTTTGTGTTAAAACATTGAATAATTTAAAAAAATCAAGCTCACCAAAAAAAAAAGAATCTTACTATATACAAAAGATTAAATATTTGATACATATTTGTCTTTACTTATCATTTTCTTTGTTAAATGGCACGTAGATAATGTTGAAATAAAAACAAATTTAATTATCAGTAAAATGTGATTAAGGAAATTATATTTGCCATCTTCTGTTATGTTTTATTACTTATTTATGATTTTCTTTGTCATCTATTAGGTACATATCAATGATTAGGTTTGGTCCAATATGAAACTTTTATTTTCTGTTTTTTTGTCAAAAATAAAATTTGATTGAAAAAAAGATTCAAAATTGAACTCGTCCTTTTTTTTTGGATAAAAAATGAGATTGCATTAAAATAGAGGTCCAAGTTGAACTTCTTTTTTCTAGATAAAAAATAAAATTATACTGAAAAGAGGTTCAACGTTGAACTTTTTTTTTTGTTGGTTAAAAATAAAACTATATTGAAAAAGAAGTTAGACATGATTTTTTTGTTTTGGGTAAAAAGTAAAATCGCTCAAGAAAAAGTGTAATGTGAAAATTTTCTTTTCTTTTTATTCAAAAAGGAAATTGCATGAAAAAAGTGATATAATGTGAAATTTTATTTTTTGGTAAACAATGAAATTTGTATTGAAAAGGAGGTCCAACGTGTAACATTTATTTCCTTTTTTTTGGGTAAAAAAATAAAATTGCATTCAAAAAAGGTTTAAAGTGGATTTTTTTTTTGATAAAAATAAAATTGCATTGAAAAGAAGTCTAACGTGGAACCTTTCATTACATTGGACCTTGCTTAAATGACATTCAACTAAAATCTTGATTTATTAAATTAGATTATGATTATATCTTAAGTTTCTATTCTACGTATTTTAGGACTCTATCTTATCTTCATTTAAACTCCTTTATCTTTATTTGAAAAAAAAAAACAAAAAACAAAAAAACTTAAGATACAACAACTTGAGCAAAGGAGATACATACATGTATCTTTTAAAAGTTTGATCAATGTAAAATTGTGCCTACTGTCACATTTTTTTACAAATAGGTGCTTTTATTTGTTTTTTTTTCTTTTGGTAATGACGTAGTATTTAGAGTAACTATACATTATAGTCTATCAATAATGTAATTAAAAAATTAAATTAATTAATTGTATATTTCATATTTTATAATATTTATATCACACCCTGGCATTGCACGGGTATAAGACTAGTTAATTGGAAGATTCATCCCATTAATCACCATAAATTTGGAATAATCTTCTAGGATTTTATAAACGTGAAAAGAAAGTCTTAACACACACTTTTTCATAAATTTGGAACGTGAAAAAAATGTTATGCGCCCAGTTTTTTTTTTTTTTTTCAACAAAGCACAACAACCTTGATTGCCTTTTCACATTCTCAGTTGAATCTTGACACCCTTAATATAAAATTTATTGCTTTGTCCCTACTTTCAAATAACTCTTTTATTAATCTCTAAACTTGGTACCGTTCTTACAGTCCACATGAAAAAATAGTGCTTTATCTTTAAATGTCCAATCTATAAATTTTAAAGAGAATCAGTTAATTATCAGTTCAAACAGCGTTTCACTTCTGACCACAACTCATCTTATTTTAGGACATGAAGTGTATGTTTTAACAACCAAAAACATATTATTCAAATTTATACTTTTAATAACATGTCTACCCTCTATTGGTAATTGATTTTTGTTTAGCTGCCATATCACCAACATTTTGCATTTGACTTGTGGTAATGTTTAAAACATGTTGAGCACCCAAGAAAGAAAGCTCCCCTTTTTCTTTCATGCACAAAATTGTAATGTTATTAGAGATTCAATAATAATAAATTATTTATATTATTTTATCTTAAGTACATATGAACAACTGCATAAAAGTTAACCAAAAATTCTTATACAGGCCACACAATCAGCAGTCACAAATTAACACGGTAAATGACACACAATTTGTTCCACGCATATTGTGAGAGTATCATTGGCCAACTCAACAATTCACCACTATACACTATATTTTTTTTTTGGGTTAATACTTGTCTGAGTCGTTAGATTATGGCTATTATAAATTTTTAGTTATTTGACTTTTAAAATAAACTTTTCAGTCCATGAATTATAATTGTTGGGAACTTATAATCCATTGACCTTTAAAATAAATCTTTTAGTCCCTTGAGTTATATTAATGAGACGTTATTAGTCCCAAATACCAACTCTATCTGGGATTAACAATATCTCACTGATATAACTCCAGTGACTAAAAAGTTCACTTTAAAAGTCAATGGACTAAAAGTTCCTAACGACCATAGTCCAAGCACTAAAAGGTTCACTTTAAAAGTCAAGGGACTAAAAGTCCCTAACGACCATAGTCCAAGTACTAAAATGTTCACTTTAAAAGTCAATAGACTAAAAGTTCAACGATCGTAGTATAAAGACTATGACAAATATTAACTAAGTCTTTTGTTTTTGTTGAGCACTACAGACTAAGGTCATGTTTGACCTAACTTTTAAATATTTAAAAGCACTTCTTGTAAGTTTAGAAACTAAAATTAACCTGTTTGGTCCATTTTTTAAAATGTTTCTAGGTCAAAGCTTAAGCTGAAAAAAATTAAAAAACAAAAAGCTCCTAATTAAAGTTTTTTTTAAAAAAATTTCTCGAAATTGATTTTACATAATGTGGAAAGCTATTTTATTTTATTTTTATCAAATATACCATTTCATATTTTTTAAAGTTCAATATTATCCTCAAAATTTCTAAAAGTTAACATTACTCAATGTAGGCCAAATAATTAACAAATTTTATTCAACATCACTTCTAACCAAATTTTCCCATGCACCAATGCATCACTTTTATGGTTAATGAGAACAGTTTGAACCCATATCTACTACTAAAATTTTACAACTCATTTTTTTTTACATTTAGTCCAAACATAGCTTAATACCCACATCTAGAGGTGGCATTTTGGTCGGGCTGACACAGGCCCAGTTCATCCCAGCACACAAAAATTCAGACTCAGCCCAACCCCAATGAAAGTAGGTTCGACTCGGCTTAGCCCACAACATAAAGGTAGGCCGAGCTGAGTCATATATTTTTGGACTCAGCCCATTTGTGCCCAAGCCTAGCCCAACTCAGCCCATAAGCTCAGCCCAACCCAGCTCGAACCCAACACAAGCCCAGCTCAAGCCCAAATAAAGCCTATCTTGAGATTATAATTTGTACATATAATTTTTTTTTATAAATAGTTAGTGTATTCAACTTCATTTTACTAGAAAATTATATATTTGTTTTACTATCTATTGTCTCTTTATTTTACTACAAAATAATACACAATATCTATGGTTATGGGGGAAGAAAATTTTTCACAATGATTACGTTCAAATATTTGGAATCATTTTGTTTAGTTTGAAGAACATGGGTATATAATTTGTAAATACTGTGAACATAAATGTATATTTCGTCGTCAATTTAGAACTTCTCCACCAACTTTCTTCAAGCATTTATGTAGTATTTTTTTTTATTAGTAATGTATCCGTGTTTCATGAACTTATGGTTTGTTAAATAATATTTTATCATTTATATTAATATTGTCAATCAAATTATGTCTTGTTAATTGTTAAATTAACTTTTTTCGTAAAAAAGGTTAAGCTTAAGATTTTTTTGTTGTATATGAAATATTATAGGTTTAAGGCTCTGCTTGTTTGCTATAAAATAACTTGCTTGTATAAAATATTTTTAGTAGAAAATGCTTTCTTGGAAAATAAAATATTTTTTTTGGGCTCCGTTTGTTTACCGTAAAATAACTTGTTGGAAGAAAATATTTTTCTAGAAAATAGATTACTGAAAAGTATTTTCTGCTATTTAGATGTACAGTGAGTTCAGTAAAATATTTTTTTCTCCTAAAGGACATGAAAATATTTTACAAAATTTGTATTGACCGTAGTTGTTCACTGTAAAACATTTTACAGCTAACCAATTTTTTGGTATTACCAAACACCGTAAAATTAAACAATAGCATCCGCAATTGTTGACTGAAAAATATTTTACGTTTGACTAAATTTTACATCTTACCAAATACCAAAAAATGTGTAAAATATTTTACGGCAGACAAACGGAACCTAAATTTCACTGATTACATTGTACGGTTTTTGACCTGACCTAAAATTCAAAAAAAAATTATTTTAAAAAAGTTTCAATCTTACACCAAAGGCGGATTGAGTTCATTGCCAAATTGGGTTACAACCCCTACTAGTTTGATGTATTTTTTCAGAAAATAATAAATTTAGAAAAATAATAAATTTCTACATATTTCTAGTTAAAATAAGTTAATGTACCCTCAAAAAGAATATATTCATTGAGTTAAAAATTATATTTATAACTTTTATTGAAAAGAAATCATCGATCTAGTATTACACACGAATATAACAACATTAAGTTAAAATTATGTTTGACAAAAAAACAAGTTAAAATTATGAAAGCATCCCATATATTTTGTTGAAATTTCACGTCAAATTTAGTGAATCAAGTCATATGTTAGCAAGTGCGGTAGACCATTGTTATCTAATAACGCAATCTTATAAAGAGTTTTTTCTTGTTAGCTCTATGAATACAAAATCTCATATGAATCTTTTTATTCAACTCTTAATAACCCAATCTCCTTCTAATATGTCCTATTTTATATAATATAGATATCTCTTACTCTATTATTATGGGCCACAATGACGGTAAAAAATATACTCCTATCTTGCGGGGATTTGAATTCTCTCCTAGTCATTTTGAAAATCTGACTTCAATTTAAAAATATATTTTCTTGCCTTCTTTTTGTTTCTCCTTTGTTTATTATTTCTTGCTTTTTTATTTTTTTTCCAGATTTTGATCTAACATACGTAAAATCCCTTCTCTCTCTACCATTTCTCTCCCATTTTTTCTCTCTAACACACTCAAACCCAATTTAATTGCCAATACTTCATAGTAGCCCGAAGCTCCAATGAAGCTATTCAACTACTGTAATTTATTTATACTATATATATAGGTATATTATAGACATTTTCTTTGCACTATAAGTGCTTATATATGTGTATTGATGAGTAAGAGCTGAAATTTTATTTAGCAAACAATTAAAAAGCAAACTACGATCAACATGCAAGAGAAACTACCAATCTAAACTTGCCTTTTACAAAAAATGGAGCAGCAAATCTCGCACCATAGTGTGAACAGCAACTTTTGTGCAATCTGGTAGATTATGATAGGAGATTCAATGCTTAATCTTGTGCATAAAATCCGACTTCAATTTAAATATATATTTTCTTGCCTTCTTTTTGTTTCTCCTTTTTTATAATTTCTTGCCTTTTTTTATTTTTCTTTTTCCAGATTTTGATCTAACATACCTAAAACCCCTTATCTCTCTACCATTTCTCTCCCCCTTTTTCTCTTTAACACACTCAAACCCAATTTAATTGCCAATAATTCATATTAGCCCAAAGCTCCAATGAAGCTATTCAACTATTGTAATTTATTTATACTATATATATAGGTCTATTATAGACATTTTCTTTGTACTATAAGTTCTTATATATGTGTACTGATAAGTAAGAGCTGAAATTTTATTTAGCAAAAAATTAAAAAGCAAACTACGATCAGCATGCAAGAGAAACTACCAATCTAAACTTGCCTTTTACAGCTATGTTGTAGAATTCCCTCAAACTACAATCAGCATACAAGAGAAACTACCAATCTAAACTTGCCTTTTACAAAAATGGAGCAGCAAATCTCGCACCATAGTGTGAACAGCAACTTTTGTGCAATCTGGTAGATTATGATAGCAGATTCAATGCTTAATCTTGTGCATAAAATGGGGATCTCAATTGTGTCTCCTTGTTTTTATACCCCTCACGTTTCTCTCTTTTTTTCTCACCATCCTTCACAAAAGTCTCAAACACTATTACTACTCTCCAACTATACACCGCTACTGTTCTGGTTTTTCCGTTGAACATATATGGAAGCGTTAAACTTACTGAAGTTCTGGTGCAACGCCGGAAGGTTCTTGGGCAACGCCGGAAGGTGCTGGCGCAATGCCGGAAGTGACGACGATTGTAAGAAGAGTGATGACGTACACAATCAGCCACTGAAAACTGGCAAAGAAACAGAAGACGATGATTCGTTCTTCGACCTGGACATTGCAGCGCTTGAATGCAGTGAAGATAGCTCAGAGAAGAAAGTCAAAGCACGCTTCAACTTTGTCGACTCACCTAAAGATGTCTCTTGCTCCGACGATTGTAAGAAGAGTGATGACTTACGCAATCAGCGGCTGAAAACTGGTGAAAAAATAGAAGACGACGATTCGTTCTTCGACCTGGACATTGCAGCGCTTGAATGCAGTGAAGATAGCTCAGAGAAGAAAGTCAAAGCAGGCTTCAACTTCGTTGACTCACATGTCTCTTGCTCCGACGATTGTAAGAAGAGTGATGACTTACGCAATCAGCCGCTGAAAACTGGCGAAGAAACGGAAGACAATGATTCGTTCTTCGACCTGGACATTGCAGCGCTTGAATGCAGTGAAGATAGCTTAGAGAAGAAAGTCAAGGCAGGCTTCAACTTCGTTGACTCGCATGTCTCTTGCTCTGACGATTGTAAGAAGAGTGATGACTTACGCAATCAGCCGCTGAAAACTGGCGAAGAAACAGAAGACGATGATTCGTTATTCGAGCTGGACATTGCAGCGCTTGAATGCAGTGAAAATAAAGACGTCTCTTGCAATAAAAAGGTTTTTGCGGTTGATACGAATGTGTCAAAGCCTCAATCGCCGATTGCATTGCTGAAATGGGCGCCGAAGTTTCGAGTTTTCATGCTTGGTTTGAAGAAGTCAAAGGTGGTGAAAACGGAGACTAATGGCAATTTAATGGCGTCTCCTAAGCAAAAGGAGTTTCAGAATGGCAAAAGTTCTGAGAATGGATGGAGCAAGCGGTTCACCGTTAAATGTAAAGCTGAAGAGGTGCAAGCTGACAACAGTTTGAGAAACAAATTGCAGAGAGAAAGCTTAGATGAATACTTGATTCAGAAAGCTTCATCGAAGCGATTCGTGAAAGATGAGGTACCTAAGTTAAACTTACTGAAGTTCTGGCACAACGCCGGAAGGTGCTGGCGCAACGCCGAAAGTGACGACGATTGTAAGAAGAGTGATGACGTACACAATCAGCCGCTGAAAACTGGCGAAGAAACAGAAGACGATGATTCGTTATTCAAGCTAGACATTGCAGCGCTTGAATGCAGTGAAGATAAAGATGTCTCTTGCAATAAAAAGGTTTTTCCGGTTGATACGAATGTGTTGAAGCCTCAATCGCCGATTGCATTGCTGAAATGGGTGCCGAAGTTTCGAGTTTTCATGCTTGGTTTGAAGAAGTCAAAGGTGGAGAAAATGGAGACTAATGGCGATTTAACGGCGTCTCCTAAGCAAAAGGAGTTTCAGAAAGGCAAAAGTTCTGAGAATGGACGGAGCAAGCGGTTCGCCGTTAAATGTAAAGCTGAAGAGGTGCAAACTGACAACAGTTTGAGAAGAAAATTGCAGAGAGAAAGCTTAGATGAATTCTCAATTCAGAAAGCTTCATCGAAGCGATTCGTGAAAGATGAGGTACCTAAGTATTTGAAACTGATTAAGCCTTTATATGAGCGAGTTTCGAAAAGGTACGTCGAGAAAACTAGGATTGCTGACCAGTTTTCGACTGCATCGTCGAGGAAAGTGTCAAAGGAAAAGCCGATGAACCGAGCGGCTAGTTTGAAAGTCGTGTTCAAGCATATCTGGAAAAGTCGATCGGCGTCGTCTGCCGTCATGACGCCGTTGCCTATTAACCGTAGAGATGATTCGTCGCTGTTGCACTAGAATGAATTAATCCAAGATGCAATCCTATATTGCAAGCGCTCATACTACTCAGCAAATTGTACGCCTATTATTACATCTTTTTAATCTAAATTTTTAGCTTTCAACTATTATTAATTCATTCTAAATATTTATTACATAGTTTTATTTAGTTTAATTATTAATAAATTTCTTTTAATTTCATAATGTTCCCCCTTATGGCGATGTTCAAGTGATGCGTCGCATCAGAAATCAGTAAATAAGCCAAGGGATTGCACTGAAGAAGTGAAGAGATGTAGCATTTGAAAGAGATGACTAGTGGGAAAGCACAAATACTTTTGAGTGCTTATCCCAGTAGATTAGGCTGGAAATGATAAATGATACATTAATGTTTTTAAAGTATTAAGCTTTGCGTTTTTTTTGTGAAAAATAGTAAGACCCAGGAAAGATTAGTGGAGGATGATCTCAGAGATGGTTCCTAAGAGTCACTTGTAGTTGTCTCTCTGTAAAGTTGCTGTGATGGTTTTATTGTCATTATTTTATGTATTGGATGGCCCTATAAAACATAAGAAGAATAAAATTGACGTCGAGATCATGCATGCAAATCTTCCTGACGTGCTCCTACGGAAATAATGAACCATGTTTACAACAGAAGCTTATTGAACATTAAGATGCTAGTATTATGCGACAGTGAGATTGGCTTGGTTGGATCTTTGCGGATTGTTTTTGCTATCGAAAAAAGTAGTCGAAACAGATTCCAATCCATTGCACCTATGGATATTGTACGAAGGCTGACCCAGTGACCACAATTATTCAAGATTAGGATTAAGAACGGTCAAAAAGTTAATGTGGGTCACTAAATCTATATGTATCATTAATAGTGACAAGTATTAAATATAAAGTTTGTCAATACTTTTTTGAAAAAAAAAATTCACAATGAAATAGAAATAAAATTTGATCAAACTTTGAAAGATCATGTTTCCTTATGTAATAATTGATGCAGCTTCTTAACACGTTTGTTTTCTCATATTGGTATTTAGTCATGTTATATAGATATATAAATTAGCACTAGATCCATGAAGAAGAGTAAACAAAAAAAAAATAATTAATTTTTTTAATAAAAATTAAAATTGTGATTCGAATTTAAAACTTCTGATAACAATTAACTTGTTAAATATATGTTGAGAGCTTGGGTGGGAAGGACCATTGTGCCAACGCAGATCAAATGGTAAAGCAAAGATCCTGGTGATAGATCATATCAATCTCATTGCTTAGATAGGTTCACGGAATATGTCACTGGATTCCAAAAGTCAACGCAATTTTTTTTTTTTTTTTTGCAATACTTGTGACACCCGAGAATTTCACTATAAAATTTATTTATAATCCTTGCATACTTATGTGTGCATTTCTACGTGCATCATTTTTCTTGTTTAATTGTTTTTATTGTGGGTTACTATTCATAATATTTTTGACTGTTTCGAAAGGTTGATTTTAAATTTTTTCTAGGTCACTCGACATTTAAAAGGAACCAAAAAATTTTCGTTTTGAACTTTCGAGCTTAGGAGTGTGCGTTTGAAAAAAAAATTTCCGTGACCATTGAATAGTATTACGTTAGAATAGTGCTAGTTTTAATTAAAAACATTTGTAATTACAATTAGCTTTAATTGATCAATATTTGAGACTACATAGCTTAGAATATTAATTATATACAATATATAAAATAACTAACTCATAAAACTAAAAGCCATAATACATATTAGTCATAAAAACAATTGCAAAAATGCCATCCAAGTCCTCTCACTTGACCGACCAGCTTTAGGAGAAAAAAATGAGATTCTTGCTTCAACAATCTTGCATTTTGAGCTTCTAGATTCATCTTGGGAGGGGTTTTGAGCAACCTAGAGTCTTCAACAAGCTTCTTCATCTTCAAAATTGTGAGGGAGATGCATTTATTTATTTTTAAAGTTTATGTGCATATATTGAATTTTATTGATTTGTTGATATTAGCTATAAAACTTGTTATGAATGCTTTCTATAAGTTATTTGATGCCTATAGAGTAAACTTTTGAGGTTTGATAACATAGTTAATGGTTGAATGTTGAGATTGATCAAAGAGGTGATGAATAGTACCTAGAATTAGGGTTTTGAGGAAATTTGCTAATTGGCTTGAATTGATGCATCAATTAAGTGCTCTAAACCCTAGGGAAGTTAATTAAAAAGCCACGTTAGGTTGAATCACTCGAGTTTGAACTTAATTGCATAATTAGCTTACTTTAAAAAGGGGGTTTTATACGTTAAGCAATCCGAGTAAGTTTGGGCATTGATTTGGGTGTCCTTGAGCTAAGGAAGCACCTTTGGTGCTTTCGTTTCGCGAAAATGGGATTTGGTTAGTATAGTTGTAGTTCAAATCTGTTCGGGGCCTTCCCGAACTTTTGCTTCAAAAATGAGTTTTAGTGACTTTAAAAGGCACCTTTGAGCTTAATTAGGAATACAGAAAGACTAGGGTATGATTGGGAATCTCGAACCATGATTAGGAGAAAGAAAGCTCGGTTAAAGAAAGGGGAAATGTGGTGTTTAGCCATTTTAGTTGCATTTGGAACTTGTTGTGTGTTAGTAATGCCTTGCATTGAATATTTAGGATGTATTTAAGTTATTTGAGTAGATTATTGGAATTAGTTGTGTTGATTTCTACTTTTGGTATCTTAAAGCTAATATCGTGCTTATATGAACTTTTATCGTGCATATATGTGAGGGCGGCCTACTTTGTCGTCCCTCTTACGTGTTATGTGTTATATTGATTGTTTGTGACTTGTATTGGGTTGCGCAACCTATAGCGGACATGGTAGCGTCGAGAAACACGGGCGGCGTCGGGCTTGCCGTGCTCCCTCGACTACCATGGTGCCTATTCCCTTTCTCGCTGAGGCATACTCCACTACCTCAGAGGCGTGGTTCACCTACTGGGCATAGACCTACCTCGGGAGAAAGGTCGTAGGATCGGGATACATCCGGAGTATCCCAATTGTGGTGTTTGGGGTTTGCCGGCATGTTCGTGATGCTCGTGGTTCGTGGCTCGTGGATGAAGACTTGGAAGTGGAACCGTATCCTTTTAAAAGTGATTAATTGCTTGGCTTATTGTCTTGTTAGTTTATGTGGCTTGTATATGTTTACTTGTGTTGCATATCATATTGCAAGTTGGCATGTTGCATCACCTCCCTCGCTGGGCAACTTTGTTGCTCACTCCTCATTTGAAATGTTTCAGGAGAAACTGAGGTGAATCCCCAGCTATTAGAAGTAAAAGAAGAGGAAGAAGTTCACGTAGATCAGAATCCGTGACCTTGTGTGCTGAGGTGGATTTTATGTGCTTCTTGCGTGGAGTTCTTGTTATTAATGTATTTTGAGACTTTGGAGTCTTGTATATATATGTCTAGTAGGTGTGTACTAGGATATTAAAGAAAGTTGTTGGATTGTAATAATGAATTCTATACTTTAATCTCCCTTGCATGCTTGGAGTGTTTGTTAACTTTCATATGGAACTTAGAATTTTATTGTATTTATTTACTTATGACTAAAACCAACTTATCTCGCATGCTTGTGTGCTTTAGTAGAATATTGTTGCTCCAAGGCTCGGATGGCCTTGTGATTGTGTTTTGGCTTTGGAGTTATTGTTGATAAGTTGTTGCTTTTAGTTCAGATGTCTTGAGTGAATGTTTTTAGGTAACAGTTTGGTACAGAGGAGACTCTGTCCGAGTGACGGGTCCGAACCTAACTATTAGCGTGGGATTGGGTTCGGAGCGTTACAATACTGGTCCACGAAATTAAAAGCACAATAAGGGTGTCGCATTTCAACTCCATTATATATTTATTATTGCATGTAATTTTCCAATTAATATGTTGGGATAAGGTTTCAAGGCTTTGATCGGAGATTGCTTATTATACCTGTTTAGAAGGTTTAGTGTCAAATCATACACACTTTAAGCGAAGGGAACCATTCACTATAAAAAATTAGGACATAGGCTGCGGTTTTTTGTTATTCGCAACGGTTTACCGAACTACCACAAATTTGTCTGTCGCAAATAAAAACAATAGCTATTGAGTCAACTATTGCAAAAAAACTGATTTAGCGGCGGTTAAGAACTGCCGCCTATAAGCGTATTGTGGGGAAAAAAAATGACATTAATTGTATTAGTGGCGGTTCTGAACCGCCGCCTATAATCACTATGCAAAAAAACAAAAAATTTGAATGGCAAAATCTACCACTTTTCTAACAAAAAAATATATATATATTAAAATACGGAATTGTAAATTGTAATAGCAATGAGAACTCACACCAAAATATCGTGTAAAAAAGTTTGAAGGATTCGATCACTATCTCAAAGCCAAAACAACACACAAAATTAGCTAAGGTTCAACAGTAAACTATACATCATTTCATCAGACTACCATAGTCTGCTAATAAGTATGCACATAATAACACATTCTAAAGTTGAACTGCATAATAACACATTCTAAAGTCTCTGATATACTCTTTGGTTCGCTCGACTCTAGACATGAAAATTTGAAGTCTGACTTCAAGGCATCTTCAGATCCCCCAATAGCATCTGATGATGAAAACCAACCTAAATCATCTTCATTACTGGCACCAAGTTCAAATGTTGAATCACAACTCCTGAAAGATTAATCCACAAAATTAGCATGACAACTATGATTGAGATATATTCTGAACAATTAAAGAGGTATAGCAATCACCTAAACATCCGATCAACATCTTCAAAGGTTCCTATATCAGGCCAACCATAATATAAGAGATCACATTTTCTAAAAAGATTTTCATGCTTAAGAGATAATTATCAGATTGAAACTCGCAGCAGATAAGTGAGATGTGCTTCGGGAAGTCGAAAAATGTTTAGTACACAAATCATAACCAAATCAAACCAAACCAAGGCTTATCCCACTAGATGGGGTCAACTAATATAGCTCATGATGCATAATCGTATATGTGTAGTCTTAAATATTGAATGGTGGACTCTTACACAAGTTGAAGATCTGGCTGATCTTGCCGAGGGTAATTATCATTGGATTGCAGACCATTGACTTGGAGGTAGTTTCGAGCATCAAATTGCCGAGATTGCACAAGCTCATAGTCAGAACTTCCAGGCACTAAGTTCATGTGCTGCTGAGCTCTGTCACTTTCAGCTATCTACAAGATTTAACACAATGTGAACATCAATTTCTTATGCTATACACATGTTTGGTCACAGAAAGCAAACACAGAAACCTACCTTAGCTCGAAGATACTGATCGTTGTTGTGTAAGTCTATCTCCTGCAGCCATAATTTAGTTCCTTTTTCGGAATCAGGAAGCTAAGAATTGAGATTCATTAATATGATTATGAATTTCACTATCAGATTACAAGATTTCAGTTTGTGCAATTACATAATATCCAAAACTAGGTTGCATTTTTGTCCAGAAAAATTATTGCCGCAGGCCAAATGGCCATCCGGCCGTGAAACAAAACAATGGACCCCACACAACGTGAGAGGGGCCGAATGGCCATTGTCCTGATGAAGACCAACTCTATTGTTGGTTCAGCTCCTTCATGAATAAATTAATTTTGTTTTCTTTTCAAGATCAAACATGGAGGAGGCTATTCTCCATAGTCTATCTGAATATTTCTACGCTCTCTGTGGGTGTCATCTTTCTGAGCAAAAGATAATTTCATTGAGCCACCCTTCAGGCTAAGGGAACTGTTAGGATTTCCCGTGGTGAACTAAATGGACAATAAAAAGAATTATTTCACATTTGAAGATTACAAGAAGAATAAGTTACTGATATATACGTTAAGACCCAATAACTCAAACTTTGTGTCAACGTCGAGTTCTAGACATATGAGTTAAAGTCTATTTGTTCTCGAACTGCTCTGGTTCGCCATAGCAAGAACATTTCTTTGGGAAACAAAATTGCCATTCTAGATGTAGTAGAATGTGGTTTGCAGTTATTTGATATTCACCTTCAATGATTTACATCATTTTATCATAACTTTATGTTACTTCAGCACCATTACCTTTACACTATTAGGGATCCAAATCCATTCCCAACTCTCATATCTTTTCTCGTACAAGTAAGCTCTACATCTTTTAATTTGCTAACTCGTAATTGTTTCTCATTTTATAGTCCTTGTTATTTGCTTGATTCAAGTAATCTACCCCATTGTTTGTTTCTTTCACAAAATATTCTAGATCCATCCCTGCCTATGTCTGATCTATCTGAGGTTGCAGTTATTTGATATTCACCTTCAATGATTTACATCATTTTATCATAACTTTATGTTACTTCAGCACCATTACCATTACACTATTAGGGATCCAAATCCATTCCCAACTCTCATATCTTTTCTCGTACAAGTAAGCTCTACATCTTTTAATTTGCTAACTCGTAATTGTTTCTCATTTTATAGTCCTTGTTATTTGCTTGATTCAAGTAATCTACCCCATTGTTTGTTTCTTTCACAAAATATTCTAGATCCATCCCTGCCTATGTCTGATCTATCTGAGGTTGCCATGTGCTTTGGAATAGTTATCTAGTTCAATATAATTTTGCAATACTTGCCAAGAATCAGCAGCTCAAGGAAATTGAAAGGCGAATAGTCATCACTATAATACTTAGAAAACTTACCCTTTTCTGCATGTACTCAATTTCAGCAAACAGCAGCTCATTCTGCAATTCAAATAGAGGTTAAGAGTGAGATCAAACAGAATATATACTGGTTTATTTCAACAAAGGAAAACCCCCCAAAAAAATGGGAAAAGTGCACCTTCATTACAACAAAATATATGCTCAGACTGCATCATTTATCAAGTTTTTGAGAAGTATCAACATTAATCAATGATCCAAGACAATATACACTTACTTGCCCCCAGCAGAAAGCAAAACGCTCCAAACCCAAGAACCCCCAGCAGATGAGTCACCTATTAAACAAACATAAACACAATTTCAATCCAATATTCATCACCTAACTTAAACCATCATATAAACATGTTAAACATAATCCTAAAAATAATCTGTATCCATATTCAATCCAATTTTCCAGGCACATATACAAATACATGTATGCATGACTGAATCTCTCTCAAAACACACATAAATAAATCGGTAAAAGGGTGGTCCGGTACACAAATCTCCTGCTATATACAGGTCCGGGGACGTATGGGCCCCACTCAGGCTATTATACATACATATATATAGATGTAGATTCAAATTTGTACATTATATATGTATATATGTGAACAAAAGAAGAAAAAAGGAGACCTTGGTGATGAAACTTTCATGCTCTTCAGCCTGCTTAGCGATCTTAACGGCTTGTTTGGACAAGATCTGTTTCGTTTTCTCCTTTGTTTCTGCAGCTTTCAAAACACAAAAACAAAAACAAACACAACCCCATTTCAAGAAATCTATATATATACATACCCAACAAAATCAAGAACATATATATGTATATATATATTCACCTAATCCCAAATCAATTTTATGATTAGGTTTTCTGTCCTAATCCCAAACGGGATCAGGTTTACCAATTTTAGGAGGTGTAGGCGCGCATCCGACATCGTGGACGAAGTGTGATGGAGCGGTGAGGTGGTGGAGGGTTTTTTCGGCGTGGTGAGGTGGTGGGATAATGGGTGGCGCGATCAGGTAGGGGAGAGAGAAGAAATGAAGAAAAAAACAAGAAAGAAGAAGAAAAGAGGGCAAGAGAGCACGTAAGATATTTGGGGAGGGGTTGGAAAAGCTTTGATTAAAACGTATTAGGTTAAAAATGTATAGGTTAAAAAATGGGAAACACGTAGAAGTCCCTTATTTTTTTTTGTTAGGACCAAATAGGTCTTCGAGTTTTTTTAAAAAATCTTTTATGAGGTCCTCAAGTTTAAAGGTATTTTTAATTTTAACAAATAGTAGGTATTATAGTTATTTTATAAATTTCAGTGTTAATAAAAAATAGATGAATGTATATATAGGCATTATATTTAGGAATTATAAAAAAATAATTAACTTAATTTAAAATATATATATATATATATATATATATATATATAAAGATATAATATATAGGTTAATCAAAAATGTAAAAAATGCATATGAATTAATAAAAGTTGTTATCAATAAATAAAATACAAATATGAACAAAAAGGTTTATATATAGAGAAAATCTAAAATTATTATGATAATTGAGCTCGAAGAAAAAGTAAATATGAGTTTAAAAAAATAAATATGAATGATTGGTGATTTTAAAAAATATATATATAGATAAAGAAAAATTGAAATTATTATGATAGTTTTAATGAAAAGTGCACATATGAATTCGTGAAAGTTGTACCTAAAGGAAATATAAATTTGAATATGGAGTGTTGTCATTTGAGAATCATACATTGACTTACTCAGTGCATGTCTTGGGTCGGACTGTTACACCCCGGGGGTTTTAGTTCAAATTTACCTATTAGGCCAGGCAAGGGGACACTGGCTTATCCCATCTTCGGGCGGTGGTTATCCTAATTTATGTCTTGTGGGTTGGTTGAGTGGGGGCGTTTCCAATGGTAGAGCAAAAAAATATATATACATATATAAATTTGAATCAAATAGAGTACAAGTAAATGAGAGTTAAAGCTCTTATGATAATTAAACTTGAATGGAAACTGAATTGTTTGTTAAAAAAAAATTATTATTGAATGATTGACAGATTTAAATAGAAGTAATATATGTAAGTTAATGAAAGGCATAATAGAAAAATGAATTTAAACATAAACAATATATGGTTTACTAAAATTGAATAGAATTTAACAAAACAATAGTATATGAACTATTAAAAAGCGTATTTCAATAAAACAAATAAATTATAATATGTATAACATTGTATTTGGAGGAAACTATATAAGAGTTAAGGAAAATAGTATTTAAAACAATAATTGAGATTGAATGAAGACGATATATAGGTTAGTAAAATTTATAATTACAAAAAGTGTATATAAATTTGAACGGATATTTAAAAGATAACTAATTTGATTTTAAACTCAGCACTTTAATTGAACAATCACTATAATCATCATCACATAATATTTATATTGTGAAGGAATAATCGAACCAGCAGGAGTACCAAAGTATCATTATATGTATTATGTTTCAAGTTAAAATCATATTCAAGTATCTTAATATTTTTAATATTAGTTTGTAGGAGGTGGCTTACTATAATTCTTTTCTTTAATATTGACATAAGGTGTAGTTTTGCAAGAAATTGCCGTGAAAGTTTAGTAAAAAATATAAAAAAACTCAACTTTTATACTTGTCAACGACCCTATTAAAGAATTTTTTTTAAAAATTAATCACTTGTTAACTGCCACCTATATTACGACAAAAAAATAAAAATATATTTTACACATCACTTGTCATAGCTCTAGTTTGAATAAAAACATTGTTATAACTTGGAATTTACATGATTCTATCATGCGTTACTAAGTGATATATGTCTTTTTGGTGGTCTTTGTAACTTATTTTGATATTTTGTACAGTTTGTTTAGTTAATGAAATATAGCTCTTGTTGATTTTAGGCAAAAATATATATATATATATGACCATAACAACGAAACGCATTTTAGCTTCATTTGCAAATAAGAAAATAAATTATAATACTCATGATAGGTGGCGGTTTTTATAAACCGCCGCCTATAGCTATGAAATTTTCAGGCGGGATGACGCCTTTGACGACACTTTTAGCGGCGGTTCATGTAAACCGCCACTATAGGGGTACATTGGCAGGGGTTCTAATGAACTGCCGTTAAAATAGGGTACTTTTAGCGGTGGTTTTAACAAACCGCCACTATAGACGACTTTTCGCGGCGGTTTAAGAAACTGTCGCAAAAAATGCATCACAATGTGCATTTTGCGGCGGTTCTCCAAACTGCCACAAATAAAGTGTTGCTAATAACCCTTTTTTGTAGTGATTGTACCCTAACAGCCTACTAAAGGCTCTAACAGTAAGCCCAGATTTGTAAATTTAGAGATGCTCATTGCCACGGCTAAGCATCAATGACCCGTGCGGCGCCTAGTCCCAAAGACTAAGGACGGGGCCTCCCCACCACATTGGACTAATACTCCAAAATAGCCAATTTAGTTAGGATGAGTCAATAATAGTATTCACCTAAAATATAAATATGTCACAATAATTTATAGTAGGTATATATGCATCTCGTGTGGCTTGCGACTCTCAACTAGAAGCCTAGATATAACAAAACTATGATGTGCCTTATGATTCCTTGAGTTGTTAAAATATGGACGATTGTGTATTTGGGCCGGGCACAGCTTGCCCAGAAAATCTAGTTTCCATAATAGGCAACGTTCTTGTTCGCTTTTTTAAGTTGATAGCGAGATCATAAAAATCGACTGGGATGATGACAGAATACTCTCAATGATTTTATGGGCAATGGGCTTCACATGAATAACGGCTATAATCTCCAATGCCTATTTGTGGCAAATCTATATACCTTTTATGATTGTTAGTTTGCATTCGCTTAGGGTCTTCTGGCGAATAGGGCAAGACTTTGGTCATGATTTCGGTCAGGCCATCGAATAACATAGTCCTTCGAAAGGGGCCATGCCATTAGGGGAAGAGCTCCATGACAATATTCGTGATCGGAGTGCTAGTAGCAACTTGTTATAGGCAAAAGTTTTCAATATAAACTTATACCATTCTATCAAAAATATTTCTGACCCTTAATTGATCTGGGACATACATTTAGATGTGCCACTATACTACAAGATTTATAAATTTGGGGTAGATTTAATATAGTTTTACTTGAGGTAAATTTTTCATTATTGAAACATCCAATATTTTTTCATATGTATACCATTTTCAATAAATATGCCCATTTTTGTTATAAAAAGTGGTTCAAATCCGAGGCATGTACAAGATTATTGTGGTGGTAAACATTAGTCCAAAGAGTTTTAATCCGAAGAGAAAGTCTAGCTATGACGTTACTGATGGGTTGCAAAACTCATTTATCTCTTACTCGAATCCCTATAGAATGCTAGAAAGAGTTTCATTGTTATCTTTGCTTATTGTATTGATTCTTGTATTCTTTATATAGAAGTATAACTAGATAGTTGATCTATAATTCTTTTAATAAAATAAGCAAGAATCATGTAGCCAACCAACCACCTGTTGGCCACTTTGCTAAATTAATGTATATTTATACTTACACTATTGTTTTTTTTTTCTTTTTGCACTATTGCTTTTAGATCATGGACAATTAAGCCATATCTCTACTTTAGTATCATGGCCTATTCGGCCATTATCTCTTGTTTTTCTATGGCAATTGCATCTATACATACACTTTAAGAGTTGTATAAAGGTAATATATGTTTCCTTTTATTATTTGATTTCAATGGCTACCCAAACATTCATCATTGTTAAGGTCAAATTTTGGTGACCTACCGGATGGGCCGTAGTCCCGCCAAATGGGCTCGTGCTTCCGCTCTGGTGGCGTTTTACCTGCAAAACAAAGGACTTCGGGGATGTCCCCTGGGGCCCTCTCCGACGATCAAGTCAATTTTGGGGCCTAAATTACATATAAGCAAAGAAAGAGTGAGCGAGCGAGAGAGTGAAAGAGAGAGTAAAGGGCATGTATGCCCAATCTCTTAGTTCATTCCCTTGAAGACTGTGGGGGTCTTTTTATAGATGTGGATAAGAAAGGATCTGATATCTCTGTATTGTACGAGATGTGCTGGCCATTTCTGCTTTCGATACTTGTCCTTATTTTGGGACGTGATTGGGAGGTCGGATTTAGGATGTCATCGGGAGGTCGTCGAGGTACAGAGGTTAGTCTTTCGTGGAAAACCTGACTTACCTTCTCTGGTTGAGGTGCGGATGTGCAGAATCCAGGCAAGGAACCTTGGCAGGGTCGATCTTCCTTGAGTAGAAACCTTAGTTTTAGTTGTACTCAAATTTTAGGGCCAATTTTGTCTACATACATGAGGTTGAATTTCTACCCACATCATTAGCCCCCCGATTTCTTAAGCTGCGCAAGAGGTTAGGAAATCTTCAAATGCATCAATCATATGTTTGTAGAGTAGTCATGTAGCTTACTTCTGCTATGTAGATCAGCTAGATCTAGGCTTAATCGCCACTTAATTTTGTCGGTCGTGATGGTTGATTATGCAATCGTATTAGACAACATTGGATTTGCCTTAATAGCTTTAACATCATCTTAACTAATGCGCGCGCTTGAAGTTGGTTGAAGTCCCACTTGGTCGGGAGATAAGAATTCCAAACTCTTGAAAGTTTGCATTTGTCAGGTCTGCTATTGGGGAGTGATCTGGAGGAATGTTGTGGGCATTCTGAGCCCCTGGGAGAGGCAAGTGTTCATCGTCGCTGTGAGGAAATAACCAAGAATTAGTCATATGAGAGCTCTTAGATGAAAGCTCTGTTTGAGGCATTTTTCTCCTTTGTCTCTTCTTCAGAATGTATATCAAATTCTCTTTACTTGACCTTGAAAGAGTTTCACCTATCGGTCGGTGAACTCTTGCTGTTTTTTGGGACTGATTTAAGCTTTTAGGCCTTGCATCGACCTCATCAATTTGTTATCATACTCTCGCTATCAAATTTCCTTAGTAGCTTAGGAAATATCCTATGTGGTTCACAGGAAGCCGAGGTGGTGGCAGCTCCGTATGACCTTATTCTAATTTTGGTCAGGTTGGGTGAGCCCCCCGGTCCCTTTTTGATTGTTCTTTGGGGATGTCGGGTGACCTACTTATAGAACTCAAGTCCTGGCTTGATTATTTGTAGGTGGCTATTAAGCCATGAAGTCAGAGATAGATATCTGAAACATCTTTTAGTTGGCATATGACTGGGGTGTGGAGCTTTTCTGGGAAAGGTGTTGACTTTGCTCATGGTGAGTTTCAGCTCCCCTAGTGACCATGCTTAACCTTCTTTATTTTATTTGTGATAAAATGAATTGTAAAGGCTTATTTAAGTAGTTTGCCCCTCTCTTCAACTCTTCTTACGTATGGGCCGGTCCTTGGTTCTACCATTCGCTTAGGCTCGGACTCGGCTCTGTCGTATTCTTTCTTGGCTCTCCCAATATTTGGGTTCGTCATTCATTCTTCTTGGTCGTACTTTGACCTTGGCTTTTTTGAGTTCGAACTCGTTTGAATGTTGAGAACTTGTGAAGCTTGAAGGTATGACGAAGGAGGCTTGAGAGAAGCATGTGGTGGTCAACGTTCCCTCTCAACGACTCAAAGTCATAGAGGAGTACAAGAAAGGTTCTGAGCTTTGCTAGCTCTTCAAGGAGGGCTATGCAAAAACAAGAGCGTGAAAATGCCAAAACTTATGAAAGAAAGCTCTTGAGAAACCATCAGGTCCTGGCGCTTTGTTAGCTCCCAAACTCCAAACTGCCTTATTAACTTCATCGTAAGACACCGGTTTAATAAGCTCCAGATTGTCCTCCGCAGTGATGATATGATCAATGCAAGAGAGGACGGGCTTAATGTTTCAACTCTCCACAGTCCAAAAAAGGTCACAATAGAACTTTTGAATGACTTTCTTGATTTTTCCTGGCTCATCTGTCCAACAACCATCTTCCATTTGAAGTCTTGAGATTCTATTACTGGTACGCCTTTGTCTAACTGATGCATGAAAGAAGTTAGTGTTACGATCACCAATATTCAGCCATTTGACTTTTGCTCTGATGGTCCAGTACTATTCTTTGCAAGCCCACAACTTATCAATTTCCTGAGAGACTAACTTATACACCTCTATTTTAAACCTCTCAGGTGGACAGTTCATTAGACCTTCAGCTTATTCATAAGCTCCTCAATCTTTTTTTAGCTATTTCCAACCTTTTGTCTACTCCATTTAGACAACCTAGCTCTACAAATCTCTAGATTTCTATTAAAAGCTGGAATAGCTCCATCAAAACCATTCTGCCTCCAACAATTTTCAACAATATCAAGGCATTCTTGTTCTTCAAGCCAGTATGGTTCCACTTGGAATCTTTTCTTCCCCACAACAAATCCATTCTTCTCCGTATCAAGGACCACCGATGAGTGATCAGAGCCAACCAGTGGTAAATTGACCACTTCTGCCTCGGGAAAAGCACTATGCCGTGCTAAATTTGCAAGTGCTCTGTCAAGCTTCTGCCATATTAGACCTTTCCCTTCCCTGTTATTGACCCAAGTAAAGAAACAACCTTTCGCTGCAACTTCAAGAAGTCCCGCATCACTAACAAGTTGATTGAATTCTAAGATGTCACAATCAGCTTTCCTTTTTCCTCCATCCTTTTCATCACGGCTAAGTATACAGTTAAAGTCCCCCAAAAAGACATGAGGATTAATCTGATTTTTTTGAGATTCAATGATCTTATGCCACATCTTCCTCTTCTCCTGCACACAAGGATACACATACACAAAAGATACATCCCACTCCTGACTTGTGTTAGAATTAAGCTTTAACATGAACATAGTTAATATCAGAATCAATAAGATCAACATCAATACCATTCAAACAAAAAACGGCAATACCGCCAGAAAGACCCACATACAAGATCAAAATTTATTCTTCTTGCTATCCTAATAACTTTATTTTTTCTCATCTTAGTCTCAGCCAGACCTATGATGATTGGCCTATCCCGGGAAATAATATCCCTGAGATTACGAACTGTCAAGGCCGGGCCAAGGCCTTGGCAGTTCCAAAATAAAATCTTCATTTTCTTTTCGGGGGCTGTTTCGTACCAGCACCCCTACTCTTTTCAAGTTCAACGTACCTGACCAAATTTTCATCTCCCTTTTTTCCTCCTCTGTTCTCTGCTTCTTTCTCCTCTGCATACCATGAGAGTTCACTCTCTCCAGTTCAGCTACAATCTCATTTCTAACTGGGATCTCCACAAGACTTCTCTCGATCAAGTCCTCATCCTCTATTGCAAGTTCTTCGTCGCACACTTTTTCCAGAATTCTATAATCTTCAGGGGCGGTGGTACGAGGGGGGCCCGGGGGGGCCCGGCCCCTCCAATTTTAAAAAAAAAAAAAAAATCAAAGATATTTTTTATTTGTTGTCAACTTTGGCCCCCCCATTTTATGTAAAGTTTGTCTCCCATTATGTTAGCTTTTGTTTTTTTTTTTTTTTTTTTTTGCAATGATTTCAGATTTCTAACGACTAACAAGTAACTTCTGTCTCTAACAATCAAAACAAAATCATAACCAGCCCCCACTTAAAAAAAAAAAAAAAAACCAGTGATATTTTTATTTAGTGTCAGCTTTGGCCCCAATTTTATGTAAAGTTTGTTTCCCATTATGTTAGCTTTTGCTTTTTTTTTTTGCAATGATTTCAGACTTCTAACAAGCAAAAGTTTAGCCTCTGCCTCAAACAAGCAAAACAAAATCGTAAGAGATAAAATTTCCTCTGCATTTAAGCTTTGAATTTCATATTTCAAAAGAATTTCTCTAATTAATAACCATAACATTGTAATTTGTATTCTTCTCCAAACTCCATTAGCTATGTAAGTGATCTCTTATCTTTTGACTTTTATGTAATCTTTAGACTTCATCTATTCTAAATAAAATTTTAATGTTTTATTATTATTTTTTTTGCAGATCCCAAGCTATAATTTTCAGTCTTCACCAATTGTTCTTCCCAAATTCAATTATTGCGTGTCTAAGGTAATATATCTCTATTTATTAATTTTTTACTATATAATTTATAAGTACATAATTATTTTGTTAATTTTTTTGTGTAATCTATTTACTTTCCTTGTGCATCGTTGTTTATATGTATCTATTTTTTTATTATATGTTGATTATTACTTTTTAAATTGTTAGAAAATATAAATGATACTAATTTTAGTAGTTTAATTGCCACTATAAGAATAACTCTATCTTTTTTAAATATTTTCAGGTCATATATGAATAAGGCTAAAACAATTTATTCATTCTTTAAAAGGAAAGAAAAGGAAGTTGAGACAGAACCTGAAGAACAAGCTTCTATATCTAATATTGATACAAATGTGAGTTTAGAATCACCAACAAAATGTCAAAAGATTGAAAATGAGACAATTGAAATAAGTTCTTTAGTCCGTGACCCGGGTTTACGTCCTCAAATTTGGGAGTATCCAGTGAATCAAAGAGATGAAATTCGTAGAGCATATATTCATTTCGGTCCATATCAACATATTCAATCACATTATCCATATTCTGGACAAGAGAGTCATCGACGCCGATTTCAAGCCCATTGGTTTAAAACATTTCCTTGGTTAGAGTATTCACCTACAAAGGATGCTGTATTTTGTTTTCCTTGCTACATATTCGCAAAAGAATCAATTGGAAAATTCGGATCAGAAGCATTCACAGTTAAAGGATTTAAAAGCTGGAAAAAAGTAAATAACGGAAAATATTGTGCTTTTTTATCTCATGAGGGGAAGGATTCAAATTCAATTCATAATTCAGTTACCAAATATTGTGAGAATTTGAAGAACCAGTCTTCTCATATTGAAAAGGTGATTCAAAGGCAAACTTCTTCACAAATTTTAAGTAATCGTTTGCGCCTTAAAGCTTCCATAGATGCTATTCGATGGTTAACATTTCAATGATGTGCTTTTAGAGGGCATGATGAAAGTTTAGATTCAATAAACCAAGGCAACTTTCTTGAAATGATAAAGTTGTTAGCATCTTAATGAGCAAGTAGAGGGAGTTGTTTTAGATAATGCCCCAAAAAATGCAAAATACACATCACATGGTATTCAAAAAGAAATTTTGTCCGTTTTGGCTAGAAATGTGCAAAACAAAATTCGTGAAGAGATTGGTGAAGCAATGTTTTGCTTAATTGTTGATGAATCTCGGGATGAATCTAAGAGAGAGCAAATGGCTCTTGTTATTAGATTTGTTGATAATGAAGGATTTATTAAAGAGAGATTTATGGACTTGATTCATGTTAAAGATACAAAAGCATTAACTCTTAAAAGAGAGATTTGTTGTGCATTATCTCATCATAACCTCAATGTTCTTAATATTCGTGATCAAGGGTATGATGGAGCTAGTAATATGCGTGGAGAATAGAATGGGTTACATGCTTTGTTTCTTAAAGATTGTCCTTATGCTTATTACGTGCATTGCTTAGCTCATCAGTTACAACTAGCTCTTGTTGCTGCATCTAGAGAAGTTCCTGATATACATACCTTTTTTGGAAACTTGAGTTTCATTGTTAACATTATTGGGTCTTCTTCCAAGCGCAATGATGAATTACAAGCTGCCCAAGTAGCTGAAAATGCAAGTTTAATTGAACATGGCAAGATTGATACTGGTAGAGGGGCCAATCAAATAGGAACTTTACAACGGCCTGGAGATACTAGATGGAGTTCCCATTTTAATTCAATTTGTAGTTTGATAAGGTTGTTTGACGCCACTTTTGTAGTTCTACAGAATATAGCTATTGAAGGATCTACATACTCGCAACGTGGAGATGCGAACTTTGCTATTAAGGTATTGATGTCATTTGATTTTGTATTTATCTTGCACGTGATGAAAGAAATTATGGGGATTACAAACGTGCTTTGCCAAGCTCTGCAACAGAAATCTCAGGATATTTTAAATGCTCTGCATATGGTTTCTAATACAAAACTGTTAATGCAAATGTTGAGAGATGATGGTTGGGAAACTCTTATTGAGAATGTGACATCTTTTGCTTCTCATCGAAATATACAAGTTCCTGATATGAATGTTTCATATTCTGACATAGTCCGACTTCGCCATCAAAAGGATATTGTAACAGTGGAGCATCATTACCGAGTAGACTTATTTAGAACTACTATAGACCAACAATTACAAGAGTTAAACAACATAATTAAAGAGCAAGCAACCGAGGTTCTTATTCTTAGCACAGCTTTGGATCCTAGGGATGGCTACAAGTCATTTGCAATTAATGACATATGCAAACTTGCTGAGAAATTTTATCCTTCTGATTTCTCTGAACAAGAGATGAGCTGTTTGAGTTATCAATTGCAACATTATGAGCTTGATGTGCCTAATCACCCTGATTTGAAAAATTTGACTAGCATAGCAGATCTGTGTAGAGGATTGCTGATAACTGGAAAATCAAAAGCTTATCATTTAGTTGATAGGTTGATACGGTTAATTTTAACTCTTCCTGTCTCGACAGCAACAACAGAACGAGCTTTTTCTGCCATGAAGGTTATCAAAACAAGTCTTCGTAATCGGATGGAGGATGGCTTTCTCAAAGATAGCTTAATTATCTATATAGAAAAAGAAATTGCCAAATATAATCCTGTAGGTACAATAATTGATGAATTTTATTCCATAAAAAAAAGACGAGCCCAACTTCATTGACTGATGAGGTAAACATTTCTTTGCATATTTTCTGTTATTTTTTATAAATATTATTTTATTTACATTAATTTCTATAGTTGCATTTTGTTTTTGCTAGTATATATATGTCTTATTAAGTTTACTGTACAAAAAAATACTATACAAATAACACTGTACAAAAAATACTGTACAAAAAAAATAATTTCGGCCCCTCTAATACTCAATTTCTAGCTCCGCCCCTGATAATCTTCATCGCTGGGTGGCTTTAACTCATCACGTTGCACCAGCTTTCTTTTAGTCAGAACATTGCTAGAGCTGCTCCCAATATTTTTGGAGTCCAATGGACCTTTGATGAAGTCTGAATATGAGCAATATTTTTTAAAAAAAGTCAATATTTTTTTTTTTATAAAAATTTATATAGTATCGTTAAAAAAATTTATATAATATCGTTAAAAATAAGTTAATGCCCCGCTTATTTTTTTTTCTCTTATCGTAAATATTCTTATTCGAATCTTGACCTTCTAATTTTAAAATTTTAACTCTACTCCTGTATAAGACTCCTTCCGTATCTAAATTAATTGGATAACAACCTCGTAAATAGCGAGTTTGAATAGCTTGGTGTCCGTTAGGATTGTTGAGTCGAAGGGAACTCAAAAGCTAGTAATTGACACGGAAAGCCCAACGTACATGGACCCTATTTTGTTGAAAGTCTTACTACTACTTAACACCCACCAAATTAAAAACAGAATAGGAAATTCTGCCAAAAAAACGTTACTAAAAGAAAAGAACATGCAAGTTTGGAGACAGCTAGCTTAGCTACTGCTAGATCTGTGTTGTGATTTTTTCACTAGACACTTCATTTGTTGTTTATATATACTACTTGCCCCTTATCGTACTCAAAGGCATCATTCACCTTCCCAAGCCAGGTTAGCTTCCCACCCACTTCTCTCTCATCTGCTAATTCTTACTTGAATGTTGTTTTGACTGTAACTTAGATTTGTTTTCTATATTTCCCTTTTGAGATTCCTAATGACGGATGGAGGTTGAGGATAGAACATATTCTGCCTCGCTCCTGTCTCCTTCGCCGGAGACTGCAAATGTGCATTTTAATATTTTAATCTTTTCTGCTAATTGTGTTTTCACTTAGATCTGGTAATGCCAGTTATATCTTACAATGTAGAACATTGATCTGTGGGTTTACTCTTTTTTTTTTGTTGCTTTTTGTGTGTTTTTCCTGTAGATCTAGCAACGATTTGGTCACTTTATCTTTAGATCTGATACTGATGAGCATATATACTTTGATTGCTTTGAGAGATGTTCATTTACTCATGTTTTGATGTGCACTGGAGATTCTTTCTGATTATAAGGCTGCACTGATAGATCAGCTTTTGCCTTGAAAATTCACTATGATCTAAATCTATCGCTTATCATTGTGTTAAGATATGAAAAAAAATGGCCACTTTGATCTGGGTTGGTCTTCTACCCAGCATTCCCACATTCGGTCCAGAAACAACCCGTGTGTGGGGTTCTTCACTTTTTCCACTCACAGTCTGAATGGCCGAATGAGGGGGGAAGAATTTTCCCTCTTATCTGTATTAGAAAGTGGGGTGTCAATTTTTGTCGGTTATGCTAACATCTTTAATTGTTTATTTATTGTTTTGGTCAAGATATGATGCTAATTGAATAAATCTTGGATGAATATTGTAGGAGACACTTGAGGATTTAAAAAAAAAAAAAAAGAAAAAACAGAAAAATGAGTGAGATTATGACATTGATGGTGAGTACACTAGTAGTACTAGTGGTTGCGTGTGTTACATCTGCACAGGCAGTTGGATCTCCTCCTTCTCCGATTTCAAGTCCAACACCAGCGCCGGCACCGGCACCGGCTTACGTTAACCTCACTGACTTACTGTCAGTTGCTGGACCATTCCACACCTTCCTTAACTACCTGGAGTCTACGAAGGTCATTGAAACTTTCCAAAACCAAGCAAACAACACTGAGGAAGGGATCACCCTATTTGTGCCTAAAGATAGAGCTTTCTCATCTCTAAAGAATCCATCTCTATCAAATCTTACCAGTGATCAGCTCAAGTCACTCTGTTTGTTCCACGCATTACCACATTACTACAGTTTGTCTGATTTCAAAAACCTAAGCCAAATGAGTCCTATCGCTACGTTTGCTGGTGGTCAATACAGTTTGAATTTTACAGACGATTCTGGAACCGTATATCTTAATTCAGGATGGTCTAAAACAAAAGTGACTAGTAGCGTGCATTCAACCGATCCAATTGCAATTTATCAGGTTGACAAGGTTCTTCTTCCTGAAGCAATTTTCGGCACAGATATACCTCCAACTCCTGCTCCAGCACCCTCTCCAGACAATATTGCCCCGGCTGCAGATTCTCCAGATGAAAAAGGTGCAAATGAAACTACATCTCCCACATCTTCTTCACGTACACCATCCTCTTCTTCTAGGATCCTCAGCCATGGTGGTGCTGCTTTGAGTCACGTGGTTTTGGCATTTGCATTTACTGCTGGACTCATCTTGCTCACCATATAATTTATATATTATAAGGGGCTACATCTACACCCATCCATATATATTATCAAATGCATTGCAGCAATTGATTCTTTTATCTTATTCTGTCGATAGTGTGTATAAGAATATTGTTGTAATTTGCGTTGTATTCATTTATAAATTTTGAATGGCCATTTTTCCCTCTTATTTTATGGTTTTATATGAACATGATGATCCTTTCTTTCTGATCTAAATTTACAGTTGAGAGAAATGCGCAAAACCTCTGTTTTCTTCGTTCATTGCGTGTGAAATCAATGTAACTTCAAAATATAACTTCACTTAAAGAAAATTGCATACTGACTTTGAAGGTCAATCATCTCAATTCACATAGAAGTTAATATTCTCAATTCACAACTGTCTACTTCAAAATTACTTTTCATGAAGTAAGCATAAGAGGAAGAATGCAAAATCCCTTCGTGGTCGAAAGGGACAGGTCTTTCGTTTGTTACGGACATTTTTGAATCTCATTGTCTTTCGTTTGTTACGGACATTTTTGAATCTCATATCATATGAAAGGCGGATGTCAATTAGACAAATGGTCAATTTTTCATGTTAGGAGTTAGGATTTGATATATATATATATATATATATATATTTATCAATGTTTTTTTTTTTTTTTTGTCGTTTATCAATGTCTAATTGAAAAGCAAAGAAAACCTCAATTCTTAATTAATTTACTTACAACGGTCAATCGATCAATGATGTTAAATTTGTTTTCACATTTCTATCAAATCATTTTAATCACAAGACCGAAATGTTACTGTTGAAAATTAAGTAATACTTATTTCAATCTTTCGAGTAAACCAAGAAATAAGTGAATTATTGTACTTATATAAATGACAAGGATCACAGTACTAAATGCAAACAAATATCTCGTATTAATAAATTATGAATTTCAAAATTGAAATATAAAATTTTGATTTATTCTATCTAAAGTAGATTCATTTTAAGATGAAATCACACTTAAATATACTTAATAATAAAGAATCATTAAAGAATTTATAGTAAGAATTTTACTTCAGCATAACTAAATTCGTTCAGAAAGTTTAAAAAAGAAAGTATTATTAAAAAGTTGATGAATGAAACTCAACTTTAAAAAAAAAAAAAAAATTAAGAGAAGTTTAATTCATACAACGATACGCATAAGCCGGTCGGTGAAGATTTTACTTCCACAGTGCAAGCAGCTTTGTTAACGCAACATAAGACGACCCAGCCTCTTTTAATGCAGCTTTGGCATTATCTTTCATCACCATAACTTGATCTCTCACTGCTTTCCCATCCACTGGATCCATCAATTCCTTTACTCGCTTCTCCAACTCATCAGCCGTCACGAACCCCTCTTTAGACACAGCCAAAGATGACGCCACCTTCATCTCCTCGACCAAGAACACCCTATTCAACCTTTGTTCAGCATACAAAGGCCATGCCAACATTGGCACACCAGCACAAATAGCTTCCAAAGCTGAGTTCCACCCACAGTGAGTCACAAAGCCACCTACTGCATCATGGTTTAGTACAGCCACTTGTGGTGCCCATGACTTCACCACATGTCCTCTATCTTTGGTTCTTTCCAAGAACCCTTTTGGCAATAGTGCATCCAAATCTGGCTCCGGTGGTGGTGAGAAAGGCGTAGCCACTTCACCATCATCATCTCTAGGTGGGCTTTTCACCACCCACAAGAACCTTAAACCACTTTTTTCTATTCCTATAGCTATTTCCTTCAACTGATCTGCCTGGAACGTGCCTAAACTACCAAAGCATAGAAACACAACGCTTTTACTAGGTTGTGAGCTTAACCAGTTTAAACATTCATGCTCATCATGATCAACGTTAACACCACCACTGCCAAGGCCTTGCTGGTCACTACTCGCAATGAGAGGTCCAACACAATAAACAGGTGGAGTTGTTCCATTTGGAGTGCATAAACCTTCGTTTAAAGCTTTGACAGCACTTGGTTCAAGTGCTTCAACTGCATTTACTAAGATCCCAGAAGCTTTAGCCATCTGACTTGCAGTATATATGAATTGTTTGTATAACATACTATTCCTATTGGACAAAGACTTTGGCATGTCTGAAGAATGGATAGGTGGCGCCCCAGGTATGTGAATATAACTGTTGAAGTCTTCAAGGTTTTCAGCTATGGCTTCATGAAGAGTTGGAAGGTATAGAAAACCACATAAACTAGAAGCACCCGATGTGTAAAAGTAATAAGTAGGTATGCCAAGGCTTGAAGAGACTTCCAAGGCGGCATTGCAGAAAAAATCTATGATGAAAGCTTTGAGACTTGATTGTTGAGAGAGAGTTTGAAGGGCTTGTTGTACGTTAGGATTGTTGAGTCGAGGGACCTCAAAAGCTAGCTCTTCAATGAGGGGAGAGGAGGTGGGAGGGAGAAAAATGGTGGGCAGGTGGTGGAAGGTGATTGAAGGGATGGTGGATGAGACGTGGTTTATGTATGGACCTGTGGAGCCTGTGTTGTACGGCGCATTGGATATGAAGATTATGATGGAGAAGGAAGGTTGGTGACTGAGAATGAGCTTCCCTAGCTCCGCCATGGAAACTAGATGGCCTATTCCTGGAGAAGGATACAACACGATGGTGGTATTCTTCATGGTATAGCAAACGCTTTGTGGTACTAGAATGATTCATACATCTCATATACCCTTAGCCATATATATACATGGGTAAATGATCGATATGTCTCGTATTTTTCAACTCTGTGATACTTTCGTCTTTAATTTATAAAATACAAAAAAAATTAGTTTTTTATTTTTAAATTTATGATGTTGTTAGTATTTTTAATAAATTTTTTTTTAACTGGATTATATGCGCCTGACATATGACCAATTTAAATAAAATTTTGAAAAAATAAGAGATTACTTGGTCATAAATTGACAAAATTTGTTAAAAAAACTATCATCGTCAAATATTTAAAAATAAAAAACTAATTTATCATATTTTGTAAATAAGTAACAAAAATATCACAAAATCCAAAAAAATGATCATTTACTTTATATATATATATATATTAACTCTTACAAGTTAACATGTTAACTTAATAATTTTTTTTTTTAACAATGTTAACTTAACATATATATTTTTTGTTTGCATGTGATAATTGCCGCCTAAAATATCATATATTGGATTCTCGAAGGAACAAAGCCCGAGGAAGAGATGAATGAGGACTTGGCCTGTTGTACACTTTTTGTTTTTTTGGCTAAGCACCGTTGTACAAGTTTACGTATCTCTTCTAGAACATTAGGTCCACGTACAACTATCCGCCACACATTTCTTATCTGGATCTAAGCGAACTTATCTAATGATAATTCCTTTTTTTTTTTTTTTCAATAGATTCATGCCATACTTTTTTGTCTAGATAGAACTCACAGATTATGGGGCCGAAGCAGGGTGTGCTTCTGGAAAAATATATTTCCATGCTTGAGTGATATTTAATGTTTTAGATTTCAAATTTGTTGAGACTAACTATTCAAACGAGTGAGGTAGCAAAAAATTATTTAATTTTTTTTTTAAAAAATCTCATTTTCTCCATAAATTTCAGTTTAAGTGTTAAATTCCTCTCGATGTTTCAGTTTTATCTATATTCCCTCCTGATCTCCCTCTGCCAATAATACTATCATTTTCATGTTGTAAAATGATCCCAAAACTATAAATTAACAAAAATTTATACTGTAATGTAAAGATACTAATGTATTATACTTTGCAAAACCTAGTGGAATGCACATACACCATGTCTTGAACTATATGTCGACTTTTTCTTTTTATGATATCCCTACCCAAGCCCCATTTTTTGTTTCTGGAAAAATCTCAATAATTGGGCTTCTATATGTTATCAATCTCTAATTGAAAAGCAAAGAAAACCTCAATTGTTAACTTTCAAAAGTCAATTGATCAATGATGTTAAATTTGTTTTCACTGTTCTATTAAATCATTTTAATCACAAGATTGAAATGTTACTGCTGAAAGTTAAGTGATATGTATCTCAATCTTTCTGAGTCAACCAGAAAAGAAGAGAATCTTTCAGGGTAACCTTGCCCAGTTTTGTAAGGAATATGGTCAGATTGTGAATGCGGCAAAGTTCTTTTTTTTTTTTCTCGAAAAACACTAATCCAGATCTTGCTAATGAATTGAGCAACATGAGTGGGTTTCCTATTACGAATGATTTGGAAATCTACTTGGGCACTCCTATCCTTCACTCTAGAGTTTGTCGGGGGACCTACAAGCACATCATCACTAAAGTCCAAGCTAAATTATCAGGATGGAAGAAACATGTTCTTTCTTTTGCAGGTCGAATTACTCTTGTTAAGTTTGTTGTTGTTGCTCTGCCCGTGTACACGATGAATACAGCTGCTATCCTAGCCCAGACTTGTCAGGAAATCGACAAAATTCAACGCAATTTCTTATGGGGCTCGACGACTGAAAAAAGAAAAATTCATTGGATTGGCTGGGAGAAACTCTGTTGTCCAAAGTCTGCAAGAGGGCTTGGCCTTCGTCCTACTAAACTAGTCAACGAAGCAATGCTTGCAAAACTTGGGTGAAAAATCTTGAATAAACCCCATCTCCTTTGGGTCTCACTTTTTAAAGCTAAATATTTTCATAACAATTTCCTCCACTACAATGTGAAAAACACTGATTCAGTGATTCTGAAAAACATCTTGAAAGGGTGTGATTTTCTTCATAGTGGTCTTCGATGGGTTGCTTGCAATAGTAATTTGATCCACTTTTATTGGGTAGGTGATATGCCTCTTGTTGATGTTGATGTGTATCCTGTCCCCCAAGAACAATTGGATCTTCCTATTAGTCATTTTGTGAGAGATGATGGTTCATAAGACTGGGTAGTTTTCCATGAGTTACTCCCTTCATCCTTCATTCTGCAGATTGCAAACCATCATATCCAGGTGGATAATCCAGTGGACTATTTTGTTTGTTGGTCCCTTAATCCAAGTGGGGTGTTCTCTATTGCGACAACTTTCCGGCATGGCCCTTTGATGATTGCTACAACTGACATTAAGTGGGAAATAATTTGAAAATTGAAATCTCAACGTTTCAAAACATTGCTCTGGCAAGTAGCACACCGGGTCTTACTTGTGGTTCTCAATTAGCTCGTAGAGAGATTATCGACAATACCTGTTAGATTTGTAGTACAACAGTTGAAGATATTGATCACATTTTTAAATCTTGTCAGCGAGTAAAACAGGTCTGAGAGCGACTTATCCCTCAGTAAAATCATTGGTTGTTCTTCCAGTCGAATTGGTGTGATTGGTGGAATAGCAATACTAAAAGCTCGACACTTTGGCGGGGACTAAATTGGTGCATCGTCTTTGGAACTACAGTATGGCATATTTGGAAGTGGCACAATGACACACTTTTTGGAGATGGAGAATTTATGTCCAACAATGATATGGAGACTTTGATTTTTAAGTTAGCATATGATAATATTGTTGCTTGGAATACTTGAGGTATTTCTAACTCCCATCACTGACGTCTTATTGATGTTGGTTGAAAAAAGTTAGGTCGTGGTTTTAAATTAAATACTGATAGTTGTGCCAAAAGTAATCCTAGTATTGCAGGGGTGGAAAGAACCATTCATAATACGAATGGTGAGTGGTCGTTGGCTTTGCAATTAATTTGGGGGTAACGACTAGTTGTCGAGTTGAATTGCTCGCCTTATTGGAATGAGTTAAATTGGTTGAGAGTTTACAAATTGAGGAACTTCATATTGAAACTGATTCTGTAATTGTGTGTAATTTGTTAAAGGGTAACTCGTATCTGTTTAGTCCCTTATACCTTTTAGTTGAAGAATACAAACGAATACTCTCACAATAAAATAGTTATAAGCTGACCCATGTTTTCCATGAAACTAATAGATATGCTACCTCTTTGGCAAACTTGGGGTCACGACAACCACTTGAAGCATCTTGAATTGACAACCCTCCAAGATTTGTGTTTTTGTTGATGGAAAAAGATATTAGGGTGAAACACCATCTCATTTAATTTAATCCTCTCAACTTTCACATCTCTTAAACAAAAAAATAAATAAATAAATAAATTCTTACACCACAAGAATCAATATTTACATTTTCAAGTGACTGTGTGAACCAACTCATGATATCTCTAACCTGCAATAAGGGAATTTTCACAAATGTACAATAAACATAAATTCAGCAAGAGACTTATTATATACCCTGTTCAATCATTTTCACACAGCACATAGAATTATGAAATTCCTCATTGCTTATGCAATGGTTCGATTCAAGCACATTCTAAGTCCTTGTAGTCCATGCATGAAGCTCTAACCATACGCACGGCCAAGGAAGGGCTTGCATTTTTGCAAGAGGCTGTTTCCATGATCAGAACCTGTCAAAAGCACTTCCAAAAATAAAATTCCATAAAAGAAGAATTTTGGCAAGAAGAACGGACCTGGTTGGATCCATCTTGGCTGTCAAAGACTTGAGAGAGAAAAGCTAACCAAACATGAGCTTATGGTCTTGCTGAGCATGGAGAGTCTTAAGGGGTCGATTCCATTCTCTGTAAAGCAAACACACACCATTCCTGTTGAACACATACAACATGTGGCCATTGTTTCCTGATGCAGTTGGTGCAGGTGATGATGGACTAATATATGACCCTCCAAAGAGTTGCATTTTTTACGACAAGTTAATAGCAACCCTATTCAATTCCTAGAAATTCTATATGATTGGATGCACAAAAACAGTGTTTTTAGAATGAAAGATCCTTCATTTACTCATCAAACCTTCATAAAAAGAGACTAAATTTTTACTTGATTGGTAGACTCTCACAATGTGGGGTTTAATGTGATTTTGGTGGATTAAAGTTTCAAGCTTTACGAAGAAACAGGCCAAGAGATCGAAACGAATGGATTCTTAATAGAAATTTGAAGGCAGATGGTAAAAAAACAGCAAAATAAGATGGTTAAGATCAAGAGGAGCTACTTCTCAGTGTGTGTGTGTGTGAGAGAGAGAGAAAGAGGGACCTGGTGAATGTAGCTAATCGCACCTCTCCCAAGTGATTGACTTAACACAGGCTCAGAAGAAACCGTGGGCGGAATTCTAGATTTCAAGCACCTATGGTGTCGTTTTTCTTTCTTTTTTTGATTCAAAAAGATGCAATATTGGTGAATTTGATATAACTTTCTAAGGTTTCGCAATCAGGCTCTTAATTCTTAAACACCTTATGTGGCGTGTGAAAATATACTTCTTGTTTCAACCAATGAGTCTATTCATTAATAGATGAGATCGATAAAATAACTAAAATGAATTGAATAAAAATATTCAAACTTAACAAGAAACTTACTCCGAAGAGTCCTAATAAATGATAATTCAAATGAGATTCAATATTTTCGAATCTCAAAACGCTCATTTTTCATTTTAACTAATATCAAGTACATATAATTAATAGAGAAAAAAGACTCTTGACAAATGCGAATACACTAAAATACCTGCAACCGATTACTTAATGAGATATATTTGATTAGTTTGAATTGATTTATACAGTTTCACTTGCCGAACGACCGAGTAGTACTTCTTGTGGATCAAGTCACGACCACGGCCCCAAATATATTGTGCATGGGGTAATCAATATCTAAAACCAAGCGCGAACTCAAGCCGCGCGCACTGCTGTACGTAGAGCTTTAACGCGGTGCTTGCTCTAGTGGCCAGGCATAACAATGCCTATCTTTGCATTTGTATATTACTCGTAATACACGCTAAAGTCTAGCTCCGATATCATTCAAATCTGCTCACTTCTGACTTCTGGGAACCTTGGATATCGAGATGTAAACTATTTTTGGGTTCAAACGTGCAACAAATTTGCCACACTGTATTGAGTACAACGCCAATAGAAGTCAAAAGGGAAACCATATCACAAACGTAAAACGTAAAACAATACATTTCTATGCTGAGTTGAAGGTCATCTTACAAAAGAGACTCGGAGACATTTGACAAGTCCAAGGATCACAAAAGTCAAAAAAATATGAACATTCTAAGCACCACAAAGTAACGTGACGTTCAAGCCTAAAAGGAAAATTTCTCAACACACACCTAGGTGAATTTTCAGTATTCCCATTTCTTCAACTCCATGCCATCCGGAGGGCTTCCCTCTACCTTCTTCGCACCTACTTCTTTCCAGTTTGTGGAGAGCACCGTCCCATTTGATTCGACCTGTTACACCAGATACTGAATATTACTTGACCTGCTAATACGTGCTCAAGGGAAGGTTGACAAGGATAAATAGATGATATAAAGCTACTCGAGAAGAAAAATCCTCTCTATCTTTTGACAAATTTTATTCGCAATGTCAATAGTGATTTTAGCAGACAAAACCAAAGAGGCCGATTAAGGAGGAAATTAATAATAATAGACAACGGAATCTAACATCTATATAAGGAGGAATCAATCTTACAAAAGATTTCATCATGGCTCTCCTTGCGTCCTCATCAGCATCTTGGTATATGTCTCGGAAGAATTTGTTTAAGGCCGCATCTCCGTCCAGTTTTTCTTCTTTTTCCTGAAATCCAGAAAAGTGAGTGGATAGTAACTGCACTAATGGGCATATGCAATAAGGGTGTAATTGATAAAATCATCAGATTACTAGCATACCTCCTTTTTCATTTGTGCTTCTAGCTTATCCCAATTCCTGGCGGTTGGTTTTGAGGAAGGGTAAGTGGGTCTTTGGTTACCTGAAAAATAAAAAAGGTGGTGTGTTGTTATCTTCACTCATAGGCGTAGCTAAAGACAGACACAATTTTCCTTTCCCCCATCAATCCGAGTAAACACAATAACACACTCTCCATTAGAAACTAAACCATAAAACAAACAAGCAATCACTTCCGAACAAATAATATTACTTAACTGCAATTTGACCTTTTCTGAACAGCTCAAACGAATTCTTGGTTATAGAAAGACCAATGAACAAGCAACGGCTCTTGAAACAAGCTCAACGTGCCTTTTAACCAAAGACAACTCATTTGAAGAAGTATAATTTATTCATGTAGCTTGTCAGACTAAAATTATTTCTTAGTTTCCTTTGCTTCTTTACATAAAACATATGTGTGCAGTTACCAGGTCTTTTGGTCCACCCCATCTTCTAGCTGACACAAAATTAGATCTTTTCAAGTTCCACGTCTGATTCTGAGCATAACCAGTATGTTTGGCACTCAAATTTAATTTGCCCAGTTTTTCTTGTAGCAACCTCGGGTCTAAGTATAGAGGATCATATGATATGGGCTATAAGGAATACCTAATGATACATTTGCCCTTGGTACAACTGTTGTTTCCCTAGTGAACTCAAGAGATGTCCAATGAATAGGTTCAGCTTTCGCAAGGCGGATCTCAATCTTTGTAGACAGAACTTCATATCTGCATTTTGCTGGAATTATCTGCATGTCATAAAAGAACACCAAACCCCAGAGTTAACAATATGTACTATAGTATGAAAATGTCCCTGACACGGAATACAACATAACCAGAAAGACAACTGCTTTTTTCCTGATAAGTGAAAGAACATCTACTTCTAATATAGGTGCTTCTAGTGATGAGAAGCAAAGACAAAAAGGGCAGAGAATCTTTTAATCTAACGACAAATTTTTTTTTAAGAGAGCCTTGATACAGAGGTGCAGCCTAGCACTTAACTAACGCTCCATACGATATTTTCCAGTAACTGTTAAATTTTCGCTTCAAATCAAATAATCAACTAATACACCCAACTTTTTCTTATACATCTTAACTTGCACAATGTTTCAAACAAGAAGCGTTAAACAACATATTAATTTCGAAAGCTTTACAACACTGTGAAATGTGCAATCAAAAGCAAAGCAGCATCTATAGCATGAAGTTCGGACATCACCTTTCCAAACAACCTACGTTGAAAAGTATATGCATCTTCACCAGGCACCTCAATTGTAACACTTAGCTGTAAGCAAACAAAGAAAAAAAGTTTGCTCGATGTCAGCAGACATTACGAATTGTTTCCAGCTGTGCAGAAAGAAATTAACAGGTACAAGCCGAATAAAATTACATAAACATACAATTTGTTCACCGTACTCCACAGTAACATTTTTGGTGGGTATACCCTTTGCAAATATAGTTACAACCACTTCCTCTGGTTTCTGATAAAACTCATGCCTGCATTTGTTATACTCATTAGACAAATCATATATCTAAGAAGGAAATCATGAACATTGATTCTGTCTCTATTCAAATCATTCCATATTTGGATTTCACAAATATGAGACACAATCATTTATATTATTGATGCATCATTGTAATTGCCAGCATGATGGTTCTGAATGATCCTTGACAAGGAGTTGACTGAGAGCTGTACCACACGTGTGTATGTGTGCATGTGTATAGTTTTGGAAGCTTATAGACATGGCAATGAGTATTTTAACAGCATATTGATAAAATTGTTCAAGAAGACAAATTCAGTACAACTAGAAGAAAGTAACTCACAACATAATATCAGAAATAATTGTCATATCATACAAAATAAACTTGAAAAAGATCTCATCATACTCTTCATGACCATAAAATCAAATGCAAAAGGCGAGCATAATCTCATGAAAGAGTGTGTGAAATTAATGAGTATATCTTTCATATAATTCATAACCTGCCTAATGTGACTATAGCAATGAAGTCAAGTGCCATAACCCTCTTGATGCCAAAAGTTAGAAAAATATTCTAAATCATAATAACGTTATCCAGTAATAATAGCACAACTGCAGGTAACAAAAATTAAAGACCAAGGAGAACTTTGTATGAGTTGGCATCACGTTAAGAAAACTTGATATAACCTGTATTTTGGTTGGGTAGCAGCGAGTACTGCCACTTGATTAGATACGTTTATAGCTGGCTGAGCATCCCTTAAAGTCACAGCAGCTTCTTCAGCAGGAGCAACAACGGACTGCTTTGGCAGCTCTCCAGTTTCCTCTGAATGAATAAGGCAAAAACCGTCAAAGGCAGCTTCTCAGTTCTCACATTTACATGTAAAAGGGGGAGTGCCTCCTTGTTCATGTGTAAGAGGGGCATCCTTTATGCCTTTTTGATATACCTCAGATATAAAATCTTTACACACCCAAAGGAAAAAAAATTAAAGCTTGTCCAGATAATCTTTACCCCAGTCAATCATAGCAACACCTTATGCTCTTTTTTGCTGAACAAAACATTGGATATGAAAGGATGAAAGACATCCTCCAAACTAGAGAGATTATGATCCATTACAACATTTCACTAAAAGCAAATGAAAAATGAACAAACAAAAAAGGAAGTAACAACGAACAAACATAAAAAGTAACAAAATGGCACCCGAAAATGATCACTTTCACAATGACAGAAGTAACAGATTCCAGAGTTCTAATATGAAAAGACAAAAGCAAAATATAACGACGAAATCAAACGCGACAGCGTCTACATGTTATCCCGTAGCACCAGTTTCAGTAGCCAAAAGATTACCTGCAATGCGCTCATCACATTCTTTAATCAAATTTGTCAATCTCGAATCCCCAGGTGCTAAAGAGGCACCTGCTTCCAAAGCAGTCTTAGCAGTCTGATATTCTTCAAGCTTGATGCATGCCATGCTGTAAGGAGAAAGAATAGCTATTCTAATTTCCCATAAGATGCCAAATACACAAATATCATGAAAAAGATCATTTATCTTCATATTTCTCCAGTATCTATGGTAAGCAGCAGCAAGGATTAAGCCCAAAGATTAATGACTACAGAACTCATTCAAATGGATGAAGAATGATAAAATGGCTAGTATATTGCAAATCAAAATATCAGGGTCCTGTCATTGCAATTTCAATCATGTAATGAATGAACAGAAATCTCTGGCGCACCTACTTGAAGTATGGAAATGATACTCAGAAGAACTTTCTCAGGAGAATCATTAAAAGGGGAACTGGATGACATGGTTTTCAATAAGTAGAGATTCATAACATTAAAATTATGCTTGAGTGAATGCGGAACTCCCAAAATTAAAAAGGAATATACTGTCAGTAAGATAGAAATGCACTACTTGACCAGAAATAATGTCCACTTAATAAGATGAGAACGTAAACTCAATAAGATGAAAAATGTAAACTCAATATGACATGAATGGACATCTCACTGATTGTACATTTCCCTCTTCAATGATTTTAAAGTTTATTTCCTTAATTAAAATATCAAAATTGAGTTCCCTACTTAAGAATAACAATTTATCAGATTTCCCTACTTAAGAATAACAATTTATCAGATTTCCGTTTACATGATTCTCTCAGATTTTTTATCCCATCATAAACCGTTGACAGATTACAAAAGCTTGTATAAACCCTCCCCCCATTCAATTTGGAAACTCTATCGGCATTTGCTAACATCTCGAATCTGAAAGAGATAAGTTTACAGAAGTACCATCCAGCCACAAAAAGCATTTGGAAGAAAATTGGAACACGATGCCATCCCACTAAGATGATAAAACTGGAACAACTAAGACGCAACTAGGCAATAGCACAGAGCAAGTATATCAAAACACGCAAGCACCATTCGGTTACTACGTGGACTGACGAGTACATTGTCTTTTTACACGACTCCTATAGATGTAAAATACTCACCCTTTCCGCAAATAAGCTTTGGCCATAGAAGGATCCAACTCAATTGCCTTGTTTGCATCAGCAACAGCTTCTGCTCACATTACATAGCATGCATAGAAGATCCAACTCAATCACCAACGGTTTCGAAACCAAGATATACACAGAACATATGGCAATAATACAAGCAGAGTCTCCATTCAACACAAAATAATAAAAGGGAAAACAAAGAGATAAGATAATGCAGCATCATAAAAACATATAGAGCCAGTGGTGGACCTAGCTAGCTTTTAATGAGGGTGTGCTACCCTCAACTTGAAAAAAAATAAAAAAAATCATTTGTTTTTAGTCTTTTAAAAAAAAAAACATTATATTAGACAATTTCACTACATACTGCACACCCTGACTTCTTTCACTACATGAGTGCACACCCTGAACTTAGGTGTCTGGGTCCGCCCCTGTTAATAGAGCTATAGCCATTGTTACATTGCCAAATGCCAAAACCTCCACAGTTGATTTCATCAATTTCAATACAGAAGACGATCATATCACTTTCTTTAATGTAAATTAGGTGCACAAGATCATCAGTTGATGTTTAAGGACCAAATAATGGCAACAACAATCACCAGAAAAACAAGAAATCACAATTCGCATCAGCCAATTTCTATCTCTCGAAGCACCTATCAAAAACAAGATACCTGGCATGGCTCAATTGATAATAAGCACTATATCATTCACACTGTCACCAACCACGAGTAGTATCCTACTTCATAGCTCCCGAATTCAATGTTACTTTTGACTTTTTCTTCGAATTGAATGTCACTTTTGGCTTTTTTTTTTGGTTCGAACAAGCATTTTTTTATAGCAATTTCTTAATACTGATGAAATTAATAAAGTAAATAGCAATGATTATCATATGGAATGCGTATGATTCAAAGATCTCGTACAATTGATGTAAATTTTGCTTCGAAATATATATGAAGCACAAAAAATTCAAAGATGACGATCAATTTCAGATGGAGAGAGCAACAAAATGGAGTAAAAAAAAAAAGCAAAAAGCAAGTAGAAAAATTTAAATAAAAATAAAAAATAATACCGGTGAAGTTGTTGAGCTTGTTGTTGGCTTGAGCGCGATCGGCAAAGAGCTCGGCGTTGTTAGGGCACAAAGAGATGGCTTGAGAGTAGAGGTCAACCGCCAGTTCGAAGTGGTCGTCTATAAACGCTTCCTTCGCCTTCTTCTCCAGATCCGACGCCGCAGCCATTTTTTTTTTTCCTTCTTTTTTCGGATTCTCGCGAAAATATAGTGAATATGTAAGTATATATATGTACACGGAGGGAGAGAGAGTGATGATTATGGGACGAGATCCACGAGAGAGACGCTTGTGATAAATACTAATAAGTGTTACCCAATCATATATGCCAACGAAATTAAGATTAAAAAAAGACTAGGAAAGTTCTAGATGCCAATGAAAGTCTACGCTCTTACTATTTTTCTTTTTTTGTGGGGAAAAAAAAATATATGACTATTATATGTCAAATATTTGGTTGTTACTAACCAAGATCTACATTTCTGAAGCATCAAGAAAATGGAGAAAAGAATCATAAAAGAAAGAAAAGAAAATAAATATTCTTGTTTAAATTGTACAAACACACAACAGAAAGGATCTTACACAACTTTTTGTCATCGTCTTTTCATTTTCAAGTGTAGATTGACATAATTTTTATTGTGTTTTCTATGTCTACTACATATATGGTTTGATATTTATCATTCCATTCGACTGAAAAATTGATTTATTCAAAATTTTAGAATCTAGGCACTGTTTGTTTGCCGTAAAATATTTGTCTGTAAAATATTTTTTTAATTTTTTAATGTTTGGTAATAATAAAAAATTGATCAATTGGAAAAATTTTACAGTTAACAATTGCGGTTGCTTTTGTTTAATTTTTTGGTATTTGGTAACAGTAAAAAATTGATCAACTGAAAAATATTTTCAGATCAATAATTATGGATAGTGCAAAATTTGAAAAAATATTTTCATATTTTTTGGGAGAAGAAAATATTTTACAAAACTCACTGTACATTGAAACACCAAAAATTATTTTTCAATATTCTATTTTTCTGAAAATATTTTTCTCCAACAAGTTATTTTACGGCAAACAAACGGAGCCCAAAAAAATATTTTATTTTCTATAAAAATATTTTTCACAAATAAATTATTTTACGACAAACAAACGGAATCCTAGTTGTCGTTAAAGTGCTTTAATTGTAGTGATGTTGGAGATTATTTACTGGATTAATTTTTCAAATATTATTTACTAACACAAATGAAAAGAAACTTAATCTAATGCCAAGTGTGGAATTAATATTTTTGTCACATGAAAAAACAGAAAATCCTTAGCTTTTTTTTATATAATTGGCCACCCGAAGCCTGGCGAGGGCTTGTCCTGTGTCTATTTTCTTGAACCGAACATTTATTTTGATGAGTTTTAAATCGTAATTATTTTTAAGCATCAATTTTTTTTTCCTTTCTTTCTTTTTGATCAATTATTAAAGCTTTAGTTCACATCACTTGAAAATTGAGTTGATCAAAGCTTTAAAATGTAAACGTAATCTATTCACCATTGCGTTTTCGTTCTTCCTAAACATAATATTGTATATATTGATAACTAAATTATTAACTCAGTGTAGTCGAAGCGTGGCCTGACAATCATTGCCACATGGTTGACCACAAGTTAAGGTCCATAAATAAAGGTATTTTGTTGTAACAGGTGTTCGTCCTTCCCACATCGGTTGCTTACAATAAAGTTTTCATTTTATATAGTGAACGTTGAAAGCGAAAAGCGTCCCTTCGGGGACATCCGATAAAATTGGAACGATACAGAGAAGATTAGCATGGCCCCTGCGCAAGGATGACACGCACAAATCGAGAAATGGTCCAAATTTTTTTTTTCCCCTTTTTTGCCCTTGCTTCCTGCAACTCATTTTACTGAAAAGCCCTTCTCCTTCTTTTGCGACTGTGGGAAAAATGAGCAATCCGTATACGTGATAGATCCTTGCAAAGTTGATACTAAACATTCAAATATGTTCTTAAAAATAAATGAAATTAGTGAAAAAAATATTGGAGGCATGTTTACTTAATTTACATTAAGTCGAAAGATTAAAATCATCATCCTTAGAGTAATTCTACTAGTTTTTATTTTGTTTAAATTGTATGCATCAAAACGTGTATGAAGGTTATTCTTTTATTCGAAACGCACAATATGGATTGATTCGCATCAATATAGAATTATTACCTCACGTTCTTTTGATATTTTCTCCATTCGATCGTTTAGGTCCCGATTTCACTTCAACGGTTATGTCACGTTTTCTTAAAGTTTACAGCCATTCATTCATTTGGACGTAAATTAGAGCCAAATAAATAAAAGAATTTTTTTCTAGATAAACTTATCTCTCGTGAATAATATTCTAAGACTAGCAATCCTCCATCCAATTACACTACCATAATGAACCCCAATTAGATTGCCATTTTTTATTAACATAATGATACTAGACCCTCTGCTAAATTTGCACAATTTCTATTTCATGTATGGTATGATGCAATTATTAAAGATTTGACCTTTTTTAATCTATCTATAACGCACAATGGCATCATGTATAGTATGATGAAATCATTAAAAAATTGACATTTTATAACTCTATCTGTAACTCACTAGATTGTATTTTTATTGAAATGATAGGTTATCCAACTCCAATTGACACAATATGAGATTTGATAATATCATTAAGCAAAAGAGGACTATTAGACATTCAATCAATGGAAACTGGTCTTTCCAACTGAGTTTGGCTATATAATACGTTGCTTTATTACTATCATTTTTTTTTATGCACTGGAATTAGAGATTACTTATATTCTCTGCAAGGGAGGTAATGTCTATGTAAAATTGTATCCCAGGAAAGATGAATTTTATTGATACAAATGCTGTTTATATATAGCTAATTACAATATACAATGGTAAATTTACAAGGAAACAAAATTTACAGTTTTGGAAACAAATAATTGAGTGTCTTGAGCCTAAAGTTAAGGGTTGATTGGAATCATTCATTTATTGAGATCGTTGACAATCTAGGATAATTATTTAGATGTTTTAGTTGACAGTTCATGTACTCTTGGATACAAACTTCTTGAATCTAGCATTCAACCGTTCGATCCCCAAACTAAAAAAGTGGGCTAACAAATATGGATTAACAAACTTGTGAGTAGGTCGAACAGCTAACTACTTAATACAAGTCTTTCTTGAACAGAATTCTGAAAATAGTTTCCAATTCAGTGTGAATGATAAGAGTACTAAGGTTGGCTGATGCTGTGATAAAGAAAGCTAGCCGAATTGCCATTGCCTCGGCCAGCAATGAATTGATTTTGAATGATCCAAAGGGAGGGGGGCTTCACCTGTTTGAAATGTTTTGATGATTGCGGGAGCCTTACTTGCAGGTCCAAAATACACATAAGCATCAAACTAGCCGAGCTAACTTCAAATAAACCTAATAGAACTAATCTCTACATCATCATCAGTTCAGTTACTATACTTTACAATGATTATGGTCAGCAAATCAGCCCTGCATCAAATCGATAATTCAAAGAGTCTATTGCAATTCTATTTTTCAATTACGTTTTTCTGAACATGTCATCACAGCATTATAGTAAATACCAATGGTCGAAACCAATTATCAGATATTTTTCCCCCCATTTTCCCTCTTCTTTACATCTTTATAAGATCCTGGTTAAAATATCATTTTGTTTTTCTTGTGTGGTAATATAAAGAAGAAAGAACCAAGACTAGAAGAAATCTTCCTTGGTTATTACGGTTGAGACCTATCCATTTTAGAGTATATAACAAATAAGATAGAGGGAAAATTGGAGCAATTTTCCAGAATCATCACATAGAGGCCGGTGACTTAGTGAACCATGCAAACTGTCATGGGACAACGGATATATTTACTAACTAGCCGGTTACAAATTTCACTGATTCTAAAAACGAAAGTATTAAAAAATGTGTTAGAGTTGTATTTTTTTTTAAAATCTATATATCTTTAAAGTATTTTTAGACTATAAAGTTAATTTAGCTTTGAATAAAAAAAATTATTCATATATACGAGTTAAATTAAATATTTTTAGCCTCCACTAAATAAAAATTTTGAATCCATCCCTCCCACCTACATTTTGATTTTGTTACATTAACTATTACGAAAACTACCTCCAGTTAAGATAAGAAATAAACAAACATGATTAGATTCTTGGACCACACCATGGATGGTGCATTGGGTAAGGAAGCACGATCAACAGTAAGATGCGAAGGGGAAAAAAAAAAAAAAAAAAAGGGATTACATAAATCCAAATGTTAATAGAAAATTTCCATTGAATTAGTAAAATAATGCTTTGTGAGTGGTCCCAAATAAATTATGTTTGACCATTTGTGCTACTAACTCTAAAATATGTTTGACCCTAGAAAACACTAGACTGAATAATATCAATCGTGTCTTGTTTCTGAAAACTGTGTCACGCCCGACAAAACCGGAATGGTGACCATCCGGAAACTGCTAAGCAAACAATCCAAATGCTATCCGAGATTATTTAACACGTTAGTATGATATAGTCACTTATTATAATTATAATTAAAAAATTTGAATTCGAACAACTTCAATTTTCATTGTAATATCAATTAATACATTATCTAAAAACTTTAAACGCTAAAAATGATTTACTTTATTTATTTACCTTCAATGTGGTCTTTTAGGCCACATATAGTAGTTTACATTTTTTATTATTATTATTGTTTCTAATGCGTTCTTTCATGTATGATGGAATTATCTTTACGTTTTGCTTTTCTAATCTCCTAAATTTGTAATGAGAGTTGCAGTTTCTTCTACCATTGCTTTAGGCTTTTCCCCTGTATTTTAGATTTTAATCTATTGAACTATTTTTGGCATCTCCTCGGAAATCTAAAATAGGTACAAATTCTCCTAATTTGTGGTGTACAATACAATCTGTGCACGTGGATATAATCATTTTAAATGATTAGCAAAAAGACTCGAATTCATAACTTTTTGTTAAATGAATTAATACTATGTTGATTGATTACTTAATCTAAAAACTTAAATAATAAAAAAATATTTTATTTTATTTATTTAATATATTTACAACCACTAAATTGTGTCATTCGTGGTACTCGAAAACAAATAGATAATTAAAAGAATCCCAATAGTGCAAAGAAACAAAATATATTGTCCTACCAGAGGTAAAGGTAGAAGTTGCTTATTGTTGGATAATTTTATGTCATGTCGGTCTTATAAAGAGTGGTAGCCTAGCAATTAAAGTTTGAAAGTCAAACTTTTGACTCGTTCAAACGAAAGAAGCAACGATTTGTAATCTAATACCCTTGTCCAAAACTATAACTAAAGTATGTGATCCATTCTTAAATTTAATATTTCATTATTGTAAAAGCCGAGGAAGCAGGTAAAATTTCATTATCACTTGTAGGTATGCATAAATTCCATTGAGAATAATAGATATAAAGTTGAATGTAGTCCATGGAATGATTTTAAAGATAACTCATCAAGCATTTTCCCCCCCTTGGGCAAGCAATGGAAGAGGTAGTGTCTCAACTTCCTCTTTTTGAGATGATTTAACTCATTGTACCGGTCTTTTACTAATTTGAGGTTTTGTGCAATCTCTAAAACATGTGAGTTCACCTAGAATTGATGTTATGATCACACAATGATGAGGTGGGAATACATTTATTTTTATATATTAGATACGATTGGTCGGTACTATTTACTTGTTAAATAACAGAATTTACTTTGTACTTTGATTAAAACTTAAAAAAGGATACATCATTGTTTAAGATGGAGCGAACTTATAATCGTGTGAATCACCTTACTTCTCTATTAAAGAAAAAATGCCCCACATCACCTTTCTAAAAAATTCCCCAGATTCCATTTAAAGAAACCAATGAGTTACGAGAGAATTCTCCTAATAAATTTTATAAAATTCTATTGATTTTTTAATAAATTCTGCACATAGCTTGGATTTTGTGCAATTTATAATTAATAACAAAGATAAATTATCATAACTATTCGTGCAAATTTCCATCCAGTTGAAACAAGCCAAGACCTTAAACTATAAGTCTATATATTACTTATTTCATGTTCTATCTCTTTCCAAAATCTCCACTTGATGAACTTCTATTAAGATCTGAATCTTTCCAAAAGTTCTAAATATTTTTGGATAATAATAAATAAACCAGACAATGGCTTGAATAATAAAGAAATTAAATAAGCATATGATGAAAAGCAAAAGCCAAAACCTTATACTGAAGTTGTAAATCTGCAAGCATGATTTATCTGTACACATTTAATCTATAACTATGATTATTAATTAAAAAACTATAGAAAATGGAATTTTTTTTTTTTTTTTGGACAAAGAAAGAAAAAAAGAGTTGGTGGAGGGGAAAGATACGCTTCCCATTGCTTTTCATCCCATTTGGCGGACAAAGATAAAAAAAGGGAGGTTTAGGGGAGTCCAAAGTGATCCCGAATTTTCCGGTTACTCAACCTCCACCTCCGCCAGTGAACTTGGCAATGGTAACGGCGGAGCTGGAAGGTGACCACGGCGGAGATAACATGTTGCATGATAAGTGTTCATATCCAATGGCAGCTCCACTTGAGTTATCAGAACCATTTGTTCCATTGATTTCTTGAAACCCTTTGAAAATATCTTCACTCATGAATTTATTAGGTATCAAAATCTCATCATCATCATTGTCATCATCATTTTTGAGCATCTCTGAATCATCGTCTTGAATGTGCTCGCCTTCCATAAAGGGAGTGTTTGGAGATGGAGAAAAGCTAGAGCCGGAGGCTGGTGATGATGAAGAGCATGAAGGTTTCGTATTAGGGGCAACGATAGTAATGTTATTTGTTGTTGCTGTGGCTGTGGGGTCGCTGGAAGAAGGCTTGTGGGCAGTAGAGAATTTGGTCCTGGTGCTGCCGGCTAGAGAGCTCCGGTGGGTCGGACGTGGGTGAGTGTGCTCACCTGTGTAAGAGACGATATAAATGTTGGGATCTGTTGGGCTGCGTTCCACTTGTTTTCTTGCTGCGCAGCCTTTTGAGGTGCTGCATCTATAATAGTTTCTGTTGGATCGGAACAAGAACACTGTTACGTCTCATGAAACTAAATGAGTGTAAACAAGTACACGAAATTCTGGTTATACACAAATCATGAGAGGTTAACTCTGATTATTTACATGATGTGGGAGAATTATTTATATTTTAAAGTATATTATACGATAACTTTATTTCACATATTTATAAAATGCTATTTTTAAATTACATTTCAATGAAACAATTCAGATAAATTTGGAAATGACAAAATCTAAGGGGTTGATGAAAAAGACAAAACCTTGGATATGGTGAGCCTTTGATTGGTTTTTGACCGTATTTACGCCATGCCCATGAATCAGTTGAGAGCTCCTCTTGTGTCATTTGACGAACCATTTTGCTCTGCTGATTTTTCCTGTATACAAAAGCGAATTTCATGAAAGTCTTCTCTATTTTTTTTTTGGTTGGGGGGGGGGGGGAGAACAATTGATTATCCACCTTTTTCTTGGTCGAATGGGCTGTGGACTTGCTACAGGAAAAGTAATATTAGAAGGATCAAACCGGGAGTTCTTGAATTCGAGATTTTGTCCTCTTTGTATCACTTGCTGCCGCCGCTGCTGCTGCTGTTGCTGTTGTTGCTGTGTCGGTTGTGCTTGTTGATGCAGTTGAGGCTGTGGTTGGTTTTGAAATCCTTCAGCAACAGTAATGGAGGTGGTGGTGGTTATGGGCACAGGGTTGGCACAAAACTCTCTGTAGATTTCTTCCAACCCTTGAAATGAATCGTTTTTGTCATCTAAAAGGCCAGGAATAAAGAATGAGTTATCATTATCATTTTGGAAGGTTAAAGACTCTAAACTAGGAAAAGAATCATCCTTTTCTATGCTGCTGCTTATGCTGTTGTTAATGGTGGTTGTGGAAGTGGTTGCGGTGGTGGCCACGGCAGTCTTGCAGCTTCTCACCACCGCATACAAATCCCAATCATCAGCCATTTATGCAGACACACACCCTTCTTTGCTTACTAGCCTGTCAAGAAACAAAACCTGTTCAATTTTCTGTGTGTTTTCTGTTATATCTCTCAGTCAACTGCATCTGCTACTGTTTCTCTGGTTGGAGCATATTGGCTGGTGAGAAAGAGAGCAAGGGGGAGGGGGCCCAAGGACAGCGCTGACTTTTGTACACATAGAAATAGTATCTCCTAAGAGAAGTAAATGATGATGTATCATGAGTTAGATAAATATATTCAATCGAAATCTCACATAAAATTAATGTAAAAAACTACTCTGGACAAAAATAAGAATCATTGAGAAAAAGAGAAGATGATAGACCAATGACCGGATTTGATTAGTAATTTATAGGTAAGAAAAATTCAAAGGGGTTTGTTCAATCTTCACCATCTACAAAGCCTATAATGTGAAGAAGAAAAGTGGTTTTCAGTGTCGTGAGATTGGCATCTATGATCAGATAAAGTAAACAATGCCCTTTTACATTTGACTTTTAAGAATGTCAAAATGGGGGGCCATCAGGCCTGCAATGTGGCAAAATGTTGTAGGTGCCATGACTCCATTTTGACATTTTCATAAAATGGCAATGTAGCTACTGCTATAGTTTTAATGTTAGGAAACAAGTGTACCACGGTAACACATTGCAGCACTCCTGCCCACAACACGCGTAGTCTTATTGGAACTTTTGGAGTTTTTGACGATGCAATAACACATTCTCTAATTTGAAGTGTGAAATCACCCACTATTTGGGGTTTACAAAACTTTGTAGATAATTAGCTCTAAATAGAATAGTCAGATAATAATTTATTATAATTAAATATTTCAAATTTGAGTTATAACCTCTCAAATTTGAAGGAACCGCAACATGGAGAATATAGACAATCTTGTTATTGGCTTGTTTTTAATTGTAGTTCATACTGCGAAAAAATTTTAAGTTCATGGTACTATCTAAATGTGAAGAATTCTAAAAGTGATTGCAATGACCACAAATATTTTTTGACCCTTAATTAATATGAAACATATATTAAGATATATTATTGTACCAAATTCATTATAATTATGGGATAAATTCATTATAATCACAACTCAAATTGAGTTTGTTGTCATTTTTTAAAAAGAAAAGACTTGGTAAATAATTAGACATTGATGCGCGTGGGATGATGACATTCTTAACTAAAAGGGTAGTGCAAATAAAGAATAAAGATGACTACTAGGAATATAACTGAGGTAAGTAGGCCCACTTTCCACTTTGGAGAGTAAACATCACGTTTGTTCGGATGTATTTCAGTGGTAGTACGATGGACGATATTCTATGCCGAGAATCGTGAGAATTGATTCCATCCATGTGGTATCTAATTTTTACTGTTTCACAGGCTTGGTGAAAAAACATAATTAACATATTCCATAACTAGACTAATTTTGAAAAAAGAAAATTATTATCACATTAAAAATCAGCATAAAGCAAACTATTATCGAGATATTCTCTTAATTACAGATAACATTGCTCCGATTTATCAAACTTGTTAATGCTTTTATAGAGTGGCATAAAATATTTAATATCTGGAGTTATTAGGAATTGTTGTTATTTTTTCCTAAAGAGCCTTTAAAACTACTTTCACGTTAATGAAACAAGAAAATGCCAAAAAAATGTACAATGTGAAAAAGCCTGTGGTGAAATTTAGTGGCCTTTCCGTGTAACAAAAGGACGTATTGCAGTGATGGTGGACTGACTACTCTTTGTTGCCCAATTTGTCGTCATCAAGAAAACAGTAGCCCAAAAGATTTTGAATTCTTTATTACAGAGATGCTCTCTATGGATATTTTCATCTTGCATGTTAGGTGGCTCTTGATTCACTACCGTGCCAGATAAATACCAGAAGAAATAAAACTACGGGTCATGTAATCTTTTTCTGGCTATATAAGTTTTTTCAATAATAAAAAATCTCTCGAAAAAATGTTTCAAACTCACAATATAAGTATGCAAAGAAAATTAGGTTCATAATTTAGTCGAATCTGTAACATAAGTAAGTTTCTTGTTTACACTCTAAGCACTCCACCACTAGACTAATTCCTTTGAATTAAACCAAATAGAGGCAATATAAGCCTTGAATCTAAAAAGGGCTCTCGAGGGAAATCAAATATTGATATTATATAACATAGGAAACAAGTGTCTAAAAATAAATATATCATATATGCAGAAGCTTCTCAAAACTACTTTTCATTTTAAAAAAAAAAAAAAAAGGTTTGACAAATGAAATTTGAAGGTCAACCTTTTAATTTCTTCTTCGTTTCTGTTGGTTATTTATTTATTTATTTATTTATAAAGATTTGATTTATACCAGTTCTACATCAAAGAAAATATGTATATGTATATGTCAATTTCGCATTGAATCAGAATATATAATGGAATTATATCACCTAGGCAAGTGCGCATTATTTGCCCATAGTTGAGGTCAGCGCATATACGTCGAGTGTGGAGTTGACTTGTTCCGAATATTTGAGTGAGAACCTATGCCATCTCATTGATTGGCAAATGATTAATGAGGATCTAAATTTAGTCAAAGAATTATTCCCTGCTTAAGTTATCAATATTGTACACGTCTTATACAAGCCAACCTAGGTGATCTGCCCAGGTGGATGGATCGGGTTCCAGGGTAAATGCACGTTCTGGGTCAGAGATTGTAGTTCCTATTGATCCTTCAAATTTTTTTAAAATATCTTTTAGTAATTTTATTATGTAACATCTCTATTCTTGTAACTCAACTAATTTTTATCACAAAAATTACTTTTTGCACAGAGGTAAAATATTTTAAATTTGTCTCAACTGAGGTACCATTGTTTTTAATAAATAAGATACGGAGTCTAAAATATTCAAATGAAAAATATCATAAACAGCACTTACACACATTACGTGAGAGTCAAACGTCTTTCGCTAATAGACACTATTTTTTACACAAGTCTATATTTGGTCACATGGGATCTAAAGTATCTAGATGAGAGATCTTATGAGCAACTCTTATTTATATAATGTGAGAAGCACGCATCCTTCACCGAATTATAAAAAAATAATTTTTAAAAATTTTACACCCTTTTTATAATAGGCAATATTTTTCACACGATAACATTGAACTCTCGTGAACAAAAATACTTCGTGCTTGTCAGAAAGGCATTGAACTCTCTGGAGCGGAAGATACGATGCATGTAGCTTGGCTATGGACAAATGGGAATGAAAAAAGGCATAAGCAGATCAAAAGTCATTACGCACTAAAGGAAGTTTAATCATTGTAATTAGAAAATTAAGGATCAGGGCCACCTCTACCTCCTCTGACGCAAAAGTACGTGTCTTGCCCATTTTTGTGGACAGTTGAACATCTACCATTCGAGAATTCGATAAGATATTTTCTTTTTCCATAATAAAATATTCATCTTAAATAGCATCACGTTGATTTTGCTCTAAATCTACAAACTATTGGTGAATCTGCACGTCCTAGCCAATGGCGGAGCCATTGGACGGTGAGACGGAGTTACAACCTTCACTCACCTCAATTTTTTTTTAAAGATATATATATTTTAAAGTATTTTTAATATGAAGAATCAAGTTAGCTCTCACTGAAAAAAAAATTTATTCATATATAACTATCAAAATTGAGTACTTTAAACCCCACTGAACAAGAATCTTAAATTCAACCTGAATCCGAACACATACTCCAGGTCAATTAAAAGTTAAAAATATTTGTAATGGAATGGACATGAATTAAAACTCAAGACCTTTAATTATAATGTATTGTTATCTGACCATTTCAGCCGAACGCTAGTGGAAATTCAATTAGATATTTGATTTGATACTTTAGTGCTTATGTTGGATTGTTCTAAAATCTGTGTCCATGATACTCAAGAATGTCATAATTAGACAAGACTATATAACCTTTTGGTTCTTGGGCGTGAATTAGACAAAAAGTGGATAGATACATGAACATCTAAATTCTAACCCATGCGTACAAGAAATGTTTCTCAAGAGATAAGATACATTGGATGATGAATGCATCTTCTCATTGTTAGTCAATTTTGTGTGTCTAGATTTGAGTTGGGGAAGATTGAGCAAGACTGTTGGTCTGGCAGAAGGATATGAAAGTGATGGTGAAATAGGAGATCGATTAAGAAGAAGTGAGAATGTCATCGTCAACAAAGCTACTCACCCCATTGCCAAATTTGTTTTCTTCCTGTTACCATTTCCGCGTATCTTTCACTTTTCCATCACATATCTCGATGAAAAGGAAACAACCTTTAACAGAAATAAATAATATTATTAAATACATATATAATCGATCCACTTAATAAAATAAAAAATTCAATTATTTGGGTCGCTGTTCTTTGGATGTAAAAGCTAGCATGTGTGATTGGCTGAGTAGGCTTCACAATCTCACATTCAGTAGCAGATTTTATTTCAAAGAAACCAATCAATCTGACCTGAAATGTTAAAACACTAAACAACCGAGCATATTTGCTACACAAGACAATAGTTCATATAAGTAAAAAAATGGGTTTAAAATCTATACATCTTGCCGGTAACAATTACCGACGCCTAAACAAAAAATTAGGATGCACGTCAGCCGACTAGTGTTTACATCATACAATTATTAGAACTTTTATTCTTAAACGTAAATGATACTTGGAAGTGACAGAGCCGATCATAGTTTGCGAAAAGCGATTATCCACTAACAGAGAGACTGGGTTTGATTACTCTCCCCTTATCAATATGTGTAAATGTTAAAAAAGAGTACCTGTAGAGACCTTGAATGAAAAGCGGACAGAAATAAGGGTGGACACTGAAATGCTGAAAAAAGCACATGAACCTAGCAAAGTCAAGAAGAGACTTGGTAGTCCTCTCCATCAATGAATATTTGACAGAATTTAGACTAGCTTGGGCTTAACATTCAAGCTTGTACTCCAAGTGTACTGGTCATGCAAGCTTGCAGATTTTTGCTTCCACCAAGTGCATTAAATAAGCTCAAAGTTACCAATAATAGCAGCATGGAATCTACCAAGATCAAAGTAAGCATAGAAGGTCGGTCACTGTGGGTCCTCCTGGTTGAGCAAAGATAGCTCCATGACATATATGTGACAGAAAATGCCTGATTTGATGAGAAAGGGCAGAACCATCTGGATAATAGCTGAACCATAACTAGTATCAAGCACTGCCTCAAATGGGTATCCCAACAATATATCAAAGCTCAAACAGTTTCATTTCAAACGTGACAATCTCTTGCGCTTTCTGTTCCTTTTATATGCAGCAAGATTTTTAGATGAATTCTTGGAGGTGGAGGGCAGAGCAAGTGTTGAAAACGGCTTGCCAGAGGATGTCCTATTCTTCTTAGCAACCCATCTCAATGGCATATTATTAACCACGCTGCATATATCATTTGAAAGGTTCAGCTCAACAAGATTTTGAATTTGATCAAGCATTTGGTGCGTCCAGGCTGCAGAAAGATCCAATGCTACTGAATCATCCATTGGTTTCTTTGACAGGCACGTTAAGATATTTTTAAATGACTGAAATGACATGGACTGTCGATAAGCCTGAAGATTTCCACAGATCATATGGACTTTAATGACATGCTTACAGAGGTTTCCTTGCATTGACCACTCACAATCACAATGAGCAAATTCAGACCCAGGATTCCACACTAGACGGGCCAGATTGCTGTCCTTTTGGCTTAATACTTTAGCAAAGACGTGGTTTGCATCGTCCAATGTAATAGCACCATCAGGAATCTGCAATGCTCGATGCCAAGAAGTAGAAGCAATGTATTCCTCCTTTATATTTTGGAACGAATCACTTTCATCTGCATATCGATCAAGCCAATAGCTGGAATGCAACTCAGTTGTCAACTTGTGCACTAACCAATCCACTCTCTGCAGTGCACCAAGATGAGAATCATCATATAGTCTGACTTTCAGCTTCACATGATATGCCTCAATTGCACCAGAGGCTTCCTGACTTGCTAGTGGAAGAATCGTCATCGATGTAAGCCACATTTCTGTACCATATATAGTAAATGTTAAAGGTGAGGAAGGGAAAAGGAGACGAGATGTAACTGACATATACTGTATATAGGCAACCTTGCAGTAATATATCTAAATAGAGAAAACATGTATGGGTAATGTGAAGGTAACAAGATTGTTATGACAAAAGTGGTGTCACCCCAATCAATCAAGTGATTTTTGATAAATGAGACCTACATATGTTGCCTCATTAATTCTCATGTCTTAATGTGATTGGGGTGTCACCTCAATTTGGTAACAAGACTGTTACCCAATCAGTACCGAAATCTATTAGACATCTCAAAGTATAAATGTTGTGCAGGGAAGGAAAGGGAAGGTGTGGCAATCAACTAACCAATCTTAGGCACCCATGTCGCCTTGAAGTATTGCAAAAAAGCAGTCTGATCAACAAAATCCTGAGTAAATTCTTCTAGAGCAGTTAAAGTATCCAATCCACCCGAGATGCCATATACGATGTCTCCCAGACGCGTAAATATCTCGCACTGAATGTCAACATTACCACATTTCTTGACAATATTTCTTAACCATGATCTACAAATGCGCCAGAGAGAAAAGAGGACAGGGCAAGAAAATGTCCCCCTGAAAAGCCAGATCAAAATGTATTCAAATAACGGTATAACACAAAGTTATTAACTTTATATTCAAAAGAATTAGAGCAGAAGCATTGTACCTTATGGGATCAACCTCAGCTGCTGCATCATCGATCAGAAACCCATCAACTTTCAAGCTTTCATCCATATAGCCACATCAGGCTTGGCAATACTACGTGTAATGACCCATGCAACAGGAAGTGCATGTTGTCTGGAATCAAAGACAAGAAGCGTGCACAAGGGATACTGTCGTGCAAAAAGATGATGTGGGTTAAGTGTCTGATATGCTAGACAAAATTGGCACAAAGAGTTAGACTTAGTACCTTTAATTTCTTTATTCCAAATGTTGAATCAACTGCTATGATACTGCGATGGCCAAAACGAATCATTTGTTGTAACTGCCACTCAGTTTGGATCCCCAAAATGAACGGCTCTGTTTCTGACGTATCCTGATACAAGAAAACCGATTTTTTGTTACGTTCCACCCAGAGCCGAATGCTTGCCTGGTCATCTAGATCCAATTCATGTGTAGAGCGTTTAATAATCATCCCCAGTTTGTGAACATACTGAGAAGCATGACTATTGACTATAGCATTTGATCCACAATAACGTTGAATACCCTCAATGTGCTTCTCTAGTATATTTTCCTCAGGAATGCCAAGATATATCATAGACATTGTTTGCTGTTGAATCTCATTGCATATATACGGAATTTTTTTCGCACCAGGGCCAATTGCATCTCTGTCAAGGGGCCCATGACAGACAAAACCAGACTTGTTTACATGGCGCCTATCGTTATATATAATAATGGCAATCGAAGGACGAGCATATAGGCGCTTCACTACAAAATGGCAAGTACAACCCCTCATAGATTGAGGTCTAGCTGCACGGTTCCGCGTATTAAGTCGATATCTTCTGCTTGGTAATATACCCCCACCTTCTCCATAATTCTCAGGACCAAAGGAACACCAATAGCTGCAAGCAAAAAGTCAGAGAATGGCCAAGAACAAAGTTAGATGTTTTTCCCTGTCCCTTTAATTTTTGTTTTCTCAAGGAAAAAGATAGGGCAGCAGATATATTGTTATTTTATCAAGCCAAGAATTGAGGCCATTAATGAAATAGTCATATATAATAATAAGATGTTCATGAGTGCCGAATATCATAAAAATTCTCTAAAAGATCATGCAGATTATGAATCACTCAGCTACCATTTTTGACATTGTGGGCATAACAAGTATTGTTTCTCAAACAAATGTGTCATGTCAAGGCTAATTGGCTGAGAAACCCATCTATTACCCAAAAAGTTTTTCCATGTTTCAGCTGTAGTCCAATCACACATTAATATGGAACAAGAAAAGACCTAGTATTAAGTTATGAAGCATTGTAAACACCTAAGTCTAATAATAAAATACCAAAAGACAAGCATATATTACAAAAATTTGGTAAAACTGAAACTCATATGCTTAATAAACTCCCAATAGCAAAACAAAAAAGTATACTAAGGTTATATGTGTTTCTTGCCTCCATGACTCATATTTTGAAATATAGCATGCATTACTTCAAAAGTGTCTAGTTGTCATAATCAGCTACATGCATCAACATGGTGAGTTGAGAAGACCTGTCATTGACATGTTAAAACCTGTGATTTGAGATGACGTAACCTAAAGCCGAGGCGTCTCTATTGGGTTGAGTGTCGAAACTTTATCATTCTTATGGTTGAGAACCTTGCCAAGACTCGAGTATTAGGACAAAGACACAAAGAGATACAAGCCAGAAAACTTACAGTCTGTACTCTAGATACTCATCATTTTTGTATTCCTTCAAGCTTCCTATGGTTCGTTTTCGTCCCCTCTCAATGTGGAACCTTGTTGGGCACTCTACATTGGAACATTCTCCAATAATAAATGCATCAACCCGCTCATAGGGAATAAGGGCTACATCATCATGACGCTCTGCACTTCCAAACTTGGTCCAAGTCAAGTCAGCAGATGAGAAATCTTCTCCTGGTGGATCTTGCACAGGAAGACTGAGGATGGACTCAACTATATCCATAATTGATCTTCCCCAACCTGCCGATTGCTAATGTTACTGACAACCTTTTATAATAACAACCGACCAATGCTTTAAGAGATCGGTATGGAGAAGGAAATTTAATATGCAACCACAGGTATATCCATATGCATCAAAATTTGAGAAAGATTTATAACAACTCTAGTAAGAAACAGCATATTGGCTTTAAGAAAAGAAATGTTGGAGAAGAAGTGTTCTCTACCTGATTAGTTGATAAAGGACTCTAGTTGTCAAACAACAAAGGAATGCCAAAACATATGAAGCACAATCACAACATCTCAACATGGATGCAGCAAAACAAGATATGATAAATCTCAAAAGATAAAGGCTTAACCAAGAGATTATTCCTTGTGATATAAACCTAAGGAATTTATTAAAATATAGAAAAAAATGCAATAACTTATTTCTAAAGGCAAAAGGTTCATCCTTTCTTCTCTTAAATTTATAGGATAGAAATGAGGAACTTTTGACAAATGATGAATCAAATCAATTAAAGGGGAAAAAGATCACACTCCAGATTGATCTTGTAGGACCAAGAACAGAATTTTTATAGTCCACATTCTAAGAAGACCTTCCAGAAAATCATTCAAGTGTAGCGAGTTCATTTAATCATGAGTATATACAAGCGCCATAACTACCAGACCTCATCAAAGGTCTATTTACATCCATTCGAGGGCACATGGGGCTGAAATCAGAGCAACAAATTTTGAACAGATATTTTCTTATACTAATCGTTGCCCTGCTGTTTATGATGGCAGAGCACTTCTGTTTTCCAGCCTTCTCTGGATCTAGGGAGAAACGCTATTTCAGTTCCTAATGCTTACCTTACCCCTTTTAACCCACCAACCATAATACTGAGGCTTGTGCAACAAGAACATAAAGATAAATTGCTCAGAAAATGGTGCAAAGTGATAGCCTTCTCAAAACAAACTAAAGAAATAAAAGATAAAAAGTAAAATAAAAAGATTATTGGTCATTTTAAGTCATGCAAACAGCCACTTGTGTTTTCAGCTGTGTTAATAAACCTCAAAGTGACTCCTACCTTTCTCCGAAACTCGTGCATAGTGGAAGCTTGGTGCACCGACCTGCCCTTAGTTAATGTCCTAAAGCTCACTCAGTATTCAAATAAATTGCTCGTTAATCTTTTCTTCATATTCATTAAAACTTCAGACCACGTTTTACAAATTCAAACACAGAAAGGGGCAGCAAATTATTATGGTAAAAGAAACAAGAATAAATCAAAAAGCTATATACGTAAATAAACGAACTCAAGAAAATAATGAATTTTTTGAGTCGAGGTATATACTGAAAAGGTAGTGTGTCACCTGGGGTAAGAAGTCTCCAAAGTGGACGAGATAGAGAATATAGAATAGGTTGAAATATAAATAAAACTTGCCAGGTGGGATTGACGGTGGAGGTCTCGTCGAGACGGCGGCGGTAGAGGCGGAGCGAGATGGTGGAGGAAGAGGATGAGGTGGTGAAAGAATGATAATATATGATTAGTTTGTGTTCTCTGAGTGTATAAAAGCAGACCTATTGCTATTGATCTGCTGTTTTACGGCGAACTTTTTTCTTTTTCTTTTTTCCTTTCTTTTTTTTTTTTTTTAATCTCCTTTCGGTTTGTTTTTTTTTTTGGTTGGTCCATATTGAAGTTTTCTTTTTTGATCTTTTGTTAAACTATCTTCAATAAAGGCTTTAAAAAGCAAAATTTTTTATTTTTTAGTATTTTTAGAACTCATAATCTAAAAAATAGTCCAATTCATAAAAAAAATTTGTGAAGTCCATTATTTTTTACTTAAAAAATATCAAAATAAAACTCGACTCTATTTTATTCAACAAATTTGTTGAACAAAATAAAACCCAAAATTCTATTTTGATATTTTTTCAGTCAAAAGTGATAAATTTTACATATTTTTTTCATAAATATTACTATTTTTTTAGATTATGGGACTCCAAAAATACCCAAAAATAAAAAAATTTACATTTTAAAACCCCTGTTGAGAATGCCAACCACGAAAATTATAAATCTAAAAAAGCTAAACGGAAGGTTTTAAGTCATATTAATCAACATGATTTCTATATCTTCAGTATCTAAAGTGTTTGTTCATGATATTCTGATGTTCTAAACATATTATTTAGTTTAGATATCTCATAGTTGACTATGATTTCTATAAACATACATGCACATCATTTTCAGACACTGATAATTCCGCAAAATACAAGAAGAAATATTTTTAGGGGGTTGAACAATGGACAAATATTTTCTTACAAAATTACATCGATCCTCGTTTTATGATTGAACTACCATCTAAAGAGGTCGATGATCATAGCTCAAGGCTCATCTACTTTCAGCTATACTCATTGGGAGAACTAACATGTCAACTATGATTCCCAGAAAAAGAAACATGCACCTACTGAATCAATTTACATATTGCAGCTCATTCTCTGCAGATATCAAGTAAACATACAAAGAAAACAAAACTTGTTGCTTTAATTCTTTCTTCTAATTGGTCCTTCCTCGAACCCATCGCGCTGAGCCGGTTCTTGCTATGCTAGAATAGTAATCACCAACATTTGCCACGAAGAGGGGATCTCTTTCTTCAGATGCAAATTCATCACTACTTTTCCCAGCCAGGTTTCCCTGATCTATTCGTTCCAACTCTTTCGTTAGTTCGTCCATTGTCTTTTTCAATGTGGCTTTGTTCATCTGCCCCGTTTCCCCAGTCGAGATGCCAACCATAGTTATCTTTGGAAGGAAAGGAGATGGCTGTAGTTCTTGTCTCCTGTATTCTCTGGGGCTTTGTACCTCTCTGCAAATGGATTAGAGCAAAAGCAAGAGTTATACTCGATTACATCACACATTCGTAGGAGCTTTATGATGAAAGCGGCTAAAGGGAAAGAACCTTTTATCTGCTAAACTCTGCTCTTTTTGCTGTTGCTTAGTCCATAGATGACCCAACCAATCTCCAAGGCCTAACCGGAGATCCAGCCCCTGTCCTTGCTCAGGATGGGTTTTATCGTCCTCAGACAAGCCAAGGCACTGAAGCTGTGAACTGTTCTCTGATTCAGAGTTGGTAACCAAGTTTGAAGACCTGTGTGCTTTCCTGAGAGAAGCTGCGCTCCTGTAACCAAATGAGCACGCTGATCAGAAATTGGCATGTGATCCAAATTAATTAATTTCTAAGAATTCCAGCAGCCAGATTTCACTTTGGCAATATCAACTAAATAAAATAGCCATATATATCTATATGAAGCTCCAACTCTCCTCTCCTCTTCATTTTCAGAAAAGATAAGGTACATCACAAATATATGAAATTCTGCCATAACCCAATAATTCCTATAATCTATACTGATCCAAGTTCCCATGGTCTGATCTTATCTGTAATTTAGGAGGACATGCGTTCATGAGAAGCAGTATAAGGCAATGCATATAACTTTATGAGTTAAGCAATAGTAATAGAACACCGTTGTTTGATGTCATCATTCATGAATACCAACTTTGAAAATGATGGTGGAAAATCAGAAACCTTAGAAACATGAACGTCTTAGAGAACAAATAATTTCATGGAACAACAAATCCCAATTTCGACCTCTAGGTTTTTTTTTTTTTTTTTTTTTTTTTTGGTGAACTACCTCTAGGTTTGACTACAACTAAAATTGGAAGACTTAAGTTCTATCATCCCCTGATACAGAGCAGCACAAAGCTGCTTAAGCATGGCACTTGTTAGCAGTAGGTGATTTGTCTGACTGCGATAGTTCTTAGCAGTAAAATCTTTGAAGGGGCCCAGAGCCCAGTATCTCTCTCTCTTTGTCCATGCATGAAAAGTAAATTCTTTTGTCACAGCTCATTCCAGGAGACTTCAGGTACAAAGGTTCCAAGTTTCTATAATGAAAGCCAAATTATTTCAGCCAATGTCATGCAAACACAAGAAGACTCCTGAGAATGACATTTAAATACCTTTCCTCGAATGAATCGACCATGTAAGGAAATTTAGGTTGAATTCCAGCAGCCCTGCGTAACCATCTGTTTCCAAGAAGAACTTTATCAACAGCATAAAGGAGCTGAATTTCAGCAGCCTTGGAAATTACACTTAAAGGTATCCCAGGATGCCCCATCTCCTCCAGTGCTTCCTGAACCTGTCAAGCAGGGTTGAACATGATAAGATACCAGAACTCGCAAGAATGTAAGGGAACAATGAACAGTTGGCATCTGTCAAATGTTTGATTTGTTACTTTAATACACATTGCACCTGTTGAAATAAAATCTCATTTATGTGCATCTTGTCAGTGGATTATCTGCTATAATCTATTTTGGCAACCATCTAGCGAAATATTTTTCCCTCAACAAACCATCGCCGTTTTCCTAAATACCACCCAACTAATAAAATGCCTCTGCCAATCAAGCATGATGGATCTCCACTCCCACCTCCCTCTATTCTCCTCTAGTAAGCTACCGCATTTATTATGTTACAACCGGTAGAAGCACCAGTAACAGAACGAATTTGTACCTCTGGAGGCTCCCATATGTTATCTCCCATTTCTTCAACTACTTCTGCTGCCAAGTTGTCATCAATAACATCCCGCCTCCGATGCAATTGTCGTGTTTGAATCAATGAACGGAAATGCTGATCAGTAGATTCTTCAAGGATATTGTCCAACATGCTTTTATCAAAAAAGTATGGAGTATACCTATTAAAAGGAAGGATGACAGGATGTGTGAGCAGACATATTAGTATGAAATGAATTTGGTTGATAAAGAGAAAAATCAAGGTTAAGGCTGCTGATGCGGGAACAGGGGGGAAAGAATTTTTGGGGCTTAAATGTGTTTTAGAATTTAGATGAAATAGTTATAACTTAACAACATCCTTCATTTTCCCTTTCCTTGGAATTGGCAGCAAGGGGCAGTGAGGATTGTTTCTTTACTTGCCCTATGGCAAAAGAGGAGGATAATGTATAAAGACGTAATAGGAACAACATCACCAATAAAACCTTATTAATTACTAAAACAGGGAAGCAAAGCAACATATTGCTGAACTGCTGATAGATGCTAAAGATCAGTGCACAACATAGTCGTTAAAAATATGTGTGTAGGGGAGAGGGGGGAAGAGAGAGAAAGAAAGATATATATAGAGAGAGAAGAGGGAAAATACACAAAAGAAATCAACCTTTGGATGGTTGTTTTCTAAAACTAAATATGGGGGCATGTCCAATGAACCACTTACCATTTTATACCATCAGTTGTTGCTATTGCAATATCCAAATTCTGGGCACTAAAAACAGGAACACCACTCACTTTTTCCATTCCACCATTGTGCCGCATTTTCTTAAGAAGTTTGTTGGCTTCCTTGACCTGCAGAAGCAGAATATTATTCCAAACTCCAAAGCACCTCTGTATATTAGTAAGGCATACAGAAACAGTTGTTCCCTACATTTCAATTTTATGAGTTCACAAAAAGGCATAGGATGTCCAACCTGTCTTTCATTTGGAACAAATTGGAATAAGTGAGGCCTTTCCTAGATAGCACATGGAAAATACAGTAAGAATTTTCCAGGATAAGTAAAAATACAAATAAACCAACTGTAAATATAAAACTAACAAAAAGAATAACACGTTACAAACTCCAGAATATTATTTGCTAGATGGGAAATAGGCAAACGAACAAGAACTGCATCATGTACAAGAAAGAGATTACTTAACCCAAGAAGGTCTTGTTGCAATAAACTATGCTCTAATGAAGGCTACAATGTTATTCTCGCTATACACCTTCTTACGGTATTTTGTGGCGCTAGACCGCAAACAGTGATTACTCAAAATATGCAGAAACAAACTCATAGATAATAGACAAAAAATCAACCATACATGGCCCATTATTTTATTAAAAGACTTGAGCTGCATATGATAAGATTTAGAAAGCAAGGGCACAGCTAGATGTAATCCTAATCCCGGTTGGAACTTAACAAGCATATCCTTACATTGTAAACATAATAAACTTGTCGTAGCTTAAATGATCCCAGGAACACCCAATGCCAAACAGCTCATGCCTAATCCCAACAACGTTGCCACTCTATTGTCTTGTTTTCCAATTTTTTCATGACTGCGTATCACCCTCCTCACTTTTTAACAAGCATAGACTTCTACTATTTCACGAAATATGATGTGAGATGCAAGGTAATCAGAACATATAATGGAGAAGATAAGTGATTACAAATTGAGTAGATTCTTCCAGATAAAGTTGACATAAAAAAAATTGAATTATCAAATATCACAAGCAAATTAAAGTGATCTATCAGCGTTACAGGGAGGCTCACATTTGAGCCTTCCAAGATAAATAGTCCCAACCTAAAAGTATAATGGTGTGACTGATATGTAGAACAAATTGGTATAGTCCCTATTCCTACACACCACTAATAAACTCAGAAATCTCCACTCAACAGTAGTAAGCTTGTACCTTGAAATGTTCATATGCTAAATCAAGACGACAAGCACCAACCACACCACTTGGAATATTCAGCCGTTTAACATAAGAAACTGGAAACATATAACCCATTAGAATGTGAGTCATGTCTGACTATGAAAATAATTACTTAATTTGAACAAACTACAGTCGCACACAAAGATAAAAAGGAGAGTCAGAATAACTCATGCAACAGAATATAAAAAAAGCATCATCCAACCACCAATATTGAAATAAATCCAATCAACACTGAGGAAGGGTAGGGAGGATTAGTAAATAAAGAAAGGAGTTGAAGCAGGCAATAAATAAAGCAGCAATGCGACCTTCAAAATGGAACACATACCATCAACTCAAAGAGCAGTGGAGGTAAAGACAAGCATACTGAAACAACACTAAGGGTGCAGGAACAAGAGTACAGAAGATTTCCACTCATATTCATGTATTTTACTCTAGCAGTCCTGAACCCCATGAAATCTATCATTTGTTTTCAAACTCGGATACCTTTAACTAGTAATGCTAGTAATGGTTTTCCAGCTATAAGCGAACACAAATTTTGGGTCACAGATTGACATGAATATCTGAGAGTTATCCATCGTACCTGCATCGCCTAGATCCATGAAGAATCGGAACACAGGGCCATTCCTTTCACTCTTAGTGACTGCTGCAAACATCTTCTTAAGCCACTCCGGTGTCCTATATGTATAGATGCCCAAATGATGTGGCATAAGCATGTATCTATCCAAGACGTATAAAACGAGTATTGAATATTTTCATATGCATATATGTGCGTGGGTGTGTAAGGACACATAGAAAAGACTAGCCTCCAAGCAAACACATCAAATAAAGAGAAACAAGTATTTTTTCATGATAACCATAACAAGATAACAAAACGTTTGGAGTTCCTATCAAATAATCAGTTGAATAAACAAATCAAGTTAGAGCATAGACAATGTCAAAAGAATTACCACAATTTTGTAATGATTTTCATTTTTAAAATAAACAGACCACCTGGAATTGCAAATTCAAAATTCTATGAACTCCATCAGCAAGGGCAACCAAATTGTAAGAGTGGGAGGACAATAAAATTGTGTTACCTCCAACACTAACACATGCAAATTTTGATTTTAGGCCATCATCTCAAGATCAGGGCAAACCCTAGGCCAAACTCTTACATTTACGAAAAAAGAACAGCGGCTATCAACTAAGATGATAGACTTTACTCTTTCCAATAGGCCCTTACCACTATGCAGCGATGTGCATCAGTGAAGTCTTTTCTCTTCCTCCTTTCTGGGGATAAAGGGTCAGGAGCTGGTAGGTCCATATCTACTCAAGGTTAAAAGCAATTTCTTTTCTTTTTATTCTCAGAAGTTGTGCAAAGTGACACTTCCATCCACACAAACAGTTTATGCAATTGCTAAACATATTCTGAACGCTACACTTTTTCCTTTTTCTCTACCCAATAATTTTTCTTGAGATATTCACTACCGAACAATATTCCTTCCTTAGAATTCGAAAAAGAAAACATCAACTATGAAAGCTATCATACCCTTCTCCACCAACCTTCTCAACAAGTAGGCAGTACAGTCACAAAAATGTGAAGAACTTCAAAAAGTTCAAATACAGTTCCCATTTTGCACAATCACTCGAAGTTCCTTGACTCCGCTCATCACCTTCTTAGTTCAATTCCACTGTCCAAAACTCAATGGAACACTAAATTAATATCTAATTGAATTAGCAAAATAAGCTCATGCTGAATGCTCTATCCATAACCCAATATGAAAAAACACTCATCTCCTTTTCTCTTTACCCTTTTGTTTGGTACTCTAGCATAACACAGTTACAACTATCTTCATATTACATCTGTTGTAACACCCTGTTCCCCCCACATTGACAACCATAAGAAAGATGGCTACTTTATAAATGGGTATTAGGTATGCTAGGAGCTTGTGTGATAACTCAGCAATTGTCTTTGACACCGGCAAATGCAAAAGCCAAAGATGCTGAGGGCCAAGACAATTATTTATCGAGCTTATGTCACTGGTCTCGCGTTGTGTGGGGGTGTAACATCTATATTTATACAAATATTTTATAACAGAGATACAGAAACACTCACACACACACACAGCAATTGCACAGCTACAATCATCTTCATATGCATGAATGTTCATACAAAAATTTATATCATACTCGCATACACACAAATTTAGCAATTGCATAGCTTCAATTATCTCAATTATTATCATTATACCAATATATTATAACAGACTGACACGCAGACATGTAAACATATATATAGAGAGATATGATAAGGAGGAAAAAAAAAAGGTACCTTTTTGAGATGAAAGGAATGTCAAAATGGGTGGAGACAGCCATTAAACCGGTGCCGGAAAGGTCACACATGCTAAAAACCTGGCCAACAAAGGCCGGACCGCCGCCGTTGCCCGCGGAGCTAAGACCGGAAATTCTGACGGTAGAGGGGAACCCAGAACCGGACTTGGAGGATGACATGTTGGTCTTGAGGGGCGATGAGGATGAAAACGAGTCAGGCTGAGTCAACTCAGATGATGGAGAGAAGAGTAAGGGAGCGAGTGGTTGTGGTGAGGTAGAGGACGGCGTCGTTTTCGTGGTGGGGGAGAGGAAAGATGAGAGGGTGGAGGTTGTGGAGTGGATGAAGGAAGAAAGGTGGTTGATGGGGTCGTTGTGGTGGTGGTGGGATTGGGTTGCGGAGGCCATGGGATGAAGAAGAAGAAGAAGAGAGATTATGATGACGTCGAGTCTTACCAGCTTTTGTATTGGGAAGGTAAAATCTCCAGAGACATTAAAAACGTGTGTTAGAAAGTAACTTTTTCGTGTAAACGTGGCCGTGGATGCCCCCGGTTTCAGTCTCTTTTTCTCTTTCCAAATAGATTTGGGAAAATAAAATAAAAATTAGCGAAATCTTAAACCAATGTTGACTAACATATTCTTTTGAATCTCTCGCGGTCCGAAATTACACCCATATTTTTCTGAATTACGCCAAAAAAATGACTTGCATATTCCTTTAAAGTATATGTATTGGAACGAAACTACTCATTTATTCTTTTGAATTACGATAAGAAATTACTTACATGTTCTTCTAAAGTATATGTATTTGTAGTTTTAATTTGGAAAATCAGTTGAGATATGTAAGAACAAACTATATTTATTGGAGATATTCCTCTAATGAGTTCCCCAATAGTAGAATTAAGGATTATTGGCTTAGTTCCATCTTTATCTGTTCATTTACACAGCTAGATGATTTGGTCTAGTGCTCGCAAAGCACCTGATTATGCTTAAATCATGCTGCTATTGACTACATGTGTGTCTGTATGATGGTTTCATATACATTAATTTGAAGCTACATTCTTCATCTGCAAAAGCCAAGAAACATAACATCCGAGAGTTAGGTAGAATGGTCGAGTAACGACATGTTATAATATTCTGAATTCAAACCACCGTATCGCCCTGCATTGTATAAAAAAAAAATTAAGCGCCAAGAAATATAAGATGCCTTATGTTAGCCTTATATTTATGTATTTTCCTATCAATATTTCCAAGATTTTTGGTCCCTATAATATGACACACTATGACCAAAAGAAGAAAAAATACATGGCTTTGTTTTTGTCAAGATGATAAGAAAGCATGGCATATGGATCTTTAAGAGTTTCCTCTTTGTGTTATGCAATTCATTTTGTGATTGTATCACATCTCTGTTTTTCCCCCTTTATGTAGAAAAAAAGTTTTGTATTTGATGCTTTTCAATACTCTTAAACACATTTTCTCTTATTCATGCTTCCAACCAAAAGACACAAATTGTGTGATTTTCCTAAGAAACATCAGATGGAACAAGTAATGCATCAACCAGAGAACAGATGCAACTCTTCCTTTTCATCGATGTTTCCAGATTAGCTATGCCCGAGCACACGGGCGAATCTACCCGGTTGGTTGTCGGGCTGCAACCATCACTACCACTGACCAGCCAAAACTTGGTATATTTGGTTTGTATAAATACTTCGCACTAGTTATGATCGCCAAAATCACTTAGATCCATCCTGCCCGAGCACGGGTAGAGCACAACATGAAGACTCAGAACAGTAAATGATACAAGCAGACTCATAACTTTCAGGGGAAAATTGCATACTATGCACCAAATTAGTACTGCAAGGCATTGCATAACCATATAAGCTTCAAACTAAAAATTCATAAATTGATAACATTTTTAAACACAACTCTGCAGCTTTATTCAATCCTGAGCAATAAGAAATTACATGATGATCACAACTATTAAAACCTGAACAATAAACACAATGTGTTTTTCATTATTTGCCTTTTAGATAGACACAGAGAACTGGGTTGTTGTATGAGACTTGTATAAATAATCAGGTTCATGGTTAATGTTTGATGTTTCATTATTTGCCTTTTAGATAGACACAGAGAACTGAAACATAAAACATTAACCATGAACCTGATTATTTATACAAGTCTCATACACCAACCCAGCACTCAGCAGATCAGCAACTGCAGAACCAACTGATTTGAACACAGTGATCTCCTCCAAGCCTTTTCTTCCAACTTTTTCCCCTTTAACTAACTCCACTAAGTCCCCTTTAATCTCATCTTTCGTAATCACGCCTCTCTCGAATGCACCCACAAGCTCCCCTGCCTCAACCAATGCAGCCTCATTATCAACAAACACTCTCCCCCTCCTAATTGCTTCATCATCACACTCCCTCATCGAATGTGTAAAAGACCCAACCAAGTCCAAATGTGCCCCAGCCTTCAACTCCACACCCTTCACCAATGGTGTCTCTGACATTGTAGCACAACTCACTATATCCCCTACCCTCACCACATCATCCAATCCACCACTGCAGCTTTCAAACTGCACCCCTTGAACCTGAACTTCACTACTCAGCTTCTCAGCTAATTTTCTTGCTTTCTCAACAGTTCTGTTCCAAATGATCACTCTCTTCACACTTGGCCTAACAGTCAAATGAGCCCTGATCAAATGTGGTGCTAAAGCACCAGCGCCAATCATCAAAAGGGTCTCAGAGTCCTTTCTTGATAAGTACACAGAAGCCAAAGCTGATATGCATGAAGTGCGGTAAAGGGTGAGTTCAGTTGCATCCATGGAGGCTAAGGTTTGGCCTGTGAGAGAGTTGAAGAGCACATAAGCTGCATGCACACTAGGTAAGTTTAGTGTGGAGTTGTTGGGGTGGTAGGTGCAAAGCTTGACACCAGTGTATGGTATAGATGGAGAGAGAGACCAAGAAGGCATGAGAAGGAGGGAGGAGGATGGGCTTGTTTGATGGGCATGGCGGAGTGGGGATTGAATGGGAGTGGGGAGGGTGGATTGCAGGTGGTTGATTAGGGATTTGTGTGTGATGGTGGTGTACAGTGTGTCCGCGGAGATGAAAATGGTGGTGGGGTTGACGGTGGTGGCCATGGCTGAGAGAGTCTTGATAAGACTACCGATTCTATTGGATGTGCAGTCGAGAATTGGGAAAAAATCGATTGATTGAGGCTCCGTTTGTTTAACGTAAAATAATTTATTTGTGTAAAATATTTTCCTTTGTTTATTTGTCGTAAAATAATTTATTAGGTGAAAATATTTTTTTTAAAAATAAATTATTGGAAAATATTTTCTAGTATTTGGATATATCGTGAGTTCCGTAAAATATTTTTTTCTTCCAAAGTCCCGTAAAATATTTTATAAAATTTTGTACTAGCCGCAATTATTAATCGAAAAATATTTTACGATTGATTAATTTTACAGTGTTATCAAATACCATAAAATTAAGAAAAAGCAGCCGTAATTTTTTACCGAAAAATATTTTACAATTAATTAATTTTTTGGTATTACCAAACACTATAAAATCAAAAAAATATTTTTTGAAAAAATATTTTACGGCAAACAAACGGAGCCTGAGAGGTGCTTAAGGCTCCGTTTGTTTGCCATAAAATAACTTATTTGTGTAAAATATTTTCTGTAAAAAGTGTTTTCTTGAAAAATAAAATATTTTACATGGCTCCGTTTGTTTGCCGTAAAATAACTTATTGAGGAAAAATATTTTACTGGAAAATAGAATACTGAAAAATATTTTCTGGTGTTTGGATATACCGTAAGTTCGATAAAATATTTTCTTATCCCAAAGGACATGAAAACATTTTACATAATTTTGTACTAGCCGCAATTGTTAATCGGAAAATATTTTACGGTTGACTAATTTTCGGTGTTACCAAACACCGTAAAATTAAGAAAAAACAGCCGTAATTTTTTACCAGAAAACATTTTACGGTTGATTAATTTTTTTAGTATTACCAAACACCGTAAAATCTGAAAAATGTTTTCCGAGAAAATATTTTACGGCAAACAAACGGAGCCTAAGTGTGAAGTATGAACCGTGGCCATCTGGGTCACCATTGACGACAATAGGTCAACGCCTCGTGTCGAACCCGCTAATTATGTGATAAACTATTTAGATTGATATCATTATCTCGTATTAATCTTACTAACCATGTAAAACTAATAAATTACTTTAGACTGACTTAAAAATTTTCTCCAAGATGGATACTTAAGAAAAATTTTAGAATGCTTAGGATAATGCTAATTAGTGCTATGAAGGGTAGAAATTGTCATTCCAAATTTCTAAGTAAAAGTCCTCATGTGCGACAAAATTTGTCACTTGCAAGTGAGTATTTTACATTTTTAAGTAATATCTGAATTGACATTTTGAATCGATGAATTTGAAATCAAAATAATTATTACCGCACTATTTTCGCTTGTAGGTATATAGAGCAAAGAGCAGTTCAATTGACCATCGGAATGGTTTTAGCTCTCGAATTGTAGTTTTTGGGGCGAATTTGACAATCAAAGTGCCAAAAAGTACCTATCGCCTGTGATATGCCATTGGGTTGCTCCATGACAGAAAATCTTCCCTCCATCCCCAGAGTCCATCCTTGCCTTCTCCAATAATGAAGAAGGGTGCGGATCTAAATTTTTTATTCAGTGAGGACAAAAAATATATAATTTAAGACTCGTATACAAATAAATATCTCATTTCCACCCTTGAACGGTGATCATTATTTGCCAGAGTATCGACCGTATAAATAATGCGTGCACATAAGTTTGCATGATACTTACAAATCTTGACTTACAAAATTGTTGCATCAGAGACATGGACATATAGATACATTGAGCTCTCCTCCACGAAAGTTCTCCTTCCTGGGATTATATACAGATGCAAAGATGCACAAGATGGTCATGAGAGCTGTTTAGATGAACGAACATAAACTAAATAGGGTAATGCTCAGGTTACAGGACATGATTGAACAAAACCATGGGGTTCATCAGTGGGAATCCAGAGAAAGGCTATCAACCGAGTGGAATTCGCTCATAGTTGCTAGGCTTGTCCAAAGTATGTCAATTCGGTCTGAAATGCAGTCCTTTCAGCAGTCGTCCACCACTCATCGTCTTCTTCCCATGTTTCATCCTGTGTGGTTGACACAGAGAAATCCCGTGAGTCCATCAAAAGAAAAGGGTGACCGGTTGCTTCAGGTAAGATTATGTAAGATGCTGTCGAGAAACATTTTCTTCCCCAATTTATCACGAGTATCATATAGTAGGATGTGTCCTGCCATAGAGTGGTACGAGATCTTTTTCCAAAACCCTCAGGGGGTGGTGGCACTTACAGGATAAAATGGCAAAAGTGAAAATGGCGGAAAATAAAAGCCCAATGGCTATGAAACAACATTTAACAAGACAGCGTGACACAGCTGGATCAAAATTAAGGAAAGAAAATAAACAAAAATCAAGTACTAAACCACATGTAAAAACTCCGCACCGCATTCAGATTGAGAGCTTTCCGCACGTTCTGAAGCTGGTCTGCAACTCTTATGGCTTCAAGCCACCACTCTTCTTTGTTGCAGCTGTCTGTGATGCTTTCATCACTGGTTAAAGTTAAATGCCCCTGGCCCTCATAGTCTCCAGCCAGATTGAAAAAAATTGTAGAATTAGGAACAACATCATCAGGGATTGGACGCCAGGGAGATCGATAACCTGTATAATTGGATCAACTCAGTGAAAGATATCTGTTATGCGCCGAAACCTTAGCATAAGAAAGTACCTCACCTCTGCAATCAGGATCATGGCACTTCTGATAATAAACAGCCCTTCTTAGATCAACCACATAAATCACTGAACCAAAATTAAGATTACATCATCAGTAGAAATATACTGAGAGTAATTGAGATATTCTTTAACCTTTCTTCCTTAAAAACATCAATCTGATGAAAAAATGATTTCTTTGGGAGTGGGTTGATTGTCTTTGTATCCAATAGTTTTTTTCACGAAGGGTCATATGTAAGTAACTGGAACTCCACTACTTGTGAGACTATAAATTTGTTTGACAAGGGTAATAAATTAATATTATAACGTAAATGGGATCAAAATAGCATAAAAAGCAAACTTTTACCATGATTGCTCTTATGTTGTCTGCCGATTCTTTCACAGTATCTATTTCTTGACATGCTGTACACCATCAGTCCATATTCTGAAAACCAATACCAACTCCGAATTTTTCCTGGCAACAAGAGAAGACACAAAATAAGGAAATAATGCTCAAGAGAATAATGAAAGGGTGAGGATTTGATGGCCATGTTGGCAGAAACAAGGTACTACCTGAAACATTCCCTATGGAGGCAACGGATTCAATGAAAAGATCCAAGGCTGGGAATGGTGATTTTCCCATCAAATAAGTTCTTGAAGCATCAGTTGCAGAACAATTCAAGTCAACATTCTGGAGAATACCAGCATAGTTTTCAAAACCACCAGTAACCTGCAGAAGAACAGAACTTTGCTTAAGCGCTTAGACTCTCTCACAATTTCATCAAACTTGACTCTGACCATAATGACCCTTAGGCCTCACTGCAGTATATCAGGAAACCAAATCCTGACACCGCCTATGAACTTCTAGACTTTTTATGTAATCAGCATCTATATATTCAAAGAGTGCAGTAAAACTTGTGCAAATGAATTGCAAGGAGCACAAGTTTGCGGTAAAGAAAAGATCATTGATGCAGTAATTCAATACACATGAATTCTGACATTACCTCTGCATCAAATTGCAGGGCCTTCACACATTCTAAATCCATTTTGCAGATTAAAAGCTTCTCACAGTCAGCATCTATTCTGCAAATCAAGGATGCCATGAACATTTCTTCCTCACTCTGCCAGAAATTGAAAGGACACTTAATCTGTGAATATGTAAAATTATTGTGCAGGATTTTTGGAGAAAAAAGAGAGAAAGCTATTTGCTTAATAATCATAAAAGTGGAATATCTTCCTCGCCTATGTCTTGCATCTATGTGCGTTCCCTTTATCCCTTCTGATGTTTTTCTCATCAATAGAAATGTTCTTTTAGCAATTAGCTCATTAAAGAACACATCATCTCATCAATTGCTATTTCAAGTATACATCCCCCCACCGGCACACTATCCAAAATGCTCTGTTTCTCTTACTCAATATTTGTGTGTAACAAACAATTCTTATAGCAGAGAGAGCTCATCTAAGGAGTTTGGCCTTTTAAACATACATAAAAATAATCAAAAGAAGAACAAAGGTGCGCATCAAAATCCCAGTATATCCACTGGGAAGCCCACTACTAGTCTATTCCTGAATCTCCACTGGATGGCAAGTTGAAGTCAGTAAAATGCAGATAAAGAACGATTATTTTCAGCTGTTATAGTAAGAGTTAGTCACTGCTACTATTTTATAGATAACAAGTAGGTGGAATCCAAACACAATGTTACCTAAAAGTGACTTCTAGCAATATTTTTTCTCAGGACATTCTTAGGACCTCAGAATTTCTGAGGACATAATCACAATAGAGTCCTAAAGAAGATGGCTAGCTACAAGTTAAATGATTGAAAATGATCATCAACATGATTAACTGAAACGAATGTTTTCTCATTTCCTGGGAAAACCCCCAAGAAAAGAAATGCAACGGTGAACCATTATTAGTTAACAAGGAGTCCCATACCATGTCCTTACTTTTAAAACGCCCACTTGGTAGAAGCACAGAACTCTTCCCTGCTTTAGAAGATAGAGGCAGGCGAAAGCAACGATTTCGGGTATAAACAGCAGTATCCACGAAAAGCTGAAGGGGAAAATCAGCTGAGCTTGAATCTTTTGAAACAAAAAGATCTTCAAATCTTCTATCTGTTTCCTTCAAACTATAGATCCTTGAACATACCTGACAATATGCCGTAAAAGTGACGATTGCATGTAACTTGCAGGGAGAAGACATCAAACTAGAGTAGAAAAGGAAGCTCTTGAAACTGAAGCACTACTTCATTGACCAAAATAATGCCATTAGTATATTTGTGGAACTTGAAGGGTTAATAAACACTGATATAAATCTGGTACAGAGGTGATCATAGCCTACTAACAGCAAAAATAAAAGCTTCCGACATGGCTTAGAAAGAAATATGGCACTCCAGTTTGTTGCTTAATTAGAAGATAAACCGTCATGATATCATTGCAGCTTATTGAACTTAATTATGGGGCTATAAAGGGTTTTTAGCTAAAATGCAATTTTCCCAAGTGTAAAACCTAAGTTTGCCCCATTCCTGTGAATACTATCTAACCAAAAAGAAAGACAGAGGAAAGCATTACAAATTTACAAAGTACATAATTGCCTTGTATGAGAACATACCTCAGCAACAAATGCCCCAATATGTGCATTGTCCTTGAAGGCAGTCTTTGGCAAGCGGATGATTAGATGACGAGAGAACTTATCTGCCAGAGAACATTATGATAAGATAAATAAGAATCAGTCATGAATCATGAGAACATAACACAGAGGAAAACGATACTACATAACCATAACACAATTCAGCAAGTTCTACCAATCCAACGTAATAATGGAGGCCTATTGCCTCATCGTCTTAATTAAACAAAATTTCACAGCATATCAGATAACCTTGCAAATCTGCTTGGCTTTCAAACTCAGTCCAATCTGCAAGAGTTTGCTCAGTGCTTTACATAGATATTGGAAAAGCCAAACTAATATGGCAATCAAAAGTATGTTGAATCACACCCAAGAGGAGTTCAATCAGTTAATTGTTAATTTCTACAAATTCATACCTTCAGTGGAAGAATCAAGTTCTACAACACAGTCATGGTTTCCGTGGATCGAGTACTTCTCAAGTAGAGCATCAAAGACAACCAACAGCAGGAGATCAACCATAACATCTCCATTCCTATTTGTATTCTCTCTCCTACTGAACTCTAAGTCAAAATAGAGGTGGCATGGTAATCCCTGAGAGTAAGACATGGCATATTACATATGCAGTCACGACATTCTTTGACCTGAACAAGCAACCCCCACTCCCCAACAAACCCAAAGAAAGGAGCAGCTAGGAATATATTATTGCTGTTGCCTTCACACAAGAAACGAGTTGGATGAAGTAATTCAATATACAAAGTAAAGACAGTAAATCCTAACCAATAATGCATTAAACAGTCAAAACGGAAACCACCATTTAAAAGCACAACATTAAAGCAGAAATAGAAAAAGTAGTTGAGATCAACTCAAAGTACAGTCTATATACGAAGCAATAACGCAACCAAGCTCAGTCTAAATAAGGTCAGTAGTCTGAATAAAATACATGGATGACTGCACACTATTGTGCTTGTCTTACAGATAAGTGAAAATAACTTTTACCTCCTGAACAACTTCATAGTGGTGGCGAAATTTGGGGTTCATACATTTATACCTAAAATATGCAATTCCCAAACAAAACAAGACATCAGAGGCAAAACATAAAATTCATACCCTGGCAGAAACTACAATTAGACAGAGATAAGTCACCTTTGCCAAAATTCCTCGTAACTTGAAGCAAGGAACCTTCTTTGACCAGTCATATGATCCTGGTAACTAAAAACACGCGCAACTGGGTGCTCTTTTACGTACTTCATTGCATCATCCTGCCTTGGGAATGTAGCCCAAACTTCCTCTCTACGTGAACATAAACTTAGTATTTCATCAGCTAGCAAAAATTACAGTAATGCTAGAGGAGACAGAACCAAAGTTGAAAACCTCAAACTATAAGTGAAGAGATAGCCACCTTAATTTATTTTGTTCGGCTAGATCTATACGAATCTCATGTAACAATCTCAACAGACGAGCTGGTCTTTTGGGAGGCACACCATTTGGAGACCCATAGAACACAATTGGAGAGAACTGTTTCCCTTTGGCAATACTTTTCCTTCTATCTGCTGATGACTCACCCTGAAAGAGAAACAATATATATTAGTTCAGTAAATAAACACAAGTTACATGTAAGAGACAGGCACACTAGATTAACAACTGCAGCATTGTGCTGAATCATTATAAAGTGAATATAGCTAATTAAATAGAAACTGATAAGACAGAAAGAAGAGAAATAAAAGGATTCAAAAATATACAGATCAATAAACAGTGAACAAAGCAGAAAGGATCTACATTGTGGATATATAACTTCCCATCTTCTGAAACTTCCCGACTTTTTTCTGCTGATGTTGAAGATGAAGTAGCATTAGATGTGGATGCTTCTTGTTCCGAGTCCTTGAGCCTCAGCTTGCGCTTCTCCTTTTTCCTTTCTCTTACAGCGGATTCTGATATATAAAAAGGCATGAATGAACAACTCTTTCCATTCACAAATAAATCAAGCAAGAATATTCTCCTACCAAATTCTGATAAGCAATTCAGCACAAAATGTAGACAGCAATACATATTACGCAATCTAAGCATATTTCTTCCTAATGGTCCTATGGAAACTCTCATCTAGCTCGAGCAAAAGCGTAACATGCCTGAAACAACTTACAGACATCGAAGAAGGCATCCAACAATTCTGTACTGTTCGGCGTTAACATTTGCTAGGCGAAAATTTTTCTTAATATTTCAAGAAACAAAACCATTAAACTACAAGGCAATTTCCAATAACTCCTTAACCACAGCAACACATCAAGTCCGAGAATGAATGGTTTCACTAGCATTGCAATTATTTCCTCCAAACAACATGAAGCAAACTCGGTTTCTCTTTTTTCCATTAAATGTCATGCTTTGTGCAAATGGTAGGAGCTCACTTGTTGAATACTCAGTTTCAGGTTCAAGCATTGCCTGGAAATAGAAGTAAAGCTGCATTCATCTAGCTTGCTCAGACAATGCTGCTATTTGGGGTGATTTTTATTTTTTTCTCTTGTTTGGATTGGAGGGTTTTGGGGGTGAATGGTTTTGGAGTGATTTCTAAAATCACTTAATAAGAGCATTTTGTAATCACGGGGTGATTCCATTTAAATTATTACAAAATGTCTATATTTGCCCTTTTATTTATTACACATATATCTTAGAAAAGGATCAAAACGTCACTTTAGTTATAAAACTTATCATTTTCTTCCCTTTCAATCCAAACAAAAAATACACATAATCTTTTATGTTTATAAATTTACACAATCCAAACAAGATGTAATCCTTCCTCCTTTTCCTTTATTATTGAATCCTTTTCTTTCCTTTATTTTTTTTCCTCCACTTTACTTTCTTTTCCTTTCCTTTATTTTTTTTCCTCCACTTTACTTTCTTTTCCTTTCCTTTGTGCAATCCAAACAGGGAGTAAAGGTCTCCTTTTTGCCTATAGCTGTCGTAGTCATGGAGAAAATAAACTTGTACTAAAAGATTGATATTTTTTTTTTTTCTAAATAAAATAAAAAATCAATAATATATTGATATATTTTTCCAAAAATCGACATATAAATTTTCAATAAATAACAAAAAATTCTGGCAAGTAAACTTAAATTATGGGTTTTCCTACAATGCTCAAGAAATTAATTCAATTACTCTTAAAATTAAGTTCACCAACTTTACAGACCACAACCGTATAGTTTAGACTAAAAGGCAGTACAATGTTAAACAGTGTTACTGTTCTTAAGATAAAGCAGTGAGTCAAGAGAAGAAAGGGGAAAAAAAGAAGAAGAAAGATTACGAGGTGGAGAGACGCCGCATTTGAAGCATTGGAACAACCGATCTACATCGTCCATTCTGATATTTTGTATTTCGCTCGAACGGGTGATCTGCGACGGCGTTAGGCGGGTCTGGTCACTGAGTTATTTCCACGAGCGGGAATTTGATTTTCCATGTTGATTGGGAGGACCGCCCAGACCCGATAACCGAACAAGTTTTTTTTTTTTTTTTTTTGTGAACTCTGAGATTTTACCCTCTCACACTTAAAACGATAATTATATCATTAGACTAAATACATAGTGATTAACGGATTGTTTTAAGTACAGTATACTTCTTAATTTTTAGTGTTAAGATTACTGAAATTTTATTAATTTTTTCAGTGAATGATTATTAATTTATAAAAAAAATGGTTTAATAGTAAATATTTTACAATTTTGGCCATTGTAAGATACAATCCATAGAAACATGATCTCCAAGATTTTTTATAAACTTTTTAAGTAGATGTCAACTATCTCTTAAATTTTATTAATAAAAATGACACTAATACAATGGTTTTGACTGTAAAGGAGATATCATTGAGACCATGACGGAGTGTTTATAAAATGAAGTTGAGTTGCATTCAATGTTAATACACAACCATTGGAATTTGTGTCATGCGATAAAGCACTCAATCCAAATGATATTCCAAAACTTATGTTGCAATACAAGAAAGCAACTCTATAACTTTTAGATACATTGTAAACAATTAAAATTAGATTCAACTAGATTTTAAAAAATTAAAAATTAAAAAGACAAACTATTACATTGTAAACAATTATTCACATTTTGAGAAAACCTCGTAGTTATTCAAACATTGTGAACTTTTTTTTCTTAAAAAATAAAAAATAAATTTTACATACTATTCAGTTGATTTGGATGCTATTATGTATTTTTAGTTAATTATTAATTTATATAATATTTAGAGAGATTATTAATTTTTACACTGGTTCTAAATCAGGCCTGAGTTGTTTTATTATTTAAAAATAATTATTAATTTAGAAAGGTTCTACGGTAATTTTTACCATAATTATCAAAGTGGCTCATAGAAACGGTAAAAGCATGAATTATAATTCATTTCTAGTGCATTTAATTGATAATCTCCTTTAACTATTACATTTCTAATTGATATTTGGCCTAAAATAATGATTTTCAAGTGAACAAGTACAACCTGGATTTAGCTTGCAAATTCAACATTTTGGACATGAAACATGGCCATATACAGAATTAATTTGCCACATATTGAGCGACTTTGCCAAAATTATTCATATGACATTTCATCTCATATGATTTATGTAAGAGATATATATATACGGATTTATAGCAATTTAAATTTAATACTATTATTAATACAAATTTTAATATTAGTTACAGATAAATTGTTGTCTTCCTAAATATATGTAGACCTTTATTCGTGATACTTGATACACTTTGAAGTTTTATATTAGGGTAAATTATGTATATAGTCCTTATTGTTTATATATTCTTTTAAGTTGGTACTTAATATTTAAAAAAAAAATTATATTAATTTTTAATTTTTATAAAAGTGATTCAAAATAGTTCTTATTGTTCAAAATTAATCAATTTAATCCCTATTATTTTCAAAATAATTTAATTTAGTCTCCAAATAGGATCACGTGTAGGGACTAAATTGATTTTTTTTTAAATAATAGAGACTAAATTAAATTTTTTGAAAAATAATAAGGATCAAATTTGTTAATTTTGAACAATATGAAGCATTTTAAATCACTTTTATAAATATTAAGGACTATTATGAATCTTTTAAAATATTAGAGATAATATTAAAAAAATATGTAAAATTATATAGACTAAATGTGAAATTTATCCTTTTATATTACCTACCTAGCATGCCAATTTAATCCAATTTTGGTTAAAGAAAGTCAAGCCTCTAAAGGATTAAAATTGTATAATACTATTTATGAAGTATCTCAGCATGCCATTACAATTGTCTCTGTGCAGACATGGACAAATGAAACATTCTACAAGAAAACAAAACTCAAGAAGAAAATAACAAGGCGCTTGTCAAACGTAATTTACACGACAGATCGACCACCATTCAATATATCCGGATAACATTTCTAACAAGTAGAAGATAGATGATCTCATCAGAAACATATTCAATCATAAGACCATGAGAACTCTCTCCACACTTGAAAAATATCCCATCTACATTGCAAACTCAACTACATGGAAGCAAAAAAATCAAATATTTCCACCTTACAAACGCGTGAAAATTGAAAACAAAAATGAAACTTGGAGGCCACATGCCAAAGCAAAAGGCTTCACCACTAGTCCACCAGCAAATGGAGCTACAAAAAGTAACAGAAGGAAAAGCGACGACGACGACGAGAAGATACAACAGGTGGTGTGGGAGAGAATGATAACGAGGATATTATTCTCAGTGGGGGCACCTTTGATCTTCGGTGTTGCTTTGCTACAAGTGTTTGGTGCAGTGAAGGAACAACACTTGTGGGATGTGCCAATTTGGTTACCATACTTGACAACTTTTATTACATTTGGTTCTTCAGCACTTGGGATTGCTTACGGCACGTTGTCTACTAGTTGGGACCCAGAACGGAAAGGTTCGCTTCTGGGGTTTGAAGAAGCTCAGCAGAATTGGGTTGAGATGTGGAGAGAAGACGACGAGACTCGAGAGTAGGTAAAATTTGGTGACCACTATATCGTGTAATTTATATACTGCAATGCATCTTTCATTAACGTCGTGATAGTTTTAAATGGAGTAATATCTTATATATCAACGTGGTGCAAATTAACATGTAGACTATAGAGATATTGAGTGATGTTGCGGATGGGCGACGGCTAATTGCAAGCAGAAGTCCTTGTCATCAGAATTCTTGCTATAACCAAGCTACTAACGTATGATTACGCGTAGTATGTTTAATTAATTTAAATTATATATTTTTTATATGAGATATAGACTTTTGTGTCATAAGTGTTTCTAGTTATTAAAAATTAAAGAAAAAAAAAAAGAGAATAACTATCATTTGAACACATTTTGAGAAGGAGATGAATATAGAGTAGGGCCAGTCTAGAAAATGATGGCCGGAGTTGTTTAAATACCATGTGTGTTGAATACGCTAAATAAATATAATAAATTATTCTCTAATTTCTTAAATTTTTAGATAAGACAGTCACTTAATATGATATCAAAATGTGGATTCAAAACTCACACCCATTTATTTGTAAAACTATATCTATGTGTAGGTTAGCTCAACCAAAAAATTTCTTACCTACACCTGAGTAGATGTATTAAACATAATAAATAAATACAACAATTCACGTTGGGCCCTTCCCTCTTTCACGTTGTTCAAAAAGATCCATTATTTTTAAGATTTTCCTATAAAATATAGTTGTTTGATCTGATCACATGATTACATCATGAATCTCATACAAGAAAAAAATAAAAAATAAAAAAAATGATTGAATGCATCTAGTTATTTTCTTCACCGTCTTTAGTTCTGTCATCTGTCTCCAACTTGTGATTTTTAATGACTTGGAGTAGACTTCTAACTGGTATTAGCCACTTGTTAATGTTTGTGAACATAAGCGATTAGCATCAGTTATGGTCTGAATATGCCTTCATAAAGCTTTCTCTCTTTATCAGCAATTTGCACCAAGGGGAAAATGACACTGAAAATGACGTGATATCTCCAGAAAGTAGATTTTCATAAATATCTAATGGCCTTTTTGACTCAGACGTTATGTTTATCGCGATGTGCCGAAGCTGTAATATTATATCAATCCATTGTTATGTTGTTTATCAGATTTTAACACCCTATTTTACGTGGGATCAAAACCAAAGAAACAATCTTTTAAAGAAAAAAATAATTACGTACGAAAATTTAATTAAACGTGAATAGATAAATATTTATATTTGTATAAATTAGTTCAAACGAAATTAATTTTGTGATTGATTCGAAAACCAAGAAAGCGAAGTTAATAAGCAATCCAATTCAATTTGCTCGTGGTCCATGGTCAATTCAAACTGTTAGTGCTAGGCTGAGTTGAATTCAATTCCTGGGACATGCTTTTGAATGCAACCTTTGGATCTTGATATTTCGTGAAAGTTGACAAATCTTACAATAAATAATAAGCTACTACCTACTGTGCATAGAAAACTCTGCATCAATAATATACATCACTAAAAAGAAACTCGCATAACTATCCAGTAGTAGGCTAAAATTGAAAATATCTTTCATCTAACAGAGTCGAATAATTGAGTGAAGTATGAAGATGGACCTCACATCCCAACTATTCAATTATTGAATGAAAGTGTTGCCCGCAAGTTACCAAATTCAATTAAGCTTATTACAATCCGGCAATTTTAGCAGATGACACAAGCATTTGGATCCTGTTCTACGGGTCTGTAAGGGTATCATGCAAGCACAGGGGGTGGAAACTGATGTTGATGATGCTGATAATAGGCCTGGTAGGCCTTGAGAAGTTGAGCAGCAGCATCCTCTTTCGGATCTTTTTTCTTGGGATCTTCTTTTTTAGATTCGTCTTTCTTGGGCTCATCTTTTTTCTTTTCAGGTTCTTTTGCTGGTCCAACGGACACTATCTCGGTGTGACAAAGCTTTCTCAATTTTGCTGCCACCTTAACTGGATCTATATCCCCTATCACAGTCAACTTCTTGTCCTTCGTGTCCAGTGAAATTGACTCAACCCCTGCAATAAACAAAAATCATTCAAACATCAGAATTTGCAAGATCTTATATTATCGGTTGAATCTAAGAAATTAAAAAATAATTCGGTACATAAAACTTTCAATAAACACGAGTTCAATGCTAAAAATCCCAATTATTCATGTCCTTCAAAAGATATAATTACTCTCTATTGTCAAATGGTACCTGAAATACCGGATACTTTTTTCATGGCCTTTTGCTTGTCTTTGTCATCATGAAGCTCCAACTTTAAGATCACTTTCTGTCATAAACAAAGAGCAAAAACACAACCGATCCTAATTAGTATACTCTCGAAACGAAAATTCTTGAATCAGTTTTAACGAAGTCTCTCACTTAGTTGGTAAGTCAATTTACATGGACCGAATAATTTTCCTAATGAAATTTATCGTCATTCAATTTTGTACAGAGTAAGAATTAGAATTTAAATAGGTACCAATAAGCGTAAAATTAAATCGAAAATGAAACAAAAGTGAGTTAAGAATAAGACATGTTATAACATTATTAGTGAATTTATCCAACATTAAGTAAGGTAACTAACCCTGAAACAAAAATGAGTTAACTAAGATATATTATAACGTTATGAGTGAATCTATTAATAGTTAAGTAAGGTAACCAACCTTCATTTTCTCTTAATTCTTCGAGATTTGTGCTTGCCTTGGAGAAAGATTCGCGGATCGAGACTTCAAAGAAGAAGAAGAAGAAGAATATTCAATGTAGAGAAGTCCAAGAAAAGAGAGCAGATAAATGTATTGGACTCGATGTAGTAAAGCTAAGTGTGTTACCATGTATTTATATGAGAGTGAAGGTAGAGATGATGCATGCAACTCAGTGGACTTCTAGTCAACCTGGCTAGTCTACGGTCAATATTTTTACGGAACCCTTAGCCTAATGCTGACAATCAACGTTAGATCACATTTCAGTCGTCACATTAAAAGGCCTTAAACGACGTAGTTGCATGTTTTATTGAAGCTATACGACATCGTGAAAGTATAATAATCAGTTAGAGTATCGTCCACGCTTTAAACTTTAGCCTAGAGCTAGAGATATGGGCTGTATTCAACTAAAAGGGCCATTAGAAGATTCAAGGAAGCATCGCGGGGACCAGTGCTTGACTCTTGAATTTCTTCATTGTTTAACGAAGATCGTACATGTGTGCCACATTTTTTTCTTTTTAGTAATATGGAGGCAAAGTTGTATAATACGAATTTAGAATCTTTAATGGTACCAAGGTGTTATTCGATCATGTTATACATATGATATGATGCTAATACTAAATATTTAAATGTTAATGTTTTTTTTAAAAATTTAAATAATACTTATAATCGTATAATACATATATAACTAACAAAAATTAATTTTATAACTTTTAATAAAATAAATAAATAACTTTGTCACTAAACTATAACTTTGGTGGTCCCTCTCTTGCTTTTTTGAACTACGTGCAAAGACAATGTGAAAAAGTAAAACTTTTTAGGCCACTTAATTAAAAGGTCCAAATCTATAAACGGGTGGCACCAATTTGACACAAAAAAATAAGATTTTATCATTTGTTGGGATCTTCCAAGGATGGCTTTTTTATCTTGTAAATTATGTTATCTTTATGGAAACTTGCGTCACCTAAATTGCGAGTAATATTGATATTTATAATATGTCTCTTCACGTGTAAAATAAAATTAAAACTATATACTTGATAAATGTATAATAGTAATGAGACACAAACTTAAAAATATTTGGTAACTAATTTTTGATATCATGTAATTAAGTGATTACTCAATTTACAAGTTTAAACTTTTAAAAACTGTATATTTAATTAATTTGATATATTTTCACGTGTAAAATAAGATTTAAATTATACATGTGATAAACGTATAATAATAGTACGACTTAAATTTAAAAAAATACTTTGATTACTATTAAGTTTGGTACCATAACTAATCATTCAATTTATAAATTTAAACAATTAAAAAATATATATTTAATTAATTTAATAATTTCGACGTAATTAAATCACTACATAACTAAAGGTTCGTAATAGCTAGTTTGCCACTAAAAGAGCAAGGCCATTTCATCTTGTTTGCGAAACAGCAGAAGGAAAGGAACATAAGAAAAGTTGCCAGCGTATCATCCACGCTTTAACTAAGAAAAAGCTACATCGGGGAACTATTGGACTATGATCTCTATTATAGTTACTTAACTACTAGAAGAAAAGGAAAATAAAAGTAGAACTTATATGAAGTGTCTAGAGTTATAGATGAGGTTTAAATCAAACCTGAGGAGCTGCAACTTGTATCAGCTACTGTAGTTGGGCTTGACTTGCACCTATCGGTGGTAAGTTCACTATGGTCATGGGATATGAGACTCTCGTGAGTCATATCTCCTATTTTGTGATGTTATCAATAACTGTTTCAGATAATCTTTAATGTCATAAAAAATATGTTATAGATTAATTTTACGTAATCACATAATCAATACGTATATAAATTCCTCCGAGCCTTGCTCAAGGTATCTACTACTTACCATAAAAGACCTCTAGCAAATTCTTTACTCAACCCTTTCCAATAATCATACCAATACTCCAATCACCCATACATCTAACATTCTCTTTATATTTTACCTCGTTTTGTACACTAATATACCCTTTCCAGTCACTGATTTGTGCTTGCCTTGGACAAAGTTGACACATCGAGGCTGCAAACAGGAACAAGAAGAAGATGTATATTTAAATTTAGATAATTTTTTTTTTCCCAGAGAAGTCCAAGAATAAAGAGGAGAGATGTATTGGACTTGGAGAAGTCCAAGAATAGTGTGGATCCATATATTTAAAAGAGAGCGAATGTTGTGCAAAAGCTTGACCAAAAAAAAGAATGAAAAAGGTGATGCATGCAACTCTGTGGGTTGTGGAATATACACAATTTGATTAGTCTAAGATGAATATCTTTGTGGAAACTTAACGTAACGCGTCAGTCAACGTTGAATCACATTTCTGTCATTAAATTAAAATGTCTTAAACGACGTAGTAGGATGTTTCCGTGGATAATACGACATTTTTGAAGGGTAATCATCACTTAGAATATTCAAAGGAAGCATCCGGGGACAAGAAGTTCATGTTTAGGCCACTTAATGGGTCCAAATCCATGTGGGTCCAAATCTATGTTAAGCCGGAAAAAAAGTTGCACCAATTTGACGAAAAATGTTGTTAGTTGTTATAAAATAACTACAACAAATAGTATAGAAAAAAAAAAACTAAAACTCTTATTTATTTTTGAATTATTTACATTTCAATAAAACTTCTTTATTTATATATTTGTAAAGAATCTTGGTTGCGCAAATACTGATACAGTATAAGTAGCTGCAAATCAAAAGGTGGTTGCTAGCTACAAGTTGTTGCAAATCAGAAGCTGCTGATGCAAGCTGGTTGCAAGCTACTGATACAGACTGGTTGCAAGCTACTGCAAATTAGAAACTGTTGTAAATCATAAGCACGCTGCTGATACATACTGGTGAATATCCACATATCAATATTTCATAACACTCCCCCTTGGATATTCACTATAAGAATTTGCCTCATTAAAATTTCGTCAAAAAAACCCAGTGAGATAAAAACTTGACTAAAGAAAAAGAGTACATTATCCTTATGAGGAATACCATTGCATTTGGATTGGGCTTGACTTGCACCTATCGATGGTATTCATTATGGTCATGAGGTATGAGACTCTCCTGAGTTTAGTATCTACTGTTTTGTGATGTTGTTAATAACTGTTCTAAATAATTTTTGATGTCATAAAAAATATGTTAGAGATTAATTCTACGTGATCACATAATCAATACATATATAAACTCCTCTCAAGCTTTGCTCAAGGTATCTACTACTTACCATAAAAGACCTCAAGCAAATTCTTTACTCAACCCTTTCCAATAATCATACCAATACTCCAACCACCCATACATCTAACATTCTCTTTATATTTTACCCGGTTTTGTACACTAATATACCTTTTCCGGTCACTGATTTTTGCTTGCCTTGGACAAAGTTGACACATCGAGGCTTCAAACAGGAAGAAGATGTATATTTAAATTTAGAGATTTTTTTTTTTAGAGAAGTCCAAGAATAGAGAGGAGAGATGTATTGAACTTGGAGAAGTCCAAGAATAGTGTGGATCCATATATTTAAAAGGGAGTGAATGTTGTGCAAAAGCTTGACCAAAAAAAGAATGAAAAAAGTGATGCATGCAACTCTGTGGATTGATTGACCAAAAAAAAAAAAAAAAAACTCTGTGGATTGAGGAATATACACAATGTGATTAGTCTACGATTAATTTCTTTGTGGAATCCTGACGTAACGCGTCAGTCAACGTTGGATATAATACGACATCGTGGAAGGATAATCATCACTAAAGTATCTTTCACGCTTTAGACTTTTAGCTTTAGCTAAATGGACATTAGAAGATTCAAAGGAAGCATCCGGGGACAAGAAGTTAATTTTAGGCCACTTAATGGCTCCAAATCTATGTTAAGAGGGAAAAAAAGTTGCATCAATTTTATGAAAAATGTTTTGTTAAAAAAAAAAAAGAATGATGAAAAATATTATTGTTCAATACTGACTATGTATATAAGCTTTATATGTGTAGGGTTTAATTTCATGTATTAAAATTCGACATTTGATTGTCGAACACAAGTTCAGTTTCTAATTTGACCGAAAAAATAAGCCTTTATCATTAATCTTGTAAACCTTCGCCATCGAAATATTTTGTTCACTCTAAATAATCGAGTGCACTTTTTTTTTTTGGTCTAAAGTAATTGACCATTCATAATGTTTAGTTTGACCCTAAAAGGTTAGACCGCTAATACCTTGTTATGAAAAAGTCTTAGAAAAAAGCAAGTCATGGAAATCGTGGACGAATTTATATGGGAGCCAACTGGAGTTATAACTCCTACTAATTTTAATTATTTTTAAAAAAATATGTGTATATATTTCAATTTCTATATAAATTACAGTATGAAATATCAATTATTCCTATTTTCAAAGGCAGATGGAGGCTAAAATTCATCATTTTTTTACTATATAAATATATATATTTTTTCATTGAGGCTAATTAATCTTTTTTAACTAATAATACATAAGTATTTATTTTTTTGAAAAATAAATAGACTTTTTTAACTTTCTTTTTTACAGTGGAGGCTTCATAGTATGAATCCGTCAGTACCTATTATTTATATTATAGATTTATAGTTATTTGAGTAGAAGGGGAAAAAAAGGAAGAAGAAAAGTAAAAGTGAAACCTATGGTAATAGATGAGCTTTAAATCAAACCCTGATATAGCTGCAATTTGGGTTGGGTTTACTTCGAGCAATGCAAATGCAAAGCAAATTTTTACATTCTTGGGCTGCTAATTGATTTCTTATCAGAAACAAGAAGTAAGCTAGGCAGTACAAAACCCACATCAAGAGGTCTGATGTCGGCCCAATATGAGAATGAAGTTCGTGAGTTAAATTCACTATAGTTTTTTTTTAATTATATATATATATATATAGTAGTTAGGATTGCCCGTGCAAATGCACGGGCTAAACCCAACGTGTACTAAAAAAGATGTATATAAAATTTTTAAATGAGAACACAACATGTCAATATGAGAAGTTGAGACGTTAAAAACAAATAGAGATGAAATGAAGAAACAAATCTTGATAGCAATCCACTGATACTATTTATATTTGACCCTTTAGTTTCGAGTAAACTACATTTATTGGAACCAAGTCTCAACTAATACGTCATCTCTTAACGAATGGTTACATGATGTGGGATAAAGTAAAGTCAGAGCATATGGAATAAAATCTCTCCATATAAAAAACATATGATTATCATTAAAAAGAGTTAACAAATTCTTTCATGCAAATATTTTAATAAGCTCTTATAACCCTCCAACCAAAATGTTGAAGTAAAAAGTTCTCCATCAGTTCCTGCTAATGACCAGGGCTTACCAAGTTTTAATTCGAAACTTGCCTAAGGAAGATAAAAGCATCCCCAGCAACTAATTTTTTCGCACTGACGAAAATGCTCCCAATAAAATAAAATAAAAGAATATACAATCACTAATCTCTGGATCTATAATGGGAGAAAATGAAAAAGGAGCTTACGTCAGGTTCAGGTACCAAAGTTATCTGCGCGTATACCTCATTAGTTTCTGGTTCAGCGTACAAGCCAATAAGATGTATTAGTTTGAAAAGAAACAACAGTAGAAAGGAAGGCTAAGATATCTTTGGTAAGAGGTTGGACGAAAATAAGAAGCCATTAAAAAAAAAAAAGACAAGTATATCATAAATAACCTACCCAAAGATGGACATTCATCACTTTGCAAAGTATTTTGGATGGTATATTAAAGGAAGGAAGCTGCTGGCCTACACCATGATGCATGGGTGCCTGCAGCTGGAAGAACAATCAACATTCACATTTCATAAGTTTCTGTGTGGACACACCAACATATGAACCAAACTTGAATCAAAGAGCAAATCAACGAAACTGAACCGTACTTGGAACATTATCCAAGTCCTAACGAAAAACTCCATGTAAGAAATGATTAAGACAAGCCTCTAATTGCTAATGTCATAAAACTATAAAACTATCAGGAAATATATATGACCAACAATATTTAAAGAAGAAGAAGATAAGGAAAAGAAAAAATCATAAATATACCTATCCCATGTGACCCTGTGGAAACTAATAAACTCTTTTCCCTTCACGAGGAACAGTGACAAGGGGTCCAGCACAAGCATGCCAAAGTTCCTTATATAAAGCATCATTTGATACTCCTGCAACAGGAATCCACAATATGCTACTTTAAGAAAGATTAGGGTAAAAGTATACCTCTGCAAAAATTTAAACATATGTATGCTGAAGTAAGTAATTTTAAGAGATCATCTGCTTGCCTTATAAACTATTATGATAAGCATCGAGTAACTTACTTCTAAATCCCGGAAATTCCAATTGTATAAATAAACCAAGTCCAGCTGATCCCACTGATACTTGAAGAAGAATCAGAAATTACAAGCAAAATTCGAAAATGCAATAACTTAGGCTCATAGAAAAGTAGAAGTATGTGAAACTCACCTGTGTACCAACTGGAAAAACAACAAAGATTAAAATCTAGTAGAATCTTATATAGCTAATATTCATTCAAGATTTTGTTCAAACTTCTCAAAACTTTAATAAGTCCAAACTATAAGTTTCAGTTTATTGTGTTTAAAAAACATTACTGTTCATATTTTGACAAGCAAAAGGGAGTAAATAAACAAAGTCTTCATCCAATTGAAGAGTTTTCTCTTGCCACTTTGTCTTTGTATTTTTGATTATTTAAGATATCTCGTACCAGAGTTTCAAGACTACTATCGGTCATTGCTAAGCAAAGTACACACATATACACACCTACATCAACGAAAACAAACTATCAATAATAACCTGAATTCATTAATGCCTGTATTCCATCAATCCATTAAGCGCCAGGCATTACAAACAACTCAAGGATAACTAAATTTTTAAGCTGAAGTCCTAGACTTTAAAAGATTCAGACATTATGAAAGTATTACGAAAGGAAAAAAACGTAAAAGCATAATTTACCCATCTCATTTAAGCTTTTACTTACATCCAAAATAAATCATTAGCCCAAAACTCTGTACACTCAAATCAAACTCTACAAGCTTTATTTTATAAAAATTTTCACTCCCAATAATTAAACATATTCTTGTTTGCATGTCTATCAAAATCAACTTAGAAGCATTATAAGCAATTAAACTCGGACAACTCCCAAAAAAATATGAAGTAGATCACGTATAAAAATCTGAGCTAAAATCATCGAAAAGTTTCACAAGATTTTACTTCAAAGAAAGACATACTTCAAAAAACAAAAAAGAAAAAGAATATATAAGAAATGAATAGATGCAAACATATAACTTCAAACAATTCTGTCAAACAATTCACTGCCATTTATATATTCCAGAACCATGTAAATCTTAGTTTTGTTTGCTAACACCTAGTTGTTCATCAATAAGGAAACAATCTTAGTTTTGTATATAATCCAACTCACAGAGACTTAATTTACCACCACATAAAACACAAATCCATAACTTTATATAAATTTAAACTTTTAAAGTCATCAATAAGCTTAAATTTCATCTTTAATACATAATAATAATTACTTGAGTGATTCAATTATCTTCTCCTTTCAGGGACATGCTCAAAATATCTTGGCCTTTTGTATGATATACAATATTCCAGCATCGAAAAAAGCAAAGGCACACAAACTTATGTCATGCAGAACTTCGATCAAAAAATTACCTGATGAATACTTAACTCATCAAGACAAATTTGTGCATATGCTCTGCCCTTTGCCAGAGCAATTATATAACTGTAATGGAAAAACAAGCTTATTCAAGCTTCAATTGAAAAATGTAACTGGACTTGAGAACACTGAAAAAAGATCACAAAAATAGTATCTGATGGTTAAGATAGCTTACCTTCTACAATATATATCTAGGGAGGCATCATAATCATCCACTATCGGGATAGAACTAACTTCAGCTACAATACAACAGGGTAAATGGCCCAGAAAAGTACTCATAGATATCAAAATCAATTTATTAGCTTTTATACATCAAAGATCCAAAATAAATATCAATTAAATAAAGCAGACAAATCAAACTAAATTTTTTGGGCATATATTAAAGTATATGTAGAGGGAGAAAGAAAATGATTTTCATAAATACCTCTTAATGGCCAGCAAGGTTGACTTTCTCTTTGCTCATCACTTTTTTAATTCTATAAATTTAATTCCATTAACAAACTCACATACAACCTGCACAAAAAATCCAACAACTCAAAAATAAGAATTTAAATTAGGTGTATTGAATTGTCTGTTTGTGTGTAAGAGTGAGAGAACAACATACCTTAGCCTTCAATGCGGTTAGCAATTTCATCGCCTTCAAAGTCAAAAGCCTTAACCCGATTTTCGAAGAAAGAGAGAGGTCGAAGCTAAAGAAGAAGAGAACAGAATCGTGGAAGAAAGAAAAAAAAGAAGAAAAAGTTAAAAAAAAGAAAAGAGAATGTGGAAGAAGCTGATGATGAATGAAGAGAGAGAGGTGGTGGTGAAGCTGCTGAAGAAGAAAACTATGGAGAGTAAGTAAGAACAATCTAGATCTGATGTTAAAAAATCTATGATGTGCGAGAGAGAAGAATGCTTCTGAAAACGTTGGAAAACAAGAAAGGTGAAAAGCAATTAAAATGGCTATAATGACCTCTTACAGTGTATTTAGAATATTCTAGCTAAGGGTTAATAGGTAAAATCTTCACAGACAACATTTAGGCTCCGTTTGTTTGCTGTAAAATATTTTCCCGGAAAATATTTTTCGAATTTTATGGTGTTTGGTAACATCAGAAAATTGGTCAACCGTAAAATATTTTACTGTCAAAAATTACGGCAGCTTTTTCTAAATTTTACAGTGTTTGGTAACACCATAAAATTAGTCAACTATAAAATGTTTTCCAGTCAACAATTGCGGCTAGTACAAAATTTTGTAAAATGTTTTACGGGCCTTTAGGAGAAGAAAATATTTTACGAAATTCACGATATATCCAAACATCAGAAAATATTTTCCAGTAATCTATTTTCTGAAAAAATATTTTCTCCCAACAAGTTATTTTATGGCAAACAAACAGATCCCTGTAAAATATTTTATTTTCCAGAAAAATATTTTTCACAAAAAATATTTTACACAAGCAAGTTATTTTACGGCAAACAAACGGAGCCTATATGTAAAGCTAACCTGTCAGATTCCACTATTATAATTAACGGTTTAGATTTATTGGTTACAAATATATAAAGATATGAATAAATAGTAATCGTTGATGAATAAGGGCATCATCGTCATAGCAGAAGAAATGTACAACACTGGTAGAATATAGTACAATTTTTTTAAGCATTGACGAGTGAAATAATTTGCTTGAGTTGCCGATTTTGACCCTTTATTAGACTCTTATTATATAGTATAGATAAAAGAGAACAACTAATAAATGAGAAATAAATAATTTATATTGAGTTACATTTTTTTTTTTTTGCTAAATAAGCAAGTGACTCTATTCATATTAATAACTTTGTACAAAAGTGAGCAATGCTTAGATTAACAAAGGATCCCTAAGTCAAGATCCCAAGCTAAACAGATGTGTCTATTGTAGTTACAAAAATGAAATTTGATTTTTTTTTTGTTTTTTACTTTTTACACATAATTGAACACATGATTTAATTAAAGCAAAAATCTGGTCTTCCATATTAGCCAGAGTCTTCAAATAAATGATGATTCCTTTCAGCTCAGATAACGTAAGTCGTAGCACCTAACATAATGTGGAATAAACAAGTTTGGAAAGATCTAGTGTGGAGGGGAATCTTTGACCAGGAGCAAATCACGACTCATGAAGACAAGTTAGCAACAATGTTGGTGGCTTTGAGACATTTTCGTCAAGTATAGTTGACAAAGTTATATTCAAAGAATAAATGATTACGACATTAGGTAAAAATATAGTAAAAAAGACAACTAAACAAATTATTAAAACTCCAAGATGATAATCTTTGTCTAATGTAAAGTCGGTTCATATTGCAAGTAAAAACAAAAAACATGTTTTGGAGCGAATCCTTTGAACCAAACCATCCTCCACCAATCGACTTTATCTTTCAGTGTGCGAATTGCTTCATAAGTATAAAGGGCAGAGAATCCTCGAAGACAACAGTATAGTTAGGAGCATCTCCAATGGGAGATACTATTTACAAAAATATACTATTTTTGGCAATTTTTAGAGACCTGGTCTCTAAATTTAGAGTCAAAATACATGGGGCCTATGATAACCCGAACCCGGCATGCATTTAATGGCAATTAACTGCATTTAATTAAGTGTCATCTTAAATGTTAGCATTGAACTCTGTGTTTATTTTTAGTTAAACATTCATTTGTAACATTATTTTCATATTTATGTTAATCGGTTGTATTTTTCTTGCATCTTAATGCTCGGTTTTCAATTAAATGAAAAGTAGCTCCGAGCCGGAGTAAATTTTGAACTATGTTACTTTTCGAAAATTATATTTTCTTAAATTCTTTGAGATTTGATTGTTATTCTTTTATTGCCACAAAGTGCATAGCATATTTAGAGCGATAGTTAGGAAATGATTTCTAGTCCTCAGCAAATAGTGAAAACTAGCGTTTGGTGTTTTAGTTAAGTAGTTTAATTGTTATTAACTGGAATTGGATTTATGCTAGTTGTTTTAGCTTTAAAATACAAGAAATAAGCTTATTTGACCAACTTAAGTTAGCTTTGACCAAGGCTTGACCAATTGACTAAGTGTCATCTTTTATTTAAAGCATGAAATAAGAGAACAAAGAAGCAAAAATCAGAAAAAATAAGGGGGCATGGCCGAAACCATGAAGAAAAGAAAAAAAAAACATTTCAACTTCAAACTTCAATTTCTTCGCGAGAGCTTGTGCGGGGTGGTTTCCGAGGCATCCGGCGTGGTTTTCCTAGCGTCTAGGAGCGTCTTAGGTGAAGGTTTTATCGTTATTTGCGCATTTGAAAATATTATGTCTAAACTTTAATTTTTAGAAATTATGTATAGATTGTTATTTTATCCGTTTTGTTGCTTAAAACATGTTCCTTGTTGATTGTAGAATATGTATTTATAGCTTTTTAGCATTTTATGTGGTTGAAAAATGAAATTGTAATTTAAATTGATAAATGAATAGTAAATTATGAATAGTAAACCCCCGTTTCGATGAAGTTGCTCCGTTATGCATTCGGTTGATGTAGAAATGTGCTAAATATGCTAGAATGCCTAAATGTGTGGTTTAATGGGTTTGTGTAATAGAAAAACAAAGAAAAATGGCTTAGTGAAAGTTGGGATCGTTTTGCATGATGGCATTGTCTCGGGAGGCCATGGAAGCACTTTTGGTGTGATTATCGTTGGTTGGGTGTTTGGTTAGGGTAGTGGTAGTTCAAACGAGCAAAGGGGGAAATCGGGGCTTTGCGTGAATTCTAGGGTTAAGTAGGGTTTCGGGGTCTTCAGACGTGCCTTATGGTGATCTAGGAGGATTGGTGAAGTCGGTTTTCAAAACTCGTGGCTCGTTTGGAAGTAGTAGCGTTTTGAAAGTTGGGGTCATTTTGTGATTTTGTGTGTTTTCATAGTATAATGTCTATAGAATGCTTAATAATGCTTGTTATGCTTGTTAAAGTTGATTATGATTGAATTTGTATATCAATTGTTGATAATGCTTGTTAGTGTTGTTCTTGTTACTTAATTGATTATAGTTGCTTATTGTGTGCTTATTGTATCGCATGTTATTACTGACTTGTACTTCAGTGCCTTGCTCGATTATCGTTTATATCTCGTATTGCATTGCATAAGTGTCAGGCGCGTGAGTGATGGACCTCTCTGGATAGCCTCGGGTTGCCAGTGTTGGTTGCTCTAGCACCGTGTCCTATTCTCATTCTCGCTTGAGATGCCGCCCAGGGAGTTTTGGGTCATAGAATTGACAAAGTATGTCCGGAGTACTCTAACGGAAGTTATAAGGTGGGTGAGCCGGCGCGTCATCTTTAAAGTCATCAAAATCGTGATCGGTACATTACTTGCTCGAGTGAACCATAGCCTTCAAAGTGTGGTATAGTTTTGAATGGTTGTGTTAATGCTTTCTTTAACTGTTTATTGTATTGTCGTTTATATTGAATGCCTTCTTATTGATTATATTGCTTAGCTGTACCTATTTGCATTGCACGAACTTCTTTCTTTCCACCTCATTATCTGTCTCGCCCTCACTGAGTATACGTGTTGTGTATACTCACTCCTCACCACCACATTTCAGGAAATTCCATGTTAGCTAGAAAGTTCATGATTACGTGAAAGTTCGTGCTCGAAGAGATATCTTGCGTGCTATGTGGCTCGAGTTGTCAAAGATGCAAAGATGTATGTTTCATGTGTTGTTTGCATTTAATGTTAAAAATGAATGTAATATGAGTTTTCTAGGTTATTGAAGTGATTTGGAAAAGCTAGTTTATGTATTCAGATATAATAGTTTAACTTTAATGTATATTTGTAATGCCAAAGGAAGAGTTAGAATAGTCTAGTACTTGGAGATGCATGTATATTTGCTGTGTTTAATTGTTGAGAACCGAGGCTCGGATGGCCTTGAGGTGGTTGAATGTTTGGACATGGTATTGGTCCACTTATATGCTGTCACAGGTTTGTTGTTTTTGCCTAGAAACAGGGGAGACTCCGTCCTTTTTTTCTAAAAATTATGCTCGGGTTTGAAATTGGGTTGTGATTAAATTGATTGATAGAACTCCCGGTCTCGAGAGGGATCGGGGTGTTACATGGCCAGCCACTTTTATCAACTTTTTCGCTAAAATAGAGACCTAATCAAATTTTGGGTCTCTAAGTTTTGAGTTGAGATGAACTGAATAAGCTTGGCTGGTAGCTTCTTGGTCTTTTTGAGGTAACAATCTTTTGCAAAATGTCCTTTCTTTCCACAAAGAAAACATTTAGTGGAAGAGGAAGGTTTCGCTCTTGTCTTCACAAATCTGAACTTCTTGAAAGGTTTTCTGGACTTGTGAAACCTTTTCTGATGTTTGTACTTCTTGTATTTGTGACATGAACATGGAGAGTAGTTGTGAGTATGACATCCAAACTTTTGGAAATCTTTTATGTAAAAGGTATTCATTGTTTTCTGCTCGTTGCTTTTGAGGAGCTTGCCAAGTCGCTTGGACTCGCACTGGTCTTGAATGAGCTTTCTGGCCATCTGGTACAAGTGAGCAAGACTCACTTGTCTTAGATCTGCAATATTGGCTCGTCTGAACTCTGTTTCGAGCAATTCAGGAAGTGGCTGTGGCATGTTAAAGACAAACGCCTTCTTGATGGTTTCTGTATTTTTTCCAAAGGTAAAATACAGAGCTTCTTGTCTGAGATAGTAATTTTCAAGTTTTGCAACATCACAGCATTTGTTGAGTAAGAACTCCTTTTCTGCCTTTTCAATCTCTTGGGCTATTGAGCGGCTTTCTGAAGCTTTTTCCAGTTAATAGGATTCTGCTGGTGATATCTGTGGTTTCTGTGAAAAGCCTTGTGGAGGTCATTATATTGGTCATAACAACCTTGTCTGAGATAATCATTGGCTTCTTTTGTCCATGCAACATGTTCCCTGAGATCTAACCATATTTTCTCAATAGTAGCATTATGGGCTTTTGCATTCATGTTGCCCCAATTGATTGCTAACTCAATTGGTCCAACATCTTGTGGTCTGGTTTTGGTAACTTGCCATTTACCAACATATGCATTGTCAGCTTCTCCTGTACAGTAGATGTCTTCAGGAAAATTAACAGAACAGACATATCTAGAAGACTTAGAGATTTGGTAGCAAAGGGTTTTCTGACACAGTGTGGACAGGACTGAGGATGTCCAGCAAGTTGGCATTTTTCACATGGTTCAGCTGGTTAGGATTCTGTTGGAAATGATATGGCGACACGACCTGGTTCTAGAGGATGTCTAGAAATTCTTGGTGAATCATGGATGATTGGTCGGTTATGGCTTCTTTTATAATCATTTTTCCAACGAAGAGGAAAAGTGAGTTCATGTTTGGTGTAGATTTTTTGTTGGACTCGAAGCTTACAGTTGTGGTCCATGAAAAAGAGATGGGTTTGAACTTTATAGGTCGTAAAATGATGGAGTGCAACAACAGTTTCATTTGGGTTCATATCAGCTCCATAAAGTTGGATAAGGACCTGTATGGTTTGAGAAAGGGTAGGACGGGAAAGATCAAGGGTGAAGTTTGGTTTAACCTGGATGAGAACATGGCCATTGTGAAGACCTGCTTCAACGGCACAGATGAGTGCATCATCAAACTTACGCTACCTAGTATCTAGTAAAGAGACTAGACATGAAACATTTTTTTCGGCAAGAAAACTAGGCTGTAAGGCTAGACGAATGACTCCAAGGTGTAAACCTTTGTAACCTTTCTGTCTATATCTACGGAGATCGGGTTCAGAAAGTATAGGAAGATAGGTTTCTGTGTGGGAAGAGGATACGAATTGTATAGAGACTGTAGAGGATTTATACACGGTTGTAAGGGCTGCTGGCTTGATAGGTAATAGAGATTTGAACTTTTGTGTGAGTTGGGAAGTTGGACAAGGATGCTGATAGAAGAAGAAAGACAGATCATCCTGACAGATGCAGATTCTATTCAGATATTCCTAAGATGTTTATGAAACATTTTCGTAGGACAAACATCCCACCTTCCTTCTTTCTACCCTTAGCCTTTAGCTAGCCATGTCTTCCGCCTCCCGCTCCTTCCATTACCCTTGCCAAGTCGCTTGGACTCGCACTGGTCTTGAATGAGCTTTTTGGCCATCTGGTACAAGTGAGCAAGACTCATCTTGTCATATCCTATTATTACAACATGGCAAACCTATTTACTTGACACGAAGCTTCATCATGGGGGTCTACCCGGGGTTCCTGGAATTCTGTATGCAATGAGTCACCATCTGTCATTATTGAGATCGATATCATCCCACCACTCCTAACTGTTCTAGCTACTAAAATCATCTCCCCCCCATGGGTCGTAGTCAGACCCAAGGTCTACAGTGGAATATGCATCTGGCTAAGAGAAATTCTGGAAGGCAAGGAGATGCTGATGGTGTTCTTTAGCTGTGTTACTGAATATCAAAACATCATTAATGTAGACAATACAGTGCTGCGCGAGTGGCCTATAAACATCATCCATTCTGTGCTGCAACTCGGACGGTGCATTCTTGAGACCGAACGACATGACATTCCATTCATAATGACCCTGTGGAACAACAAAAGCAATTTTGAATATGTCAGCTTCAGTAATACCAATCTGTCAAAATCTAGATTTCATATCAAATTTTGAGAAGAAATTGGCTTTGGACAACTTCTGAACGAGTTGTTCCTTTCTTGGAAGAGGGTATCTGATATCCTGCAATTGATCATTGAGTTGGCGATAATCTATCACCAATATTTTCTTTCCTCGAACTTGTTCAGATCTTTTATTGACATAAAAGGCATGACTTGCCCACGGAGATCTGGATGGTCGGATGAGACCTTGCTCGAGTAGTGCTTGAATTTCAGCTTAACAAAGATCTTCATCTTTTGGCATTCCTGGATGAGAGGTGGTTTGGTGTGGCATCTGCCAATTTTCTTTGTAAGGTAGAGAGATAATGTGTTTCTCTCTTTCCTAAAACTTGTTTGGAAGATCACCGCAACAAGAAAGAAGGAGGCTTCTTTCTTCAGCAAATTCATCATCTTGAATGGCTGAAACCTGTAAGGGCAATTTTTGTAAGGATACCCAAGGGGTATACTGATTATGCAGGAATTGAAAACTATCTGTTTGAAATGAGAATGGAGCAAGTAAGGTGAGAAAATCCATTCCTAAAAGAATATATTCACAGCATTGATTATACTGGTAAAAGCTGTGTCGGACTGAGACATCTGGGGATAAGTGTATGAGAATGGTCATGGAATGTGCTTCACTTGCAAATCTACTACCAGAAGCAGTGGTAAAGGTTGCTCTGGAGGATATCCAAAATTCAGGAGGAAGACACTTGGATTTCATGAAAGAAATACATGATCCTGTGTCTAGAAGTGCACTAATAGTGATAGGAACATATCTTGGAGGGTTTACAACAAGTTTTATGTATGACTTATAGATTTGTCATGGGGTAAATGTAGCTTTGGAAGTGGTAAGGATTGGTTATTCAGAAGTTTTGTGTATTTTGGCAATGGAGAGGTTTGGTTCTGAATCAGAGGATTCGGATTCTGAGGTGAGATCTGAGGATGAGGCTGTATAAAGGTTAAAGACGGCTTGATCTGGTTCGGAAGTCCATGTGTATAGTTGGTCATCAAAGTTTTGAGTTAAGATGAACTGAACAAGCTTGGCTGGTAGCTTCTTGGTCTTTTTGAGGTAACAATCCTTTGCAAAATGTCATTTTTTTCCACAAAGAAAAATTTAGTGGAAGAGGAAGGTTTCGCTCTTTTCTTCACAAATATGAACTTCTTGAAAGGTTTTCTGGACTTGTGAAACCTTTTATGATGTTTGTACTTCTTGTATTTGTGACACGAACATGGAGAGAAACTGTGAGTGTGACAGCCAAACTTTTGGAAATTTTTTTTGCAAAAGGTATCCATTGTTTTCTACTCGTTGCTTTTGAGGAGCTTGCCAAGTCGCTTGGACTCGCACTGGTCTTGAATAAGCTTTCTGGCCATCTGGTACAAGTGAGCAAGACTTACCTATCTTAGATCTGCAATATTGGCTCGTTTGAACTATGTTTCGAGCAATTCAGGAAGTGGCTGTGGCATGTTAAAGACGAACGCCTTCTTGATGGTTTCTGTATTTTTTCCAGATGCAACATCACATCATTTGTTGAGTAAGAACTCCTTTTCTGCATTTTCAATTTAGAGACCCAAAAATTGATTGAGTCTCTATTTTAGCCAAAAAATTAATAAAATGGCGGATTTCATGTATTTTGATTCTAAATTTAGAGATTCAATTTTTAAAAATTACCAAAAAATAATATATTTTTATAAATAGTATCTCTCATTAGAGATACTCTAAGGTACCAAGGTTGCAAACAATTTCAGTGAAAGCAGAGTGCACAGGCCATGACCATTCCCCTTCAGAGATGAAATCATTACCTTTGAAGACTTAACAAATGTTATAAATAATAATTGGCAAAAATTAACTCTAAAACATTTACGGCAAACTTAATTTAAATTTATAAGACTCCACCCATTAAAAACTAAATAATCAAGCAAGTGCTTGCGACCCCGGAGGAGAAAATAACAAAGCATGATTCTATTTACTCGCACAAAAAAAAAAGGTCTATTTACCCAAAAAAGTAATATATATAATTCTAAAACTTCATTTTTTTTAAGACAATTATTTTCATATCTTATTGTAAGTGATTGTGAAGAACATAATATTATGTACAAGTACAAAAAAATCACGATAACATACAATTAAAACATATATGACAAATTAATTTAAATTTATGTGACTTAACACAATTAAGAGTAAAAAATCAACACATTATTCTTTTAATAAAAGAAAAACAAACATAGAAGTTCAAAACCATGACAGTAGGCGACCCCCTAGTCAGGAAAAAAGAAGGAAAAGGTCATTTGAGCATCTTTATTTGTGTTTTTCTTTTTAAAAAAATTAATTTATATTCAACTGCAATTAGTGTTCAAAAAAGTATCCTGTATTAGCAAAACCAGCTTAACAAAGAAGCAGAAACGTTATAGTAGATGCACGCACACGGCAGTTGTATGGTCTCCTTGAACCCAAACCCGCCCCAAGGCATGGCCCTTTCTAACCTCAGCCCATTCGCTACTCCTTCCGCCACTGCTGCGGCGGCCGCCACCACCACGGCGTCGACCTCCAACACCGCCACGTCGTTGTCCGCAGAGGACGCCTCCAAGAAGGTGCGTAAACCCTACACCATTACCAAGTCGCGTGAGAGCTGGACCGAGCCTGAGCACGATAAGTTCTTCGAAGCACTGCAATTGTAAGTCCAAATTTAAATTCATATACGAAATAGCCATTTATTTCCTTACAATTTTTTTCCTTTTTGTGAAAAAGTTAACTTTTTTGAGTTTTAAATTGTTGAGTTTAGGGTTTTGGTGGTGAAATATAAGCATTTCTACTTAAAATTGATGTGCTTAGAATGTGTTTTAGTTGAGCTAGTGGGGAATTTTAGCGCTGGTCCGAACCTTTCCTGAACTTGTGGAGCTTTGTGCACTGGGCTGCCCTTTATACTGCTCGTAGTGTGTGTTTTGCCATGGCATTTTCGTTGCAAGTTTTCTATAGTATGGTTTTTCTCAAGGGAGGAATTTGAATTCATTCAGTGTGGAGCTGTAGTTTTAATAATGTGGCAGATGTGCGTGTTGATTACAATATTATGAGTTACTACTAGCTTGGACGTGGAAGCTGAGATGGTACTGTATGTTCGATCGATCTTTACTGCTTGCATATAACCTGGCTTGTACTTAAAATAAGGCTACTTACGAGTGTCAGTGTAGAGTTGATTAGACTTTCTTGAGGAAGGTATAATCAGGTTAGCTTAGTTCAATAGTACTCGAGATATATGTGAAACATGAGTTTGCCAATAGAAGTGTCTTATGAAGAAGTGATGTTTCAATCAATCAGTTTTGTGTGTTTTTGGGCAACGACAAGGCAAAAGTGTGGGCTATCTGATGGGAAATGAGCACTTTTATGTGTAAAACTGTGTCTTTAGTTTATACATGTGTTGCCAAAGAAGATGGGGATATTTTAGTAGTATGAAAATGTGAAATCTATGTTTTGATTGCCAAATGCCCGCATGTTTGAGATCTCTCAAGGCCTTCAGAATCACATTTAGTTTGATTGCTGAAAAACTTGGGGAAAGAATAGCCTGCTTTGATGTTCTGGATATTGGCTGTTTCTTGTGCCAGGCATTTGCTTTTCTATTCTGGTGATGAGCCACTCCATTATTTATTGTGGTAGATATTTGTAAAACTCTGTATTCAAATTGGATTACATATTTAAATTAGGATATATCTTGAAGGAGGTAAATTAGTCGAGAGGCCATATGCAAACAGGTAGTTCAAATATCCAGACTGTACATAAATGGATCAAATTCTGCTCTCATGCATAATTATTAATTATTTGTTCTACACAGTTTAGTTTTACAACTTTTACTAAGTATTCACTATATCTTTCAACTCTTTAACAACTTAAGTCAAGAAGCATCCCCATTTACTTTGCAGATTTGACCGTGATTGGAAGAAAATTGAAGCATTTATTGGATCAAAAACAGTGATTCAGGTAACTAGAAGCGCAGTACACATAATTGGATTGCGCCACTATTTCCAGTTAGCAGCTTGAGATTTATAGGATGGAGGATGACTCTTGCAGATACGTAGCCATGCTCAAAAGTATTTTCTGAAGGTACAAAAAAGTGGAACTAATGAACATCTACCTCCACCTCGGCCAAAAAGAAAAGCTGCTCATCCTTATCCCCAGAAAGCTTCAAAAACTGGTAAGGATGGATCGTGTATATAATGATAAGTTATCATGAGCTGAACTTAAAATTCCCTCGTCATTTGTTTTACTGGCAGCACCAGTGCTCTCGCAAGTCGCAGCATCCTTCCAAGCTTCTCCTACATTTCCCGAGCCTGGGTTTGCACAAAGACCCAATTCAGATGCAGTAGTTAGGAATGCTGTTACTGGTGCATCAGTCCCTTCATGGACAGACAACTCAGGTCAAACAACCAGTTTATTACATGTGGAGAAAGGTTTGGTTGTTCATATGGATTCACTTTCGGTGACATCAAGTGTACCTTGCTTTTGTGGAGATTTGTGCATTTGCTCAGAGTATGTATACTGTTTTTATTTTGTTGCAGGGGATTTTAGGTCTGAAAGACAGCAGGTGTTCAGTAACTCCTATTGCAGAAGCAATGAGATTATTCAGAAGGCACAATCAATTGGTGAAATAACTGATCAAGGAAGTGACACACCTTCAATGAGAGGTAACTTCATATTCTCGTTTCATGTGCCTAAATTTTCTAATTGCATTTGTGCGTATCTTTTCCTAGCTCATCTAACTAAAAAGTTAACTTGCAAATAATATGAGTGTCTTCTCCATTTTCACAAAATAAGGAAATAATGGAATTGCGGGAATAACCTTGGGTTCCTTCTGAAATAGAACATTTTAGCTTCAAACAGGCACATTTTGCTCATTTTTTGTTACCAAAATTTTGGTGTAAAGGAAGGGGAGAAAGTTCCTGCTTTCCTTTTTGTTGTCTTTCCTAAATCTACCTCTCTTGATTTGATGCACAGCACCAATCAGATTTTCCTCACCTACCAACTCCACCATAGTAGCTTTACACTCTTTCATCTCATACAAACACCTAAAAATCACTAAAAAGTTTTGGAAACAACCCAACCCGAATTTCGAATAAATAGAACCCAAGCAGCAAACACTCCCGACCATAATTTGTATCGAACATTAAATTAGCAATACGTTTGAGGTCTGGGATCACATCTGGATGTACCAGTTCAATGACATATTCCTCCGAACCTCTACTAAGACTATCTCTGTGAATCACATCCTCAACTGACTCATCCCCAAAGGAGATGATGGAACCATCATCTTCTTCACTGGATCGGAAAGACATATGCTCAGTCTCAAAAGGGTGCCTATTCTGACCATTGTTTGTTTTTTAATTTATCTATTTGTGGGATGGGGCCATGGGGGTATGTATGGGGATTGGGTTGTTTGGGGCGAATGTTGGAGCTGCAGGAAAGAAGGTAGCTTGGGCATGTGGGAACCAATGGGTTTAATGTTATATAAACCATTGGCTGCTAATGGTTTCTTCTTTTCTGATGTCATTCATGTATGCAGTTCTGCCTGATTTTGCTCAAGTATACAGCTTCATAGGCAGTGTTTTTGACCCACATGTCACTGGGCACTCACAGGAATTAAAGAGAATGGATCGCGTAGATGCGGAAACAGTAAGCTCTCCAAACTCTATACTTTTCGCCAGATCGACTCAAGTTTATTTTAAATTTTACAGAAAATATAACTGACTGAACAAAATTACTTGTTTGACAACTAATTATCTTGTGATAATTATATACAGTAAGCTTCGGCTAGGTCTTTTCATATGTAGATAACACGTGCATATAGAGTTCTCTCCCCAATTTCCTCTCAAGTGAGATTCATTAAAGATGTAAAAATTACACAGCAAGCTTATATAATCCTTCATGATATTTCCTTATACACAATTACACATTTTGTTCAGACTAAACAAATTTCATTTCCACATTATTTCACACATACAGAGAAGCGCACTTGCATACCAGCAAGGTGGAACAATAATATTTTTGATCTCCCTCCTCCTCTCTCCACTTCTTCGTCTGTGTTAAGAATTCTACTTCTGTAAATTCTCAAAAAAAAAAAGAGTTCTACTTCTGTTACTTCTCAAAAAAAAAAAGAGTTCTACTTCTGTAACTTGGGCTCATTGAAACTATAATCAAATCTTAACCTTTGTGTACAGCAAATTTGATCAGTAAATGCTTCGAGATCTATAATCGCATCTACTTCCCTTGGATCCTTTGCAGGTGTTACTGTTAATGAGAAACCTCTGCATCAATTTGACGAGCCCTGATTTTGAGGACCATGTAAGTAGTAATTATATTCACTTTATGCTGTAGCCTTTTATATTGACTGGATTTCTGCTGAATTAGAGAGCTTGCTCTTAAGAGTATTAATATGGTAATCATTCAATCGGTTGCCAAACTTTACCTCAAAGCAGTGGACAATTCTGACTTTCCAGGCTATTTAGTTTTGGGTGGCAGGTAATAAAAGTTGCACTTTAGTAAATAATAAGGACTATTTCACTAATTTCCCTTTGCCAATCCTTCGTTATTTTGCATGTCAATGGGATGCTATCTGGTGCTGCAGAGGAGGTTGCTTTCGTCCTATGAGATTGACTTGGATAAAGATAATGCAAATGCTACGAATAATGCTATCCATGACGACCAATCTGAGAATACTACTCAGTTTCGGTGACTTTATTGGAAAGAAGGGAAGAAAATGTTGCCACTCAGTTTTGTCAAGGCTTAAATGTCATTGCATGTTCTTTATCTAGCAGAACAGCCCTTGCTGCAGTCAGGGATATGGAGGCAAGTGTTTCCACCAGTTAACTGCCTGGGCAATGGGAAATCAGTAATGAGGTCCTGAGCCAACCAGACAATTGGCATCATTGGCTTGTTTAGCCGGATTGTAAGTATCGTTGTGCAGTTTATAAGGTTATGTTATGTATATACAAGAAAGTTCCAATAATGACAAAAAAAAAAAAAAAAAAAAAAAGAAGAGAAAATTGTTATGCGGGAAAGTACAGTGTAAAAGTTGGTTCTGTAAATTTGAGTTTTGACACCATCCTTGTTCTAATGATTTAGCTTATTTATACACTATTTAGCGCATGTTAAATTACTTTATTCTTCGTTCTTTTTTCTTTGATTATGACTTCATTGGCCATCTCGCTCGTGTATGGTTTGCTTTTCGTTTGTATTATTCATTTGCCGATGTATTAAGTCTAGTGTATCATCAATTTTAGACATGAATTATACTTATCAGAAGTGTTATATCTCATAGGTATTTGACTTGATTTCCGCTTTCCGCTTTCTGTACCTATTTAGTCCTGTATATAAGTGATAGAAAGACAGTGGTTGCAATGTTTCTGATCTTAGCTCCAATTTCATGTTTGCTTGAATATTTTTAGCTGAATATGACAGTTCAAGAGCAGTCAACGTTATGAGGAGGTTCACTAATGATGAATTATCCCGATTATTTCATCATATGTGAGTTTTGAAGTCTTCGACTGGCAGCTTCACCAAATTGATCATCCACCATTGCCCAAGTTCAGGGGTCCAAAAAAGTTTACAGTATGGACATGAGAGAGAGTTGGAAACTTGGGCACGTAATAAAGCGGGGAGGGAGCTAATCAAAGTCTTTTTTTTTTTTTTTCTTGGTTTTTGTTTTGGCTAGTTGGAGCGCAAATCAAAGTTTGCCACCAAAACGATGAACGGGTATGGGTAGTATGAGTTCGGAATAAATCTAGAATTGTTTATCAGAAGGAATAATAACACATAAATTTGACACATATATAATTTATAAAATAAATTTTCGGATCTAGTGAGGATTTTTGGATCTAGTGAGGGCTGCAGGTTACAGCCTCTGCTACTCATGAATTGGATTTGCCATGATTTGGAACATATGAATGGTCAAGATGCAATTAGTATAAATGAGGATCACTTGAGTAGTATCACATATATATATATATAGATAGGATTTATTTATTTTAAATAATAAATAGTCTAACATCCAAACAAGACTCATTAGAGGAGTTTTAACAGTTCCTCCAAATGGTCAAAATCATTAAATTTGGGGACCTGTTGGTGCTATATAGCTCCAATAGCCCCCTCAAATAATTTTTTATATTTTAGGAGATAATGATTTGACATTTGGATCCCCCATTGTTGGGGGATCAAATCCAATCTCCCATAGTTTTTAATATTATTTTTTAAAATAAAAATAGATATTAGAGTAAAATAGGGGAGCTGTTGGAGTGAAATTGAAATAAAAAATCTGTAAGAATGAAAAAAATATTTCAAATCCCCTAAATATAAAAATAAAAAATAAAAAAACTATTGAAGTTAGCCTTACAAGAGCAACCATGGTAATCTTTAATAGGGGATTCATATTATGCGTGTTATTTTAAATTGGCCTCCGATTGGGCTGATAAATCAACGGGCCCAAACATTATAGCCGGATTTCTCTAGGGTTTCACTCAATCCAAGTTCAGCCCATCAATATCATATAAAACAACCAAACTCTAGGGTTTCACAGTCTCTCATCTGTTGCTGCACCTCATCCCTCTCTTTGAGCTTCACATCGACCCTCCCCTCGCAAAATCCTTACAAAAGCAACCATGGTAACTCTTCTTTCTCTAACCTATACATACATATTACTATTTTGCATATTATATATATCTCCGTACGTAATTGTAATGTATATGATTGTGAAAAAATTGAAAATTTAACTTGTGTGCTGATTCAATTCGTTTTTTATATCAGATTATTCCCGAGAAGAATCGTAGAGAGATCTCCAAGTACCTCTTCCAAGGTAATTATAATTTCTGTTTTTTCACGTCTAGTAATAATAAGCCGTGTCGTTAAATTCATATAATAGAGCTCGATAGTATTATTATTTCATGTACTCAATCCCGTTTCGTAGGATAAATTGTATAGTTGACCCCATTTAGTGGGATAACTTTTATAGTCGACCCCCTTTAGTGGTAATAAATCGTATATTCGACAGTTGGTACGATAAATTGTATTCTTGACCGTTTAGTGGGAGAAATTGTATAAATGTGGGATAAATTAGATAGTTGACTACACTTAGTGGGATAAATCCTATAGTTAACAACAGTTAGTGAATTTTTTTTTTTTGGGAATAAATGGCATAGCTGATCTCAAAGTGGGATAGGGCTTGGTTTCGTTTGATTATAATACACGGTATAGCAGTATATGGTTGTGCCTTATTTGATTTTGTTTTATGGGTTAATTTGTTGGTATGATGACAGAGGGTGTGTGCTATGCGAAGAAAGACTACAATTTGGCAAAGCATCCAGATATAGATGTGCCAAACCTACAGGTGATTAAGCTTATGCAGAGCTTCAAATCAAAGGAGTATGTGCGCGAGACCTTCGCTTGGATGCACTACTACTGGTTCCTCACTAACGATGGCATTGAGTTCCTAAGGACTTACCTTAACCTTCCTTCTGAGATTGTTCCTGCTACTCTTAAGAAGTCCGCTAAGCCCCTTGGCCGTCCCTTGGGTGGCCCTCCTGGTGACCGACCACGGTATGATATGATATAATAATTGAATTTCAGGACTTTAGCAATTTATAATTTTTTTGGGTTGATTGATGTGTGATAATTGAATTGTAGTGGCCCACCAAGGTTTGATGGAGATAGGCCGAGGTTTGGCGACAGGGAAGGTTACCGTCGTGGCGGACCTCCTGGTGACTTTGGAGGTGACAAGGGTGGAGCTCCTGCTGACTACCAACCAGCTTTCAGGGTAATTTTTCATATTCCTCTATTCTGATGGTTCAGCTGATTTTTCTTGTTGGAATTTTAAGTTTTTCACACCAATAAGGGAAAACAATGTCATAGTCTTGGAAGACGTGTATTGTGCCTTCAGTTATTTTTGTCAGCTACTCGTGCTGCAGCTAATGTGACATATTAGCTGTTGGAAATTAATCATTTTAAATTCAAGTTTAAATTTAAGTTCATTAGTTTGCTGCTTTGATAAGCATTGAAAGTGTTTCCTTGGAGTAATATATCTTACTAGACTCTTGTCTTTTTCACCAAGCTTAGATGCTGCTTTTTATGACCATGCTTGGAGAAATGGTTATGTAGTCATATTAGCAATGCTTGGGCTATTATTATTACACATTAAAAAGGAACCTGCTTCTTTGCCTTTTGGATTTGCATTAATTATATTGGATTACCTGGAGCAGAAGGGGGTTAATAATATTAATAGTCAGAGAAGGAATGTGATTCGAGTGCTAAGAGGACTTTTTGGAATTTGTTTTACTGCAAAAAGTATATCTGGTCTGTTTTGCTTTATAGAAAGCGTTGTTTGATGTCAATCCCCTATTATGCTATTTCAGATTAGATTGAAGGCTCCTCACACTCCTCCCTTGGTAGTAATAAGATGTGTGGTAATTCTGTAAATGTAAACGTGCTTATATCAGTATCAGTGCACTCGCCCTGAAAATGATCAACACGATGTCCCTCAATTGTTCAACATTTTGTGGGTCTGAAATTGTGATCTTGGTGCACTAGTTTTGTGTGCATGTGCTTAATTATTTGTAGATATTGCATGCCTTATATTGAGTTAGACCCTGTTTTAGTGCCAAAATGCCTTCTGACTTGTGGTCACAACTAAAGTTGGTAGCCTGATTGTAGATTTTCTTGATTCTTGTTCATTTGCCATTAAATTTGTACACGTCGCTGATTGGTGTGAACTTGCAGGGCTCTGGTGGTAGACCTGGTTTTGGACGTGGTGCTGGTGGTTATGGTGGTGCGCCTCCTAGTTCCAGTTTCTCTTAAGCGCAAACATCTCGAGTTTCCAGTTTCTCTTAAGCGCAAACATCTTGAGTTTCTTAATAGCCATTGCAAGTTAGGAGTTTATATATGAGCAGAAAGTGGATCATCCATCGTGTTTGAAAGTATAACTTGAACTGCGTGATATCTCCTACAGTTTTGTCTACTTGGGTCGTTCTCGTGAAGTTCAATGGTTTAAATATTATTGGCAATTTATTTTGAGATGCAATTTCAGACTTACTTGATTATTCCCTTTTTGCTTCACATACTTCCTAGTTATGTGTCCCAATTTCTTTTTGTCTCGTCTTTGTAGAATTGCCTATTTGCAACATCAATCAATTCTGCCTATACACCAGTCCTCAAACGCATAAAAATCAATCCGCTGGATGTCACTTTCTCATAGAAATTTAGGAATCATAATATTACAATATTATGAAAAAATAGTTTATGCATAAGCTTTTTTGTTACTTTAAAAAAAAAACATTTTTTACGAGTTTAAAAGTTAATATATTTGATTTATTTTATAGAGAGCTTTCTGATAAAAATTAAAGTTAAAAAAATAAAAAATCTTTAAACTTTTCAAAATTGTTGTTTAAATCACGTATGAAGCTATTATATACGTAAATGACAATGAAAATGAAACTGAAAATGAAAAGACAAGGAAAATAAGAAAAAACACTGATCTATTGGTTTTACACAAACGCATTGGGGGAAGTACAGAACATAGGCAAAACAACTGGGATATGATCAAGAAACTGAACGACTCTCCTCACTCAAGACACATATTTGCAATTCTCAGAAGATTTATCTTTAACCGAAACAAAACTAAAGGGTCAATATTTTCAGTGTTTAATCAACTTCCTCCATCTTGCTCTCCTCGTTATCCTCTTCCTCCAAAGCCGCCATGTCAGCGTCTTCACCGGCTTCCTCATCTTGGTCGATGCTCAGACCCAGTTTCAACATCCTGTGAATTCTTGCTGCAAAGGTGTTGGGATCATCCAAGCTGAAACCAGAAGTCAACAAAGCAGTCTCAAAGAGCAGCAACACGAGGTCCTTCACGGACTTGTCATTCTTGTCTGCCTCAGCTCTCTTCCTCAACTCTTCCATGATACCATTGTCCGGGTTGATCTCCATGGTCTTCTTGCTAGACATGTAAGAACTCATGCTATTGTCCCTCAAAGCTTGAGCCTTCATGATCCTTTCCATGTTCGCGGTCCAACCATACTCTCCGGTGACCAAACAGCATGGAGAGTCCACGATCCTATCAGAGACAACAACCTTTTCAACCTTGTCACCCAAAATGTCCTTAATGGTTTTGCAAAGGCTCTCGAAGGACTTCTTCTTCTCCTCCTTTTTCTTCTTCTCTTCCTCGCTGTCATCATCGAGCTTCAATCCTTCCTTAGTGGCAGAAACCAGCTTTTTGCCATCGTATTCTTTCAATTGACCAACGGCATACTCATCAATGGCATCAACCATAAAGAGCACTTCGTAGCCTTTCTTCTTGAGCCTCTCCAAGAATGGGGAGTTCTCGACAGCTTTCTTGCTTTCACCTGTAATGTAGTAGATGTCCTTCTGGCCCTCCTTCATTCTAGTCACATAATCTTTCAGGCTTGTCATCTCATCACCGCTCTTGGTTGAGTGGTACCGGAGCAGCTCAGCTAACTTGGCCCTGTTCTGGCTGTCCTCATGGATACCCAACTTGAGGTTCTTGGAGAACGCTTCATAGAACTTGTTGTAGTCGTCCTTGTTCTCAGCAATCTCATTGAACATCTCAATGCATTTCTTCACAAGGTTTTTCCTGATAACCTTAAGAATCTTGTTCTGCTGCAGCATCTCACGAGAGATGTTGAGTGGCAAGTCATCAGAGTCGACAACACCCTTGACAAATCCAAGATACTCAGGGATGAGTTCCTCACAGTTGTCCATGATGAACACTCGCCTGACATAGAGCTTGATGTTGTTCATTTTCTTTCGGGTGTCAAAGAGGTCGAATGGAGCCCTCTTCGGAACAAAGAGGATTGCCTTGAATTCGAGCTGACCCTCAACGGAGAAGTGCTTGACAGCAAGGTGGTCCTCCCAGTCGTTTGTTAAGCTCTTGTAGAAAGAGGCATACTCCTCCTTGGTGATCTCTTCTGGCTTGCGCAGCCAGATTGGCTTTTGCTTGTTAATGAGTTGCCACTCGTGGGAAACCTCCTTAATCTTCTTCTTCTTCTTCTTCTCCTTCTCCTTCTCTTTGTCCTCATCGACCTCCTCGACATCACCCTCTTCTTCCTTCTTTGGCTCATCATCTTCGTCATCACTGATTTCCTTCTCGGTTGTCTTTTCCGTCCAGAGGTAAATTGGGTAGCTGATGAATTCCGAGTGCTTCTTCACAAGGTCCTTAATCCTCCTTTCCTCCAAGTATTCCAACTACACGCACATCAACCAAAAATTCACAAATAAACATTAGATATTATTCTATCAATATTGCTTTAATAGCACAATTTTTTAATATCGTCGTATATTTGGAATTTCACAATGTGGCAAAATCATCCCATCATTGACAAAAGAACATGGGATTATCAGATTATTAGTTAGTACAGGTCTAACGAGCAACTTTAACAAATCGTTAAATATTCTGCACTTTGCCCATTACTTAAAACCAATCAAAAGCAAAAGAAGATTGAATTAATTTAAGTACCTGGTCTTCTTTGAGGAAGAGGGTGATCTTGGTTCCTCTGCCAAGAGGCTCTCCGTTAACGTCCCTGGTAACAGTGAAAGAACCACCAGCTTGTGATTCCCAAATGTATTGCTCATCATCATTGTGCTTGGTGGTCACTATAACCTTCTCTGCAACAAGGTATGCAGAGTAGAAACCCACACCAAATTGTCCAATCATGCTAACATCTGCACCAGCCTGCAATGCCTCCATGAATTCCTTGGTTCCAGACCTCGCAATTGTACCCAAGTTGTTCACCAAATCTATCAACATACAAAATCAAAATATTGAATTCTACGTCACTTCAATAAGCAAAACAGTAATCTGTAAGAGATTATGCTTCTAAAATTTTATCGTACTTGCACGTTAGACATCATGTTGTTATCGTGATGATTAAAAACTACGCCATTTATAAGAACACGAATTCACTGTCCTGTCCCTTTTGTTGGGTCATAGAGTTAGATTTTTGGACACAATCAGACTATTATAGTATTATATTTCGAGTATGGTATCACAATAATATAATAAATCACTAGAACATAATTCACTGCCCTTCCGCTTTTTTCAGGCAATGGAGTAAGATTTTTCGATACATTCTAGTTATCACACTGTTATGGTAATACGCTTCATATATGTTACCGTAATAAGTTAATAATCACACAAGAACATACTGCTCTGTCCCTCTTGTTCAGATTATTAAACAAATTATTAACAATGAGTATGCAATGCAGTTACCTGCTTTGGTCATGCCGATACCGCTATCAATGATGGAGAGAGTCTTGTTAGCCTTATCAGGAACAAGCCTGATAAAGAGCTCAGGCTGAGCATCAAGCTTGCTCTTATCAGTCAAGCTCTCGAAACGGATCTTATCCAAAGCATCAGAAGCATTGCTGATCAATTCACGAAGGAATATCTCCTTGTTGCTGTAAAATGTGTTGATGATCAAACTCAATAGCTGGTTGATCTCAGCCTGGAATGCAAAGGTCTCAGCTTCAGCCATTGCTGAAATACGATAATTGTCTGTTTAAGATAACGCAGATAATTAGAGAGCTAAGAGCGAGTGTTTGATGACGAAAACAAGCAACCAGAGAGATTTCAATGGTGGTTTGTGAGATGAAGGTGGTGAGGGGGGTGTTTTATATATGGGTTGGGTTTTGAGGTTCTAGGACCTTCGAATCAGTTGTGAACTTGCGTTTAACTCAATCAGAAGATTACGAGTCATTTTTGGCTTCTGGAGGCTTCTATTGGTCTCTGGATTGATATTTTATTTATTTATTTTTTATTTTTATTTACAAGCACAGTTAGATCAATATTCTTATTATTGAGAATTGATCTTCAACTTTTTTTACTCAAATAAAAAGTTATACTGCTAGAACAAATACTCAGTGCTATAATAGTAAATAAAGTTTTAGAATTGTTTCAGATTTATATTAGAAATTTTAAATTTCAAGACATAATTTCTCTCGGATGCAACATAATGTATGATTTTAGTTGAATGAGATATGATTCATAGTAATCAAACACAAACACATATTTATTAAGATTGGCCCCAAACGATATTTTTTTTAAAACTAATTTATGGTTAAACCAGACGGAGTTAGTTTAGGGTAAGCGGGGGTTACAATCTTTACTCACTTCATTTTTTTTTTTAAACATGTGTATTTTAAAGAGGAAAAATCAATTTATTTCTTTATTATTATTTTTTCTATATATAAGTTGCCAATTTTACATAAATGGGAATTGTGTGTTATAAATAAATTCGAAAAGATCAAATCTTTGATGATTCTATTATACCATACATGAGGTGAAAATTGTGCAAATTTGCAGAGGGCGCGGTGTCATTATGTTAATAAAAAATGGCAATCTAATTGGGGTTCACCTTTCACTGTGGTTGAGTAACTGGATCATGAATTATTAGTCTTAGAATTTTATTAGTCATACATAAACTTAACTTAGAAAACTCATTTATTTCTCTGGTTCTAGTTTGTGACCAGATGAATGAATTGTTGGGAAATTTAAGGGTACCGTAACATAAGTATTGAGGTGAAGTCGAAACTTAAAAAATTGAATGGATAAATTATAGAAAGGACGTTAAGTAATAGTTCTATAGTGATATGAACCAATTCATATGGTTTGGACAAAAAAGAAAAGCATGTAAAATTAATCTAAGGATGACAATTAATCTTTTTCGGCTTAATGAAAATTAAGTAAACATGCCTCCAATGTTTCTTCACTATTTTTTTTTTTCCATTAGACAAAAAAAAAGGACGTTAAGTAATGGTTCAATACTGATATAAACCAATTCATATGGTTTAGACAAAAAAGAGAAACATGTAAAATTACTCTAAGGATGACAACGTTTACTTAACTTTTTTAAACATGGCTCCAAAAACTAGCGGAAGCAGAAGAAGGGCTTTTTAGTAAAATGAGCATTTTTTCCCAATGAGGTGCATGAAGCAAGGGCAAAAAAGGGCATTAAAAAAAATTTGGACCATTTCTCGATTTGTGCGTGTCATCCTTGCGCAGGGGCCATGCTAATCTTCTCTGTATCGTTCCAATTTTATCGGATGTCCCCGAAGGGACAAAACATTGGTTGACTAAAGAGTATATAAAGCGTTAAGATACTTTGAAAAGTTTCGATGTGGGATTTGGAATCACCTCTAATTAGACCAACGTAGCTTATCGGTGGACCTTGACTTGTGGTCGTGTCTATTGTCGTGGGCCCACGCAACGCTACATAACGGAACCAAAATGGCTTGGTTGGTTTAATGAAATTTGGTAGTTGGCAGCAAGATATAAAATAATTACCTGCTTGGATTTACTAATCTAATTGGTCCAATCAGTTGATAAGTAGTAGTAATATAACATAAACACTATTAACTTAGCTTCACGAGAAGAAATCAAAACAACTACTAACATAGTATGACAACCTGGTAATATGCTACCATCCTTGACCCATGGCTTCAATGGTTTTAGGCACAACTGTGGCTTAGCCTTAAGCAAATATATTTCTTTTCCTAGTTTTGGATATTTTTGCCTCAAAACATACCAAGAATAGGGAAGAGAACAAAAGGATGTCTGTCTCTACATAACGCTCATGGTAGCAAAATATAATTCAAGTGAAAAACCAAGAACTGAAATTTCCATCAGAGAATATTAATCGAAGTTCCGCTAATTTTCCTCTTGTTTGGCTCAATTTATTATATAGCCTTCTAAGTAATGCAATCTTTTTGGAAATGGTAATAGTATTTATGTATACTCGAGGACTGGTAGAAGCCACGATGAATGATAAAACAATTTCAGACAACGATGAATGTCAACAATGAATGTCACAATGTTTCATGGATCTTTATGTTTCTAATTAATGAAGAAGCAGTCAGTGAGGTGAGATTGATTAAATTCCCGGATTTTTACGTTCATCATGAACCCCATAATTCTGCAGGTTTATGATTGTTATCTTGCAGAGCTCAATGCTCAAATATGCCCAACTCATCAGAAGTTTACAATAAAAGAACGATTATAAATATATTCAGCCTGTAATATCAACTGAACCAGAGAATTTGCGAAATAGAAATAGGGATGAATGAAAATAATATCGTAAAGAAATTATGGCCTTTTAAAACTCTAATGATATGGGTAAGATCCCTAGGACTTACAAAAATTACCGAGTGATCCTTGAGAGGGGTCAAGGAGGTCGAAGGAAGAATATTGAGGGACCTCGGGCAGGGGTCGAACAAATCCGACCCCAAGGAGATTGCATCCAGGGTTCGGACAGGGCGTGGTGAGGACCCCTGGGGGATCGGACGAGGGGTCGGACAAATCCGACCCCAAGGGGATTGCACCTAGGGTTCGGACGAGGCATGGTGAGAACCCCTAGGGGGTCGGACGCGACATAGGAGTACCCTAGGTTCTCGTTTTAAGACATCGGATTGGGTGGAAGTTACAAGCAGCAGTGTTCCGCGGTGTCAGGGCACGTACAACAGTTATAGTCAGTTACTAGAAAAGGTAATGGCACTTTTGATACTCATACTCATTTTCATATACGTTTTCCAGAAAAGCACTAGGTTAACTTAAGCATCGGAGTGCTAACGCGGATTGCACCTAGGGTTCGGACGAGGCATGGTGAGAACCCCTAGGGGGTAGGACGCGGCATAGGAGTACCCTAGGTTCTCGTTTTAAGACCTCGGATTGGGTGGAAGTTACAAGCAGCAGTGTTCCGCGGTGTCAGGGCACGTACAACAGTTATAGTCAGTTACTAGAAAAAGGTAATGACACTTTTGATACTCATACTCATTTTCATATACGTTTTCCAGAAAAGCACTAGGTTAACTTAAGCATCAGAGTGCTAACGCGGGCACGACCCGCCAAACCCTCTTTGTTTTGCAGACGTCCGGCAGCGCGTGAAGACCATTTGCTACTCTGCATTTTTCTACCTTAACAGGTTGGCACCCACCGTGGGGCCGATTCTAAGTTCCACACTGAGTTTTCACAAGATTATACCATGGTCATTACCAGGAGTCGGAGTGTCGCAAGCGTACATGAAAAAGAAGCCGTAGAACAGCCCAATATGCAATTTTGTCCAGGGGTGACCTCTAACCTTAGACAGGCTGACCTACAGCCACCAGGGGTGGAAGTACTAGCAGGAAACTGAAGGATCATTTATATTTAGAGCTATCATCTAGCTAAGAATCGAGCGGAAGCATAACATGAAGTTCAAACCTTTCTGGAATTTCAAAGCATAATGTTCATATAAAACTCTAATCTTGATATCATGTGATTAACATATGCAAAACATATATATAGCAAGTATATATATTGACAAGAGATAGTAGAAGAGTATACCTCTTGTACACAACTCATGAAAGCCATAGATCTGAATTTTCGCACACTTGATGGAAGACACCTCCTCTTGAAACCACAAGAGCTTTAGTCGGTCCACACGAGCAAAGAATGGCTTCTCCATCTTCATGGCTATTTTGTGCTAGATCTACCATGAAAGATTTATGAGCTTGTTTGTGAAGAAAAGAGCAAAACCATATCCTTCTTTTTCCTTGTTCTTGGCTGCGTTTACATGAAGAAGAAGAGAAGACAAGTTCATCTAGTTCACCTTCATTTTTCAGTCATGGTGTTTTTCTGTTTGAAGAGTTGAAGAAAAAGACTACTCATCTTCTCTCTCTTTTGTGTTTTATCTGTGTAGGAGCTAGGAGAGAGAAAAGGTTGACAACCTTTTCTCATGAAAAGAAGACAAGCCATGTTTTAAGGTAGTCTTGTATCCCTTTTGAAAGAAAAGAGAAGACAACATTTCTTAAATTATGGTTGTATTGTCTGGCTTTTGTTGAAAGATAAAATATACATCATATGTATATTGTGTAGTATTCTTTCACTAAAATATTTAAATATTCAACCTAATCACCATTAGTTAAAATTATGAAAACAACCTTTTCATATTTCTACATTAGTCCCAACACTTAATAATAATTGCATATTGGCCCCAATAACTTTTAAAGGCCAATTACACTATTGTTAACTCCTTAACAATTCAAGAGAAACAAAATCAAGCTCAATAGAAAAACCATTCACCGTGCTCTATTGTGTGTGGCTTTCTAGATTCACCACTATATAGCACTGAAGAAACATTGAACACTTTCAATGTTAATCAAACTATTCGATTTGTTTAGAGAATGTCTCCCGTCATTCTCAAAACACCCTCAGAGTTATTGAGTGACGATCTAGCTACTAACGTATCAAGACAGTTTATAAAGTAATGAATTCTTATTCAAGTGAATCTATTTATGGTCGCCGATTATCGTACAATCCAATCATTCCATTAATTGTCCCGTCGAGCAAGAACCATGATTCGATTAAGTTCATAAACTCGATACTATGCATAGATCTAATTGGTGTAATGAGAGATGACACATGGAAAACTCTTTCTCTATCATTCACACCTCGGCCAAGAATTTCCTCATTAAACAACCAAGCTTAGATCGCATAAGATATCGCCTCACGTCGGAGGTTAATGGATCCTATCTTGACCACTACCTGTCAATCCCTATACCGAACAAATGAAACTGCGAGATGACGCATCTCATCTCATTTATCGAAACAATCATTGTCCAAACACTAGAATCAAACCTCAATACACATGACAGCTGTAATGTCTCAAGTCTAAGGATTACATGCACAATCACAACGAATAATAAATTATTAATCTAAAGTCATGTAATTTGTTATTCACATCACATTCAATGATCTATTCAACTAATAGTCACCCATATATTTGTTAATCGTATCCCTATACTGTTATGGCACGTGGCTCACCATCCTTTATCATTAACATCCATATGTTAATCAAAGGTAACAACACATGTGATAGTCCGTAATAAATTATTAAAGTCCCGATCAAATAATCTAAGACTATGAATACTTTAGGTATTTATCATATTAAGGAAATATGTCAACATATTCTAAACGCTTTTAGAATACATTCCTATAATGAAAATACTAGGGACTCATTCATACACATAAATGAAGGAGAATATGAATGTGCTAATTATATCAATATGAAAACACACATATATAGACATAGATGCCATAATGTACAAGTTAATGTCAAAATGGCCCAATATATGTCATCCAAATATGTAGCATTAGGGCATATCTCTAACAATCTCCCACTTGCACTAATGTTATGTTACATAGTATTAGCACAACATACAATGATATCGAATATCCATCTTCTCAAAACGAGGACCTAGTTGTGACAGATTTATAGCTACAGTTAGTGGGTCAACTACATCGAGAGATGTGGCCGTTTTCTGCAAAGACATATCTCAATATGATTATTGGCTACAGATACAACACATGATGATGAAAATATTTTTCCAAATGTTTAGACATACAGTGAGACCTGGGTTCTACAAGCTTGTGCAGTAGCTCCGTATAGTCATAGTGAAAAAGCATCACAACTTAACGGTAGGGACCATAGCCAACTTATATGATTTCCTTGATCCAAACAACTTCTTTCGTAATATTACATATCACAAAAGACATGAGTTATGTAATGGAATCTACAGTTTGTTCAGAACCTTTCTAACTTACTGAGCTCCCATTACAAATAAACATGAACCCTAACATAGACATTCTATTATAAGATTCAGATTAAGAATCTGAACTAGTAAATCCGTCACTACGGAATTTACCTCATCCATAAACTAAAATATATCTTTAGTGCTTCCCAAGTACTTAAGAATATACTTCAATTCTATCAACCATTCCCAAACCTAGATTGGATTGATATTTACTTGTAACACTTTACAGTTTGTGCAATATCAAGTCTTGTACATAGTATAGCAAATATGAAGTTACTATAACTTGAATACAAATTTGCTATGCAACTAGAGTTTCTTGAACACCTTCAAAAATACTCTTTGTACAATTTAAGGAATATGCCGAGTAATCTTTTCGTACTATTATCATAGCTACGAATTCACAAGATATAAATGACAAGTTCTAAATGGAGAACATTTAATATGACTAGACTATAATTAATATCACAACACACATATCATCATCCATGATATCCAAGTCATCATTATTGCAGTCATAGAAAAATGGATGCGCTCTCACTATTCTTTTTCAATCACAAGGCTCATCCACATTTTAAATGAAATCTAACTCTTTAATCTCATTTGAATTGGACAAAACAATTCCAAGAAATTTACTTAAAAATCCACAAGTGGATTTATCAAGTACGCACATATTACTCATATCCATTGATCCAAATCATTAATATAGTAACACAATATGCTATGATGTCTAACATAATACAAAGAGACTTAAGCACAATTATTGGTAAAAAGAGTTCATTGTAGTCAACCCTTTGGCTTTTATGATATCTTTCAGAAACCAATATAACCATAAAAGGTCATTACCTTTTTCATTAACTTCAACCTTTATCTCAGAGATCAATATCCAGATTAAGTTAAAGTATATGGAGTCTAATCAATATGCTTTACATTATATAGTTTCTTAAAATCGATATCAAATATACCGTTTATTTGTAAATTGTAGGATCAAATAATTGATCATTATCTCAAATACACAAACAACTTTTGTGCTTCCAAAAAGATATCCTTATATTCTTTTAAAGAATGAGATACACTACTAAATTTGCAAAGATCTTGTGCGATGAAACTTCTCAGACCTTATTGAATAGATTCATTACTTTGGTCTAGGTGATTTTATAGCTTTAGAGGATACGTCCTCAATTTCTATTTTATTAGAAAGTAACATCTTCTTGAACAAAACATTTTCTTCAAGAAAGATTACAATATAATAGATCATTGAACATTGATCATTAAATAGAAATTATATCCTACAAAACTAGGATATACTATAAAATTACCTTTAACCAAAACTCGCACTAGTCCTTTAAAAACTTTTCAATAAAAGTAGGACAAACCAAAATTAACACATTTAATCCTTGGTTGCTGTCCAACTTATATCAAATATAAAGTTCTAGCAATAATAGGAATTTACTATTCAACATAAAATTAAATCGAGGAAAGTGTGACCCACAAATAAATATAATGATTAGTCAAACTAATCAACAACTGTACTATGTCCAACAAAGCACGATTTCTTCACTAAGAAAACCCTATTTAATTGTGGTACACCGGGCATTGTTAATTTTGATACTATATCAAAATTTTAGGATACTCAAATAAAATAGTACTTAAGTATTTTACCTTCACGATTCAATCATAAGGCACTAATACATTTTACTACACGAGCCTATTCACAAATAGCTCTAAATACATCTATATGTACTAATCCAAATAGCCTAGTAGTTTTAATCCTTTATCAAATAAAGGATGACTTGGTTACCATTCCAATAAATAAAATGTATAAGTTGATCAAACCATCCTAATCATCATCTTATTATTTAGAAAAACCTAATCATGTAGAAACTACAATTAATTTAAATTATTTGAGTAATCTTAAAATTTGGTGGATGGTTATAACGGTTGACAATATGTTTGCAATACATTCTTTTGTCCATATCAAAATAATAAAGACTACACCATAATGTGCTTTTATAAGCTTTAGGAATATACATTTTATCCCTAATATCATTTAGGTATAATCCTTAAAATATAAAATATGTCCAAAAGGCATCCAAACAAATTGTCTTTAGCTAACGCAACAACCTTTGTTTCATTTGCTAACACTGAAAATATTCCACGCTTCCGAAAGCGTACTACTGAGATTAAGATTCTATCATCGAGCACATTCATTAATGTTTCATTAGAATCCATAAAGTAGTCCAATCACAATCAAAGAAGATTTATAATTCATAATAGCTTTACAACCTTGACATTCAAGCTATAAGATACTTTGGATTAAAACCTCTTTTAATGTCCGGTTTTAAGGCTATGAAAACATCATTTACACATGCCTATACAATCCTTAATTTTTCTTCTTAGATATGCTCCCACTAGCTAATAGAAATCATCTCTTTTTGCCTTTCTTCTTTGCATTACCACTAACCAAAGAGGAAATACAAATATGATAATGAATTCCATTTATATCTAATATTATGCATTAAATATGCTTACCACAAAACCATTTGTTAGTTTAAAATTATATTATTTACATCTTGCATACCCTTATGCAAACTATGAAAGAATACAAATCCTTAGCATATTTAATTTGTTTTACTTATCATCCATAAGTATTACAACTTTTCGTTTTGATACATTATCAAGATGAAAAATAACGAAGCATGTAATTCTAACATTTTATTAAGTTTCTAAGAACCATTCTTAGATGATAACGTTAATAAAAAATTTGGTCCGGTTGCGCGATATAATGTCTAGTTAATTAAAATAACGGGTTCATTATTGTAGGCATAAACGTATGCAGAAAATAAGATCGCTAGTTGATATAAACTTGTTAAAACATTTAATTTGGCCTTTAATTAAATAATACCTCCCAATAATTTTATCGAGTTCCACACTTCCTAAATAAGATCGTGAATCTAATTAAAGATTCATTAGTAGGTGACCATAGTTTTCTTTAATATGAATAACCCTCAGCTTTGGTGCATTATTGGAATATACATACAAACAATTAGCAACGATTACTATCTATATCACTATATAGGATATGACCATTTTGCCCTTAAATCACCGTAACCTCAGCTTTGGTGCATTATTGGAAACGTGATCTAGTTAGATTACACCCACCGTCATAGTGTTGCGACAATTTGAATCCCGAACCTCAGTTTTAGTGCATTATTGGCCTCGTGACATTGGAACAATACAACATCACTATGCTTGCTAGGTAAACATAATACTTTCATGAAATATGTCTTCTTACCTTTGGGTTAGCCAAGACATACCCAATCGAGCAAATATAACCTAGGATAGTGGAGGGCAACGATAAATACTTTTACCGCTTTACAATCTAATATGTTTGCACGTAGGAAGATTTTGAATTTAATTAGGTCTCACTTTGCACATTAGTTCATTTATAAGCATACATCACATATATGCAAATAAGTAAACAAACATACAAAATCATACATCATGGTGGATCATGGACTTGGACTATGAATTAAATTAAGACAAAAATAAAACCTAAACAAACACATCAACATGTCTTCTTTGGTCTTGTCTTCTTGAATTCTTCAAAGATCCAAAACACCTCCAACTCCTTGAAAGTCTCCAATGGTATTCTTGCAAACTTTTTGTAGAAATTACATACATTATATCTCACTACAAATTTCTCTCAATTGCAAAAAAATAAAACGAGACTTGTGTCTCAATTACATACTAATGAATGATATAATTAGTTACAACGCCATCTAATGAAATTATAACTAATTAACCATTCATTAACCAAGTCCATGATCAAATTCACCATTTATCATCCAACATCACAATGTAAGATAAAACTCATAAAGCATATGATATGCATCATATACATAAACAATTAAGCTAAACAAGCAAGTTAACACAAACTAATGTATCCAATACATTAAATAAATAAAAGGCATGTTTGCAATAAGTTTCATATCTTGAGATTTTAGCATCTCATGTTAAACAACACAAAAGAACTAGATAAAATCAATTTTAAGTCCATACTTGTTCAATAAGGCCCAATGCAAATTTTTTGTTAATTTTATGGCCCAATTTGAGTTCCAAGGCTCATTATAATCTTCACTAAGAAAAACAATCTCATCTAATCTTATTAGACTAAAGCCCACTGATTTTTAAGCCAATTGGACTTAACCAAAATCAAACCAATTAGTCATTGTTTTCAATTTATGATCCATCATAAATCTGCTGCACATACGCCAACTATTTTGACTCGTTTAGACTACCTACAGTTCTCCAAAAATTCTGAAATTTTACAGAGACGTAGCTCTTCGAGTGTAAATAGTTTTAGAATCAAACAGAACTCAATTCAAAGTTAAATTGACTGAGTTATGCCTCTTAGAACACAATTGCGCAAACTGTCCAGCTTTACGCGAGAATCAGTGAACTTACTGATTTTGATTTTTTTGAAACCCTTAGCCACGAATTAGTGTAAGAATATAACCAATTTCCCAGAAACGTCTTAACAACAATCAAGTAGAAAGACAACACTACTCTTTATAACAATTCAATATAACACTTACAAGATAATTGTCCCACCGTGCGCTCTCTAGATTAGAGCTTCAATGGCTTCTGGACTTACAAGAAGAATACAAGAAAGAAAGACTAACTTAGGATTGTGTTTGGAATTGTGTTGTGGATGAAAATGATGAACTAATGCATGCCTATTTATAGAATTCAGCTAGCCCGCCATAGGAGACTTTCCTATCAAACATTTCAATCTTAGTTGGCTTTACCAACCATGTTCAAAATATTAGCCACCCATATTTATCACATGGGTGGCTACAATTGACCACATGGGTGGCTAGCATCCAAGTCAACTTCTAGGAAGTTTCCTTTGGTCAAATTGGCTAACTTTAGCATTGCATCAACCCGACGTCATCTTAGGTAATTCCAAATTCCCGAACTTCTTTCTTGTAGCCATCGCGATCTCTTTTGACCTCATCGACGTTTAAGTCGGAATCATTAATTTATGCTACCATATAATTAACGATACTTATTATGAAGAGGTGGATATTGACATATATCAACAATTAGGAGATGCATATTCGAGGATGAAATGTTCTACTATCTCTATAGCATAACATATCCAAAAATCAGCCAAATCTAACAACATTTACTATGCGAAAACAGTCACGCAAAAACAGTGGACAGAAACTTTTTCAGAAATGTTGAAACTCTTTCCTTGTTCTTTTGTGCTCAAGACTTTAGAAACTTTAAGCAAACACATATGTAATCACATGAACATCAAGTCTTTGCTCTGATACCACTTGAAGGATCATTTATATTTAGAGCTATGAACATCATCTAGCTAAGAATCGAGCGGAAGCATAACATGAAGTTCAAAACTTTTTGGAATTTCAAAGCATAATGTTTATATAAAACTCTAATCTTGATATCATGTGATTAACATATGCAAAACATATATATAGCAAGTATATATATCGACAAGAGATAGTAGAAGAGTATACCTCTTGTAGACAACTCATGGAAGTCATAGATCTGAATTTTCGCACACTTGATGGAAGATACCTCCTCTTGAAACCACAAGAGCTCTAGTCGGTCCACACGAGCAAAGAATGGCCTCTCCATCTTCATGGCTATTTTGTGCTAGATCTACCATGAAAGATTTATGAGCTTGTTTGTGAAGAAGAGAACAAAATCATTTCCTTCTTCTTCCTTGTTTTTGGCTGCGTTTTTATGAAGAAGAAGATAAGACAAGTTCATCTAGTTTACCTTCATTTTTCAATCATGGTGTTTTTCTGTTTGAAAAGTTGAAGAAGAAGACTACTCATCTTCTCTCTCTTTTGTGTTTCAACAACCTTTTCTCATGAAAAGAAGACAAGTCATGTTTTAAGGTACTATTGTCTCCCTTTTGAAAGAAAAGAGAAGACAACATTTCTTAAATTATGGTTGTATTGTCTAGCTTTTGTTGAAAGATAAAATATACATCATATGTATATTGTGTATTATTTTTCCACTAATGTAATAATATTCATATATACATCATATGTATATTGTGTAGTATTCTTTCACTAAAATATTTAAATATTCAACCTAATAACCATTAGTTGAAATTATGAAAACAACCTTTTCATATTTCTACATTAGTCTCAACACTTAATAATAATTGCATATTGGCCCTAATAACTTTTAAAGGCCAATTACACAATTGTTAACTCCTTAACAATTCAAGAGAAACAAAATCAAGCTCAATAGAAAAACCATTCACCGTGCTCTATTGTGTGTGACTTTCTAGATTCACCACTGATGCGATCGGGTTGTGCGTTAAAATGTGCGCAAAATAACTAAGTTAAAATACCCGCAAGTGCACGGATCTTCGTAGTGTAGTGTGCTATGAGTGCGGAATCGTACCACAGGGAAGCTCGTTAGTTAAGTTAGTGAAGTAGTGTGAAAGTGTTAAAACGCTTAAGTGACAGTTCGCAAAGAGAGTTGAAGTAACATGCGAGAATGTAAACTAAACTATAACTAACTAAATTGCCTAAGTTAAGATAAATAATAGCTAAATACGGAAGAATATATAGGGATCAAATATGTAAATAAGGCAATTAATGTAGGCTCGGTATCCGGATTCTTAAATTATATACAAGAGGTTAAGCTACAAGCATTAACCTAGTCAATTATCTTAGTCTATTAAAATTCCGATTACTAACTCTGATGTAGGTGCCGTTCCATCTACGAGCGTATAGCCATAGTATGGATATGTCCTTGCAACCTGGTGTAAAAGGTCTGTTTCAACATAAGTAATCAACATCTCCTTACTAGTCTAGAAACTATGGTCTACTTAAAAGCATTACCTATAATCTCTTGGAATCTTTAAGGTTGTCAAGCTATTGATTCACTATTAAAGCATTGATATATGACACGAAAATAAAGCAATCATATCATCTACTTAAAAGCATTATGTATGAAAGACAATACTTAATTAATACAAGTCATATATTGCATTAAAACTAAATTATCCGAATCCGAGACCATATATTAAAAGACCATTATTTACAATATCCTACCCTAGATAAGAATTCTACTCAGACATAATAAATACGAGTTTATACAAATAAAAGAGAGTCAAGAAAGGCTCCCCCGTATTGACGAACGTGTATTTCTGAACTCCAGGTATGAACAGAAATTCTATAGCTATTCGGGCAGAGCTTCCCCCCCGAATAAGAGCTATTTTTTAGCAAAGGCTCAAAAATGAACGTTAGGATGTCCGCTGTACAGTAGCTATTCGGGCAGAATGCCCCCGAATAAGAGCCACTAGGCAGGACTTCCTCCGTATATAGCTATTTAGCCAAAATCCTAAATAAGAACTATAAAAATAACTTGACAAAAATTGAAAATATTGGAAAAATATTCCAAATCTCTTAAAAATTGTAAGAAATTATGAAGAGAGGTGATGTCTATTTATAGGAAAATTTAGCTACTATTCACGCAGTCACTATTCACGCAGCTACTATTCACGTATTCTGCATGCAGTTTTACTGTTCACGCATTGACTATCACTATTCACGCATTGACCGATACTATTCACGTGTTGACCAAAAAGTTGACCAATGCTATTTGAAGTTTATTCGGCGTTCTGAGTCCGTTTCCGCATTCCGTTTGGTCAAATTCTTCCTCTACGGGCTTCAATTCTTGGTCAACACTTGAGCTTATCTTTGACTTTGACCGGTTCGTTGACCGCAGCATCTTCAGGCATTTTTCACTATTTTGACCCTCCAAACGATGAAATTTGGCTAAAATCATGCCACGCACAGGACATTAGTCCTGTGTTTTGCTCAGATTGCTGTTTCTATCCGAAAAACGTATATGGTTTGCCAAAAACAAACATAAGTCACTATTTGAGATCATCTGGGTCAATGCTCTGAGTCTATTTTCGTGCTAGTTTCAGCCAAATTTATTCTCTATGAGCTTCATTCTTCAACCGCTTCTCGTGCTTCCCATTCTTGACTTCTTCACTTGTAATTTGGATCATTTTGGGTCTGATTTTCCACTTTTCTGTGTCATCTTACATTGCATCGAAAATATCAAAGTATTGCAATAATTCCCAAATTAAGATGCAAATATAGTACAAATACCAAGGTTTGAGTGCTGCAAATACAGTCACATCAACCACTATATAGCACTGAAGAAACATTGAATTAATCAAACTATTCGATTTGTTTAGAGAATGTCTCCCGTCATTCTCAAAACACCCTCAGAGTTCTTGAGTAACGTTCTAGCTACTAACGTATCAAGACAGTTTATAAAGCAATGAATTCTTATTCAAGTGAATCTATTTATGGTCACCGATTATCGTACAATCCAATCATTCCATTAATTGTCCCGTCGAGCAAGAACCGTGATTCGATTAAGTTCATAAACTCGATACTATGCATAGATCTAATTGGTGTAATGAGAGATGACACATGGAAAACTCTTTTTCCATCATTCACACCTCGACCAAGGATTTCCTCATTAAACAACCAAGCTTAGATCGCATAGGACATCGCCTCATGTCGGAGGTTAATGATCCTATCTTGACCACTACTTGTCAATCCCTATACCGAACAAATGAAACTGCGAGAGGACGCATCTCATCTCGTTTGTCGGAACAATTATTGTCCAAACACTAGAATCAAACCCCAATACATATGACAGCCATAATGTCTCAAGTCTAAGGATTACATGCACAATCACAACGAATAACAAATTATTAATCTAAAGTCATGTAATTTGTTATTCACGTCACATTCAGTGATCTATTCAACTAATAGTCACCCATATATTTGTTAATCGTATCCCTATACTGTTATGGCACGTGGCTCACCATCTTTTATCATTAACATCCATATGTTAATCAAAGGTAACAACACATGTGATAGTCCGTAATAGATTATTGAAGTCCCGATCAAATAATCTAAGACTATGAATACTTTAAGTATTTATCATATTAAGGAAATACGCCAACATATTCTAAACGCTTTTAGAATACATTCCTATAATGAAAATACTATGGACTCATTCATACACATAAATGAAGGAGAATATGAATGTGCTAATTATATCAATATGAAAACACACATATATAGACATAGATGCCATAATGTACAAGTTAATGTCAAAATGCCCCAATATATGTTATCCAAATATGTAGAATTAAAGCATATCTCTAACAGAAACCGCCCACCATATACAAATCTGTACCCAAGCAATCTACCAACATACTCTCAGAACTATCCACAAGGACCTGCTTGGTACACAGGGTGGCAATATCCCACCGCCCCAACACCAGTTCCGCAAACTAACCCGCCGGCAGATTATGGATACATTCTACAAACTCTATAGGAATTGAAGGAAGTTGTTCATTACCAAACACCTCAACCAACACCTCACCACCCAGATAACCAACCACATCAAACATCTCAGCAAAATCACTCACGCCAAAATACCCAATCAGCCAGAAATACAACCAACTCAAGAGAGTCCGAACAACGAGTTCACGATGAGGGGCAATGTGAGGAAATAGTAAAATCTACAGGGTCGTGTTAGGGCTCGGATACAGTGGCGCGAGGCCTGTCTTAAAACGCCCAAAGAGGAGGTACTACCAGTACTATCTCGGTTGTAGGGTGTTATCCCTTAATTAAACCTAAGAGGGGGGTGAATTAGGTTATATAGGCAATAATACTACTTTTTCTATTAGGCAATATACTAGCAATGATTAATAAAAATCAATCTTAACTAGATATGCACTTTAGCAATATAAAATATGAGTGAGGTAATTTATCAAACACTTGGTGTGCAGAAAATAAAGCAAAGAGAGAGTTGAGAGAAAGAGATTGCAAATCGCGATTTTAGCATGGTTCAACCCCCGCCTAAGTCCACGACCTAAGCTGCCCGCTTAGGATTTCAACAATCTTCACTATGGTAACTCTTGAAACGTTGGTGAGTCCACAAACCAACTACAATGGTAGTTCAAGCTTTTACAATAGAAAAATTCATCTCAATACAAAGCTTTAACCCCAATACCTTTGATAAGGAAATCCTTCCTTTCAAAGTGTTTAACTATCTCTTTTAGTAAGTGTTTGAGATTCACAATACAAGCCCTCTTTTAGGGTAGATGAATACAATAAATGCTTTTCTTAATATTGCTCACAAATTCTTGCTCAAGTATAGCTCAATGATGATTCAAAGATAAAAACGAATGAAAAGAACTCAAGAGTAATTGCTTTGAATCAATACTTATAAGTTTTTCAGTTGGGAGAGTTTAATAGAGCTAAAAAAAAGTGTAATTAATGTACCCCAACGTTTATAAAATGACTATATTTTGAATCAGCGTTTTGGCCCGACCGGTCGCCTCCTGTTCCATTGGTCGACCAGTCGAGAGACCCTCGTCTGGTGGACAGGCCTCGGGCAGACAACCCTTTTGCCACCGATCGACCGATCGCCATGGGGTCGTCCGGTGGGCTTAAAATTGCAAGGATTGGGTTTTTGAAAGCGTTTTTTTAGCGTCTTTTGTAAGACATTTTTCAAATATTTCAAAACTATATTTGAAAATCATTATTGAACATATACCATTTGCAAGACCCAAAATCCCAGTCAAGTCCCAACCGGTACCCCTTATGACTTCTGTCTCCATCCTTATAACTCCATCTTCATTCTTTGAATCTTTTCCTTGAGTTGATGGATGTCCTTCTTCAGCTTGATGAACTTGGAATCGGAGTCAATCTTGATTCATCTTTACTTATCCACACTTAACAAACTCATTAAACACATTTATGGTTTGTAATCATCAAAACCAAGATTTAGAAGCCCTTTAGGCTAACACAGGGGCTTTCAGAGGCCCAAATCCATTTAATCGCGCCATCAACGAAGTTCCGAAGCCCGCATAGTACAAATTGTCTTATTTTCCAACCTATGATGAACATGGAGACCCTAAAGATCACCTGGCGGGGTTTAGGCACAAAATGGAGTCCACAGAGTTACCAGAGGCTTGGGTGTATAAAGCTTTTGCATGAACCTTAGTGGAAGAAGCCATGGTGTGGTATGACGAACTGAATGAGGGGTCAATCGGTTCTTATGCACAATTAGTAGAGTTGTTTGTTGGGAGATTTTCCTCGGCTATTAGGCCGACCCATCACATTACCTTCTTGTTTGGTCTGAAGCAGAGAAAATGAGAAACTCTCCGTCAGTTTGCAACTCGCTTTAATGAGGCTACCCTCTAATGTACGCAATTTGATTAGAAAATTGCAATACAAGCGTTCATAAAGGGAGTAAGGAATGAGTTACTCCAAGCTTCCTTAGCCAAAAAGACCCCACAAAATATGACAGAGTTGATGACCAGGGCAGAGAAGTATATTAAAGTTGAAGAGGTGGCGATGGCAGAGAAAGAGGAAGACCCCAAGAAGAAGGGACCGGAAGGGAGCCCAGGAATGCTATGCAGCTTGTTTGAGGCTGCAGAAGGAAGAGAAAGAACTAATTGAGTTTCCAGAGAAGAAGGCCAAAAAGGGAAATGAGCTGAGAAATGCTTGGCGCATAGAGCATCTAAAAAAAAAAAAAAATACTACATGTAACCCTCTCTTTTAATGTTTAGTTGTTGTTTATGTCGAGGCAGATTATGTCTTTACAATAAATTTGATATTCCCTTCCTAAGTTCTATCGATGATTGTAATTTTTTATGCAAATACATAAGACCTGTTTAGGCAAACCTTTAACAGAAGAGTGCCAAATCCCGAAAAGATAGGCCAACTTCCAAAATCAATGAAAGGGAGAGACACACTTCCTGCGGGAATGAGATCTTCCAAGGTCGACGTAAAATTAGGGGCACGACCCCCAAGATATAAAGACAGAGGCACGATCTCTGAGACTCAAGGCCGGAGGCACGATTCCGGAGGTTCAAGACCGGGGGCACAATCCCCGAGGCTCAAGGCCGGGGGCACGACCCCCGAGGTCTAAGATCGGGGGCACAATCCCCCGAGACTCAAGGATGAGGGCACGACCCCCAAGGTTTAAGACTGGGGGCACGATCCCTGAGGTTCAAGCTTGGGGGCACGACTATCGAGGCATGAGGACGGGGGCACGACCCCCGAAGCTAACAAACGTGAGATTGAAGGGAAGTAACCTCTCAGCAAAAGAGGGTTCAAGGGCATAACCCGATAGAAGAACCAAGTGCAAAGGAAAAACGACAAATTGAAAGGGGTAAAAAAGATGGGGAAAACCAAAGGTCTCTAATCCCCACCATAGATTCAAAAGACACTTCACCAGATTGTGACAAGTGGCGGTGCTTTGGTGAATAGTGGTTGACAATAAATTGCGCGGAAGACAAGACGACACCAAGGTAATCTCTCACCCAACTTTGACGTAACCAAGGTATCAGAACCAGTTCCCGGATCCATTACATAGCTTTGAGAACTGGGGGGGTATCATGATATGGGTAAGACTCCTAGGACTTATAAAAATTACTGAGTGACCCTTGAGAGGGGTCAAGGAGGTCGAAGGAAGAGCATTGGGGGACCTCGGGTAGGGGTCGAACAAATCCGACCCCAAGGAGATTGCACTCAGGGTTCGGATAAGGCGTGGTGAGGACCCCTGGGAGGTTGGACGAGGGGCCGGACAAATCCGACCCCAAGGGGATTGCACCTAGGGTTTGGACGAGGCATGGTGAGAACCCCTAGGGGGTCGAACGCGGCATAGGAGTACCCTAGGTTCTCGTTTTAAGACCTCGGACTGGGTGGAAGTTATAAGCAGAAGTGTTCCGCGGTGTCAGGGCATGTACAACAGTTATAATCAATTACTATCCATAAATAGGCATGGATAGTGGTTACATGCAGTTATTCCCCCATTAACTCCCCACTACTTCTCCATTTCCCTCATATTCAGCAGCAAGAATACTTTTAAATATGAGAATACTCATTAGGGAAAAGGTAATGGCACTTTTGATACTTATACTCATATTTTCATATACTTTTTTTCCAGAAAAGCACTAGGCTAATTTAAGCATCGGAGTACTAACGCAGACATGACCTGCCAAGCCTTCTTTGTTTTGTAGACATCCGGCAGCGCGTGAAGACTATTCGCTACTCAGCATTTATCTACCTTAATATCTACGATGAATCAGAGAAGTGTTTGCGGGGGTTACAGAACAGGCACAACATAGAGTATATGAGGTTCACCAGGTAGAATTTGAGAATTGGTTGGACTGTATCAAAGCTAAACTTACACGATTTTGATTGGTTGATTGGCTCTATCACTATCATGTTGTCTACAAGTTTATGATCAAGCAAGTTTAGAGCTAAATTGACTAATTTTAAATATCATAGATAAATTTGAATTTATTTTATAAAACAATTGGGACTAAATTGACTGATTTTGAACAATAAGGACAAATTTAAAATTTTAAAAAAAATAATAGGAGTCATTTGCACAAATTTTCCCCTGTGGTAATTTAAATTTATTTTTAGAGAAAATGCCCTTTTAGGGCCTGAATTTGGTTTAATATAGAAATAAGGTTTTCGACTGCAAGACCATCTATAGAAGCTTCAATTTATAAAAAAGTTATTTTAAACACTATTAACTAATGACATTAGTATTTTGCTTGTATTTTTCTTTTATTTCAAATTTTATATGGTGTTTTCTTTATCCTTTTTTAGTCTTACATGGCAATTTTTTTTAAACACAGAGCGGAAACAATTTTTAATATTTAAATTAACAATAACGTAACAAATTTTATATCTTTTTAAGCCAAAAACTATTATATATATATATATATATATAAAAAATTACTACAACCCACAAAAACTTCTTTGGGACAAGTTATCAAACACCTTGTGTGAATAACTAAATAAGAGTGAATATGATGAATAATAATCACACACAAGAACAAGATAACTACTCTAAACAATATATATGACAATGAATGTAAATAGAGTAGGGAAAGAGAAATCAAACTCGGTATTTTCAAGTGGTTTGAACTCCCGAAAGCCTAGTCTACTACCTAAGGTCTTCCTCCCCTTAGGATTTCAACTAGATACACTAGTAGTGCTTCTTCACAAGTTGGCGAAACACAAACCAACCATACAAGTCCACTCTTGAACCCATAAGAGCAAATACAAGCTTTTTCAAATGTAGGCAAAACTCCAACCTATTATCCCTTTTCCTTTGAGTCCACAAAGGATTTTCCCATACTCTTCTCTTTGCAAGGATTCTCTCAATCCTAATCTAGAGCCCAGGAGTATATACAAGACAAAGATTTGAGTGTTTGAAAGATAATACAATGAAGAACAATCAAAACTCCTCAATGAGTAGATAATACAATTGAAATATTTGAATGCTCAATAGATTTGCAAGTTATAGCTTAAGCTTGGTGTATATTGATTAAAATATATGAAATTTGAAGCTTAGAATCAATATATGATGTTTAAGAGTTGTTGGAAGAGTTGTTTGATGAAATTGGTTGGTTTGGTACAAAAAGAACAAGAAGAAATGACTTTTTAACAGGTATTTTTTCAAACTTCAGACCCAGTCGGTCGAGGGAGTCGGGTCGAGTCGGTCGAGTCACTCGCCCGGTTGTCTCGTCTGACACATTCTAGTCGAGTCGGTCGAGTCAAGTCGTGCCAAATATTGACATTTTTTAGCTTTTCGAAATTGAGCCCGAAATTCAATTTTTCGAAGGGAAAACACTTGGGCACTTACAAGATAAGTCTTCTAAAGTGTTTCCAACCTTTTTGACACTTCAAAATATTTTCTAAATTCTTGTGGAAAGATTAAACCGATTTTCGTAAACAAGAGTTTAAAATACATTTTTGACTCGAAAATTCAATCTTTTGAAGATAAACCATTTGGATCTTTTAAGAACACTTCTTCGAAAGATGTTCCAACCCAATTAACCTTTTAAAATATTTTCAAAACTCTTGAGTAAATATTTAAATACATTTTTGAAAGATTACCAAGAGCTTGAACCATAAAAATACATACCTAAGGCAAACAACATTTTTAAGTCGCTACCACTTATGTCGCCTCGTCTCTATCCTTATAACACCACTTTGTCTTCATGTCTTCAAGTCTTGATTCTTGAAATATGATCTTCACTTCTTTAGCTCTTCAAGACTTCATTTCTTCATGCTTGTGGTGATGATGATCGTGTATTCAATAATGGTCAACATAATTTGCATCTTCTCAATCTTGCATCTATTCTTTAATCATTGTCATTTATCTCTTTCGTGCAAGCTAGTCTTCCTCTTTCAACACCAAGCATCCACAATATATTTTGGCTCATAATATCATTAGTACAATATAATTCACACAAGCCAAAGCATTAACGTATAATTTGGCATATAATGATATATACATTTAATCCACAAATGCCAACAAGTGTGTACTTTAAGCATGTAAACACATAGCACAAACACACATACAAATCTAATCTTCCTTGATTTGTTATCATCAAAATCATATATTTGGGCATAAGGCTAACAATCTCCCCATTTTTTGTGATGACAAATCATTCTATGTTTAACAATAATAGTGTATAAGTTAAGCATACATGGCATGAATATGGAGTCTTGAAGGTATGACTCCCCCTCATATATGCATTCAATATATTATATACCAAGTGAGTATAGCTTTTAAACAATGTAACACATGAAATCTTTAGTTCCCCCTCAAATTATGCATATAACACATAATGCACCTCCATATGTATATATATATATATATATATATATATATATATACATATGGAGTCTTGAAGGTATGACTCCCCCTCATATATGCATTCAATATATTATATACCAAGTGAGTAAAGCTTTTAAACAATGTAACACATGGAATCTTTAGTTCCCCCTCAAATTATGCATATAACACATAATGCACCTTCATATGTTTGTTGTCATCAAAACCTTGTTAATACCCTTGGTATGAAACCTTATATTTATATATATATATATATATATATATATATATATATATATATATATATATCTATAACTTTAAATTATATAGGCACATTAATCAATATATATAAATATATTTATATATATATATATATATTGATTTGTTTCTAAGTAAGCACCTGAAAATAATTAATGTGCCTATATAATTTAAAGTTATAGATGTGACATCATATTAGCACCTCTTTCTATTTTTTAATAATAGGAGATATTTAAAGTTTTTTATTGGTTTAATGTAACTTCATTTAAGTTTTTTATTTCTGATGCTTAAAATGCATAGCTAATTCATATATATTTTTTCAATTATATATGGAGATAAATTATATATCAAAACTGAAATTGTATAACAATATGTATCAATAATTGAGACTCCCCATATTATTTAGGCTCCTAAATAAAAAATCTTTTATTAATATATTAAGAAGTTATCAAGATTGTAGTAATTGTTCTCTCAAAATGCCAAATCAATGCATGTTTACTGATAACGATACCTTTACTTTTATCTTACTTGCAAATTATTTGATAGTGTTCTATGTTACTTGTAAATTGTTTAATAGAGTTCTGAGAATAATTATAAATTAACGTCAATCAATTCTCACTAAGTTGGTACCTTTAAGACTTTAGACATAAGACATGTTAGCAATAGATGATAATATGAGGCATAGTAACATCACCAACCATGTGAGAGATTGATATCAATTCGAACTAATTAAAGAGACGTCTCTCTTAACCAAGAAACTGCAATCCCTAGAGTAGCTTGCGATGGTTGAAAAACTCAATCCATGAGAAAATAAATGTATTTCACATGTGTGTGATGCCCATATTACCTGTCACGCCCCGACCCCGACTCGTCGTCAAGACAAGGCCGGAACGTGACGTGGATGAGATAAATTACCTACACAATCATCAGTTCATAGGCTAAACATATATAAAATCCACATTTAATTTCAAGAAGGGTGCCTAAAACTATTGGCACCACGACTTCCTTAACATGATCATTCATATATACAAGGCCTACAAACTGTCTTCCGGCATGCCAAAACTACCAATGCTTCCTAGGCCTCAAAATAATAGGTTAGTGATAAGAGTTACAAGCCAACATCTAAAAGAATATTACAATACTTGAAGTTGTACAAATATAACATAGTTTAATACATCTACATAACCATCTACAGGCAACTAGGATCATAACAAGCAAAAGTCCGTCTCATCACACAAATAGGCCTCGCCATCAGCTTAAGTCCCTAGCACAGGCTCAACCCCGGCCTCACCTGAAAAATTGTCATAAAAAAGGATGAGCTACACTTAGCTCAGTGAGGGATAATGGTCACGGTAGGCTTTGTAAACATTTTCATCATTTGGAAAGTTCTTTTGAAAACATATCATTCGTGAGTAGCCATTAAGTACAAGAGATAATAAACAAACAATTACATATCACTCTACCTTCCGAGGTCCTCAAGGGCCCAAGCGAAAGTAGGTTTACCATATATCAAAGGATACAGTTTTCTTTGTAGTTGTCGTAGACGGCTGGCCTTGAATCAATCTTCATTTATTTTCCCCAACTCCAACATTAGGTGCTATCCGGATAAACACCAGGGACCATGGTAGTCGAGACCTACTGGTAGCCCTATGCTACCCAGGGAAAATGAACGCTACCATACCCATAATTGTGGTTGCAACTGCCGCGCCAACAGTTATTAACATTGCAAGCGAAGTAAATGCATCAACATGAAAAGAAGGGCAACAAAGTAGGTTGCCTCCGATCACATAAGCATGTATTTAACCTTGAACATATCTCAACACATAATCGTGTAAACAATTATAACATCTTGCACTTAGAGTTCAGTGACATAATGTGGAGGTCAGCAAAGAAGGTTGCCTCATTATGCAAGTGTTTAAACATGTAGTGACTTCATCACCTCTACATTAGCCTAACTTAATCAATTAATTCACCTACTTTCCCAAACTCCAATTAACCTAATTTTAGTCTATAATTAAAGCTTATCGAAAGTAAATAGTTCTAGAATCAAACGAAATGCAATTCGGAGTTGAATTGAGTGAGTTATGGCCTTTAGAAAAACGTTGCGCAAATTTGTCAAACCCGAAGCCTCTCCAGCGGACAACCCCTCCTCCCACTGGTCGACCGGTGGACTAGGGGTCGTCCGGTCGTGCCAAATCTATTTGTGAATGCTACAGTGCATCAAATGCACGAACTTTGCTTTCCTTGCTTCTTTTGCTATGCCACTCAAAGTCATCTCTTAACCATTTTACCAAACATAAATTTCACACAACTACAACTCCAAAATCACAACCTAGCAAGCTATAAACATCCTTCAACATAATTTCAACAAGATCATCAAGAACACCAAGAACACCAACTAAGTCTTAATATTCTTGACTTCCATTTTTATGTACTGTAAGTAATTCAATCCTACTAACACATGTATAACACTTCGCTCCCCTCAAATTCAAACTCCTTAGCTCATCAAAATTCTCAAATACATATATATGAAATAAGCCCTAGCTCGAACAATACATAGAACTCAAAACATATTTCAAACTCTTAGTGTATGCATTAAGAGCAAGAATAATCAATAAATATACATATTCCCATCTTGAATGAACTTTAAGAAAAACTTTTCAAAACATTCCTCACCTCAACAATGCAAGAGAAGTATTAGCTCAAGTTATTGGATGCAAGACAAGCTCGAAAATGGCTAGAAATGGCTGGACAAAGCTTCTTCTCCTTCTTCTTCTTCCTTTTTCTTCTTCTTCTTTCTCTCTTTTCAAGCTTGTTAAGTGTGTGTGTGCTAAAAATGTGTGGGTATGTGTATGGTGTTTTTGTATGTGTATTAGTAGGTTTGTGTATATTTTGAGTGGGAGAGAATAATGTAAGTTAAGTGAGCAAATATCAAGACGGCAAACGACAAGAGTGCCCTCCAACTAAGTCATGTATTGCTAGTTTGCCATTTTGGTTCATTTGTAACTAATTAGTTGCTTCTCCCATCTTATTAAGGTATTATAATTGTGTACGATATGTAAAACTCCCTAATGCACGTAATTAAACATTTATGACACGTAAAATGATAAATATACACGTTAAATGATATTAATGCCTGTTAATTGATGCTAATGAATATGAAATGATATGAATGTATTATTAATAATATAGTTACGTGTAGGTTCTCGTGCCGGGTTTTACATTCTCTCATCCTTAAAAGAATTGCATCCTCGCAACTTCATCTTACCTCGCAAATAGCTTTGGATATTGTTTCTCCATCTGATCCCGTAACTCCCAAGTTACTTCCTCGACTCCATGATTGTTCCACAAGACCTTCACCATCAGAATCTTCTTCCTACGCAACTCTCAATCTTGTTCATCCAAAATTTGTACGAGTCTTTTTTCATAGGAGAGGTTCTCATGAAGTTGTAGCGGTTTCGGCTCCAAGATATGAGAAGAGTCGGGTTGATTTTTCCTTAACATCGAGACATAGAACATATCATGTATACCGGAGATATTCGTTGGTAGACTCAACTGGTATGCTAACTTGCTAATTTTCTTTACAATCTCGAATGGTCCCACGTACCTCGGACTCAATTTTCTACCCTTACCATGCTGAATTAACCCCTTCCGAGGAGATAATTTTAGAAACACCTTATCACCCTCTTCAAATTCCAAGTCTCTTCTTCTTCTATCAGTATAACTTTTCTGCCTACTCTGTGCGGTGAGCATCCTGTTCCGGATCAAATGCACATTCTCTATATTTTCCATCATCTCCGGCAACAATGTAGGATCAATAGCCTTTATCTCACAAACATCACTCCAATATAGAGGAGATCTACACTTTCGTCCATATAAGGCCTCGTAAGGCGCCATGTCAATCATCGCTTAGTAACTGTTGTTGTAGGCAAACTCTGCCAACGGCAAGTGTTTTTCCCATGTTCCTCCAAAATCCAATACACAAGCTCGTAGCATGTCCTCCAAGATTTGAATGGTCCTTTTGGACTGCCCGTCAGTTTGAGGATGGTAAGCTGTACTAAAGCTTAACTTCGTTCCCAACGCCTCTTGAAACTTTTGCCAAAACCGCGATGTAAACCTTGGATCTCTGTCAGACACTATGCTCACGAGTACACCATGCAATTTCACAATGTTAGCTATGTACAAATCAACTCATTTCTCCAAGTTATCCGTCTTATTCGTTGCAATAAAATGGCTGTCTTCGCTAACCGATCCACGATCACCCAAACAGTATCACAACCTCGAGGTAACCTCGGTAATTCCGTCATGAAATCCATCGTTATGTGTTCCCATTTCTATTGTAGAATTTCAAAAGGTTACAAAAGTCCTGTAGGTCTTTGATGTTGGGCCTTAAACCTTTGACATGTCAAACAAAGTGCCACAAACTCTGCAATTTCCCGCTTCATATTATTCCACCAATAGAATTGTCTCAAATCTTGATACATCTTTGTTCCTCCAAGATGCATTGTATACCTCGAACTATGGGCTTCTTCAAGTTATTTTTTCTTCAATTCTGGATCATTTGGTATACAAACCACGTTTCGAAATCTCCATAATCCGTCTTGTTGTTTGAAATCTGGATTGTCTTCTTTTATCTTCTGAAATTGTGGATCTTGTTGTTGAATTTCTTCGATTTGCGACAGTAATGTTGGTTGAATCATCAAATGAGCATTTACCCCAAACCTTGCCAAGCTCACCTTTCGACTCAGCACATCCGCTACCACATTAGCTTTCCCGGGCACATAGTTGATGGTGCAATTATAGTCCTCCAGAAATTCCATCCATCTTCTTTGCCTCATGTTCAACTCTTTTTGAGAAAACAATTATTTCAAGCTTTTGTGGTCAGTGAAGATCTCAAACTTGTTTCCCTACAAATAATGTCTCCACTTCTTCAATGCGAACACTATCGCTGCCAATTCCAGGTCATGAGTGGGGTAATTCATTTCATAAGGCTTTAGTTTCTGGGAAACATAAGCAATGACTTGACCATTTTGCATCAAAACACATCCTAACCCCTCATTCGACACATCACTGTAAATGACAAACCCTTGACTTCCCTCAGGTAATGCTAAGATAGGAGCGGTTGTCAATCTTTTTTTCAACTCTTGGAAGCTATTTTCACACTTACCATCCCATGTGAAGTTCACCTTCTTTTGTGTCAATCTTGTAAGAGGTCCCAAAATTTTTTAGAAATCCTTTACAAACCTCTGGTAGTACCCAACTAACCCAAGGAAACTAAGCATCTCCGTAACATTCTCGGGTCTCTTCCATGATTGCACTACTTCAATCTTTGATGGATTCACAATTATACCTCTTTGGGAAATTATATGCCCCAAGAAAGCAACTTGTTGAAGCCAAAACTTGCGTTTGCTAAACTTGGCATACAATTGATGTTCCCACAACTTCTGCAACACCAAATGTAGATGTCTCTCATGTTCCTCCTCTGTCTTGGAATATACCAAAATATCATCTATGAATATCACCACAAATTGATCCAAGTAAGGCTGGAACACCCTGTGCATCAAGTCCATAAAGGCAGCAGGAGCATTCCCTAGTCCAAATGGCATCACAACAAATTCATAATGTCCGTACCTTGTCCTAAAAGCTGACTTAGGCACATCTTCCTTCTTGATGCGAAGTTGATAATAACCCTGTCTCAAATCAAACTTCGAATAAACTTTGGCTCCTTGTAATTGATCAAACAACTCATCTATCAATGGCATGGGATATTTGTTCTTAACAGTCACATGATTTAATCCCCGATAATCGATACATAACCTCAATGTGTCGTCCTTCTTCTTTACGAACAATACTGGGTCTCTCCAAGGAGATGAGCTAGGCTGAATAAACCCTTTTTCTAGCAATCCTTGCAATTGATTTTTCAATTCTTGCAATTTAGTTGGGGCCATCCGATAAGGTGCCTTTGAGATAGGTTGAGTACCTAGCAATACCTCAATCATAAAGTCAATCTCCCTCTTTGGTGGCAATCCCGGTAATTTTTTTCGAAAATACATCAACATATTCTCTTACCACTAGCACCTCTATGAGCTTAACCTGATTAGTTGGCTTATTAATCAAATAAGCCAAGTATCCACTGCATCCCTTCCTCATTAATTTCACAGTTTTAATAGAGGAAACAATAGCATTACTTGAAATATCACCTCTACCCTTCACCTCGATCATAGGTTGACCTGGTACCTGAAACTTCACAATCTTCGTCCGGCAATCCAATTAGGCATAGTTGCGAGCTAACCAATATAATATCATATTTTTGAAAAAGAAGTACAATAAGGTCAACCAAAAACTCCCGGTCCTTTATTTGAATTTTACATTCTCTACATCTATATTTAGAAACATGTTTGGTGCCCATAAGATTACTAACTTCTACATGACATGATAAAGGTCCTACTTGCAACTTGATGCGATGCACACATTGAGGTAAAATAAAGGAATGCGTGGCTTCAGTATCAATAAGCACCTTTACCGGTTGTTGTAAAATTAAGAAAGTACCTTCAACCACTACAGCAGCCTCTGGAATCTCTTCTTGATCAACAGTATACACTCGGGCTTGGACTCTCTGTGCCGGTGCATTCCTAACGGCCTAATTCAGTGCACCTCTGTTCTACCATTTCGTACAATCCTTAGCGAATTATTGATCATTTTTGCACCCCAAACACTTGCCCATTTTATTTCAACACTGGGCCTCAACATGCCCCTTTCTACCACAATAATTACACACCACATTCTTAGCAACAGTAGTACTACTTGACGAACCACTAGCCGATTGAGTAATTGAAGCACTCGGTTGTGGTCGGGTAGAAGCTGATCTAGCTTGACTTGAAGCTTGACTCTGGGATGAGTATGATCTCTGAGGTGCCTATGACAACATTGGACTCTTACTCACTTGACTCGGTCCCCCACGAGTATCCAATCTCCTCTTCTCAACTCGCGATGCCGAACAACCATGTCGGCATAATTAGTGAAATGGTGGGATGCAAGAAAATCATGAATTTCGGGCCTTAGTCCCCGAACAAAATGTTTGATCCTTGCACTTTCTGTTTGGACCAATCCCGACAAATACTTGGAGAATTTGTTGAATCGGGCTTCATATTGCACCACCGACAAGTTGTTTTGCCTCACAGTGAGGAACTCTTCTTTCTTTCTCTCTCGAGCCACCTCTGACACATAGTTGCCTTTGAAAGACTTCACAAAGTTAGCCCATGTTGTTGGGGTGCCATTCCGCTCCTAACGTTCCTTCTCATTCCTCTACCATTCCTCTGCATCCTCCTCTAACAAGAAAGTTGCAAATGCCACCTTTTTCTCATTATTGTAATCCATGGCCACATAAATCTTCTTTACCTTGGCAAGCCACGCCTCTGCCTTCTCACTATCAGGCTCACCCAAGAACTTAGAAGGTCCATACCCTAGGAAGCCTTTCAACGTATCATCTTCACTAGCTCGGTTGTTATTGTTGTTGTTGCCACCACCATTGTTATTATTATTGTTGTTGTTACCCGCACCCATATTCATGTTCGCCTGTAGTTCCATCACCCTACTTATACGATCCAATGAAGTTGCCATCGTATTGAACATAGCTATTCCAGGGTTGGTTGGGTCAACATTCCCCGTTCCTTGAGCTCCGACATTTGCACGGGTATTACGACCTGCCATCTATAGACATAGCACATGGACCACTCCCAGTTATATAATACGCATGCCTTATGATATGAAATGAGTGTACAAGTCCTATAGTTACTTATAATATGAATGATTATAGATAAATTAACATTGATATGGTATAGTGTATGGCCATACTTATTTACATGATTTCATATTAGCAAGAATCAAATACTGTACATAAGTACATATTATTCACATATAGACACAAAAGTCACCTTATCACATAAGTAATTCAAAACATATCTCAAGTAATTCATCTTCCTATTTAGGGCATCTACCCATGAACCATTTTCTTAAACTTGAACATTCGCTAACCTAGGTTAGCTCTGATACCACCTAAAGGTTATCACGCCCCGACCCTGACTCGTCTCCAAGACAAGGCCGGAACATGACGCAAACGAGATAAATTACCTATACAATCATCAGTTTATAGCCTAAACATATATAAAATCCATATACAAGGCTTCCTTAACCTGATCATTCATATATACAAGGCTTACAAACAGTCTTCCGACATGGCACAACTACCAATGCTTCCTAGGCCTCAAAAGAATAGGTTAGTGATAAGAGTTACAAGCCAACATCCAAAGAATATTACAATACTTGAAGTTGTACACATATAACATAGTTCAATACATCTACATAACCATCTACAGACAACTAGGATCATAGCAAGCAAAAGTCTGTCTCATCACATAAATGGGCCTTGCCATCAGCTTAAGTCCCTAGCACAGGCTCAACCCCGGCCTCACCTGAAAAATTGTCATAAACAGGGATAAACTACACTTAGCTCAGCGAAGGTTAATGGTCACGGTAGGTTTTGCAAACATTTTCATCATTTGGAAAACTCTTTTGAAAACATGTCATGCGTGAGTTGCCAGTAAGTACAAGAGATAATAAACAAACAATTACAAATCACTTTACCTTCCGAGGTCCTCAAGGGCCCAAGCGAAGGTAGGTTTATCATATATCAAAGGATATAGTTTTCTTTGCAGTTGTCGTAGACGGCTGACCTTGATCAATCTTCATCTATTGTTCCCAACTCCAACCTTAGGTGCTATTCGGATAAACACCGGGGATCATGGTAGTCGAGACCTACTGGTAGCCCTTGCTACCTAGGGGCAACGAACGCTACCATACCCATAATTGTGGTTGCAACTGCCGCGCCAACAGTTATTAACATTGCAAGCAAAATAAATGCATCAACATGAAAAGGATGACAACAAAGTAGGTTGTCTCCGACCACATAAGCATGTATTTAACCTTGAACATATCTCAACACATAATCATGTAAACAATTATAACATCTTGCACTTAGAGTTCAGCGACATAATGTGGAGGTCAGCAAAGAAGGTTGCCTCATCATGCAAGTGTTTAAACATGTAGTGACTTCATCACCTCTATATTAGCCTAACTTAATCAATTAATTTGCCTACTTTTCCAAACTCCAATTAACATGATTTTAGTCTAAAATTAAAGCTTATCGAAATTAGATAGTTCTAGAATCAAACGGAATGCAATTCAGAGTTGAATTGATTGAGTTATGGCCTTTAGAAAAACGTTACGCAAATCTGTCAAATCTAAAGCCTCTCCAGCGGACGACCCCCCCTCCTACTGGTCGACCAATGGACTAGGGGTCGTCCGGTCGTGCCAAATCTGTTTGTGAATGCTACAGTGCATCAAATGCACGAACTTTGCTTTCCTTGCTTCTTTTGCTATGCCACTCAAAGTCATCTCTTAACCATTTTATCAAACATAAATTCCACACAACTACAACTCCAAAATCACAACCTAGCAAGCTATAAACATCCTTCAAATTAATTTCAACAAGATCATCAAGAACACCAAGAATACCAACTAAGTCTTAATATTCTTGACTTCTATTTTTATGTATTGTAAGCAATTCAATCCTACTAACACACGTAGTAAGCCCTAGCTCGCACAATACATAGAACTCAAAACATATTTCAAACTCTTAATGTATGCATTAAGAACAAGAATAATCAATAAATATACATATTCCCATCTTGAATGAACTTTAAGAAAAACTTTTCAAAACATCCCTCACCTCAACAATGCAAGAGAAGTATTAGCTCAAGTTGTAGGATGCAAGACAAGCTTGAAAATGGCTAGAATTGGCTGGACAAAGCTTCTTATCCTCCTTATTTTTCCTCTTTCTTCTTATTCTTTCTCTCTTTTCAAGCTTGTTATGTGTGTATGTGTGTGTGTGCTGAAAACGTGTGGGTGTATGTGTAGTGTTTTTGTGTGTGTATTAGTAGGTTTGTGTGTATTTTGAGTGGAAGAGAATAGTATAAGTTAGGTGAGCAAATATCAAGAGGGCAAATGACGAGAGTGCCTTTCAACTAAGTCATGTATTGCTAGTTTGCCATTTTGGTTCATTTGCAACTAATTAGTTGTTTCTCCCATCTTATTAAGGTATTATAATTTTCTATGATATGTAAAACTCTCTAATGCACGTAATTGAACATTTATGGCACGTAAAGCAATAAATATGCATGTGAAATGATATTAATGCTTGTTAATTGATGCTAATGAATATGAAATGATATGAATATATTATTAATAATATAGTTACGTATAAGTTCTCGTGCCGGGTTTTACATTACCTCCAAGGACAAATGGAAATAAAATACTAGAGTTAGTATACATGAATGTGTGCAGTCCCATGAACCTTCACTGGAACACTTAGTTGAGCTGGGTTTTAAAGCCCTTTAGATCGGCTCTAGAGGCCTTTGACTTTGCAAAGCTTGCCACTTTGTTACTCAACTTGTTATGAGTTTTTCATGAGAATATCTACCAATTTTATGTCACAAATTATTTTTAAAAAGAAAAAATGACCGATTGGCGACAAACACCGAAAAAATTAAATGTTTATTAATTTTTAAAATTTTCCATGAAATGGCTACAAATATTGAGTTTGGCTACAGGACTCAAAGCGACAGATGAATTTCCGTAACCATTCCTGACACCTTTAAGATGGAAAGCCATTTTTTATATGTTAGAACTAAGGATTATTTTTGAAATATTTAACCAATAAAAGAAATTATAAAATATTTTAGATGGATAATCATGGCCCTCCAAGCATAAAATTTCTAGCCATTGGATACATCCCATCAACCTTATAAATAAAATAATGGTACTACAATTGTCAAAATATCTCCAAACTGTAAAAATGTGAAAAATATAAAGGTGTTCTTTAGCATTTTTCAATCACTCTCCTAGCTATAATCTCAATTTCTGACTTTAGTAAAATGAACTGAATCAAACTCCAAAAAGTAAATCACCATCCTTTCCATCCATTCCCTTCCCTTTACAATCAATCAAGATGAGAAACAGAGCGTATGAGATTTTATTTCTTTTAATTTTTGGAGAAGAAGAATCAAGATATATAAGAGTTTTTTTTTAGAGAAACAAACCTGCAGCTATTATATAAGTGGACCCGACCGCTATTAATCGAAAGTAATTCACTTTTTTAAGAGCAATCGATGTAAGAATTAAGAGCGAACATCTCAAGTTGGTTTTTGAACTATTAGCTATATAATTCATAAATTGACCTTTATTTAAAATTGTTGGGCCGGGGAGGCTAGCGATCACCCTTAGAGATTCGCTATCGCGGGGAGCGGTATCGGTGCTTGACAGCCCAGCCTGCCTGGGTTTTACGCTGCCTCAATAAGGAAATAAAGTTGAACCTTGGCTAACAGCTATAGCTTTTGGCGCAGTGGCAAGTGTTTGATCCTCAAAACTGGTATCAAAGTGAGGTCGCAGGTTCAAATCCCCCAGGTGTCGTCGGGGGGAGATTGTTGGGCCGGGGAGGCTAGTGATCACCCTTAGGGATTCGCTATCACGGGGAGCAGTATCGGTGGTTGACAGCCCAACTTGCCCGGGTTCTGCGCTGCCTCAATAAGGAAATAAAGTTGCACCTTGGCTAACAGCTATAGCTTTTGGCACAGTGGCAAGCGCTTGATCCTGAAAACTGGTATCAGAAATTGATTATGAAATTGATCTATTGACTAATCATATCTTGTAATCAGTTTATTGTTTGAGAATTAGTCAAAGCTTGAATGATATTCAACATATTAAGTAAAACTCATGAAAAGTAATGATCAAACAAAATGCATCCTCCAACTAGAAGATCAAATCACTCTAATGGTCAAGATCTATGAAGATTCAAGATGTGAATATCCTAGCTAAGATCTTATTCTAAAGAAGGAAGATTGAAGATGTGAGGCTCGACCTCGATTTACGTGTGTTACCTCAATTCGTGTGCCCTAACCTTGAACTGCGTCCCTTAAACTAAGTTTAAGAGTTGTACCTTGAAATTACGTGCATTGCATTGAATTACGTGCATTCACCTAGGGTTGCGTGCATTTACATAAGAATCGGTGTATTTGTCTCGTAGTACGTGCATTATCTCGTAGTGCGTGCCCTAAACCTAGGAAAGCATGCCTGCACGCTAATCAATAAATATTCCTACACAAAGCACTAGACAATAAAGAAATCTTACAAACTCCACTAGCAATATTTTAATCCTAAGTCAATTCACTAAAAGACAAAAGCACTAAGCCCAAAACATTCTTTATTCTATTCTGAAACCCATGCACCTCAAATACTACACTTAACCTACAATACATTAAGCTTAAAACAAAACAAAAATTCAGATTTTTTAGCACCATGTGGCCGGCCATACCTAGGCCATTTGAATAAGATTTGAACAAAACATTTTAAACCATGCATTCCTAGACAAAACCTTACACATTGTCATGTTTTTTCTTGCACCAAAGCACCCTTTTGCTAACACCTAAGCTACCTTTCTCGGCCCTCACACTACACATGCTAAAACAATTCAAATGTACTCTAGTTGACACACAAAATTCAACCAAAAGCTAAGCCAAGGCCGACACACACAAGCTAACACACAACAACTCATCAAAAATTCTCTCAAGGCATTCAAACTCTCCCATTCTCTCTCTCTCGGATATGACTTCCTCTTGAGCTTCCAAGACCTCAAGCTCACTCTCAGGGACACTCCAAGCTTCGGCCCTAGCTAGGAACTCAAGGTAGATACCTCAAAGTCGCACATAAGCTCACAAGACCTCTCATTTCGGTCATAGGTAAGTTTTAAGAGTTTTCTTCCATTTCTTTTTGTTCTAATCACATGCACACACTAAGTATATGCTAACTAAGCTAGGATTTAAAGAAAAACAAGCTACCACTCGGCCAAAGCAAGGAAAATAGGCTTTTCGTGCGATTCAAGGACGTTTCTTGCATTTTCATCCATCAAGTTGCTAAGGTGAGGGTTAAATATTTTTAAATGCTTTCAAAACTCACATGATTGCTCTCATATGGATGTTTTTACTCTTTTAGTTCATGTATATGTGTTTATATGAGCTTGTCTACTCTTGCATGGCTTGGAAAATGGCTAGAACTTTGGGTTATGCATTCACGTTTTTTGGCAGCTTTCTGACCTTGTAGGAAGAAATGCTTTTGGCCTAGTAAAAAATGTTAAAAAATGCATTAAAATTGGTAGGTCACTAGATTTATCAGTTATGAACACATTTGGGAGAAATAGGATAAGGCTAATTTTGAGTTTAAAGCCCTCAAAAATGGAAAATATCGAAATGTGTATGAAACTAGACAGTTTTGCGTAGTCTCACGGTTTTGGTCATAACTCCTAAGTTCGAACTCTAAATGCAGTGAGGTTTGTTCCTTGATTTAAATAACTCATTAAGCTTCAATTTGACATTTTATTCACTGAATTTTGAGGTTATTTACTTGACTAAACGAATGAAGAAAAACATACTATTGCAGTGGGGTTTTGGCTTAGTATTATGCTTTAAATCATGTTGTAACTTTACTTGAAGTATTGAATGCTTGGAATTGTGGAAACTAGAAGTTGTGCAGGCTATTTTGGTTGGTTGAGGTTGCTTAAATTGGTTGATGCATGCCTTAGGTTCAGTATATGACGAATTGTTGCTTAATCATATGTGTAAGCACGAAATTGAGGCCCTATTGCTATGAATACTTGCTAAGTGTTTATCCTATTGTTAAATGAGTTCATTTGTGTGGTTAGTAGGCTGCCAAATAATCTCTAAGTATGTATGAGATGGCTTGAGTAACTCTTGTGGTTCTTAGCAAACAAAACCAACACCTGAGCACGACCTTGTAAACCCTAATGGCTACGTAGACTCCCGAGTCGTAAACCATTCTTGTGTGACTTATAATTGATGTTGAGGAATGTTAATAGGCTGTCCAGAATTGTCTTTATAGCTCTAAGCATGATTCTCGATGATTGCATATTGATAAGTGAACTATTCTTGCACCCGGTCTTGTGTAAGTGTCGTAGCATGCTTATGTGATCTCAACACTTGATATGTGAACCCAAAATGAGTTATATGACTTGTTTTATATGTATTATTAGGCTACCCGTTAAATGTTCATATGCTTCTAGGTGTTGTACAAAGTGAATTTACGTGTCAAAGCATGCCTCGTATGTTTACTTGTCAATATGTGATCTTATATTTACTCGGAGGCAACCTACTTTGTTGACCTCCTAATGTGAAATGTTGAATGGTATAATTTTGCATTGCATACAAGGTTGCAACATTTCATTTTGGCATAGTAGCGTTCGCGTCACTCCAGGCGGCATCGGGCTTACCGGTGTATTGGCATGACTACCATGGTCCAATTTCCTTTCTCGCTTGGGGGCTAGACTTCTTCGGAGAGTTGGGTCGTAGGTTTGGTGTACATCCGGAGTACACCCGTTAGAGTGATAAATGGATGATGTATGTCGGCTTCAACATTGGTTATCAGAAATGGACTTGAGAGCAAAATCTCACCGTATCCTTTTACTATGTGTTTAAGTACTCTCGCTTGGTTCCTAGAGGACCTTGGGGAGGAAAGACGGGTAAATGTATTCATTTATATTTATGTTATGTTATGAACTTACGTATTTTATAGGGTAAATAGCACCACAACCCCCTATACTTTAGCAAAAATGCACATGACCCCCTAATGGTTTAAAAAGTGCACCGGAACCCCCTGTGGTTTCAAAAGTGTAGCACCACAGCCCCCTCCGTTAAAAAAACTGTTACTTTTAACGGAGAGTACGTTACATGCGCGTTCGGTGCGATTTTTCATGATTTTAGGCTTAAATTATTACTTAATTGGACAAAAATGCCCTTATATATGTTTTTTTTTTCTCCCAATCCAATTTTCACAAAAAATAAAAATAAAAAATAAAAACCCATCTTCCTCAAACCAACCCGCCCCTCCCCCTCTTCCCCCCACCCCCACCCCCACCCATCCTACTATCACACCCACCCCCCCACCCCCCCCCTACCCCCCCCCCCCCCAAAACCTGCAAAACTTTTTATATATATATATATATATATATATATATATATGTGTGTGTGTGTGTGTGTGTGTGTGTGTGTGCGTGTGTATATTATATATATATGTGTGTGCGTGTGTATATATATGTGTGTGTGTGTGTATGTCTGTGTGTGTCTGTGTATGTGTGTCAGTGTGTGTGTGTGTGTGTGTATGTGTGTGTGTGTGTGTGTCTCTGTGTGTGTGTGCATGTGTGTGCGTCTGTGTGTGTGTGTGTGTGTGCGTCTGTGTATGTCTGTGTGTGTGTGTGTGTGTGTAAACAAAAAAGAAAAGAAAAAGAGAAATAAAAAATAAAAAATTGAAGGGCATTTTAGTCTTTTTATACAATTCAGTTAAATTTGTTGGCGGAAAATTAGGGAGGGGGTGCGTGTGCACGGTTTGAAAACCATAGGGGGTTTCGGTGCACTTTTTAAACCACAGGGGGGTCATGTGCATTTTTGCTAAAGTATAGGGGGTTGTGGTGCTATTTACCCTATTTTATATGACATGTTTTCAAAAGGATTTTCATAAGATTAACCGGAAAAGAGTTTCAAAACGTTATCACTTGTTCCCCCTTGCTAAGTTCATAAGGACTCACCCTCTTTTATCATCACAGGTGAAGAAGATTTGGAACAAGTACCCAAGGAGAATGTATTTGTCGATGATTCCTTGGAGTGATTACGTGCTTTATGTGCCTTGCTCGACTGTGGCTGTTTTGTGAATATTATGTTCTTTTGAAGACTATTTCTGATGTGTTGTAAATGACCCCCGTTGTAATTTGGAGTCTAATTTTGGCTTGTACTAACTATATTCGGACGAACTCTTATTTGGTTGTTTGTTTTCGTCGTTTGATTAGTAGTTATCGTAGGTGTTTAATCCACTAGGTGAAGAATCAAATAATGTAACTCTATCTAAACTCACCTAGGTGCTCATTCGTAAGCTAAAGGATAACAAGTACTTGCGCATTAGGAATTGACAAATAAACGGGACATAGTCATCATGCTAGGCTTGTTAATCAAACGAGACTTTCGAGATTGACTAGTAGGCATATTGGTTGATGACAAAATAGAATCTTCATTGGAATCGGACTAATGATTGGAATAATTGAGGCATTTAGAAATTAGGTCAAACTAAATAGCCTAATTACAACCGTTATGCTGTCGGTTTTCCATAAAATCTTTTGGAGTTCTAAATCAACGTTAAGCATTAATCGTAAGAAATCAACTAAGTCGTACAAATAGTATAAATGAATTAGGTCATACCCTAGTCTAACATCTATAGGTCGGGTTGGGGCATGACAGAATAGATGATCAAAGCACTTTGAGAATATCAATGTTATAAAAGCTCAAGAGCAAGTTCATGAAGAATGATGTTGATCAAGCTCAAGTGATTTAATCATGAAGATAAAATGAAGAGCTCAACATGATCAAACTCAAGTGTCTTTTTGTCAAGATCTCTACAAGCTTTAAGTTGTAAAGAATCGAAGAATGAATATTGACCTATAAGGATGGAGACGGAAGTCATAAGGGGTACCGGTTGGGACTTAACTGGGGATTTGAGACTTGCAAATGGTATATGCTCAACAATGATTCTCAAATATTATTTTGAAATATTTGAAAAATGTTTTACAAAACATGCTCAAAAGAAACGCTTTTAAAAACCCAACCCTGGCAGTTTTGATCCCACCGGACGACCCCATGGCGATCGGTGGCCAAATGGTCGTCCGCCCAAGGCCTGTCCACCGGATGAGGGTCTCTCGACTGGTCGACCAGCAAAACGGGGGTCGACTGGTCGAGCCAAAATGCTGATTCAAACTATAGTCGTTTTATGAACGTTGGGGTGCATTAATTACACCCATTTCAGCTTCTATTAATGCTTTCTCAACTGCAAAACTTACAAGATTGATTCAAAGCAATTACTCTTGAGTTCTTTCATTAATCTCATCTTTGAATCATCTTTGAGCTATACTTGAGCAAGAATTTGTGAGTAATATTGAGAGAGAAGCATTCATTGTATTTATCTACTCTAAAAGAGGGCTTTTATTGTGAATCTCAAACACTTATCAAAAGAGAGAGTTGAACACTTTGAAAGGAAGGTTTCATTGTCAAAAGTGTTGGGTGTTAAAGCTTTGTATGAAGAAGGATTTTTCTATTGTAAAAGCTTGAACTACCATTGTAGTTGGTTTGTGGACTCACCAACATTTGAAGAGTCACCATAGTGAAGATTGTTGAAATCCTAAATGGGGAGCTTAGGTCGTGGACTTAGGCGGGGGCCGAACCACGCTAAAATAGCAATTTGTAATCTCTTTCTCTCAACTCTCTCTTTGCATTAATTTCTGCACGCTAAATGTTTGATATATTGCCTCACTTACACTTTATATTGCTTGAGTGCATATTTGTTTAAAATTATTTTTGATTGATCATTGCTAGTATATTGCCTAATCGAAAAAGTAGTAGTATTACCTATATAACCTAATTCACCCCCCTCTTAGGTTTAATTAAGGGACAACAAAAATCAAAATTTTATATTCTTATTTATTATAGTTTCAATTCATATTTTTAAGTTACGTAGTTGAAATTAAACTTGATATCATACGGTTTAAAAGAATAATAAATAACTCGCTAGTAATTGACGTTCTTATTATTAATTCAAGAATTGATAAGAGCGGTGCATGAAAGTACAGAAAAGAGTGCGGTGAGTATACGATAAATGCCAAAATAGAGCCACATTTTTATAGATCCTGCTTATGTGTGGGACTAATAAATTCGCATTTTTTATGATTTTAACCCATTAAATCTTGTATATTGCATTATTATTTCAAGCTTAATTGTATATTTTACACAAATTTAGTGCAATATAGGTTCTAAAGAAGAAAGAGCAAAAATGGCCACAAAAACCAACACTTGAACAAGAAATTTAGCGCAACACTGAAGAAGAATGGTATAACAACTTTAAAACGAGCAATTTGAGATTGAATTTGGTTAAACCGAATGCAGAAACGAATTCAGGACGCTAAAAAATCTTGAAATAGACCTGGTCAACGGTCAATGGTAAAAGTCAACGAGCTGGTCAAAGTCAAAGCTCAGAGTCAAAGTTTACCTACCATAGCCAGAAGCGCGCTCGAGCACCCCTTTTTCCCGCTCAAGCGCCCCATTTTCAGAAATGGAAGATAATGGTCGACAATGCGTGGAAGGAAAAAGACAAAAAAAATATATAAAATAATTTATAGTACACGCTCGAGCGCCCTGCTGAATCTCTGCCTTTAAATACCACGATTTTCAACCATGAAAATCGTACCATTTTCAACCATGAAAATCGTACCATTTTCTTCTTAAGTTCTTTTCTGTTATTCTTGTGTGTGTGTGAGAGTGATTTCTTTGAGTGTTTTACTTAGTAGTTAGTTGGTGTGAAGTTTGGAATCCCGAGTACAGGGTCTTTTGAGCCATAATCACTTCGAAATCATACCGATCAACCGAAATATGTGCATCAAGATAAGTAATTTTATTTCGGCTAGCGTTATGATTTCCTGTAATTTAATTCCTAATATGGCACACTAGACTCGAGATTTAGGGTGGTATGTGTAAAGATATTCTTGTATATATGTTTTGATCCAGATTTATTAAAGTCTCGTATTTTTATTCCTGAAGTATTCTTTGATTAATTATACGTATACTTATAGTTATGTTATAGTTAATTAAAAGTACATATACGGCCAGTTTTGTAAACCAGTGGCAATACGAGTGTCACGCCCCAACTCGATCCCTCTTACAATCAGTCAGAACGCAACGGAATTTTGGCAGTATAACGGCAGTAATTTGGACACTGAGGCTCTAAACCAACCTCTTCGCAACTCATATATCCAACACCACAAACAATTCAACAATTAAATAACGCAACCACAATTTACATTAAACATTCTTTTACCATTGTATCCATAAGTTATACGCCTCCATTCCAACATCATACATTTACTATATAACATACTTTTCCCAAAATAGATGATAACCAATCTAGCAACCTAACCATGCTCCAAAACAAGACTACTAAATTAGCAATATACATAAGTCTTATAATTGAGTAAGTTATACAATATAACATATTACAACAACTAAGACAAATTCATGGCAACGACTCCGGCACACAAGACTCGTCCACATAAAGCACATTCTCAGCTTCCTGAGGCACGTATCCGTAATCTTGATCGGTAACACCTGTATGCATGCAATAATTGAGAGTGAGCTTATATAAAACAAGCCCAGTGAGGATTCGATAGATCTCTAACAGTATTTACTATACTCCTTGAAAATGATCGTTTGAGCAGTAAACACACAATAAACATCAATAACAATATAAACACATAAACTATAATGGCCATTCAATAAAGGATACTCTAGTTGGTGTACCTCCAAACGTCATCACGATCTCAACCAACTTCTTATCACCCCCATGAGGTACCTCACTAGCCTTACCCTCTATGGCATCTCCTCCCATGCGAGATGAGGGTAACCTCTGGTAGCCATGTCATTTTCAACCCGACAGTCTGAAACCGCCTGAGAGGTGGCACACGCATACCAAGACCCAACAATAAAAATAAACATTCAATCACAGGAGGACAACCTTTTCCGTTGACTATCTCCTGGTTCATCAATAATCAATATTCAGTAATCAATAATCCATAATCAATTAATCATCAATCAATTAATAACATTACAACAACACAACATCAATTAATCAATAAACAACTAAATTAGAAGACAAAGTAGGCCACCCAACTTAACATGCATTAGACACACAATCAAACCCTAATCTAACCATCAACAACTCACAGTTCAATCACTCAAACACCACCCGATCATCTAAAGGCATATGACAACATTTTAAAGAAAGACAACCTAAACTTCTAATAATCATAACTTACATTCTACTAATCCAAACAACTCCAAACCAATACCTATCACTCACTCACTCAATCAACTACATAAGCCCCCTCGGAAACCAACCAAAATACATCCAAATCAAGCCCAACAACCCTAAAACCTCAATGCACCTAAGCTGAAATTTTTGGACTTTCACACCGACATCACAATCAAAATTTTGGCATTACAACGGCACTACCCTGTATTTAACAAACTTTTACAAATCGACGACAATCGATTCCAACCACTACAACTCAAAATATTCAACAAATAGCCAACAACTCAACTTTTAATATCCAAAAATAAAATTTCATGCTACAATAGTTCAAATCTTATATAAATGCATATAAACGATCCTTAGCATGCACTGAGCAATAATATAACATCAAATCAACTTTCTAAAGGTTCAAAATTCAATTATATGCAAAAACATAAAAGATGACATTGGAGATCTAGAATTTTTCTCTCACCTTTGATGTGTTTTGATGCAAGAAAGATGTAGAATGGATGCCCAACAAGTGAAATCAAGCTTTGAATGAAGTGATTTGGACTTGAATTGCAAAATCTATGTGAAAAATGCTTTGAAAAACTTTGAAAATGCCTTCTTTCTTCTCTCTCATGGATTTTCGGTAATGTCTGTGTAAAATGAGTGTGTTTTGTGAGCTTTTAATGTGTGTTGATGATATATTAAGCAAATGTCAAACAAATAAAAGAAAGTCAGAGTTGACACTTAGTTATTTTTAGTGTTTTCTTGTCTTTTAATTCTATTTTAGACTATTTTTTGCTCAAAACATTAATTTAACACTTAGACTATTTTAAGTAGTTTATTTTTAGGTGACAAGAGTTTTCTCATGCAAAGACTTTCACCCGACTCGACTAAAAACGTGATTTTTACAAAAGAAGGTGAAAAGTTATATTATTTGTTTTCAAATTTCTTTTGAATGCACAATTAATCTAAAATCATTTAATACCACATATAAATACATTTATATTAATATATACTAGGTCAACGAAAGTCAATCCAAGAATCGAATTTAGAAAAAATTACTATTTGGCTCATTTAAATAGACTTTTCGCCCGAAAAGTCTATTTAAATTATTATTCTGTTTCAGAATCAATTTTTATCAAACATGGGTGCCGAAAAGTCTATTTAAATTACTATTCCGTTTCAAAATCAATTTTTATCAAACATGGGTCTATTAATAATAGAGGATTAGGTTTTAAGACGTTTAGAACACTCTTGTAAAAATTTTAGTGGACAGGTGTTCAAAATACTATTTACAAAAATCATCGATAAAATTTTTGATGTCATTTTTGATGAAAATTTCATGAATGCACACATAGCATGTATTAGGAATATAAATCACATATTTAGCACATTCTAACTCATATAACATATAAACAGGCCAAATCACGCAAATCGAGGCAAAGACACGCAAATCGAGGTAAAGACAAAAAGTTGGGTTTCACAACGAGACTACCTCGGACGGATATAGTTTGGTTGTACCAACACCTCCAAGTTACGTAAGTAAAAGATTAATTGTGGTTTCGATTCTCGGGTGGATACCGTTAGGTTGTACCAACATCTCTATCTCGAGGACCGATAATCCATTAATCTCGTTACTTACGTATCTAAAGTATATCAGAAGTGGGAGCTTATTGCCCGATTTCTGAAGAACTTATCTTTTAATCTGAATCAATAATATTGAACTTGAGTATACCGAGCTATTATCACCCTAAATCATTATCCAATTCTTTGGATTTAAACTTTATTGTTAAGTGTGGAATTTTTCAATCAAATACCTTTGTTTAATTCACCTTTGGACTTTCTTAATTATCATACCATTGGACACTTTCTGAACACTTGGACTTAATCAAACTCATCCATGACGGGAGATAGTCAAACAATTATAAATTAAAGGTTTAACTTAATTTGATAACCCCAATCTCCGTGGATTGACCCTCTACTCGTCACGGCTAGAGGTAATTCGAGGTAAGCACTATTTCAATCATTTAACCTTACTATTTTTAGCGCAAAACGACGCGATTAGGGACCTTCATGCACTTAATGTCTAGTACACTTAAATGTTTATGAGTTTTGATGGAGCCAGAGAAATGATGAAGGATGTATTTAAATCATAACAAATATTTAATGGTGGCTTCTAAGGAAACTATGCCCATTCAAGGACTAGTGGATAGGTTTTTGTTTTGCGGAGGTAGATGTCAATGGCAGCATCATCAATCTAATATCAACTGAACCAGAGAATTTGCGAAACAGAAATAGGGATGAATGAAAATAATATCGTAAAGAAATCCTTACCTTTTAAAACTCTACGATGAATTAGAGAAGTGTGTGCGGGTTACAGAACATACACAACATGGAGCATATGAGGTTCGCACGGTAGAATTTGAGAATTGGTTAGACTGTATCAAAGCTAAAGTTACACGATTTTGATTGGTTGATTGGCTCTATCACTATCATGTTGTCTACAAGTTTATGATCAAGCAAGTTTAGAGCTAAATCGAATAATTTTAAATAAAATAGATAAATTTATTTATTTATTTTATAAAATAATAGGGACTAAATTGATTGATATTGAGACAAATTTAATTTTTTTTTAAAATAATATGAGTCATTTGCACAATTTTTCCCGTGGTAATTTAAATTATTTTTAGGGAAAAATGCCGTTTTAGGGCTTGAATTTGGTTTAATATAGAATTAAGGGTTTCAACTGCAAATCTACATAAGGGTTTGAACTTCAATTCATTAAAAAAAAAAAAGTTGTTTTAGACGCTGTTAACCAACGGCATTAGTATTTTGCTTACGCGGTATTTTTATTTTTATTTCAAATTCTATACGGTGTTTTCTTTATCCTTTTTAAGTCTTATATGAATTTTTTTTTAAAACACGAAATGGAAACAATTTTTAATATCTTAAATTAACAATAACGTAATATATTCTAGATCTTTTTAAAGCCAAAAAATAGTATATCAACATCTATACATATACCTATATGTATATACATATATGTATATATATTATTGAATTGTTTCTAAGTAAAAACCTGAAAATAATTATGTGCCTATATAATTTAAAGTTATAGATGTGACATCATATTAGCACCTCTTTGTGTTTTTTAATAAAAGGAGATATGTAAAGTTTTGTATTGGTTTATTGTAACTTCATTTAAGTTTTTTATTTCTGATGCTTATTAAAATGCATAGCTAATTCATTTTTTTTTTATCTCAACTATATATGGAGTTTAAAAGTTATTCGGGTATAACTTCTCCCAGATAATAACTACTAGGGCCGGACTTTCCCCCTAAAAGTAGCTATTCGGGCAAAATTTTCCCGAATAAGAACCACTTAGGTGGGACTTCCCCCGTATCCTACTAATTAATTAACTACAACTACAACTAGAACTAAAACTAACTAGAATTAACTCGAAATTATACAAAAAATATTGGCACTATTCCAAAATTAATTACAAAATTCGGAGGGAAGGGGGATCTATTTATAAATAGAAAATCAGAGGCGCGCTTGAGCGCACTTCTGTTCCGTCGAATTGTAGCGCGCCACGTGTTACTTCCGGAAGACTCTGAAGGAGCGCTTGAGCACCAGTAAGGCACGCTTGAGCGCGCGTCTGCTCCATCGTCATTTCTGTACCACGTGTTTTCTTCTGGAACGTTGTGGAAATTTCTTTGAGGGGCGCTCGAGCGCCCTTTTGCTGACTTTTTGGCTCTTGAATTTTGACTTTGACCAGAGCGTCGATCGAGGTATTTTTGGGCTTTTTTTACTATTTTGACCCTCCAAACATTAGAATTTGGCTAAAATCACACCGCGCCCAGAATACCTGCGTTTTGCTCAGAATGCCATTTCTACCCGAAAAACTAGTATGATTCGTAAAAAACGGACATAGGTCACTATTCAAGATCGTCCAAGTCAATGTTCCGAGTCTGATTTCGCGCTGGTTTCTGCCAAATTTCTTTTCTATGAACTTCATTCTTTCACTAGTTCCCGTGCTTCCCCATTCTTACTTCTTGACTTGCAATTTGGATCGTTTCGATTCTAATTCTTCACTTTTCGGTATTTTTCTATATTGCATCAAAAGTATCAAAGTGTTGCATTTATTCCACAGTTAAGATATAAATGCAGTACAAATACAAATATTTGAGTGCTGTAAATACAGTTACATCACTTGCCACTTTGTTAGACTGCCTCCAACAGGCTCTCTATAATGGCTCAGTAACCATTACAAAGAGGCAAATATGTGAAAAATGCTTCAATAGGCTCTCTATATGAGACTCCCTAAAATTGGGAGCCCCTGTTCTGAAGATAATGCTCGCTGGTTGGCTCTCTACATCTCAAAAAGCTCTCCAACGATCAAAAATGCTGAAAGTGAAGCTTCAAACCAAAAAAAACTTCAACCTTTTGAAAGCCCCAAATTTTCATGCTTTAAAATCCAAAAATTTCACCAAATAAATCCCAAAATCAAATTCTCGAAAACAAAATCAAGCAAAAGAGAAACCAAATCCAAAAAATAAACTGATTTTGAAGGTAAAAGTTACTGATTTTATCTATTTTTTTTTTTCAGGACAACTCTGCTGGTGGAGGTGGTGGCTGGCATGGTGTGAAGCTGGGTGATGATGATGGTGTGTGGTGATAGCCTTGTGTTGGTGTGATGTTGTTGTGCATAGTGTCTTGTTGATGTGTAGTGATATGTCGTGTTGGGGGTATTGGGTTGGGAGAGAACCGCTGATATGTGTGGTGTTGGGAGGGTTTTGTTGGGTCTGATCTATATGAGGTGTTGGGGGTTTTAATGGGTAATTAATTTTACATTATTAGGGTTAGAATTTCCTTTTTTTTGTCAACATTAGATTATAGAAATTAGTAAATTACATTTATGATGTAATATTTTTTTTTAATTTATACTCTGATCATTTTTAGTTTTATTTTTAATTTGTTATAATTTTTAATTACATTAAGTATAATTTATAAAAAAAATAAAATGGTGTGTTTGATCTAAAATAGAGATATATTGGAGTAAAAATAAATAAGGAGTCCCTAAAATAGAGAAGCTATTGGAGTAAAGGTAAAATATGGAGTCCCTGAAATAAAAAGAGATTAAAAGTAAGGAGGCTGATGGAGTGAAACTGAAATAGGGAGTCCCTAAAAATAAAAAGGCAAGTCTAAACTCCCTAAAATAGAGAAAAAAATAGAGAGACTGTTAGAGTTAGTCTTACTCAACTTGCTATGAGTTTTTCATGAGCATGTCTACCAATTTTATGTAACAAATTATTTTTAAAAAGAGAAAATGATTGATTGGCGACAAACACCGAAAAAATTAAATATTTATTAATTTTTAAAATTGGCCACGAAATGACTACAAATATTGAGTTTGACTATGGGACTCAAAGCGACAAATGAATTTTCGTAGTCATTCCTGACACCTTTCAAATGGAAAACCATTTTTGATATATTATAACTAAGGATTATTTTTGAAATATTTAACCAATAAAAGAAATTATAAAATATTTTAGATATATAATCATGGCCCTCCAAGTATAAATTTATAGTCATTGGATACATCCCGTCAACCTTATAAATAAGATGATGGTGCTGTAATTGTTAGAATACCTCCAAATATAAAAATGTAAAAATGTGAAAAATATAAAGGTGTTATTTAGCACTTTTCAATCCCTCTCCTAACTATAATATCACTTTCTCACTTTAGTAAAATGAGAATCAAACTCCAAAAAGTAAAAAGGATCAAGAACACAATGAAAACAACTCGCGTGTGATTCCACGTTATAGCTAGCTAGCTATTATCTGTAACAAAAGAAAAATGAAAACATACACAAGAAGATATATCAAACTTCCCAACTTAAAATAAAATGAAATGAACCAAACTTCAAAAAGTAAAAATAACCAACAACACAACGAAAACAACTTTCTTGACACCAAAACCTGACCAAAGAAAAAGAACACCCAACTTATAACTAGCTAGTTAAGAACACCCAACTTATAACTAGCTAGTTTTTATCTTAACAAAAGAAAAATGAAAAAATGGACAAGAATATTAAAAGTTACCAACTTATAATACAATGAACTGAACCAAACTCCAAAAGATAAAAGGACCAACCAAGAATTTAATTATTTTTTGCAAGAGCAAATTTTTTTTTTCTAAAAAAAATGAGACGTTTGATTTTTGGGATGCAGTTCTTCAATATGAATCCTCATCTCTACCTTAAATTTCCTACCGCATTCTTGATTTAGACATTTGATGTCATTGGTGGAGCCAAGTGGACATCAAGTACAATTTGAAAAAAAAAAAAAAAAACTTTTTTTTGGTATATGCTCTTATTTTTATGTTTTCTGTTTTCTCTTGTTTTTCTCTTTCATTTTTTACTTTTGTTCTCTTATTCTTAAATATTTTTCAATTTATTTCTATATTTTGAAGACTATTGGTGTTTATCATTGTGCATGAATTTTGATTCGTTTATTTTTATAATATTTTTAACATTTAAGTTAAATTTTTTTAGTTTAATTGTACATTTGGATGTTTCGCTTTCATATGCAGATTAAGAGAAATTTCACTTTGAGGAACATCACTGCACATATGACATTGGGAATTCTCTTGGCATTTGGGGCGGAACTATCTTCACAATCCAATCGGAATTGTCTTCACCGGCCATTTACTTCTAAGTTTTGGAGAACAATCAACATTAAGTGGTTGTGAGCTAGCTAGATTGAGAGTCTTTCCTTAAAAAATAAACATGCATGGGTTATTTATACATAATGAAAAGGGTTAATTGTGTATTTAGTCCTCATTGTTGGCATCTTTTTTTTAATTTGGTCCACATTATTTTAAATAATTTATATTAGTCCTCAATCTTTGCCAAAATTAGTTAAATTAGTTCTTTCCGTTAAAAAGAGCTTTAAATTTAATAGATTTGTAATGTAATTTAAGGGTAAAATTGGAAAAGCAAGGGCAAATATAATTGGGAGCAAACAGGGGCTGCAACCCCCACTGACCTAAAACACGTTAAAAATTCTACGTATTTAAAAAAAAATAAATTAAATTCTATGTATTTTTGGTTAAAAAATTAATTAACCCCTATTGAGAAAAATGCACTATATAGTTGAAAATTATGTATTTTAACCCCTGTTGAGAATAATATCTGAATCTGCCCCTGTGAAAATTAATTATATTATTTTTGTAAAAATATAACTTTATCCCAAAATTTAAAAAATTATTTTATTTTTGTCCCAAAAACATTTTCAATTCCTCTTTCTTCATCCTTATTAATATCCACCTACCATTACCACCAGACACTCACACACACTTCGCATAGACACACTTCACACACTTTGCACACTTCACACATACATAGACACTCCTACAAACGCGAACACCCTCAAGCTGGGGCTCCTGCAAAAAAAAAAAAAAAGAAGAAGAAAATAATGGACTATATATATATATATATATATATAAAATAAAAAAAAAAAAAAGATTTGCCCCCCAAGTAAAAAGCATTCAACAATATAGAGTTAACTTTGGTGGTTAGTCACAAATGCATTCATATTATTGGTGTGAGTTTAAATCCTTGTAGCATAATATTATTGTTTCGCTAATCTTTTACTATGGTGTATGATTATCCGTCCATTAACATACATATGGTGTATGATTATTTGTCCATATCTAATTAATTTAGCATACTTTTTACATTTCACATTTGGACTTTCTAAAGAAAAGACCTAATTCGTAGATTATTAACTCGTGGGGTAAAAAATTTACGAATACCGATAAGCATCATTGGATATATATATCTTGTTGTAACCAAAAATTTTATCAAGTTTGAAGCATTTCTCTATATGAATTATTTATAAATCTTGAAGAAAGAAATTTCTTAGAATATATATATATATATATATATATATATATATATATAAAAGTACTAGTTACGGCCAAAAATTTTATCAAGTTTGAAGCATTTCTCTATATGAACTCTTTATAAATCTTGAAGAAATAAATTTCTTAGACGCTGGATATTACACCGTAGAGTAATTTATCTATTTTATTTTTTTAATACAATAAAAATTGAAGCTCTAATTTGAACCACTCTCAAATTCATACACCTTAGGACACTATATAGGGAAGAATGTGCGCAAGGCAATATAATAGGAATTAGTAGTTGTAAAATTGGACTACGAATTTCACTGCAAACTTCAACTAAAATAAATACAACAAATCATTTTATAACAATTTAAAATTTTAAATGAGTTGGTACTTCAATATGGTATCGGCACAAAAACTTCATAGGTTTGAAACTATATTTCAATAAGGCTCAATCAAAAATTATATAACCTACAAATAAGTCTCTTTTTTACTAACCTAAAAAATGTTGTACAGAAAATACTAAATCAAATCAAATCAAATTAAGTCTTGTCTTACTAAATAGAGTTGACATTGTACCTAAAAAAAAAAAAAAAATCTCAACCCTCACAATATTAAATTTATGACTCCGTCCCTGCCCATCAGTCTCTTATGTGTATATATAACAGCTACACCAATACCACATATACACATATACACTCAAACTACAACTCACACCCACACTTATATATACACATAAACCCATATAAATACACATAAACCCTGTGTATATATAGATAACCACACACATGCACATGATGCCCACACAGTCGTGGGGTAGGGGCTTTGGTGGGGATTGCACAATGGTTTGGGCTGTTGGGGTTACAGGTTTGGGGTTGGGGTTGGGATTGGGAGGAGTTGGACTAAAAAAGAAAAAAAATTAAATGGGATAAAGTCAAAATTTAATTATTTTCTCTATGAGTAATTTAGTCATTTCTATTTGGCCATTTTAACATTTTGGAAAAGAATAGAGACCTATCAGATTGATTTGAAATAGAATAAATTTCACACTTAGTTTTTATTATTTATATATATTTTTTTAAGTTGGTCTTTAATATTTTAAAAAAATCATATTAATCCCTAATATTTACAAAGTGATTCAAAATAGTCTATATTATTCAAAACTAGTCAATTTAGTTCTTATTATTTCCTATAAAATTTAAGGGTAAATTTCACACTTAGTCCTTATTGTATACATTTTTTTTTTCACGTTGGTCATTAATGTTCTAAAAAAATTACATTAGTCTTTAATATTTACAATGTGATTCAAAATGATCCATATTGTTTAAAACTAGTCAATTTAGTCTTTATTATTGTTCATAAATTTTAATTTAGTCCCTAAATAGGAGTCACGTGCAGGGACTGAATTGAATTTTTTTAAAAAATAATAGAGACTAAATTGAATTTTTTGAAAAACAATGAGGACCAAATTGACTAAGTTTGAATAATATGAACCATTTTGAATAACTTTTGTAAACATTAAGAAATACTATGAATCTTTTAAATCATTAGAGACTACATTTAAAAAATATATAAATAATAAGGACAAAATTGAATTTTTTAAAAAATAATCAGAACTAAATTGACTAAATTTAAATAATATGGATATTTTAAATAATTTTTATAAATATTAAAAATTAATATAAATTTTTTAAAATATTAAACATTATATTAAAAAAATATGTAAATAATAGTGACTTATCCATTTAAAATAATAAGTATCAAATTGAACAAATGTGTCAATAGATATTACATGTGCAATTAATCCAAAAATAAATAATTGTGCCGTCATAAAAACGTGTCTTCACTTAATTGGTACATCTCGTCACTGAGACAGTAATAAATAAATAAAAAAAACATAGCACAGGCCGTTAGTCAAACGGGGACGCGCGGTTACCAGTTGACCAAAGCAGCACCAACACTCCTCCGGCAGCTCCAAAATCTCCGCCGCAGCGCCGTCGATGATCACAATTTTCCATGGGTAGTGCATCAATGAGGAAAAAATTGAACAAGCGATCAAATACAAAGCCTCAAGAGCCCATCTCGATGGCCTCGTCACCATCGCTGATTCATTTCAAACACAAAAATCTCTTTTTAATAATTTCAGCTCTTCTCATTGTCTGCTTAATTGTTCTGCTAAGCATTTCATCGAACATACGAAACGCGTTTGGATCCTCCAATGCTTCGTCTTCGTCCAACCACGTCTACACTATTGAAGTAGTCAACGAGTTTCCTCATGATCCTTCTGCTTTTACTCAGGTCCCAATTTTCATTTCTTCATACTAAATCACAGAAAATTTAATCTTTTATCAAAGTGATTCTGCTGATAAAAAAATTAAAATTTGAAATTTTACTATTGTTTCCTCAAATTTTTTTGGGGTGCACTTTTGAATTTAGCTTTTTTTTTTTTAAAATTAATTAGCGTAAACCACACCAAATTATTGTGTTTTTGCTAAAATTGCACGTAAAGTTTATTTTTAGGTGGAATAGTGTTGTAGTAATAAACTAATAACTTCGTAATTTATAATAATGTGACAGAGAACCTCGCACCATTATTGGATGCCAGGGACAATGAGACACTTGTATATAAATTATAGGGATTTATCACATTATAAAGCTAGAAAAGGTCTAACATGCAATTTCACCAATACGTAGTTGATTGTTTGCAATTTACCCATTTCAATTAATCTGGCTATTGATTGTATGCATGTAGTAAATGGGTGGCATGTGAAGAATAAAAATCAATAGATTATTGCTCCCTAAAGAAGATGAAATTGTATATTTTCTGTAGTTTCGTTTATATTTATTTGTTTGTGCAAAATAGAGTTACAATCATAGTTGAAGGGTTCATAGTTAACTAATTGGATCAATGCATTTCAGGTGATTTAGTTTGCTATCTGTACATGGTTTTGTTTTTCATTTGGTTAAATGTAACATTGAGAGCTTTTAGGTGTGTAGCATGAAACTGAGGCTTTGAAATTGATCTTGAAGAATGTCCAAAAATCATATAGTATGTTCTTGGAGTGGAATGTCGGTTGCTTTATTGGGTCAGATTACTCCTTTTGGTTATTAATACTTTTTGTTTGCTTGCAGGGCCTTCTGTATGCAGGAAATGATACCCTTTTTGAATCAACTGGACTTTATGGACGTGTGAGTTTGCATTTGCAGTTCACCTAGCTCCCAAATGTGTTACTTTTCTGAACAAATGTCATCAATGGCAGTTCCCTGTCCACCCTTAACAGTAATGATATTATATGCTTTCGATGGAAATTTGATTTCCTACTTCACTGGCGTGCCCAGCCTTGTTTTACCTGAGGTTCCAATCTTTGGTTTATGTACTGCTTTTAGCACCATTGCGGATATCTGATGAAGTTTCCACTTGGAATTTTAGATTGTTTGCTGATCCTTAGTGGCTTTTGGCCCGACCTCTGAAACTATGACATTGTAGAGTTTTGCTTTCTTCTCATCTAGATGCCCTAGAAGGTCCATGCAATTCTGGATTTCTTTACATTTCCACCTGCCAACACGCAACACATTTCCCTTATTCTGCAAATCTATGATTTGGGTCTGCCGCTTTGTGATGCATCTGGCATCTATGGTATAGGCATGTACCTTGAGTATGCTCTACTGTAACTTTATAGATGATAATTCTTTTTCTTTTTTTTGGTTCTTTATTGCAGTCATCTGTTCGAAAGGTTGATCTTCAGACAGGGAAGGTACAGAACTTTGTAGATGTTAATTTTGATGTCAATCTTACTTCTCTAAAAAAATTTGATGTCAATCTTGATATGCTTCTTCAAATTTTATTAAAATTTCTCCTTTCATAAAACTGTGCATGTTATTGATATTTTTTTTTAGTCTGAAAATTTTCATGTTGCTACTGTAAATTCATGGTATTTGTTTTCCTTTTTAGGCTGAATAGGGATCATTGGTTCAATGAAGAACTTTTATGAATGAAATGGATTTGTGCATTCTTTCTGCTTTATGCAAGAAATAGTTGGGTTAATTTATCCAGATATTTAAGCAGAAATATCTACTATATGTGGTGGTTGCAGGTCAACGCTCTTCACAAAATGCAGAGATCTGATTTTGGGGAGGGTTTAACTCTGCTTGGTGAAAGGTTTGTGTTTAAGCGTATTCAGTACTCAACATCCATCTGATACTTCTGGGTATATTGTGCTCACCAATGCATAATGTAATCTCTTACTTATTCTGTTACTGTTCGGTTATCATGATTTCTTACTTATTCTGTCAGCATAATGTTCAAAAGGGTCCAGTTCTGACATGTTGGTCCTATGTACATTTGTAGGTTGTTTCAAGTAACTTGGTTGCAGAATATTGGTTTCATATATGACAGAAATAATCTAAGCAGAGTTTGTGCTTCACCTTGTTCCTCTTTAATGTCTCTCATATTCCTCTAGTGACTCAAAGTGTTGCTTGTGTCAAAGAAATTTTCCTGGTTCGCGTTTTCTGTTTTCAGATTTTTACCTCAGTCAAATTATATTTTAGTTTTTCTGACTGCTTTTTAATCTCTTCCATAGCATGCAAAAGTTTCAGACTACTACACTAACAAATATAGAAGAATCTTTCTGCAATTTTTAAGATTTAGAGTCGTGTGGATCTAATAATATTTAAATTGCGTCTCTAAATTCTAATTACTCTTGGAGTTTTTGGAGCCTCACATTATTTCCAAATCCTGGTAGAAATATGAATTATATGTGGGCCTTCTAATTCACGGGAAGATAATAGGATTTCTCTAAGTCTATTAATACCTTGTCTTCTCGCTTGGTTTCAAGAGACTTTGCGTAGAATTTTCCTGACAGATTTCAGAGCTTTTCTTGAAATTATATGATGCACTCCAGCCTTAAGTGTGATGCCTAGGAAATTGAAGGAGTGGTACCCTCTTTTTCTTTATGTTATTACTTAGTTAATTTTCTGCAGATTAACCAGTTTCATCCTTTGAAATCCCAACCTTGCGTGATTTGTTATATCCTCCAGAATATAGAACCTCACATTTCCTTCTAAACCTTTTATTAGTTGCAAACTCATGCTCCATTTCATTGACTCTCAGGTTATTTGTGTAATGGATCTGTTTGTCATTTTAATACTTGAATTGCTTTGGCTCAGCTTTCGAGGTTTACACATCAGATGCAAGATGGATGGGGGTTGGCAACTGATGGGAAAATCTTATTTGGAAGCGATGGAACTTCAATGCTTTATCAGATTGACCCCCAAACTTTAAAAGGTTTGTACGACTGAAAGTCAGAGCGATTTCCATTTCCGTTGTCTTTTAAATCTTTAAGCTTTCACGCAATATGATTTGCCACATTTAGAGCACACACTTCTTGTGACATATATCATGTTCAAGTTTCACTTCTTTTACTCATTCTTATTTTAGTTATACATATGCAGTCACCCGAAAGCAAACTGTCAAGTATAATGGACATGAAGTACCCAGTCTCAATGAATTGGAATATATAGATGGCGAAGTTTGGGCAAATGTTTGGCAGGTACAAGCCCATATTTTCTGCTACTTTTGCATCATAAGCTGCCCCTCCTCCTCTTGCAGTAGTCATATATGTTAATCTGCTTTTCTATCAGTGTATTCTTTATTGATTTTCTTTGTTTTATCTCTATCTGTTTCTTATCCTAAAATTGTGGTATCTGTGGCGTCAAAGTGATAACCTGTTTATTGGAATCATTTAATTCTATTATCTATGCCTTCTGTTAGTCCACAGTCTAGACAATTATACAAATGCCTGCACTTGTCCTCCAATTGATGCAATTGATCGTCGATCATTTAGCACCAATGTTTTCAACTGCTTGAATTAGGGACACTGTTATTGGGGTTGCTCCAACTGCATTGTCTTTAAGAGGATAATTTCATGTTTCATACCCTTCGCTTTCAGAAAATTTCTCTTTGATTACCATTTTAAAAACAACAAAGATATTACATTTTGTTGGAAATTCTAGTATCAGTTTTTGGAGTAGAATTTATGCCCCTTCAACATTAACTCTTGTTTAATATTTTCCTTACCTGCAGACAGACTGTATTGCAAGAATTTCGCCTAGAAACGGTATAGTTCTTGGCTGGATTCTTCTTCATAAGTTAAGGTACTCAATTTGTTATAGTTTCTTAAGATGCTTAGTCATCTGATCTATTTCATTTTTTTTTTTTTTTTTTGGATTGCTTGACTGGGATTTTAGTATGGCTGATCTTGCTCCATTATTGTATAGGGAGGGACTGGTGGCAGCAGGTCATACGGTAATGCTTTCTGGAATTTGCCTATTCTTCAAAAGTGGTCTGCCTTGTGTTATTTGCAATTTATAGTGCAATATCTAAAGTTCCATTTACTGCGCCATCCAGGGATTCGATGTTTTGAATGGCATAGCCTGGGATGAAAATAAAAACCGTCTTTTCGGTAAGCTGGGTTGTTTTCTGCCATTTCCTGTTTTGTGTTCAGCTGATTACTTTAGAACATTGCGTCTGAAGGAATTCGATAATTTTCTCGAAAAAATAGTACAGGAAAATACTAAATTCATGGCGAAGCTACATGGTTTACTGTCTTTGTATTTTCCTTTTAACTTTCTTTAGCAAAAAGCAATATGAGATTTGCACTTACAATTACTCCAACGATTTTAACTTCTTAAGTTATGAACCAAACTTTGTATGCAGTGACAGGAAAGTTGTGGCCAAAGCTCTACGAGATCAAGCTGCAAGCCCTTAAGACGCCATTTAATGGAGACATTGAACAGAAGTGTATACCGATGCCAGTCTCTTTTGCAAAACCATAAGAGATGCCTTGCAGTATTCTCTTAAAAAATTTTGGGATATACATCTTGTAAATTTCTTGACCTTATCCAGAAAACTAAAAGTTTTACCACAAAAATCTAATGAAGCTTTATTGCCTCTCCAGTGTCTTATCACGGAACATATGTTCAGGTATGTCACTGCACCACGGAGTTTGTGATTTGGATGAATCTAATATGATCTTGCTTAGGGTGAGTTATTTGCCATCAAAGTAAAAAACCCATGGCTAATTTAATCGATTCTATTACATTTGGCAGTCTAGGTGTGCACAATCTCCGATAACAGAAGAAAGTAAGCTATCAGTGAATTGATAATTTATTTTTAAATAATTTCAGAATGAAGATATTGTCTACTAGATCCCAAGTTAAATGCAACTCTTCGATGTTTTGATCCAGATATTAATAATAGGCCTAAAACGGGAATAATAAATAATAATTCACATGCTCGAGGACCGTGACTTAATTATGTCAGATAAATTGTTGCTGATTTGGTATTTTCTTCTCTAGAGTTGAAACGAAGAGCCACGGTCCTAGTTAGTTGAACACAGAATTTACCCGAACTGGTCCTAAGGGACCTCGATGCATGTTGCTTTAATATAATTTGAACATTCACTGAATCTTGCGTAAAATTTCCAGGTATACAATACTATAAGCTACAATTTATCAAGACCATTGCACTGAATTACATCTTATATTTAAGTGCTTCCTCCAGAGCAAGTTTTCAACTGAATCTTATCAATGGGCAGCTTATCAGTAGGATAAGCACAATCAACATTTTTGCCTGGTTCCTTGTCAGGCAACAGATTGCACGGCTCAGGAGTAACGCGGTCTGAAATTCCTTCTATGTCAGTGCAGTTCCATGGCAACTTCTTCGCTTTCACATCGCCCTTCTTCTTAAAAAGGTCGATAGCAACATTGGAAATGCAGATTCCAGTAAAAGGATCTCCTTCTATTCCAGCAAGATTTCCGGCAATGCTGACATTCTTGGCGACCATGTCTCTGAAGTTTACGTTCTTAATGGCTGGAAGCGCTTTGGGGTCATATTTGTCATCAGGGTGCGAACCATAAGCGCCAGTCATCCAGAAAACATACTTCATGGTGTACATCTTCATCCCTTTCACGAAGATGTCTTTCACGTACGCGCCTCTTCCTGGAGCTGTTTTGATTCTCACACCTGATTGCGTGTTAATGGCCGTGATGTCTTCGGCTCTAACATCCTGAATTCCACCGGACATTTCACTGCCAAGAGCAATGGTAGCACTATCTGGAGATATGCAAGTGAGTCTTCTGATAATCAGATGCTGTGTTGGCATTCCAAATTTTATTCCATATTCATCCCAGCCACTCTTTACTGCTACACAGTCATCGCCCGAGACTATGTAACAATCTTCTATCTTAACATTTGAGCACGAATCTGCATACAAGTCGCGAAACAGATCAGGCTCAGATAAAAAAACATAGGCATTGCAGTCACAGAACTAGAAGAAGAAAGGAAAAACCTGGATTGATTCCATCTGTGTTGGGTGAATCAACTGGTGCAAGAATTGTCAGTCCCTGGATCAATACATCTCTGCAAATATTTTTTGAAGATTGATCAATGTCCATTAATACTGCAGAAATTTTTGTAAAATATGAGGCGCGATAAGGATGAGAACAACGATCAAACCTGCTATAAGTAGGATGAACATTCCATGTTGGAGCGTTGATCAAGGTTAAGTTAGATATCTGAATCTGATTTGAATACATGAGCTCAATCAGATAAGGTCGGGTGACCTTGAGTTTTTTAGCCTTAAATTTCTTCCACCAATACTCACCCTGACCATCAATTGTGCCATTACCACCTGAACATGACGAAAATACGAAAATTCTTATCATTCCATTTGGTGCCCTCCAACAATTAATTCATTCCCTTCCCTGTGCACCGAGTTGCCCTTTTATTTTATTATGTGACAAGGTGTAGAAGTACCTGTGATAACAACATCAGTTAGGTTTGTCCCAAAAATGAGACTGCTATACCTTCCACCATCAGCATCTCTTCCTCTTCCATAAGATGGCAGTGGCCCTAAAATAGGCCATTCTACTTCGTTCTGCACACGAAAACGAGCACATTGAAATGTCACGAGGGATTAAATTGTTTTCAACACTTAGATATCTTGTCCCGTGGTTTTCCTTATACATCCCGGAACTTTATCGAAAAAGGAAAGAGAGAGAGAGAGAAAAAGGAAAGTAAAAAGCATCTTTTTACAATCTGTCAGATTATGGAACAATTTTATGGACCCCAAATATTTATTATGACCTCCGCCGTATGCCTCGCATTAATGATTCCTCCGGCATTATGATTACGACCTTTTACCAGAACGATGCTGTCTGATGATCAAATTGTTTTGTATCTTCAACTTCAAATTCTTTTGAATCATCGTGCAACTTTGACAGAAAAGGGAAATGTTTGGACAGATTCAAACCTGAGATGCGAGAAGAACAGCTTCTTTATCTATATAGAGAGTGAAATGGCTAGTCAGATTGAAAGGTCCCGTAAGCCATTTTCCTGGAGGTACAATTAGCTGCGCACCACCATCGGATGCTAACTTGCTCAGTTTATCAATGGCCGTTTTAAACACTGCAGTGTTTGAAGTTTTTCCATCACCTTTCCCCCCAAATTCCGTCAAAACAGCGCTATGTTTACGACAATTTATGGCTGAATACTGAAACAAGTCTCCATAACTTCTATGCTTTGTGCATTCTGCTCCCCTCAAACTCAGTAGTCCCAACAGGAAAAAGACCGAAACGATCTCTACAACCTGTAGTAAAATATCATAACGTTACAATGTTAGGAAGGAGATCAATGAATAGTGGTAAAGTGTGATAACGAAGTTATCATGAAATGATCTAGATCACTGAGTATGAGAATTGAATAACTGTATTATCACTTCACTACTAACTTACGAAGGATTTCAAATCCAGAATATGGCAACATTTCTTGCTCAAGAAAAATTAACTCCGCATCATCATCAACTTAAACAAAAATGGAGATGCATAACAGATACAGAATATATTAATTAAAAGAATTACATGAGATTTTGCGTATGATTGAGACATCGCGTTTTCTGGTAATGCCAATGTGATATGATGTTTCCTATGTGAAGGAGTGGGATTTATATAGGAACTTTCGACCATAAGGGCAAAATTCTTTTCCATATGCGTGGGAATTTAAAATAGTTAGAAATTAATGGACAAAAATGATTATTTGCAAACATTAAATATCCATTCATACTATGAAATCATAAATTTTTGGTGACTTAATTTTTCGGCTTTCTGTACGAAGTTGTTCGTGTAACGGACATTGACGTAATTAAGGTTTACGTGCAATGCACCTTTTTCTTTGCATTGTACGTAAGGGTTGATGTAATCTAAGCAATATGAACTCTACATTAGACACTAAATTAATTTTATTAAACATGAATATTTACAAGATCACATTTGTAATATTTGATTCATGTAATATGATATCCTCATTGCTACAATATTTAGAAAATACAATAATTGGGAAACAACTATGTTAATATGTTATACATATTTAGTCATTCATGTCGCGAGAAAAATAAAGAAAAACGCGAATGTATATATAGATTATGGAAATTATGTAAAATGCTTTATATTGATCTCTTGAATAAAATTACTTTATCTTTTGAACCGAAAAAAGTACATGAACTTCATTTCTTAGAACAATGAAACATAGTTATATTGAAAAATTAAAAATTGTCAAAATTATAATAATGATTTCCTTAATCTATACAATGTATGATTGCTTATTATACATAAGAGGGATACTTTTCCACCTAAGGAGGAACGTGTAGAAATGGAGTCCTCATACTAAAAGTGAAATTCTAATATCTTTACGTACCCTACGCGTTCTTTCTTTCAAAACTTCATCTCGAAAGTCTTTTTGAGTTCACAATAATTTTGTGTCAAATTTAATAGGTTGATTTTGTAAAGAATCTTACTTCAAAATGGATGATTGATTGACTCATTCCATACTAGAAATAATAGCAGGGAATCAGTTTCCAATATCACATCTTAGATAGCTTTATGTCTAAGAACTACCCGGAAGGACGTTATTACAACACACAATCCACGCAAAATTTTGGTGCCTTCTGAAGGATGTTTCCTGTTCGATTTAAGACGTTTATTTTTATAATTTTATTTTATTCGCACAATGAAAATATTTGAAGCAAATCCAACATCGATCCTATCTTTTGTGCCTTTAATCCTAATAGCTAGATTGGTTCAATGTTTGCCTGAACTCGAGCCTGCCCCCAACTACATTTGGGCTTTCTCTTCAGTAAGTACATTTGGGCTTAGAACCTCTTAAGCCCATGAACGACTTTGATTTTTCTTTTTTCCCTTTTCTGACAGGTTGCATATAATGTAAGAACAACAATCTGATCCCATAGGTTTTCTCATTTAAAGCATACATCAAGGTTTCAAGATTTAAAATTAATTGAAATCACGTCCTTCAAATTAAAGAATTTAAGAGGCTAAACAAGTTAAACCTACTTTCTTTGCGCCTTGAGTTACTCAGTATAGAATAAAGAAGAAAGCTGATTTCAGAGAAAAAATTGTTACCAATAAGTTAAACTTGAAAACTTATTTTTGAAAATAGTGGACATAGTGATTAAATTGTGTGAAATACATGTTCAAAACTACTCATTTTGTTGACAAAAATTCTACATATATAATATTCAGTTGTGTCGTTATCCTAAAAAAAACATAATTTATCTTAGAAGATAAAAGTTGCAGACCTAATCAGTTTTAGTGGCATGATTCTTTATTTCATTCAACTTTTCTCAATGTAACAAGAATATCATTCTACTACACCCTATTGCTTCTTTGCTAAAACGCGTATTCACCTCATTCATGGAAAACAATTATGGAGGTTGCTTACAAGCCAAATGAAAAGCATCCACCTCAGAGTGGACTAAATTATTGACCCCCGATGGTGAGAGCCAAATGGCTTGTTCTGATAGCCAATTCGGCCAACAAACAAGTGTGCCAAAGTTGGGCCAATCCGAGTTGGAGAAAGTAACACGTCGAAAAGGGGGTACTGGTGAAAAATCAACACCGTGACATAACAAACAACTCCAAAGCATTAACCTAGTGATAAAGTATTTAAAATGTAAATAAAAAATTTGTTTACATACGTGTGAAATATTGTTTTATTTCAGTTCTATAAGAGATATGTATTCAATTTATAACTATTTGAGTTTATTATTATTGTTAATATAGGTTTAAATATTTTTAGCCAGTTAATTAGACTTAATATATTGAGACACCAGTAGTTGAGTCTGAATCGTTATCATACGAATCCGAATAAGTCAAAAAATGAAACTAGTTCTAATAGTTCTTATGTCGAATTACTTGATTAACTTTTTTTATTTATTTATCATAACTTGATTAACTTAGATCATGCATTCTTTAAATAATTATGTGTCTCAAAATTTAATTAATTTACATGAGTACGGAGGGTTTTCTGTCATTTTAAAAAAACACGCACAACACACACTTGAAATGAGAGACGTGTCGTATTGCAAATGGATGAAATATTAGAGCTACAGTCCAGACCGAAAAAGTGTACGTAAGCCACACTATATGCTACTCAGCATCAACTGTGATTCGCTGTCGCCTCCTCCGCAATCCTGCGCGGGACATACACCTCACATTCCTCTTATATGACTCTGACATGTATCGTAGCACTTCTTGTCACTACATTCGTTTTCACATTTGCCCCTTCCTTGTATCACCAAACTACGGAAATGGGCCGCCTCATGTTTCGTGGGCCATTTATTATTTTGTTCTCCGAATTGTTTTTATTTTGTTTAATTTTCCATCTTCTTCTTTTTTCTTTTTCTTTTCCTTTTTAAACATTTGGATTTTGATTCAATGAATGAAGTTGACCTACTCATAAGTATAATCAAAGGATGTATACACGATTAATTACATTCCCTCATTTGGCACTTGTTTATCACAACTTTTTTCTTTCTTATTTTTAAGCATCAATCTATTTTAAAGTAATGTTAAAAAAAAAAAAAAACTTTATACACTTACCCTATATTATTTATGTAATGTTAGTATACACAACTACATTGTTTTTATACCTAGAAAAAAACAACAAAAACGACATAGTGTTAATAGGCTTGGAAAGAATTTTATCCGCTCTAGGAGTTCGTAATGCTTTGCATTATGGTGCCTATTGAATTTGTAAGCATCATAAAATATTACAAACTTTGGGAAAAGGAATTTGTAATCTAGAATCTTTTGTTTCTTCAAATAACAAATATCAAATATGACATGTTAACTAGAAAATAATTTAATTGTAACTTAGAATCTTTATACTTGTACCTCAAACTTAATATATATCCTTAAACTAGCAACATAGTTGAGTATGCTCCACATTAAAGTCCTTAGAAAAGACAATCTCAATATGTTACAAATATTATTTATCTTCCAAATCAAATCTTCATTTATTTTGATAAAGTACAACATTTTATGTGATATTTTATGTGTCTGATCGTCAAAGAGAAGTAGGAGGGTTCTAAAATAAAGAAATTAATGTATTATTTTAAATTTGAAAGAATCAATTTTTTTTATTAGAAAAAAAGAATCAAAGTGATAATATTAATTCGAAAAAAAGAAGTGTTAATAAACTTTAAGGTATATTTAGTTTATTTCTATGAATATAATAGGAAGTAAACAAGATGGGCAAAAATGAGATTTCCTTAATTGTCTAAGAAAATGTTTTATTAATTTGAAACAGTCCAGTCCAACTTCTATATTTAGACAAAAATAAAAGAAAATAATGTTCCAGTACATTCATCAAACTACACCAATACTATATAAACATAAAGAGTCCACAAACATAACATGTGGTCTACGTCCATTTAACCTGTGTCTAAAGATTTGTCAAAAACTTCGTAGTCTCAACACACAATTCCTGTCCAAATCCTCCTCGTGTCTAAAGGCTCAAGTCCCATCTCTCGACCATATCACCGACCGCCACCGTCCATGGCTGCCGGAATTTCCGCAGCCACCAGCTCCCGAACAATATTACATTTGGGTCGCGACCGATTTCTGGTCACGAATCCGGCCAGTTACAAAATTACACCCGGTTTAGCATTGTCCACGTTTGGCCAGCGGTGTAGTACGATTTTGGGGTCTAAAAGAAGGCCTCGTTTGAAGGTTTGCTTTGTTCTGGAGGGTGAAAAAGTAAATACACAAACTGAGTCTGGGGCTGAGGAAGGTGATAAGGATATCGAGAAGGAGATTATATCGGCACGTTTGGAGGAGAAATTGGCGAGAAAAAGATCGGAGAGGTTTACTTATCTTGTTGCGGCGGTGATGTCTAGTTTTGGGATTACTTCTATGGCGGTCATGGCTGTCTATTATCGGTTCTCGTGGCAAATGGAGGTTAGGTGTTTGTTTCTAATTATTTGTCACTTTTTACGAGGCATTACTAACTCTTCACCTCGTAATAAATATAATAATTTTCCATTTACGCGTTATACTTGCACGCATCACCGTTAAAGATTCATTTTTTTTTCTTTTGTTAAAGATTAACTTAAGAGGTGAAGTTTATGAGATATAATTTGATTGATATGTATTATTAGCGGTATTATGATTCTAATTTTGTTTACGTGTACGCATATGAGCTTCAGAATTCTAATTTTTTTTTTATTTTTAATTAATTTCTCAAACTGGGTTTGTTTTTGTTTAGGGCGGAGAGGTGCCTTTGTCAGAGATGTTTGGCACATTTGCTCTGTCAGTTGGCGCTGCTGTAAGTTTCATCATAAATAACATAAAATACACATTAATATTCGATTTTATTCAAAGATTTTGCGATCTTGTGAGGTAATTTACACTCTGAATTAAACTGGGTGTTCTCTAAATTTCAGGTAGGGATGGAATTTTGGGCACGATGGGCACATAGGGCGCTGTGGCACGCTTCATTGTGGCACATGCACGAGGTTAGTATTTTTCATTTTTTTTACTCAATAACCAAGTGTATTTATTTCAATTCAATTTACATGAGATTTTTTTTTTCCTTCTTTTGTCTTTTCTTTTATTTTCAAAATCAATGTGATACATGCCGAAAGTAAATTATTGTTGAATTTCTCTTTTTTTCTTTTTTGCCTTTTGAATGCAGTCGCACCATAAACCAAGAGAAGGTCCCTTTGAGCTTAATGATGTTTTTGCAATAATCAACGCTGTCCCAGCCATAGCTCTCCTATCCTACGGCTTTTTCCACAAAGGCCTCTTTCCCGGCCTCTGCTTCGGTGCTGTAAGTCTCTCTCTAACTCATTAACTTTTTTGGCTAATACTAATATCTCCATTAAATTGTTACGTATCGGTAGTGCAGAAGATTTGCTCACATTTGAGATCAAATCAGTTTTAAATCTTTTATTATGTTTAACTTAATTAAATTATATATATATATATATTTTTAAGTAAAATTATGATGTGAGCGCATAGTTGATAATAATTACAAGAAATAAAAGAAAAAATCCTTGGTCATACTCATTTCATAGTCATCGTGTACAGGGACTTGGAATTACGGTGTTTGGTATGGCCTACATGTTCGTTCACGATGGTCTCGTCCACAAAAGATTCCCTGTGGGACCCATCGCAAATGTGCCTTATTTCCGGAGTGTAGCTGCAGCTCATCAGGTATTTTGGTTGAGCTAGTGTTCACTGTATGGTGAATATTATCACTTGTAATCTTTTGGTTAAAAAATAAAAAATATTACTATTATTGTAGTCTAACAACAATCATATGCACTACATAATTAAGTAGAATTTTTTAATGCTCATATGTGGTCTACCATATTCAATTTGTATCACTTCTAACCGTACCTAACTGCCAATCTTTTCTCTGTCCTTTGATGTCGGGCGTTTCAGCTCCATCATTCGGAGAAATTCAACGGAGTCCCATATGGGCTGTTTTTAGGTCCTAAGGTACCCCTCTCTATTTCCTGTCTTTCTGTCTGTACTGTAAAATCTCTTTAAATTAATAATATTAAAATTATTAAATTTTATTTATTTAGTGAGATATTAATTTATCGATAAATTAATAACTATTAATTTATAGAAATATTTTTAATTTTTTTAACTTTATAGTAAATATATTATGATTATTATATCTTTTTTTAAAAAGTGACTTGTATTTTTCGATCTAATTTGAAAATATAAGTAATAAGAATAGAAGACAAAATTTAATTTAGTAGGATTAAAACAAAGCTTCTCTAATCTCGTATTCAAGTTCTTGTAGGATTAGGATGATAACTAATTTCTCTAATTTTATATCTTAATCCTTGTAGGATTATCTCAATTTTTTCTCTTTAGATAATTAAATATGAGATTCAACTGGATTTGAAGTTCAACAAAAGACAAGTTACTTTTAATTCATATTTTAAAAAAATTTCATAGTCAATTTATTATGTATTTTTGAACTAATTATTAATTTATGAAATATTTGGGTCAATAAAATACAAAAGAAAATTTTTAAATATATTATCTTATAATTTTGTCGAATTTATTAACTTTTTACACTGGTCCCAATTCGGGACCGGATATTTTTATTAATTAAAAAAGATTATTAATTTATCGAATATTAATTTAAAGAGATTCTATATATATTAATTATATATATATATATATGAAATTGCTTAGAATGATAAATATGTGTCTGTTGAGTATACTCCACGCGTCAGAAGTATACTTGATCATTTTGCAACCTTTTCCCTCGGCATATAACATGCACACATCTATAAATGTCATAGTATGTTAAGTTATCCAAAATTTTATTTATAAAAATTGAGTAATTTTGTGGGTTTAGATATTCTTTTAGACAAAAAATATCAGAATATTCTAGTAATACGTTAAGTCAGTTTGTAGGGTTAGTTGAGACTACAACTTCCACCACTCCTATGTGTTAGATCCACCCCAGAATATATTATTTTGAGCTTTTGATTTCAAAAAAAGTCTTTAAATGATGTACATGGAGTAAAAATTAATGAATCATGTTATTTGTGCAGGAAATTGAGGAAGTAGGAGGGCTTGAAGAGTTGGAAAAAGAGATCAACCGCAGAATTAAATTGTCCAAGGGTTCGTGATCAGCAGGCTATCGTGTGAGAAATACTCTACACTATTTCTAGCAGAGAAAATCAGCTGTAAATGTAATGATTTTGAATTTTGTTTTTTGCTTAGTAAAAAATGGTGATTAAGGATGAAATATAGGGTGCTTGGATAATTAAAAAATGTATTGTTGAAAAAAGAAAAAAAGAAAAAAACATAAGCATGCTATACTAACGAAATATTAGTTTTGGATGTATACCATAAAACTATTTCAGTCTCACAAATCATAACTAGTCAATTTAATTACAAGTCGATCCAATCCGTTTGTCCATAAAGTTATTTATTCGATTGCAGACATTTTAAAAACACGAAATGTCAAATACTTATATGATCGTCAACCTTGTTCTCGACAAGAGATTGTTTCACCATTTATCAAAGTTTATTGAGCAAGACAAATCCTCACATATTAATGTTGGACAAAGAAATTATTTGGCTTCTTGTTATTTTATTTTTTGTCGGATATTTGGTTTGTTGTTGGAACATCTCTTATACTAGCAATTTATTGCCAGACAATTCTCTCAATAAATGTTTACTACAATTAGAGTACTTCCAAGTTAATTCAGCTGCTTAGATGTTCCTTGCCAAACTCATCTCGAAGTCAATGTGTGCCAAACTCGACCAATTGTGTGTGCTCTTGACCGTCCATGACACTTTTTAATTAGGTAAAATTGATTTGGCAATTGGCATGTTTGCGATATAACATGGACTGAGAAAATGACAGGCATGTAACGAATTGGAAAGAGAGAGATCTTAACTTCTATAGAGTGGCAAAGAGAAATTATGCAAAATGTTGCCGACAAGCAACATCCTCACGAGCGGATTCAACTATAGGTCAGTGGTGTTGGGAATCAGACACACCCACACACACAGTATCAAGCACACACAGTATTAAGTCCAGCAGAAGTAGCACATGATATTTTTAATGTCGATCAATCTTTAACCTACATTTATGATTCAAGTAATTAGGAAATTTACTATCTAACAATAAATCATTAGGGCAAAAACCATTTTAGTCCCTGAGGTTTGTTCTAAAGACCAAATTGGTCCCTCAGGTTTGTAAAAAGACCAAAGAGGTCCCTCTAATTAATTTTTATTAGTCAAATGTTAATAATCAAAGGGTTGACCGAGTTAAAAGACCATTATATCCTTAGACAACATATATTATAAAAGAAAATTACGATAAAAGTTTAAATCAGTCTAAAAAAACATAATTCACAACATTTGTGCAGGAAAAAAAAAACTAAAACTAAAAAATATCAATTCAAACATAAACAAATTAGATTCAGTAATATATCGTTAAAAAATGAACAATCATCATCGACATAATTAACAGCAAGGGTACCAGTCAGAAAAGAGGATGAATCATGATTGTTCATTTTTTAACGATATATTACTAACTTTAATTTGTTTATGTTTGAATTGATATTTTTTAGTTTTTATTTTTTTTCCTACGCGAATTATGTGAATTATGTTTTTTTAAGACTGATTTAGACTTTTATTGTAATTTTCTTTTATAATATATGTTGCCTAAGGATATAATGGTCTTTTAACTCAGTCAACCATTTGACTATTAATATTTGGCTAACAAAAGTTGACTAGAGGGACCTTTTTGGTCTTTTTACAAACCTGAGGGATCAATTTGGTCTTTAGAGTAAACCTCAGGGACTAAAATGGTTTTGACCCTAAATCATTACAACGAAACAAATATTTTTGACGAAAAAAAGATCCACACTCACATGTTCACAGTTTTTAGGACAAAATTATAAAAACCCTCACACATAACTTTATGCATGGAAAAAGTCTAAACACTTGCTCAAACAAATATTTTTGACGAAAAAAAGATCCACACTCACATGTTCACAGTTTTTAGGACAAAATTATAAAAACCCTCACACATAACTTTATGCATGGAAAAAGTCTAAACACTTGCTCAAGGATTTTATTCATGGCTAAAATCTAAACCCTCCCCGTATTAGCTTTTTCTGACAAAAAAATACGAAAAACACTTTCAACACTCGATTTCACCCCTTTTACACCCGTCATGAGGTGTGGCTTTCGTAACAAATAATTACAAGATAGAAAGTCATATTTATAGATACCAAAACCCAACTCCGGATTGAAATTTCTATCTCTACTCTCGATGAACTTTTACTTATCTTCAACATCTTCTTGAAGTTGAACTTAAGCCAAAAGCCCAACAAGTGAGAGTCAAATTGTGTATTATTGTTGGAAAAAATATTTTATGTCCACCCCTAAACATGATCGTTTGGACTCTTCACTAACTTGTAGAAGTTACATTCATATGGAGTCAACAAAATAGTCATTAAACTATACTTATATTTGACTTATTGGAATCATTTACTTCCTTTAGGAAATTTTCACCAATACATGATTATTAATAATGTCTTTAGATAAATCCCGTTATAAGTGGATTGTCAATTGTCAACGTCCAAACAACAACAACAAAAAAAAAAAAAAGAGCAAGCATGCTCAAGCTTGACGGTGGATGATATTATAAATTTATTAATCTAGTGTTGAATCTTGTCGGCTGCAGATGATTTCACATTTGCCTTTTATACCAAATCGACGTAGATAAGGATAAAAAAGGGTTGGAGCCCTTTTAATCCCCTCTCCAAACCGCGTATAAACTAGAGTGCACATCAATATCGTGTCTTGAGACTCTTGACGTGGAGCGCTTATAATGTGGATGAAAAATTCAATCGAGTTGGTCAAAAAAACTAGTTTATTTGGATTGAATCCACAGTAAATTTTTTACTTGGAATTATTTTCAATGGAGTTAACATACATTATTATTTTAACTATATGAATATAATTTTTTTTTTTGATAGGGTCAATTAATTTCAATTAATTTTGTTAACTAAAAATTCATAGATATTTTTGAAAAATACATAATGACGAGGGTGAGACACGTGTAGCCTAGGAGCTTGGGACGGGATAGGTTCCAGCCCTTGCTCCAACAGGTCGGACAGCGGACCTGACCAATAAAGCAGGGCATAAGGACTTCACATGGCGTTTTTCGAGTGTAGATAAGACAATGATAATGATAAAGATAAGGGTAAAACTCAAATTAAAGATAAGATCCCATAACGATGATTTTAGGGATCTGTTCTTATCATAATCACAAGTCCCGGGTAAGTATAAATATGGTGAAATACTATCACTAAAGGTACATAATTCCAACTAAAATAGTCTAGTACTTATCCTAGCTTTCAAACAATTCTAAACTTCATAATTAATTTGGGCATCAGAAGAGGAATTTAGAAACTCCCCAAGTCCTTTGTTTTGCAGGAACCCATGTTGATGCAGCAACCTATACTCTCGCAAGAGCTCGGATAGCGTGCACTAGCCCTACTAAATTCATACCTTTAACACATAAGTTTTTTGAACGTTCTTTTGGATCAATAAGAACTGCAAACTTAGATCCTACCCTATGTAACAGATTCATATAATCTCGAAATTTAACACTATTAATATAAATTTAATTTTTTTTTTTTAAAATACACGTCGATATCGTGCCTACAGAATACTATAATAAAAATATATAACTTACTTTTATAATTGGGGGGTGGGGGCAAAATCTTATTAGCCAATCTTGAGCCAAATGTCTACCTACCAATTAGTCGACAGTCCTGCAAAAAAAAAAAGATTGCATTATCAACAAGAAATGAGGTTCTTTACCAAAAAAAAGAAAAAAAACAAGAAATGAGGTTATGGTGGTGTCCTCTCATGATCCTACTAATTTGTTGCTCGATCATTTCCATGCTACGTGTTCATTTTACACGATGACCAACGTTTATTATTGCACTTTTTAAGTGGCTGATCCACTTCACTTTTTGTGATAAAATGGCCACTCAAGTATCGAGTCAACAGATGATATCTCTTTTCAAAGTAAACATGCATGTATTAAAAAACATTTCATATAGTCGGAAGGAACACGATGACGTAGATTGCTGGAAAATCATCACTAACTAGCCTTTAGGGTAGCGGAGGTGCAATCTTTTCGAAATTACGAATTTGATACTCTTTATTATGTATTTTAAAGTTTTGTCGATTAATTTAATGTATAGGGGTGAAGTCAAGAATTTTTATTAATAGTTGCTAAAATAAATAATTTTTTAACTATATAATTTTATTTTATTTTCAGTTGGAACTAATTAATTTTTTTTAACTAACAAAACATAGATATTTTAATTTTTTTTCTTAAAAAATACAAAAAATTTATAATTTTTTAACTATATGATTTCATTTTTTCTTTCAGTGGGGCTAATTAATTTTTTTAACTAAAAATATATAGATATTTTAATTTTTTCCTCAAAAAATATATAAAATTTTTAACGTTATTATAGGTCAGTGGGAGCTACAGCCCTCACTTGCTCTAGTGTGGCTCCTCCAGTACTGATGTATGTGTGAAGACATACCGCTACACTTAAAAATTTATCACTTAATTGTCAGACTCTGTCAAATAATCTAATAATCAAATTTTGCTAATTGATTCACACGTCATAAAAAAAAAAAAAAAATTTATCACTAACTGATCAAACATCACTCGGTCTTTGACTGTGTGAGTTGTATGTTTGTGTTCACTTGGTCCAATTGGATTTCATGCCAACCATTTTCTGCTACCACAGCCATTCATGATCAAGTGCAACAAAGATGTGAATTTATGGCCTAAAACACCAAGGCTAATGAGTATAGGGATAGAAATTCTGTTGCAATTGGTTGTTCTTTTTCCGTATACTTGATATGTTTTGGAGATAAACGAGAAAGTAAAGAAAGAATAGTTAGTTTTTGAAATGTTCATATTATTAATGTTGTATGGACCCTATACGTACTACATTATCTAATGTCCAGCCGTCTTCAATTTTTTTTTATTTAGAATTGAAGTATTGAATAGGATCCAAATCCATTGACTAGTAACATTTGAAAAGCGATCTCTAAAAAGTGATTACTATACTATTTTATTTGGTCAGTAAATACAAACAGTATTTTTTTGGGGGTCAAAATAGAAACAGTATTCATACCAAATATTCTACACATAAGAAGAGCCTAAAACACCAAGGCCCAAAGAAAAGAAAAATAATAAAACAAAATCGGCCCAACTCTAGAAACTACGAAGGAGGAGATGGATCAAACTAGGCTAATTCTTTTAACAAACTGGGCCTAATCAATGGGCTAAGCCCAAGTATGAATACATTTTCGTAAAGGCCTAAACTTATTAACCCATATCAAAGGCGTGGCCCAATTGAGCTCAGACTAAACTAAACTAAAAGCTTTGATCCCCTTGTATGCCAAAAAAAAAAAATTAAAAAGGAAAAAATGGAATCGTCGGCAGTGAAATCGGCGTTAAGTTCACAGGCGAGGAGTTGTCGGAACCCTAAATCTACAGTTTCCGCAGTTCTTCGCAATGCGGTTCTGTCTCCTAAATGCAAAAGCAATATTTTTCGTACATGTTTCGCATCGAAGAAACAAAGCTGCAACATTAAAATCTCAGTAAATGCAAAACACACAGAGAGCATAGTTCACGAAAGCATTGACTTGAATGATGCAAAAGTCAAGGGTCGGATTCACTTCGTAGGCGTCGGAGGTTGTGGCTTGTCTGGTCTCGCAATGCTCGCCCATAAACTAGTACAGTTACAACTTCACTTTTGTCAAAATTGCGCGTTTAAACTTTTACTATTGTAATAATTTAATAGTGTGGAGAACAAATTTCTACTTTTAGTGGAGGCAGTGAAACACATTTTTATAATCATAAGTCATAGCGCGTTGTTAGATAATTACAGTTGTTTCTAACGTGCAATTTTGACAAAAGTTGGCTTTTTGTTGAGTTTTTATTCAACTATTGATTATATTGTTCAAGTTTGGTAATTTGGATATTGAGGTGCTCTGAAATTTATTATAGGGCTATGAGGTTAGTGGTTCGGATATTGTGTGGAGCAGCTACATGAATGCACTGAAAGAAGCTGGAGTGCGTTTATATGTGGGCCATTCGCAGTTGAATCTGCGAAGGCCTCATGGGTTGGGCATGCCTGATGCCATTGTGGTGTCAAGTGCCATTCCTCCAAGTAATGTGGAGATTTTACATGCCAAGTCTATTGGAGTGCCTGTGTAAGAAGATGTTTCTCGATGATTGTAGTGAATTTGCTACTTTTTGATTGTTTTTGATGCAGAGCTGAGTTGATATGGTGCCCCATTTGTGGTATTTATTGTTGTAGATACAAGTGAGGGGCATGGTTGGGAAAGATAACGGAGAATTTTAATCTTATTGCAGTCAGTGGAAGCCATGGTAATAATATTATAGTCAAGGTTTAGACATGTTAATTATAGTGTATGGTTTCTTCTTCGTTGTGAAGTGTCAAATATCTTGTTGACACATTATCGAGAATTGAGAATCAGGGGAAAGGCTATTTGTCATAGTAAGAAACAAATGTTATATTTTGTTTTTTGATAAGAAGCTAGTTTATTTTCAACTTATATATTTGCCTTGAACAACCCCAGGTCCTCAATTGTAACCTGCCATTCACCATATGCAAGAAAAAACCAACTGGAACCTTGAAATACTTCCAACAGGATTGTTATTTGATGCAAGCATACATGTATTGACCATATATAGGCGGTTGTGTAAATAATATGCATCAGAGGAGTGAGTAGTGGCACTGCTATGTAGACTGATGACTAATTGATCAATTTCTTGAAGCAAAGAGACCAATCAACAGTTTAGATTGTAGGGTGGGAGCGCATAGCCTGATAAATGAAGAAAAGATTTATAATCAGTCTACGTATAATGTCAAGTAAGTATATTGATTTCTGCGCCCGCTATCCTATGTCAAGAATAAGAGAAAACTTGTAGAGTCGGAGATGGTGCTTATTATCTGAGAAAGAACCAAATTATGTTTGGGCATGAGATACTTGGGCCAAAACCAAACTGAGTTCAGTTACTGGACTTCTGAAAATGGTTTATCCTTATGCTGGGATCTGGTCAAAGCATTCCAGGCAATTATTTCATGGTTCTAATTTATTGTATTGTTAATTCTTGCAGGAAAAAGTACTACTGCTAGTATGATTTCTTATGTGATGAAGGAAATGGGGTATGATCTTACAGCTTTAATTGGGGCCTCGGTGCCACAGGTGAGGTTAGTTATTATGTGCTCCTTATTCATCTGGATCTATAATTTCTGCTTTTTTGTTGTCTGCATCTTCTCTTTTGGACTATTCGTAACTCAATTTTAGTAGAGCTTATAATTTTAGCGTGTAAATAACAGATAATATGCCAACTTTATGGTGAAAGTTTAATTCTCTTGTTGTACTTTAACTTATGAAACTGTTTTTTGCAGTTTGGTGGAGGAAAATATCATCTATGGGACCGATAACCACTTCGTAGTGTAGGTGTTTCTCAACTCCGTTCCATTGTGGAAACAATTTATAAATTATTTTATTGAAGCATAGATATTATGATATATTAACTATATTATTACGCATAGATATAGGGTAATTTAATTTACTCGGTGCTTATTTGCAATGTAGGTAGATGAATATGATGGTTGCTTTCTACAAGTATCACCTCATATAGCTGTGGTTACAAATGTAGATTGGGAACATGTTGATATATTTGATAATGAGGTTTAGTTTCCATCTGACGACCAGTACATTAAATTTATGTTTTGAAAACTACAGTACATTAAATCTACTTTTTACCCTGCTTGCTTGGGGCTCACAAATGCTTGTACATTCCGGAGGTTGTTAGAACTGTTTTCAGGAGGTTTTTGAGACAGATAAAGACTGGTGGGCATCTCGTTTTATGTGGTGACAGGTACATATCTCTTATCGTATTACTTCATACAAATTTTTAATTGGTCAACTAGTGCATGGAACCTTGTAAATGGATTTTTTAAGGTGGACTTCAAGTATTACTAGATTCTGCTGAATGTATTTTTTTCCTTCTAACATATTTAAGAAAAGCCAAGCCGTTCATGAGAAAGAGGGATTCAGAAAAGTGTGATTTTTTTTTCCATGACAGTTCTATTATTTGATTTGTTTCTGACTTAAGTTTGACAAGCATTCTGCCGTGAAACTGGATGATAGATTTCAAAGGTTCAGCAGATTTGATGCACTTCTTCCTGTAGCTATTTGGCTCAACATTTTCATGTTACAAACTTCACAGCTCAAACTTTTGGCCACTTCTTTGTAGAATATAACTTACAATGAATTTGTTGTCGGGTAATATATTGCTAGCAAGGCGGAATTCTTATTTCTACATACTAATATGCCTGTTTTCTTACAATCTGTCTATAAAATGTTATATTTTTCTTATTTTGTTGTTTTATCGCAGTTTCCCTCATAGACATTCGCAAACTGTTTTCATATAATAGAATAGTTCAACTAGCTGCTTTTGGGTCGATTTTGACCAAATTCATATTAAGCTTTCGGACATGTAAGCTTTAAGAGTACATACTGAAATCATTTCTAGGAAACTCAACTTATTTTGTGTGTTTAAAATTTAGTAGTGATGTATGATCATTATGTTGTTATATTCCATTATCATTTTTAAACTCATCCAATTAGAATCTTATGAATAAACTTATTGAGGGATATCAGCGTAGGTGCTTCCTCCTTGCTCAGTGACAAAAGTCAAGTTAATTTGGCAGATATCTCAATTGGCATGGATGTTTTCCCTAGTTTGGAGCTACATGGTGATAGCTACAGAGTAACAACCTATGGCATTTCAAGTTCTAATGAGTGGCATGCTTCATCAGTATGTCCAAACGCAGAAGGGGGGAGTGACTATAAACTGGTGTGTATTCTGGTCCTCTGATGTTAAGTTCTTCTATGGTCGAATAGCTATCGTTTTATGAATTATTGCAAAAAAATGTGTTCTTGTTGATTATCGTCCAATTTCGTTTGGGTGTTATAGTTGCAAATTTTATTTGCTCTAGATGAAACTTAAATATAGTTCTTTAGACATATTTGATTTTTACAGATATTCTGCCTATCACTCTGTTTTTTCCTCAATCTTTAAACTGCAAGACAAAAATAATTTTACTGTCTGTTTTTTCCTCAATCTTTAAACTGCAAGACAAAAATAATTTTACTGTTTCTACTTTTATGTATGCATTTTCCTTAATCTCTTATTCTATAGGAGTTTTATCTATTATTAATTCTTTCGCAAGTCTGAGTTTCCTGCTGACCTGCTTTAAGTTTTCAGCAATCTGTCAGTTATGATTTGTGAAGTCTCAAAATTTGGCTCTTTTCCAGTGTCATAGGGGTTGCCCCATTGCAGATCTCAGACTACAACTTCCAGGAGTAAATAATGTTCTCAATTCCTTAGCAGTGAGTGATTTTCTCTTGAATACCATGTTTTTATATAATATTAACTGATGATATTACTGGATAACAGATGATTTTACTGGATAACTGCAGTTTTGTCATCTATATCAATAAGATTACGCCTATCATTACTTTTTCACCCAACAAAGATATTTTGAATGCTTTAACTCACAAGAGTAATTTGTTGGCAACATATTTCATGTTCTCGTCCTTCCTTTGGAAGACGGTGGGAATGAAACATGATTTTCGTGTTGGGTCTTTTAATCTTTCTCAGTTGTTAGCCAAGCTAAACAATCTCAAATTTATTTTATTGCAATGGTGCCTCCAGGTGATTGCTACAATTAATGCCCTCATTGATGATTGGAGGCGATTTTATGAATCAATTGATCTTGTGCGGTTTCATTTGAACAATTTCAAATGTGTCTCTAGACGCTTTGAGATGATTGGGAAAATAGGAAGTTGCTATATATATGATGACTATGATCACCATCCAACTGAAGTTCATACGGTTCTTCAAGCAGCACGGCAAAGGCTTCCGTCTGAAAAATTTTTGGTGATTTTCAGCCTCATACTTTCAGGTTTATAAATTGATACTGTGATTGTCCAATTAATAAGTCTTTGTTCGTATCAGATGCTTGACATTTCTGGTGTTATTGTTGCAGTCGTCTAGCAGCTTTAAAGAGTGAGTTTGCCACTGCATTTAGTGATGCAGATTGAGTTGTCGTTACAGAGGTATAACTACAAATTAATCATGCTTTCGCGTTCTACAACTGATGAAGAATCACTAATGTGTGTTTACATACCAGATTTATGCTGCCAGAGAAACAAACATGTGGAACATTAGCGGAAAGGAATTGGCCATGTCAATAGTTGGCCCCCCATCCGAATATATTCCTTCTCTGGTACGATAAAATTTTAGTTCAATTGCCAAAAGGAAGAGAAAGAAATAAAGATGGGCATCTACAGAAACCCCCCAACCCCACCCCGAAACCCAGAAGAAACATAACAAAGAAAAGAACGATGTTGACACTACAGCCAAAAAGATGAAAGAAAAATGTTGTTTTTCTTTTTGTAATGGTACATGGTGGTTTGCTAGGTGGACATCGTGAAGAAGTTGGTGCTTGAGATATTGAAGAATCCTGATTGTGAACCTGTCATCTTGCCAACAGGAGCAGGTGAGACATGTCTTGCAGATGATTGGTCCCATTATTTATTGTGGAATAGGAAAAAAATTAAGTTTGGATGTTTCTTGTTAGGTGATGTTACTATGGTGGGATGAAAACTGATCCATGAGCTATGATTAAAATCGCGAGAGCTAACACTTCGGTTATAAGGTAGACTTAGGGATGTTTCAGAGAAGCCAACCAGAACTACAGTTGGTGCAGATGTCAGTAAAATCTTGCAACTGGTTTGTGTCCCAACACTGATTAAGATCCTTGCTATTATCAAAGTGACGTATTGGCCTTTGCTGGAGGGAATGATTATTTCGCCAGCAATCACATCAAATCAAGAACTTGCCTAAATATCTACTCAAAGATTGATGACCTGAATTTGTGCCAAATTGATAATTTGGCCTCATTATCTACTCAAGTATCGGTGACCAGAGCATTGTGTACAATTGGCATGTTGTTGTGACAAGGTGAGTCCTCAATTAAGACCTTAATATGTCATTTTGCAATGTTGTTCACGGTCCTTGTGGAGAATTCAACCACACAGAGAAAGCTAATTCTTCAAAAGGAGACCTCATTGTTGAGTGATTATACTACAAAAGAGAAGTCATGGGATTCAGATACATGTTGAAGTTCTGTTGTACTTTGTACTCAGCCGGCGCTCCATGGGGAGAGTGGTCAGTTCTCCAAGAATCTTTTGTGGATGGAGAAACCTAGCAGGAACCATTATCCCTGCTTGCAAATTTCCTGGTACGCTAATTTAATGCAGCATATAAACCTTTATATGTAGTGAATGATTTTTTTTATTTGTTGTTATGCTGATTTTTTATTTGTTGTTAAGCAACTCTTAACATATAACCTTTGTTTATGGAAATTGGAAAGAGTTTGATATGTCTTGTGTTTCGAAGCGTGCTTTTAAAATAGTACTACTATTTCAGATATGGATTTTATTAACGTTAATAATGTTTTCTATGTGCTATTTGTTATCTGAAGGCAAATGATGCGTTAAAAAAATCACAATCGAGACGCTGACACTGAGTCGAGAGACTTGAGACTTTTTTTTTTTTTTTTTTGGTCTAGATGAGACTTAAGACTTAAAAAATCACAATTTGGAGAAGGCTTTTAGGCGTACGGCTCTTTCCCTGTTGGAAAAGGATTAATGTTGATTTTCCCTGTAGCAGGCTTATACGCATGAAGTTTAAACCTGTTTGCATGAAGAACGTACCTTTGTGCAATTCTTTTTTTTTTTTTTTAATTTAAGGGAGGTATTTGAGAGAAACTGAAATAATAATTTCTAAAATAATTGACACAATAAAATTAAGAAAACTGTTGAAATAAAAATTAAATAGGAGATGCTAAAAAAAAAAAAAAGAGGGAGCTATTTGAAATTAATCTTACAATTAAAAGCGAACAGAATCTATGCCCAGTTCCCAAACTAGTAGTGGGTCTACAGGGTAGAGGTTCCAAAGATTTTAAAAATATTTTCCTATACTTGTAGCTACTTTTGGTTTTTTTTTTTTTTGTTGGTAAAATTGAAGTTTTTCGCTCCTAATTTTCTAAATAATTTTTATATCAAGTAATATATTTATTAATTAAACAAGGTAAATAAAAAAAGAAATTTGGATCCAAATTATACAAGAACCCACAAAAAAAAAAAAAAAAAAAAAAACATCAATCTGTCAAAAACAGAAAACAAAAAAAGAGAAGAAATAAAGAGTTGAGTGCTATGAATCGGATGGCCGGAGCACCAAAATAACCTCACAAATATAATTAAATATCCTTCAACAAGAGGTAGGAAGAAAGACTCGTCGGAGGGTTGAAAAAGAGATCAAAAATTTTTGTTCAGTAACTATAGCGTTTTTTTTTTGTCGAGAGGATATTAATATTATTAACTAACAAACATAAATATAAAAGTTTGGGCACACCTTTAACCAACAAGACCCCAAGAGAAAAGATAAAATACAACAAAAGAGACCAATGAAAATAAGTTATAAAACGAGAACAATAGAGAGGAACACAACAACCACGTGAGGAGCACCATGTCCAAAGAGATAAGGATAAGCATGGGAGCTGGACGGTAGCGAAACTTCGACGAGGAATAGGTAGCAAACGCATGTGACAACAAACGCTCTCCCAATAGCCAAAACAACGGTAAGAAAACCCAACAACTAACACTTAATCCACAAAAAACCCATCGAAGCTGTCAAAATAACGACTCACTAACAAATGCATGAAGGGAAGCACAATCCAAACGGAGGCAGACAATCAAAGTCTCTAATAGAGACTCGGACCTCAACAGCAAATGCGTAGTCCACTTAAAACCTCCAATAACACCACCAATGCAGGTGGTGAACAACATGGTAGGGAAGAGAAGGAAGAGCATCAGAGGCCAGGTGATGGGCGGCGAAAGTAACTACGCCAGTAGTCTGTACATCGAGAAAAGGAGAAGAAAATATGAACATCGTTGAACTCAGATATCCAAAAACTCTATCTGGTAGCAAGCAGAAGAAGATAACTGAAAGTACACACCAACACGAAAGTAGTAAATCAAACTAACAACTAAAAGTATGATACAAAAAAAGAAAAGAAGATCAAAATAATGAAGGAAGAGGAAGAAGTTAAAAGATAAGAAGAATGAAAAAAGATGGGGTGGTGAGCTTGAGAGAAAATTTTAAGCAGACTGTTTGTTTCACCGCCTGAAAAATAAAAGCACACTAAATTTCCTTTTTTTTAATAACTATAACATTACTTTTATGTTTTTATGTCCCTTTTAATTGATTTAGCCATCCACGTATAATCCATTTGGTCTTTGCTAGAAATCATTACGAAGATCAAGCTTTGTATAACTTGTAAGTTATTCTTTCGTTCTTGTCTGAAAACAAATAACAAGAAAAGTTTTGTATACCCCTGAGTTTAGCTATAATTCCTTTCAGACCTCAATGATGACAATAGGTAACGTGAGCTTTACCGACTTAAAGCATTCCTCATCACAACCCATGATCTCACATCTCAACCGCTCAAAATCAACTAAAATCCAATGGCTCAAAATTCTTCTCACACGTCATGAACAAATCCTATCCATCTATACCCAACTCCAAATGTCACTAACTCCTTAACGACACTTACTACTTAAAATCCCTTCTCACAAGAAAGGTCACAAAATTCTAGACAACCTCCTCCATCTAACTGCCACGTGTCCCTGAACACCCATACTAAATTTCAAATTTACCCTTACGTCGCCTACTCAACCCCGTCTCTTTTTTTTTTTAATTTGGTCAAACCCCGTCTCTTCTTAACTGCCAATCTCATGTGACAAAATTGTGTTTTTTTCTATATTTTTGAGTTGGATAGAAAAGGAAATTCAAATATTGGCCCGTCTTTTTTTTTTTTGTTATTGTAATCTTCTTAGATCTAAACGCCCCTTTAAGAAGAGTAAAGTGATATCTCTCTTTTTTTCTCTCTACTTTTTCGTGCTTGAAGACCATTCGTTACAAAGGATTTAGTTAGTTTTCGAGACCAATCAGGTTTGCTTCACTTTGATTACTTTTTTTTAATTGGTTTTCTAGTTAATTATTTTGATTTTATTAAATTTTTGTGTGATTTGGCTTGTTTTGGCATATGGGTATTGGATCTGATGCTTATTGATGTATAAAAAGCGGTTGATTATGTGGGTACTGGGGATTTTGGTATGTGGGTTGATGGGATCGTGATTAATTGTGCTTAAATTATGGGTGGGTTATCGATCAAATTAAATTGGATTGGGGTTTTTGTGCTATGTTGTATATTGAGTTGTTGTCGTGTGACCAGTGACCACTTTATGTTCCAGTCGTGAAAACAGTCTCGTACAAATTGTAGACCGAAGGTGGTCTGAACCTTTTAGAATCTCGTGCATAGTGGGTGTTTTTTACACTGGATTGCTTTTGTGGATTTGATTCAGTTTGGTTCGTTAGATTTTGTTGTATATTTCTTGGAACTTAATTAGGGTATTTATTAACATGCTTTATCTTGTTATTGAGTTTATTTTTGTATGTTAATTTATAATTTAATTTCGCAAATGGGTAAATTATTGAATAAGGCACAAGATGTACTGGATCAGTCACTTCATTGATTGTTTATTGGGGATAGTAGGCTGTGAGGCTAATTATATGATAGTAGCTGAGGGGCTGGCACTGAAATTCCTGTGATTAGAAATCTTATCACATGGTCGTTGATGTGGCATTTTCTGTTTTTGGCAATCGGTATAGTAGTTTAGTTACTGCTTCCAGGGTTGGGAATTAGTGGGTTTTTACTCTTGGAATATGTTTCACTTAATTTATCTTGTAGTAGGTGGATGAGTTGTTCGGAGTGTGGTAACATGCTGTAAGTTGTTGCTTGAGAATGTGAGAATGAATGTTACGTTGTTGAAGGTTCCGACTTGTGATTTATATATTACTGTAACTGCGACTTAAGATTATAATATGATGTGCTCTTTACCTTGTTTGATCTCTTTTGAGTTTTATCTTATGTTTCTAATCTGTTTATCTTTTGAGAAAATATTTGTTCATATTGATTCTTTGATATCTCTGAAGAGTAAAGGCTTTTGGTTTGATTTTGTACGTTTGGATTTGCGCCTATTGATCCATTGATATCTACAAAAGTAAAGGCTTGAATATTGAGTTGTTTATGTGCATTTCAGGAAGGAAGGCCATGTGAGTTGTTTGAACTATACAGCATAAGTCACATCATTCGGCTTCAATTGGTCTGTTGGTTTTGCTAGTGCATGTGAGATGGGTAAATGCAAGGGTAGTGGGAGATTGGTAAGAATGGGAAGGGACGGGTCTGTGAGTTCTTACCAGTTTTCACTTAGTCTTACTCCTGTTGTCTCAGTTTGGGAATGTACTATTCGCAAAATGAGGTATTCTATTAGACCTGAGTTTGTGTAGGTGGATGCCTTAGAATCGTAGTGTTGCATTAGTTCTCAGTTTGAATCCTTTTGTTCTTTTACTTTTTTATTTTTTCAAGTATAAATAACAAGGATGGAAAGGAAAGGGAAGAAATAGTTATAGAGATAATGCATACATTTTAGGGAAGCTTTATCTTAAGAAAGAAGTTGAGAAGAAAAATAAGTTGATCGGAGAGACGAGATAATTTAAGAGTTCAAGTCCTACTGGAAAGATGGAATGTAGTAAAGTGCCATCTGGTGTTAGAAAGGTAAAGAAGAAGCAAGTGAAGGATGAATTGGACCGTATCAAACAGGCTGAGAAAAAAAAGAGGCGTTTGGAGAAAGCATTAGCTACTTCAGCCGCCATTCGTTCTGAACTGGAAAAGAAGAAACTGCAAAAGAAAGAAGAACAGCAGAGGCTTGACGAAGAGGGTGCAGCAATTGCGGAGGCTGTTGCTTTACATGTCCTACTAGATGAAGACTCGGACAATTCAGGTAATGTAATGCTGAAGAAGGATGAGGGGCTCAGTCAGTGGGAATGTGGTGGCAGGTTTGACCTCTTTATGGGTGGAAGGCAAGCAGTGGGTCCTCATGAAAACACGTCAAAATATTCAATTGAAGGAATAGGGTGGGTTTCTGATGGTTACGAATATGGTTGCATGTGGAACGACTGGGGAAACAATGACTGGATGGTGTCATCTGAACCTTTGGGTAGAGATGTCCGCCAACAGTACTTAGAAGAGGGAGGTCCAGACGCTGCCGGGATCTCTGCTGGGCTTATTGCAGCACAGGCTGTTTCATCACTTCAAATTGGTGAAGATGCACATCTAGACGCATATGTCTTCAACCAAATGTTAAGGTGGTAAAAATAAAGTTTCTCAGACGGAACTTGTGTTTTCATTGAAGTTGTTTTCCCGAGTTTGAATAAGGTTTTGTATATATTTTTCTTAAAGTCATAAGCACCTATCTTGTGTAATGGGTGATGTGCCTGTAATTGACTACAAGATGAGATGTGTTACAACTCCAGCTTTGTATTTCTCACTTGCTACTTCTGGGTGCATGAGATCTCTTTATGCAATGACTTCTTCTTTGTTCTGAGTACTATCAAGTTTCACATTTATTACTTTTTTTTTTCTTTCTACTCTTGCTATATATCTTCAAGGGTCAATTTCCTTCAAAAGCAAAACACAACATACATGAAGCACCAAATCCATGGAGAATACGATGTACAATTGAGTGTTGGCTGAACACAATCTCATCCGGGTGGCCTGGCCGCAAGGAATCAAGAAATCTTTGCTGGTACTTTAACTTTATTTGTGACCTTAATCTGTCAAAGTTGAAGATGGAACATACAATTGGTTTGGAGCTCTCTGTATGTGAAGATTCAAACCCGTTTTAATGATAGTTTAGCATAGTAATGATTAGGTTCATTTGTATTCACCGGTGCCAAGTTTTAGAAAACCAGCAACGCCCACGACTTGGGCCATTTATGTGGCTTTATCAGTTGCTATCCACCCCCACGCTTTTTCTTGTTTCCGTATATTTGAACAGTAGCATTTTACTAATCAATATCCAGACCTAAACAAACAGGGTGAGACTCGCGGTCAGTCTTGCTATCTCTTTTAGTTGTCGTCCCTTACTCATTTGTAATTACTACCACAAGAAAGTCATCATTATCTCTAAAAAGACTTGTGCACTCAACAGACTTTTTTATATTATGAAATTTCTAAGACTGAATTTAGCTACCAACCCTAAGCATGTAGAGCTGGCCCCTTTGTGAGTGGGACAGATGGGACAGTAACATTTATCGCCTACACTGCATTATCGTCAGACCGCACAGTGTGTTACACTAGGCACCTACTTATCACAAGTTAGATGGGGTGCGTTGTAATCAAGCATGATCCGATAAAAAGGAGTGAACAAATGGACCACTCGTGCTAAACGTAGGAAGCGAGGTCACTAAAGCATTGATGTCCCCCTTTTGAGGAAATTTAAGATTCAAATTTTTACCACCTCGAGTGGTAGTGACAAAATACTACACAGTTTTACATATTATGTTGATCCAGAACGTAAAAGATTGGCAAAGGTTTCGTATGATCCCGAACAACAGAAAACCTCGTCATAGATCATGGCGTGAGTTCTTCCTCAGGGGTGCTTCAGCATCTTGCCGATGTTGCTGCTGCAATACAGCTTCATCTTGATTTTCTATGTCTGAGCTACTTGATGGTTTTGCACCAGGAGAAATCAGATTTTTGAACCATGTAGCCTGGATTCTAGGACTGCCTCTCGTAGAACTCCCCGGGGAGGTAGGAGAACCACTTGAATTGTTAGATGCTACACCCACGAGGAAGCGATACGCTACTTTGCTAGCAGACACAATCTCTGTTTTGGCTTGTTTCAACTGCACGGCCAACATGCCAAATTATTCAGACATGGGAGAGGACAAGAGAAAAAATAAATAATGGAAATGAAGAACGATACTCAAAAATGGAACAGGCAGGGGATGAGATTTTGCCCAAGTTTCTTAGGTCACAGGAAAATCAAGTGAACCATATATCACAATAGTGCAAAACGTCAACACATTCTAAAGAGAGCATAAAAAGCTCACCCGTGTGGCAGTGTTTTCTGCTATTTCCACAGCTGCATCACCAGCATGAGCAAACCTGTTTACCCAACCTGTTACAGAATCAATGAGAGTGTGGTCCATATATAACAACTAGAAATTTGTTAGAAAAGGTTCAGTTTTGGTCCATCTCTTTGAAACACAAGCTTTGACATATCTAGGATGTAAAAAAGACCTCATTTGTTAAAATCAAAAATTAGCTTTGACATGGGCGCTATCCACAAGCACAACAGTGGCAACTCATGCATGCACTGATGTACTAAAAACACACTCAGAGAGAAAGAGAAAGCTTCATACCAGGAAGCTTAGGCACACCAAGCCTCTCACAGAACTCATCACAGAAATGATTGCAATTTTTTGATAACAAATCATACGAGAGTCCAGGCCACTCTCTACTAAGTTCTCTCAGAATCTGATTAACCTTGAAAATGGAATAATCTGTGCTCCCAAGGACGATCTTTTCCCGGTATGTATACATTGGATTCTTTGCAGTAGGGCAGCTAAAAACCCCACTACCTTGCTCACAGAATCCAAATGACCATTCCTCATCTCCATATACCTACATAGAATGTTTATCATTCAGTTATAGAAGTAAAAGAGTAACCTCGTATGCCTTATTAAACTGAGAAAAGAAAACAAGAATAGGTACACAAGCTCTCATCAAACCACAAAGAAGCAAATAGTTACAAAATAAAAAAATATCCCTGTATACCTCTACACAGATTAAAGGAAAAAGAAATAAGAACAGGTAATTACACAAGCTCACATGATAGTATGATACCACTAACAAGCTCTCTCTCTCTCTCTCACTCTCACAGGTACACACAGCCATTCATACATGCACACATTCACATAAAAAAGCTGCACCAGAGAGGAGGAGGAGGGAGGTTAAAATTACTCGGGCTCGTCTAGACACATACATAATTTTTACCAAAGGGTGCAGAGGAGGGTTGAGACGCCTTAACCCACCTCTCAAGATTCCATTAATCTAGATCCACCATACTGTGTTACAATATAGTCCTACTAACTGAACAAAGCACACCCTACTTTTCTCCAGAAAAGGTCAACCATCACTGATCAAACACATAAATTGCTTACAAATCACAACTAATTTTCCTCATCCCACTCTAGACAAGTACTTTGGGTGAAAGAAAACTAAAGTCCAATATTGAATAAGGAACAAAAATAACTCCCTACTTATGCTGCAAGGATAATCCAATAGTTAGTTATACCAAGAAGAGATCTTTTTTAACATGAAGCGCGTCGGGCCTAGATAGAAATGAAAACTCCAACAATTTCTTTGCTTTCAAACCTCCAAATTTCCAGGACAGTACTTCAAAGAATCAAATTTCCAGTCTCCAGGTAAATGATATTGGACCAGAAAAAGTCTTATTTCAAACCAAGAAAGCTTTTCTTTTCACAAGTATAAAGAAGTGAAAGTGCTGCAAAATATAGAACTTGAGTTTCTGAAAAACATGTGCAGTAGACTTCTAACACATATCAGATAAAAGTGATATCGAGTTCATCCAATAATGAATCTACATCCAGGGCAGACCTCCAGAATCTCAAAAACCCACATTTGCAACTTCACACTAGCCACATTACATAACTAAATGTTTTCAATTACCTGAGGTGATGCTAAAGTAACAAATTTCCCGAAAGACGAGTAAGTACAAGTACAATAGAATGCTCAGCATGTACTTACCCAAGAGACCAAAGAACAACAGCCTAACTCGTGATAACAATGTCAGCGTGTAAACTTCAAATTTGCAGAAGTTGCATGCATTTTAGACCGTGTAGTACAGTAATAATCTGATATTTTGTAACGTAACAAAAACCTTATGCCATTACCAGATAAAAGGCCAATGAACCTAAGTTTATGATTTCATTAGATTATTACAGTAGTACGTGTATAACGTGCAACTAATACAAAACACGAGCGACTTTCTACATTTTACCAAATCAAGGAACTTAGTAATCAGCACTTAAACCCTAGATCTAATTCAAATCAAATATATTAACTACACAAGAAACGATTTAAACGTACCTGGACGGCGCTGTGGAAGATACCGCCGAGGCCAATGCCGTCTTTCAAGATCTTGTTGATCTGAACAATTGTGTTGTTCGTCTTATCAGAGGCACTGTTTGTTACATCGTAAATATGGAGGATCACCTCCGTCATCTTCCACTACTATTCTTTTCTTTCTCTTTCTCCCAAACACAGCCCTAACTATGCCTCCACTACTAAACCAAGAATTATTAAAGATTTTGAATGTTTTTAAATTCTAATTTTGACCACAATCAATCACAATGATTGCTAACACTACACAAAAGACTATTATTAATTATTCCCTCTCGATATGCTATATAATTTACTGCTACACTGTTTTTCATTTGCTTCATTCAGGACTCTGTTTTTCTTTTTTCTTTGTTCATTTTTTTTTCTTCTCTCTTCTACTTTGTTTGAACTAATGTGGAGGAGGAAAGAGAGATGTACGGATGCGGTAAAGGCGTTTTGTTTTCTTCTCTTTCCTTTTTCTTTTCTTCTCTTTTTCTTTTTCTTTTTCTTTTTCTTTCTACTTTACTTGGTTTTGTATAGCCGCTTGAAACGGATAGGTGTGGAAAGTAGTTGAGAAATGGGGTTGGGTTTTGGGGGAAAATTACGATATTGGCCAGTTACGTGACAACTGTAGGTCACTCTTGGTTGGATAAGGGGACCCACTTGTCACCATCGCCAGCCATCGTCCCACGTGATTAACTCAACGCCCCATCCACACCGACGAACAGACATTTTTTTTTATTTATTTATGAGAATTCGATCACGAATCAGTAATTATTCGAAAAAAAAAATTCTTTTTTTGTCCTAGCACTATTAGAGCATGTTTTATGTAGTATGTTAAAAAAATTTGTGTACTGTTTATAATAATCTGGATTTAAACAACTTTTTAATATTATTTTAAGTATTTTAAATTAATTAATTAAGTTTAATATGTTTAAAAATTAATAGTCCGACTTGAATCGTGAAAATTCATTTAGTATAACACGGCCTTGAGCTTCATGTACAATGCACCGATGCGATGGGAGGTAGAGGAAGTGCAAGTAGCTTCATGTACAATATTTGCTTCCTTGTTATGTTTTTTTTTTTGGTCGATTCTTGTATTATGTCACTAGTTTAGATCAGAGGTATTTAGCTAAATTAGATTACTTTTCTTGTACCATGCCACTAATTTATGTAAATATATATCTATTATTTGTAATGACTAATGTCAACATTCTCCTTAAATTCTATGCATGGAACACATTACATTTTCAATTTTAGACAACCTGAATTTATGATAGATCTTGCCATTTTCTTGAATCTTTTGGAGTCAAACTTTCATTTTCATTTTATATTCCTCTAGTGACAGTTTTGCTTAACGGATACATTAGTGGTGGCGACAGGTATTTATCAAGACTTCTTCCATCTTTTCTGTCAAGACGTGAAGACACAGTTCAAATTTGAAAATACACAACCTAAGTTGAAAAGTTATCGTTTGATTCAGTTAGACACACAATTTATTAAAGTTAATTCAAACCTAAATCATAAATAAGTCATAGAAGCGAAGTTTGACCTAACATATTTGACATTTCTCACATTGAATATGTAAACTCATTCGTAATCTGAATACATATTAGACCCTAAGGGGTTACCCCACTGGTAAATGGGAAAAGGTGAATAACCGTAAACGCGGGTCTGAATCCTTCTAATGTCACTGAGGATCATACTCTTGACTAAACTGGTACACGCTTTGAATCGAGCCACTGTATCCTCAAATTTTTATTCACATCTAGCTATTAGACCAATAATGGAATACTTACGTACTCATCTTCTGGATAAAATATCCTATAGTGATATTTAATCCGGTTTATGATCGTAGATTGGGTGGTAAGAATGTTTTCTCGAGTTAACCAAAAAAAAAAAAAAAACTTAAAAAGAGTAAAAAAACAAAGAATACAGTGAATAAAATTATAAAAAAAGGTGATACACTCTAGCTTTCCCCAATCCAAATTTAAATCACCACCTTATTTTATTTGCCTTCCAGACCAGTCAAACGACCAATAAAGAAGGGAAAGTGAAGGTCCTCGCCCACGATTTCGAGTTAGTGGAGGCCCATTATACCACCACCTCACTTCCTCGCGTGCAATTGCTGTAGACGCCACACAAAATGCAAATTATTGGTGATAACTCGACAAGTCCACCACCACTAATGTCCCCTCAAGTTAAATAATTTATTTTTACAAAACGTACATAAATTGGGTTTCCGGATAGACTTTACTGCATCAAGGTATTCAAACGATTTGAGCATACAAGAAAATCTAGTATTATAGATTTACGAGTAATGATCTTGAATATTGTTCAAAATTGTTAGATTGTGTTTAAAAATTCATAATACTAGCTTATTAAATACGGAAATATTCTGTCTTACATCAATATGAAATATCACAGTTGAGTTCAATTGGCCGAACCTACAACACTCACAGCGGTAGAGATCTATTTGGGTCTGGCTCAAAGAAGCGATCCATACAATTTTTGTTCTATGTTTCTCTAACAGGTGACTTTTTCAGCATTGTCTCAGGGGCTAATAAAATGATAAAATCTAAAACAGAAGCCAGAGCTGTGATGATGCAGGTTCTGCAAGCAGTACAAGATAAGCTTGTTTGGCTTTGATTTCTAGCCAGAAGATTTACAAGGTTCAATCTAACTTAAAATGTCCTCCATGATATTCAAATCCGTCCATTCGATCTACAATATCTGCAGTTCTTTCATTCAAGAAACTAGATTTGGTTCAATAAACAAATACCATCACACAACAGGAGAAAGGAAATGAGTTGCCAATGCATGATCAATATAGCTACTCAATTTTAGGATATTGTTGGAGACGCGGAGATCCAGTAGGGCACTAATCTACACATCTAATGAAGTTGCCTGGATCAATTCAAAGATTTTCAGGATGCTGAAATACATCACAAGCACCCGTGAATACTAATTGGAAATCTTAGTCGTCCACTTAAAACACGAATAAACTAGAACATATGATGATTCTGCATATAACATCCTAAGAAAGACATGATTCTCACTCTGGACATTCTGTTAGTCACATATAGCATCCAGAACATGGATTTGTTTACTTCCTTTGCAGCCAGAGGATCATTAAGAAATGATATCTTTCGTGAAATAATTTTCATTAGTATAACTATTTTAGACTATGGAATAGACGCATTTCCATCAGAAGAAACTGTATGGATGTTGCAAGCCAGGAGAGCCTTTCAGACATCCAGTGAGGTTACAAGAATGCCTAATTATATACAGTTACGAAATTCTTTATCAAATTATTGAATCTCTCCCTCGTTGTGATTTGAACTTATCTGACAAAGAGTACACGATATTTCCATGTGATCCGGATTGAAATATATAAGGGGAACTCAGAAAAGAAAAAGAACAATTTATTGACTTATTAAGAAGGTGAACTTCTAGCATTACCTCATAGTAGCTCTTCAACAGAATTTTCAGGACACATGGTAGAGATAACTCATTTTCTCCAAGTGCTCTGTGCATCATCTACCTTCATTGGTCATCAACTGGGAAAAAACTTTGCTAGAGGATATGTCCGAAGTCCCATCACCACCATTCTCCTCGACTGCCATGCTGCTGGATGGAACTCGTAGTACATCTCCAGGTGCTTGGACCTCCGAAGAAGTGACATTGTTCTCCTCGTGAGATCCTCTATCAGTTCCATTTTCTTGAAGCTGAAGTGCATATTCCAAATTCCACAATACATCGCCCATAGTTGGTCTATCGACACCATAATCAGCCAGACATTTCTCTGCTGTCTCCCCAAATTTTTTCAAACAACTTGGTTTTATCTGACCTCTGAGATGAGGATCTACAATGTGCTCAAGCAGCCCTTTCTTCTGCCACTCCAGTGCCCATTCACCCAAATTGACCTGCTCCCTGGCAAGCAACGGATCAAGGGCTGGTCTAGCACAGAGAACCTCGAAAAGCACAACACCAAATGAATAAACATCTGATTTATCAGTAAGCTGCTGCCTCCGAAAATATTCTGGATCGAGATAGCCAAAACTGCCTTTTACACCTGTGCTTACGTGAGTCTCATTGAGACATGGCCCAGACCTTGACAGACCAAAATCACCAACTTTTGCAACATAATTTTCATCTAGTAAGATGTTAGTTGATTTAATATCACGATGAATAATACCCTGCGCAAAACCGGTGTGAAGGTAGTGAAGACCTCTTGCTGCACCAATGCATATTTCAAGCCTCTGCTTCCAAGATAAAGGTGGCAATCCTGATCCATACAAATGTTTCTTCAATGGCCCCTTTTCCACATACTCATAAACAAGTATCATTTCGGACTGTTCTTCACAATAGCCAACAAGTGAAACAAGATGGCGATGGCGAATCTTAGATAGAACGGTTATTTCAGTCTGGAATTCTGGGAGTCCTTGCCTAGAACCTGGTATGCCTCGTTTCACAGCAACCTTTATGTTGTTACTGAGGACCCCTTTGTACACCATGCCAAATCCACCATGACCAACAATCAGGTTTTTGTCAAAATTATTTGTCGCTACCTGAATCTCAGAAAAAGGAATTTTCAAGGCAAAATATCCATTTACGCCAGTGGAAGCAAGCGCAGTCAAAGAAGATAATGTACCATGGGAACTGCCTCCATACACCCGTAACGGAGTCCAACCCGCACTCTCTTGACGTTTTGGTTTCATTTTTTTCTTTTTGCATCTCAATACTACTAAAATTCCAAGTATTGCCAAAATCAACACAACAAATCCCCCAACAATAGAACCCACCAAAACCCCAATGTTTTTCTTCTTAGTTCCAGTTTGGGAAGCCACAGAGTTCACTATTTTCATAATTTCTACCCCGTTTAGGATAGCATTCTTCCTCAACGAACTACTCAAGTCAGAGGGGCCAACGCTAATTTGCACAACACCAGAATTATGCGAATCCACAACAAAATCAATGTAATAGGGCGATGCAAGCTCGTGAACTGTAAGCACAGATAAGTCAAGATCCTTGTATGCAGTTATATCATCAATGTACACATTGAAGTACAATTGGTTAAGCGAGGGACTGACGATGTCAGAGAAATGCAAGCGAACAAAATGCAAAGTGTCTTCAAATCCAACAGGAAAATCCCATGTTATATTGAATACAAAATTTGATGTTACATTGTCCCTGTTCATCTGCTGTGCAGTCATGTAGACATTATCGGGCGCAATTTCTCTGGTGGCACCACCCTTTTGGTAATTTGGTACATGAGTAGTCCTAGCAATTTTAGCAGCAGATTTCAGCACAAGAAAATCTTCATCAGGAATCCAACTTCTCCAAAGGGTATCATTAAAAGGAGTTAACTTCGACCCTCCAACATTAATCCTATGAACAGTTTCATAAGTTCGCGACGAAAGATTCTGATTAAATTCTTTAATTCCATCAGGGCCAATCAATTTCGCCTCGGGGTCAATAATGAAATCATCAGGTGCAGAAAACACTTCAATAGCATTAACAAAGGCATAACCTGATTCATCTATAGGCATAAACATAATCTCAAGTTCCACAGTATCTACCATAAGTATAAACTCTTTAATCACACTAAACTGAACGCCAAACTTTCTCAAAAGAGACACTTTATTAGCTGTAACACTAAAATTTGCATCCTTGAGATCAAAATTCTGAGCACTGAAAGGAGCAAAATGCAAACGCACAAAGTGTATGCCCACTTTCTTGATACTGAATGTATAGCTTGAAGCACTTGTAAACACTCTAGCTGTGTGATAAAGCTCAGATAAATTCGAAGATGGGTTTGAATTTGTGAGTGGAATTGATTTACCTTGAGAAAGATGAGTTGAATCTCCAAGAAACTCTCTGTTATCAACCATGGCGTCTGTGTTTGATCCACAATTGAGTAGATAGTTATCTTGGGGTGTGAAACCCTTTGAGCAACATATAAAATAGAAAACTATGAGGAAAACAAAGTGTATAGCTATGTTATCCATGAATGAGAAACAATATGATTCTTGTGAAAAAGATTTCAGTTACTGTTTCTTTGTATGCTCATCTTTATGGGCTCTTTGATGGATGATATTGGATGCAGTATGCAATTTTGGCTATGGCAAGCTATGTAAAATTGTGAAAGTGTATCGAGAGAATTTGACTATAAGTGAAGTGAAGCAATACATGTGATAACACAGTGATGATGATTGATGATGGCAATGGAATAAATGAAATTCTTGCAGTTTTCTGTAGCTTTTGAGTAGGTGTTATAATTTTCCAACCGTTCATATGGTTAGCTCAATAAGTGAATTTTCTCGCACCATTTAAAAAATCCAGTGATGTGATGTGATAAGTAGCCACACCATGCGGCGAGAGGATACTGGTCCAACTTATCATGGGCTTTGTTCAACGGGTAAAGATCTCCTCGTGTCATCGTAGAGTTTTGATACGAAATATTTATATCGTTAGAATATATATTGTTTTCATATAAAAAAAATTATAAATTTTAAGTTTATCTTAAAAAATTCTGGATTACTTTTTTTTATACCAATTAATTTTATGATAAAATATCATAATTTTTAACATAATACTAAAATTTTGCTTTAATTATATCTATTTACATGTGACCGTCTCTCTTGCGTCCCCATATTAACTCTTGTCACTCACTTCTTTTAGCTGGTCATGTCAACTACTCTTGTAACTCATTTATTCTCATTGACTTTTTATCATAAACTTTAAGTTTACCACAAATTTTTAACTGGACACACGTTATTAGCAAATCTATTCCTGCGTTCAACCTTGTTATGACTAAATTGTTTATCATTAGCATCAATCTTTCTTGAGCACTATGTTATTAGCAAATGTGTTACCATGTTCAACCTTGTTATGAGTAAATTGTTTATCATTATCATCAATCTTTTTTGAGCGCTAAGAGTGGGCTCGACTTTGACTTTAAACTGGTATTGTGAAATAATATATGAATGTCATCACATGACTGTAACTATAAATGGCAATAAGTTTTAAGTAACGAAAAACTCTTCAATCAGTCTTTCACATATTAGTAAAATTCACACGTGTAAATCTTACTTACCATATGAAAAACTGATTTATCAGTTCAAATTGATTGAAAAAAATTTCTCAAGTAATAATGGTTTGTAATTTTCTTTGAAACAGGAGGACAAAAAAGCTTATGTTTGCAGCCAAAAGATGCCTGAATTTTCCATATTATAGCAAAAGTTTTGTAAGTGTACCACATAGCAATTTATGGCCCTTGAATTATTAAGAAGTATACCAAGTTTCATTTTCTCCAGATGGCACGAATTCGACATCTCCACTAGTGGGGGTGTGGATAATAATTCATAGGCTTTTCAAGAAAAAAGGAAACTACTTTTGTTTCACCAATTTAATAATGAGAACAAATAAGCATCAAAAAGCTAATATTTAAACAAATATGTACACAAGTTCTTCAAACAAATAACAATTTCTGCTGTGTAAAATATAATGATTTAAACACGCAAATATAACTTAAAATAATTAAATTGATACAAAAATATATGATGTAACAAATGAGTTTACGAGTAAAATAACCTATAAAAGTCATTTTATTTTTAAAATTTTGAATTTAAGATATACTTAAATATGACATAAGTCATGTCTAAAGCCTGCTGTATTCGAGACAAATATCGCTAATATAACACATCTCTTTCATTTCATTGAAAAATTCTCTTATTCAGAATTGGGTCTTTTGACTGAATGTGAAAATGTTCCCCATGTCATGGTGCGTCACAGCTTTTCTTTGTATACTTCCATCGGAGGAGTCCATCAGTGGTCCTTTCCGGCAATGTTTTTCGACTGTCGGTTTCTGATTCCTTGATAAAGTTTGACTTAACATGTTTTGGGGCCCCTAATATTTTTGCAGGTTCCGCACAATTAAGGATTCACCATGGTTCCACCCATAAATGTCTCTTTACGTGTCCTTGTATGATGTACCCGAAATTATGATAGCTAGCAACCACTACCATTAGTCTAATGTCAAATACCCTTTCGTTTTTTAATTTTAAAAGATTATAACATGTAATTATTTTTTGAAAAATATCTTAAATTTTAAAATATATGATTTCGTTTTTATAAGGTTAAAATATAGAATATGAGATCAGAAAATAACTCGAGCTAACTTACAAGTATCAAAGGAATTTAATCCCATAAAATAAGTTTCAACAATCAAGATAGTGATCGTTAAGTATAAAATTCAAGATGGAATAATTTTAACAAAGTAAGAGTTAGGAATTAGTTACCTTTTACTTGTTATGAGATGAGATACTTATACTATTTTTGAAAAGGGTTCTTAGATTTTACGAGTGGTGGTTATCTTTCTGAGGTCTATTTTGCTTATAAAGAAGGAAATTTTTTCCTGATACTCTAGATTTTGCAGTTCTGATTCGTAATATTTTTTTCACATTATGCGAGGATGTACGGGGCTTCTCGGGGATCTCAGCTGGTCGGACGATATAATGCTTTTTCTATCACAATTGTGTACACATTGGCAAGTCGATTTCTTAGGAGTCTCGGATCGAGAATTTCACCCATATTAGATTTGTAATAAGTATGGTTTATGTTAATAAGGCATACGACCTACTGAAATTAGCTTTAAAAAAATAACTTCCTAACTGATTTAAATTCACAATATAAACAAATCGTTCACTCATGCTCTAAATGTTCAATCACAAGACTAAAACCCTCAAATCGAATTCACTCTTTAAAGGAACAGTACTTGGACCAATTTTCTGTAATTTTGCATACTCAATTTAAAAAGGATAAATAAATAAATAAAAAATATCCATTCAAATCGTCAACATCATCTAACTAAGAATTAAACCTCTACTCGAATTTACCCTTTAGCATCTCTACTGGAAATTCCTTTTTATCTGGTTGGCACCAACTATCTTTATGGCCTGATATAAAGAAGAGCGAGTCAACATAGCGCACCATTTGGTCATCACTATGATAAAAGTTTGTAAATACCTTGCACATGCTACACAAAAGCTTGCAGATCTTCCGCAGATTGATCATATAAATTGGCCAAATTAAGTTAACATTGATTATCTTTTAGTGGTGGGCCAAATACGTTGAAACTTTATATAGTTGACCCGTGAGCACTGCGCACAATGCCCACCGAGACAAGGGAAAAATATAAATAACATGTAAGAGAAAATTCGAACCAAAAATGTTAATTTTCATATACAGATCCGATTAGATATAAAGCTATTTGAATACAATTTTTTATTTTTTTACCCCCTTCATGTATAGGTTTGAATACGAGTTCAATAAATCCAAATTCAAATCCTATTATATAAAGCTATATGAATTCAAGTTTGAGACTTTTGAGTCCAAGTTCAAAGACCCTAACCAAATTTAAGTTTAATTCAAAGTTTGAAGGGATGATCTTTCAACTGTAAATATACATCATTAATAATTCTATTAAATGTGCGAAAAGATGATGTTGCTTTTATTCTTGAACGTTTTTTCTTCTATAACTGTCACATCCGTGTTGAGTTACAGTAAATCATTTTGAAGAAAATTCCAAAGTTGAAATCAAAAGAAATAAGAAACGGACAAGTTAAAAGCCCCTTTGCGACCCAAATTGTAAGGGGAACCTTTCAAGTTCTAACCCAAGATTAGGCCCATGAAGTACTGCCCTCTACAGAAGCCCAGTCTAGTCTAGTCCAGTACTTATTCTTAAAAGTAAGACGTTTGGATGGATCCATATAGCAATAAAATGGTAGCTTGGTCCAAAAACGACCTTGAGCCCACTGAAAATTGTTACTTTAATACCCGACCACAAACGACGACGTTTACACTGAATTCGGAATATCAATTGTTCCACCACATTAGGTTTCTAGTAATTTCTTAGCTCCTAATCTGCTCTGCGACGTTGCTTGAGCTCAAATTGAAGCGTTGTTTTCACCTTCAGCTCTATTTTCTGTAATAAACTTCAGCCTTAGTAATACGTCAAATTTTTTTAATTTCCTTTTTTTTTTTTTTCATAACGTAGTGTTTGAATTTTGACAATTATTAATTGCTAGGGCTCAATGATTTTTACTTGGCACAATATTGTGCAATATGTGTATGTGCAGGTTTGGGACACCTTTTATTTGAGCCGCCGTGGCACAATCATGGTATGTTCCAATGTCGTAAAGCTTTGTTCCCTTTAATCTGTATTTATGGTGCTATTTTTTTAGTTTTTTTTTTTTCTCACATTATTATGTCAATTTAGAAATTTTTGTTTGCCCCCTTTAGATTATTGAATTTGTTGCTTATGTAGAGCTCTTAAATACTATTATTGTCGAATTTAGTTTCCGTTAGCATATATGATTAGCAAAAAACAATGTTGATGCTGCAATTATTACGAGTTCACGACTCGTTTGATTTCAATTAGTAAATTTAGTTTCGCATATATTTTGTATGGTATCATCATGTTTCAATATTCCGTGCTTCAGTGATTTTTTTCCCTTCACTTGTTTACTTATCCAATGAAATTATCCGTGGAATGTCGTAATTGGTCTTTTGTGATGACGTTGTAGAGTTTATATTTAGTACGCTCTGTGAAGATGAGTATAGAGTCAAGTTTAATGTCTTCCCTTCGAGAATTTTAAGGAAAAATGAAGGAACAGAAAAATAGAAGTTTGGGAATGATGTAGAGGCAAGTTGTTTATAATTTACTCTTGAACGACTGAACCGGAGTGAGTTCCTAATTCGGATGTTCTATCGTGCTTATTGCAGAATTGTAATAGTTCTTTCGATGACAAGAGTGAAAGCAGACTTTACGTTGCCAACCTTGATCTGAGGATAACAGAGTGAGGCATCTTCTCGTGAATTTAATTCTTTATGTGAAGTCCTAAGTTGAAATATCCTAGTTTTCTGTGCGTTGGCTTCAATTGAGCTTTTACTTGATTTCTTATAGGGCTGCTTTGATCAAGATGTTTTCTCCATTTGGAAAGATAATCTCTGAAGACTTTCTATGGCATACTCGGGGCCCCAAACGTGGGGAGCCACGCGGTTATGCTTTTGTTCAGTTTAGCACCAAAGAGGTAAGTTACTCATTATTTGATCCCTTCATATTATAACAATTCCTGATGCCTGTTCTTTAAAGTGAGTATGCAGGAAGCTAAATTAGCCAAGGAGAAGATGCATGGGAAACTGGTCTGTGGCCGCCCTTTAGTTGTTCGTCTTGCTAGCGAGAAGTTCTTGACAGAAGCCGCGGGTAATTCTTCCAAGGGAAATGGTGAGATGAGCAAGTCAAGCAGTGCTGGTGGCGGCACAGGACAAATGAGTCGAAGTGCTAAGATAGCTGCCATAAAGAACAAATTGAAGGCCATGGAGGAAGAAGGTCGCAGCTCAAAAAAACAGAAACACAACGACAAAAACGTTTCACACTCCCAACAGCATGGAGGATCCGTCATCTGTTGATAGATAATATTCCTGAACATTGAAGGACAACCTCTGTTTGTTCAGTTCACAATCAGTTGAATGCTCCAGATTTTGTGTTTTTTGGGATTTTTCATCTTGGGAATATGTTGTATTTCTTACTTTGTTGTACACTGAATGCCAAATTCCTCATCTCTTGCTACTTCTCATAGATGTATAAATCTCTCAAATTAAATCTAAAGTTGCGTATATCTATCTTTTGACAAGATTCTATTATTTGTAGAAGCCTTGTGCTCTTGGACCACGGACGATTGTATTGAAAGTGCTTGTACCTTTTGAGAGTGTATGGAGTTTTGGGGACAAAGCTAAGAGCATTAATACCGCATCGATAAATGCTGAATTGTTTTCTAATTGTATGGTTTAGGTCAGTTATGTGAAACTGTTAGTAATCGTCGATTAATCATATAACTCAACTCGGATGAAAAGCGTAATGATCTAGACACGGTCTTGGAGTCCGCAGGCCAAGGGAGCCAATAGAATATCCACGTCTTTTTCTTTTTCTTTTTCTTTCTTTCTTCATTTTTATTTTTTAATTTTTTCCTGGTTTCCTTTCGGGAATATCCACGTGTCATGAAACAAGAAGTTGTTACACAGATTTTCAACCTCGTTAACATCGTCGAACGTTGCTTAGTCCAAATTCACCACCGTTAATGGCATGGTCAGCAGCAGCAGTGTCGCCGTTAAAGCTGACCGCCTTGCCATCCACCTCGCTGTCACTTTCACCGTCATCGTTACTTCAAGAACCATCTTTCATATCACGCCGTTATGATAATTATAATCTCTCAATTACCAGCAACAAATTTTTACACAATCCATCGTTATTGGAAAACTGCAGCTCTAACAAGATTTACATTAAGCCCAACGTTTACAGTCGTCATTTAACGGTGAAATCTCAGTTAAGGTTTCCGTTGGTATCTCCAGATGATCACTGGGGTCTATGGACGGCTCTTTTGGCCACAGGCGCTTTTGGTATTTGGTAATGCTTTGTTTCTAATATGTGTAGTTACTGTAATGTATTGGCGGGTAAGTTATAATTTATACATTTTAGTATCGTGAGTTTAAATAATAACTCGCGTTAACTATTTTAATAATAATTAACTATTTCGAAGCTAGTTGATATTTGTCGCGACACAATTATTCTCAAACTTATAATGCGTTTAGCTTGCAGGTCTGGGTTATTGGCTTAGGGCGTCACGGTTACTCTCATAACTACAATAGGTTACGAGCCTGGGAGCGTGACAGTTATTTTAGTTGGTTAGAAAAATCTCAGCTTAAGGCCTCTAGGGCTTTGGTCCAGTGGTAAGAATACTCATTGTATGGGAGAGGTTGCGAGCTCAAGTCTGCTGGTTATGTTGTACGGCTTTAAGCATCCTTTGAATAAATAAAAAAAATCTCAGCTTAAGTTGAGCAAATCAAGAACTGTAAGAAAGTTAAACCTGTTCTTGCAACTGGACAAAATTATGATTTGAGCTTATTGACTTGAGCTTCTGATAAATTGATATATTCGGATTTTTTTCAAAATTTTTAATTTTTTGGATCTTGGAGGGGTTTATTGTATGATATTTTCTTCAGTTCTATTGGAAACGTCAAATGACAGATGCATTGTTGACGTGTGATAATGGGGATGAAGGTTAGAGAGGACCAAGATCGGAAGCATGGTGTGTGCTGCACTAGTCAGCACATTGGTCAGGCTCGCTGCAAGTAATATAGGGATTATTCCTCATCAAGCACCTGCATATTCAATTGTGTTGGAATATCTTTTGCCTTTGACGATTCCATTACTACTCTTTTGAGCAGATTTGTGGCAGGTGATACGGTCGACAGGGCCTCTGTTCTTGGCTTTTTTTCTGGGATCAGGTCATTACAATTGTTGCTGTTCATCTTTTCCATTTAAACTTTGCTTGGCCCATGACTTTTTCCTGTATCAATGATATAGATTTGTTTTTGTTTCTTCTAAATAATTCGAAATCTTTGTAAAGTGTGCATTATCTATCAGTTCTGCAGTCACATATTAAAATAAAGGAATAGAAAATCAACAGTTACGCAGCATATCATGAAGTATATACAGCTTTTACACAGAGTTTATGCTGGTATTGGTAACTGCAATAGGATTAAGCATCTGAGATGAAACCCCCCTTCCAAATATCAAGGACTACTCTGTATCGCTATTGATACAGTTTAGTTCAGGCAAAGGTTTTATTGCCAAGGAGCAGTAAGCAAGATCCTTTTGACACAAAATTTGCTTATGCTATTTTAATGTAAACTTAAGCACCTCCATTTGGACAGGTGCTTATGACGATAATAACATGTGGCAATCACAGTACTAAAAAGTGTTTAACATTTTGAAAGAAAACATAGCTACTTCATGTTTTGTAGGAAATTTCACTGTGGCACCTCAGCTTTAAAAAAAGCAATGTCATTGAATGATGAAAGCAACCCTCTCTCAAGTATGTTGACATTATAATGTACTGCCAAAGCATTTTCCGAATTCCACTTTGTGAATTCTAATGTACACATGGATTTCAATTCAATGCTTCTCTGCTCTTTATTTTTTAAGACATTTATTGTCATAGTCAGACAATTGCGTTCTTGATCTAAATGCCTTGTCAATTCCAAAATACCATCCTAAATGGCTTTTTCACTTTAATTCGACAGTTGCTACAGTAATTGGAACTTTAGTGGCATTTTTGCTCGTTCCCATGAGGTTATTTGGGCAAGATAACTGGAAAATAGCTGCTTCTCTCATGGGTAGTTATATTGGTAGAAGTAAGTGGTCAAACTAAATTTTACATGCCTTTTCCCATAGCCGCAGACACTATATCTTGCATCAAGATGAGTGAGATACTAATCTATGTCATTATTTTAGTTGTAGGGATTGTGAGAACGTAGGTTTTCAGCCATGTTCGCCATCCGCCTGCAAACAGTTAAATTAATCAAGAAAAATACTATATAAACTTTCTGTAGCTATCCATGTATAAACTATCCAGTTATGGTGCATAACAGTTAAGAGCCACTAACTTTTGAAGGATGCTCGCTGAGGTGGAATTATGGTAGTTCAATGGATACTTGTTTAATGTGTTGAGAGCAACTTTCGTAGAAATTTCTGCTCTTCCATTGATGGGAAAGAGGTGAAGCCAGACCTACTGAGCCTTAGGCCGTAAATATTGGGGTGGCTCAGGCATGTTTGGATTTGTTAAAACTAGTTTAGAATATCGCAGAAGCCTATCAAAACTACTTTCAGTTGTAGATGATGAATATATATACACTGGGCACCATCCAGCCTCTTCCTTATCTAGTTCTCAATAATTGATATTACTACTTCAATGACGATATAGTGCTAATGCTAGTTCAGACATTTCTCTACTTCTCTTGCGCTGAACGCAACACACACTCTCTTTCTCTAGTTTATTTTCTCTTTTTTTCTTCTTTAGCATTTCCTCAGATATTATTGAGAATATATTGAAGTAAAACGATTCAAAGGTAATTCTCTTGTTAGCAGGAAATAAAGAAATAATAAATAGTTTTTTCCCCCCTTATGAAGATTTGCTTCAAACTCCTTTACACTTTTGCCATCCATATATCAATGTGTATTTTTCTTCAAATCCATATTGTAACATGTATTTATTTTTATGGTTCTCTTGTAGCCATCAATTATGTTGCAATCTCAGAGGCGCTTGCTGTTTCTGCATCAGTTTTAGCTGCCGGTGTGGTTGCAGATAATGTTATCTGTGCTATATATTTCATTGTGCTGTTTGCATTATCCTCCAAAATACCTTCAGAGGCTCCAACATCTACCAGCGGTAAGGGCTGCCTAGGATATTGAATGCTGTACCTCTCAAGATGTCTGCAATATATTGTGACATTGAAACAAATAAATAACATCATGATTATCACTTCCTTCTCAGAAAAATGAAGATAGTTTCCAAATTCTGAATTTACTTTTGTCATGAAGTGTCTTCCTCAGGATGAGTTTGAAGATATCTGATAGCTGATGACATTTGTTGTTTATTAAATGGCAGGTGATGCTAGATTTATGAAGTTTGATTCTGAGAGTAAGTTCAATGTGCTGCTGCTGATTGCTACAGCACTTGCTGTTTCCCTTTCTATCTTCTAATTTGCCTCTTCCCTGACCAGATTTCTAAGAATCCATGGAGGTGATCTCTCTGCAATTACAGCAATTGTTGTCATCTTGGCAACTTTGCTTCCTAAATATGTTTACTCTCTTGCACCGACTGGAGATGTCATTGCTATAGTTTTGATGCAAGTAAGTGAAAAAATCTACTATTTACTTGATCTAAGTCATTCCTAAATGAGATTCTGCTTACAAAACCAAAATCTTGTCAATATTTCTCATCTGTTGGACATTGATGATCTATCAACAACACCACTTGGCATTTACATGGTAACTGCACATCATTAATTCCATGATCAGAGATACGGGCAAGCATACAAAATCTGATGCGTAGAAAGAAGTATCTGTGATGACACATTGATATTGTTACATCCTTCACATACCATATAACTCAGAACGTTGACATTCTTGCATTCTTGCTTACATCAATGTTAGTTTTCTATAATGTGTAAACAAAAATATAGCCTCCTGTGTGAATAACCATTTTGAAAAAATTCGAGACCATAACTGACGGAGCTTTCTCTCTTCCTCAATTTATATTCTAGTTATTAGTGCAATTGACTCGTAAGCATTTCTGACTGGTAAGTTGACTGGAATTTTTGTTCTTCTGTTTTCGAACAGGTATTTTTTGCTGTTGTGGGTGCCAGTGGGAGCATATGGAATGTGATCAACACGGCGCCTAGTATTTTTATGTTTGCTCTCGTTCAAGTAACCGTCCATCTTATCGTAATCCTCGGATTAGGCAGACTATTTTGTATTGACCAAAAACTTCTACTTATAGCATCGAATGCAAACGTTGGAGGTCCTACAACTGCATGTGGAATGGCAACAGCAAAAGGATGGAACTCTCTGGTTGTTCCTGGGATTCTAGCAGGAATATTTGGAATTTCAATTGCAACATTTCTGGGCATTGCTTTTGAATTGGTAGTTCTTAAACACTTTGTGATTTGGTTAACTTGAACAACTATAGAAGAAACTTCTGCAATGCATTGTTTGCCTAAATTTGTTTTTCAACTTTACGGGATCAAAGCTGCTGGATTTGCAGGCATGGTAATGATATCACCAAGCTATATGGCTTGTGCTTGGCGCAGTGAAAGAGAACATGATTTGTCAATTTCCAGCACTGAACCCGTCTAACTTGGAAACCATACACTAGTCGTCAGATAGAGAGAGAGCGCAATAGGGCGAGCGAGAGAAAGATCGTTAAAAAGAGGTATATTGCATTTCAGACCTATCTTCGAGAAGATATACAATCGAAGGGCCAAGGAGAAGAAAAATAAAATGACCTCAGCACGGAAGATCAACTAGGCCTTACAAACAACAACATATACCAACGAAATTTTTTATCAGAAATTTACTTCTCGACTAAACCAGGAAAAAAGAAAGGTTCAAAAGTATAAAATCTCCTATCTATCAAACCTCACCAGTGAGGAAAAAAAGTTCTCTAGTATTGATGATCATGGCCATCTCTTCTTCTTGATGGCTCATCAGACTTAAGTAGCCCAGATTCAGGAGAGTAAATTATCACCCGATCCCCCTTTACACCTTGAAAGATCGTTTCTCTTCGAGAGACCTCCTAGATACATCTCTTCTGTCAGTATTTCGTACATCATCCTCAAAATTATTTTCTGCGTCGTGTCTAAAGCGGTTAACATTACCACCAGTATCAGAATGCCTTGCTCGATGTATGATTTCGACTCTGTCATCACGCCTCCTGTCATCGTAATTGTCCTCAAACTTGCAGCCCCTTCCTGTGCCAGAAATAGGAGGAAATCTTCCAGGGCGTATCATGGGTCTGAAGTAATCATCCGACTTCAATCGTCCAGAATCAAATCTCTGACCCCACCTGAACAGTCTCACCGGTGATCTCCTATCCCTTGAATAGTCGTCCATATAATCATGGTCATCAACCCATCTGCAATTGCGTTGTGGAGAGGAACGGCCTCTAGGTGGGGACATGACACTTCCTGAATAATCAGCTGGGAAACTGGGCTTCTGAAGGGGGATCCTCACTCTCTCCACTCTAGCCTCAGACCTGAAATCTGGAGATCTACTACTCTGACGCCTTATGCCCTGATTGCGTTCTCTCCGTGAATGCCACACATGAGGTGAACGTGTTCTGGATCTAGAACGAGATTTCCGGCGGGGTAGGGAATTCTGAGGACCTCTACCAGAAGACGGAGAAAAACTTCGGTCTCTCCGGGATAGATAACGAGGCATGCGACCAGAAGATGTGGCACGATGATCAGCAAAAGCCTCATTCTGATCCCCTCTGATGCCGCCTCTACCAACCCCTTGCAGGTAATTTCCTGAACCGCCCCTGCTCCGATTAGTGGTTATGTCTCTTGCTGCTGGCATTCTCCTGTGAACACTATAATAATCATCCCTGTCAAATGGAGATCTACTCGCTAGCGGCCGATGAATGCCTTTAGAGGAATAATTTATAGACTGCCTGTGATCTTGGGAGTTTAATCCACCAAACTTGTCAGCAGAATCAGTAATTATGCTTCTAGTCCTGGTGTAACCGTTACCATCGTGACCATGATAGCTAGAAGGAAAACGGTTTCTCGAATCCCAGTATCCCCACTGCTCATCTCCTCCATTTCCTCCACGTACATGGAAACTAGATCTTTGCCTACCGATAAATTTGTCAGGACTGAAATCTCTTCCAGGTCGAGAATGGATGCGGGACCTAAACCGTTATAGCAGTAAACCAGTTAGTACAGCTGAGAATGAAAGCAAGAACTCAGAGAAAACACGATAAACCCATTCATAGGGCTTGAAAATAGAGTAAACAAAAGAAACACAATATGACAATTACTCCAGCCCATACTTCCTTGTTTTAGGAATAAAGCAAAAGAAAAGGTGATGCACATAAACGAAATTAACAAGACTCTAAGTTCTACCTGCTCTGTGGAAGAAAACCAGTGTCCTTCCTCTCTGATAAATCCAAAGATGATGGACCTTCAATACGGGACAGCAACTTTCCCCTGGTTGCCCTTGAACCACTTTCTTCTTCCAAACGTGACCCTTTCAGGTCAACTACGTCCATATGGTCAGAAGTATGCCTTCTCCTCACGCTATCACTGTTGCGCTCAAACTGTCCACTTGTGGCGCCAGATCCACCATTGTCAATCTTCTCAATGTCATCTTTCATGTAATGCATCCGCAAAGAACTTTTCAAGGTTCCGCTCTTATTAAAATCCGAAACTGAACCTTCCCTCACTACAAGACTTCTATTATCTATGCGTTGGGGACCCTCAGAACCAGCCTCAACCACTTCTGAGCCAGGATAATCAGCACCATCAGAGTCTACACCTTCTCTGGCATCGGATTCATAGTCCACACATTCATTCTCTCCATCATCAATTTCATTTTCCTCCCAGGGACATGACATTGACACCCTTACTTCACCATCCTCATATGGAGAATCATAACCAGCTTGTAGTTCAGTCATATCCTTCAAAACAACCCTATTACTATGGTCATCCTGGGAAACATCTGAGTTATGGCAGTCCTCAAGACTCGAACCTATCTTTGCAGAGCCACTAGTAGGCTCACCACTTGGCGATCCATCATCTCTTTTGCTGGAGTATAGCAAATTGAAACTGGTTTTAGCTCCTTCATTAGAAACATAATGGTCATCATGCTTGGAAGCAGGTTCTTTGGGAACTACATGTTCCTGACATTCAGTTACCATAGCATCAGAAGTGGATACTCTGTCATGTTGACCCTTGGGACTACAAACAATCAAATGGGTAGAAACACCAGACACAGACAAATCTTCACACTTTCGTGAAGATTGGGAGTGATGTACCACTTCATATAAATTACTTCCAGAAATTTCAGGATCTTGTGTCTTACAGATGTCTGTGCTCACTATCTTCGTCAAGCAAGTAGAATTCTCAGGTAGATCAACTATCTTTCCAGAATCTTCAGCAATTCTGCTATTGACGCTCTCAAGTGCAGAACTCTCAGAGAATAACTCAGGCAACGCATTATTCTCCAACGCAACCATAACATTATCTGATGACAAAATTTCCTTAAGCTTCTTTGTACCTTCCTGCATAACACCGATGCTTCCTGAAGCTGAATGCATTACCTCCTCATCAATAGAAACACAAGATGCTTCATGGGATTTTGGCAATAGAGAACTTAGGTTGGACGAAATTTTGCTGACAAGTTGATTACAATTTCCAGCATCAGCATGGAGATTGTAAATTGATTTTGCAGAACGCTCATCAAATTTTGAAATACCCATTTCCTTACTACAGTCCTTATCAGGAGCACGGACTGGTTCTGACTTGTTCTCCTCAGTCTCATCCGGAGGCATATGATTGTTGGCACCACATTGATTATCTTCAGCCTTCTTCAGTGTTTCACAAACCTCTCTCTCAAGATTTTCTCCTTTTATACTCTGATCACTAACATCTTTTGAATAAGCTCCTTCAACTGAATCATCAAAAGGCTGCTCCCAAGCATCCATCACAATATTGAGGTCCCAATGCAGTCTGTCAACCTTTGAAGAAACCGACCTCACTGTCCCACCTTCATCATTTTCATGCAGACTCCTAGAAAGTGAACCAGAATTGTCAGCAGAGGAGCATTGCACAATCTCCTCCTTTACCACCTCTTTCTGAACAGGATTTTCCAACTCAACAAATGTGTTACATCTTCTGATGGGATTCGGGGAAGTAGACGCATCAGACTTCTCTGTAGCTAAAAGTTCCTCAGTGAGAAGTTCCTTCTTAACATTATTAGTGAAATCATCCATGCTATCAATGCAGGCAGCCGCAGCAAGAAGTGCAATGCCAGAGAAGTCATCCGGATTCAAAGGTTTCCTATCCGTTACATCAGAAAGAGTATCATCATCAACTCTGTCAACATTATCTTGAGATTTGACTGCTGCAGATCCACCTAATCCCTTGAATTGTGGTTTGGTACATGAATCTGAACGCCAGTGATCTGTGTGTGGGGAGGGTGTCTGAGGTTGGGCCGATAGTGACTCTTCATGATCCACAAAAGAGGAATGAGGTAGAGGAGAAGGAGATTGGAGCAAATGCCTCCTTTTCTTTATTGGTATATGCTCTGCTTTGTCAGGAAAGTGACGCCCAGTAGCAGATTCATCAAACTACAAAAATAACAAATAGTCGTAAAAGTAAGCACAAAAGCTCAGGATGCTCAAACAGGTTTATAGCATTGAAAAAACAGTAACATACCTTGTCAGAGTCGGAAACTGAAAAGTCTCCTACCCTTTTGGAACTTCTAGAACCAAGTTTTGCAAACCCATTCACATTTCTAGCTACTGGCTTCCTCGAACGCCTTCCTTTTGTCACTCTCTTCCAACTCAACTCAGGATTCATAGAATTTGTAACCTCAAGACTCACTGTCCTAAGCATGCTTGCAGATACAGGTCCTATCCCATCAACTAAAAACCTGCCACCACAAGTCTTGCAAGATTCCTCCGTCAGCTGGCTTTTTCTACTTTCCAACTCCAATTTAGATGCTAAACTCTCAGGGCAATTACAAAAACGAGTCTGCGTAATAGCAAGACAATATTTCAGAGGGAATCAAGCCTGGCTCAAGGTTATATATGACCATGTAACATGACATACAGAAAACAACCACACACTTAAACAGTGACACGTGCATCAATATCAAACAGGCCCAGAAATGAAATTAACAATCATACCAATCTGAAACTTCTATACAAGTAAGAAATCTACCTAACACCTTCCAAGCTAGTTAACACGTTAGCATTGAGGATACCATGTACTAATGGTTCTCTAATTGAGCTTGGTGAAGGATATATGACATATCTTGTTTAATGTTTACCTGTTCGAACCTGTTCGAGACACATTTCTTGTTTTCTTTTAGTAGTAGATGCTAACATCCCCAAATATTGCATATAAGCCTGCAATGGGTTGTGATACAAACTTCGGGGTTCTTTTCTTGTTTAACCGATAAAGTTAGTTTATGTCAACTATTTTGCCATATCCATTCAGGAATTAAAAAAAACAAATATTATAAATATATATATATATATATATATATATATATATATATTTTTTTTTTTTTTCTTTTAATGTTAAACTAGCTGGATATACTCATCTTTTGCACATGAACAACTATTATCTTGATAATATGACTCAATCCAGTCTTAAATTGTCAGTTGTTGCTACTTTTTACAAGTTATAGAAAATTTCTGTGAATGCATTAACATGAGATATAGGAAATAGATATAGAAGCTCACCATTAGTTCAAACTTAACATCGGTTCTTCTCTATATGTAGAAAAGCTTCCAAGTAAAACTCTTGCCTGTAAACCATGCAAAACTTGGTGAGCAACGAAACATTGAGCATTGCAAGTACAAGACATCAGGATCCACAAAAGCAGTCAAGGTTAAAGGTGATCATATGACTGCCAAACCAAGCCTTCATAGGCCATCACCGCCAGGAAAACTCCTCCAAGTTCATATGGTAGTTTTGTTCTAAATCAAGATTCTGTTTTAATTAGCAGGCATAACGACAAGAAATACGTCATAAACATTACCAACAAAAAATTATATTGTCCCTAATTCCATAAGCTACGAGGAAAATAAATGACCCACCACATGGGTCATGTAAATTTATCTAGACAATCCACACTAGTTGCGGCGCACTTATTCATCATTACTGCATATAACGCCACCAAGACCAGAGAAGCAATTGAAGTCAATTAAAGCGAGTCACTCCACTTGTCAAAGCAAGTGGCAGATCCAGTGTAATATACGTAATGTCCCCCACAACCGGATAGCTAGCTCGTGCAACTCACGAACAAAAACAATCGCATCGCATCTTGGACACGATTCTGAACCACATAGAGTGAAAAGGCAATGTGGCAGCTTTTCACGATCTTAAACAGTCTTGACGATGGTAATTCACTTAATAGGTAGATCAAACAGGTCGTATAAAAGTCTCCATCATTCAAAAAATTTGGTAATCGCGGAATCATCCCATAATAAATAAGCAAATAGCCTCCCTATGGCAACATGAACGCCAATCAGCCAATCTGCGGCCCTTTAAACCCCATGACCTGCATATACAATCATAAAACACAGAACATAATCCCCTAATCTAACAAAAACATCTGCGTGATTCCAGAGCAGCCATCATATCATCATAGCTCCTCAAAAACAGCCCGATGAACTTCTAGATTCTTTCGAGTAAATCATTTAACACGGCTTCCAATCGACCATCTGAGGAAGATCTGCGGCAAATCACATCCAGGGCCTGGGTATTCCAATCTTTTACAACTAAAATTGTCTCGAGATCAATGGATCTTAAAAGAACCTAAACTATCTTCATAAGTTTCCAAAGTAAACCCCAACCGAGATTCCGGCGCAGCCACGGAGAAAACTTGACGACGATCAATTCAAATCAGTGAGATCCCGCTTCAATCGCTTCGCCCACTGAAAACCCTAACCCTGGGCAAAGTCTTCGAAAACCACAGATCTGATTCTCGCCATGACAACATATGTAGATTTCTCTCCATACACAAAAACATAACCAACAAATTGGAATCATCACATAAAATCAAAAACTAGGGTTTTTTTTAATACCTGCTCTTCTCGCGAGAAATTAGAAATCAAAATATCGGGCCTCCGATTTCTTGCACAAAAAATACGAGACGAACAACTGATGGATCTTCCGACAAACTCCAATTGCTTCTGATAAATAGAAGACAAAAAAAAAAAAAAACAAGAAAACAGATGATGTACGAGAGCCGTCGGATCTTCGAATGATAAACGGTGGTGATGGCCTTAATATGTATCTAACGGTACGATGATGTTTGTTGATTATGCTTGATTTCTTATCTATGTAAAGTTGTCCTCTGGCACAAGGCTGTGTTTGTTCTTTCTCCTCCTCTTGTGTGTGTGCTCTGTGTGAAGATGAGCTTCGGAGAAGATTTACCACGTATTTATTATTCTTCTTATTCCGAAACTGCCCTCACGTGTTTTCTGAAATGACGGTAATGCCATTATCCGCCCTAATCTGAGTCACAAACGGCTTTGGTTTTGCCTCCTATTTACGGTCAACACTCCCCTTAGCTTTAGATGAAGACTTTTCTTTTTTTGGGTCAATTGATGACGACTTTCTTGCTTTATTTTTAACGTTATTTATTATTATTATTATTATTTTCTGTCGTGTGTGAATTGTTAGAAGATCCTAGTGTTTCTGTGATTTATTTTAGGTCAAACAATTTTTGGCATATATTTTTCTTTTTACTTTTGTTAATTTCATAATTTAGCTAAACTCTTATTATCTCCTCTATATATATAGATTTACACATATTAGAATAATGTTAAAGACATTGTAAACGTCTCAAATTGAAGTTAAAGATATTATTTCGAATTTGAAGTAACAATTCTCAAAATAAATCAATGATTTTGCCAAAAAAAATATATATATAATCAATGATATTTTCTAAATTTTACCATGTTTACATATAATTTTAAAATATCAATGTATCAATTCGTGTTATTTGCTTTTTTTTAAATAGCATATATATGTACACAACATTAATTGGTATGCACATAAAATAGCATATTATTCATCTTACTATTCATAAAATTCAGCATAAAATAAGCGTCAAAATTTATATCTTTCAACATGGTAAGTAATAACATTTACCAAATGATCATAGTAATTAGACTTTCAACATGGTAAGTAATAACATTTAAAGTAATAACATTTACCAAATGATCATAGTAATTAGACTTTCAACATGGTAAGTAATAACATTTACCAAATGATCATAGTAATTAGACTTGATAAGTTATTTACATACACACTTACTTTGTCATCATACTTTGTCATCACATAATGAAAGTTACGATGTAAAATACAACATCTTGATTCCATCCCAATAATTTACTTCAACTCGAATCATATAAACTTATTTAATGTTAATACTATTTGTTCTTGGTCGTCATCAATAAATTGGTTCTTTATGTAAAAGAAGTTGGTTTGTATTTTCTTTAAAGTAGCTTGAACGATGGGATAAGTAAGTCTCCATCTTCCTGTAGAGGTACGATTTTATGTCCCCCTTCACCCATATACATATTTTTTGGTGATTAATAAAATATTGGAGGGAAGTCCCCTTCCTTCCATCAAAAAAAAAGTTGATCTAAGCATTGTAATTTTTTTTTTTTGTATGACGTGATTATGAAAAAAATTTGGGCTAAACTAAGAAGACAAGAATGCCCTTGACACTCGATATGCTCATGGCATACTAGATCGGGACTGATAGTATCAGGGTAAACCCGACCCGACCATGTTCCAAGAGGTCGGATCCATGATCCTGACCTGAGGACGTTTCTAAAAGTCGAGACCATAACAGAATACTGACACAATCTCGAAAAAATTAGGGAAAAAATATTCCCAATAGGTATAAATAATCATCAGGCCGCTTGCTAAATCTATAAAACTACCTTAACACGTGAGAATAAAACTACCTTAACACATGAGAACCCAATTGGTAGAGTTCGACTATCAGATTATCCGGCAGATCCCGACCACTAACTGGTACACTCCCTGGTGTAGCTATATATCTTCACACATGTACCAGATCAAATAAAAATAAAATTCTAAAATAACAAAGAGTGTTGAACCCATAATCTCACAATTCGTGCACTTGCTCAAAGAGGTGAAGATCTAAGTCTTTATAGACCCAAAAAAGTGGTTCTGCAAACAACAAAATTAGAAGACAAAAAGCTAGGGCAAGTATGCAAATTATAATATGTAAAGTTTAAGGTAGGAGATTGGAAATGTGTGGTCATTAGTTGGAAATGCCATTGCTAATGGTAAAAATAATGCCATTCTCTTGTTATTCATAATAGCTATAATTGTTGTATTTGCTTGCCTTTTTTCCTTTTTTTTTTCCTTTTGCCGTATAGTGTTTATTTGTAATAGAGAACAATAATGCATCAATATATCTAATATATAACTATGTCATACAAGAGATTAATATTGTTACAATAGTTAGGAACACAATTACTACTAGTCTACCGCATATTTATACACGTATGTTTGCGTGGGCGTGTCCATGTATCTTATATGCATAAAACAATGACAAATTAAGTAGTACTACAGAATAAGATTTTTGAATTTAAGTTGAATTAAATCAAGTAAAACATTCTATTTGCAATTATAGCTCTGATCCGAATTTATAAATTAGTGCTTCAAAACTTCAAAAGATTGGTTTGGTTCCCATGAACCAGCAATAAATCCCATTTCTCTTGAATATAGTATCTCAAACATCACCAAAGGCACGCTTGACATTTCCGAAAAAAGGTAAAAGGTGAAGAATTACAGTAACCATGCAAGTAAATATTAAAGCTCAAACAACCAAGTTAAACGAGAGAGATAGTACAGTATACAAATTTTTTGTTATGCACAAAATTTAAAGAAGCATCAAACCTAACTTGAAATATAATATATAAAACTCTCATAAAAGAAGGATCGAACATACATCTATCGTTCCATCATACCATGCGTGCCTCACATGGCAACTCCATACTTTAATGGGAGGACAGAATAAAGTGTTTGCTTTGTTGTTTCTCCCTCTAAAGCTCCATTGCCGCGTTGCTTTAGTTTCACGTAGAGAACCCCACCAACCCCAAGTGTGGCCTACCGTGGACCCAACAAAACAACACAAGTCAAAGATGCTATCCATGCGAAGCGGTCAGCTATGTCTTTTCTGCAAAGTCTTTGTTTTATTTTTTATTTTTTATTTTTTATTTTTGTATTTCTTAATGCCCGCTTCTTCCACATCCGTTTACATGACCACAAGCTGGGACAGAGGCCTAAAATGCATGGCAAAGCTCAGCCACCCAATGTGAAAGTTTTGGATAGAACCTGTCTGCTTGCATATGTTGTAGCATATTGACAGACCTAAAAATATATATTAGAACACACAACCGCATCACGTGATTTACAACTTTGAGGTGAATCCAATATAATTTTACTCGGAATGAATTCCTCATTTGGCTGACACCCATGTTTGATTGATAATTCAATAACAAATACACCTGAAAGCGCCTTTCTCTACATGAGTCGTTCCCAGAACGTTAGAAGACTAGATGAGGAAAGACAACAAAAAGTACTACTTCCATCATGCACCTTACAGTCACGAAGTTTCTCAAAAACGTCCACAGTTTAGAAAGGGTTGTGATATAGTGATGTGGGCCAACATACGTGCTTGAGAGAGCGTACGTTTTGGAGAATGACCTAAGAACCATTAGGCGAACTGAATCTGTACTTATGCATGAAAAATGATTACAGAACTGGTATAAATCCTGCTAAGAAGTAACACTTCAAACACAAAATTTCTCTCACATCAAAGTTTTTCTCAGACAATCCTATGGAGCTTTCCTCCATTCTCGTAAACTATTTCACAAATTATTTCTGCATCTAACAAAATATAATGTACTGAAGTCTATTATGAGTAATAAGATACAAATTCTATGATCACGCGTGAGTTAAAATAACCAGAAGCCTTAAAAATCTTGACCGTGAAAAATTGCCCATGTGCAGAATATTATGAGTGCCTTGATTTAAGACACCCGTGGAGATTAGTATGACTTGGCGAAAATGGCAACCTCATCTGCCAAATTGCCAGTCATCAGGCATGGTTTCGGCCCCTGTGGCTGATCAAAAAAGGGAAAACATCTAATGGTCGCCCCGGTTTCTTCTTTTACCTTCAATTCCTCTTGGTCACTATATAAAACAACAAATATCAAAAGCACAAATTTAGAATATATCAGGCACCACGGTCCAACAGAAAATAATTGACATGTTAACTCACAGAAATGGAGCAAGAGACAAGAAACCAAAAGGCAAGGGAAAGTTTAGAAAATGCAATAGAAAGGTGTATGTTTAAAGGATTACCTAGCTGACCAAGGACCCCTAGCCCATTTGCCCTGTGCTATTGCCTCTTTGAGCTCACCATAAGAGTTCACATCCACAATGTTACTAGAAATGGATGGATAACTCGTCAGAAAACACAATTTATAAAAATCAAGAAAATGCAAACAAAAAAGCTCCTGGACACAGAAATTTAGAAAACAGGAAGTGCATATTAATTATATTTCTTTCTTTTTGTAGGTGAAACGGGATACACACAATTGTCTAATATAGTACAGAAAGACCTTTCAACACAAATCTCACTACATAATCGCCATTCATAATACAATTTGAAAAAAAGGACATCACATAGCTAGACCAGATTCCATATATAATTGAAGATGGAGGGAAATTATATAGGTGATATTACCTAGTCCCTAAAAGTTGTACAAATAGGTGGGACTCCATCACAAACATTGGTGGAGTTTCATTATATTGGAATACCATCGATATGCTCTGGCATATCCCCAACTGATAAAAGGTGTACTAATAGGCGGGAGTCGATCACAACATTGGTGGAGTTTCATTATATTGGAATACCATCGATATGCTCTGGCATATCCCCAACTGAAATTTCGATAGACCATTACAAGATATAACAATTGAGCTATAAGCTCCAGTTTCAGTGTTTTCTTCAAAGTAAATAGAACTCATTACGCCTGACATGTTAGAACATCATTGTGGCAATCATCACATTGACAGGTATGCTCATTAGGTTCCTACAACTACAAGATTCTAATGCGCATATTTCAGAATTAAATCAGCTATTCAATCTGCAGTAAAATACATAACAACATATGATATTCATTCCAAGGCCTCAAATTACGTTAGTTCACATTAAAGCAAGAACTTACCTATCGCGAAATAATATTGCCCTTTGCAGAAGTGATGACTGGATTTCATCCAATAAGTCTTTAACATATGCTACCAAAGCTGAAGATTCCATGGATATACCAAAAACTTTCCCCTGCTTTCCAGGAACATCTCTTCTAGAAATGACCACACTCCTACTTGAAACATCACGAGGTCCAATTTCAATCCTTACAGGGACTCCCTATGCAAGAGTGGTAAATTACACGCTATAATCAGATTATTGTTTTAGATCTGTAGCATAGTAAATAAGTTTGTCCTTTCTTTGACAGCAACTGTAGCCTAGCAAAAGTGTCTATGTCCATTGTGAGCTAAACTTTTTTTGTTGCAGCAAACTTTATCAATAAGTACAGTTAAATGTAGCAGACACGGCTAAATCCAACAGTAATTTGTTATTAGGAGCATATACAGAACAATGTCGGTCAAAAAGAGACAATGTTTGTAACTGGTCAGGCCAGTCCTCATCTATCTTCAGCCATTTACAATTATTTTTAGCTCTCTTGGCACTTAAGATATGGTATGAGATTAATCTCGCCATAGCTTCTGTATGTTATGAAGAAGAGAGTAAATTGTACCACTTTCTACTTGAATAGCTTAGAAGCGTGGTATACACTAACTTATTAATCTGTGATACTCCTTTTGGATTAAATACAATTAATGTGTTTCCTCATGTCTGGTCCTCTCCTGCAATGTCTCACATATTACTATCACTGAGACCACATACGAACCTTCATTTCCCAAAAGTTAAATTTCCATCCAGGTGTTCTCTGCTCAGAGTCATCAAGCTTTACTTTGACTCCTGCAGTTTGTAGAATTTCTTTCACAGATGATGCAGCATCAAGAACCCCTGTTCTCTCATCAATCTTTTTCCAAATAGGGACAATCACAACCTGTAATATTACAGTAGAAAATAAGTTTATTTTGTAAAATAGTTACTAGCATAATGCAGAACCACACACTTTGACTCGACATTTAAAGTGGATAAAAGGGAATTTTTTTGTTGCACAAAAGCTTATAAAAGCAAAATATAAGCTCTTGTCTATTATGAACTATGGGATGTTGTATGACATTAGTATTGTTATTAGAAATATGGATCACTTCATGACGGCAAGAATTTCATTAATTTCCATATCAGAGAAATAAATTTCATGCCAGTCTCAAATAAGATGCAAATAATTGATGGGGAAAACCTCTGTCAGATTAATTTTGACCATAGCAAAAATTTATAGCTTCAAGTACCTGTACAGGTGCCAGCTTGGGAGGAAGTAACAATCCAGTGTCATCTCCGTGAGTCATGATGATACCACCAACAAATCTGGTGCTAATTGCCCATGATGTTTGCCACACATGTTGCCTTTGACCATTCTCATCGGTGAACTGTCCAGGCACAAGTCCCAGTGAAGTTCAGAATAGTTTGATAATCCAAAATCAGGTGAATGATTACTCAACAAAGCAACAAATAATTGATGAAAAGAAATTTGGGAATCACGAAGAGGTGGAGACTGTAAATTGCAAAAGAAGGCACTGTTAACTGGAGCTGCTACCAACCTGTGTTCCAAAAGCACGTGAAAAGTTTTGGCCAAGGTTATGGCTGGTTCCAGCCTGCAGAGCTTTCCGGTCGCCCATCATCGCTTCGATTGTATATGTTCTGGATGCACCAGCAAAAGTCTCCACCCTTGATTTTCGACCTGTAATTACAGGTATTGCAGCTTGCTCATAAGCAAATTTTGTATAGACATCAATCATCTGTAATGCCTGCAGTCCGGAAGCAACAGTCTGTTAAACGAAAAGAATGATGCCTAAATAATATTATAAGGTTTTTGCAAGTAAAACTATAGCAACCTCTTTCTCTGCCTCCTCTGGAGTGGCATGAGCAGTGTGGCCCTCCTGCCAGAGAAATTCGAGTGTTCTCACGAATGGTTTAGTACGCATCTCCCATCTTGTGACATTTGCCCACTAAGACAGATTGAGACAAAGGAATAGGAATTCATCAAGCAATGTAAATTTATGTGGTGAACAAGGAGATATCACATTTGACAAAACAAAACCTGATTTATCATGAGAGGGAGATCACGGTAGCTATGTATCCATTGAGTAAACATATGATTGACAATGGTTTCACTTGTAGGCCGAACCTGCCAGAACCTCAGGGAGTGCAACAATCAAAGCCAAACTCAGGACATATTTTTGGAAGTGAACCAGCATAAAGTCAATCAACTTTATCCACATGTATAACAATGCATAACCAGAAAAAGTATAGTAGAGAAGAACAATGCAATGTGAACGACAAATAACTAATATTTACCACAAGCTTTTCTTCAAGCTCTTTTCCTCCTCCAATAGTCACCAAGGCTAATTCTGGACTAAAGCCCTCAACATGGCTAGCTTCTTTTTCAATGAATGAATATGGTATGAACTGCAGCATATCAAATGCATAATCAGATCTATCGAACGGAATGGAACTGATAACAGAGTTAAACAATTAGATATTAGAATCCATACTGAATATCCTTTCCAACTATGACAGTTTCTACAATTTATCTAGGCAGAGCCTGAAGTATCATCTTAGAGAACACTTACATCAGCTGATAAAATTTCAAAGTTAATTAAGTTGGGTAGTCAGTACATGTAGCTAAATCTGAGGCCCAATTATGTGTATGCAAATTCGGCATATAAAAGGATACTTTCTAAATTCATGTACTTAAGTAATTACTTCTTTTAGTACTAACAAATGTAATATAAATACTTTTCACCTCTTACCCTTTGGGAGAAAAAAAGATAAAATAAACAAATTTGTCTCTCAAAGATTCAATTCCAGCATCGTGCAAATAACCTACAATTCAGTTAACTTCTAATTCAAATCATAATTTTTTCCTTAAATCCGAAAAGGGAGAGAGACCCCAAATGCATGAAAATTGTAAGAAACTTTCACAATCTCTCCGCGAACCAAAGTCTATCCTACTTTACCAATCAACTTCCCTATTAGGTTCAAGGTTCTTATCTACTACCGTCACATTCTCACTTGCCCATCTCCGCATATCTCAAAAACAATCATTAGGCAGTCAATTACAAGTCATCAGACCAAAATAAATGTCGAAAGCCAAAAGATAACAAGAAAATACAATTACGTACATACCGCTATCAACTATACGTAAAACAAATACACTTAATTATAATGATAAAGGTACCTGGGGAAAGTACATGTTACTATGGCCAGTCTCTTTGAACTTGACATTCAAATACTCCTGCATTAATCAAAGCATCACAAGAACATAATAAAAATTAATATTATAAAATTTATGAAAATTAGAACAATACTTTAATAAGGAGAAAATTCAAAAAATTAATAATAGAGTACTTGAATGGCTTCCCAAATGGCGTAACCGTAGGGGCGAATAACCATGGTGCCGCGAACCGGGCCATAATCAGCGAGTTCAGCATTGGCGATGATATCTAAATACCAAGCGTTGAAGTCTTGAGACCTAGGCGTGATGACTCGGTCCTTGTCTTTGTCTTGTTGGACCCGAGCCTTCTGGTTCGAGATTTGGTCAGGCGAAGAAATTGCTTCTGTCTTGGCGGTGCTTTGAGAGGAGAACCGCCGTGAGCAGAGGCGGAGGTGGTGGTGGTGCCGCCGTGAAAGGGATAGTGGTGAGGTGGAGGTGAAGAGTGACGTCAGAGAGGGCAGTCGTAGAGCCCCCATTTTTGAGCTGAAGTTGATTTGGGCTTGGTATAAAAGATGAGGTTTTTATGCGGTGAAGGTCGGGTTTTGTCATCCGTTGGATTGACAAGGAAATAATTTTCAACGGCCAGGATTTGAAGTGAATCTTTTTACTCAAAAACACTCAACTTATTAATCTTCAGTAATGTTGCATATCACTACTATCAATTTTGTTTTGTTAAATCAGCAAGACTTGTATTGATAAAATTAAAAACATTTATAATTTAATAAATAAGTGTTTTCTTTAACATAACGTTCAATATTTAAGGGTTAAAATATTAAATTAATGAAGGATATATTGTTTGATAACTTAAACTTTTTCTTGATTTTTGTTTGAAAAACAAACAGCTATGAAATTATATCCCGACTGCTACATTGTTATCACATAAGCCTGCAGACTCATGCTTCTTTGTTTTAGGTGCGAGTCTGTATCTATGCTGAATGCCTGTAGTAGAATAACATATCAGGCTACCTTCTAGCAAGCAAATTTATTTCATCTATTCCATAACCGGAACAGGGGAAGATACGCGTTACACCTGAAGAGACATTAGAGCAAATTACAGATTCAAGTTCTCTAGAGAAGAATACAAGTATAAAGCTGCAACTCTATGGTTTCCAGCATCAAATATACAAGAAATTAACTGATGATTATGCAGAAAATTTTACTCTAGTTTTCGGGAGACGCTATGAATCTGAAATTCAAGGAAAGTGGTGACAATTCTTAAAACAAAGCACAAGAACCTAAAACAAGCCTAACAGCCAATTAGATATCTGATTTATAACTAGAGAAGTATGCGTTATGGTTAAGAAAGACATCAAAAGAGATGATAATCGCGTCATCTGTTTGAAAATACTAATAAAGATATCAGTAATCGTGTAGCTTCAGTAGACATCGACCACTTGCAGGTAAAAAGTACTAGCAATGAAGATCAATTTTCCAGCTTTGAGGAACTTGATCTTCCATCGGCAGCTCTGACATCAAATTCATTTCCAAGCATTTTCACAAGACTCTGCTACTAAAATATAAAATCTATGGGATTACGTCTCATAATATCCAGAACTGCAGAAGGCTTCCTGATTTGATATGTCGTTCAGGACTTTCCTTCCGCCAAGCCCTCCTCCATTCTTCGGTGCCTTCAAGACATTGTTCTTTCACACAGTGGAAGTTCCTAAGTGCCATCGTTTAGCAACAACGATTCCTTGGCCAAAATAGGGAGTGCGGAGATTCTCTAGGAGAAATATAAGAGGGGTGAGACATCCCGATTGCAGCATCCATTACATGAAAAAAACTAGAAAGAAAATAAATTCGATCCTAAGAATAGGCTGAGTGATATCTACTATACCAGTATTCAGATTCTGATCCTGGATTAGGCAAACAGCTAAAGTTGCCAAGAGCATTTGTGCCCGCAATAGCTAATTGAAATTTCTGCAACATCATGCCTGTAAACATAGAAGCCATAACAGAAGTAGAAAACTTAACAGCTTGTTTGGATTAGTTTTTTTAAAGGAAAGTAAAGGAAGGGGAGGGATTAGGGAACCCCTCCTCCTGTTTGGATTGCATTTTCAGTTTCAATAAAGGAATTGGAGGGGTTCTAAAATCCCTCCATTTCTTTTAATGAGAAGGATTTTACAATCCTTCCAATTTGGGGTAAAATGGAGGAAAAGGAAAGGAAAATAAATAAAAAGACTAATTTATCCTTAATTCTTTCTATGACTATCTTATAAGAAAGGATAATAAGGTAATTTTTTATCTAAAATTATCCTTTCCTTTCCTTTACTTCTCCAATCCAAACAACAAATTATAAATTTCTTTCATTTCCTTTCCCTTATTATTTTTTTGCAATCCAAACAAGAGATTTATTTTCCTTTCCTTTCCTTTATTTTTCTTCCTCTACTTTACTTTCCTTTCCTTTCCCATGTGCAATCCAAACTGGGGGTAAATGTAAAAAGATCACGCAAGTACATCTAAGATCGAAGGAACATAAAAATTGGTATTTTCTATGCCAATTATATTCTCTTATATTACTTATTTCAACCATCTTCTTTGCAATTGTTCCGAGAAAATCTTGGTGTTTTTATGTCTTACATTTTCAATTTGTTTTTCTAGTTCCACCCATTGATTTTTTAGACTTTATTATTAAATGGGTTAAAGGGGGCTATGGATTTTTTTTCCTTTCTGATACATGGTGATGAAATTTTAATTATCACCCCTAAGACTCCATCCGAAAAGAGAAAAAAACGGAGTCTTTGTCTAAAGAAATGCGTTGAGAAAGAGCACATGTATAAAGCCTTTCAACTAGATAACATATTGATGGATAGATCATAGAGCCCCTTAATTAGAATCGGAAGAACATTTCTTGAGCAGTGGAGCATCTGAAATAATACGTACCTCATATAGCATAAGCAGATTTGGCCTCTTAAGTGCAAACAAAACAGACAACAAATTAAATACGCCTTCTAATCTGGATTATGACTCTTTCAAATGGGATTCTCAGGTTTAACACTCTTGACGTAAATCTGAAAAACTTTTTATCAAGAGTTTGTCGTCATAAAAAGAAGAAGAAAAAAAAAAAAAAAAAAACACTCCCTCTATATCCAAGCTATACAGATTTCACAATAAATATCCAGCTAGTTTCACCTGTAGCAGATTCTTAATAAATTTCCGATGGATTCATTGCCCACTCAGCATTCATTTTTCGTTAAATGTCATTTACTCTACTGTTTACTTTTTTATTTCGACATTAATTATCGTACTTCATCGATTTATTGAAGTTAAGAGGGTATCTATATACTTTGGCGCACTCTCAATCTCACAATTTTATATACCGTGTTATGTCCTGTACCTTTTTTGTAATTGATATTGGACTCAAGTTGTTTCACTTGCTCAATCCATTACTATTTCATCATTGATATCTTCCTTAAGACATTTCACATTTTAGTTAGCGTGCTTTAATTTATGGTCCTTGTAGTATCAATCCATACCCCGTCACACTTTATTTTATGTTTTTTATAACAACACATTCACGTAACACAAGATCACATTAAATTCATCATAAAATTATAAACATAATACAACGGTATATCTCAATATATGCACTAATAAATTATATTTGGCCCCCAGCCCCGACTGGCCAAAAAAATATTTCTCAAAAAAATATATAATTAACTATGTATTCTTAATTAAAAACATTAATTAGCCTATACTGAAAAAAAATAAAAATTATATAGTTGAAATATTGTGTTTCGGTTCCCACAGTGAAGAATTCATGGATATGCTCATAAACAAATGCACTAGTTTACTCAAGAAATAAGTTTTAATTCAGAATTTTTGATCTACGAATTAATACTTTTATCATTTATTCTCACATTCGGTGGCAATCATACATATTTTAACTATAGAAATCAAATTGCTTACAAGCAAGAGGACTTGCATGTGAACTGAGTAAACAAAACACGCAACGAGAATACGTTCTAAAAGCAGAGGCAATAGTTAATCTTTTCACCATCTTTATAGACTTGTCAATAATGTGAACTTATTGCGCATTAATTAATTCGCCAATCACTTGCGTATGCAACCTCTCATATCACCATGGTTACAGGACCTCATTTAGATCTCACGCACTTTTCTCAATTGATCGGCAGCATATGCACACGTCATCATCTTTACTGGATTTGTCAAACTTATTGATTCAGAAGCACACAATGTGATTCTCATTATATATTTGATTAAAAAAAAATATCATTATGTAGATTTCTTAAAGATACATGAAGCTTGTTACCAACCAGTGCACAAAAATCACATGATTATTATTAGTAGTAGACAGTATTAATATATAATTTTTGAAGGAGATAGTTAGACTAAGAATTTATTTTTATTTAAGAGAGGTTTAAGTTTTACAATACATATCAAATCTCATCTATAAAAATTAATATCGCAATGTCTCATATTTAAAGCGATAAGCATACTACTAAACCAAAGGCTAGGTGGTCACTTTTGAACTTGTAGGGGCTGCAGCACCCACTCAACTTAAATTTTGTTTTAAAATGTGTGTATTTTTAATATATTTTTAGGTTAAAAAAACAGTTCAGCCCCCACTGAAAAATATTATTTGTATATAAATATTAAATTATGTGATTTTAACCCAAATTGTAAAAAAAATCTTGTATCTGCCCCCGGTGGCAGACTAAGTCAGAGTTTGGCTCATCATTTCCTCCTCTTTTTACTCTCTTCCATTTTAAACCATAAAATTTAAAGAAAAAGTTACTTTCAATAAAAATGAATAGCGTTTTGAGCACTTGGTGACATAAAAACTTGTTTTGATTGGATTGTTTTAGCGACTTCGGCAGCCCTTAATACAAGGCACTAATTGATCAATGATGCCATAAACAGTTAAAGTTAGTTAGCTTTCAAAGTCTTCTCCAAAGGTTGTGAATCATTTTCATTATTTTTCCACCTTTGCTGGCAGCTAACCACATGCAATGGAAGGGTGAACATTTGGCTCCCATTTCTTTTTAGAGGACGAATTTATTCATAATTTTATAATATTATGATTGAAATTCAACGGATGAGTCAATAAACTCAACGAGTTTTAAGAGATGATACAACACTAAGCTTCCACGTGCCAAATTGTCTATATGAAGTCATAGACTCATGGTCGAAGTTGATGTACAGCTTCAATGTATGCAGTTTATAAAATAAGTGTGAGTTGTCCACTAAAAGAACCGTGAAAATCATGTAAAAATCCATAAGGGCGTCGGTGAACCTAAAGCTAAAAGAAATGGCAAGCAAACACATCCATAAGTGTGGAAAGATTTTGTCCATCAAAAGTTTGATACCAATACAACGTCTATAGTGTGAACGAGAGATTTTTTCATATTTTAATTGAAAAACAAAACAGTTTTAAAGTCAGTTTTGATAAATACTATACCTAATTAACTTGAACATATTTTCTCTAAATGAAAAAATAGATTTTGATACTCGTAGTGTGAACCAAAGGATGGAATACCCGGTGCAGGCATATAATATTATTGAGCAACTAATCGCACTTTGGTGGCTTCGTAAGAATCGATCGGCTAGTATGTTGGAACCAGTTAGCATACCAATACACACCTTTTTGACAAAGTTTAGGCATATCTCTCGTTTGGTGAAATATTTGGTAACATTACCGAAATTAAAAGCATACACCAAAATGTTCGCAGCGCGCACGTGAAGCCACAACAATACTCATACGTGTTCAAACTAAATTAACGATAGAATATACAAGAAGAAAATAAAATTGTGGTCCATAAAGCAAACCAGTATGAAGAATACACGAATCCACCAAACTAGAACACAACACTTCATCAAATAAGAACAACCATAACCCGAAAAATAATAATAATCTAAACAAGTGGAGCCCCTCTTTGACACTTAAGTTGAAAACAAAGCAATCCATACAAGTCAGCAAATGTGAATTGCCAAACACCACTTTCACAACCCCACTTAACAAATGGCTTTTTTTTTTTTTTCTTTTAAATCACAAACAGCTCATTTTAAACAAAATTACATTAAACGTATTTTTTAACATAGACGACAATTTTGCAGGAATCCAAACACACCGTTCATTTTTTGTTCCATTCATTTTACTCGTTAAAAAACGGTCAATACATCGATATATAACAATTAAAAACTAGCACTAGCTAATAGATTTTTTTAAAGAGAGAAAAATAAAAATTAGAGGAGAGTGAAATTAACGCCAAGCAGATGCGACGGTGAGAGTTCGACCCATCCAACCAAAGCAGATGCCACCGTTTTGTTCGTTTACAGTGAAGCCCGGGTTGCCACGTGTCCCCGAATTGAGTTTGGAACGAAGTGAGTCAGCCACGAGTTGACTCATTGGTTTAGGCTCGAATCCAGCCATGCACATGCGGGCCCTCCACTTGCCAAACACCTCGCATCTTTCAACACGGTCCCTACCTTCGCACGCAACCGAGTTAGCCATCTTCCGACCCAGTCCCTCCTCGATCCAGACTCGCTCTCGACTCTCCCTTGACACAGTCGCATCAAGCGAGTCAAACAATGAACCGTAATACCCACACGCTTCATTCACACGCGCCACCAATGGAGCCGTGTTAGCATTCATTTCTTGCTCCACCACCGCCACCACCTTCGGCGACAACTTCTTGACACGGCGGAGCAACTCGTCGCGTAAATTCTCAGTGGTAACGCTCTCATCTGGCAATTTATACAATCTGAAAGCGAAATTAACAGCCAAAGCTTCATCATTCTCCAAACCAAGCTTTTCAGGGCTCAAATCACATATCTTTAAAGTCATCACATTGAAAACTAAACTCAACCCAACTTTATTGGCAAGTGCTTTTAAGCCATCACCAACAACTTTTAGCTTTTCTTCGCCTCCGTTAACGAAATCAGTAAAAGTCGTGATCTTTAAGATTGTTGGCTTATCAGCAGCTTTCTTTGCAGCCAGCGCGTGGAGTAAATGTTCGTATTGTCCACCTTGGCCTATGTCGAAATCAATGACGTGAAGCTTGTTGATGCTGAGCTGGTCCGATGATGATGATAATGTAGTAGCTTCGAGGATGGCTAGGTTTGCTGCCATGAAACCAAGCTTGAAACAAGGTGAAACCTCGTACAACATTTGGGTAGAGAAAGTATGCTCTTTGCTGTACAGCCCGGAAACTGGAGGCGGATACTCCGTGGGGTACACGCGCGAGCGTAAAGCCGAAGCCATGTAAGCAGTTAACCTCTGTTCGTAAGTACCCTTCACGTTGGACATCTGGGTAAGGCGCGTGATGATCTCTGAAGCAATCTCCGGCTTGCCTTCGGCAATTGCTGAAGCTGCATCGGTTATTGACTGTTTCAGAGAAGCTACAGGCGGAGAAGCCGAGGTAGACGAACATGAAGAAGATGACGAAGATGGAGATGGTGAAATGGGCTTCTGGTTTGGGCTCATCAGGCTCTGAATGGTCTCAGACCACTCACTGTTTGTCACCACTGAAACTGCCTCACCTTGATCGTCTTCATCGTTGTCATCTAAGAGCTCCTTTTCCAGCTCTTGCAGCTTATTCATCATCTTGTTATCCGATTCTTGGCACGATGATGATGATGATGATGATGATAATTGTTGATTAGTCATGGCCATAGCCACAGCTGCACGAGTTTGAGCCAAATTCGGAAACGAAACACTTGGAGAAGAAAGATTGTTGTAAGCAGACATGGGTTGTGGACGAAGTCGTTGAAGAATCGGAAGCCCATAACGCGGGTTCAACACAGACGAGTTGTTGTTGCTGGAAAGCGAAGAAACTTCCGAGTTGGTGGAGAAATCCATCGGAGAAAGCGGCGATATAGGCGACGCCGCCACATGTTGGTAAGTTCTTTGCTTTACGTTGCGAAAACAAAAGCCTAAACCACGCTGTTGTTGTTGCTGTTGCTGTTGTTGAAGTTGAAGAAGCTGATGTTGTTGTTGTTGAAACTCTGCTAACGATCTTTTACCGATCAAATCGGGTCGCCGGTGGACGATCGGAGAAGCCGGGTCAGGTAATATTCCGGCAAGTGCTGACCTGTAAGGATTTTGTGGGTTGTTCATCGGCATGATGGTAGATCTCCCCGGAACGATCCCGCCCGCTGCGTAGAAATCAGAGCCTCCACCGGAAAATCCCGACGACATTTTCTCACTCTCTCTCTCTTCTTCTTTTAAATAAACTCGTACAGCTCAACTACTACAACAGAAAAAACATTAGATTTTCACAAAAGCTCTGCATATACGTATGCATATAGTGAGAGAGAGGCAGAGAGATTTCCCACTTTTCTCAACTTTGTAGAGAGAGATGAGAATTTGGTTCAAGTTAATGGATTGATTCTTGTCAGTATAACAATACATGAGGTTTCCAACTGGCTATGAGCATGTGGTTTTTCTATGCGTTTGGTTTAAAAACTGATTTTACGCGTGGCATCGATCTGCGCCGTTCGATGGTTTGAACTTTCGGAATGGACGGTAAGGATGATGATGATGAGGAGGAGGAGGTACAAAAATTTGGTTAGGCCGCAATGGGGCTTGGGAGGTGAATATATATGACATACGTATACGCGCTTGTTGATCACGTGGACTGACACGTCCAAGGGATGATGTGGCGCGTGGGAAGTAAGAATCTTATAATGATGTTAAGTAGACAACATTACTGACAAAGTTTCTTATTAATCATGTCCAAGATCTAACTATAAATTTGGAGTAAAAAAGGAATTAAGAAAAAGAAGATTTCAATGCCAATATTCTAACATTCTTCTACACTTAAATTTTGGGTGTTCGACCCAAAAAGAAAAAAAACTCACAATTTGGGTGTAATGTTTAAATAATAATTTATTGTAATTAAAATTCAGAATTTGAAACCAATTTCGGTTTCAATTACACAAAAAAAAACATGCATTTTTCTACACATGATAAAAGACTTGCAAGGTTATGAATCTTCGTGCTTGGATTATTTTCTCTACTAAATCTCTCATCTACGAATATCTCAATCATTTATTTTAAACTCTAGTTTTAAAAAATTTAAAATAAATAGTTAAGATTATAAAAAATCAAATCTGATAATTAATAATACATCTCATATAATAAACAAGAAAATTGATAAAAGAGAAGATCTAACCCCTATTCTCTATAAGACTCAAAGGTAAGATAATGCTTAATGTAGGTATCTTATCACAACTGGGGATAAATATTTTTTGATTTATGTTATGTTTTGAATATTAAATTTTATTTAGGAGATAGTTGTTCTGTTCTATTGAAGACTCTTAATCATGCACATTGACATTTGATTCATAAAATTTATTTTAAATTAATATTCAATTTCTAGCAATCTAATAAGAATGTTTCCAAAAGAGAAAAGCTTTTACCAATATATTTTTTATTTCATATTCTTTGTTCAGGTATTTGCCTTACATATACATCACAAAATCATGAGAAAAAGTAAAACTAGAACATCAAATGCACTGTACAATCAAGAACATCGGGAAAAGTAAGCATCACAACGTAAACCAATATGTCTCTTTCTTTTAATGGCACATCATAACTTTATAATTTGATGAGGGTGATTAATAATAATAAAATAGTTCTGTAATTTAAATAAAATAATTTGAATTATTGAGTATTTTTATCTTTTTTGCCAAATGAATTATTGAATATGAAAATCACATGGTTACAATATTAAATAACTACTACTGAATTCTCTTATAACAACGTTATTACAATATCTAGATCTCAGTGCATAAATCATGTTGTTTAAGTTTTTTTTTTTTTTTTTTTTTTGTTGAATGCACTTAAGTTATGCAAAGTACCATTTTCCAGTGAGAGAGTCTTTAAACATCCATAGAGCTTAAACTCTTTCTTTGGCGCACCGTTGTAAGGGTATTTCCAATGATAAAAAACAATTTGTACTATTTACAAATTTTTTTCATTTTTAGTAATTTTTAGATACCCGAGTCTTTATTTTAACTCAAATATCTAATGGAGCCCACCATTTTTTAGAGATTTGAGTTAAAATAGAGACTTAATTTACTTTTTTGGCAACAAATTTAGAGACCCAAAAAGTGATTAGGTCTCTATTTTGGTCTAAATCTCTAAAAAGCGGTGGGTCCCATTAGAGATTTGAGTTAAAATAGAGACACGAATCTTTAAAAATTACCAAAAATAGTAAATTTTTGTGAACCTTAAGCTCCACAGACTGTGACTTCTAGAACATTTTGAAGCATTTTCATTTTCCAGCAGGAAGTAAAATACAGAATTGGATGATCACAATTCACAGATTCAGATTTCAGAGGATCAAATTGGTCTGGGTCCGGAAAAAAAATAAAAGGATGGGTCATTGAACCTCCATGTCACTGTGTCCTCGTAACTCGTATAGCTCAAGTTGTTACGTTATTCCTTTTCTTTTCTTTCTTCTCTTTTATCCGATTTGCATGGAGGCAAAAATGTCTTAAGAAAAATTATTTACAAATTCATTTAAACACCGATATGCTTCTTTTATCGTTATCTAGAATTAAACGTAAGTTTATTAAAACACACAAAACATTAATTTACTTCCCAATAAATATATATATATATATTTTTGGTCCCGATAAACATGTTTACTTTTCTGTTTCTTAATCTAAAAGGAATTATGAAATTCCAATTTTTGGTCGCTTCTTTTAAACACCAAACGCTGTGTTTCTTCTAACGAACGCGCGCGGTGGACCGACTTTACGTGTCGGAGTATAGAATATATCAAAAAGCAGAAAAGTATCTACGTTGGCTACCCCTCAAACCATTAAAATAATTACTTTCAGACATGAGACATAAGACTACACAACAAATAAATATGCTTGTTTCCATTCTCCGCCGAATGTTTCTTCAAATTAAAGTTAAATTTCAGATATTTTTATCTGAAATGGCAGTCTCGTCATTTCACATATTTCTAAGTAAGTCAACATTTTTTATGACAGAAATATTTTTGAACAGCCTTTCGGATATATATTCGTGTTTTAATTTCTAAAAAACATGGCTATGTAAGAAAAGAGTGCTATCCAATTTAATTATGCACAATACTTGTTTGGACTGTTTTAAAAAAAAAAAAAAATCTCTTAATTAATTTAAATATAAAAAATAAATAAATTTCTCATTCATATCTCAAGTGTTCCATCAAGTCAGTTGAAGCAAGTTGTCATGGCAGTCAATTGGCGTTTTTGTCCCACATTACTTTGAATTTCCTAACTTTGGAACTAGCATTTGTTGTAACAAGATGGTAGGCCATTCTTTTCTTCTAAAAATGAGAACAAGTAACTGTTCAAGGCATTATACAGCTCTTACAATGCTATCTTTTGACCCCAAGGAAAATGTTTAGATTAAACAAAAAGATAAAAGCAAAGAGACGACCAATATGTCTCTCCCCTGCCCTCTCCCTCAATTAATGATGCTAGACATCGTTCAGGTTGATACTGTTGGAAGTAAATTTCACCATCACTATGAGTCCCGTCTTGTTTTTTTAAAGATATATAACATTATAAGCAGATTCAATAATTATAAAATATTTATAAAATTTTATTATAATTATATTAATAATTTATAAATTATCAAATTTTACTTTTAATATTACAAACAGGTTAGTTTTACTTTTGAATTACGACTAAATGAGTTGTTGGTCAAATAAAAAAAAATTATATATTAGACGGGGAGTGGGAAATTGTGGACGTGGGTGGTTGCTTAAATATTCATTCTACATACAGATTTTCTGGTCTCTAGGGCTATGTTTGGCTGTCCCTCTCCATCAATGTTTGGCAGACTAGTGAGTGCAAAAGCTTGGTTACTTTAACTCATTTTGCCCATCTTGCGACCTAAAAGATTCTTCTCTTACTTTAGCTTTATCAGCTATCTTTTAGTTGCACTATTCTTAATAACTAATCATGGTTTGCATTTGAATACAACGATTAGACAGCGGTCACTTCTATTATTCTTGACGGATGTTGTCTTCTTCTTTTTGTTGACCCCCCATTGAGCTACGTATTAAACCATGAGTATTATCAACAATAACTCTTCAAAACGGTAATCAGACGTTCAATTATGGGTTCTTATTTTATGAAATATGTGATAAATTTATCACAGTTATATAAATAAAAAGTACTTCAATTAATTGATAAATATTAATCAATTGTTATAAGTAGGGGCATCATAGTAATTTAATTAAAATTCTATAAGACCAAATTAGTAAAAAGAGAAACTTCTGACATTCTGACATGTCATATCTACACGATACAAACTAAAGTGGATTAGACTCATAAAATAACAACTTGACATATGATTGTGACAGATTTGGCACATGTCTTATAGAAGAATTTTCTTTCAATTATGTAATATGTGTGAATTCCCCTACCATCACAATCATACATCCATCCGAACGTTTGTTAAAGTTTTCAATATCAACCTTGTATTTTGACATTATTTTCTTTTCTTTTTCTTATTTTTGTGACATGTTCTCTTGAAATTTACATACATTGTACGGACTATGCCAGTCACGTTATAAAATATGCAAGGTTTTCTTAATTATTACATTGATCTCCATATTAGAGCATTTTATTCTCTTAAAGAGTGCATGGAATAAAAAAAGGCATTGAATTTGGGGACACTTCGCCCTCTCCTTAATTTTTTTTATGTTTATCTCTTTTCTTTGGAAAGGTCGAGCCTGATATTAGTTTGAATGGATTTTCTTTCAAAGAAGTTGCGAATTCTTTCTATAATTATTTTAGTTTTTCTTTATAAAATTTTCATTTTTATGGTAGTGTTCTCTCCGAACTTAAAATGAGAATTATATTATTAAACCAAATGTCCAATAGCAAAAGGAACTTATTATGATATATGTGCAATGTATTCGCTGAAGAAAGGGGGAACATCTCGGTCGCAAAAAAATGACAGTTGACCTCTTATCATTCATAAGTTTGAGGTTGAAGGGACAAGACAAAAGAAAAAAGAAAAAAAAAAAAACTTCAGTAACGAGGAGGTTATGTTATTGTAGAAATCATATCCCAAATAATTAAATTCATAAAGACATGAAAAGAGGCAAGTCTAAATAAATTAAGGTTGCAATCAAGTGAGATAGATGATCATCGTAAAGATGAACTCTCGAGTCTTTTTCTACTATTTCTTATCATGTTGCATTTGCAACGTCCAAAAGGATTGAGAAAGGCAAGCTAATAAGAAGAGATAGGTGCAAAAGAAATGTTTTACCCATTGTCAAGTTTTGCATCAACAGGCTATATTAGTCAATTGCTTATCTTGCCCAACTAGTGTACTATCTACCAAACATGCAATATAATCCAATGGACTCCAAATTAAGTAACTCTAATTAGGACGGAGTCAAGACTTGATGACCAGCGAAAAAATACATTATAATCAGGGACACCCTTATACATATAAGATCTATATAATGATTTTTTTTTTTTTAAAAATAAACACATTATGGTCAGGGACACCCTTACACATATAGGGTCCATATAATGATTTTTTTTTTCTTTTTCTTTTGACTATATATATATATATATTTGAAATTTAAGATATATATATACACACCCTCACCATAATATACTTTTATCACAAACTTTAATTCTTCTTTAAACTTTACACATAACACGGAAACTTTGTATACAATCCTTTATTTACTAGGCATGCAATCGCTACAAGGTTGCGTGGAGGCAAACTTTGCATGAAAATAGGTGGCAACATATCGTCGAAAGCATTTTTTTTTATTTTTTGGTCATATATCATCGAAAGCTCAATCCACTTTTTTTCTTTACTTTCCTGGAGATGTATTGATCTTTCTCACACCCGTACACTTGTTGAGCTTAAAGCAAATGAACCAGTTGTCTTTTGGCTAACACAAACCTTCTATTGTCTAAAAAACATATGCTACTAGTACTTTCTATTCTGAAACAAGGTCATATCAACCTCCGAATTCATCAAACATTTTTCTTTATCTAATGCCAAAACTTCTAGTTTGATGTTTGATGGTACTCAACATAAGAAAACTGGCTATACTCAATACTCCACCTGGATATCATTCGAACCCCAATTAGTCCTCCGAGGTAAATTTCATCATTGGATCTAATAATTTGATAGGAACAAAGCGGACTAGTCCTACATGACAAGGATGTAAATAAAAAAAAACTATTCAAAAAGTCTGACTAACCGGTTAGTCAAATTTTTTAAAGTGTTTTCTGTAAATGAGATGGTGAAACCAATGTTTGTCACATCCCAAAACTACCGGCAAGGCAAACTAGGACGCCCTGGGGGAAACTATCTCAAATAGCATTCGGTTTGATTTGGCTCTAATATGAGATAAGTTCTAAAGTCGGTGTGATCCGGCTATGTTTAGAATACTTTTTACGCTTTGTGTTGTGTTATGTACTTAGCTTTTGCCTTATGATCAATTTTGGCATATATAAAATGTTTGTCCAATACATTCGTCTTTTAAGAATTAGTTTACCTTTAAAATACCCATGCAAATTTACATGTATACGTCATATAATTAGCGGGTTTCGATGGATAATTTGTGGGCTAAAACATAGTCAAATTTCAAAGACTAAGAAATACTGGTCATTTGGTCAAGTGAAATAATTTTCGTTTCAAGTGTGAAAGATTTTAAGATGAATTTTCAATGTGCAATATTTTTTGAAAGTAATATAAAATTAATTATCCCACCCTTTAAACACACACAACAAAAAATTGAATAGTTCCTCATAATGTGAAATGGTACTATATATAAATAATCATGAATGAGATTATGAGAGGTTTGTTCCTACTTTGTCTAGGTTTTGAATATACAAATCATATGCTTTACGCGCTCTTTACAAGCGTGGAGGCGTGCACGCCTTTGACGCCACTCGAAATGCACACACTTCTTATAGAATTTGTTGATTTTTCTAGTAAGAGAGTTGACAGGTAACGGAGGCCACCTGTATAGGGAATCTAATGTTGTAAATTAATTTATTTGGAAAAATTAATATTGACTTTGGTAAGTCTATGGCCTCTTCATAATTATATAGCACAGAAAAGAAGTTAGGTTATCTCTAATAGACTCTTTAATTATTTTTTTATATTTTCAACGACTAATATCCAGTTTTATTTTAACAATGTTCTTTATTTTATTTTTGATTTTAGACTTTCTATTTTATAGAGTTAAAAATAAATAGAGAGATAAGTCTGACTCTTCAAATTTAGAAAGCCAAACATGTCAATTTGAGAACTCTCTAAACATAGAAATGGCAGCTTGTTCGGGCAATTTCACCATACCAGTCTTCCTATTTACGAAGAAGGATCCAAGATAAGGAGATCATTGTAGTTGGCCTACAACCAACACGGGTTCTAGATAGTAGTAGAAATAGTTTTCACTGATTTTATAAAGCTTTTTGAATATTTTTGTATTTTTATTTTAAAAATAATTAATTACTTTTGCACTAAAAATATAAATATATGTAGACTTGTCAATTTAATTACTTGTTATAATCCTTTGAGATAAAATTCTAGACATACCTCCAAGTCTAGAATTAACTTTTTCTCTTAAGAAAGAGATAATGACTTCATTTTAGTAAGTATAAACATTCTACAAATGTGAATTACATGACTAAATACACACTTTTCCATAAATCATTATATATTCTAAGAGAACAACCATTTTGCCACGTGTCAATTAATGAGTATCTCTACAGTATCTTAAATTTTAATTTTGAAATAATAATTCAATTACAAGTAAATACAAATTTATCTTAATTTTGAAACTTTTAAATGATTTTTATAGATTATAGTGTAACCGATAATTATTTGATGCATTATTATCTAAATCGAAATTTATCTTAATTTTGAAAATTTTAAATATTTTTTACAGATTATAGTGTAACCGATAATTATTAGATGCATTATTATCTAAATCATATTATTTAAATTTAAATCCTATATTTAGTTAAGATTTTCCTATCTATCGTAAGACTCTATCATATCTTTATTTTAAATTTAATTTTTTTAATCTATATCAGTAAAAATCTCTATTTTATTAACAACGTTATCTCTACTTTATTAATAGTGTTATCTCTACTTCATACCAGTAAATTAGAGTTAGCTGGAAAATCAACGTTTGCGCAGCTTTTACGTGAGGACAACATATGTTCCACCACTTTTCTTTTATTATCCTGTTATAGTAATTAATCGGTAATACATAATTTTATAATGTTTTGTGTTTCTGATTTGTTTTTAATTTTTCTTGAACTTATACTGGCATCCTTATTTCAGGCTGGTTTATTTTTGTACAGCCTTCACTGGAGCTCAGTGATTATCTGCATACATAATAAGGAAGCTGGAAAAAGGACCAATTATACTCCATTTGGATTCACTTGGACTTCACTCCAGCAAGTCAAATTTTGAAAATATAAGAAGGTGTGTCAAAGTGCAGTATGCCGATTTAATAGTTTCTATATATTTGCTTCATTAAATCAATTTATGACCATGTTTATATAATTGATGCGGTATTTGTGAATTAACAACTAAAGGATCAATTATTCTGATCCATTTTTGTGCTAATGAATATCTATACTCTGCTTATCTTGGTTAGAATTGATTTTGGATTAGTTAATCTATAAAATTAGTCAGCGATTGTAAGGCTTAATCACTTGATGTCACATTTGTAACGCCCCGATCCCTCACGAGACCGGGACTCCTATTTATCATGCTATTCTCACCCAATTCCAAACCCTGGGCACAAAATTTAGGGGAAAATAGACGAAGTCTCCCCTGTTTATAGGACTAAACTGGTACCTGCACAAAGACACCCATGATGCTAGATCCACAAACAGCAACTCTTATAACCAATTCTCCAAGATTTTTATGGGCCACCCGCAATCACAAGGCCATCCGAGCCTTGGAACAACATTTACATATAACACACAAGCAAGCAAAGCATTTCTAATTTTAACTATAGGTAGTTAGGTACAACAATAGCCAAGTTCTACTTCCAAGTTTGTTAATCACACAAGCATGCAAAAGAATAAGTTTACTATAGATTATTACATGTCATTCCACTTTATATCCAACATACAAGATTACAAATTATTACATTCACCAATTATACTCAAGACCCCAAGGTCACAAAAAGGCAATCAACAACAACTCCACGCAAGCTTCTCATTTTAGACAACCTTATCACACAAGAAGTCACCGAAATTGCTTAACTAGTACTTCTTCCTCTTCTTCTATCAGCTGAGGATTCACCTCAGCTTCACCTGAAACATATTAAATGAGGAATAAGCAATAATGTTGCCTAGCGAGGGAGGTGATGCAACATATCAGGCGTGCAATATGATATGCAATCACAAGAAAACATATATATATACAACAAAAACCAGCAAGATAGAAAGCCAAGTATTTAATCACTTTAAAAAGGATACGGTTCAACTTCCAAGTTTTCGATCACGAACCACGAACTTCACGAACATGCCGGCAAACCCCAAACACCAACAATTGGGATACTCCGGATGTATCCCGATCCTACGACCCTTTCTCCTGAGGTAGGTCCATGCCCAGCAGGTAAACCACGCCTCTGGGGTAGTGGAGTATGCCTCAGCGAGAAAGGGAATAGGCACCATGGTAGTCGAGGGAGCACGGCAAGCCCGACGCCTCCCGTGTTTCTCGACGCTACCATGTCCGAAAAGGTTGCGCAACCCCGAAACAAGACACAAGCATTCAATAAATCACATAACACGTATGAGGGACGACAAAGTAGGCCGCCCTCACATATCTGCACGATATAAATTCACATAAGCATGGAATTAGCTTAAAGATTCCAAAAGAAGCAATCAACATAATTAATTTCCCACAATCTACTCAAATAGCTTAATTATATCCTAAATATTCAATACAATACAAGATAACTTAAATACAAGTGCCAATCGCATCAAATATAGCCAAAACTACTTTTCCCCCTTTCTTTAACCGAGTTTTCTTTCTCCTAAGCATGGTTCGAGATTCCCAATCATACCCTAGTCTTTCTATATTCTTAATTAAGCTCAAAGGTACCTTTTAAAGTCATCAAAACTCATTTTTGAAGTAAAAGTTCGGGAAGGCTCCGAATGGGTTTGAACTACAACTATACTAACCGAACCCCATTTTCGCGAAACGAAAGCACCAAAGGTGCTTCCTTAGCTCAAGGATACCCGAATCATTGCCCAAACTTGCCCGGATTGCTTAACGGGAAAAGTCCCCTTTTTAAAGTTGGCTATTTATGCAATTAAGTTCGATTTCGAGTGATTCAACATCATGTGGAACTAACTTCTCTAGGGTCTAGAGCACCTAATTGAAACATCAATTTAAGCCAATTAGCAATTTTTCTCAAAACCCTAATTCTAAGCACTATTCATCATCTCTTTGGTCAATATCTATATTCAACCATTAACTTTGTTATCAAACCTCAAAAGTTAACTCTATAGGCATCAAATAACTCATAGAAAGCATTTATAACAAGTTCTATAGTCATAAACAACAAATCAATAAAATTCAACATAGGAGCATAAACTTTAAAAACCATGAAATGCATCTCCCTCACAATTTTTGAAGACAAGGAAGCTTGTTGAAGGCCCTAGGATGCTCAAAACCCTCCCAAGATCAAGCTAGGAGCTCAAGATGCAAGGTTGTTGAAGCAAAATCTCCTCTTTTCCTTCTCCTTTGGTATTTTCGGCCCTACTACAGTAATTCCTGCACATTTGTTTGTTTTTTTTTTTTGTGTGTGTTTTAATGAGCTTAGGTGAATTATATAAGGTTAAGTTGAAGTGGGGTCAAGTTTGGGTATTTAAAAGGTCACTAGAATGCGCGTTATTAACTTAAAAACAAGCCTAAGGTGAAAAGTAATGTTAGTTATTTAAATCTCTAAGTTTGTTACGTAATACTATTCACTTAACTACTAAAAATATTTTCTAAACGAGCTCTCCTATCGCCTCTAGCTCAATTGCAAATTTTTCCCACTCCTCTAACAATTAATGTGTTTTAATAAAAATCATAATTCACTAATAGAATATAGTTTGAAAACAGGATGAATAGTAGCTAAAGAAGCCAGTTAATAAAGCACAGAAGGAAATGCGCAAACAATAGATGCAACAGTAAATAAATGTACAGCTAAAATTTCGGGCGTCACAACATTATTGATATTGTCAAAGACATTTTAATGATTTAGCATGCCACAATGCTCGCGTTTTATGAATATAGATAAAGAATAATGCCACAATGCTCACATTATTGATAGAGAGGAATTAGTTTAGAGACATGTCTTAATTTATTAACACATATTTTATGAAACCAAATATCCTATATTCATCTTTTTTTTGGGTCAATTACGTTTATCCAAATGAAGCAATATATGGGATACATCTCTAACGAAAACGTGTTGCACTTTTGCTTCCCTTTCTTACTGCCATTCGCAAAGAATGCGCTTAGATTAGAAAATTAATGAAACAAAATAAATAAAACTCTATTTCCTCATGACCCAAAGGATCATATTTTCATTGTTTTCTTTCCTCTATTATTTCACGTTTGATATGATTTTGTTATTGTTTGATGGTTATTTCAACTTTGCCTATCTAATTTAGTTTGCTTAAACTGTTAGAAGGACAAAAGATGACATTGATTGGTCATATCATGAGTGGACATTGAAGTACCAATTGGATCAAGTTCTGCAAACATTGGTGACAAGATGATTGTTGATATAACAATAGTCGAAGCGTTTCATAATTATTATACTAATCTTGTTTTCTTATTATTTTTACTCATTACTGTTAAATTTTTTTATGCTACAAAATATTGTTGTAATATCTCAATGCTTTGAAAATATTGTCGAGGGGTTCAAGTTTTTGGGTCACATCCTCGAAAAGGGTTTGGGATATGCAATAGATAGAGAGAATGATAAAATTGGATTTGAGATGTATCTTACTAAAATAAGGAAGATGATTAAGGAAGAAACGACTTGTAGTCAAAAGTCATTCATTGATTTTGTTCGATTTTTTGTTGTTTGATGGATATGATCTACTGCAAAGTTATTTTTGTACTTTATTTTGATATTTTTCAGTATAATATTATATATTGTTTTTGTCAATCTTTTTGGAGAATGTTTTTGAAATAAACTTTCCAGGAAGCCAATAAACTTTCCACGAAATAGAGAAAAATAAAATTAGCAATAATTATTTCCCATATAGATATTAATTTGTAATTATGAGAATCATTTAGGAAACCATATATCGTCATCAATCGAATGATGCAGTTAGCTCAATGTTTCCTAGGATATTATGTTCATTATTTTCTCTTTTTTTGGTTAAAGTTTTTTTGGCACCTTTCTAAGTATTGAAACCAATATATTTTTACAAAAATATTTAAAAAATGAGAAATAATTTTTTTCCTTATAAATATTAATTTTTAATTATGGGAATCATTCGGGGGACATATTGTCATCAATCAAACGATACAATTGGCTCGATATCTTCATTTTAGATCATGCAGTTTTGGTCCCAATTTGATAGAGGTTTAACATGAATTTTTTTTTTCTATGTTGGAGTTTGCTTAAAATCCTAATTTATTAAATTATATATCTATCAACATTATAAAGTAACAGCCATCTTGTCACGTATAAGCAAAAGAACGTCCCTCGAGAAAAAGCCATCATGCGACATGTAAGTAAATAAATTAGCACTCTTAAAAAAATTAATATTCATAATTTCTAATTTAAATGATAAATCCAAACATACAACCAATCATTAGATTGAATTTAAGCAAATTAATACCCTACTAAAAAAATAAAAATGCTATCTGGTAATGTGAAAATTTTCAATTTTGTACTATCTCGATTTTAAATATATCTGATAAAACAAAATTCATATACAAAACTAATCAACATATTTGTTAAATTAAATTATATCTAATGTTTGTATTCTAGGTATCATAGGAATGTATCTCATCTTCATTTAAACTTCTTTTATCTCTATGTGTAGAAGTTTATTTAACAAAACCTATACACACAACTTCTTTATATTTTTGAATCAAATTATTGTGAATTCGTATGAGTTGTAGTCTTTTTCTCTCTTTTTTGCTTCTCATTCAAGTGTTGCTATGCATTTGTCACTTGAAAATGAGATTATTTACCTTCTTTTATTTAATTGTTCAATCACTTCTAATGATCAGATCTTTTATGCTTCGAAGACCCCAAATATAGAAATGCAACATTTACTTAATAATTTCAGTTTATTTTGACAAAACTACAATTAAAAAACTTCAAGTTAATGCATATCCATTAAATTTCAGTTTAATGAGGTTTTACAATTTTATTCTCAAGGTTATCTTGATGTAGATAAGGAAGGTAGACTTGTATCCATTTAAATATTAGAAAAAGTCAGATCCTAACAAACTTATGCAAACTTCAACAATGGATTGTTACATAAAATACCATGTTAAGTTTGAGAGAACCTCCACAATTGAATTTATAACCTATATAATAGTTGCAAAGAGGTATAATGATTCAAGTACAACAATTGTGAACATTCATCACATGGTATCTTGCTACTATTTTTTACTACCCTTTTATATTTTACATGATATGCATTTACGGGGAACATAATAACAAATTTGGATATATGTAAACAATAGTGGCAAAAAAAAAAAACATTAGTAATTTAGGAGTTTATAATGTCTCCAACTTGAATTAGATTTATGTTGTGCTTCATAAAAGATGGAGACTTCACATACCTACCTAAATTGGTATCTCTGTTACATAGACATACAATTCCAATGTGTACCATTTCTTAACCATATTTTAGTATATACTTTTTTTCAAATATTGGCCAAGTTTAATCATTACGAAAAAGTTGAGATAGAGGTTAACTATAGAGGTTTTAGTGTGAGATCTTTTTTTTTTTTTTTCACTTTCGAAGAGATTTGGTATGAAAAGGAAGAAGGATTAACAAATCGTAATGTTTTGTTAGAGTTACATTGTGTATGATCTTGTAATAATTGTGTGTATTTATACACATTCTATAAGCTAAGCAGCAACTATTTCAGAATTCAATGCCCCAAAGCTCTCAGGTGACCTGTCACATGATATAAATAATTAGTCATTCATAAAGATTATAATTAAAAGTTGACTCACTTTAAACAAAAAGTATAAAAGTATCCCTTAAAATTTATTACCTGATCTATTTTTAATTTCTTAACAAAAAGTATAAAAGTATCCCTTAAAATTTATTACCTGATCTATTTTTAATTTCTTAGTTAGCAATAAATGTCTATTCTTAAATTAAATATAAGTTTAGAAAATTACTTGATCAAGTGTACAATGATAGAGATACAATCATGGCTATTAATAATGGTAAATTAGATATCTTATAACTGAATTAGTATTCCTTTTTATATTCACTGAATGCTATTTACATTAACAATTATAATTTTCACGGTGTTTACAGTAATAGAAGTTGCTACACCCTTTTTCAAATAAGATGAATTTTATGTAATATGATCCAGAAAATATCACAAATGCATTCTATAATTTGTTGAGAATGTTGAAAATATTGTTCTAAACATAATAGATAACCACAACAAGAAACAAGTATTTTTACTTCTATCTAAAAGCACCATTTTGTTACAAGTAATCAAATAAGTACCAGTTCTATAAATAAATAAATAAAAGAATTTTACTTTGATTGAAAACACTTAAATATTTGATTTATACAATGAAAATCAAATTAAAAAATTATAAATAAGCAAAAAGAAAATTCTACATTGTTTTTTTAACGACAAAGCCTCCCTCATAAGATAATTTTATTTTTTAATTAAAAGCTTGATCAATTTAGAAAATTCACTTAATATAGCAAAAATTACATTCAGGAATCATAAAAAGGTGAAAAAAAATTTTCCCATTCATTTTTTAAAATTAAATAATTTCTCTCACTAATTTTTTTTTTTTTAGTTGAAAGCTTGGTGAATTTAAAATTTTCAATCTCACAAAAAAAAATGAATCTTACTAACATCTAATAAATTTAAAATTTGATTCACATTTATCTTCATTTGTTATTTTTTATGTTAAATGACATGTAGATAATATCAAAATGAAAACAAGTTTAGGTGGTATATTTTATAAATAAAAATAAAATTAAGAAATTATATTTGTCTTCATCTATTATGTTATTTATCTATTTATTTATCATCTTATTTTCCATCTCACAAGCTTCGTAACACTGGTTAGGCATCGTACAACCTAGGACGTTTCTTTTTTTTTGGTCAAAAATAAAATTGCATTAAAAAAGAGATCCAACATTGAACTTTTTTTTTTTAATTTTATTTTATTTTTGGTCAAAACTAAAATTGCATTGAAAAAGAGGTCCAAGTTGAACTTCTTTTTAAGTAAAAAATGAAATTGCATTGATAAAGAAGTTAGATGTGGAACTTTCTTCTTTTTTATCAGAAATAAAATTTCATTGAGAAAAATGTGAATTTTCTTTCTTTTTACTTCTATCTAAAAAATTACACATTCGATTCATATATTAAAATTAAAATTTAAAATCATAAATAATCAAAAAAAAAATTCTACCTTTAATTTTTAAATGACAAAACCTCCCTTATAAAATTACTTTATTTTTCAATTAAAAGCTTGATTAATTTAGAAAATTCAATTTCATATAGTAAAAATTACATAAAAGAGCCATAAATAAATGAAAAAAAATTGAAATTTGTTTTTTATATGACAAAGCCTCCCTCGTAAAAATTGATTTATACTTTAATTAAAAGATTGATTAATTTAAAAAAATCAAGCTCACAAAAAAGAAAAGAATCTTACTATATACAAAAGATTAAATATTTGATACATATTTGTCTTTACCTGTCATTTTCAATGTTAAATGGCACGTAGATAATGTTGAAATAAAAAAAAATTTAATTATCAATAAAATGTAATTAAGGAAATTATATTTGCCATTATCTGTTATGTTTTCTTACTTATTTATGATTTTCTTTGTCATCTCTTATGTTCATATCAATTATTAGGTTTGGTCCAATATGAAACTTTTCTTTTCTGTTTTTTTGTCAAAAATAAAATTTGATTGAAAAAGAGATTCAAAATTGAACTCATCCTTTTTTTTTTTTTGGATAAAAAATGAGATTGCATTAAAACAGAGGTCCAAGTTGAACTTTTTTTTTCTTGATAAAAAATAAAATTATACTGAAAAGAGGTTCAATGTGGAACTTTTTTTTTTTTTTTTGTTGGTTAAAAATGAAACTATATTGAAAAAGAAGTTAGACATGATTTTTTTGTTTTGGGTAAAAAATAAAATCGCTCAAGAAAAAGTGTAATGTGAAAATTTTCTTTTGTTTTTATTCAAAGTCTATCGAGGAACCTTTCATTACATTGGACCTTGCTTAATTCAACTAAAATCTTGATTTATTAAATTAGATTATGATTATATCTTAATTTTCTATTCTATGTATTTTAGGACTCTATCTTATCTTCATTTAAACTCCTTTATCTTTATTTGAAAAAAAAATATTAAAAAAAAACAAAAAAACAAAAAAACTCAAGATACAACAACTTGAGCAAAGGAGATACATACATGTATCTTTTAAAAGTTTGATCTAATGTAAAATAGTGCCTACTGTCACATTTTTTAAAAAATAGGTGCTTATATTTATTTTTTTTCTTTTGGTAATGACGTAGTATTTAGAGTAACTATACATTATAGTCTATCAATAATGTAATTAAAAAATTAAATTAATTAATTGTATATTTCATATTTTATAATATTTATATCACACCCGTGTATTGCACGGGTATAAGATTAGTTAATTGGAAGATTCATCCCATTAATCACCATAAATTTGGAATAATCTTCTAGGATTTTATAAACGTGAAAAGAAAGTCGTAACACACACTTTTCCATAAATTTGGAATGTAAAAAAAATGTTATGCCCCCAGTTTTTTTTTTTCAACGAAGCACAACAACCTTGATTGCTTTTTCACATTCTCAGTTGAATCTTGACCCCCTTAATATAAAATTTATTGCTTTGTCCCTACTTTCAAATAACTCTTTTATTAATCTCTAAACTTGGTACCGTTCTTACAGCCCACATGAAAAAATAGTGCTTTATCTCTAAATGTCCAATCAATAAATTTTAAATAGAATCAGTTAATTATCAGTTCAAACAACGTTTCATTTCTGATCACAACTCATCTTATTTTAGGACATGAAGTGTATGTTTTAACAACCAAAAACATATTATTCAAATTTATACTTTTAATAACATGTCTACCCACTATTGGGAACTGATTTTTGTTTAGCTGCCATATCACCAACATTTTGCATTTGACTTGTGGTTATGTTTAAAACATGTTGAGCACCCAAGAAAGAAAGCTCTCCATTTTCTTTCATGCACAAAATTGTAATGTTATTAGAGATTCAATAATAATAAATTATTTATATTATTTTTTCTTAAGTACATATGAACAACTGCATAAAAGTTAACCAAAAATTCTTATACAGGCCACACAATCAGCAGTCACAAATTAACACGGTAAATGCCACACAATTTGTCCCCGCATATTGTGAGAGTACCATTGGCCAACTCAATAGTTCACCACTATACACTATAATTTTTTTTTTTGATTAATACTTGTCTGAGTCGTTAGATTATGGCTATTATAAATTTTTAGTCATTTGACTTTTAAATTAAACTTTTCAGTCCATGAATTATAATTGTTGGGAACTTATAATCCATTGACCTTTAAAATAAATCTTTTAGTCCCTTGAGTTATATTAATGAGACGTTATTAGTCCCAAATACCAACTCTATCTAGGATTAACAATGTCTCACTGATATAACTCCAGTGACTAAAAAGTTTACTTTAAAAGTCAAGGGACTAAAAGTTCCTAATGACCATAGTCCAAGGACTAAAAGGTTCACTTTAAAAGTCAAGGGACTAAAAGTTCCTAACGACCATAGTCCAAGGACTAAAATGTTCACTTTAAAAGTCAAGAGACTAAAAGTTCAACGATCGTAGTATAAAGACTATGACAAATATTAACTAAGTCTTTTGTTTTTGTTGAGCACTACAGACTAAGGTCACGTTTGACCTAACTTTTAAACATTTAAAAACACTTCTTGTAAGTTTAGAAACTGAAATTAACCTGTTTGGTCCATTTTTTAAAATGTTTTTAGGTAAAAGCTTAAGCTGAAAAAAATTAAAAAACAAAAAGCTCCAAATTAAAGTTTTTTAAAAAAAGTTTTCTTGAAACTGATTTTACATAATGTGGAAAGCTATTTTATTTTATTTTTATCAAATATACCCTTTCATATTTTTTAAAGTTCAATATTATCCTCAAAATTTCTAAAAGTTAACATTACTCAATGTAAGCCAAATAATTAACAAATTTTATTCAACATCACTTCTGACCAAATGTTTCCATGCACCAATGCATCACTTTTATGGTTAATGAGAACCGTTTGAACCCATATCTACTACTAAAATTTTACAACTCATTTTTTTTACATTTAGTCCAAACATAGCTTAATACCCATATCTAGAGGTGGCATTTGGGTCGGGCCGACATAGGCCCAGTTCAGCCCAGCACACGAAAATTCGGGCCCAGCCTAACTTGAATGAAAGTGAGTTCGACTCGGCTTAGCCCACCACATATAGGTGGGCTGAGCTGAGTCATATATTTTTGGACCAGCCCATTTATGCCTATGCCTAAGCCCAGCCCAGCCCAGCTCATCCCATAAGCTCAGCCCAGCACATGCCTAGCTCAAGCCCCGTTAAAGCCCATCTTGAGATTATAATTTGTACATGTAATTTTTTTTATAAATAGTTAGTGTATTCAACTTCATTTTACTACAAAATTATATATTTATTTTACTACCTATTGTTTCTTTATTTTACTACAAAAGAATACACAATATCTATGGCTATGGGGGAAGAAAATTTTTGACAAGGATTACGTTCAAATGTTTGGAATCATTTTGCTTACTTTGAAGAACATGGGTATGTAATTTGTAACTATTGTTAACGTAAATGTATATTTCGTCATCAATTTAGAACTTCTCCACCAACTTTTTTCAAGCATTTATGTAATGTTCTTTTTTTATGTTTATTAGTAACGTATCCGTGTTTCATGAACTTGTAGTTTGTTAAATTATGTTTTATCATTTATATTAATATTATCAATCAACTTATGTCTTGTTAATTGTTAAATTAACTTTTTCGTAAAAAAAGTTAAGCTTAAGATTTTTTCATTATTAATCCAACTATCAAAATTCATAACACACTAATAAAAAATATATAAAAAAAGATGGGTTGGCCCAGCCCAACTCGCAACTTGTGGTAACGAGTTCGTGGGCCGAGCTGGGTCCTATATTTCAAGAATTGAGTCCAACCCAACTCAGCCCATTAAACATATGTGTTGAGACGGACTCATTTTTCTTAACCCACGATTTGACCGGGTTGTGCCGAGCCATGCTAGGCTGGCCCATTTGCCAGCTCTACTCAATAGTCTGTATCTACACAGTGCATAGGTAGTTGCGTTGGATTTTTCCCTATTTTATTACTGTCTCTCACATGACCCTCCTATCTAGGTGACCATTCTTTAGCAGCCTTATATGAAATAAGAAAAAAACTATTTGTACTTTTGTCCAATGGTAATATTATTCATTGTATACGAGATATTATAGGTTTAAGGCTCTATTTGTTTGCTATAAAATAACTTGCTTGTATAAAATATTTTCAGTAGAAAATGCTTTCTTGAAAAATAAAATATTTTTTTGGGCTCTGTTTCTTTACCGTAAAATAACTTGTTGGAAGAAAATATTTTTCTGAAAAATAGATTACTGAAAAGTATTTTCTGCTATTTGGATGTACAGTGAGTTCCGTAAAATATGTTTTTCTCCTAAAGGACATGAAAATATTTTACAAAATTTTGTATTAGCCATAATTGTTGACTGTAAAATATTTTATAGTTGACCAATTTTTCGGTATTACCAAACACCGTAAAATTAAAAAAAAACAGCCGTAATTGTTGACTGAAAAATATTTTACGTTTGATCAAATTTTACATCTTACCAAACACCGAAAAATGTGTAAAATATTTTACGGCAGACAAACAGAGCCTAAATTTCACTGATTACGTTGTACGGTTTTTGACCTTACCTAAAATTCAAAAAAAAATTATTTTAAAAAAGTTTCATTCTTATACCAAAGGCGGATTGAGTTCATTGCCAAATTGGGTTACAACCCCTACTAGTTTGATGTATTTTTTCAAAAAATAATAAATTTAGAAAAATAATAAATTTCTACATATTTCTAGTTAAAAAAAGTTAATGCACCCTTAAAAAGAATATATTCATTGAGTTAAAAATTATATTTATAACTTTTATTGAAAAGAAATCATCGATCTAGTATTACACACGGATATAACAACATTAAGTTAAAATTATGTTTGACAAAAAAAAAGTTAAAATTATGAAAGCATCTCATATATTTTGTTGAAATTTCACGTCAAATATAGTGAATCAAGTCATATGTTAGCAAGTGCGGTAGACCATTGTTATCTAATAACGCAATCTTATAAAGAGTTTTTTCTTGTTAGCTCTATGAATACAAAATCTCATATGAATCTTTTTATTCAACTCTTAATAACCCAATCTGCTTCTAATATGTCCTATTTAATATAATATAGATATCTCTTACTCTATTATTATGGGCCACAATGAAAGTGAAAAATATACTCCTATCTTGCGGGGATTTGAATTCTCTCCTAGTCATTTTGAAAATCTGACTTCAATTTAAAAATATATTTTCTTGCCTTCGTTTTGTTTCTCCTTTTTTATAACTTCTTGCCTTTTTTGATTATTTTTTTCCAGATTTTGATCTAACATACATAAAACCCCTTCTCTCTCTACCATTTCTCTCCCCTTTTTTCTCTCTAACACACTCAAACCCAATTTAATTGCCAATACTTCATATTAGCCCGAAGCTCCAATGAAGCTATTCAACTACTGTAATTTATTTATAATATATATATAGGTTTATTATAGACATTTTCTTTGTACTATAAGTGCTTATATATGTGTACTGATGAGTAAGAGCTGAAATTTTATTTAGCAAAAAATTAAAAAGCAAACTACGATCAGCATGCAAGAGAAACTAGAAATCTAAACGTGCCTTCCATTAATTCTCTATTTTTTGTGTCACAAAACCTAATTTGATACTTTCTTTTCTCCCTTCTTGATTCATCAACCTAACCAACCTACCAAGATTCCTAAAGTTTCAAATATTTCTAGTATTTCGATCTTTGATTTTGCAAATACAAGTTATATCTTGTTGCTTTTTTTTCGATTGAAAAATCAATTACAAGAGTCAAATGTGAGGCTCTTGAATGTATGATTTTCCGGTGATTAACAAAAAATGACTTACTTGATATTGTTGGCTGATTAAAAAAACTATAATACTTTTATAATTATATGAAAAATTCTAAAAAGCAATTACAATATTATAAAGATTTTTTTTTTTCAAAACCAATGATGATATACATAGTTAATGTTTAATTTCATAGAATATATTATTTACTGCATTATAGAAAATTATTTATGTGGCATGAACTTGCTCTTTTTTTTTTTTTGTGGCTAAATTAGCAAGTAGATCTATTAAGCCCAACAAACTCATACAAGAAAGACAATCACCCAATTACACTAAGAAGTCATTTGGGTCTCATCGAGGTTCCATGCTTTACAAATACTAAGATTTATACAATATTTCCTATATTTGTTTATAATGCGAATTTTGTGTTTAATTATAAAACTGATCATTCGCAAAATATCTATTTTTGCCTACTCCTAGTGCAACAAGTTCTAGTTTGACATCCTACAAAGCACAATTGATCGATGCAAAACATTGTCCATATGAAATGCTCATAGATACTCATAACTGAACTTAACTAATAAATTTTAAAGTCGAATAGATCAGGACCACATTTGTACATTTTACAGCTATGTTGTAGAATTCCCTCAATGAATAAAATCAGAAGCTTCAATCTCTCTCAACAAAAATGGAGCAGCAAATCTCGCACCAATACTTGCCTTTTACAGCTATGTTGTAGAATTCCCTCAATGAATAAAATCAGGAGCTTCAATCTCTCTCAACAAAAATGGAGCAGCAAATCTCGCACCATAGTGTGAACAGAAACTTTTGTGCAATCTGGTAGATTATGATAGCAGATTCAATGCTTAATCTTGTGCATAAAATGGGGATCTCAATTGTGTCTCCTTGTTTTTATACCCCTCACGTTTCTCTCTTTTTTTCTCACCATCCTTCACAAAAGTCTCAAACACTATTACTACTCTCCAACTATACACTGCTACTGTTCTGGTTTTTCCGTTGAACATATATGGAAGCGTTAAACTTACTGAAGTTCTGGCGCAACGCCGGAAGGTTCTTGCGCAACGCCGGAAGGTGCTGGCGCAACGCCGAAAGTGACGACGATTGTAAGAAGAGTGATGACGTACGCAATCAGCCGCTGAAAACTGGCGAAGAAACAGAAGACGATGATTCGTTCTTCGACCTGGACATTGCAGCGCTTGAATGCAGTGAACATAGCTCAGAGAAGAAAGTCAAAGCAGGCTTCAACTTCGTCGACTCGCCTAAAGATGTCTCTTGCTCCGAGGATTGTAAGAAGAGTGATGACTTACGCAATCAGCCGCTGAAAATTGGCGAAGAAATAGAAGACGATGATTCGTTATTCGAGCTGGACATTGCAGCGCTTGAATGCAGTGAAGATAAAGATGTCTCTTGCAATAAAAAGGTTTTTCCGGTTGATACGAATGTGTCAAAGCCTCAATCGCCGATTGCATTGCTGAAATGGGCTTCGAAGTTCCGAGTTTTCATGCTTGGTTTGAAGAAGTCAAAGGTGGAGAAAACGGAGACTAATGGCGATTTAACGGCGTCTCCTAAGCAAAAGGAGTTTCAGAATGACAAAAGTTTTGACAATGGACAGAGCAAGCGGTTCGCCGTTAAATGTAAAGCTGAAGAGGTGCAAGCTGACAACAGTTTGAGAAGCAAATTGCAGAGAGAAAGCTTAGATGAATTCTCGATTCAGAAAGCTTCATCGAAGCGATTCGTGAAAGATGAGGTACCTAAGTATTTGAAACTGATTAAGCCTTTATATGAGCGAGCTTCGAAAAGGTACGGCGAGAAAACTAGGATTTCTGACCAGTTTCCGACCGTATCGCTGAGGAAAGTGTCCGAGGAAAAGCCGGTGAACCGAGCCGCCAGTTTGAAAGTCGTGTTCAAGCATATCTGGAAAAGCCGATCGGCGTCGTCTGCCATCAAAATGACTCCGTTGCCTACTAACCGCAGAGATGATTCGTCGCTGTTGCACCAGAATGAATTAATCCAAGATGCAATCCTATATTGCAAGCGCTCATACTACTCAGCAAATTGTACGCCTTTTATTACATCTTTTTAATCTAAATTTTTAGCTTTCAACTATTATTAATTCATTCTAAATATTTATGACAGTTTTATTTAGTTTAATTATTAATAAATTTCTTTTAATTTCAGAATGTTCCCCCTTATGGCGATGTTCAAGTGATGCGTCGCATCAGAAATCAGTAAGTAAGCCAAGGGATTGGACTGAAGAAGTGAAGAGATGTAGCATTTGAAAGAGATGACTAGCGGGAAAGCACAAATACTTTTGAGTGCTTATCCCAGTAGATTAGGCTGGAAATGATAAATGATACATTAATGTTTTTAAGTATTAAGCTTTGCGTTTTTTTGTGAAAAATAGTAAGACCCAGGAAAGATTAGTGGAGGATGATCTCAGAGATGGTTCCAAAGAGTCACTTGTAGTTGTTTCTCTGTAAAGCTGCTGTGATGGCTTTATTGTCATAATGTATATCATATGAAATCTAGTGTTTTTCACCGAAAATGGAAGAAAAAAACGAAGCAATTTTGCTGTATAGTCATTGGGCACGCGTGATAGTTTGCTTAAATTTCCATCCAGTTGCTTAAACTAGAGACCATTTTGCCATTAATTTCACAGATAGCAAGGAAATGCAACAAGGTGTTGCTCGCCTTGCAGGCCTCCTTCGTATAACAATGGTACTTAACAGTGTTCAGCCAGTAATATCAAGTACATACAAACGTTGATATTGAAGCAGAGAACAACATATTTCGGTAGTTACTTCACCTACTTCCTTGAGTTTTTACACCGTACCAACTGTTGCAGGTGTTGCTGTCAGAGGTGGATGGCAAGCTCTAGTTGCTTACATTAATTTGGGTTGCTATTACATTTTCGGTCTCCCTCTTGGATTTGTTCTGGGCTATACGGAAAATCTGGGAGTGATGGTAGATGACTTTCTTTTTATTTTTTCCCCATCCAAACCATACAAGTGTGTGAATGCATAATCTATATGATTTGGTACTTAGAGAAGCTTTTTCCAATCAAATGTATGCAAAAAATAGACCGGTTCGGTTAATTAAGCGACTTGTTTCTCATGGTGCTCTTATGCTCTGCTATTTCTCAGTTTTAGCTGAATTAGAAGAGTTTTCCATTTTCTATATCCTTCTGATCACTAGCGTTCGTGCTAAAAATTTTGCGTTGGCAGGGACTTTGGGGCGGAATGATAGCTGGGTTAGCTTTGCAGACGTTTCTACTATTAGTTGTACTTTACAAAACCAACTGGAACAAGGAGGTTAGTGAAATCTCAATTCTGATAGGCATTGCATTATTCACCAAACTATGTGTATTATTGTTGAATTTGCAGTGTCCTGTCCTCCATGCTGATTCTTATGTTGGATACATGTGTACTTTTCGCTTTGTATGTTTCTTCTTTGTATGTTCATCGGATGAAGTTGTACGATCTTTGATACGGCTTGGTTTCATCATGATTGATATTATGTCTTACGAGTCATAAAGATGCTGCTGAGTGTTTCTTGATTGTGATTTGAATTTGCAGGTTGAGCAGACGACAGAACGCAGGCGGAAGTGGGGAGGGCAGGACGTGGAAACGGATAAATTAGCTAGAGATCAGCTCTCATTTGGCAACAGAGAGCCTTAAATTTCGATTCTTGAGATGTCAGGAAATCGTCTCCTTTATTAAGCCCATTGTACTCTCGATAAGTCTTTCTTTCAACTGACAATTTTGAGCTAATTTGAAAATTGTTGTATAAGGATGTTTGAATGAAAATTTCTAAACTAATAAAAACTTATCGATGCAAGAGATTTACACATGAATCACGCACTTTTAAATTTTTTAGAGATTACACTGAGGCAATAAATTTTTTAAACGGGTAAAATGAGAAATTTAAGATTTTGCAAGGAGAATCAATTTGACTTTGAAGAATAATACATCAAATCAACTGTCTTCTCCTTCTATTATTTTATTTGTTTTTTCTCAATAAAGTTATAAACTAAAGCATTTCCACTTATAATCGGTAACTCATAAACTGAAATTTCTCCACAATCTTCCCACAACTTCTATTCTATGAAGAAACGTTGTAAAATTCATTTTAGTTATCTTTGCGTTAGTTTGTGATCTTAAGAAATCATGAAATATTAATTGTAGTACTTGACCATGGATGAAGTGAATAATGATACAATTGATAGAAAAGAACGTCCGCAAAATGTTTGTACGATTAAAATGAGTTATTATTCAAAACGGTCAAGCCCACCATCTTTACTCTTTCTCACCTCAACTCACATCCCACTTCTCTCTTTTTCTCACCTCGGCTCTCATCTCACCTTTTTTCTCATGGCAATGTGCCCAAAAATGGTTGGGACGTTCAAAAAGTCTCAACCGTTTTTCTCATGGCAGAGACTTGAACGTTGTCCTTGGATCATACATGAAATGAATTATTAGATTTTTCAAAAACGTTTTTCCCCCTCCATTGTATTGTACAGAGACGGTGAAGCTATGGAGATGTTTGGAACAAGCTCCATTACCAGCATCTTTGTTGGCCATATTGGGGATGTTGAGCTTTTAGCCATTTCTATCTCCTTCGGCCATACGGTATGCTTTTAATGAAATTTGGGCTTTTGTGAGGCTCTCCTTTGCATCTGGTGTTATGCTATGCTTAGAGGCCTGGTGTATGATGAGCATTATTATTCTTGTTAGCCATCTTGATAATGCAGTTATATTGTGGTTGGTTCGCTTTCAGTTTGGTAAGTATCGTTGTTTGTTAGAATTTACCGGATCTAATACCGTCTAATGCTAGTAAAAAATTGAACGCCACGAATTTAATTTTTTTTTCCTGGTTTTTTAATCACATCAATGGCTGGGAAGCCATGGTATTCATTGGCATCAATGCCGCTACTAGGTAAAAAGTCTTGAGGCTCCTAGCATTTTCGTGTTCTTTTTCTCAATTAAACTGTAAATTCGTGTCAGCTCCATGCAAATTTCATATCTTTTTTACTTATTCTTCAAACCAAATTTTCTTCCAAGTAAATATTATCTGGTTCATGAATTCTTAGGTGTCTTTTATTCCCCTGTAAATTCAGCTGGTCGTCGTGTGATTGTTGGTTAACTCTCTATAAGTGGCCCTGGAAACATAATGGAGGTTAAATGGTTTTGGGTGATGAGGCAGGGTCGTGTGTAATCTTACGAGGTCTTTTGTTTTATGATTTCGTAAAAGTATAAGGAGTTCGGTGCATTTTACCCTTTTGGAATACTTCTTATGTGTAATCTTGATGCTTGATCCATCTAATTTTTCAGTATTCCGAGTTTCAAATGAGCTTGGCTTAAGGCATCCAAGAGCCACCAAGTATTCTATTTATGTCACGGTCTTTCAAGCTCTAGTGGCTTTTATATTAATTTGGGTAGCTATTACATTTTTGGTCTCCCTATTGGATTTGTTCTTGGCTATTCGGCTAACCTGGGAGTGATGGTAAATAACTTTCCTTTTTCTCTATCCTTCGAATTCAACCGTACCAAGTGTGTGCATACAATATGCATATATTAGATCCGGTAGGAACTCAGAGTTTGTTTTCTTGGTCAAATGTATGTGTTATGCCCAGAGGCTGGTGTTGTAAATTTAAGCAATAACTACTTAGACATTTTTTTGTTGGAATTTTTAGTTGTGGGCTTCCACTGATTGAATATTTTGTTGTTTTCGAAAAACGGGTTGAGGTTGACCGGTAAAGCCCAAAATATAATTTTATAGTGATCCACTTCAGTTGGACCTAGGTCCGTCTCATGGATATTATTTTCAGTGGTGTGGTATGTAAGGTGTAGAGCCTGTTTAATTTATAAGGCAGCTTGCACCATACAAAAGTTGGAGAAGGAGAGGGAGCCCCTAGCTTAGGCATGCCTACCATAACATGCCGCTAAATATTTTCTCGCAAGATTATCAAAAGGTTTCTTCATTGTAGCAAATTAAGAATTATGGCTTGGAGTTCAAGTAAGTTTTCTAATCTTGAATTCAACGTGTTCATAATTGTGTTCTATTTTCTGATATTAGATCCTGTAAAATCTAACAAGTAGTATCAGAGCCACTAATATAAAAAATAAAATCCGTCTAAAGAAATCTTCTTATATGGTTAATGGACTGTTTTCACGTGATTCTTGTGTTGCCGAATTATTGATGGCTAAGCTTTTAAGAATCCTGATAATGAATTTTGTGTGAGGTTAGTTGTGCCTCAAACATAAAAACTAGAGGTTGTTGCTCAAGTTTAGGCCTATAAAAGATTATGATGACAGAGATTTTTGTTGTCCCATAAACGGGTGAATCAAAATAGATTGAGAATGTTCTTTAGACGATTCAATTTTATAATCAGATGCGGTAAGCATCAATCAAGCAATTGAGGTAGCTAACTCGGTCATATTACAGTTCGCTATTTTTATTCTTTGTTGCTGTTCATATATGGTTCATAAGATTTTGTCCATCATCAATTGCCTACTGTTCCTGACCAAAAAGAAAAAAAAAAAATTGCATGCTGTTAGTTGGTTTTGGCAATTATTATATTAATTAATATGAAGCAGCATATTTATGAAGTTTAATTTGGTATAGTCTGTGAAGAATAAACCATATATATTTGTGTTCGAATCGTTCACATACTCAAGAACTTAACAATCAGGTACTGTTTAGACATATATTATAATGCCATTTATTATTCAAGTCATACAGATAAGTCTAGTTATCCCATCTTTTTCAATGAAGCTCCATACCTTTTGAAACCATGTCGATCCATTATATGGTCATAGATCACTTACTAGTTGCTATTAAGTATTACCTGATGATTGAAGGAGTGATCCGTGCGGCATGCATGTAACATAATTATAGTGCATAAAACATTAGACTATGAAACAAGAATCTTGGTCACCTGATTTAGAAAGAATTTATGGAGTTTCAATATGGATGTTCAGTCCATATGCAAAAGTTGCTTTTCTCTTCATTTATTTTCATGTCTTTCTGCAAAGTAGATTCCTTGGTTGTTATGGTATGAAATTCTCTACAATTTTTTCCTATTAATCGAAACTTCACTCCATTATCTGACCAAGGACTTTTAGAACACAAATATACAAGGTATAAAAATTTCAGTACGGTACATTTCTTGTTCGATAAATGAAAACTCAGATGCTTAAGTTAATTTTTAGAGAGAGACATAAGAAATCAGAATATTTTATTTTATTTTTGAATTTCTCTTATAAAGACTTCCATTATCCAGTTAAGCCTAGAAGTAGAGTAATTGATATTGCTAGAGCAATGCATAGCCATGCCTCGATACTGGACGATCCGTGTAAGTAGCAATTCACAAGTTACTCACTTATTTTTGGTTGGTTTGCACTGATGTACTGTTAGCCATTGTTTATATTCTATGAGATCAATTAAAAAATTCCGAGCCCCAAGGGTTGTAATTGCTTTTGTCAAATATTATTGATGGCTAACACAAAGTTGCTCCAGAAGGTGACGTCTCTCACGAATAGTCAATAAAATAATAAGTTAAATCAAAGATGATCCAGAAGTTAAATTTATTTTAAGTTCCTTATCTATGTATACATATTCTGACAAATGAATATTTTATCTTTATTTTATAAAATAGTTATCACATTCAGAAGTGTCAAACTCAAGTTTGATTTCAGAATATGTTCGTGAGCATGGTATCCATATGTTTTTAGCTGCCTATACATGACGTTAAAGATCTAATCAAGGCACTAATAAGGTGAAATATAATCCAGTCATCAACATAAAGGTGATTTTGTTCCAGTTAAATAATCTTGTGATTGATGTAGACGGTTGCACTGAAGCGGACCTCTATATTAATTAACAAATTATTTGATAAGGATCCTGGGATGGTTGCTTCTCTAAATTAGTATATGCAGTTGCCTGCCCGAAGGGGGTAGTTGTGTGTATTAATTTGGAGAAGTGGAAGTGGCAATGAGGGTTATTCTTTTGACTTTAAAAGGATTTGTCTGTCCAAAGGGGATATATCTCTTTAGAGTTGTCTCACTGTTTCACTTGAGTGGGAGTTCATGTTGTATCTTGCGTGTTCTGCTTAAAGGGGAATATGCAGTGATATACTTTGGTTCTCATGAGGATGTTGCTATTGCAGATTATCACTTTTTAGATACGTTTTCACATTTCTATTGCAGTTAACAACATTCTTATGAATGGTTTTTTTTGTTTAACCAATTTTGATTGGCAATATTTATTATCTATGATTATATCACATGGGTGGTGCCAATTTCCTTTTTTATTGTAAGGTCTCTATTAAGTAAAGCTAACTTAGACATCCTCCAAGTCGTAAAGTCTTGAAGCTTATAAAGCTATTCAGTGTTAAGTATTGTTTTATTCAAGCTAAAAGTGTCATTGACTTTTCCTCAAACATGCATCAAAATCTATGTGGTGGAATCATAAAGTATTTTTGTCTTATGTGGATATAAAATTTATTTAGTCTATTTAAGGCATGGATGTGTGGCCTATAGTAGTCGAATTCCTTAAATCAAGTATGTTAACTATTCTTAATAAAGAAGGAAAGAAATTAGCTTATATGGGCCCTTGACTCTTTGGTGGAATAATGATGAGCTGTTATAGCAAATTTGTTTTTCCTATGTTTAATTGTTACTTTTCAACACATATACACTTATTATGCTTAAAATTACTGGATAAATTTTCAGTTATCAAATTGTTTGACGAATGTATTATAATTGGTTTATCGCAAGTATGGGATATCAATGTCACCATGATATTATACTTGCTTGGAGACATTGCTCAAGGTTTGACTTTTACTGTAATTAAGTAAAGCTTAATCGAACAAGTATTGTTCTCTTATATTGATTGTATATGATTGGCTTTATGCATTTTTATCCCATTTAAAGTTTGTTATTGTTTACGTCAATCATAATTTTTAAAGCTATTTTGGGGATAGCTCATTATCTATTTGTCTTTGATATGAGTTCGTCAAATGTATATGATGTCAATTTTAAGATTGACATATTTAAAATAACATTTTTGAGCAAATTAAAGCTAATGTATGCATGACTCTATTCAAGCTAGTTGGAGGCTATACATGAACAATACTTATATGTGTGATGAAACTTGTCCAATAATGTAAATATTATCTTTTTGTCCTAGCTGGTATTTTCATAAGACTCTAAAATGGCATTACTGCATCAAATTATTTATTAAGGTTTAGAAGATTTCCAATAAGGATTCTAGGACATCTTGTTTGTCCTAGTTGGACGTTTTTCTAAGTTAAGTTGGGTGATTTAGCCGAAGCAGGTCATCCAATGTAATTTATGAGATGTCAAATAAGGATTCTAGGATGATGTATTTCTTGGAGTTATAGTTCATAATTGCATACCCGAAGGTGGTAATTGTGAGTATTAACTTTTGAGGAGTATGAGTGAATAGTAAAGGGGTAAAATAAATTTAATCTTATATAACCTTTTTTGCCTGAAGATATTAGGTAGCTATGACTATTCACTTATGTAGACTCTAGGATATTATGTAACTTGGCTTGAAGGTGTCTGTACGACATGTCAGAGTCTTCAAATGGGACAAGTTTTTGACTAAAATGTTCAAGTTGCAAGTTCATATTACGTGCATCATTCTGTGCTTAATCGTAAAGTTATTGTTTATATTAAAAGTTACTATTATAGCATATCTTACTTGCACTTCAAGTGGTCATGGAATTTTTATTGCACATAATCATGATTGTCTCCTTCTATGCTTCTATTTTCCACATGTATGAGTAATTGTTCTAAGGTGAATAGATTTTTCATGGAACTTTACTTCTTGATAAATTATTTTTTTAATATAATGATAGTTATATGGAATCAAAATATTAAGTATATTGCTTTTATGCAATATCTTAAAATGAAGGATTCAGAATGTGGAAATTATTTTGGAAGCATATATGTCAATGCATCCTAGCTTAAGGCTATCAAGTTTGCTAAAGTCAAGTACTTGTCTTATACATATTTCAAGTGTAGGCTTCTATTGTTTGTGAAAGAAAATAAGGCTTGACATTATAGTCTTTAAATTGTCTATTCAAGAGTACACCTGCTACTATCTTTAAGATTTAGTGGATCGATAGTGTTTGGCCTGCATTATGTTATTTTGGTTTTCCATGATAATGGTATTATATGCTAATAAAGCTTCCTAGTAGCATATAGTTTTGCAAGTGTAAACATTACATAAAAGTTTCATTGATGTTTTCATCATAAAAGAACATGTTTCATGTTAGAATGTTTCACTTGCAATATACAAGTTTAAAGTCATAAAAAATATAAAGTTTTAAAGTGACAAATGAACTTTAAGGTCAGTGGGAGTAACATATTCATAAGGCCATGCTCCAATGTATAGATGCACATGTTTATTGTTAAGGAAGCTCTAAAGTATCATGCCTAAAAGGTAGTTCATGTATACTACAGTTTTAATATGAGCATGACGTATATATCTCATTTAAGAATTAGAGCTAAACCAGTGATATATATAGAGGCCATTGCGTTCTACAGAAAAGGTAAGGTTGAAGGTTGATAAAGTCACTTATATGTGTTAAAGGCAATTTTTCGATGCAATTTGTTAAATATTGACATGCTCATATTCTTGAAGTGTCTCTTTATTTAGAGATGAAGTTTATAGAGTTTCTCTTTGATGAGAGCTAAAAGTTCAACATTTTTAAAGTTTAAAGATTAAAATCATAATATATTTTCGGAATTGTAATGTCACTAACCGAAGTAGTTGTCATTAAGGGCATGGGTGTTCATTGATTTTGAAATATTTGGTTAGTGGGAGCATGGTTTGCTTTTATTAAAGTGTTGATACGTGATTATTACTCTCATATTCAGTTATTAAAATATTTACAGCTATTTATCTGAGCTAATAGTGATGATTGTGATTCAATCATATTATCATTACCTGCTTAATTATTTACACAACTTGGATATGATGGTGGGTTATAAAGGCATAAGCTATGGAACTTAATTGCCAACAAGTGTTTAAGGTATAGTTGTATGCTTGGTATGCTTATGCAAGTGCAAGCAGGTTATACGCTCAGATTATAGTGCATTGAATATTGTAATGCATGCATTTTGGGAACTCATGTTGAAGCTCTGTTAATGCTTCAATTCAAAGGCTTCATGTTAGAAGCTTAAAGTGTAAGGGTACAGTTTATTTTGAATAATTAATTACAGTATCTTGAAGTTTTGTTCTCATTATATTTAGTTAGTGATCACTATTTTATGTGTACACATATAAAGTTGTTGTGAGCTCACACAGGTCTAAAGCTTCATATCTCGAGATATACAGTTAAAAGCTTCATTATTGAAGTGGCTTCGGTTTAGAAGCATTAAAGGGGGTTTGTATAGCCCAATAAAGATTAAAGGCTTCTTATGAGGCAAAAAGGGATCTAATCCCATAAAGGGTCTTACAAGACCATAAAGTGGCCGATTATGGTTTGGCATGCTCATCATTATAGTTGGATCACATTTGCCAAAAACCACACTACACTTTACCACACCATGGAATCCATGTCGACAGGGCGTTAGTATTTGTGATCATAGAAGTCCTATGCCGAAAGATGGTGTAACGACTGTTATGGTTCGATATAGATGACTTGTTGGACTGGATTCTGGATTGAGACGTTTATATTTGTGGCCACTAAAGTTGTTTCAGCCCGAGAGTCATTTTTATAAAATAAAATGTTTTCAAAGTGTAAAACCAATCAGTGTTACCCAGGTGGGAGACTGTTAGAATTTTTAGTTGTCGGCTTCCACTGATTGAAAATTTTGTTGTTTTTGGAAAACGGGTCGAGGTTAACCGGTAAAGCCCAAAACATAGTTTTATAGTGATCCACTCCAATTGGGCCTAGGTCCGTCTCATGGATATTATTTTCAGTGGTGTGGTATGTAAGGTGTAGAGTCTATTTAATTTATAGGGCAGCTTGATTGGGGGGGGGGGGGGGGTCTGATAAAGATTTTAGGTTAGGCCCTATTTCCCATCCAGAATACTTATAGTCTATAAAAGGCTATTAGGGTTGGCTTGCCCATTGATAGCCACCATACAGAAGTTGGAGATGAGAGGGAGAGGGAGTCCTAAGCTTAGGCATGCCTATCATAACATGTCGCTAAAGATTTTCTCGCAGGATTATCAAAAGGTTTTTTCATTGTAGCAAATTAAGAATTATGGCTTGGAGTTCAATTAAGTTTTCTAATCTTGAATTCAACGTGGTCATAATGGTGTTCTATTTTATGATATTAGATCCTGTAAAATCTAACATTTTTATCATTTCCGTCATTGGCTCTAAATTTTGAAATGGCAGGGACTCTGGGGCGGAATGATAGCTGGATTAGCTTTGCAGACATTTGCTATTATTAGTAGTACTTTGCAAAACCAACTGGAACAATTAGGTTATGTCAATACTGGCAGGCTTAATTCAGCAAATTATGTGTATTTTAGTTGAATTTGCAGTGTCCTCCATGCATATATTTTTCATTCTGAGTAGCAAATGGTAGGCTGCTGTAAATTGTGAGATGCTTCCAAGGATTTCACATTAGAAAAATGCTAGCATCCGGTTGCATTCTAATAGGAGGGGTGGGTCCCACAAACATGTGAATCCCACCCCTTGTGTCTTATTCATTGCATTGGACAACCAGATGATAGACTTTTCCTTCACATTAATTCCATGCAAAGAGTTGAACTATTATTTCATCGCAATTGGCATTATGTATTACTAATCATAGAAATTATGTTGATTTTTTTATTGTGAAAATAGATTTGCAGGTTGAGAAAACGACACACAGCGCATGCGAAAATGGGGAGGGCAGGATATAGAAACCAAGAAATTAGCTATAGATCAGCTCTCATTTAAAAACAGAGAGCCTTAATTTTTTTTTAATTTTTAATTTTTTTATTTTTTGTCAAGAGAGCCTTAAATTTAGATTTTTGCAATGTTGTAAAAATTCTCACCGCTGTTACCCTTCATCATAGTATCCTTATCATTTGTGCCTTCTTATCTTGTATTTCATTTTCTTTTTTCTCAAGAAAAGTAATAAAGTAATTCATCTTTTTAACATTTATCACATTGTTATATTTGAATATAAAATGTTTCTATAAATTATTTACTAGCACGCTATTCAAATTTTCAACGTTTCTTTTTCTTGAAAGGACCGAAGAGATTGGTGGAAAAAAAAGAGAAATGGCAAAACTTTTGTGAACCAAGCGTACCCCCTAAGAACATTCTTACATAATCTGGGACTACCCTATGTAAGCATTTTCTTTTGGATTTGGTTGTTTGATTACATATTAATTGGTTAATAAATATTCTTCTCAATTAAATTGGATATTTAATGGACATTCTCATCATATATTTCAACTTTTGTTTGTAATTTCTCTTAAATCTTTAGTTATTGTAGCATCAGCAACTTTCATAATAGGAATATTTTTATAACAAAGGGAGATGTTGATAAATCTACAGTCAAGCATAATACATTTTTAACATAAAAAATGCTTCAAAGAAACAGAGATGTACCTCGATCCAAAAGAGAAAAAGAAAAGAAAATCCCCACAAGGGTGGGCCAACAATAGCAAACTATGTTATTTCAAATTTCCTTTTTTACCCCTTTTCGCGTCGGATAGGGGTTTCACAGTTTATCCTCAACAAGATCTTCATGCCCATACTATCAGTGGCGGACCCAGACACTCACACTCAGAGTGTGTACTTATACCCACAAAGTGTCCAATATAATAGTTTTTCTAAAAAAAATACCCAAAAACAATAATTTTTTTTTTCCAAAGTGAGGATGCACGTGCACATCCTCACTAACAAGTAGATCCGCCGCTGCATACTACAGAATTACAAGCTATCATACAGGATATACTACACTAACTAAAGAAAACAAAACTTATTGCTGGTAGCAACATCAGAATAGTCCTTACTATTAACTGAATCCATCCAAATGGAAGTGCAGCAAAATTGATCAACGCTTGACCCACTGGAAGCTTTTTCTGGCTTTCGCTTTACCGGGCTTTTTCCTTTCCACGACTCTAGAGTCCCTTGTCAAGAAACCAACTGCAAAAACAATGATGTGTGAGATGAATGCATGCACGTACTATGTAACGCCCCGAACTCAACCCCACGTTAATAGTCAGGCTCGGACCCGTCACTCGGACAGAGTCTCCCTGTACCAAGGACAAAACTGTTACCTGTAAACATTCATTCAAGACATTTGAACTAAAACAACAACTTATCTACTAATATCTCCAAAGCCAAAACACAATCACAAGGCCATCCGAGCCTTGGAACAACAACATTCTACTAAAACACACAAGCATGCAAAATAAGTTGGTTTTAGTCATAAGTAGTTAGTTACAATATGATCTAAGTTCCATATGAAGATCAACAAACACTCCAAGCATGCAAGAGGATATTAAAGTCTAGAATTCATTATTACAAACCAACAACTTTCTTTAACATTCTAGTACACATCTACTAGACATATATACAAGACTCCAAAGTCTCAAAATACATTAATAACAAGAACTCCACGCAAGAAGCACATAAAATCCACCTCAGCACACAAGGTCACGGATTCTGATCTACGTGAATTTCTTCCTCTTCTTCTACTTCTAATAGCTGGGGATTCACCTCAGCTTCTCCTGAAACATTTCAAATGAGGAGTGAGCAACAAAGTTGCCCTGCGAGGGAGGTGATGCAACATGCCAACGTGCAATATGATATGCAACACAAGAAAACATATATAATCCACATAAGTCAACAAGACAATAAGCCAAGCAATTAATCACTTTAAAAAGGATACGGTTCCACTTCCAAGTCTTCAATCACGAGCCACGAACCACGAGCATCACGATCATGCCGGCAACCCCAAACACCACAATTGGGATACTCCGGATGTATCCCAATCCTACGACCCTTTCTCCCGAGGTAGGTCCATGCCCAACAGGTGAACCACGCCTCTGGGGTAGTGGAGTATGCCTCAGCGAGAAAGGGAATAGGCACCATGGTAGTCGAGAGAGCACGGCAAGCCCGACGCCGCCCGTGTTTCTCGACGCTACCATGTCCGAAAAAGGTTGCGCAACCCAATACAAGTCACAAGCAATCAATATAACACATAACACATAAGAGGGATGACAAAGTAGGCCGCCCTCACATATATGCACGATAAAAGTTCATATAAGTACAATATTAGCTAATAGATGCCAAAAGAAGCAATCAACACAATTAAATCCCACAATCTACTCACATAGCTTAATTATATGCTAAATATTCAATGCAAGGCACTAAGATCCCTCAACAAGTTCTAAATGCAACTCAAATGGCTAAAAACTACATTTTCCCTTTCTTTAACCGAGTTTTCTTTCTCCTAAGCATGGTTCAAGATTCCCAAACTATATCCTAGTCATTCTATATCCTTAATTAAGCTCAAAGGTACCTTTTAAAGTCACTAAAACTCATTTTTGAAGCAAAAGTTCGGGAAGGCCCCGAACGGGTTTGAACTACGACCATACTAACCGAACCCCATTTTTGCAAAACGAAAGCACCAAAGGTGCTTCCTTAGCTCAAGGATACCCGAATCAATGCCTAAACTTGCCCGGATTGCTTAACGTATAAAACCCCCTTTTTAAAGTAAGCTATTTATGCACTTAAGTTCAAATTCAAGTGATTCAACCTCATGTGGCTTTTCAACTAACTTCCCTAGGGTCTAGAGCACCTAATTGAAGCATCAATTCAAGCCAATGAGTAAATTTTCTCAAAACCCTAATTCTATGCACTATTCATCACCTCTTTGATCAATCTCAACATTCAACCATTAAATTTGTTATCAAACCTCAAAAGTTAGCTCTATAGACATTAAATAACTCATAGGAAGCATTCATAACAAGTTATATAGCTATAATTGACAAATCAAGAAAATTAAACATATGCACATAAACTTTAAAATAAAGAAAATGAAACTCCCTCACAATTTTTGAAGATGAAGAAGCTTGTTGAAGTCCTTAGGTTGCTCAAAACCCTCTCAAAATCAATCTAAGAGCTCAAAGTGCAAGATTGTGGAAGCAATTTTTTTCTCTTTTCTCCTTGGGTGGGTCGGCCAAGCTTAGGGACATGGAGGGAATTTTTGCAAATGTTTAGATGACAAGAATAAGCCTTTTGTTTTAATTTAATGAGTTGGTTATTATTATATGTGGTGCATGACTAAATAATATAAGCTAATTAATCTCAAAACTTGATCAATTAAGGCTAATTGCAATTACAAATGTTTTTTTTTAATTGAAACTAGCACTATTCTAACGTAATACTATTCAAAAGTCACGAAAAACATTTTCCAAACGCACACTCCTAAGCTCGAAAGTTCAAAACGAAAATTTCTTGGTCCTTTTAAATGTCAGGTGACCTAGGAAAAATTTAAAATCAAGCTTTTGAAATAGTCAAAAATATTATGAATAGTAACCCACAAATAAAACAATTAAGCAAGAAAAATGATGCACGTAGAAATGCGCACATAAGTATGCAACGACTATAAATAAATTTTATGGTGAAACTCTCGGGTGTCACATACTAGGTGAGGACCAACAGAAAACTTCTGCACATGGAAACTCATTTTCCAGGGATATGCTCAGGTGCCATATGAGATATGAGACCTTGATGATGAGGGGACTACTGTCCCACAAAAACCGAAGGACAGCAAATGAAAATGCACATTTCTACAAAGCTTTAGCACATATCAAGGGGGAAACAAAAGTCAAATATGTTCTTCTACATCTATGATATACGAGATTCACGTTCTTCTTAAGCATCCAGCAATGTGACTTGAGCAAATAAACTTATACCTTCTCGAAGAGGGGGCCGTAGGTTTGGATCCCAGTTTTGCAATGCCCTGCTGATGCCCAATTGGACTGCACCAACTTGACCTGATTCAAACAGTTTAAGCTCCCAACTTATGTATGCTACGATTGAAGCAATAAAATACACTAGCCTATTGACAGCGAGCCTGAATGGACATTTAGGATTTGATAAACTAATAGTCATACTATAATGCATATCAAGTAATTCACATATAATAATATAAGAACTCAGCCACATGCAGTAAAAGAGTCTTGCTGGACTCAATTCATGTGGCTCAACTACAAGACTTCAGCTCTGAATTCATTGGTTCGAAAGATCTATTCAAACATGAATTTAAAAAGTGGATACACCACAGAGCAGCAAAACTGTCCGACTTCATTAAAGTATTACAATAGATCACATATTATAGTATAGAGGCCAGATAGATTCAGGCTGGTGCAGGAGCAGGCAGTAAGACCAGCAAATTACAAGACTGCTTTTATATCAAACGTATACAATGGAATTAATTATATGTCACCAATAAGTTAGTTAGTTAAGCCTAGACATTTTGACAGAAGTACTAGAACTGAAGTTTTGCAATTGGAACTCCATAAGCAGATATAATGTGACTCTGTTGTAGGCTTTAGCAGCCTTCTAAAAATCCGTTTGTCCCACTAATTATTAATAAATTGCTTATGAGCAGTTACATGTTAATCATCCACAAGTTCTAATGGAATAGACAACAAAGGAAAGTTCCATCTCAATTGTTCACAGAGTTGCACATTCGATGGTTTAGTTTTTTTTGCTCATATAAGATCTAAATCTACATCTATATCCAGGGACAGTTGAATATTTCAAGTGTTTAACTTGCTATTGACATTATTATTTTGACAAAATGAATTTGAATCCACTAAGACTGACAATCATAACAGTTACAATTCTAATTTAACCTCTTGATGTAAATTTTCCAGCAGAATTAAGATTTAAATTGTAAATATTATTCCAGTAGAAGATAATTTAAGTAGTTAGTTACCTGACATGCCTCCTCCTTTCACAGTACAATTGATATTCCACATAAGAAGAGATAGGTGCAAAAGAAATGTTTTACCCATTGTCAAGTTTTGCATCAACAGGCTATATTAGTCAATTGCTTATCTTGCCCAACTAGTGTACTATCTACCAAACATGCAATATAATCCAATGGACTCCAAATTAAGTAACTCTAATTAGGATGGAGTCAAGACTTGATGATCAGCGAAAAAATACATTATGATCAGGGACACCCTTATACATATAGGATCTATATAGTGGTTTTAAAATAAAAAAAACACCTTATGGTGAGGGACACCCTTATACATATAGGGTCCATATAATGATTTTTTTTTCTTTTTCTTTTGACTATATATATATATTTGAAATTTAAGATATGTCTGTACGCACCCTCACCATAATATACTTTTATCACAAACTTTAATTCTTCTTTAAACTTTACACATAACACAGAAACTTCGTATACAATCCTTTATTTACTAGGCATGCAATAGCTACAAGGTTGCGTGGAGGCAAACTTTGCATGAAAATAGGTGGCAACATATCGTCGAAAGCATTTTTTTTTTATTTTTTGGTCATATATCATCGAAAGCTCAATCCACTTTTTTTCTTTACTTTCCTGGAGATGTATCGATCTTTCTCACACTCGTACACCTGTCGAGCTTAAAGCAAATGAACTAGTTGTCTTTTGGCTAACACAAACCTTCCATTGTCTAAACAACATATGCTACTAGTACTTTCTATTATGAAACAAGGTCATATCAACCTCCAAATTCATCAAACATTTTTCTTTATCTAATGCCAAAACTTCTAGTTTGATGTTTGATGGTACTCAACATAAGAAAACTGGCTATACTCAATACTCCACTCGGATATCATTCGAACCCCAATTAGTCCTCTGAGGGGAAATTTCATCATTGGATCTAATAATTTGATAGGAACAAAGCGGACTAGTCCTACATGACAAGGATAAAAATGAGAACCGGTCAGTCAAATTTTTTGAAGTGTTTTCAGTAAATGAGATTGTGAAACCAATGTTTGTCACATCCCAAAACTACCAGCAAGGCAAACTAGGACGCCTTGGGGGAAACTATCTTTCAAATAGCATTCAGTTTGATTTGGCTCTAATATGAGGTAAGTTCTTAAGTCGGTATGATCCATCTATGTTTACAATACTTTTTCCGCTTTGTGTTGTGTTATGTACTTAGCTTTTGCCTTATGATCAATTTTGGCATATATAAAATGTTTGTCCAATATATTCGTCTTTTAAGAATTAGTTTACTTTTAAAATACCCATGCAACTTTACATATATACGTCATATAATTAGCGAGTTCCGGTGGATAATTTGTGGGCTAAAACATAGTCAAATTTCAAAGACTAAGAAATACTGGTCATTTGGTCAAGTGAAATAATTTTCGTTTTAAGTGTGAAAGATTTTAAGATGAGTTTTCAGTGTGCAATATTTTTTGAAAGTAATATAAAATTAATTATCCCACCCTTTAAACACAAAAAAAAAATAGAATAATTCCTCATAATGTGAAATGGTACTATATATAAATAATCATGAATAAGATTATGAGAGGTTTGTTCCTACTCTGTCTAGGTTTTGAATATACAAATCATATGCTTTACGCGCTCTTTACAAGCGTGGAGGCGTGCACACCTTTGACGCCACTCGAAATGCACACACTGCTTATAGAATTTGTTGATTTTTCTAGTAAGAGAGTTGACAGGTAACAGAGGCCACCTGTATAGGGAATCTAATGGTGTAAATTAATTTATTTGGAAAAATTAATATTGACTTTGGTAAGTCTATGGCTTCTTCATAATTATATAGCACAGAAAAGAAGTTAGGTTATCTCCAATAGACTCTTTAATTACTTTTTTATATTTTCAACGACTAATATCCAGTTTTATTTTAACAATGTTCTTTATTTTATTTTTTATTTTAGACTTTCTATTTTATAGAGTTAAAAATAAATAGAGAGATAAGTCTGACTCTTCAAATTTAGAAAGCCAAGCGTATCAATTTGAGAACTCTCTAAACATAGAAATGGGAGCTTGTTCAGGCAATTTCACCATACTAGTCTTCCTATTTACGAAGAAGGATCCAAGATAAGGAGATCATTGTAATTGGCCTACAACCAACATGGGTTCTAGATAGTAGTAGAAATAGTTTTCACTGATTTTATAAAGCTTTTTGAATATTTTTGTATTTTTATTTTAAAAAATAATTAATTACTTTTGCACTAAAAATATAAATATATGTAGACTTGTCAATTTTATTACTTGTTATAATCCTTCGAGATAAAATTCTAGACATACCTCCAAGTCTAAAAGTAACTTTTTTTGTTAAGAAAGAGATAATGACTTCATTTTAGTAAGTATAAACATTCTACAAATGTGAATTACATGACTAAATACACACTTTTTCATAAATTATTATATATTCTAAGAGAACAACCATCTTGTCACGTGTCAATTAATGAGTATCTCTACAGTATCTTAAATTTTAATTTTGAAATAATAATTCAATTACAAGTAAATACAAATTTATCTTAATTTTGAAACTTTTAAATTATTTTTATAGATTATAGTGTAACCGATAATTATTTGATGCATTATTATCTAAATCGAAATTTATTTAATTCTGAAAATTTTAAATAATTTTTACAGATTATAGTATAACTGATAATTATTAGATGTATTATTATCTAAATCATATTATTTAAATTTAAATCTTATATTTAGTTAAGATTTTCCTATCTATCGTAAGACTCTATCATATATTTATTTTAAGTTTAATTTTTTTTAATCTATATCAGTAAAAATCTCTATTTTATTAACAATGTTATCTATACTTTATTAATAGTGTTATCTCTACTTCATACCAGTAAATTAGAGTCAGCTGGAAAATCAACGTTTACGCAGCTTTTACGTGAGGACAACGTATGTTCCACCACTTTTCTTTTATTGTCCTACTATAGTAATTAATCGGTAATACATAATTTTATGATGTTTTGTGTTTCTGATTTGTTTTTAATTTTTCTTGAACTTATACTGACATCCTTATTTCAGGCTGGTTTATTTTTGTACAACCTTCACTTGAGCTTGGTGATTATCTGCATACCTAATAAGGAAGCTGGAAAAAGGACCAATTATACTCCATTTGGATTCACTTGGACTTCACTCCAGCAAGTCAAATTTTGAAAATATAAGAAGGTGTGTCAAAGTGCAGTATGCCGATTTAATAGTTTCTATATATTTTCTTCATTAAATCAATTTATGACCATGTTTATATAATTGATGCGGTATTTGTGAATTAACAATTAGAGGATCAATTACTCTGATCCATTTTTGTGCTAATGAATATCTATTCTCTGCTTATCTTGGTTAGAATTGGTTTTGGATTAGTTAATCTATAAAATTAGTTAGCGATCGTAAGGCTTAATCACTTGATGTCACATTATTGATATTGTCAAAGACATTTTAATGATTTAGCATGCCAAAATGCTCGCGTTTTATGAATATAGATAAATCATAATGCCATAATGCTCGCATTATTGATAGAGAGGAATTAGTTTAGAGACATGTCTTAATTTATTAACACATATTTTATGAAACCAAATATCCTACATTCATCTTCTTTTTTTTGGGTCAATTACGTTTATCCAAATGAAGCAATATATGGGATACATCTCTAACGAAAACATGTTGCACTTTTGCTTCCCTTTCTTACTGCCATTAGCAAAGAATGTGCTTAGATTAGAAAATTAATGAAACAAAATAAATAAAACTCTATTTCTTCATGACCAAAAGGATCATATTTTCGTTGTTTTCTTTCCTCTATTATTTCACGTTTGATATGATTTTGTTCTTGTCTGATGGTTATTTCAACTTTGCCTATCTAATTTAGTTTGCTTAAACAGTTAGAAGGACATAAGATGACATTGATTGGTCATATCATGAGTGGACATTAAAGTACCAATTGGATCAAGTTCTGCAAACATTGGTGACAAGATGATTGTTGATATAACAACAGTTGAATCATTTCATAATTATTATACTAATCTTGTTTTCTTATTATTTTTACTCATTACTGTTAATTTTTTTTATGCTACAAAAAATTGGTGTAATATCTCAGTGCTTTGAAAATATTGTCAAGGGGTTCAAGTTTTTGGGTCACATCCTCGAAAAGGGTTTGGGATATGCAATAGATAGAAAGAATGATAAAATTGGATTTGAGATGTATCTTACTAAAATAAGGAAGATGATTAAGGAAGAAACGATTTGCAGTCAAGAGTCATTCATTGATTTTGTTCGATTTTTGTTGTTTGATGGATATGATCTACTGCAAAGTTATTTTTGTACTTTATTTTGATATTTTACTTACTTTTATACTTTATTTTGATATTTTTCAGTATAATATTACATATTGTTTTTGTCAATCTTTTTGGAGAATATTTTTGAAATAAACTTTCCAGGAAGCCAATAAACTTACCACGAAATAGAGAAAAATAAAATTAGCAATAACTATTTCCTATATAGATATTAATTTTTAATTATGAGAATCATTTAGGAAACCATATATCGTCATCAATCGAATGATGCAGTTAGCTCAATGCTTCCTAGGATATTATGTTCATTCTTTTCTCTTTTTTTGGTTAAAGTTTTTTTGGCACCTTTCTACGTATTGAAACCAATATATTTTTACAAAAATATTAAAAAAATGAGCAATAATTTTTTCCTTATAAATATTAATTTTTAATTATGGGAATCATTCAGGAGACATATTGTCATCAATCAAACGATACAATTGGCTCGATATCTTCATTTTAGTTCATGCAGTTTTGGTCACAATTTGATAGAGGTTTAACATGATTTTTTTTTCTATGTTGGAGTTTGCTTAAAATCCTAATTTATTAAATTATATATCTATCAACATTATAAAGTAACAACCATCTTGTCACGTATAAGCAAAAGAACATCCCTCGAGAAAAAGCCATCATGCGATATATAAGTAAATAAATTAGCACTCTTAAAAAAATTAATATTCATAATTTCTAATTTAAATGATTGATAAAATCCAAACATACAACCAACCATTAGATTGAATTTAAGCAAATTAATACCTTACTAAAAAAATAAAAATTCTATCTGGTTATGTGAAAATTTTCAATTTTGTACTATCTCGATTTTAAATACATCTGATAAAACAAAATTCATATACAAAACTAACCAACATATTTGTTAAATTAAATTATATCTAATGTTTGTATTCTAGGTATCATAGGAATGTATCTTATCTTCATTTAAACTTCTTTTATCTCTATGTGTAGAAGTTTATTTAACAAAACCTATAGATACAACTTCTTTATATTTTTAAATCTAATTATTGTGAATTTGTTTGAGTTGTAGTCTTTTTCTCTTTTTTTTGCTTCTCATTCAAGTGTTGCTATGCATTAGTCACTTGAAAAATGAGATTATTTACCTTCCTTTATTTAATTGTTCAATCACTTCTAATGATCAGATCTTCTAAGCTTCGAAGACCCCAAATATGGAAATGCAACATTTACTTAATAATTTCAGTTTATTTTGACAAAACTACAATTAAAAAACTTCAAGTTAAAGCAAATCCATTAAATTTCAGTTTAATGAGGTTTTACAATTTTATTCTCATGGTTATCTTGATGTACATAAGGAAGGTAGACTTGTATCCATTTAAATATTAGAAAAAGTCAGACCCTAACAAACTTATGCAAACTTCAACAATGGATTGTTACATAAAATACCATGTTAAGTTTGAGAGAACCTCCACAATTGAATTTATAACTTATATAATAGTTGCAAAGAGGTATAATGATTCAAGTACAACAATTGTGGACATTCATCACATGATATATTGCTACTATTTTTTACTACCCTTTTATGTTTTACATGATATGCATTTACAGGGAACATAATAACAAATTTGGATATATGTAAACAATAGTGGAAAAAAAACATTAGTAATTTAGGAGTTTATAATGTCTCCAACTTGAATTAGATTTATGTTGTGCTTCATAAAAGATGGAGACTTCACATAGCTACCTAAATTGGTATCTCTGTTACATAGACATACAGTTCCAATGTGTACCATTTCTTAACTTAGTATATACTTTTTTCAAATATTGGCCAAGTTTAATCATTACGAAAAAGTTGAGATAGAGGTTAACTACAGAGGTTTTAGTGTGAGAGTTTTTTTTTTTTCGCTTTCGAAGAGATTTGGTATGAAAAGGAAGAAGGATTAACAAATCATAATGTTTTGTTAGAATTGCATTGTGTATGATCTTGTAATAATTGTGTGTATCTATACACATTCTATAAGCTAAGCAGTAACTATTTCAGAATTCAACGCCCTAAAGTTCTCAGGTGACCAGTCACATGATATAAATAATTAATCATTCATAAAGATTATAATTAAAAGTTGACTCACTTTAAACAAAAAGTATAAAAGTATCCCTTAAAATTTATTACCTGATCTATTTTTAATTTCTTAGTTAGCAATAGATGTCTATTCTCAAATTAAATATAAGTTTAGAAAAATACTTGATCAAGTATACAATGATAGAGATACAATCATGGATATTAATAAGGGTAACTTTAGATATCTAATAACGGAATTAGTATTCCTTTTTATATTCACTGAATGCTATTTATATTAACAATTTTAATTTTTACGGTGTTTACAGTAATAGAAGTTGCTACACCCTTTTTCAAATAAGATGAATTTTATGTAATAAGATCCAGAAAATATCACAAATGCATTCTATAATTTGTTGAGAATGTTGAAAGTATTGTTCTAAACATAATAGATAACCACAACAAGAAACAAGTATTTTTACTTCTATCTAAAAGCACCATTTTGTTACAAGTAATCAAATAAGTACCAGTTCTATAAATAAATAAATAAAAGAATCTTACTTTGATTGAAAACACTTAAATATTCGATTTATACAATGAAAATAAAATTAAAAAATTATAAATAAGCAAAAATAAATTTCTACATTGTTTTTTTAATGACAAAGCCTCCCTCATAAGATAATTTTAATTTTCAATTAAAAGCTTGATCAATTTAGAAAATTCACTTAATATAGCAAAAATTAGATTCAGGAATAATAAATAGGTGAAAAAAATTTCTCATTCATTTTTTAAAATTAAATAGTTTCTCTCATAAAATTGTTTTATTTTTTAACTGAAAGCTTGGTGAGTTTAAAATTTTCAATCTCACAAAAAAAAAAAAAAAACGAATCCTACTGACATCTAATAAATTAAAAATTCGATTCACATTTATCTTCATATGTTATTTTTTGTGTTTTATGACATGTAGATAATATCAAAATGAAAACAAGTTTAGGTGGTATATTTTATAAATAAAAATAAAATTAAGAAATTATATACGTCTTCATCTATTATGTTATTTATCTATTTATTTATCATCTTATTTTCCATCTCACAAGCTTCGTAACATTGGTTAGGCATCGTACAACCTAGAACGTTTCTTTTTTTTTTGGTCAAAAATAAAATTGCATTAAAAAACAAATCCAACATTGAACTTTTTTTTTAATTTTATTTTATTTTTGGTCAAAACTAAAATTGCATTGAAAAAGAGGTCCAAGTTGAACTTCTTTTTAAGTAAAAAATGAAATTGCATTGATAAAGAAGTTAGATGTGGAACTTTCTTCTTTTTTATCAAAAATAAAATTTCAACAAGAAAAATGTCAATTTTCTTTCTTTTTACTTCTATCTAAAAAATTACACATTCGATTCATATATTGAAATTTAAATTTAAAATCATAAACAATCAAAAAAAAATTCTACCTTTATTTTTTAAATCACAAAACCTCCCTTATAAAATTACTTTATTTTTCAATTAAAAGCTTGATTAATTTAGAAAATTCAATTTCATATAGTAAAAATTACATAAAAGAGCCATAAATAAATGGAAAAAATTTGACATTCATTTTTTATTTGACAAAGCCTCCCTCATAAAAATTGATTTATACTTTAATTAAAAGATTGATTAATTTAAAAAAATCAAGCTCGCAAAAAAAAAAGCTATATACAAAAGATTAAATATTTGATACATATTTGTCTTTACCTTTCATTTTCTATTTTAAATGGCATATAGATAATGTTTAAATAAAAATAAATTTAATTATCAGTAAAATGTGATTAAGGAAATTATATTTGCCATCATCTGTTATGTTTTCTTGCTTATTTATGATTTTCTTTGTCATCTCTTATGTTCATATCAATGATTAGGTTTGGTCCAATATGAAACTTTTCTTTTTTATTTTTTTGTCAAAAATAAAATTTGATTGAAAAAGAGTTTCAAAATTGAACTCGTCCTTTTTTTTTGGATAAAAAATGAGATTGCATTAAAACAGAGGTCCAAGTTGAACTTCATTTTTCTTGATAAAAAAATAAAATTATACTGAAAAGAGGTTCAACGTGGAACTTTTTTCTTTTGTTGGTTAAAAATGAATCTATATTAAAAAAGAAGTTAGACATGATTTTTTTTTTGTTTTGGGTAAAAAATAAAATCGCTCAAGAAAAAGTGCATTGTGAAAATTTTCTTTTCTTTTTATTCAAAAGAGAAATTGAATGAAAAAGTGATATAATGTGAAATTTCATTTTTTGGTAAACAATGAAATTTGTACTGAAAATGAGGTCCAACGTGTAACATTTATTTCTTTTTTTTTGGGTAAAAAAATAAAATTGCATTCAAAAATGGTTTAAAGTGGATTTTTTTTTTGGTAAAAATAAAATTGCATTGAAAAGAAGTCTAACGTGGAACCTTTCATTACATTGGACCTTGCTAAAATGACATTCAGCTAAAATCTAGATTTATTAAATTAGATTATGATTATATCTTAATTTTCTATTCTATGTATTTTAGGACTCTATCTTATCTTCATTTAAACTCCTTTATCTTTATTTGTAAAAAAAATATAAAAAAACAAAAAGCAAAAAAACTTAAGATACAACAACTTGAGCAAAGGAGATACATACATGTATCTTTTAAAAGTTTGATCTATGTAAAATAGTGACTACAGTCACATTTTAAAAAAAATAGGTGCATATATTTGTTTTTTTTTCTTTTGGTAATGACGTAATATTTAGAGTAACTATACATTATAGTCTATCAATAATGTAATTAAAAAATTAAATTAATTAATTGTATATTTCATATTTTATAATATTTATATCACACCAGTGCATCGCACGGGTACAAAACTAGTTAATTGGAAGATTCATCCCATTAATCACCATAAATTTGGAATAATCTTCTAGGATTTTATAAACGTGAAAAGAAAGTCTTAACACACACTTTTTCATAAATTTGGAACGTGAAAAAAATGTTATGCCCCCAGTTTTTTTTTTTTTCAACAAAGCACAACAACCTTGATTGCCTTTTCACATTCTCAGTTGAATCTTGACCCCCTTAATATAAAATTTATTGCTTTGTCCCTACTTTCAAATAACTCTTTTATTAATCTCTAAACTTGGTACCGTTCTTACAGCCCACATGAAAAAATAGTGCTTTATCTCTAAATGTCCAATCAAGAAATTTTAAAGAGAATCAGTTAATTATCAGTTCAAGCAACGTTTCATTTCTGACCACAACTCATCTTATTTTAGGACATGAAGTGTACGTTTTAACAACCAAAAACATATTATTCAAATTTATACTTCTAATAACATATCTACCCTCTATTGGTAACTGATTTTTGTTTAGCTGCCATATCACCAACATTTTGCATTTGACTTGTGGTTATGTTTAAAACATGTTGAGCACCCAAGAAAGAAAGTTCTCCTTTTTCTTTCATGCACAAAATTGTAATGTTATTAGAGATTCAATAATAATAAAATATTTACATTATTTTATCTTAAGTACATATGAACAATTGCATAAAAGTTAACCAAAAATTCGTATACAGGCCACACAATCAACAGTCACAAATTAACACGGTAAATGCCACACAATTTGTTCCCCGCATATTGTGAGAGTATCATTGGCTAACTCAATAGTTCACCACTACACACTATATTTTTTTTGGGTTAATACTTGTCTGAGTCGTTAGATTATGGCTATTATAAATTTTTAGTTATTTGACTTTTAAAATAACCTTTTCAGTCCATGAATTATAATTGTTGGGAACTTATAATCCATTGACCTTTAAAATAAATCTTTTAGTCCATTAAGTTATATTAATGAGATGTTATTAGTCCCAAATACCAACTCTATCTAGGATTAACAATGTCTTACTGATATAACTCCAGTGACTAAAAAGTTCACTTTAAAAGTCAAAGGACTAAAAGTTCCTAATGACCATAGTCCAAGGACTAAAATGTTCACTTTAAAAGTCAAGAGACTAAAAGTTCAATGATTGTAGTATAAGGACTATGACAAATATTAACTAAGTCTTTTGTTTTTGTTGAGCACTACAGACTAAGGTCATGTTTGACCTAACTTTTAAACATTTAAAAGCACTTCTTGTAAGTTTAGAAACTGAAATTAACCTGTTTGGTCCATTTTTTAAAATATTTTTAGGTAAAAGCTTAAGTTGAAAAAAATTAAAAAACAAAAAGCTCCAAATTTAAGTTTTTAAAAAAAAAATTTCTCAAAACTGATTTTAGATAATGTGGAAAGCTATTTTATTTTATTTTTATCAAATATACCCTTTCATGTTTTTTAAAGTTCAATATTATCCTCAAAATTTCTAAAAGTTAACATTACTCAATATAGGCCAAATAATTAACAAATTGTATTCAACATCACTTCTAACCAAAATTTTCCATGCACCAATGCATCACTTTTATGGTTAATGAGAACAGTTTGAACCCATATCTACAACTAAAATATTATAACTCATTTTTTTTACATTTAGTCCAAACATAGCTTAATACCCACATCTAGAGGTGGCATTTGGGCCGGGCCGACACAGACCCAGTTTAACCCAGCACACGAAAATTCGAGTCCAGCCCAGCTCGAACAAAAGTGAGTTCGACTTGGCTCAGCCCACCATATATAGGTGGGCCGAGCTGAGTCATATATTTTTGGACCCACTTAGTCGGGAGATAAGAATTCCAAGCACTTGAAAGTTTGCATTTGTCGGGTCTATTCTTGGGGAGTGATCTGGAGCAATATTGTGGGCATTCTGAGCCCCTGGGCGAGACAAGTGCTCACCGTCGCTATGAGGAAATAACCAAGAATTAGTCATATGAGAGCTCTTAGATGAAAGCTCTGTTTGAGGCATTTTTCTCCTTTGTCTCTTCTTCAGAATGTAGATCAGATTCTCTTTACTTGACCTTGAAAGAGTTTCACCTATTGGTCGGTGAACTCTTGCTGCTTTTTGGGTCTGATTTAGGCTTTTAGGCCTTGCATCAACCTCATCAATTTGTCATCATACTCTCACTGTCATATTTCCTTAGTAGCTTAAGAAATATCCTAGGTGGTTCACAGGAAGCCGAGGTGGTGGCAGCTTCGTATGACCTTATTCTAATTTTGGTCAGGTCGGGTGAACCCCCCGGTCCCTTTTTTATTGTTCTTTGGAGAGGTCGGGTGACCTACTTGTGGAACTCAAGTCTTGGCTTGATGATTTGTAGGTGGCTATCAAAGCCATGGAGTCAGAGATAGATGTCTGAAACATCTTTTAGTTGGCACATGACTGGGGTGTGGAGCTTTTCTGGGAAAGGTGTTGACTTTGCCCATGGTGAGTTTCAGCCCCCCTAGTGACCATGCTCAACCTTCTTTATTTTATTTGTGATAAAATGAATTGTAAAGGCTTATTTAAGTAGTTTGCCTATCTCTTCAACTTTTCTTACGTATAGGCTGGTCCTTGGTTCTACCCTTCGCTTAGGCTCGGACTCGGCTCTATCGTATTCTTTCTTGGCTCTCCCAATATTTGGGTTCGTCATTCGTTCTTCTTGGTCATACCTTGACCTTGGCTTTTTTGAGTTCGAACTCGTTTGGATGTTGAGAACTTGTGAAGCTTGAAGGTATGATGAAGAAGGCTTGAGAGAAGCATATGGTGGTCAACGTTCCCTCTCAACGACTCGAAGTCATAGAGGAGTACAAGAGAGGTTCTGAGCTTTGCTAGCTCTTCAAGGATGGCTATGCAAAAGCAAGAACGTGAGGTGCGACCAGGCTAGGGAGAGAGCTCGAGCTCGAGCTGAGAATCTTGCCAAAGCTTAAGGTATCTAGATAAACTCCTAATTGCTGGCTCACGAATCTGATCCAGAGTTAGATAGTGATGACGATGAGGGTTTTGTAGATCCTTAACCAGGACATCTTTGAACCCTGTTTGTCTTGTTTTTCATGTAATTTTGAGGTCTCGGAGGGCCCTCTTTTGTATTTTGCCGACCTTATTAATGCAGGATTGACTTTTAATTTATAAGAAATCTTTGTTTTAGCTTACGATTTCTCATGCCTTCTTGAGGTCTTGTCATATGAAAATCTTTACCTTAATCAAGATTTGGTGATTTCTCTTGGCTTCTTGAGGTCTTTTTATACGGAAACCTTTGCATATATAAGATTTATGGTTTCTCGTGCTTTCTTGAGGTACAACTACCAGTTGCTTTACCCGGGTGCAACTACCAGTTGCATTAGGCTGTACCACAACCTTACCGCTTATTGGTTTGCTAGAAACTCTTTAGCGTTTTAGGGAGGTCGAGCCTTCTAGGCCTCTGACCTTGGGTCTAGTCTAAGTGACTTATGACCTGCTTGCTTTAGGCTATTCTACAGCCTTTTTACCACTTACGGGCTCTTCTGAGCCACTTTAGCGCTTTTAAATTTCATGATTTTGATGTCATTTGTTTTTTAGGCTTCCATAGCCTTAACTACTTATCGGCTCTTCTGAGCTGTTTTAGCGATTTTTAGATTTCACACGAAGATTTGGCTCTAATAGCCTTTAGGCTTTGTTAGCCTTGAATTTGGCTCTAATGGCCTCAAGTCGGATGACTGTTCTTTGACCTAAGGAGCTTGGAGTCAGGTGTCCTTTGGTTATAATGATTTTGAGGTAAAAAGACCTGTCTTCTACCATAGCGAATTCGAGGTCGAATGATCACTTTTCGATTGTAATTATCTCGGGATCAAATAATCCTTCTCTAACTTTAATGACCTCGAGTTTCAGTGGACCCAGATAGTGTTGAACTCTTATGACTCGTGGGTTGGCTTCTTGTGACTTGGAGCTCTTACACACTTAAGCTGGCTTTATTGATCTGGAGCCCTTATTCCTTTAAGTTGACTCTGATGGTTTGGAGCTCTTACGCCCTTAGGATGGCTCAAGTGACTTGGAGCGCTTACACTGTTTGGTTAGCTCAGCTGATTTTGAGCTCTTACGCCCTTAGGCCGGCTCAGATGATTGGGAGCTCATACGTTGTGCTGGCTCTTCTTTTGAACTTTCATTCCTTTCTAGGATAGCTTATTATCCTTTCGAGCTCTTGGCTTTAAAACGTTGAGCTCTTATTTTGATAATTTAGTTGCATGGAGCTCTTACGCCCTTAGGCGAGCTCGGATGATTTGGAGCTCTTACGTCCTTACGCAGGCTCTGTTGTCTTTGAGCTTTTACACACTTAGGCTGGCTCTAATGGCTTGATAAATAGGTGGTTTATACCCATTAGGATGTCAAGCTACAATACTTGGGCCAATCCCTATCATGCTAGTAGTAGAGAATGCGAATATATTTTCATTACCTAAAAAGGAAATTTATTTGTACCTTTCGGAGGTTTGGGAGATAGCTTCACATAGACCTTAAAGTCGGAGGGGGCTCTATTGAAGTCCGGCTGATCTGATCTGGTTACCTCGTTGAGGTCAAGGTTGGGCGAGTTTGATCGCCCTTGTTGTTGATTCTCTTTAAGATAATCAATCTCTACTCATTCATCTTTGAGGAGTTTTTCTTCGAGGATAAAGAAATGAAATATCCACTATTTGTGACATGAACCTATCGCTGCGAAACTGCTCCTTAATGTTGGACTGGCCTAATTATAATGACGACCTATACTTTTGGGATTCCATGAGACCCCTAGAGAAGATAAATATGATAGCTCGGAGAAAATTCTTTAATGGAGCATAAAAGATCATAATCCCATCGGCTATTTACTGTTGTTGCCTTATATATAATAATCACATTCATAAGTGATTCTGAAATAATTCATTGCAGATAGCAAGTATGAGAATAGCCATGAGTTTTGACACGTAATTGTCAAATTGCCAAGGAGCGCCATTATTTTAGCAGCTCTTTTAATGCAATGGCTTGTTTTTGAAGTGATAAATCCTCTGGAAGGAGCATTTTTCTTTTAATGCCAAGAAGAAGATCAATAAAAATGATTCATCAGAAATCCTAGAAGATCTTTTAACGAGATATGTTAGGAGTGCTTGTTTAGAGAAAAAACAGTCCTTGTCCTTGTATTTCAAAGATTCAGCGCTTGATTGGCTTTTTAGATTTGAGAATCTCTAGTCTCAAACTTCTTTCTCATAGTTTTGCTGTACTAATTCTAGCTGTAACTTTCTCTGCCAGGGGTGTCTTCACCATTGTTGGTCTTCACAGTTTCAATCTTTGATACTTGAGGATAGCCCTTTTGAGACGGGAATGTGTCTTTGCAATCACCAATTAAGCAATTCAAGCACTGTGCTCTTCTCGCAGAGTAATAATTTTGATCTTTATTGAAGAAACTTGCAGCCACATATGAAGATGATGCGTTGACTTTTCAAGGCAAAGGCCTTCATTTATGCTGTTTTGTCTAGAGACCCAATATTGTTTGAAAGAATAGCTCCTTCAATCATATAATGTTAGACCTGCTTGTAGAATAGATCTAGCAGATGCTAAGGCAATCCTTGCGACAGCCAAGAAAAAGATTCATAAGATTTGTGAGGGGCTTTTTAGCCGAGCAAAATATTGCTAATAAAAGAAAGAGATGATGGTTCTATAAAAATAGAATGTGTAGAAGGAACGTTGCTTCGGATTTTATAAGAAGTGTATTTTTGGCATTTCGACAAATGCTTTTAGCGCATAACACGAGATGTAAATGCTTTTGCAAATTATTTCTTGCAGGTATTTTATCAAATACCTTTAATGCAACCTTATGAGTAATATATTCTATCTAAAGCATTTAGGATGTGCCTGCTAATATTTTGCTTTATTTGCATGATAGCTTGTAAATAAATAAGCCGCGTGTAATAAGCACACAAACGTGTAGTCACGGCAATTAAGAATAATGGATGTCTGCTTAGCAAAACTTTAAAAGCTTATCAAATGAGTAATAATGTCCACTTTCTTGCTTGTTTGAAGTACATGCTTGTATATTATAATAAGCATATAATCATTCATGTCAAGAACATTTTGAAGACATATATGATACAATCATGTTGTTATCAAAAACAATTGTAGCATATATTGAGCTAGTATTGTTAAGTAGCATCATCATCTTATGCCAATTACGCATCATTAAATAAGCATAACAAATAAAATTTGTGATGCATTTAGTAGTAGATGAATCGTATTTAGCAAGGTGCGAGCATTATCGTTACTCATCTAGCGTTGATGTGGTTTCTCAGTGGGGAAATTCCTTGATTCCCACGGACGGTGCCAAACTGTTAAGGTCAAAATTTGGTAACGTACCGGATGGGCTCGTAGTCCCACTAAATGGACTCGTGCTTCCACTCCGGTGGCGTTTTACCTGCAAAACGAAGGACCTCGGGAATGTCGCCGGGGACCCTCTCTGACAATTAAGTCAGTTTTGGGGCCTAAATTGCATATAAGCAAAGAGAGAGTGAGAGAGAGAAAGAGAGAGTAAAGGGCATGTATGCCCAATATCTTAGTTTGTTCCCTTGAAGACTGTGGGGGTCTTTTTATAGCTGTGGACAAGAAATGATCTGATATCTCTGTATTGTATGAGATGTGCTGTCCATTTCTGTTGTCGACACCTGTCCTTATTTTGGGACGTGATCGGGAGGTCAGATTTGTGATGTCATTAGGAGGTCGTCGAGTTACAGATGTCAGTCTTTCGTGGAAGACATGACCTGCCCTCTCTGGTTGAGGTGCGGAGGTGCGGAAGCCAGGCAAGGAACCTTGGCAGGGTCGATCTTCCTTGAGTAGAAACCTCAGTTTTAGTTGTACTCAGATTTCAGGGTCAATTTCATCTACGTACATGAGGTTGAATTTCTACCCACATCAATCATGATATTGATAAGTTATTTATATATTTGGATGGTAAAATGACTCCATGTGATACCGTGTAATTAAATTTAAAGGAAAAAATTCTTAACTCTAAAATTACGGATCGTTACAGAAAAACTACTATTAGTATTGTTTGATGTCTCTTCCTCCTTCTAGCAAATAAAAAGAAAAAGAAGAATCTCTCCTCCAAAAGAAAACAAAAAAATAAAAATCTTTGACTATGAAAGTATTACATATTTGTTACTAGTCGACCATTGACTTTTAAATTCCATTTTGTAGAGAGAGTAGTTGAGCACTTGAGATGGATTAGAAAATGTAAAATCATAAATGCTCAAAATAATAAATAAATATAATAAATGTCTCGTTAATTATTTTAACTTTTAAATGAGATGGTTAATTAACATAACATCAAAGTTTATGTTACCAAAATAGTATTGAATTCAAAGTCATAATCTTACCTCATGAGAGAGCGTATTTAGTTAATAAATTAATAAGAAAGAGTGTTCAGTTAATAAGTTGTCTAACATGACATGTTCATGTACTTTTAAGATCACATTTACTTCTCGTCAACTCTTATTCGTATTAGAATAGACAAACATGGACCACTCATGGAGACAAAAAGGACTTGAGTACTTCCTACCCCGTTAAATAATTTATGACTCGTACCTACTCTTACGAACATAGGTATTTTTGTGTGATAGTTGCAAACTAAACCAAACCAAACTCTTTCGAAAAATCACAAGAAATAGAAATCCTACCAAACATGTAATAAAGGCATATCAGAATATACCACCCTTGAGATCACACAGAAACCCGAAAAGATAAATAAAAAGTAGAAAACAATATTATATATTGCATTTGTGGTGGTCAAAATTTAACTTATGTTTAGAACTCATTTTGTCGATCGTACATTGAGTTTAGGCTGATTTGAATTTACGAGATAATAGACCCTACTCGAGTAATAAGTTAGAAAATTCATATGAGTAATTCCCATTGGCCTTGCTAAAAGTAGGGAATCGCATACAAACTCTGACATTCAACATTCTTATATATAGTCTTCTTCAACTACAACTCTACCATCAATGGTCAATCCGCCGTCCTCCGACCATCTATGTCTTATGAGCCCAATAGTTTGTTAGTGTCCATCAATAAATTGATTACAAACATAAACTCATGTGATCTAAATTATAAATTTAAAGAGCTAAAAATCCTATAATTTTAATTATGGATTCTAAGGGTCTACAATTTCTTGTTTGAAATTGTTTATTTTTAACATTTCATTTGATCCATATCACATTATTTATTTTGTTCAAATAAATAATTTGATTTACTCATGATATTTGTCACATAAGATCATTGATATCAATTAATAATTAAAAATTTTATTCTCATTTTTTTTTACGATCATTAGAAACTTATATTAAACAAATCATATTAAATTCAGCTAAAAATATGCTCCAAATCAATTAAACAACATACCATATTTGCATTTTCATTATACGAGAAGCTTTTCATATAAAATTGATGCCACTTTAATGTAAAGTTTGAGTGATACCGACACTCTTACGTGGACAACAACATTGGTACTTGTTTGTAATTGTTGCAAACCAAACTCTTCGAAAGATCACAAAAAGTGAAATCCAACCAAACAGTAATAAAGGCACATCAGAATATACCACCGCTCAGTTGACACAAAAACCCAAAAAGGAAACCAAAAAAAAGTTAATATATCACTTTTTTACATAATATTATTTTTTTGTAACATAATATTATTTACTTGTGACATTTATAATAAATAGTACTTTTTAATCAAACAATTATATGAGAAATATTAATTTTCAGTTTTTTTTCCACTCATTTTCACGCATGTCTAGTCAGCATATCAAGTTAACAACTTTTTAATATATATATATATATTTCTTTTTTAGCATATCAAATATATAAATAAGGTAACAACTTGATATGAAGAGATTTGTCAAATAACACTATATTGGATGTTTGCTCTCTTCTATTTTACACTTATTAAAAGGTAAATTCAATTTTTCTTTTTCTTTTTTTATTCAAAAAGAGACTCAAGCCAATACACTTTTATCGTAATACAATTTGAATAGTATATATAATTAATTATAAGAAATACATTTAACGGGAAGGAAGAAACGCAACAGCTTACGACCAAGTCGTTGCACTCTTTTGAATCATATCTGTTGCCGCTATAAACGACGTTTATAAACGCCGTTTGTGTAGCAACACCAATACAACAACTACTACAATAACTTATGGAAGCACCGTTGCTGAACGGCGTTGGCGTCGGCGGAGAGTGGCAGCTGATCGGTGCAGACGGAGATTACGGGCCGGTGAAGGGGCTGAGAGAATGGTGGTTGGTGTTTTGGATAGAGACAGTGAAGCTATGGCGAATAGGTGGTCCCATAGCGTTCAACATACTTTGTCAGTTTGGAACCAGCTCAGTTACTAGCATCTTTGTTGGCCATATCGGTGATGTTGAGCTCTCTGCCGTTTCCATCTCCCTTTCCGTCATCGGCACCTTCTCCTTCGGCTTCATGGTTCACCTCTCTCTCTCTCACTCCCTCTCTGCACACACACACACACACACACACACACATATATATATATATATGTGTGTATATGTGTTATATTTAGATGCTTGTATATGTACGGACAAAAAACACTACAGCAATATGAATACACGTTGTGTATGTGTTCATCTGCGTGTATATTTTGTTGGTGATATTTTGCTTGTTTTCTTGTTTATCTTTTTCCTTTTAATTTAAAATGTGGTATTCTATTTTCTGTTGCTGACATACTCGTGTGGGAGTGTAATTTCTTCTCTTCTTTTTTTCGTACATTGTATTTTGCCGAAATTTGCCGAAATTACACGGTGTTCAATCACAATGTGAGAAAAATCTTGAAAATATAGGAGGGTACTAGAGTATTATATTCCGATAATAGCATAGTGTCTAACAGGTAGAACATGTAATTTAGTCTCATGCATTATGTGTATGATCTTTTCGTCGTCATTATAGTATCGTCACAGTGATTATTACATGTTCTTCGAGTACTGCTAGGCTTAATTTTTCGTCTAGTGCTTCATGTGGATACATGTGATTATCTTGATCATATCTCAGTTGTATATAGTTATTTATTTTGCTGATTATTCTAGATTGATTTGAATTTTCATTTGCAATTGTTGTAGCTTGGAATGGGGAGTGCCCTTGAGACGCTATGTGGTCAAGCATTTGGTACAAAGCAAGTTCACATGCTTGGTATTTATATGCAAGGATCGATAATTATTCTATTCGTCTCCTGCATCATTCTTTTGCCTCTGTATTTATTCGCTACACCGGTCCTTAAACTTCTCGGTCAGCAAGATGAAATTGCTGATCTTGCTGGGAAGTATACCATCCTTATCATTCCTCAATTGTTTTCACTAGCTATAACTTTTCCAACCCAAAAGTTTCTTCAAGCTCAGAGCAAAGTTGGTGTTCTTGCGTGTATTGGCTTCGCCGATCTAGTCCTGCATGTTTTTCTGCTTTGGATTTTGATTTATGTACTTGGCTATGGTACCACCGGTGCAGCTATAGCATATGACATTACAAATTGGGCCTTAGCATTGGCTCAACTTGCTTATGTTGTTGGTTGGTGTAAGGACGGGTGGAAAGGGTTATCGTGGTCTGCTTTTAATGAAATTTGGGCTTTTGTAAGGCTCTCCCTTGCGTCCGCTGTTATGCTATGCCTGGAGATCTGGTATATGATGAGCATTATTATCCTTACCGGTCATCTTAATAATGCAGTTATCGCAGTTGGTTCGCTTTCAATTTGGTAAGTCTAAGGTTATTCATGTAGAGCTTCAAAACGCTTTTGCAATTTAAAATTGTCCATCAATTTTTAAGCTTTCTGAAATCTGAGTAACGATGAGTTCAACATCTGGATTGCACATAGAAAGAATTTCTTTTTCCTTCAGGCATCCGTGTTCATTTGCAGATGTAATATTCTCATGTCCAGAAAATGTCTAATGGCTGAAAATCTGAAATGCATTGACCTGCCGATTGAACTAATTAAAATGAACCAAAACGAAATATATAGGATGGCAGGTTAGAGTACCTTTCATATAATTTTACCATTGTTACTTAACCAAGCACACAACATTATGGTTAATGTACACTCTGTTTGTAAATTGTTCTTAGCTGAAATGTTCTAACCCATTACTCAACACGCTTATCTTTTTTTCTTCTTTATGCAGTATTTATGATATATTTCTTTTCTTTCTCCTCGTTTTTTGATCTTGCAGCATGAACATCAACGGGTTGGAAGCCATGATATTCATAGGCATCAATGCTGCTATTAGGTAAAAAGTCTGGCTGCTCCTTATTTTCATTTTTTTCTTCTCAACTGGGCTAAAAATTTATGTCAGCTAGAGGATGACACGGTACAAATTTTCATGACAAATTATATATCTTTTTGTTTACCTTTTTAAACCAATCTAATTAAAAGTACAAGGTGGTTTCACCAACCATTGAATCTTCCTTCCATGAATTATGCATCTAAAGCATTATTTCATATAATTAATTATTCAGCGTTCGAGTTTCAAATGAGCTTGGCTTAGGACATCCAAGAGCCACCAAGTATTCTGTTTATGTCACAGTCTTTCAGTCGCTCCTGATCGGGATTCTTTGCATGATAGTTGTCCTGGCAACTAGAGACCATTTTGCCATTATTTTCACAGATAGCAAGGAAATGCAACAAGGTGTTGCTCGCCTTGCAGGCCTCCTTGGTATAACAATGGTACTTAACAGTGTTCAGCCAGTAATATCGGGTACATACAAACGTTGATATTGAAGCAGAGAACAACATTTTTCGCTAGTTACTTCACCTACTTCCTTGAGTTTTTACACCGTACCAACTGTTGCAGGTGTTGCTGTCGGAGGTGGATGGCAAGCTCTAGTAGCTTACATTAATTTGGGTTGCTATTACATTTTCGGTCTCCCTCTTGGATTTGTTCTGGGCTATACGGAAAACCTGGGAGTGATGGTAGATGACTTTCTTTTTATTTTTTCCCCATCCAAACCATACAAGTGTGTGAATGCATAATCTATATGATTTGGTACTTAGAGAAGCTTTTTCCAATCAAATGTATGCAAAAAATAGACCGGTTCAGTTTAGTGGCTTGTTTTTCATGGTGCTCTTATGCTCTGCTATTTCTCAGTTTTAGCTGAATTAGAAGAGTTTTCCATTTTCTATATCCTTCCGATCACTAGCGTTCGTGCTAAATTTTTTGCGATGGCAGGGACTTTGGGCCGGAATGATAGCTGGGTTAGCTTTGCAGACGTTTCTACTATTAGTTGTACTTTACACAACCAACTGGAACAAGGAGGTTAGTGAAATCTCAATTCTGATAGGCATTGCATTATTCACCAAACTATGTGTATTATTGTTGAATTTGCAGTGTCCTGTCCTCCCTGTTGATTCTTATGTTGGATACATGTGTACTTTTCACTTTGTGATCTCCCGAAATTTCCCTTCTCTTTCATTGAGTAGAAAATGGTAGAGCGATAACAATCACGAGATAAACTTAATTTTCAAGGAATAACTTATGGCGGTTGTTCAATTCATCTTGATGAATGTTTCTTCTTTGTATGTTCATCGGATGAAGTTGTATGATCTTTGATACGGCTTGGTTTCATCATGATTGATATTATGTCTTACGAGTCATAAAGATGCTGTTGAGTGTTTCTTGATTGTGATTTGAATTTGCAGGTTGAGCAGACGGCAGAACGCATGCGGAAGTGGGGAGGGCAGGACGTGGAAACAAATAAATTAGCTAGAGATCAGCTCTCATTTGGCAACAGAGAGCCTTAAATTTCGATTCTTGAGATGTCAGGAAATCGTCTCCTCTATTAAGTCCATTGTATTCTTCATGAGTCTTTCTTTCAACTGGCAATTTTGAGCTAATTCAAAAATTGTTGTCCAATGATGTTTGAATGAAAATTTCTCAACTGATAAAAACTTATCGATGCAAGATATTTACACATGAATCGCGCACTTTTAAATTTTTTAGAGATTACACTGAGATAATAAATTTTTTGAACGGGTAAAATGAGAAATTTAAGATTTTGCAAGGAGAATCAATTTGACTTTGAAGAATAATACATCAAATCAACTGTCTCCTCCTTTGTATTATTTCATTTGTTTTTTCTCAATAAAGTTATAAACTAAAGCATCTTCACTTATAATCGGTGACTCATAAACTGAAATTCTCCACAATCTTCCCACAACTTCTATTCTATGAAGAAACGTTGTAAAATTCATTTTAGTTATCTTTGCGTTAGTTTGTGATCTTAAGAAATCATGAAATATTAATTGTAGTACTTGACCATGGATGAAGTGAATAATGATACAATTGTTAGAAAAGAACGACCGCAAAATATTTGTATGATTAAAATGAGTTATTATTCAAAACACTGAAGCCCACCATCTTTACTCTCTCACCTCAACTCACATCCCACTTCTATCTTTTTCTCACCTCGGCTCTCATCTCACCTCGATCTCACCTTTTTTTCTCACGGCAATGTGCCCAAAAATGGTTGGGACGTTCAAAAAATCCCAACCGTTTTTAAGAATTTTCTGATTAAAATATAGTGGTATGATAATATTGTGAGTTTATGACAATATTCTTGCAGAGACTTGAACGTTGTCCTTGGATCATACATGAAATGAATTATTAGATTTTTCAAAAATTTATCAAAGATCCTTTGATTCTAAGCATAAACATTTTTCCCCCTCCGTTGTATTGATCGTTTTTTTTTCCAAGTTGATTTTTTTTCTTTTTCTTTTCAATTACTAATCCTAATAAAATAACTATTTTATTTTTAGAATGTTAAAAAATAAATAGTGTTAACTCTCAGACCCTCTAGGGATTTTACATAGTTAAAGAATATGGTTGGATAATGTTAGAAATTAAGAGACCCTTTTTTTTGTCATATAGAAATTAAGAGACTGAAAAATGACTTTGTCCCAAAGATATTACGAGATAATTTGATTGAAATTCTTGCCTCCCTTTTACGATTAATTATGGTATGACCTACAAATCACAAGTAATAGATACACGAAAGACATGATATGCCTCCATTTATTGTTACCATAATTATTTAATTACTATTTAATGCTATGTCCCAACCCGGTGGAAAGCGGTAGTTGCCAATTCAGGCTTGAATGAAGACACGTCAAAATAATAAGCGGATCACACAAAATAAAGAAAATATATTCAAACAAAGTAAAAATATCCACATTTATTATTCTTAAAAAAATGCGACATCTTGGCACTAAGTCATTTCAGTAGCTGCAACAGGAAAGGCAGCTAAAAGAATGGTGGTTGGTGTTCTGTACAGAGACGGTGAAGCTATGGAGATGTTTGGAACAAGCTCCATTACCAACATCTTTGTTGGCCATATTGGTGATGTTGAGCTTTCTGCCATTTCTGTCTCCTTCGGCCATACGGTCTGCTTTTAATGCCGCTACAAGGTAAAATGTCTTGAGGCTCCTAGCATTTTCGTGTTCTTTTTCTCAGTTAAACTGTAAATTCGTGTCAGCTCCATGCAAATTTCATATCTTTTTTACTTATTCTTCAAACCAAATTTTCTTCCAAGTAAATATTATCTGGTTCATGAATTCTTAGGTGTCTTTTATTCCCCTGTAAATTCAGCTGGTCGTCGTGTGATTGTTGGTTAACTCTCTATAAGTGGCCCTGGAAACATAATGGAGGTTAAATGGTTTTGGGTGATGAGGCAGGGTCGTGTGTAATCTTGCGAGGTCTTTTGTTTTATGATTTCGTAAAAGTATAAGGAGTTAGGTGCATTTTACCCTTTTGGAATATTTCTTATGTGTAATCTTGATGCTTGATCCATCTAATTTTTCAGTGTTCCGAGTTTCAAATGAGCTTGGCTTAAGGCATCCAAGAGCCACCAAGTATTCTATTTATGTCACGGTCTTTCAAGCTCTAGTGGCTTTTATATTAATTTGGATAGCTATTACATTTTTGGTCTTCCTTTTGGATTTGTTCTTGGCTATTCGGCTAACCTGGGAGTGATGGTAAATAACTTTCCTTTTTCTCTATCATTCGAATTCAACCGTACCAAGTGTGTGCATACAATATGCATATATTAGATCCGGTAGGAACTCAGAGTTTGTTTTCTTGGTCAAATGTATGTGTTATGCCCAGAGGCTGGTGTTGTAAATTTAAGCAATAACTACTTAGACATTTTTTTGTTGGAATTTTTAGTTGTGGGCTTCCACTGATTGAATATTTTGTTGTTTTCGAAAAACGGGTTGAGGTTGACCGGTAAAGTCCAAAATATAATTTTATAGTGATCCACTTCAGTTGGACCTAGGTCTGTCTCATGGATATTATTTTCAGTGGTGTGGTATGTAAGGTGTAGAGCCTGTTTAATTTATAAGGCAGCTTGCACCATACAAAAATTGGAGGGGGAGAGGGAGCCCCTAGCTTAGGCATGCCTACCATAATATGGCGCTAAATATTTTCTCGCAAGATTATCAAAAGGTTTCTTCATTGTAGCAAATTAAGAATTATGCCTTGGAGTTCAAGTAAGTTTTCTAATCTTGAATTCAACGTGTTCATAATGGTGTTCTATTTTCTGATATTAGATCCTGTAAAATCTAACAAGTAGTATCAGAGCCACTAAGATAAAAAATAGAACCCGTCTACAGAAATCTTCTTATATGGTTAATGGACTGTTTTCACGTGATTCTTGTGTTGCTGAATTATTGATGGCTAAGCTTTTAAGAATCCTGATAATGAATTTTGTGTGAGGTTAGTTGTGCCTCAAACTTAAAAACTAGAGGTTGTTGCTCAAGTTTAGACCTATAAAAGATTATGATGACAGAGATTTTTGTTGTCCCATAAACGGGTGAATCAAAATAGTTTGAGAAAGTTCTTTAGACGATTCAATTTTATAATCAGATGCAGTAAGCATCAATCAAGCAATTGAGGTAGCTAGCTCGGTCATATTACAATTCGCTAGTTTTATTCTTTGTTGCTGTTCATATATGGTTCATAAGATTTTGTCCATCATCAATTGCCTACTGTTCCCGACCAAAAAGAAAAAAAAAATTGGATGTTGTTAGTTTCTTTTGGCAATTATTGTATTAATTAATATGAAGCAGCATATTTATGAAGTTTAATTTGGTCTAGTCTGTGAAGAATAAACCATATATATTTGTGTTCGAATCGTTCACATACTCAAGAACTTAACAATCAGGTACTGTTTAGACATATATTATAATGCCATTTATTATTCAAGTCATAAAGATAAGTCTAGTTATCCCATCTTTTTCAATCCAGCTCCATACCTTTTCAAACCATGTCGATCCATTATATGGTCATAGATCACTTACTAGTTGCTATTAAGTATTACTTGATGATTGAAGGAGTGATCCGTGCGGCATGCATGTAACATAATTATAGTGCATAAAACTTTAGACTATGAAACAAGAATCTTGTTCACCTGATTTAGAAAGAATTTATGGAGTTTCAATATGGATGTTCAGTCCAGATGCAAAAGTTGCTTTTCTTTTCATTTATTCTCATGTCTTTCTGCAAAGTAGATTCCTTGGTTGTTTTGGTATGAAATTCTCTACAATTTTTTCCTATTAATCGAAACTTCACTCCATTATCTGACCAAGGACTTTTAGAACACAAATATACAAGGTATAAAAATTTCAGTACGGTACATTTCTTGTTCGATAAATGAAAACTCGGATGCTTAAGTTAATTTTTAGAGAGAGACATAAGAAATCAGAATATTTTATTTTATTTTTGAATTTCTCTTATAAAGACTTCCATTATCCAGTTAAGCCTAGAAGTAGAGTAATTGATATTGCTAGAGCAATGCATAGCCATGCCTTGATACTGGACGATCGGTGTAAGTAGCAATTCACAAGTTACTCACTTATTTTTGGTTGGTTTGCACTGATGTACTGTTAGCCATTGTTTATATTCTATGAGATCAATTAAAAATTTTCGAGCTCCAAGGGTTGTAATTGCTTTTGTCAAATATTATTGATGGCTAACACAAGGTTGCTCCAGAAGGTGACGTCTCTCACGAATAGTCAATAAAATAATAAGTTAAATCAAAGATGATCCAGAAGTTAAATTTATTTTAAGTTCCTTATCTATGTATGCATATTCTGACAAATGAATATTTTATCTTTATTTTATAAAATAGTTATCACATTCAGAAGTGTCAAACTCAAGTTTGATTTCAGAATATGTTACGTGAGCATGGTATCCATATGTTTTTAGCTGCCTATACATGTCGTTAAAGATCTAATCAAGGCACTAATAAGGTGAAATATAATCCAGTCATCAACATAAAGGTGATTTTGTTCCAGTTAAATAATCTTGTGATTGATGTAGGCGGTTGCGCTGAAGCGGACCTCTATATTAATTAACAAATTATTTGATAAGGATCCTGGGATGGTTGCTTCTCTAAATTAGTATATGCAGTTGCCTGCCCGAAGGGGGTAGTTGTGTGTATTAATTTGGAGAAGTGGGAGTGGCAGTGAGGGTTATTCTTTTGACTTTAAAAGGATTTGTCTGTCCAAAGGAGATAGATCTCTTTAGAGTTGTCTCACTGTTTCACTTGAGTGGGAGTTCATGTTGTATCTTGTGTGTTCTGACTAAAAGGGAATATGCAGTGATATACTTTGGTTCTCATGAGGATGTTGCTATTGCAAATTATCACTTTTTAGATACGTTTTCACATTTCTATTGCAGTTAACAACATTCTTATGAATGGGTTTTTTGTTTAACCAATTTTGATTGGCAATATTTATTATCTATGATTATATCACATGGGTGGTGCCAATTTCCTGTTTTATTGTAAGGTCTCTATTAAGTAAAGCTAACTTAGACATCCTCTAAGTCGTAAAGTCTTGAAGATTATAAAGCTATTCAGTGTTAAGTATTGTTTTATTCAAGCTAAAAGTGTCATTGACTTTTCCTCAAACATGCATCAAAATCTATGTGGTGGAATCATAAAGTATTTTTGTCTTATGTGGATATAAAATTTATTTAGTCTATTTAAGGCATGGATGTATGGCCTATAGTAGTCGAATTCCTTAAATCAAGTATGTTAGCTGTTCTTAAGAAAGAAGGAAAGAAATTAGCTTATATGGGCCCTTGACTCTTTTGTAGAATAATGATGAGCTGTTATAGCAAATCTGTTTTTCCTATGTTTAATTGTTACTTGTCAGCACATATACACTTATTATGCTTAAAATTACTAGATAAATTTTCAGTTATCAAATTGTTTGACGAATTTATTATAATTGGTTTATTGCAAGTATGGGATATCAATGTCACCATGATATTATACTTGCTTGGAGACATTGCTCAAGGTTTGACTTTACTATAATTAAGTAAAGCTTAATCGAACAAGTATTGTTCTCTTATATTGATTGTATATGATTGGCTTTATGCATTTTTATCCCATTTAAAGTTTGTTATTGTTCACGTCAATCATAATTTTTAAAGCTATTTTGGGGATAACTCATTATCTATTTGTCTCTGATATGAGTTCGTCAAATGTATATGATGTCAATTATAAGAATGACATATTTAAAATAACATTTTTGAGCAAATTAAAGCTAATGTATGCATGACTCTATTCAAGCTAGTTGGAGGCTATACATGAACAATACTTATATGTGTGATGAAACTTGTCCAATAATGTAAAGATTATCTTTTTGTCCTAGTTGGTATCTTCATAAGACTCTAAAATGGCATTACTGCATCAGATTATTTATTAAGGTTTAGAAGATTTCCAATAAGGATTCTAGGACATCTTGTTCGTCCTAGTTGGACGTTCTTCTAAGTTAAGTTGGGTGATTTAGCCGAAGCAGGTCATCCAATATAATTTATGAGATATCAAATAAGGATTCTAGGATGATGTATTTTTTTGGAGTTACAGTTCATAATTGCATACCCGAAGGTGGTAAATGCGAGTATTAACTTTTAAGGAGTATAAGTGAATAGTAAAGGGGTAAAATAAATTTAATCTTATATAACCTTTTTTGCCTGAAGATATTAGGTAGCTATGACTATTCACTTATGGAGACTCTAGGATATTATGTAACTTGGCTTGAAGGTGTCTGTACGACATGTCAGAGTCTTCAAATGGGACAAGTTTTTGACTAGAATGTTCAAGTTGCAAGTTCATATTACGTGCATCATTCTATGCTTAATCGTAAAGTTATTGTTTATATTAAAAGTTACTATTATAGCATATCTTACTTGCACTTCAAGTGGTCATGGAAGGTTTATTGCACATAATCATGATTGTCTCCTTCTATGCTTCTATTTTCCACATGTATGTGTAATTGTTCTAAGGTGAATAGATTTTTCATGGAACTTTACTTCTTGATAAATTATTTTTTAAATATAATGATAGTTATATGGAATCAAAGTATTAAGTATATTGCTTTTATGCAATATCTTAAAATGAAGGATTCAGAATGTGGAAATTATTTTGGAAGCATATATGTCAATGCATCCTAGCTTAAGGCTATCAAGTTTTCTAAAGTCAAGTACTTGTCTTATACATATTTCAAGTGTAGGCTTCTATTGTTTGTGAAAGAAAATAAGGCTTGACATTATAGTCCTTAAATTGTCTATTCAAGAGTACACCTGCTACTATCTTTAAGATTTAGTGGATCGATAGTGTTTGGCCTACATTATGTTATTTTGGTTTTCCATGATAATGGTATTATATGCTAATAAAGCTTCCTAGTAGCATATGGTTTTGCAAGTGTAAACATTACATAAAAGTTTCATTGATGTTTTCATCATAAAAGAACATGTTTCATGTTAGAATGTTTCACTTGCAATATACAAGTTTAAAGTCATAAAAAATATAAAGTTTTAAAGTGACAAGTGAACTTTAAGGTCAGTGGGAGTAACATATTCATAAGGCCATGCTCCAATGTATAGATGCACATGTTTATTGTTAAGGAAGCTCTAAAGTATCATGCCTAAAAGGTAGTTTATGCATACTATAGTTTTAATATGAGCATGACGTATATATCTCATTTAAGAATTAGAGCTAAACCAGTGATATATATAGAGGCCATTGCGTTCTACAGAAAAGTCAAGGTTGAAGGTTGATAAAGTCACTTATATGTTTTAAAGGCAATTTTTCGATGCAATTTGTTAAATATTGACATGCTCATATTCTTGAAGTGTCTCTTTATTTAGAGATGAGGTTTATAGAGTTTCTCTTTGATGAGAGCTAAAAGTTCAACATTTTTAAAGTTTAAAGATTACAATCATAATATATTTTCAGAATTGTAATGTCACCAACCAAAGTAGTTGTCATTAAGGGCATGGGTGTTCATTGATTTTGAAATATTTGGTTAGTGGGAGCATGGTTTGCTTTTATTAAAGTATTGATACGTGATTATTACTCTCATATTCAGTTATTAAAATATTTACAGCTATTTATCTGAGCTAATAGTGATGATTGTGATTCAATCATATTATCATTACCTGCTTAATTATTTACACAACTTGGATATGTTGGTGGGTTATAAAGGCATAAGCTATGGAACTTAATTTCCAACAAGTGTTTAAGGTATAGTTGTATGCTTGGTATGCTTATGCAAGTGCAAGCAGGTTATACGCTCATATTATAGTGCATTGAATATTGTAATGCATGCATTTTGGGAACTCATGTTGAAGCTCTGTTAATGCTTCAATCCAAAGGCTTCAAGTTAGAAGCGTAAAGTGTAAGGGTACAGTTTATTTTGAATAATTAATTACAGTATCTTAAAGTTTTGTTCTCATTATATTTAGTTAGTGATCACTATTTTATGTGTACACATATAAAGTTGTTGTGAGCTCACACAGGTCTAAAGCTTCATATCTCGAGATATACAGTTAAAAGCTTCATTATTGAAGTGGCTTCGGTTTAGAGGCATTAAAGGGGGTTTGTATACCCCAATAAAGATTAAAGGCTTCTTATGAGGCAAAATGGGATCTAATCCCATAAAAGGGTCTTACAAGACCATAAAGTGGCCGATTATGGTTTGGCATGCTCATCATTATAGTTGGATCACATTTGCCAAAAACCACACTACACTTTACCATACCATGGAATCCATGTTGACAGGGCGTTAGTATTTGTGATCATAGGAGCCCTATGCCGAAAGATGGTATAACGACTGTTATGGTTCGATATTGATGACTTGTTGGACTGGATTCTGGATTGAGACGTTTATATTTGTGGCCACTAAAGTTGTTTTCAGCCCGAGAGTCGTTTTTATAAAATAAAATGTTTTCAAAGTGTAAAACCAATCAGTATTACCCAAGTGGGAGACTGTTAGAATTTTTAGTTGTGGGCTTAACTGATTGAATATTTTGTTGTTTTCGGAAAACGGGTCGAGGTTGACCGGTAAAGCCCAAAACATAGTTTTATAGTGATCCACTCCAATTGGGCCTAGGTCCATCTCATGGATATTATTTTCAGTGGTGTGGTATGTAAGGTGTAGAGTCTATTTAATTTATAGGGCAACTTGATGGGGGGGTCTGATAAAGATTTTAGGTTAGGCCCTATTTCCTATCCAGAATACTTATAGTCTATAAAAGGCTATTAGGGTTTGCTTGCCCATTGATAGCCACCATACAGAAGTTGGAGAGGAGAGGGAGAGGGAGTCCCAAGCTTAGGCATGCTTACCATAACATGTCGCTAAAGATTTTCTCGCAGGATTATCAAAAGGTTTTTTCATTGTAGCAAATTAAGAATTATGGCTTGGAGTTCAAGTAAGTTTTCTAATCTTGAATTCAACGTGTTCATAATGGTGTTCTATTTTATGATATTAGATCCTGTAAAATCTAGCATTTTTATCACTTCCGTCATTGGCTCTAAATTTTGAAATGGCAGGGACTCTGGGGCAGAATGATAGCTGGATTAGCTTTGCAGACATTTGCTATTATTAGTAGTACTTTGCAAAACCAACTAGAACAATTAGGTTATGTCAATACTGACAGGCTTAATTCAGCAAATTATGTGTATTTTAGTTGAATTTGCAGTGTCCTCCATGCATATATTTTCATTCTGAGTAGCAAATGGTAGGCTGCTGTAAATTGTGAGATGCTTCCAGGGCTTTCACATTAGAAAAATGCTAGCATCCGGTTGCATGCTAAGAGGAGGGGTGGGTCCCACAAACATGTGAATCCCACCCATTGTGTCTTAGTCATTGCATTGGACAACCGAATGATAGACTTTTCCTTCACGTTAATCCCATGCAAAGAGTTGAACTATTATTTCATCGCAATTGGCATAATGAATTACTAATCATAGAAATTATATTGATTTTTTATTGTGAAAATAGATTTGCAGGTTGAGCAAACGACACACAGCGCATGCGAAAATGGGGAGGGCAGGATATAGAAACTGAGAAATTAGCTGTAGATCAGCTCTCATTTAAAAACAGAGAGCCTTAATTTTTTTTTATTTTTTATTTTTTATTTTTTGTCAAGAGAGCCTTAAATTTAGATTTTTGCAATGTTGTAAAAATTCTCACCACTATTACCCTTCATCATAGTATCCTTATCATTTGTGCCTTCTTATCTTGTATTTCATTTTCTTTTTTCTCAAGAAAAGTAATAAAGTAATTCATCTTTTTAACATTTATCACATTGTTATATTTGAATATAAAATGTTTCTATAAATTATTTACTGGCACGCTATTCAAATTTTCAACGTTTTTTTTTCTTGAAAGGACCGAAGAGATTGGTGGAAAAGAAAGAAAAATGGTAAAACTTTTGTGAACCAAACGTACCCCCTAAGAACATTCTTACATAATCTGGGACTAGCCTATGTATGCATTTTCTTTTGGATTTGGTTGTTTGATTACATATTAATTGGTTAATAAATATTCTTCTCAATTAAATTGGATATTTAATGGACATTCTCATCATATATTTCAACTTTTGTTTGTAATTTCTCTTAAATCTTTAGTTATTGTAGCATCAGCAACTTTCATAATAGGAATATTTTTATAACGAAGGGAGATGTTGATAAATCTACAGTCAAGCATAATACATTTTTAACATAAAAAATGCTTCAAAGAAACAGAGATGTATCTCGATCCAAAAGAGAAAAAGAAAAGAAAATCCCCAGAAGGGTGGGCCAACAATAGCAAACTATGTTATTTCAAATTTCCTTTTTTACCCCTTTTCGCATCGGGGTAGGGGTTTCACAGTTTATCCTCAATAAGATCTTCATGCCCATACTACCAGTGGCGGACCCAGACACTCACACTCAGAGTGTGCACTCATACCCACAAAGTGTCCAATATAATAGTTTTTCTATAAAAAAAAATACCCAAAAATAATGATTTTTTTTTTTCCAAAGTGAGGATGCACGTGCTCATCCTCACTAACAAGTAGATCCGCCGCTGCATACTACAGAATTACAAGCTACCATACAGGAGATACTACACTAACTGAAGAAAACAAAACTTATTGCTGGTAGCAACATCAGAATAGTCCTTACTATTAACTGAATCCATCCAAATGGAAGTGCAGCAAAATTGATCAACACTTGACCCACTGGAAGCTTTTTCTGGCTTTCGCTTTACCGGGCTTTTTCCTTTCCACGACTCTAGAGTCCCTTGTCAAGAAACCAGCTGCAAAAACAATGATGTGTGAGATGAATGCATGCACGTACTAGGTGAGGACCAGCAGAAAACTTCTGCACATGGAAACTTATTTGCCAGGGATATGCTCAGGTGCCATATGAGATATGAGACCTTGATGACGAGGGGACTTTTGTCCCACAAAAACCGAAGGACAGCAAATGAAAATGCACATTTCTACAAAGCTTTAGCACATATCAAGGGGGAAACAAAACAGTCAAATATGTTCTTCTACATCTATGATATACGAGATTCACGTTCTTCTTAAACATCCAGCAATGTGACTTGAGCAAATAAAGTTATACCTTCTCGAAGAAGGGGCCGTAGGTTTGGATCCCAGTTTTGCAATGCCCTGCTGATGCCCAATTGGACTGCACCAACTTGACCTGATTCAAACAGTTTAAGCTCCAAACTTATGTATGCTACAATTGAAGCAATAAAATACACTAGCCTATTGACAGCGAGCCTGAATGGACATTTAGGATTTGATAAACTAATAGTCATACTATAATGCATATCAAGTAATTCACATATAATAATATAAGAACTCAGCCACATGCAGTAAAAGAGTCTTGCTGGACTCAATTCATGTGGCTCAACTACAAGACTTCAGCTCTGAATTCATTGGTTCGAAAGATCTATTCAAACATGAATTTAAAAAGTGGATACATCACAGAGCAGCAAAACTGTCCGACTTCATTAAAGTATTACAATAGATCACATATTATAGTATAGTGGCCAGATAGATTCAGGCTGGTGCAGGACCAGCAAATTACAAGACTGCTTTTATATCAAACGTATACAATGGAATCAATTATATGTCACCAATAAGTTAGTTAGTTAAGCCTAGACATTTTGGCAGAAGTACTAGAACTGAAGTTTTGCAATTGGAACTCCATAAGCAGATATAATGTGACTCTATTGTAGGCTTTATGTTGTGTGATTTATAACGCAAGTGCACGTATCGCAACAAGTAATAAAGTGATAAGTAAATATCGTTCCCACGAGGACTGTAATTACTAACTACCGAAATTAATTTAGCTTTAACTTTATTCGGACAATCAAGAATTGAGAATTTGTAACTAATGACTAAATAAATTATAGACTTAACAAAATAGAAAAAATAACACAATTACGAAATTAACAAAAGATGGTAATTCAATAATCAAAAGGCTCTAGGGATTCCGATTTCACAAGATTAATCATATTTGAAACTAGTGATTTAAATAAATTGACATCTATTCCTTACGTTGCCAGCAATTTCACTAAGGTAGATATTAATCTTTCTCAAGCATCAATAACCTATCCCAATAAGCAAGCTAACTACATCTCTGTGATAACTATGAACTTATGGAACGCATTAAGCCCTAAAAATTGAAGTGCTGCACTAGATCTCATAACTATCTCTAACTTATGACAATTTAATGGTATTTTATACGTGGTCTAATTTAGTTATCACTTCTCAGTCTCAAACTAAATCACGACTCATGTAATTGTTGATCAGGCAACCACAAGCATTAAATTCAGCATAAAATACTCAACGCAAATATGGAATAGTTCATCAATTAATTCAAAACCAAAAACATCAAATATTCATAATCTGGCTACATCGTAGCCCTAGAAAAATAGCTTAAAACATAATTATGAAAATAAATAAAATTCTAATTGTAACGTAAAACATGATAAGAGAGATAGAGAAAACTAGGATTTGGAGAAGAATTGGGGCAGAAGTCCGTCTCCGGATCGTTCCTCCGTCTTTAACTCGCGAATCCTCCTTTTCTCCCCCTCTGGAACGTTGTTTTTCTCTCCTCAAATCAGCTGCCTCCAAAAGCTCTCTTTTTTTAACGTCTGATGCATTCTTTTTAACATAGGGTTTCTTCTTTTCGCGCCTTTTACAAAATTACCCTTAAAAATCCTGCGACACTGCGCAGCTGCGCTATGACTGCGCTACTCTATTTGTTCTTCAATTTCTCCACAAATTGCGTAAAAGTCAATCCTTTGCAATTTCTCTTCAATCTTTGCCTCAAAACTCAGTTTGTCTCTTGGAAATTACTTACAATGCAAATCAAAGACAAAACCAATCAAATTGCTCATAAATTACTCAAAAACTAACAAAGTTTAAGTGAAAATGTGCTGAAATCATATATCAATAATATACCTAACAAACACCCCCAAACTTAAGCTTTGCTTGTCCTCAAGCAAAAGACACAACTAAAGAAATAAACAAACTAAAACTAAAGACTCAACACAAAATAACTCATGAAAGCAATGCTGTAAGATAGTAAGTTTTCACGGCCTCAGTAGCTTTATCCCAATTCAAGAGGTAATTTTCAATCACAAGCATGAGAAATAATAACTTCACATAAGTTGTATTTTACTTCAAATCCCCCAAGTGAGTGTGTGAATAGCCTCTATCCTAATCAATTGTACCCGGATGAGTTTATGCAAGTTAAGTGAATCATCAATATGGATCTTTTGTTTTCAATCACTTAGGACTTCATAAGCTCACTTTTCATGCCACTCTACACTAATGTAGGTTAATCATAGCATTAAAGATCAATAGGACTTTACATTTCGTTGTAACATGTGGCTAGGGTCAAGGTAGGATAATGGATATAATATAAGGCTAAACTACCTGCAAGCATACAACTATTCGAGGATGTTCAATGGAGCACATGTCAACACTACTTCGTACCACCAAAACTATTCAACAAATCTCTTTTCTTTCATCTTTCATTTCACTTCCTCAACAATCATTCACAACATTTGAAAACAAATAGAGAACCCACACTCCCCCAAACTTGCATTTTGATATTAACTACAAGGAATGTGGTTGTTCTCTTTTCTTTTTATTTTTTTCTTTTTTTTTCTTTTGTTTTTCTCAATATTTCATTCATTTTTTTTTTGAAACAAAACAACACATCACCAAATCATCAAACCTCCCATCATTCAATACAAAATATGGCTCCATATAATCATCCTAGAACAATCATATGTTATAGGTAGGAGGGTTATAATATAAGGAAATCAACTTGACAAGTTAAGGAAGATATTGTAAGTTGCATAAGAAAGAAAAGACTAATTAAGCTCAAAAGGGTGGACTAGGGATATTCAATTGTTACAATGGTTGGCTTGAAAGGCTCAAACGATCCAAAGATGGCCTAAATCATTTCTCTAATGCTATGCAACCTAGGATTTCGCCTCGAGTGACAATCAAGCAAGTTCTAAAGTCCTATACTCTTTTTTCTGTTCACTTAAACTTACATAAACCTTCTCTAAGTATCAACATAACTAGGCGAGGCTAAGTGCGCAATATGTGGGGATTTTCCATAAAACAAACTATGCTTCAGTCAACTATCCTCATCACTATCATGTCATTCATACGCTACTCATTATCGGCCTATTTCTTATCTTTCCAACATCACTTTCAATTTTTTTTTCAATTTTTCAAATTTTTTCAATTTTTTTTAGCACTAAATGAAACAAATAATAAAAAAATAATAATAATAAAACTGATGAAAAGAAAACACGTAAAACAAGAAAACACTTAAAACAAATATGAAAAGAAAAAGTACGCAAACAAACAAGTAAACACCACCCCCAAACTGAGAAAGAAACATTGTCCTCAATGTGAAAACATGAAATTAAAGCAACCAGAGGACTTCCCTGAGTAGTATCGTCGTCGACGTGAGCCCGAGGTGGTACTGCATCTTCGGTGGCATGGTGATTCCTTTTTTCTTTTTCTTTTTCGTTTTTTTTTTTTTTTTCCTTTCACATCACTATAGACACCAGCGCAGCTACCCCATTTTTTTAGCGCAACAGCGCTACTGCACAACATTATTTCTTCTTGTTTTCCTCTTCCATGCACGCAACCTCTTCACTCCAAACATGAATTTCTCCCAATTTTCTCCTCTAAATAACTTGGTAGAACTTCTCCTTGCCTTGGCTTCCCCCAAACTAAGTCTTGAACCTATCATGACAAAAAAAATCAACAATTAACTACGACAACTATAACTCAAAAATTAACTAAAAACAACTAACTATTAACTCAAGAAAAAGTTAGAAACGTCGGGTTGCCTCCCGAAAAGCTCTTGTTTTAACGTCGACAGCCCGACGAAGCAATTTCTTAGGCAGAGTTTAGATGGAAAATGGACTTGTGCTTATCAAACTCATCATCCCAATAAATCTTCAACTGTTGTCCGTTAACCTTGAATGTTCATTTCTCAGAATGTTTTACTTCAACAGCTCCATAGGGAAATACCTTCGTTACGACAAAAGGACCTGACCATCTTGACTTGCGTTTTCCTGGAATCCGTGGGTTATAAAGAAGTATTTGTCGCCCAAGAGAGAAATCTTTTCCCGAAATGGGTTTGTCGTGCCACTCTTTTGTCATCTCCTTATAACTTCTTGCTTTCTCATTCACTTCATCACTTAATTCTTCCAACTCATTCAAGTGTAGCAATTCTTTCTCACCCGTTGCTTGCACACCCATGTTTTGTTGTTTAGTCGCCCAATATTCTTTGTGCTCCAATCCCACTGGAACAAAAGAATCATCTTGTAACAAGCTAGCTTCCAAGGGATCCAATTGACCCCTATGGTTAGACACTATAGCTTTTACGGCATCAATGCGAAAACAACTATCACTCGCTTCTGGGTACGTGTAGGCTTTGAACACATTAAAGGTTACCTCTTCATCTTGTACTCGCAACCTAAGCTCACCCTTTCAAACATCAATAAGTGATCCTCCAGTTGCAAGGAAAGGTCTTCCAAGAATGATAGGAATTTCCTTGTCTTCCTCCATATCAAGAACTATGAAATCTACAGGAAAAATGAATTTATCAACTTTGACGAGCACATCTTCAATTACTCCTCTGGGGTGCTTTAGCGAACGATCAGCTAACTGTAGTGTTACAGTAGTAGGTCTTGCCTCTCCCAATCCAAGCTTCCTGAAAATAGACAAAGGCATTAAATTAATACTAGCACCTAAATCACACAAAGCTCGCTCAAAAACAACATTGCCAATTTCACAAGGAATAGTAAAACTCCCTGGATCCTTGAGCTTTTTTGGTAGCTTCTTCTGTAGGATGGCGCTGCATTCCTCAGTTAGTGCAACTGTCTCGTAATCTCCAAGCCTCGTCTTATTTGAAAGGATGTCCTTCATGAACTTCACATAACTCGGCATTTGTTCAAATGCATCTGCAAATGGAATATTGATGTGAAGCTTCTTAAAAACTTCAAGAAATTTTGCAAATTGTTTATCAAGCTTATTTTTCTGCAATCGTTGAGGGAATGGCACAACTACATGCGGCTCCTTCATAGGTTGTGGCTGAGCTTATACTTTCTCTTTATCTTTTGCCTCATTCTTTGCTTCACTTTTTTCAACCTTTTTAGTTTTCACTGGCTCCTCTAACTCCTTGCCGCTTCTCAAAGTTATCGCTTTGCAATGCTCCATGCTATCTTTTCTAGGATTCACCTCAGAAGTACTAGGTGAACTTCCTTGTTGCCTTTCAGAGAATATCGTAGCCATTTGGCTCAACTGCATCTCTAGATTTCTGATTTGTGCAGACTGGTTATGGAAGTTTGTCCTAGTTTCATTCATAAACTGAGTTTGCGTAGTCGCCAACTGAACCAATGCATCCTCCAAGTTTAACTTCTTCTCTGGTGGTTGGTTATTTTGCTCAGGCTGCAACACATTCTGATTATTTCTCCAGGAAAAATTTGGATGATTACGCCATGCTGGATAATATATGTTAGAGTACGGATGCTGCCCATTAAAATTCCCCATATACTGTGCTTGTTCTGCTGTGCCTTGTGCAAATGGATTTCCAACCTTGTGACACCCGAGAATTTCACCCTAAATTTATTATAATCGTTGCATACTTATGTGCGCATTTCTACATGCATCATTTTTCTTGTTTAATTGTTTTTGTTGTGGGTTACTATTCATAATATTTTTGACTGTTTCGAAAGCTTGATTTTAAATTTTTCCTAGGTCACTCGACATTTAAAAGGAACCAAGAAATTTTCGTTTTGAACTTTCGAGCTTAGGAGTATGCGTTTGAAAAATATTTTCCGTGAGCTTTGAATAGTGTTACGTTAGAATAGTGCTAGTTGTTAATTTAAAAAGCATTTGTAATAGCAATTAGCTTTAATTGATTAAGTTTTTGAGATTAATTAGCTTAGAATATTAATCATATACTACATATAAAACAACTAACTCATGAAATTATATAGAATAGTGCTCATAAGTCATCAAAACAATTTAGAAAATTCCCTCCATGTCCTAAGCCTTGGCCGTCCACTTCAAGGAGGAAAAAAGAGGATTTTTGCTTCTTCAATCTTGCACTTTGAGCTATTAGATTGATCTTGGGAGGTTTTTGAGCAACTTAGGATCTTCAACAAAGCTTCTCCATCTTCAAAATTGTGAGGGAGTCTTATTTTCTTGAGTTTAAAGTTTATGTGCATATGTTCAATTTTATTGATTTGTCAATTATAGCTATATAACTTGTTATGAATGCTTCCTATGAGTTATTTAATGTCTATAGAGCTAACTTTTGTGGTGTGATAACAAATTTAATGGTTGAATGTTGAATTTAATCAAAGAGGTGATGAATAGTGCCTAAAACTAGGGTTTTGAGAAAATTTGCTAATTGGCTTGAATTGATGCCTCAATTAGGTGCTCTAGACCCTAGGGAAGTTAATTAAAAAACCACGTTAGGTTGAAGCACTCGAATTTGAACTTAATTGCATAATTAGCTTACTTTAAAAAGGGGGTTTTATACGTTGAGCAATCCGGGTAAGTTTGGGCATTGATTTGGGTATCCTTGAGCTAAGGTTTGGTGCTTTCGTTTCGCGAAATTGGGGTTCGGTTAGTATGGCTATAGTTCAAACCCGTTCGGGGCCTTCCCGAACTTTTGCTTAAAAAATGAGTTTTAGTGACTTTAAAGGGTACCTTTGAGCTTAATTAGGAATATAGAAAGACTAGGGTATGATTTGGGAATCTCGAACCATGCTTAGGAGAAAGAAAGCTCGGTTAAAGAAAGGGGAAAAGTAGTTTTTAGCCTTTTTAGTTGCAATTAGAACTTGTTGTGTGTTAGTAATGCCTTGCATTGAATATTTAGGATGTATTTAAGTTATTTGAGTAGATTATTGGAATTAATTGTGTTGATTACTTCTTTTGGCATCTATTAGTTAATATCGTGCTTTTATGAACTTTTATCGTGCATATATGTGAGGGCGGCCTACTTTGTCGTCCCTCTTACGTGTTATGTGATATATTGATTGTTTGTGACTTGTATTGGGTTGCGCAACCTATATCGGACATGGTAGCGTCGAGAAACACGGGCGGCATCGGGCTTGCCGTGCTTCCTCCACTACCATGGTCTCTATTCCCTTTTCTCGCTGAGGCATACTCTACTACCCCAGAGGCGTGGTTCACCTGCTGGGCATGGACCTACCTCGGGAGAAAGGGTCGTAGGATCGGGATACATCCGGAGTATCCCAATTGTGGTGTTTGGGGTTTGCCGGCATATTCGTGATACTCGTGGATCGTGGCTCGTGGATGAAGTCTTGGAAGTGGAACCGTATCCTTTTTAAAGTGATTAATAGTTTGATTTATTGTCTTTATAGTTTATGTGGCTTGTATATGTTTACTTGTGTTGCATATCATATTGCACGTTGGCATGCTGCATCACCTCCCTCGCTGGGCAACTTTGTTGCTTACTCCTCATTTGAAATGTTTCAGGAGAAGCTGAGGTGAATCCCCAACTGTTAGAAGTAGGAGAAGAAGAAGAAGTTCAAGTAGATCAGAATCAGTGATCTTGTGTGCTGAGGTGGATTTTATGTGCTTCTTGCGTGGAGTTCTTGTTATTAATGTATTTTGAGACTTTGGAGTCTTGTATATATATATGTCTAGTAGATGTGTATTAGAATGTTAAAGAAAGTTGTTGGATTGTAATAATGAAGTCTAGACTTTAAATTCCCTTGCATGCTTGGAGTGTTTGTTAATCTTCATATGGAACTTAGAACTTTATTGTATTTATTTACTTATGACTAAAACCAACTTATCTCGCATGCTTGTGTGCTTTAGTAGAATATTGTTGCTCCAAGGCTCGGATGGCCTTGTGATTTTGTTTTGGCTTTGGAGTTATTGTTGATAAGTTGTTGCTTTTAGTTCAGATGTCTTGAATGAATGTTTACAGGTATCAGTTTTGTCCTTGGTACAGAGGTGACTCTGTCCGAGTGACGGTTCCGAGCCTGACTATTAGTGTGTGGTTGGGTTCGGGGCGTCACATCTTAAGTGGGATCAGAGCTACTAGAATGCTTGAAGCTGGGTTAAATTCCTTGGCATGTGGGTAGAGGTCTATATGTGGAAGTGAATTATGTGAATATGTAAGTGTTTAGTTGTTTAAATACTTAGATATAAGACATGCTAGCATGAAAAGGAATGATAAAACTTAATATGATAAGAATATGAAAAGTTAGTATTGAATGTTGTTAAGTGTTTTATGTGTTCTTATGTGAGTAAAATGTTTGAAAACAATGTGTAAATTATCTTGCATAGTTTATTTGCCTATTATAATATGTTGTTCTTCTAGCATTGTGATGAGGAGACGGGGTAGACCACGAGGTGAGCCGGAGGAGGCTCCTAGACAGAATGTACCGGGGCAGGATGCTGGGGCAGCCGGGAATGTACAGCAGGGTCAGGAGCCGAGCACTGCCCAGATTTTAGCTACTATGGCTACTGCGATGAATACCATAGCACAATTTGTGGTTCAGCAGGGTACAGCAGGTGCCGGCAGAGGTAATCAGACTGCCAGAGCAGAGGGCAGTGGTACTACAGGAGGTAACTTATTTGATAAATTCCTGCATCATGGAGCCTATAGTTTTTATGGTGAGCCTGATGATATGAAATCAGAGTTGTGGCTGAGCAAATTCGAGAAAGTTGCTGCGATACTTGAGTGTGACGATGAAAGAAAGATCACCTATGCTGCATTTTTAATGGAGGGTGATGCCGAGGCTTGGTGGCGTACTATTAGAGAAAAATGGGATGCTGAGAGGGTTCAGCATGTATGGGCTGATTTTGTTCGTGAGTTTCGAGATAAATATGTATCGGTTGTAGCCCGTGAGAGGTATCAGGATGAGTTTATAGCTTTGAAATAGGGGAACATGACTGTAGACCAGTATGAGGCTACCTTTACGAGACTATCTCGATATGTGCCAACTTTAGTTCAGCCGGAGGATGTGAAAATTCAGAGATTTATTACAGGGTTGAGGAGTGACATCATGCTTAACTTGTCATCGCAAGATTATCCGAACTATGCTGCAGTAGTTCGGGCTGCATCGAGGTATGAGAAACGTAAGGCAGATGTGTTAGCTCAGTCTAGTCAGTCAAGCAAACGTCAGTTTCAGTCTCAGAGTCAAGGTTATCAGAGGCAGTATCAGCAGCCTGTTCAGACTCAGCAGCCTAGACAGACTCAGAGCTATCCAGGACCAGTTCAGGTACAGTCACAGCCGAGACCAGCTCAGAGCCAGCCACAGGGACAGTCACAGACCCGACCAGTGACTGCTAGATCTCAGCAGGGTAGTTCTGCCACATCTACTTATAGGGCCCCTATAGGAGGAACTGCTGCTAGGAAGAATCTCCAGTGTACTCATTGCAACTGTAAGGGTCACACAGAGGCTGAGTGTTGGAGGAAATTGGGTCGTTGTATAGGTTGTGGCAGTGATCAGCACAGAGTTAGAGATTGTCCCAAGTTTAGAGTTGGTCAGGGTCAGACTTCAGGCCAGGGTGCCCAGACTAGAGCTTCAGGAGCAGCTACCGTACCGCGAGGTCAGGCACGGGTATTTGCACTTGATCAGGAGGAGCTTCCAGAGACGACAGTGGTGGTGGAAGGTACTTTTCTTATTAATAGTCAGCCGGTAGTAGTTTTGATTGACACCGGGGCTACACATTCATTCATTACACCTGCATGTGCACAGTCTGCTACATTAAAAGTTGATAAACTGCCGTATGTGATTGAAGTAGGTAATCCTATGGGAACTAAATTTGTTACGGAGTCTGTATGTAAGGATTGTAATATTTGCATTGAGGGTTGCATGTATCCTATTGATTTGATTATCATGCCATTTCGGGACTTTGAAGTTATCTTGGGGATGGATTGGTTGGGGCGATATTATGCATGTTTGGACTGTAGGAGGAAAGTTTTGACTTTAGAAGTACCTAACCAACCTGTTATTAAAGTAACTGGGAGTCGAAAGTCTACTGGGACTCGTATTATATCATCCATTAAAGCTACTAAAATGTTGAGTAAAGGCTATGATGCATATTTAGCTTATTTAATTAATCAGCCTGGAGATAAATTGAAATTGAATGAAGTACCTGTTATAAAAGAGTTTCCGGGGGTTTTCCCTGAAGAGTTGCCTAGGTTACCACCTGATAGGGAGATTGAATTTGTGATTGACCTGTTGCCGGGAACTAGTCCTATCTCGAGAACCCCGTATAGAATGTCCCCCCCTGAGTTACAAGAATTGAAAATTCAGCTACAGGGTTTACTTGAGAAAGGTTTTATTCAGCCTAGTTCGTCACCGTGTTATTTGTGAAAAAGAAAGACGGTACTCTGCGTTTGTGTATAGATTATCGGGGTCTGAATCAGGTAACGGTGAAAAACAAATATTCTTTGCCTTTAATTGAGGAGTTGTTTGATCAGCTACAGGGTGCTGTTGTGTTTTCAAAATTTGATTTGAGGCAGGGTTATTATCAGTTGAGGATCAGGAAAGAGGATGTACCTAAGACTGCATTTCGAACTAGGTACGGCCATTATGAGTTTGTTGTGTTACCATTCGGGTTGACAAATGCTCCAGCCGCTTTTATGGATTTGATGCAGAGGGTATTTCGACCCTATCTTGATCAGTTTGTTGTGATTTTTATTGATGATATATTAGTATACTCTAAGTCTGAGTCAGAGCATGAAGAGCATTTGAGGATTGTACTTAAAACCCTACAAGAACACAAGTTGTTTGCCAAATTTAGCAAATGCGAATTTTGGTTGAAACAGGTTGCCTTTTTAGGTCATATCATTTCCCAGGAGGGAATATCTGTTGATCCTGCTAAAATTGATGTAGTTATGTCGTGGAAGAGACCTGAAACTGTCACGGAAGTCCGTAGTTTCTTGGGATTAGCGGGCTATTATAGGCGATTTGTTAAAGATTTTTCAAAGATTGCAGGACCTTTGACTACTTTAACTCAGAAGAAAACTGTGTTTAATTGGGATGATAAATGTGAAGCTAGTTTCCAGGAGTTGAAAAAGCGACTTACCACTGCACCTATCCTTGCCTTGCCTGAGGGGACCGAGAACTTGGTGATTTATAGTGACGCTTCGAAAGAAGGGTTAGGTTGTGTTTTGATGCAGAATGGTAAAGTCATAGCATATGTCTCTAGGAAATTGAAACCATATGAACTCAATTATCCTACACATGATTTGGAGCTTGCAGCTGTTGTCTTTGCTTTGAAGAAATGGCGGCATTATTTGTGGGGCAACAAATTTGAAATATTTACTGACCATAAAAGCTTGAAATATTTGTTTTCTCAAAAAGATTTGAATATGAGGCAAAGGCGTTGGCTAGAACTGTTAAATGATTATAACTGTACCATTAGCTATTTGCCGGGAAAAGCTAATACTGTTGCAGATGCACTGAGCCAGAAAGCTTCTGTGTCTAGTTTGATAATCAAGGATTGGGAGATTGTGGAAGAACTGTGCTTATGGAAACCGAAAGCTTCTAGATCAGGTATTCAATTTGCTAGTTTACAAATCAAATCTTTATTGCTATCTAGAATCAGAGAAGCGCAACAATCAGATTCTCAGCTATTGAAGCTTTTAGAGAAGTCAAAAGGGGGAGAGTCCGACTTTAAGATGCATGATGATGGGCTTCTCAGGTACAGGGACAGAATTTGGATTCCTAGTAATTCGACTGTGAAAGAGGAGAGTCTTGCTGAGGCTCATGCTTCTAAATACATAATTCATCCTGGAAGCACAAAAATGTATAGAGATTTGAAACAGAATTTCTGGTAGAACAACATGAAGAGAGAGATAGCTGAGTATGTAGCTAAATGTTTGACTTGTCAGAAAGTTAAGGCAGAGCATCGGAGGCCAGCAGGATTGTTGCAGCCGCTGGAGATTCCGGTTTGGAAATGGGATCAGGTTACTATGGATCTTGTGTCGGATTTACCGAGATCACCACGAGGTAATGATTCGGTGTGGGTTGTAGTAGACAGGTTGACGAAGAGTTCGCATTTTATTGCTACAAAGAAAACAGATTCTCTCGATAAATTGGCTGAGCTTTATGTTGAAAATATTGTGAGACTGCATGGAGTTCCATCTCAGATAGTGTCAGACAGGGATCCCAGGTTTACATCACAGTTCTGGCAGAAACTACAAAAGGCTTTGGGGACTAATTTGAGTTTTAGTACTGCTTATCACCCGCAGACGGATGGTCAGTCAGAGAGGACTATCAGGATACTGGAAGATATGTTGAGAGCCTGTGTTCTCGATTTTGGCAAGAATTGGGAGAAATATCTGCCTTTAGCAGAGTTTGCTTACAATAACAGTTATCAGGCCACTATTGGCATGGCACCCTACGAGGCACTTTATGGGCGAAAATGTCGGTCTCCGTTGTATTGGGATGAGGTAGGTGAGATGAAAACAGTTGATCCCTCTATTCTTCCGGAGATGATTAAAATGGTGGATAATGTGAGACTTATAAAGAAGAGGATGCTTACAGCTCAGAGTCGACAGAAGAATTATGCTGATAGACGTCGACGGGACTTAGTATTTTCTAAGGGTGATCATGTTTTCTTGAAAGTCTCTCCGCGAAAAGGTTTGATTCGGCACGGCAAAGGAGGTAAACTTAGTCCTAGATACGTGGGACCTTTTGAGATCACTGAGAAAGTTGGGGATTTAGCTTACAGATTGGCCTTACCTCCGAGTTTGGGTCGGATTCATGATGTTTTTCATGTATCACTGCTGAGGAAGTATAATCCTGATCCGTCGCATATCATTGAGCCGGAGCTGTTAGAGATTGATGAGTCCTTAGCTTATGTTGAGAAACCTCTTCGAGTGGTTGACCGAAAGATTCAGGAACTTAGGACTAAAAATATTCCTATGGTAAAAGTTCTCTGGGATCATCATGGGGTTGAGGATGCCACTTGGGAGCGAGAAGATCAGATCAGAGAGAAGTATCCGAAGCTCTTTGCCGAATCATGTAAGAATTGCGAGGACGCAATTAGTTTAAGGGGGAGAGGGTGTGACACCCGAGAATTTCACCCTAAATTTATTATAATCGTTGCATACTTATGTGCGCATTTCTACGTGCATCATTTTTCTTGTTTAATTGTTTTTGTTGTGGGTTACTATTCATAATATTTTTTACTGTTTCGAAAGCTTGATTTTAAATTTTTCCTAGGTCACTCGACATTTAAAAGGAACCAAGAAATTTTCGTTTTGAACTTTCGAGCTTAGGAGTATGCGTTTGAAAAATGTTTTCCGTGAACTTTGAATAGTGTTACGTTAGAATAGTGCTAGTTGTTAATTTAAAAAGCATTTGTAATAGCAATTAGCTTTAATTGATTAAGTTTTTGAGATTAATTAGTTTAGAATATTAATCATATACTACATATAAAACAACTAACTCATGAAATTAAATAGAATAGTGCTCATAAGTCATCAAAACAATTTAGAAAATTCCATCCATGTCCTAAGCCTTGGCCGTCCACTTCAAGGAGGAAAAAAGAGGATTTTTGCTTCTTCAATCTTGCACTTTGAGCTATTAGATTGATCTTGGGAGGTTTTTGAGCAACTTAGGATCTTCAACAAAGCTTCTCCATCTTCAAAATTGTGAAGGAGTCTTATTTTCTTGAGTTTAAAGTTTATGTGCATATGTTCAATTTTATTGATTTGTCAATTATAGCTATATAACTTGTTATGAATGCTTCCTATGAGTTATTTAATGTCTATAGAGCTAACTTTTGTGGTGTGATAACAAATTTAATGGTTGAATGTTGAATTTGATCAAAGAGGTGATGAATAGTGCCTAAAACTAGGGTATTGAGAAAATTTGCTAATTGGCTTGAATTGATGCCTCAATTAGGTGCTCTAGACCCTAGGGAAGTTAATTGAAAAGCCACGTTAGGTTGAAGCACTCGAATTTGAACTTAATTGCATAATTAGCTTACTTTAAAAAGGGGGTTTTATACGTTGAGCAATCCGGGTAAGTTTGGGCATCGATTTGGGTATCCTTGAGCTAAGGAAGCACCTTTGGTGCTTTCGTTTCGCGAAATTGGGGTTCGGTTAGTATGGCTATAGTTCAAACCCGTTCGGGGCCTTCCCGAACTTTTGCTTCAAAAAAGAGTTTTAGTGACTTTAAAGGGTACCTTTGAGCTTAATTAGGAATATAGAAAGACTAGGGTATGATTGGGAATCTCGAACCATGCTTAGGAGAAAGAAAGCTCGGTTAAAGAAAGGGGAAAAGTAGTTTTTAGCCTTTTTAGTTGCAATTGGAACTTGTTGTGTGTTAGTAATGCCTTGCATTGAATATTTAGGATGTATTTAAGTTATTTGAGTAGATTATTGGAATTAATTGTGTTGATTGCTTCTTTTGGCATCTATTAGTTAATATCGTGCTTTTATGAACTTTTATCGTGCATATATGTGAGGGCGGCCTACTTTGTCATCCCTCTTACGTGTTATGTGATATATTGATTGTTTGTAACTTGTATTGGGTTGCGCAACCTATATCGGACATGGTAGCGTCGAGAAACACGGGCGGCATCGGGCTTGCCGTGCTCCCTCGACTACCATGGTGCCTATTCCCTTTCTCGCTGAGGCATACTCCACTACCCCAGAGGCGTGGTTCACCTGCTGGGCATGGACCTACCTCGGGAGAAAGGGTCGTAGGATCGGGATACATCCGGAGTATCCCAATTGTGGTGTTTGGGGTTTGCCGGCATATTCGTGATACTCGTGGATCGTGGCTCGTGGATGAAGTCTTGGAAGTGGAACCGTATCCTTTTTAAAGTGATTAATAGTTTGATTTATTGTCTTGATAGTTTATGTGGCTTGTATATGTTTACTTGTGTTGCATATCATATTGCACGTTGGCATGCTGCATCACCTCCCTCGCTGGGCAACTTTGTTGCTCACTCCTCATTTGAAATGTTTCAGGAGAAGCTGAGGTGAATCCCCAGCTGTTAGAAGTAAGAGAAGAAGAAGAAGTTCAAGTAGATCAGAATCAGTGATCTTGTGTGCTGAGGTGGATTTTATGTGCTTCTTGCGTGGAGTTCTTGTTTTTAATGTATTTTGAGACTTTGGAGTCTTGTATATATATGTCTAGTAGATGTGTATTAGAATGTTAAAGAAAGTTGTTGGATTGTAATAATGAAGTCTAGACTTTAAATTCCCTTGCATGCTTGGAGTGTTTGTTAATCTTCATATGGAACTTAGAACTTTATTGTATTTATTTACTTATGACTAAAACCAACTTATCTCGCATGCTTGTGTGCTTTAGTAGAATATTGTTGCTCCAAGGCTCGAATGGCCTTGTGATTTTGTTTTGGCTTTGGAGTTATTGTTGATAAGTTGTTGCTTTTAGTTCAGATGTCTTGAATGAATGTTTACAGGTATCAGTTTTGTCCTTGGTACAGAGGAGACTCTGTCCAAGTGACGGGTCCGAGCCTGACTATTAGTGTGGGGTTGGGTTCGGGGCGTTACAAACCTGACATTCTGTACTATGATGTGAACCACAACAAAACTCACACACCACTGTCGCCTGAACAACATTAGCAGTCATTTGATTATTTTGCAACTGTTTCGCGAGATTGTCAATTTTCGCTGTCAAGGCGGTTATGGCATCAATCTCATGAATCCCAGCTGTCTTCTTTGGTATGACTCTCTCGCTTGACCACTGCTGGTGGTTCAAAACAATATCTTCTAGCAAAGCATAAGCTTCATCCGCTGTCTTGTTCATTAAAGCTCCTCCTGCAAATGCATCTATCAAAGTTCTTGTGGAGCTAATTAACCCATTGTAAAAATTATGAACTTGCATCCACCTAGGCACTCCATGATTAGGACACTTCCTCAGCAATGCCTTATACCTTTCCCACGCTTCACATAGAGTTTCTCCTTCATGTTGCGCAAAATGATTAATTTCTATGCGCAGCTTCGTTGTCTTTCCTGGTGGGAAAAATCTTGATAGAAACTTGTGCACCAAATCCTCCCAAGTTGTGATTGAATCTGAAGGCAGCGAGTTCAACCATTCCTTAGCTTGATCCCTTAAAGAGAAAGGAAACAAGCGAAGACGCAGAGCTTCATCAGTGACTCCATTGTACTTAACTGTTCCACAAACTTCTAGAAAATTCACAATGTGCTGGTTAGGATCTTCAGAAGGCAGTCCATGAAACTGAATATTCTGAATTAACTGCAGTGTCACTATCTTCAAGTCAAAATTATTCGCCTGAATCGCTGGCCTTCTAATCACATGTTGAATTCCAGTGGGTGGCAAAGCATACTCTCGCAGTGTTCTAGGCGGATTTTCCTGATTATTTCCTTCTTGTACTACCACGATGTCAGCCATATTTCCTTGCAAATGATGGGTAGTTGTAGCAGCTCTTTTCTCCTTTTTGTTCTTCCGACAGGTTCGTTCTATCTCAGGATCGAAAGACAACAAATTGCTATCTCCCAACTTTCGCATACACCTAAAGGAATATGTTCCTGAAACACACGTAACGAAAATAAGAGAACAAAACAAAATAAAATAAAATCCAAAGTAAAATCAAAGCTATTTGGTATCGATATTAATAATTAACACAGTTCCCCGGCAACGGCGCCAAAAACTTGTTGTGTGATTTATAACGCAAGTGCACGTATCGCAACAAGTAATAAAGTGGTAAGTAAAGATCGTTCCCACGAGGACTGTGATTACTGACTACCGAAATTAATTTAGCTTTAACTTTATTCGGACAATCAAGAATTGAGAATTTGTAACTAATGACTAAATAAATTATAGACTTAACAAAATAGAAAAAATAACACAATTACGAAATTAACAAAAGATGGTAATTCAATAATCAAAAGGCTCTAGGGATTCCGATTTCACCAAGATTAATCATATTTGAAACTAGTGATTTAAATAAATTGACATCTATTCCTTACGTTGCCAGCAATTTCGCTGAGGTAGATATTAATCTTTCTCAAGCATCAATAACCTATCCCAATAAGCAAGCTAACTACATTTCTGTGATAACTGTGAACTTATGGAACGCATTAAGCCCTAAAAATTGAAGTGCTGCACTAGATCTCATAACTATCTCTAGCTTATGACAATTTAATGGTATTTTATACGTGGTCTAATTTAGTTATCACTTCTCAGTCTCAAACTAAATCACGACTCATGTAATTGTTGATCAGGCAACCACAAGCATTAAATTCAGCATAAAATACTCAACGCAAATATGGAATAGTTCATCAATTAATTCAAAATCAAAACATCAAATATTCATAATTTGGCTACATCGTAGCCCTAGAAAAATAGCTTAAAACATAATTATGAAAATAAATAAAATTCTAATTGTAACGTAAAACATGATAAGAGAGATAGAGAAAACTAGGATTTGGAGAAGAATTGGGGCAGAAGTCCGTCTCCGGATCGTTCCTCCGTCTTTAACTCGCGAATCCTCCTTTTCTCCCCCTCTGGAACGTTGTTTTTCTTTCCTCAAACCAGCTGCCTCCAAAATCTCTCTTTTTTTAACGTCTGATGCATTATTTTTAACATAGGGTTTCTTCTTTCGCGCCTTTTACAAAATTGCCCTTAAAAATCCTGCGACACTGCGCAACTGCGCTATGACTGCGCTACTCTATTTGTTCTTCAATTTCTCCACAAATTGCGTAAAAGTCAATCCTTTGCAATTTCTCTTCAATTTTTGCCTCAAAACTCAGTTTGTCTATTGGAAATTACTTACAATGCAAATCAAAGACAAAACCAATCAAATTGCTCATAAATTACTCAAAAACTAACAAAGTTTAAGTGAAAATGTGCTGAAATCATATATCAATAATATACCTAACACTTTAGCAGCCTTCTAAAAATCCGTTTGTCCCACTAATTATTAATAAATTGCTTATGAGCAGTTACATGTTAATCATCCACAAGTTCTAATGGAATAGACAACAAAGGAAAGTTCCATCTCAATTGTTCACAGAGTTGCACATTCGATGGTTTAGTTTTTTTTGCTCATATAAGATCTAAATCTACATCTATATCCAGGGACAGTTGAATATTTCAAGTGTTTAACTTGCTATTGACATTATTATTTTGACAAAATGAATTTGAATCCACTAAGACTGACAATCATAACAGTTACAATTCTAATTTAACCTCTTGATGTAAATTTTCCAGCAGAATTAAGATTTAAATTGTAAATATTATTCCAGTAGAAGATAATTTAAGTAGTTAGTTACCTGACATGCCTCCTCCTTTCACAGTACAATTGATATTCCACATAAGAAGAGATAGGTGCAAAAGAAATGTTTTACCCATTGTCAAGTTTTGCATCAACAGGCTATATTAGTCAATTGCTTATCTTGCCCAACTAGTGTACTATCTACCAAACATGCAATATAATCCAATGGACTCCAAATTAAGTAACTCTAATTAGGATGGAGTCAAGACTGGATGATCAGCGAAAAAATACATTATGATCAGGGACACCCTTATACATATAGGATCTATATAATGGTTTTTATTAAAAAAAAAAAAACACCTTATGGTCAGGGACACCCTTACACATATAGGGTCCATATAATGATTTTTTTTTCTTTTTCTTTTGACTATATATATATATTTGAAATTTAAGATATGTCTGTACGCACCCTCACCATAATATACTTTTATCACAAACTTTAATTCTTCTTTAAACTTTACACATAACACGGAAACTTCGTATACAATCCTTTATTTACTAGGCATGCAATAGCTACAAGGTTGCGTGGAGGCAAACTTTGCATGAAAATAGGTGGCAACATATCGTTGAAAGCATTTATTTTTTATTTTTTGGTCATATATCATCGAAAGCTCAATCCATTTTTTTTCTTTACTTTCCTGGAGATGTATCGATCTTTCTCAAACCCGTACACCTGTCGAGCTTAAAGCAAATGAACCAGTTGTCTTTTGGCTAACACAAACCTTCTATTGTCTAAACAACATATGCTACTAGTACTTTCTATTCTGAAACAAGGTCATATCAACCTCCAAATTCATCAAACATTTTTCTTTATCTAATGCCAAAACTTCTAGTTTGATGTTTGATGGTACTCAACATAAGAAAACTGGCTATACTCAATACTCCACCTGGATATCATTCGAACCCCAATTAGTCCTCCGAGGGAAATTTCATCATTGGATCTAATAATTTGATAGGAACAAAGCGGACTAGTCCTACATGACAAGGATGTAAATAAAAGAAAACTATTCAAAAAGTCTGACTAACCGGTTAGTCAAATTTTTTAAAGAGTTTTCCGTAAATGAGATGGTGAAACCAATGTTTGTCACATCCCAAAACTACCGGCAAGGCAAACTAGGATGCCCTGGGGGAAACTATCTCAAATAGCATTCGGTTTGATTTGGCTATAATATGAGATAAGTTCTAAAGTTGGTATGATCCGGCTATAATTACAATACTTTTTTCGCTTTGTGTTGTGTTATGTACTTAGCTTTTGCCTTATGATCAATTTTGGCATATATAAAATGTTTGTCCAATACATTCGTCTTTTAAGAATTAGTTTACCTTTAAAATACCCATGCAACTTTACATGTATACGTCATATAATTAGCGGGTTTCGATTGATAATTTGTGGGCTAAAACACAGTCAAATTTCAAAGACTAAGAAATAATTTTCGTTTTAAGTGTGAAAGATTTTAAGATGAATTTTCAGTGTGCAATATTTTTTGAAAGTAATATAAAATTAATTATCCCACCCTTTAAACACACACAACTAAAAATTGAATAGTTCCTCATAATGTGAAATGGTACTATATATAAATAATCATGAATGAGATTATGAGAGGTTTGTTCCTACTCTGTCTAGGTTTTGAATATACAAATCATATGCTTTACGCGCTCTTTACAAGCGTGGAGGCGTGCACGCCTTTGACGCCACTAAAAATGCACACACTTCTTATAAAATTTGTTGATTTTTCTAGTAAGAGAGTTGACAGGTAACGGAGGCCACCTGTATAGGGAATCTAATGGTGTAAATTAATTTATTTGGAAAAATTAATATTGACTTTGGTAAGTCTATGGCCTCTTCATAATTATATAGCACAGAAAAGAAGTTAGGTTATCTCTAATAGACTCTTTAATTATTTTTTTATATTTTCAACGACTAATATCCAGTTTTATTTTAACAATGTTCTTTATTTTATTTTTGATTTTAGACTTTCTATTTTATAGAGTTAAAAATAAATGGAGAGATAAGTCTGACTCTTCAAATTTAGAAAGCCAAACCTATCAATTTGAGAACTCTCTAAACATAGAAATGGGAGCTTGTTCGGGCAATTTCACCATACTAGTCTTCCTATTTACGAAGAAGGATCCAAGATAAGGAGATCATTGTAGTTGGTCTACAACCAACACGGGTTCTAGATAGTAGTAGAAATAGTTTTCATTGATTTTTATAAAGCTTTTTGAATATTTTTATATTTTTATTTTAAAAAATAATTAATTACTTTTGCACTAAAAATATAAATATATGTAGACTTGTCAATTTAATTACTTGTTATAATCCTTCGAGATAAAATTCTAGACATACCTCCAAGTCTAGACGTAACTTTTTCTCTTAAGGAAGAGATAATGACTTCATTTTAGTAAGTATAAACATTCTACAAATGTGAATTACATGACTAAATACACACTTTTCCATAAATCATCATTATTTATTCTAAAAGAACAACCATCTTGTCACGTGTCAATTAATGAGCATCTCTACAGTATCTTAAATTTTAATTTTGAAATAATAATTCAATTACAAGTAAATACAAATTTATTTTAATTCTGAAACTTTTAAATGATTTTTATAGATTATAGTGTAACCGATAATTATTTGATGCATTATTATCTAAATCGAAATTTTTCTTAATTTTGAAAATTTTAAATAATTTTTATAGATTATAGTGTAACCGATAATTATAGATGCATTATTATCTAAATCATATTATTTAAATTTAAATCCTATATTTAGTTTAGATTTTCCTATCTATCGTAAGACTCTATCATATCTTTATTTTAAGTTTAATTTTTTTAATCTATATCAGTAAAAATCTCTATTTTATTAACAACATTATCTCTACTTTATTAATAGTGTTATCTCTACTTCATACCAGTAAATTAGAGTCAGCTGGAAAATCAGCGTTTGCGCAGCTTTTACGTGAGGACAACGTATGTTCCACCACTTTTGTTTTATTATCTTGTTATAGTAATTAATCGGTAATACATAATTTTATGATGTTTTGTGTTTCAGATTTGTTTTTAATTTTTCTTGAACTTATACTGCATCCTTATTTCAGGCTGGTTTATTTTTGTACAGCCTTCACTGGAGCTTGGTGATTATCTGCATACATAATAAGGAAGCTGGAAAAAGGTCCAATTATACTCCATTTGGATTCACTTGGACTTCACTCCAGCAAGTCAATTTTTGAAAATATAAGGTGTGTCAAAGTGCAGTATGCCGATTTAATAGTTCCTATATATTTGCTTCATTAAATCAATTTATGACCATGTTTATATAATTGATGCGGTATTTGTGAATTAACAACTAAAGGATCAATTACTCTGATCCATTTTTGTTCTAATGAATATCTATACTCTGCTTATCTTGGTTATAATTGATTTTGGATTAGTTAATCTATAAAATTAGTCAGTGATCGTAAGGCTTAATCACTTGATGTCACATTATTGATATTGTCAAAGACATTTTAATGATTTAGCATGCCACAATGCTCGCGTTTTATGAATATAGATAAAGAATAATGCCACAATGCTCGCATTATTGATAGAGAGGAATTAGTTGGTCTTAATTTATTAACACATATTTTATGAAACCAAATATCCTATATTCGTCTTTTTTTTTGGGTCAATTACGTTTATCCAAATGAAGCAATATATGGGATACATCTCTAATGAAAACGTGTTGCACTTTTGCTTCCCTTTCTTACTGCCATTAGCAAAGAATGTGCTTAGATTAGAAAATTAATGAAACAAAATAAATAAAACTCTATTTCCTCATGACCCAAAGGATCATATTTTCGTTGTTTTCTTTCCTCTATTATTTCACGTTTGATATGATTTTGTTCTTGTTTGATGGTTATTTCAACTTTGCCTATCTAATTTAGTTTGCTTAAACAGTTAGAAGGACAAAAGATGACATTGATTGGTCATATCATGAGTGGACATTAAAGTACCAATTGGATCAAGTTTTGCAAACATTGGTGACAAGATGATTGTTGATATAACAACAGTCGGATCGTTTCATAATTATTATACTAATCTTGTTTTCTTATTATTTTTACTCATTACTGTTAAATTTTTTTATGCTACAAAAATTTGGTGTAATATCTCAATGCTTTGAAAATATTGTCGAGGGGTTCAAGTTTTTGGGTCACATCCTCGAAAAGGGTTTGGGATATGCAATAGATAGAGAGAATGAAAAAATTGAATTTGAGATGTATCTTACTAAAATAAGGAAGATGATTAAGGAAGAAACGATTTGCAGTCAAAAGTCATTCATTGATTTTGTTCGATTTTTGTTGTTTGATGGATATGATCTACTGCAAAGTTATTTTTGTACTTTATTTTGATATTTTACTTATTTTTATACTTTATTTTGATATTTTTCAGTATAATATTATATATTGTTTTTGTGAATCTTTTTGGAGAATGTTTTTGAAATAAACTTTCCAGGAAGCCAATAAACTTTCCACAAAATAGAGAAAAATAAAATTAGCAATAATTATTTCCTATATAGATATTAATTTTTAATTATGAGAATCATTTAGGAAACCATATATCGTCATCAATCGAATGATGCAGTTAGTTCAATGTTTCCTAGGATATTATGTTCATTATTTTCTCTTTTTTTGGTTAATGTTTTTTTGGCACCTTTCTACGTATTGAAACCAATATATTTTTACAAAAATATTTAAAAAATGAGCAAGAATTTTTTCCTTATAAATATTAATTTTTAATTATGGGAATCATTCGGGAGACATATTGTCATCAATCAAACGATACAATTGGCTCGATATCTTCATTTTAGATCATGCAGTTTTGGTCCCAATTTGATAGAGGTTTAACATGAATTTTTTTTTTCTATGTTGGAGTTTGCTTAAAATCCTAATTTATTAAATTATATATCTATCTACATTATAAAGTAACAACCATCTTGTCACGTATAAGCAAAAGAACATCCCTCGAGAAAAAGCCATCATGCGACATGTAAGTAAATAAATTAGCAGTCTTAAAAAAATTAATATTCATAATTTCTAGTTTAAATGATAAATCCAAACATACAACCAACCATTAGATTTAATTTAAGCAAATTAATACCCTACTAAAAAAATAAAAATGCTATCTGGTAATGTGAAAATTTTCAGTTTTGTACTATCTCGATTTTAAATACATCTGATAAAACAAAATTCATATACAAAACTAATCAACATATTTGTTAAATTAAATTATATCTAATGTTTGTATTCTAGGTATCATAGGAATGTATCTTATCTTCATTTAAACTTCTTTTATCTCTATGTGTAGAAGTTTATTTAACAAAACCTATACACACAACTTCTTTATATTTTTGAATCAAATTATTGTGAATTTGTATGACTTGTAGTCTTTTTCTCTCTTTTTTGCTTCTCATTCAAGTGTTGCTATGCATTTGTCACTTGAAAATGAGATTATTTACCTTCCTTTATTTAATTGTTCAATCACTTCTAATGATCAGATCTTTTATGCTTCGAAGTTTCCAAATATAGAAATGCAACATTTACTTAATAATTTCAGTTTATTTTGACAAAACTACAATTAAAAAACTTCAAGTTAATGCATATCCATTAAATTTCAGTTTAATGAGGGTTTACAATTTTATTCTCAAGGTTATCTTGATGTAGATAAAGAAGGTAGACTTGTATCCATTTAAATATTAGAAAAAGTCAGATCCTAACAAACTTATGCAAACTTCAACAATGGATTGTTACATAAAATACCATGTTAAGTTTGAGAGAACATCCACAATTGAATTTATAACCTATATAATAGTTGCAAAGAGGTATAATGATTCAAGTACAACAATTGTGAACATTCATCACATGGTATCTTGCTACTATTTTTTAATGCCCTTTTATATTTTACATGATATGCATTTACGGGGAACATAAAAACAAATTTGGATATATGTAAACAATAGTGGCAAAAAAAAAACATTAGTAATTTAGGAGTTTATAATGTCTCCAACTTGAATTAGATTTATGTTGTGCTTCATAAAAGATGGAGACTTCACATAGCTACCTAAATTGGTATCTCTGTTACATAGACATACAATTCCAATGTGTACCATTTCTTAACCATATTTTAGTATATACTTTTTTTCAAATATTGGCCAAGTTTAATCATTACGAAAAAGTTGAGATAGAGATTAACTACAGAGGTTTTAGTGTGAGTTCTTTTTTTTTTTTCACTTTCTAAGAGATTTGGTATGAAAAGGAAGAAGGATTAACAAATCGTAATGTTTTGTTCGAGTTACATTGTGTATGATCTTGTAATAATTGTGTGTATCTATACACATTCTATAAGCTAAGCAGCAACTATTTTAGAATTCAACGCCCCAAAGTTCTCAGGTGACCTGTCACATGATATAAATAATTAGTCATTCATAAAGATTATAATTAAAAGTTGACTTACTTTAAACAAAAAGTATAAAAGTATCCCTTAAAATTTATTACCTGATCTATTTTTAATTTCTTAGTTAGCAATAGATGTCTATTCTTAAATTAAATATAAGTTTAGAAAAATACTTGATCAAGTGTACAATGATAGAGATACAATCATGGATATTAATAATGGTAAATTAGATATCTAATAACTGAATTAGTATTCCTTTTTATATTCACTGAATGCTATTTACATTAACAATTATAATTTTAAGGGTGTTTACAGTAAGAGAAGTTGCTACACCCTTTTTCAAATAAGATGAATTTTATGTAATATGATCCAGAAAATATCACCAATGCATTCTCTAATTTGCTGAGAATGTTCAAAATATTCATCTAAACATAATAGATAACCACAACAAGACACAAGTATTTTTACTTCTATCTAAAAGCACCATTTTGTTACAAGTAATCAAATAAGTACCAGTTCTATAAATAAATAAATAAAAGAATCTTACTTTGATTGAAAACACTTAAATATTTGATTTATACAATGAAAATCAAATTAAAAAATTATAAATAAGCAAAAAGAAAATTCTACATTGTTTCTTTACTGACAAAGCCTTCCTCATAAGATAATTTTATTTTTTAATTAAAAGCTTGATCAATTTAGAAAATTCACTTAATATGGCAAAAATTACATTTAGGAATCATAAATAGGTGAAAAAAAATTTCCCATTCATTTTTTAAAATTAAATAGTTTCTTTCATAATTTTTTTTATTTTTTAATTGAAAGCTTGGTGAATTTAAAATTTTCAATCTCACAAAAAAAAAACGAATCTTACTAACATCTAATAAATTTAAAATTCGATTCACATTTATCTTCATATGTTATTTTTTGTGTTAAATGACATGTAGATAATATCAAAATGAAAACAAGTTTAGGTGGTGTATTTTATAAATAAAAATAAAATTAATAAATTATATTTGTCTTCATCTATTATGTTATTTATCTATTTATTTATCATCTTATTTTCCATCTCACAAGCTTCGTAACACTGGTTAGGGATCTTACAACCTAGAACCTTTCTCTTTTTTTTGTTCAAAAATAAAATTGCATTAAAAAAGAGATCCAACATTGACCTTTTTTTTTTTTTTTTTTATTTTTGGTCAAAACTAAAATTGCATTGAAAAAGAGGTCCAAGTTGAACTTCTTTTTAAGTCAAAAATGAAATTGCATTGATAAAGAAGTTAGATGTGGAACTTTCTTCTTTTTTATCAAAAATAAAATTTCATTGACAAAAATGTGAATTTTCTTTCTTTTTACTTCTATCTAAAAAATTACACATTCGATTCATATATTGAAATTTAAATTTAAAATCATAAATAATCAAAAAAAAAAAATTCTACCTTTATTTTTTAAATGACAAAACTCCCTTATAAAATTACTTTATTTTTCAATTAAAAGCTTGATTAATTTAGGAAATTCAATTTCATATAGTAAAAATTACATAAAAGAGCCATAAATAAATGGAAAAAAATTGACATTCGTTTTTTATATGACAAAGCCTCCCTCGTAAAAATTGATTTATACTTTAATTAAAAGATTGATTAATTTAAAAAATCAAGCTCACAAAAAAAAAAAAAAAGAATCTTACTATATACAAAAGATTAAATATTTGATACATATTTGTCTTTACCTGTCATTTTCTATGTTAAATGGCACGTAGATAATGTTGAAATAAAAACAAATTTAATTATCAGTAAAATGTAATTAAGGAAATTATATTTGCCATTATCTATTATGTTTTCTTACTTATTTATGATTTTCTTTGTCATCTCTTATGTTCATATCAATTATTAGGTTTGGTCCAATATGAAACTTTTCTTTTCTGTTTTTTTGTCCAAAATAAAATTTGATTGAAAAAGAGATTCAAAATTGAACTCGTGTTTTTTTTTGGATAAAAAATGAGATTGCATTAAAACAGAGGTCCAAGTTGAACTTCTTTTTTCTTGATAAAAAATAAAATTATACTGAAAAGAGGTTCAACGTGGAACTTTTTTTTTGTTGGTTAAAAATGAAACTATATTGAAAAAGAAGTTAGACATGATTTTTTTGTTTTGGGTAAAAAATAAAACCGCTCAAGAAAAAGTGTAATGTGAAAAATTTCTTTTCTTTTTATTCAAAGTCTATCGAGGAACCTTTCATTACATTGGACCTTGCTTAATTCAACTAAAATCTTGATTTATTAAATTAGATTATGATTATATCTTAATTTTCTATTCTATGCATTTTAGGACTTTGTCTTATCTTCATTTAAACTCCTTTATCTTTATTTGAAAAAAAAATATTAAAAAAAAAAACAAAAAACAAAAAAACTCAAGATACAACAACTTGAGCAATGGAGATACATCATGTATCTTTTAAAAGTTTGATCTAATGTAAAATAGTGCCTACTATCACATTTTTAAAAAAATAGGTGCTTATATTTATTTTTTTCTTTTGGTAATGATGTAGTATTTAGAGTAACTATACATTATAGTCTATCAATAATGTAATTAAAAAATTAAATTAATTAATTGTATATTTCATATTTTATAATATTTATATCACACCCGTGCATCGCACGGGTATAAGATTAGTTAATTGGAAGATTCATCCCATTAATCACCATAAATTTGGAATAATCTTCTAGGATTTTATAAACGTGAAAAGAAAGTCTTAACACACATTTTTCCATAAATTTGGGATGTGAAAAAAATGTTATGCCCCCAGTTTTTTTTTTCAACAAAGCACAACAACCTTGATTGCCTTTTCACATTCTCAGTTGAATCTTGACCCCCTTAATATAAAATTTATTGCTTTGTCCCTACTTTCAAATAACTCTTTTATTAATCTCTAAACTTGGTACCGTTCTTACAGCCCACATGAAAAAATAGTGCTTTATCTCTAAATGTCCAATCAATAAATTTTAAATAGAATCAGTTAATTATCAGTTCAAACAACGTTTCATTTCTGATCACAACTCATCTTATTTTAGGACATGAAGTGTATGTTTTAACAACCAAAAACATATTATTCAAATTTATACTTTTAATAACATGTCTACCCACTATTGGGAACTGATTTTTGTTTAGCTGCCATATCACCAACATTTTGCATTTGACTTGTGGTTATGTTTAAAACACGTTGAGCACCCAAGAAAGAAAGCTCTCCCTTTTCTTTCATGCACAAAATTGTAATGTTATTAGAGATTCAATAATAATAAATTATTTATATTATTTTATCTTAAGTACATATGAACAATTGCATAAAAGTTAACCAAAAATTCTTATACAGGCCACACAATCAGCAGTCACAAATTAACATGGTAAATGCCACACAATTTGTTCCCCGCATATTGTGAGAGTATCATTGGCCAACTCAACAGTTCACCATTATACACTATATTTTTTTTTGGGTTAATACTTGTCTGAGTCGTTAGATTATGGCTATTATAAATTTTTAGTTATTTGACTTTTAAAATAAACTTTTCAATCCATGAATTATAATTGTTGGGAACTTATAATCCATTGACCTTTAAAATAAATCTTTTAGTCCTTTGAGTTATATTAATGAGACGTTATTAGTCCCAAATACCAACTCTATCTAGGATTAACAATGTCTCACTGATATAACTCCAGTGACTAAAAAGTTCACTTTAAAAGTTAAGGGACTAAAAGTTTCTAATGACCATAGTCCAAGGACTAAAATATTCACTTTAAAAGTCAAGGGACTAAAAGTTCCTAACGACCATAGTCCAAGGACTAAAATGTTCACTTTAAAAGTCAAGAGACTAAAAGTTCAACGATCGTAGTATAAAGACTTTGACAAATATTAACTAAGTCTTTTGTTTTTGTTGAGCACTACAGACTAAGGTCATGTTTGACCTAACTTTTAAATATTTAAAAGCACTTCTTGTAAGTTTAGAAACTGAAATTAACCTGTTTGGTCCATATTTAAAAATGTTTCTAGGTAAAAGCTTAAGCTAAAAAAAATTAACAAACAAAAAGCTCCAAATTAAAGTTTTTAAAAAAAAGTTTTTTCGAAACTGATTTTACATAATGTAGAAAGCTATTTTATTTTATTTTTATCAAATATACCCTTTCATATTTTTTAAAGTTCAATATTATCCTCAAAATTTCTAAAAGTTAACATTACTCAATGTAGGCCAAATAATTAACAAATTTTATTCAACATCACTTCTGACCAAATTTTTCCATGCACCAATGCATCACTTTTGTGGTTAATGAGAACAGTTTGAACCCATATCTACTACTAAAATTTTACAACTCATTTTTTTTTACATTTAGTCCAAACATAGCTTAATACCCACATCTAGAGGTGGCATTTGGGTCAGGCCGACACATGCCCAATTCAGCCCAGCACAAGAAAATTCGGGCCCAGCCTAACTCAAATGAAAGTGAGTTCGACTCGGCTCAGCCCACCACATATAGGTGGGCTGAGCTGAGTCATATATTTTTGGACCCAGCCCATTTGTGCCTAAGCCCAGCCCAGCCCAGCTCAGCCCAGCACAGGCCCAGCTCAAGCCCAGATAAAGCCCATCTTGATATTATAATTTGTACATGTAATTTTTTTTATAAATAGTTAGTGTATTCAACTTCATTTTATTACAAAATTATATATTTATTTTACTACCTATTGCCTCTTTATTTTACTACAAAAGAATACACAATATCTATGGCTATGGGGGAAGAAAATTTTTCACAACGATTACGTTCAAATGTTTGGAATCATTTTGCTTACTTTGAAGAACATGGGTATGTAATTTGTAACTATTGTGAATGTAAATGTATATTTCGTCATCAATTTAGAACTTCTCCACCAACTTTCTTCAAGCATTTATGTAATGTTCTTTTTTTATGTTTATTAGTAATGTATCCGTGTTTTATGAACTTGTAGTTTGTTAAATTATGTTTTATCATTTATATTAATATTATCAATCAACTTATGTCTTGTTAATTGTTAAATTAACTTTTTCATAAAAAAAGTTTAGCTTAAGATTTTTTCGTTATTAATCCAACTATCAAAATTCATAACACACTAATAAAAAATATATAAAAAAAGATTGTTTGGCCCAGCCCAGCTCGCGACTTGTGGTAACGGGCTCGTGGGCCGAGTTGGGTCCTATATTTCAAGAATTGAGCCCAGCCCAACTCAGCCCATTAAACATATGTGTTGAGACGGACTCATTTTTCTTAACCCACGATTTGACCGGGCTGTGCCAAGCCATGCTAGGCTGGCCCATTTGCCAGCTCTACTCAATAGTCTGTATCTACACAGTGCATAGGTAGTCACGTTGGATTTTTCCCTATTTTATTACTGTCTCTCACATGACCCTCCTATCTAGGTGACCATTCTCTAACAGCCTTATATGAAATAAGAAAAAAGCTATTTGTACTTTTGTCCAGTGGTAATATTATTCGTTGTATATGAGATATTATAGGTTTAAGGCTCTATTTGTTTGCTATAAAATAACTTGCTTGTATAATATATTTTCAGTGGAAAATGCTTTCTTGGAAAATAAAATATTTTTTTGGGCTCCGTTTGTTTACCGTAAAATAACTTGTTAGAAGAAAATATTTTTCTGAAAAATAGATTACTGAAAAGTATTTTCTACTATTTGGATGTACAGTGAGTTCCATAAAATATTTTTTTCTCCTAAAGGACATGAAAATATTTTACAAAATTTTGTATTAGCCATAATTGTTGACTGTAAAATATTTTACAGTTGACCAATTTTTCGGTATTACTAAACACCATAAAATTAAACAAAAACAGCCGTAATTGTTGACTGAAAAATATTTTACGTTTGATCAAATTTTGTATCTTACCAAACACCGAAAAATATGTAAAATATTTTACGGTAGACAAACGGAGCCTAGATTTCACTGATTACGTTGTACGGTTTTTGACCTTACCTAAAATTCAAAAAAAAATTATTTTAAAAAAGTTTCATTCTTACACCAAAGGCGGATTGAGTTCATTGCCAAATTGGGTTACAACCCCTACTAGTTTGATGTATTTTTTCAAAAAATAATAAATTTAGAAAAATAATAAATTTCTACATTTTTCTAGTTAAAAAAAGTTAATGCACCCTTAAAAAGAATATATTCATTGAGTTAAAAATTATATTTATAACTTTTATTGAAAATAAATCATCGATCTAGTATTACACACGGATATAACAACATTAAGTTAAAATTATGTTTGACAAAAAAAAAGTTAAAATTATGAAAGCATCTCATATATTTTGTTGAAATTTCACGTCAAATATAATGAATCAAGTCATATGTTAGCAAGTGCAGTAGACCATTGTTATCTAATAACGCAATCTTATAAAAAGTTTTTTCTTGTTAGCTCTATGAATACAAAATCTCATATGAATCTTTTTATTCAACTCTTAATAACCCAATCTCCTTCTAATATGTCCTATTTTATATAATATAGATATCTCTTACTCTATTATTATGGGCCACAATGACGGTGAAAAATATACTCCTATCTTGCGGGGATTTGGATTCTCTCCTAGTCATTTTAAAAATCTTACTTCAATTTAAAAATATATTTTCTTGCCTTCTTTTTGTTTCTCCTTTGTTTATTATTTCTTGCCTTTTTTATTTTTTTTTTCAGATTTTGATCTAACATACGTAAAATCCGTTCTCTCTCTACCATTTCTCTCCCCTTTTTTCTCTCTAACACACTCAAACCCAATTTAATAGCCAATACTTCATAGTAGCCCGAAGCTCCAATGAAGCTATTCAACTACTGTAATTTATTTATACTATATATATAGGTCTATTATAGACATTTTCTTTGTACTATAAGTGCTTATATATGTGTACTGATGAGTAAGAGCTAAAGTTTTATTTGGCAAAAAATTAAAAAGCAAACTACGATCAGCATGCAACAGAAACTAGCAATCTAAACTTGCCTTTTACAGCAATGTTGTAGAATTCCCTCAATGAATGAAATCAGGAGCTTTAATCTCTCTCAAAAAAAATGGAGCAGCAAATCTTGCACCATAGTGGGAACAACAACTTTTGTGCCATCTGGTAGATTATGATAGCAGATTCAATGCTTAATCTTGTGCATAAAATCTGACTTCAATTTAAATATATATTTTCTTGCCTTCTTTTTGTTTCTCCTTTTTTATAATTTCTTGCCTTTTTTTATTTTTCTTTTTCCAGATTTTGATCTAACGTACCTAAAACCCCTTATCTCTCTACCATTTCTCTCCCCATTTTTCTCTCTAACACACTCAAACCCAATTTAATTGCCAATAATTCATATTAGCCCGAAGCTCCAATGAAGCTATTCAACTACTGTAATTTATTTATACTATATATATAGGTCTATTATAGACATTTTCTTTGTACTATAAGTGCTTATATATGTGTACTGATAAGTAAGAGCTAAAATTTTATTTAGCAAAAAATTAAAAAGCAAACTACGATCAGCATGCAAGAGAAACTACCAATCTAAACTTGTCTTTTACAGCTATGTTGTAGAATTCCCTCAAACTACAATCAGCATGCAAGAGAAACTACCAACCTAAACTTGCCTTTTACAAAAAAGGAGCAGCAAATCTCGCACCAATACTTGCCTTTTACAGCTATGTTGTAGAATTCCCTCAATGAATAAAATCAGGAGCTTCAATCTCTCTCAACAAAAATGGAGCAACAAATCTCGCACCATAGTGTGAACATAAACTTTTGTGCAATCTGGTAGATTATGATAGCAGATTCAATGCTTAATCTTGTGCATAAAATGGGGATCTCAATTGTGTCTCCTTGTTTTTATACCCCTCACGTTTCTCTCTTTTTTTCTCACCATCCTTCACAAAAGTTTCAAACACTATTACTACTCTCCAACTATACACCGCTACTGTTCTGGTTTTTCTGTTGAACATATATGGAAGCGTTAAACTTACTGAAGTTCTGGTGCAACGCCGGAAGGTTCTTGCGCAACGCCGAAAGGTGCTGGCGCAACACCGGAAGTGATGACGATTGTAAGAAGAGTGATGACGTACACAATCAGCCGCTGAAAACTCGCGAAGAAACAGAAGACGATGATTCGTTCTTCGACCTGGACATTGCAATGCTTGAATGCACTGAAGATAGCTCAGAGAAGAAAGTCAAAGCAGGCTTCAACTTCGTCGACTCGCCTAAAGATGTCTCTTGCTCCAACGATTGTAAGAAGAGTGATGACTTACGCAATCAGCCGCTGAAAACTGGCGAAGAAACAGAAGACGATGATTCATTCTTCGAGCTGGACATTGCAGCGCTTGAATGCAGTGAAGATAGGTCAGAGAAGAAAGTCAAAGTAGGCTTCAACTTCGTTGACTCGCATGTCTCTTGCTCCGACGATTGTAAGAAGAGTGATGACTTACGCAATCAGCCGCTGAAAACTGGCGAAGGAACAGAAGACGATGATTCGTTATTCGAGCTGGAGATTGCAACGCTTGAATGCAGTGAAGATAGGTCAGAGAAGAAAGTCAAAGAAGGCTTCAACTTCGTCGACTCGCCTAAAGATGTCTCTTGCTCCGACGATTGTAAGAAGAGTGATGACTTACGCAATCAGCCGCTAAAAACTGGCGCAGAAACAGAAGACGATGATTCGTTATTCGAGCTGGACATTGCAGCGCTTGAATGCAGTGAAGATAAATATGTCTCTTGCAATAAAAAGGTTTTCCCGGTTGATACGAATGTGTCGAAGCCTCAATTGCCGATTGCATTGCTGAAATGGGCGCCGAAGTTTCGAGTTTTCATGCTTGGTTTGAAGAAGTCAAAGGTGGAGAAAACGGAGACTAATGGCGATTTAACAGCGTCTCCTAAGCAAAAGGAGTTTCAGAATGGCAAAAGTTCTGAGAATGGATGGAGCAAGCGGTTCGCCAGTTAAATGTAAAGCTGAAGAGGTGCAAGCTGACAACAGTTTGAGAAGCAAATTGCAGAGAGAAAGCTTAGATGAATTCTCGATTCAGAAAGCTTCATCGAAGCGATTCGTGAAAGATGAGGTACCTAAGTATTTGAAACTGATTAAGCCTTTATATGAGCGAGCTTCGAAAAGGTACGGCGAGAAAACTAGGATTTCTGACCAGTTTCCGACCGTATCGCTGAGGAAAGTGTCCGAGGAAAAGCCGGTGAACCGAGCCGCCAGTTTGAAAGTCGTGTTCAAGCATATCTGGAAAAGCCGATCGGCGTCGTCCGCCATCAGAATGACTCCGTTGCCTACTAACCGCAGAGATGATTCGTCGCTGTTGCACCAGAATGAATTAATCCAAGATGCAATCCTATATTGCAAGCGCACATACTACTCAGGAAATTGTACGACATTTATTACATCTTTTTAATCTAAATTTTTAGCTTTCAACTATTATTAATTCATTCTAAATATTTATGACATAGTTTTATTTAGTTTAATTATCAATAAATTTCTTTTAATTTCAGAATGTTCCCCTTATGGCGATGTTCAAGTGATGCGTCGCATCAGAAGTCAGTAAATAAGCCAAGGGATTGCACTGAAGAACTGAAGAGATGTAGCATTTGAAAGAGATGACTAGCGGGAAAGCACAAATACTTTTGAGTGCTTATCCAGTAAATTAGGCTGGAAATGATAAATGATACATTAATGTTTTTAAAGTATTAAGCTTTTGCGTTTTTTTGTGAAAAATAGTAGACCCAGGAAAGATTAGTGGAGGATGATCTCAGAGATGGTTCCAAAGAGTCGCTTGTAGTTGTTTCTCTGTAAAGCTGCTGTGATGGTTTTATTGTCATAATGTATATCATATGAAATCTAGTGTTTTTCACCGAAAATGGAAGAAAAACACGAAGCAATTTTGCTGTATAGTCATTGGGCACGCTTGATAGTTTGCTTAAATTTCCATCCAGTTGCTTAAACTAGAGACCATTTTGCCATTATTTTCACAGATAGCAAGGAAATGCAACAAGGTGTTGCTCGCCTTGCAGGCCTCCTTCGTATAACAATGGTACTTAACAGTGTTCAGCCAGTAATATCAAGTACATACAAACGTTGATATTGAAGCAGAGAACAACATATTTCGGTAGTTACTTCACCTACTTCCTTGAGTTTTTACACCGTACCAACTGTTGCAGGTGTTGCTGTCAGAGGTGGATGGCAAGCTCTAGTTGCTTACATTAATTTGGGTTGCTATTACATTTTCGGTCTCCCTCTTGGATTTGTTCTGGGCTATACGGAAAATCTGGGAGTGATGGTAGATGACTTTCTTTTTATTTTTTCCCCATCCAAACCATACAAGTGTGTGAATGCATAATCTATATGATTTGGTACTTAGAGAAGCTTTTTCCAATCAAATGTATGCAAAAAATAGACCGGTTCGGTTAATTAAGCGGCTTGTTTCTCATGGTGCTCTTATGCTCTGCTATTTCTCAGTTTTAGCTGAATTAGAAGAGTTTTCCATTTTCTATATCCTTCCGATCACTAGCGTTCGTGCTAAAATTTTTGCGATGGCAGGGACTTTGGGGCGGAATGATAGCTGGGTTAGCTTTGCAGACGTTTCTACTATTAATTGTACTTTACAAAACCAACTGGAACAAGGAGGTTAGTGAAATCTCAATTCTGATAGGCATTGCATTATTCACCAAACTATGTGTATTATTGTTGAATTTGCAGTGTCCTGTCCTCCATGATGATTCTTATGTTGGATACATGTGTACTTTTCGCTTCGTGATCTCCCGAAATTTCCCTTCTCTTTCATTGAGTAGAAAATGGTAGAGCGATAACAATCACGAGATAAACTTAATTTTTAAGGAATAGCATATGGCGGTTGTTCAATTCATCTTGATGAATGTTTCTTCTTTGTATGTTCATCGGATGAAGTTGTACGATCTTTGATACGGCTTGGTTTCATCATGATTGATATTATGTCTTACGAGTCATAAAGATGCTGCTGAGTGTTTCTTGATTGTGATTTGAATTTGCAGGTTGAGCAGACGACAGAACGCATGCGGAAGTGGGGAGGGTAGGACGTGGAAACGGATAAATTAGCTAGAGATCAGCTCTCATTTGGCAACAGAGAGCCTTAAATTTCGATTCTTGAGATGTCAGGAAATCGTCTCCTCTATTAAGTCCATTATACTCTTCATGAGTCTTTCTTTCAACTGGCAATTTTGAGCTAATTTGAAAATTGTTGTATAAGGATGTTTGAATGAAAATTTCTCGACTGATAAAAACTTATCGATGCAAGAGATTTACACATGAATTTTTTAGAGATTACACTGAAGCAATAAATTTTTTGAACGGGTAAAATGAGAATTTAAGATTTTGCAAGGAGAATCAATTTGACTTTGAAGAATAATACATCAAATCAACTGTCTCCTCCTTCTATTATTTCATTTGTTTTTTCTCTATAAAGTTATAAACTAAAGCATCTTCACTTATAATCGGTGACTCATAAACTGAAATTTCTCCACAATCTTCCCACAACTTCTATTCTATGAAGAAACGTTGTAAAATTCATTTTTGTTATCTTTGCGTTAGTTTGTGATCTTAAGAAATCATGAAATACTAATTGTAGTACTTGACCATGGATGAAGTGAATAATGATACAATTGATAGAAAAGAACATCCGCAAAATGTTTGTACGATTAAAATGGGTTATTATTCAAAACGGTCAAGCCCACCATCTTTACTCTCTCTCACCTCAACTCACATCCCACTTCTATCTTTTTCTCACCTCGGCTTTCATCTCACCTTTTTTCTCATGGCAATGTGCCCAAAAATGGTTGGGACGTTCAAAAAGTCTCAACCGTTTTTAAGAATTTTCTGATTAAAATATAGTGGTTTGATATTATTGTGAGTTTATGACAATATTCTAGCAGAGACTTGAACGTTGTCCTTGGATCATACATGAAATGAATTATTAGATTTTTCAAAAATTTATCAAAGATCCTTTGATTCTAAGCATAAACGTTTTTCCCCCTCCATTGTATTGTACAGAGACGGTGAAGCTATGGAGATGTTTGGAACAAGCGCCATTACCAGCATCTTTGTTGGCCATATTGGGGATGTTGAGCTTTTTGCCATTTCTATCTCCTTCGGCCATACGGTATGCTTTTAATGAAATTTGGGCTGTTGTGAGGCTCTCCTTTGCATCTGGTGTTATGCTATGCTTAGAGGCCTGGTGTATGATGAGCATTATTATTCTTGTTAGCCATCTTGATAATGCAGTTATATTGTGGTTGGTTCGCTTTCAGTTTGGTAAGTATCGTTGTTTGTTAGAATTTACCGGATCTAATACCGTCTAATGCTAGTAAAAAATTGAACGCCAACTCAAGCCCAGATAAAGCCCATCTTGAGATTATAATTAGTACATGTAATTTTTTTATAAATAGTTAGTGTATTCATCTTCATTTTACTACAAAATTATATATTTATTTTACTACATATTATCTCTTTATTTTACTACAAGAGAATACACAATATCTATGGCTATGGGGGAAGAAAATTTTTCACAACGATTACGTTCAAATGTTTGGAATCATTTTGCTTACTTTGAAGAACATGTGTATGTAATTTGTAACTATTGTGAACGTAAATGTATATTTTGTCATCAATTTAGAACTTCTCCACCAACTTTCGTCAAGCATTTATGTAATGTTCTTTTTTTATGTTTATTAGTAACGAATCCGTGTTTCACGAACTTGTGGTTTGTTAAGTAATGTTTTATCATTTATATTAATATTATCAATCAACTTATGTCTTGTTAATTGTTAAATTAACTTTTTCGTAAAAAAGGTTAAGCTTAAAATTTTTTCGTTATTAATCCAACTATCAAAATTCAGAACACACTAATAAAAAATATATAAAAAAGAAGGGCTGGCCCAGCCCAGCTCAGTACTCATGGTAACGGGCTCGTGGGCTGAGCTGGGTCCTATATTTCAATAATTGAGCCCAGCCCAGCTCAGCCCATTAAACATATGTGCTGAGACGGGCTCATTTTTCTTAACCCACGATTCGACCGAGCCGTGCCGAGGCATGCTGGGCTGGCCCATTTGTCAGCTCTACTCAATAGTCTGTATCTACACAGTGCATAGGTAGTCGCGTTGGATTTTTCCCTATTTTATTATTGTCTCTCACATGACCCTCCTATCCAGGTGACCATTCTCTAACATCCTTATATGAAATAAGAAAAAAGCTACTTGTACTTTTGTCCAGTGGTAATATTATTCGTTGTATACAAAATATTATAGGTTTAAGGCTCTGTTTGTTTGCTATAAAATAACTTGCTTGTATAAAATATTTTCAGTGGAAAATGCTTTCTTGGAAAATAAAATATTTTTTGGGCTCCGTTTGTTTACCGTAAAATAACTTGTTGGAAGAAAAAAAAAATTCTGAAAAATAGATTACTGAAAAGTATTTTCTGCTATTTGGATGTACAGTGAGTTACGTAAAATATTTTTTTCTCTTAAAGGACATGAAAATATTTTACAAAATTTTGTATTAGCCGTAATTGTTGACTGTAAAACATTTTACAGTTGACCAATTTTTCGGTATTACCAAACACCGTAAAATTAAACAAAAGCAGTCGCAATTGTTGACTGAAAAATATTTTACGTTTGACCAAATTTTACATCTTACCAAACACCGAAAAACGTGTAAAATATTTTAGGCAGACAAACGGAGCTTAAATTTCACTGATTACGATGTACATTTTTTACCTTACCTAAAATTCAAAAAAAAATTATTTTAAAAAAGTTTCAATCTTACACCAAATGCGGATTGAGTTCAATGCCAAATTGGGTTACAACCCCTACTAGTTTGATGTATTTTTTCAAAAAATAATAAATTTAGAAAAATAATAAATTTCTACATATTTCTAGTTAAAAAAAGTTAATGCACCCTTAAAAAGAATATATTCACTGAGTTAAAAATTATATTTATAACTTTTATTGAAAAGAAATCATCGATCTAGTATTACACACGGATATAACAACATTAAGTTAAAATTTTGTTTTACAAAAAAAAAAGTTAAAATTATGAAAGCATCTCATATATTTTGTTGAAATTTCACGTCAAATATAGTGAATCAAGTCATATGTTAGCAAGTGCGGTAGACCATTGCTATCTAATAACGCAATCTTATAAAGAGTTTTTTCTTGTTAGCTCTATGAATACAAAATCTCATATGAATCTTTTTATTCAACTCTTAATAACCCAATCTCCTTCTAATATATCCTATTTTATATAATATAGATATCTCTTACTCTATTATTATGGGCCACAATGACGGTGAAAAATGTACTCCTATCTTGCGGGGATTTAAATTCTCTCCTAGTCATTTTGAAAATCTGACTTCAATTTAAATATATATTTTCTTGCCTTCGTTTTGTTTCTCCTTTTTTATAACTTCTTGCCTTCTTTGATTATTTTTTTCCAGATTTTGATCTAATATACATAAAACCCCTTCTCTCTCTACCATTTCTCTCCCCTTTTTTCTCTCTAACACACTCAAACCCAATTTAATTGCCAATACTTCATATTAGCCCGAAGCTCCAATGAAGCTATTCAACTACTGTAATTTATTTATAATATATATATAGGTCTATTATAGACATTTTCTTTGTACTATAAGTGCTTATATATGTGTACTGATGAGTAAGAGCCGAAATTTTATTTAGCAAAAAATTAAAAAGCAAACTACGATCAGCATGCAAGAGAAACTAGAAATCTAAACGTGCCTTCCATTAATTCTCTATTTTTTGTGTCACAAAACCTAATTTGATACTTTCTTTTCCCCCTTCTTGATTCATCAACCTAACCAACCTACCAAGATTCCTAAAGTTTCAAATATTTCTAGTATTTCGATCTTTGATTTTGCAAATACAAGTTATATCTTGTTGCTTTTTTTTCGATTGAAAAATCAATTACAAGAGTCAAATGTGAGGCTCTTGAATGTATGATTTTCCGGTGACTAACAAAAAATGACTTACTTGATATTGTTGGCTGATTAAAAAAAACTATAATACTTTTATAATTATATGAAAAATTCTAAAAAGCAATTACAATATTATAAAGATTTTTTTTTTCAAAACCAATGATGATATACATAGTTAATGTTTAATTTCATAGAATATATTATTTACTGCATTATAGAAATGATTTATGAGGCATGAACTTGCTCTTTTTTTTGTGTGGCTAAATTAGCAAGTAGATCTATTAAACCCAACAAACTCATACAAGAAAGACAATCACCCAATTACACTAAGAAGTCATTTGGGTGTCATCGAGGTTCCATGCTTTACAAATACTAAGATTTATACAAGATTTCCTATATTTATTTACAATGCGAATTTTGTGTTTAATTATAAAACTGATCATTCGCAAAATATCTATTTTTGCCTACTCCTAGTGCAACAAGTTCTAGTTTGACATCCTACAAAGCACAATTGATCGATGCAAAACATTGTCCATATGAAATGCTCATAGATACTCATAACTGAACTTAACTAATAACTCTTAAAGTCGAATAGATCAGGACCACATTTGTACATCTTACAGCTATGTTGTAGAATTCCCTCAATGAATAAAATCAGAAGCTTCAATCTCTCTCAACAAAAATGGAGCAGCAAATCTCGCACCAATACTTGCCTTTTACAGCTATGTAGTAGAATTCCCTCAATGAATAAAATCAGGAGCTTCAATCTCTCTCAACAAAAATGGAGCAGCAAATCTCGCACCATAGTGTGAACAGAAACTTTTGTGCAATCTGGTAGATTATGATAGCAGATTCAATGCTTAATCTTGTGCATAAAATGGGGATCTCAATTGTGTCTCCTTGTTTTTATACCCCTCACGTTTCTCTCTTTTTTTCTCACCATCCTTCACAAAAGTCTCAAACACTATTACTACTCTCCAACTATACACCGCTACTGTTCTGGTTTTTCCGTTGAACATATATGGAAGCGTTAAACTTACTGAAGTTCTGGCGCAACGCCGGAAGGTTCTTGCGCAACGCCGGAAGGTGCTGGCGCAACGCCGGAAGTGACGACGATTGTAAGAAGAGTGATGACGTACGCAATCAGCCGCTGAAAACTGGCGAAGAAACAGAAGACGATGATTCGTTCTTCGACCTGGACATTGCAGCGCTTGAATGCAGTGAAGACAGGTCAGAGAAGAATGTCAAAGCAGGCTTCAACTTCGTTGACTCGCATGTCTCTTGCTCCGACGATTGTAAGAAGAGTGATGACTTACGCAATCAGCCGCTGAAAACTGGCGAAGAAACAGAAGACGATGATTCGTTCTTCGACCTGGACATTGCAGCGCTTGAATGCAGTGAAGATAGCTCAGAGAAGAAAATCAAAGCATGCTTCAACTTCGTTGACTCGCCTAAAGATGTCTCTTGCTCCGACGATTGTAAGAAGAGTGATGACTTGCGCAATCAGCCGCTGAAAACTGGCGAAGAAACAGAAGACGATGATTCGTTATTCGAGCTGGACATTGCAGCGCTTGAATGCCGTGAAGATAAAGATGTCTCTTGCAATAAAAATGTTTTTCCAGTTGATACGAATGTGTCGAAGCCTCAATCGCCGATTGCATTGCTGAAATGGGCGCCGAAGTTTCGAGTTTTCATGCTTGGTTTGAAGAAGTCAAAGGTGGAGAAAACAGAGACTAATGGCGATTTAACGGCGTCTCCTAAGCAAAAGGAGTTTCAGAAAGGCAAAAGTTCTGAGAATGGACGGAGCAAGCGGTTCGCCGTTAAATGTAAAGCTGAAGAGGTGCAAACTGACAACAGTTTGAGAAGCAAATTGCACAGAGAAAGCTTAGATGAATTCTCAATTCAGAAAGCTTCATCGAAGCGATTCGTGAAAGATGAGATACCTAAGTATTTGAAACTGATTAAGCCTTTATATGAGCGAGCTTCGAAAAGGTACGTCGAGAAAATTAGGAGTTCTGACCAGTTTCCGACCGCATCGTCGAGGAAAGTGTCGGAGGAAAAGCCGGTGAACCGAGCGGCCAGTTTGAAAGTCGTGTTCAAGCATATCTGGAAAAGCCGATCGGCGTCGTCTGCCGTCATGACGCCGTTGCCTATTAACCGTAGAGATGATTCGTCGCTGTTGCACCAGAATGAATTAATCCAAGATGCAATCCTATATTGCAAGCGCTCATACTACTCAGCAAATTGTACGCCTGTTATTACATCTTTTTAATCTAAATTTTTAGCTTTCAACTATTATTAATTCATTCTAAATATTTATGACATAGTTTTATTTAGTTTAATTATTAATAAATTTCTTTTAATTTCAGAATGTTCCCCTTATGGCGATGTTCAAGTGATGCGTCGCATCAGAAGTCAGTAAATAAGCCAAGGGATTGCACTGAAGAACTGAAGAGATGTAGCATTTGAAAGAGATGACTAGCGGGAAAGCACAAATACTTTTGAGTGCTTATCCAGTAAATTAGGCTGGAAATGACAAATGATACATTAATGTTTTTAAAGTATTAAGCTTTTGCGTTTTTTTGTGAAAAATAGTAGACCCAGGAAAGATTAGTGGAGGATGATCTCAGAGATGGTTCCAAAGAGTCACTTGTAGTTGTTTCTCTGTAAAGCTGCTGTGATGGTTTTATTGTCATAATGTATATCATATGAAATCTAGTGTTTTTCACCGAAAATGGAAGAAAAAAACGAAGCAATTTTGCTGTGTAGTCATTGGGCACGCTTGATAGTTTGCTTAAATTTCCATCCAGTTGCTTAAACTAGAGACCATTTTGCCATTATTTTCACAGATAGCAAGGAAATGCAACAAGGTGTTGCTCGCCTTGCAGGCCTCCTCCGTATAACAATGGTACTTAACAGTGTTCAGCCAGTAATATCAAGTACATACAAACGTTGATATTGAAGCAGAGAACAACATTTTTCGGTAGTTACTTCACCTACTTCCTTGAGTTTTTACACCGTACCAACTGTTGCAGGTGTTGCTGTCAGAGGTGGATGGCAAGCTCTAGTTGCTTACATTAATTTGGGTTGCTATTACATTTTCGGTCTCCCTCTTGGATTTGTTCTGGGCTGTACGGAAAATCTGGGAGTGATGGTAGATGACTTTCTTTTTATTTTTTCCCCATCCAAACCATACAAGTGTGTGAATGCATAATCTATATGATTTGGTACTTAGAGAAGCTTTTTCCAATCAAATGTATGCAAAAAATAGACCGGTTCGGTTAATTAAGCGACTTGTTTCTCATGGTGCTCTTATGCTCTGCTATTTCTCAGTTTTAGCTGAATTAGAAGAGTTTTCCATTTTCTATATCCTTCTGATCACTAGCGTTCGTGCTAAAAATTTTGTGTTGGCAGGGACTTTGGGGCGGAATGATAGCTGGGTTAGCTTTGCAGACGTTTCTACTATTAGTTGTACTTTACAAAACCAACTGGAACAAGGAGGTTAGTGAAATCTCAATTCTGATAGGCATTGCATTATTCACCAAACTATGTGTATTATTGTTGAATTTGCAGTGTCCTGTCCTCCATGCTGATTCTTATGTTGGATACATGTGTACTTTTCGCTTTGTATGTTTCTTCTTTGTATGTTCATCGGATGAAGTTGTACGATCTTTGATACGGCTTGGTTTCATCATGATTGATATTATGTCTTACGAGTCATAAAGATGCTGCTGAGTGTTTCTTGATTGTGATTTGAATTTGCAGGTTGAGCAGACGACAGAACGCATGCGGAAGTGGGGAGGGCAGGACGTGGAAACGGATAAATTAGCTAGAGATCAGCTCTCATTTGGCAACAGAGAGCCTTAAATTTCGATTCTTGAGATGTCAGGAAATCGTCTCCTCTATTAAGTCTATTGTACTCTCGATAAGTCTTTCTTTCAACTGACAGTTTTGAGCTAATTTGAAAATTGTTGTATAAGGATGTTTGAATGAAAATTTCTTAACTGATAAAAACTTATCGATGCAAGAGATTTACACATGAATCACGCACTTTTAAATTTTTTAGAGATTACGCTGAGGCAATAAATTTTTTAAACGGGTAAAATGAGAAATTTAAGATTTTGCAAGGAGAATCAATTTGACTTTGAAGAATAATACATCAAATCAACTCTCTTCTCCTTCTATTATTTCATTTGTTTTTTCTCAATAAAGTTATAAACTAAAGCATCTTCACTTATAATCGGTGACTCATAAACTGAAATTTCTCCACAATCTTCCCACAACTTCTATTCTATGAAGAAACGTTGTAAAATTCATTTTAGTTATCTTTGCGTTAGTTTGTGATCTTAAGAAATCATGAAATATTAATTGTAGTACTTGACCATGGATGAAGTGAATAATGATACAATTGATAGAAAAGAACGTCCGCAAAATGTTTGTACGATTAAAATGAGTTATTATTCAAAACGGTCGAGCCCACCATCTTTACTCTCGCTCACCTCAACTCACATCCCACTTCTCTCTTTTTCTCACCTCGGCTCTCATCTCACCTTTTTTCTCATGGCAATGTGCCCAAAAATGGTTGGGACATTCAAAAAGTCTCAACCGTTTTTAAGAATTTTCTGATTAAAATATAGTGGTATGATATTATTGTGAGTTTATGACAATATTATAGCAGAGACTTGAACGTTGTCCTTGGATCATACATGAAATGAATTATTAGATTTTTCAAAATTTATCAAAGATCCTTTGATTCTAAGCATAAATATTTTTTCCCCTCCGTTGTATTGACCGTTTTTTCTTTTCCAAGTTGATTTTTTTTTCTTTTTCTTTTCAATTACTAATCTTAATAAAATTATTATTTTATTTTCAGACGTTAAAAAATAAATAGTGTTAACTCTCAGACCCTCTAGGGATTTTACATAGTTAAAGAATATGGTTGGATAATGTTAGAAATTAAGACACCCTTTTTTTTTTTGTCATATAGAAATTAAGAGACTGAAAAATGGCTTTGTCCCAAAGATATTACGAGATAATTTGATTGAATTTCTTGCCTCCATTTTACCATTAATTATGGTATGACCTACAAATCACAAGTGATAGATACACGAAAGACATGATATGCCTCCATTTAAAAAATTGTTTTATTTTTTAATTGAAAGCTTGGTGAATTTAAAATTTTCAATCTCACAAAAAAAAATGAATCTTACTGACATCTAATAAATTTAAAATTCGATTCACATTTATCTTCATATGTTATTTTTTGTGTTAAATGACATGTAGATAATATCAAAATGAAAACAAGTTTAAGTTGTTTATTTTATAAATAAAAATAAAATTAAGAAATTATATTTGTCTTCATCTATTATGTTATTTATCTATTTAATTATCATCTTATTTTCCATTCACATGCTTCGTAACACCAGTTAGGCATCGTACAACCTAGAACGTTTCTTTTTTTTTGGTCAAAAATAAAATTGCATTAAAAAAGAGATCCAACATTGAACTTTTTTTTTAATTTAATTTTATTTATGGTCAAAACTAAAATTGCATCGAAAAAGAGGTCCAAGTTGAACTTCTTTTTAAGTCAAAAATGAAATTGCATTGATAAAGAAATTAGATGTGGAACTTTCTTCTTTTTTATCAAAAATAAAATTTCATCGAGAAAAATGTCAATTTTCTTTCTTTTTACTTCTATCTAAAAAATTACACATTCGATTCATATATTGAAATTTAAATTTAAAATCATAAATAATCAAAAAAAAAAAATTCTACCTTTATTTTTTAAATGACAAAACCTCCCTTATAAAATTACTTTATTTTTCAATTAAAAGCTTGATTAATTTAGAAAATTCAATTTCATATAGTAAAAATTACATAAAAGAGCCATAAATAAATGGAAAAAAATTGACATTCATTTTTTATATGACAAAGCCTCCCTCATAAAAATTGATTTATACTTTAATTAAAAGATTGATTAATTTAAAAAAATCAAGCTCACAAAAAAAAAAAGAATCTTACTATATACAAAAGATTAAATATTTGATACATATTTGTCTTTACCTGTCATTTTCTATTTTAAATGGCACGTAGATAATGTTGAAATAAAAACAAATTTAATTATCAGTAAAATGTGATTAAGGAAATTATATTTGCCATCATCTGTTATGTTTTCTTACTTATTTATGATTTTCTTTGTCATCTCTTATGTTCATATCAATGATTAGGTTTGGTCCAATATGAAACTTTTCTTTTCTGTTTTTTGGTCAAAAATAAATTTTGATTGAAAAAAAGATTCAAAATTGAACTCGACCTTTTTTTTTGGATAAAAAATGAGATTGCATTAAAACAGAGGTCCAAGTTGAACTTCCTTTTTCTTTATAAAAAATAAAAGTATACTGAAAAGAGGTTCAACGTGGAACTTTTTTTTTTGTTGGTTAAAAATGAAACTATATTGAAAAAGAAGTTAGACAAGATTATTTTGTTGTGGGTAAAAAATAAAATCGATCAAGAAAAAAGTGTAAAGTGAAAATTTTCTTTTATTTTTATTCAAAAAGGAAATTGCATGAAAAAAGTGATACAATGTGAAATTTCATTTTTTGGTAAACAATGAATTTTTTATTGAAAAGGAGGTCCAACGTGTAACATTTATTTCTTTTTTTTTGGGTAAAAAAATAAAATTGCATTCAAAAAAGGTTTAAAGTGGATTTTTTTTGGTAAAATTAAAATTGCATTGAAAAGAAGTCAAACGTCAAACATTTCATTACATTGGACCTTGCTTAAATGACATTCAACTAAAATCTTGATTTATTAAATTAGATTATGATTATATCTTAATTTTCTATTCTATGTATTTTAGGACTCTATCTTATCTTCATTTAAACTCTTTTTTCTTTATTTGAAAAAAAAATATTAAAAAAAAAACAAAAAACAAAAAAACATAAGATACAACAACTTAAGCAAAGGAGATACATACATGTATCTTTTAAAAGTTTGATCTATTTAAAATAGTGCATACTGTCACATTTTTTAAAAAATAGGTGCTTATATTTGTTTTTTTTCTTTTGGTAATGACGTAATATTTAGAGTAACTATACATTATAGTCTATCAATAATGTAATTAAAAAATTAAATTAATTAATTGTATATTTATATTTTATAATATTTATATCACACCCGTGCATCGCTCGGGTATAAGACTAGTTAATTGGAAGATTCATCCCATTAATCACCATAAATTTGGAATAATCTTCTAGGATATTATAAACATGAAAAGAAAGGCTTAACACACACTTTTTCATAAATTTGGAACGTGAAAAAAATGTTATGTCCCCAGTTTTTTTTTTTCAACAAAGCACATCAACCTTGATTGCCTTTTCACATTCTCAGTTGAATCTTGACCCCCTTAATATAAAATTTATTGCTTTGTCCCTACTTTCAAATAACTCTTTTATTAATCTCTAAACTTAGTACCGTTCTTACAGCCCACATGAAAAAATAGTGCTTTATCTCTAAATGTCCAATCAACAAATTTTAAAGAGAATCAGTTAATTATCAATTCAAGCAACGTTTCATTTCTGACCACAACTCATCTTATTTTAGGACATGAAGTGTATGTTTTAACAACCAAAAACATATTATTCAAATTATACTTTTAATAACATGTCTACCCTCTATTGGTAACTGATTTTTGTTTAGCTGTCATATCACCAACATTTTGCATTTGACTTGTGGTTATGTTTAAAACACGTTGAGCACCCAAGAAAGAAAGTTCTCCCTTTTCTTTCATGCACAAAATTGTAATGTTATTAGAGATTCAATAATAATAAATTATTTATATTATTTTATCTTAAGTACATATGAACAACTGCATAAAAGTTAACCAAAAATTCTTATACAGGCCACACAATCAGCAGTCACAAATTAACACGGCAAATGCCACACAATTTGTTCCCCACATATTGTGAGAGTAGCATTGGCCAACTCAACAGTTCACCACTATACACTACATTTTTTTTTTGGGTTAATACTTGTCTGAGTCGTTAGATTATGGCTATTATAAATTTTTAGTTATTTGACTTTTAAAATAAACTTTTCAGTCCATGAATTATAATTGTTGGGAACCTATAATCCATTGACCTTTAAAATAAATCTTTTAGTCCATTAAATTATATTAATGAGACGTTATTAGTCCCAAATACCAACTCTATCTAGGATTAATAATGTCTCCAGTGACTAAAAGGTTCACTTTAAAAGTCAAGGGACTAAAAGTTTCTAACGACCATAGTCCAAGGACTAAAATGATCACTTTAAAAGTCAAGGGACTAAAAGTTTCTAACGACCATAGTCCAAGGACTAAAATGATCACTTTAAAAGTCAAGAGACTAAAAGTTCAACAATCGTAGTATAAGGAATATGACAAATATTAACTAAGTCTTTTGTTTTTGTTGAGCACTACAGACTAAGGTAATGTTTGACCTAACTTTTAAACATTTAAAAGTACTTCTTGTAAGTTTAGAAACTGAAATTAACCTGTTTGGTCCATTTTTTAAAATATTTTTAGGTAAAAGTTTAAGCTGAAAAAAATTTAAAAAAAAGCACCAAATTTAAGTTTTTTAAAAAACGTTTTCTCGAAACTGATTTTACATAATGTGAAAAGCTATTTTATTTTATTTTTATCAAATATACCTTTTCATATTTTTTAAAGTTCAATAGTATCCTCAAAATTTCTAAAAGTTAACATTACTCAATATAGGCCAAATAATTAACAAATTTTATTCAACATCACTTCTAACCAATTTTTTTCATACACCAATGCATCACTTTTGTGGTTAATGAGAACAGTTTGAACCCATATCTACTACTAAAATTTTACAACTCATTTTTTTTACATTTAGTCCAAACATAGCTTAATACCCACATCTGGAGGTGACATTTGGGCCGGGCCAACACATGCCCAGTTCAACCCAGCACACGAAAATTCGGGCCCAGCTCAGCTCGAATGAAAGTGAGTTCGACTCGGCTCAACCCACCACAAATAGGTGAGCCGAGCTAAGTCATATATTTTTGGACCCAGCCCATTTGTGCCCAAGCCCAGCCCAGCTCAACCCATAAGCTAAGCTCAGCCCAGCTCGAACCCAGCATAAGCCCAGCTCAAGCCCAGATAAAGCCCATCTTGAGATTATAATTAGTACATGTAATTTTTTTTATAAATAGTTAGTGTATTCAACTTCATTTTACTACAAAATTATATATTTATTTTACTACATATTATCTCTTTATTTTACTACAAGAGAATACACAATATCTATGGCTATGGGGGAAGAAAATTTTTCACAACGATTACGTTCAAATGTTTGGAATCATTTTGCTTACTTTGAAGAACATGGGTATGTAATTTGTAACTATTGTGAACGTAAATGTATATTTCGTCATCAATTTAGAACTTCTCCACCAATTTTCTTCAAGCATTTATGTAATGTTCTTTTTTATGTTTATTAGTAACGAATCCGTGTTTCACGAACTTGTGGTTTGTTAAGTAATGTTTTATCATTAATATTAATATTATCAATCAACTTATGTCTTGTTAATTGTTAAATTAACTTTTTCGTAAAAAAGGTTAACCTTAAAATTTTTTCGTTATTAATCCAACTATCAAAATTCAGAACATACTAATAAAAAATATATAAAAAAAGAAGGGCTGGCCCAGCCCAGCTCACTACTCGTGGTAACGGGCTCATGGGCTGAGCTGGGTCCTATATTTCAATAATTGAGCCCAGCCCAGCTCAGCCCATTAAACATATGTGCTGAGACGGGCTCATTTTTCTTAACCCACGATTCGACCGAGCCGTGCCGAGGCATGCTGGGCTGGCCCATTTGTCAGCTCTACTCAATAGTCTGTATCTACACAGTGCATAGGTAGTCGCGTTGGATTTTTCCCTATTTTATTATTGTCTCTCACATGACCCTCCTATCCAGGTGACCATTCTCTAACATCCTTATATGAAATAAGAAAAAAGCTACTTGTACTTTTGTCCAGTGGTAATATTATTCGTTGTATACAAAATATTATAGGTTTAAGGCTCTGTTTGTTTGCTATAAAATAACTTGCTTGTATAAAATATTTTCAGTGAAAAATGCTTTCTTGGAAAATAAAATATTTTTTGGGCTCCGTTTGTTTACCGTAAAATAACTTGTTGGAAGAAAAAAAAAATTTCTGAAAAATAGATTACTGAAAAGTATTTTCTGCTATTTGGATGTACAGTGAGTTACGTAAAATATTTTTTTCTCTTAAAGGACATGAAAATATTTTACAAAATTTTGTATTAGCCGTAATTGTTGACTGTAAAACATTTTACAGTTGACCAATTTTTCGGTATTACCAAACACCGTAAAATTAAACAAAAGCAGTAGCAATTGTTGACTGAAAAATATTTTACGTTTGACCAAATTTTACATCTTACCAAACACCAAAAAACGTGTAAAATATTTTAGGCAGACAAACGGAGCTTAAATTTCACTGATTACGTTGTACGATTTTTTACCTTACCTAAAATTCAAAAAAAAATTATTTTAAAAAAGTTTCAATCTTACACCAAATGCGGATTGAGTTCAATGCCAAATTGGGTTACAACCCCTACTAGTTTGATGTATTTTTTCAAAAAATAATAAATTTAGAAAAATAATAAATTTCTACATATTTCTAGTTTAAAAAAGTTAATGCACCCTTAAAAAGAATATATTCCCTGTGTTAAAAATTATATTTATAACTTTTATTGAAAAGAAATCATCGATCTAGTATTACACATGGATATAACAACATTAAGTTAAAATTATGTTTTACAAAAAAAAAAGTTAAAATTATAAAGGCATCTCATATATTTTGTTGAAATTTCACGTCAAATATAGTGAATCAAGTCATATGTTAGCAAGTGCGGTAGACCATTGCTATCTAATAACGCAATCTTATAAAGAGTTTTTTCTTGTTAACTCTATGAATACAAAATCTCATATGAATCTTTTTATTCAACTCTTAATAACCCAATCTCCTTCTAATATATCCTATTTTATATAATATAGATATCTCTTACTCTATTATTATGGGCCACAATGACGGTGAAAAATGTACTCCTATCTTGCGGGGATTTAAATTCTCTCCTAGTCATTTTGAAAATCTGACTTCAATTTAAATATATATTTTCTTGCCTTCGTTTTGTTTCTCCTTTTTTATAACTTCTTGCCTTCTTTTATTATTTTTTTCCATATTTTGATCTAATATACATAAAACCCCTTCTCTCTCTACCATTTCTCTCCCCCTTTTTCTCTCTAACACACTCAAACCCAATTTAATTGCCAATACTTCATATTAGCCCGAAGCTCCAATGAAGCTATTCAACTACTGTAATTTATTTATAATATATATATAGGTCTATTATAGACATTTTCTTTGTACTATAAGTGCTTATATATGTGTACTGATGAGTAAGAGCTGAAATTTTATTTAGCAAAAAATTAAAAAGCAAACTACGATCAGCATGCAAGAGAAACTAGAAATCTAAATGTGCCTTCCATTAATTCTCTATTTTTTGTGTCACAAAACCTAATTTGATACTTTCTTTTCTCCCTTCTTGATTCATCAACCTAACCAACCTACCAAGATTCCTAAAGTTTCAAATATTTCTAGTATTTCGATCTTTGATTTTGCAAATACAAGTTATATCTTGTTGCTTTTTTTTCGATTGAAAAATCAATTACAAGAGTCAAATGTGAGGCTCTTGAATGTATGATTTTCCGGTGATTAACAAAAAATGACTTACTTGATATTGTTGGCTGATTAAAAAAAACTATAATACTTTTATAATTATATGAAAAATTCTAAAAAGCAATTACAATATTATAAAGATTTTTTTTTTCAAAACCAATGATGATATACATAGTTAATGTTTAATTTCATAGAATATATTATTTACTGCAATATAGAAAATGATTTATGTGGCATGAACTTGCTCTTTTTTTTTTTTTTTTTTTTGGCTAAATTAGCAAGTAGATCTATTAAACCCAACAAACTCATACAAGAAAGACAATCACCCAATTACACTAAGAAGTCATTTGGGTGTCATCAAGGTTCCATGCTTTACAAATACTAAGATTTATACAAGATTTCCTATATTTATTTACAATGCGAATTTTGTGTTTAATTATAAAACTGATCATTCGCAAAATATCTATTTTTGCCTACTCCTAGTGCAACAAGTTCTAGTTTGACATCCTACAAAGCACAATTGATCGATGCAAAACATTGTCCATATGAAATGCTCATAGATACTCATAACTGAACTTAACTAATAACTCTTAAAGTCGAATAGATCAGGACCACATTTGTACATCTTACAGCTATGTTGTAGAATTCCCTCAATGAATAAAATCAGAAGCTTCAATCTCTCTCAACAAAAATGGAGCAGCAAATCTCGCACGAATACTTGCCTTTTACAGCTATGTAGTAGAATTCCCACAATGAATAAAATCAGGAGCTTCAATCTCTCTCAACAAAAATGGAGCAGCAAATCTCGCACCATAGTGTGAACAGAAACTTTTGTGCAATCTGGTAGATTATGATAGCAGATTCAATGCTTAATCTTGTGCATAAAATGGGGATCTCAATTGTGTCTCCTTGTTTTTATACCCCTCACGTTTCTCTCTTTTTTTCTCACCATCCTTCACAAAAGTCTCAAACACTATTACTACTCTCCAACTATACACCGCTACTGTTCTGGTTTTTCCGTTGAACATATATGGAAGCGTTAAACTTACTGAAGTTCTGGCGCAACGCCGGAAGGTTCTTGCGCAACGCCGGAAGGTGCTGGCGCAACGCCGGAAGTGACGACGATTGTAAGAAGAGTGATGACGTACGCAATCAGCCGCTGAAAACTGGCGAAGAAACAGAAGACGATGATTCGTTCTTCGACCTGGACATTGCAGCGCTTGAATGCAGTGAAGACAGGTCAGAGAAGAATGTCAAAGCAGGCTTCAACTTCGTTGACTCGCATGTCTCTTGCTCCCACGATTGTAAGAAGAGTGATGACTTACGCAATCAGCCGCTGAAAACTGGCGAAGAAACAGAAGACGATGATTCGTTCTTCGACCTGGACATTGCAGCGCTTGAATGCAGTGAAGATAGCTCAGAGAAGAAAATCAAAGCATGCTTCAACTTCGTTGACTCGCCTAAAGATGTCTCTTGCTCCGACGATTGTAAGAAGAGTGATGACTTGCGCAATCAGCCGCTGAAAACTGGCGAAGAAACAGAAGACGATGATTCGTTATTCGAGCTGGACATTGCAGCGCTTGAATGCCGTGAAGATAAAGATGTCTCTTGCAATAAAAATGTTTTTCCAGTTGATACGAATGTGTCGAAGCCTCAATCGCCGATTGCATTGCTGAAATGGGCGCCGAAGTTTCGAGTTTTCATGCTTGGTTTGAAGAAGTCAAAGGTGGAGAAAACGGAGACTAATGGCGATTTAACGGCGTCTCCTAAGCAAAAGGAGTTTCAGAAAGGCAAAAGTTTTGAGAATGGACGGAGCAAGCGGTTCGCCGTTAAATGTAAAGCTGAAGAGGTGCAAACTGACAACAGTTTGAGAAGCAAATTGCAGAGAGAAAGCTTAGATGAATTCTCAATTCAGAAAGCTTCATCGAAGCGATTCGTGAAAGATGAGATACCTAAGTATTTGAAACTGATTAAGCCTTTATATGAGCGAGCTTCGAAAAGGTATGTCGAGAAAATTAGGATTTCTGACCAGTTTCCGACCGCATCGTCGAGGAAAGTGTCGGAGGAAAAGCCGGTGAACCGAGCGGCCAGTTTGAAAGTCGTGTTCAAGCATATCTGGAAAAGCCGATCCGCGTCGTCTGCTGTCATGACGCAGTTGCCTATTAACCGTAGAGATGATTCGTCGCTGTTGCACCAGAATGAATTAATCCAAGATGCAATCCTATATTGCAAGCGCTCATACTACTCAGCAAATTGTACGCCTGTTATTACATCTTTTTAATCTAAATTTTTAGCTTTCAACTATTATTAATTCATTCTAAATATTTATGACATAGTTTTATTTAGTTTAATTATTAATAAATTTCTTTTAATTTCAGAATGTTCCCCTTATGGCGATGTTCAAGTGATGCGTCGCATCAGAAGTCAGTAAATAAGCCAAGGGATTGCACTGAAGAACTGAAGAGATGTAGCATTTGAAAGAGATGACTAGCGGGAAAGCACAAATACTTTTGAGTGCTTATCCAGTAAATTAGGCTGGAAATGACAAATGATACATTAATGTTTTTAAAGTATTAAGCTTTTGCGTTTTTTTGTGAAAAATAGTAGACCCAGGAAAGATTAGTGGAGGATGATCTCAGAGATGGTTCCAAAGAGTCACTTGTAGTTGTTTCTCTGTAAAGCTGCTGTGATGGTTTTATTGTCATAATGTATATCATATGAAATCTAGTGTTTTTCACCGAAAATGGAAGAAAAAAACGAAGCAATTTTGCTGTGTAGTCATTGGGCACGCTTGATAGTTTGCTTAAATTTCCATCCAGTTGCTTAAACTAGAGACCATTTTGCCATTATTTTCACAGATAGCAAGGAAATGCAACAAGGTGTTGCTCGCCTTGCAGGCCTCCTCCGTATAACAATGGTACTTAACAGTGTTCAGCCAGTAATATCAAGTACATACAAACGTTGATATTGAAGCAGAGAACAACATTTTTCGGTAGTTACTTCACCTACTTCCTTGAGTTTTTACACCGTACCAACTGTTGCAGGTGTTGCTGTCAGAGGTGGATGGCAAGCTCTAGTTGCTTACATTAATTTGGGTTGCTATTACATTTTCGGTCTCCCTCTTGGATTTGTTCTGGGCTGTACGGAAAATCTGGGAGTGATGGTAGATGACTTTCTTTTTATTTTTTCCCCATCCAAACCATACAAGTGTGTGAATGCATAATCTATATGATTTGGTACTTAGAGAAGCTTTTTCCAATCAAATGTATGCAAAAAATAGACCGGTTCGGTTAATTAAGCGACTTGTTTCTCATGGTGCTCTTATGCTCTGCTATTTCTCAGTTTTAGCTGAATTAGAAGAGTTTTCCATTTTCTATATCCTTCTGATCACTAGCGTTCGTGCTAAAAATTTTGTGTTGGCAGGGACTTTGGGGCGGAATGATAGCTGGGTTAGCTTTGCAGACGTTTCTACTATTAGTTGTACTTTACAAAACCAACTGGAACAAGGAGGTTAGTGAAATCTCAATTCTGATAGGCATTGCATTATTCACCAAACTATGTGTATTATTGTTGAATTTGCAGTGTCCTGTCCTCCATGCTGATTCTTATGTTGGATACATGTGTACTTTTCGCTTTGTATGTTTCTTCTTTGTATGTTCATCGGATGAAGTTGTACGATCTTTGATACGGCTTGGTTTCATCATGATTGATATTATGTCTTACGAGTCATAAAGATGCTGCTGAGTGTTTCTTGATTGTGATTTGAATTTGCAGGTTGAGCAGACGACAGAACGCATGCGGAAGTGGGGAGGGCAGGACGTGGAAACGGATAAATTAGCTAGAGATCAGCTCTCATTTGGCAACAGAGAGCCTTAAATTTCGATTCTTGAGATGTCAGGAAATCGTCTCCTCTATTAAGTCCATTGTACTCTCGATAAGTCTTTCTTTCAACTGACAATTTTGAGCTAATTTGAAAATTGTTGTATAAGGATGTTAGAATGAAAATTTCTTAACTGATAAAAACTTATCGATGCAAGAGATTTACACATGAATCACGCACTTTTAAATTTTTTAGAGATTACACTGAGGCAATAAATTTTTTAAACGGGTAAAATGAGAAATTTATGATTTTGCAAGGAGAATCAATTTGACTTTGAAGAATAATACATCAAATCAACTGTCTTCTCCTTCTATTATTTCATTTGTTTTTTTTCAATAAAGTTATAAACTAAAGCATCTTCACTTATAATCGGTGACTCATAAACTGAAATTTCTCCACAATCTTCCCACAACTTCTATTCTATGAAGAAACGTTGTAAAATTCATTTTAGTTATCTTTGCGTTAGTTTGTGATCTTAAGAAATCATGAAATATTAATTGTAGTACTTGACCATGGATGAAGTGAATAATGATACAATTGATAGAAAAGAACGTCCGCAAAATGTTTGTACGATTAAAATGAGTTATTATTCAAAACGGTCGAGCCCACCATCTTTACTCTCGCTCACCTCAACTCACATCCCACGTCTCTCTTTTTCTCAGCTCGGCTCTCATCTCACCTTTTTTCTCATGGCAATGTGCCCAAAAATGGTTGGGACATTCAAAAAGTCTCAACCGTTTTTAAGAATTTTCTGATTAAAATATAGTGGTATGATATTATTGTGAGTTTATGACAATATTATAGCAGAGACTTGAACGTTGTCCTTGGATCATACATGAAATGAATTATTAGATTTTTCAAAATTTATCAAAGATCCTTTGATTCTAAGCATAAACATTTTTTCCCCTCCGTTGTATTGACCGTATTTTCTTTTCCAAGTTGATTTTTTTTTTCTTTTTCTTTTCAATTACTAATCTTAATAAAATTATTATTTTATTTTCAGACGTTAAAAAATAAATAGTGTTAACTCTCAGACCCTCTAGGGATTTTACATAGTTAAAGAATATGGTTGGATAATGTTAGAAATTAAGAGACCCTTTTTTTTTTGTCATATAGAAATTAAGAGACTGAAAAATGGCTTTGTCCCAAAGATATTACGAGATAATTTGATTGAATTTCTTGCCTCCATTTTACCATTAATTATGGTATGACCTACAAATCACAAGTGATAGATACACGAAAGACATGATATGCCTCCATTTAAAAAATTGTTTTATTTTTTAATTGAAAGCTTGGTGAATTTAAAATTTTCAATCTCACAAAAAAAAAATGAATCTTACTGACATCTAATAAATTTAAAATTCGATTCACATTTATCTTCATATGTTATTTTTTGTGTTAAATGACATGTAGATAATATCAAAATGAAAACAAGTTTAAGTTGTTTATTTTATAAATAAAAATAAAATTAAGAAATTATATTTGTCTTCATCTATTATGTTATTTATCTATTTAATTATCATCTTATTTTCCATTCACAAGCTTCGTAACACTAGTTAGGCATCGTACAACCTAGAACGTTTCTTTTTTTTTGGTCAAAAATAAAATTGCATTAAAAAAGAGATCCAACATTGAACTTTTTTTTTAATTTAATTTTATTTATGGTCAAAACTAAAATTGCATCGAAAAAGAGGTCCAAGTTGAACTTCTTTTTAAGTCAAAAATGAAATTGCATTGATAAAGAAATTAGATGTGGAACTTTCTTCTTTTTTATCAAAAATAAAATTTCATCGAGAAAAATGTCAATTTTCTTTCTTTTTACTTCTATCTAAAAAATTACACATTCGATTCATATATTGAAATTTAAATTTAAACTCATAAATAATAATAATAAAATATTATACCTTTATTTTTTAAAAGACAAAACCTCACTTATATATTACTTTATTTTTCAATTAAAAGCTTGATTAATTTAGAAAATTCAATTTCATATAGTAAAAATTACATAAAAGAGCCATAAATAAATGGAAAAAAATTGACATTCATTTTTTATATGACAAAGCCTCCCTCATAAAAATTGATTTATACTTTAATTAAAAGATTGATTAATTTAAAAAAATCAAGCTCACAAAAAAAAAAGAATCTTACTATATACAAAAGATTAAATATTTGATACATATTTGTCTTTACCTGTCATTTTCTATTTTAAATGGCACGTAGATAATGTTGAAATAAAAACAAATTTAATTATCAGTAAAATGTGATTAAGGAAATTATATTTGCCATCATCTGTTATGTTTTCTTACTTATTTATGATTTTCTTTGTCATCTCTTATGTTCATATCAATGATTAGGTTTGGTCCAATATGAAACTTTTCTTTTCTGTTTTTTGGTCAAAAATAAATTTTGATTGAAAAAAAGATTCAAAATTGAACTCGACCATTTTTTTTTGGATAAAAAATGAGATTGCATTAAAACAGAGGTCCAAGTTGATCTTCCTTTTTCTTGATAAAAAAATAAAAGTATACTGAAAAGAGGTTCAACGTGGAACTTTTTTTTTTGTTGGTTAAAAATGAAACTATATTGAAAAAGAAGTTAGACAAGATTATTTTGTTTTGGGTAAAAAATAAAATCGATCAAGAAAAAGTGTAAAGTGAAAATTTTCTTTTCTTTTTATTCAAAAAGGAAATTGCATGAAAAAAGTGATACAATGTGAAATTTCATTTTTTGGTAAACAATGAATTTTTTATTGAAAAGGAGGTCCAACATGTAACATTTATTTCTTTTTTTTTGGGTAAAAAAATAAAATTGCATTCAAAAAAGGTTTAAAGTGGATTTTTTTTGGTAAAATTAAAATTGCATTGAAAAGAAGTCAAACGTGAAACATTTCATTACATTGGACCTTGCTTAAATGACATTCAACTAAAATCTTGATTTATTAAATTAGATTATGATTATATCTTAATTTTCTATTCTATGTATTTTAGGACTCTATCTTATCTTCATTTAAACTCTTTTTTCTTTATTTGAAAAAAAATATTAAAAACAAAAACAAAAAACAAAAAAACATAAGATACAACAACTTGAGCAAAGGAGATACATACATGTATCTTTTAAAAGTTTGATCTATTTAAAATAGTGCATACTGTCACATTTTTTAAAAAATAGGTGCTTATATTTGTTTTTTTTCTTTTGGTAATGACGTAATATTTAGAGTAACTATACATTATAGTCTATCAATAATGTAATTAAAAAATTAAATTAATTAATTGTATATTTATATTTTATAATATTTATATCACACCCGTGCATCGCTCGGGTATAAGACTAGTTAATTGGAAGATTCATCCCATTAATCACCATAAATTTGGAATAATCTTCTAGGATTTTATAAACGTGAAAAGAAAGTCTTAACACACACTTTTTCATAAATTTGGAACGTGAAAAAAATGTTATGTCCCCAGTTTTTTTTTTTCAACAAAGCACATCAACCTTGATTGCCTTTTCACATTCTCAGTTGAATCTTGACCCCCTTAATATAAAATTTATTGCTTTGTCCCTACTTTCAAATAACTCTTTTATTAATCTCTAAACTTAGTACCGTTCTTACAGCCCACATGAAAAAATAGTGCTTTATCTCTAAATGTCCAATCAACAAATTTTAAAGAGAATCAGTTAATTATCAGTTCAAGCAACGTTTCATTTCTGACCACAACTCATCTTATTTTAGGACATGAAGTGTATGTTTTAACAACCAAAAACATATTATTCAAATTTATACTTTTAATAACATGTCTACCCTCTATTGGTAACTGATTTTTGTTTAGCTGTCATATCACCAACATTTTGCATTTGACTTGTGGTTATGTTTAAAACACGTTGAGCACCCAAGAAAGAAAGCTCTCCCTTTTCTTTCATGCACAAAATTGTAATGTTATTAGAGATTCAATAATAATAAATTATTTATATTATTTTATCTTAAGTACATATGAACAACTGCATAAAAGTTAACCAAAAATTCTTATACAGGCCACACAATCAGCAGTCACAAATTAACACAGTAAATGCCACACAATTTGTTCCCCGCATATTGTGAGAGTAGCATTGGCCAACTCAACAATTCACCACTATACACTACATTTTTTTTTTGGGTTAATACTTGTCTGAGTCGTTAGATTATGGCTATTATAAATTTTTAGTTATTTGACTTTTAAAATAAACTTTTCAGTCCATGAATTATAATTGTTGGGAACTTATAATCCATTGACCTTTAAAATAAATCTTTTAGTCCATTAAATTATATTAATGAGACGTTATTAGTCCCAAATACCAACTCTATCTAGGATTAACAATGTCTCACTGATATACTCCAGTGACTAAAAAGTTCACTTTAAAAGTCAAGGGACTAAAAGTTCCTAACGACCATAGTCCAAGGACTAAAAGGTTCACTTTAAAAGTCAATGGACTAAAAGTTCCTAACAACCATAGTCCAAGGACTAAAATGATCACTTTAAAAGTCAAGAGACTAAAAGTTCAACGATCGTAGTATAAGGACTATGACAAATATTAACTAAGTCTTTTGTTTTTGTTGAGCACTACAGACTAAGGTCATGTTTGACCTAACTTTTAAACATTTAAAAGTACTTCTTGTAAGTTTAGAAACTGAAATTAACCTGTTTGGTCCATTTTTTAAAATATTTTTAGGTAAAAGTTTAAGCTGAAAAAAATTTAAAAAAAAAGCACCAAATTTAAGTTTTTTAAAAAACGTTTTCTCAAAACTGATTTTACATAATGTGAAAAGCTATTTTATTTTATTTTTATCAAATATACCATTTCATATTTTTTAAAGTTCAATATTATCCTCAAAATTTCTAAAAGTTAACATTACTCAATATAGGCCAAATAATTAACAAATTTTATTCAACATCACTTCTAACCAAATTTTTTCATGCACCAATGCATCACTTTTATGGTTAATGAGAACAGTTTGAACCCATATCTACTACTAAAATTTTACAACTCATTTTTTTTTACATTTAGTCCAAACATAGCTTAATACCCACATCTAGATGTGACATTTGGGTCGAGCCAACACATGCCCAGTTCAACCCAGCACACGAAAATTCGGGCCCAACTCAGTTCGAATGAAAGTGAGTTCGACTCGGCTCAGCCCACCACAAATAGGTGAGCCGAGCTGAGTCATATATTTTTGGACCCAACCCATTTGTGCCCAAGCCCAACCCAGCTCAACCCATAAGCTAAGCTCAGCCCAGCTCGAACCCAGCATAAGCCCAGCTCAAGCCCAGATAAAGCCCATCTTGAGATTATAATTTGTACATGTAATTTTTTTTATAAATAGTTAGTGTATTCAACTTCATTTTACTACAAAATTATATATTTATTTTACTACATATTATCTCTTTATTTTACTACAAGAGAATACACAATATCTATGGCTATGGGGGAAGAAAATTTTTCACAACGATTACGTTCAAATGTTTGGAATCATTTTGCTTACTTTGAAGAACATGGGTATGTAATTTGTAACTATTGTGAACGTAAATGTATATTTCGTCGTCAATTTAGAACTTCTCCACCTACTTTCTTTAAGCATTTATGTAATGTTCTTTTTTTATGTTTATTAGTAACGAATCCGTGTTTCACGAACTTGTGGTTTGTTAAGTAATGTTTTATCATTTATATTAATATTATCAATCAACTTATGTCTTGTTAATTGTTAAATTAACTTTTTCGTAAAAAAGGTTAAGCTTAAAATTTTTTCGTTATTAATCCAACTATCAAAATTCAGAACACACTAATAAAAAATATATAAAAAAAGAAGGGCTGGCCCAGCCCAGCTCAGTACTCATGGTAACGGGCTCGTGGGCTGAGCTGGGTCCTATATTTCAATAATTGAGCCCAGCCCAGCTCAGCCCATTAAACATATGTGCTGAGACGGGCTCAGTTTTCTTTACCCACGATTCGACCGAGCCGTGCCGAGGCATGCTGGGCTGGCCCATTTGTCAGCTCTACTCAATAGTCTGTATCTACACAGTGCATAGGTAGTCGCGTTGGATTTTCCCCTATTTTATTATTGTCTCTCACATGACCCTCCTATCCAGGTGACCATTCTCTAACATCCTTATATGAAATAAGAAAAAAGCTACTTGTACTTTTGTCCAGTGGTAATATTATTCGTTGTATACAAAATATTATAGGTTTAAGGCTCTGTTTGTTTGCTATAAAATAACTTGCTTGTATAAAATATTTTCAGTGAAAAATGCTTTCTTGGAAAATAAAATATTTTTTGGGCTCCGTTTGTTTACCGTAAAATAACTTGTTGGAAGAAAAAAAAAATTTCTGAAAAATAGATTACTGAAAAGTATTTTCTGCTATTTGGATGTACAGTGAGTTACGTAAAATATTTTTTTCTCTTAAAGGACATGAAAATATTTTACAAAATTTTGTATTAGCCGTAATTGTTGACTGTAAAACATTTTACAGTTGACCAATTTTTCGGTATTACCAAACACCGTAAAATTAAACAAAAGCAGTCGCAATTGTTGACTGAAAAATATTTTACGTTTGACCAAATTTTACATCTTACCAAACACCGAAAAACGTGTAAAATATTTTAGGCAGACAAACGGAGCTTAAATTTCACTGATTACGTTGTACGATTTTTTACCTTACCTAAAATTCAAAAAAAAATTATTTTAAAAAAGTTTCAATCTTACACCAAATGCGGATTGAGTTCAATGCCAAATTGGGTTACAACCCCTACTAGTTTGATGTATTTTTTCAAAAAATAATAAATTTAGAAAAATAATAAATTTCTACATATTTCTAGTTAAAAAAAGTTAATGCACCCTTAAAAAGAATATATTCACTGAGTTAAAAATTATATTTATAACTTTTATTGAAAAGAAATCATCGATCTAGTATTACACACGGATATAACAACATTAAGTTAAAATTATCTTTTACAAAAAAAAAAGTTAAAATTATGAAAGCATCTCATATATTTTGTTGAAATTTCACGTCAAATATAGTGAATCAAGTCATATGTTAGCAAGTGCGGTAGACCATTGCTATCTAATAACGCAATCTTATAAAGAGTTTTTTCTTGTTAACTCTATGAATACAAAATCTCATATGAATCTTTTTATTCAACTCTTAATAACCCAATCTCCTTCTAATATATCCTATTTTATATAATATAGATATCTCTTACTCTATTATTATGGGCCACAATGACGGTGAAAAATGTACTCCTATCTTGCGGGGATTTAAATTCTCTCCTAGTCATTTTGAAAATCTGACTTCAATTTAAATATATATTTTCTTGCCTTCGTTTTGTTTCTCCTTTTTTATAACTTCTTGCCTTCTTTGATTATTTTTTTCCAGATTTTGATCTAATATACATAAAACCCCTTCTCTCTCTACCATTTCTCTCCCCCTTTTTCTCTCTAACACACTCAAACCCAATTTAATTGCCAATACTTCATATTAGCCCGAAGCTCCAATGAAGCTATTCAACTACTGTAATTTATTTATAATATATATATAGGTCTATTATAGACATTTTCTTTGTACTATAAGTGCTTATATATGTGTACTGATGAGTAAGAGCTGAAATTTTATTTAGCAAAAAATTAAAAAGCAAACTACGATCAGCATGCAAGAGAAACTAGAAATCTAAATGTGCCTTCCATTAATTCTCTATTTTTTGTGTCACAAAACCTAATTTGATACTTTCTTTTCTCCCTTCTTGATTCATCAACCTAACCAACCTACCAAGATTCCTAAAGTTTCAAATATTTCTAGTATTTCGATCTTTGATTTTGCAAATACAAGTTATATCTTGTTGCTTTTTTTTCGATTGAAAAATCAATTACAAGAGTCAAATGTGAGGCTCTTGAATGTATGATTTTCCGGTGATTAACAAAAAATGACTTACTTGATATTGTTGGCTGATTAAAAAAAACTATAATACTTTTATAATTATATGAAAAATTCTAAAAAGCAATTACAATATTATAAAGATTTTTTTTTTCAAAACCAATGATGATATACATAGTTAATGTTTAATTTCATAGAATATATTATTTACTGCAATATAGAAAATGATTTATGTGGCATGAACTTGCTCTTTTTTTTTTTTTTTTTTTTGGCTAAATTAGCAAGTAGATCTATTAAACCCAACAAACTCATACAAGAAAGACAATCACCCAATTACACTAAGAAGTCATTTGGGTGTCATCAAGGTTCCATGCTTTACAAATACTAAGATTTATACAAGATTTCCTATATTTATTTACAATGCGAATTTTGTGTTTAATTATAAAACTGATCATTCGCAAAATATCTATTTTTGCCTACTCCTAGTGCAACAAGTTCTAGTTTGACATCCTACAAAGCACAATTGATCGATGCAAAACATTGTCCATATGAAATGCTCATAGATACTCATAACTGAACTTAACTAATAACTCTTAAAGTCGAATAGATCAGGACCACATTTGTACATCTTACAGCTATGTTGTAGAATTCCCTCAATGAATAAAATCAGAAGCTTCAATCTCTCTCAACAAAAATGGAGCAGCAAATCTCGCACCAATACTTGCCTTTTACAGCTATGTAGTAGAATTCCCACAATGAATAAAATCAGGAGCTTCAATCTCTCTCAACAAAAATGGAGCAGCAAATCTCGCACCATAGTGTGAACAGAAACTTTTGTGCAATCTGGTAGATTATGATAGCAGATTCAATGCTTAATCTTGTGCATAAAATGGGGATCTCAATTGTGTCTCCTTGTTTTTATACCCCTCACGTTTCTCTCTTTTTTTCTCACCATCCTTCACAAAAGTCTCAAACACTATTACTACTCTCCAACTATACACCGCTACTGTTCTGGTTTTTCCGTTGAACATATATGGAAGCGTTAAACTTACTGAAGTTCTGGCGCAACGCCGGAAGGTTCTTGCGCAACGCCGGAAGGTGCTGGCGCAACGCCGGAAGTGACGACGATTGTAAGAAGTGTGATGACGTACGCAATCAGCCGCTGAAAACTGGCGAAGAAACAGAAGACGATGATTCGTTCTTCGACCTGGACATTGCAGCGCTTGAATGCAGTGAAGACAGGTCAGAGAAGAATGTCAAAGCAGGCTTCAAATTCGTTGACTCGCTTGTCTCTTGCTCCGACGATTGTAAGAAGAGTGATGACTTGCGCAATCAGCCGCTGAAAACTGGCGAAGAAACAGAAGACGATGATTCGTTCTTCGACCTGGACATTGCAGCGCTTGAATGCAGTGAAGATAGCTCAGAGAAGAAAATCAAAGCATGCTTCAACTTCGTTGACTCGCCTAAAGATGTCTCTTGCTCCGACGATTGTAAGAAGAGTGATGACTTGCGCAATCAGCCGCTGAAAACTGGCGAAGAAACAGAAGACGATGATTCGTTATTCGAGCTGGACATTGCAGCGCTTGAATGCCGTGAAGATAAAGATGTCTCTTGCAATAAAAATGTTTTTCCAGTTGATACGAATGTGTCGAAGCCTCAATCGCCGATTGCATTGCTGAAATGGGCGCCGAAGTTTCGAGTTTTCATGCTTGGTTTGAAGAAGTCAAAGGTGGAGAAAACGGAGACTAATGGCGATTTAACGGCGTCTCCTAAGCAAAAGGAGTTTCAGAAAGGCAAAAGTTTTGAGAATGGACGGAGCAAGCGGTTCGCCGTTAAATGTAAAGCTGAAGAGGTGCAAACTGACAACAGTTTGAGAAGCAAATTGCAGAGAGAAAGCTTAGATGAATTCTCAATTCAGAAAGCTTCATCGAAGCGATTCGTGAAAGATGAGATACCTAAGTATTTGAAACTGATTAAGCCTTTATATGAGCGAGCTTCGAAAAGGTATGTCGAGAAAATTAGGATTTCTGACCAGTTTCCGACCGCATCGTCGAGGAAAGTGTCGGAGGAAAAGCCGGTGAACCGAGCGGCCAGTTTGAAAGTCGTGTTCAAGCATATCTGGAAAAGCCGATCCGCGTCGTCTGCTGTCATGACGCAGTTGCCTATTAACCGTAGAGATGATTCGTCGCTGTTGCACCAGAATGAATTAATCCAAGATGCAATCCTATATTGCAAGCGCTCATACTACTCAGCAAATTGTACGCCTGTTATTACATCTTTTTAATCTAAATTTTTAGCTTTCAACTATTATTAATTCATTCTAAATATTTATGACATAGTTTTATTTAGTTTAATTATTAATAAATTTCTTTTAATTTCAGAATGTTCCCCTTATGGCGATGTTCAAGTGATGCGTCGCATCAGAAGTCAGTAAATAAGCCAAGGGATTGCACTGAAGAACTGAAGAGATGTAGCATTTGAAAGAGATGACTAGCGGGAAAGCACAAATACTTTTGAGTGCTTATCCAGTAAATTAGGCTGGAAATGACAAATGATACATTAATGTTTTTAAAGTATTAAGCTTTTGCGTTTTTTTGTGAAAAATAGTAGACCCAGGAAAGATTAGTGGAGGATGATCTCAGAGATGGTTCCAAAGAGTCACTTGTAGTTGTTTCTCTGTAAAGCTGCTGTGATGGTTTTATTGTCATAATGTATATCATATGAAATCTAGTGTTTTTCACCGAAAATGGAAGAAAAAAACGAAGCAATTTTGCTGTGTAGTCATTGGGCACGCTTGATAGTTTGCTTAAATTTCCATCCAGTTGCTTAAACTAGAGACCATTTTGCCATTATTTTCACAGATAGCAAGGAAATGCAACAAGGTGTTGCTCGCCTTGCAGGCCTCCTCCGTATAACAATGGTACTTAACAGTGTTCAGCCAGTAATATCAAGTACATACAAACGTTGATATTGAAGCAGAGAACAACATTTTTCGGTAGTTACTTCACCTACTTCCTTGAGTTTTTACACCGTACCAACTGTTGCAGGTGTTGCTGTCAGAGGTGGATGGCAAGCTCTAGTTGCTTACATTAATTTGGGTTGCTATTACATTTTCGGTCTCCCTCTTGGATTTGTTCTGGGCTGTACGGAAAATCTGGGAGTGATGGTAGATGACTTTCTTTTTATTTTTTCCCCATCCAAACCATACAAGTGTGTGAATGCATAATCTATATGATTTGGTACTTAGAGAAGCTTTTTCCAATCAAATGTATGCAAAAAATAGACCGGTTCGGTTAATTAAGCGACTTGTTTCTCATGGTGCTCTTATGCTCTGCTATTTCTCAGTTTTAGCTGAATTAGAAGAGTTTTCCATTTTCTATATCCTTCTGATCACTAGCGTTCGTGCTAAAAATTTTGTGTTGGCAGGGACTTTGGGGCGGAATGATAGCTGGGTTAGCTTTGCAGACGTTTCTACTATTAGTTGTACTTTACAAAACCAACTGGAACAAGGAGGTTAGTGAAATCTCAATTCTGATAGGCATTGCATTATTCACCAAACTATGTGTATTATTGTTGAATTTGCAGTGTCCTGTCCTCCATGCTGATTCTTATGTTGGATACATGTGTACTTTTCGCTTTGTATGTTTCTTCTTTGTATGTTCATCGGATGAAGTTGTACGATCTTTGATACGGCTTGGTTTCATCATGATTGATATTATGTCTTACGAGTCATAAAGATGCTGCTGAGTGTTTCTTGATTGTGATTTGAATTTGCAGGTTGAGCAGACGACAGAACGCATGCGGAAGTGGGGAGGGCAGGACGTGGAAACGGATAAATTAGCTAGAGATCAGCTCTCATTTGGCAACAGAGAGCCTTAAATTTCGATTCTTGAGATGTCAGGAAATCGTCTCCTCTATTAAGTCCATTGTACTCTCGATAAGTCTTTCTTTCAACTGACAATTTTGAGCTAATTTGAAAATTGTTGTATAAGGATGTTAGAATGAAAATTTCTTAACTGATAAAAACTTATCGATGCAAGAGATTTACACATGAATCACGCACTTTTAAATTTTTTAGAGATTACACTGAGGCAATAAATTTTTTAAACGGGTAAAATGAGAAATTTATGATTTTGCAAGGAGAATCAATTTGACTTTGAAGAATAATACATCAAATCAACTGTCTTCTCCTTCTATTATTTCATTTGTTTTTTTTCAATAAAGTTATAAACTAAAGCATCTTCACTTATAATCGGTGACTCATAAACTGAAATTTCTCCACAATCTTCCCACAACTTCTATTCTATGAAGAAACGTTGTAAAATTCATTTTAGTTATCTTTGCGTTAGTTTGTGATCTTAAGAAATCATGAAATATTAATTGTAGTACTTGACCATGGATGAAGTGAATAATGATACAATTGATAGAAAAGAACGTCCGCAAAATGTTTGTACGATTAAAATGAGTTATTATTCAAAACGGTCGAGCTCACCATCTTTACTCTCGCTCACCTCAACTCACATCCCACGTCTCTCTTTTTCTCAGCTCGGCTCTCATCTCACCTTTTTTCTCATGGCAATGTGCCCAAAAATGGTTGGGACATTCAAAAAGTCTCAACCGTTTTTAAGAATTTTCTGATTAAAATATAGTGGTATGATATTATTGTGAGTTTATGACAATATTATAGCAGAGACTTGAACGTTGTCCTTGGATCATACATGAAATGAATTATTAGTTTTTTCAAAATTTATCAAAGATCCTTTGATTCTAAGCATAAACATTTTTTCCCCTCCGTTGTATTGACCGTATTTTCTTTTCCAAGTTGATTTTTTTTTCTTTTTCTTTTCAATTACTAATCTTAATAAAATTATTATTTTATTTTCAGACCTTAAAAAATAAATAGTGTTAACTCTGAAGCCGTCTAGGGATTTTACATAGTTAAAGAATATGGTTGGATAATGTTAGAAATTAAGACACCCTTTTTTTTTTGTCATATAGAAATTAAGAGACTGAAAAATGGCTTTGTCCCAAAGATATTACGAGATAATTTGATTGAATTTCTTGCCTCCATTTTACCACTAATTATGGTATGACGTACAAATCACAAGTGATAGATACACGAAAGACATGATATGCCTCCATTTAAAAAATTGTTTTATTTTTTAATTGAAAGCTTGGTGAATTTAAAATTTTCAATCTCACCAAAAAAAAAAATGAATCTTACTGACATCTAATAAATTTAAAATTCGATTCACATTTATCTTCATATGTTATTTTTTGTGTTAAATGACATGTAGATAATATCAAAATGAAAACAAGTTTAAGTTGTATATTTTATAAATAAAAATAAAATTAAGAAATTATATTTGTCTTCATCTATTATGTTATTTATCTATTTATTTATCATCTTATTTTCCATTCACAAGCTTCGTAACACTAGTTAGGCATCGTACAACCTAGAACGTTTCTTTTTTTTTTGGTCAAAAATAAAATTGCATTAAAAAAGAGATCCAACATTGAACTTTTTTTTTAATTTAATTTTATTTATGGTCAAAACTAAAATTGCATCGAAAAAGAGGTCCAAGTTGAACTTCTTTTTAAGTCAAAAATGAAATTGCATTGATAAAGAAATTAGATGTGGAACTTTCTTCTTTTCTTTCAAAAATAAAATTTGATCGAGAAAAATGTCAATTTTCTTTCTTTTTACTTCTATCTAAAAAATTACACATTCGATTCATATATTGAAATTTAAATTTAAAATCATAAATAATCAAAAAAAAAATTATACCTTTATTTTTTAAATGACAAAACCTCCCTTATAAAATTACTTTATTTTTCATTTAAAAGCTTGATTAATTTAGAAAATTCAATTTCATATAGTAAAAATTACATAAAAGAGCCATAAATAAATGGAAAAAAATTGACATTCATTTTTTATATGACAAAGCCTCCCTCATAAAAATTGATTTATACTTTAATTAAAAGATTGATTAATTTAAAAAAATAAAGCTCACAAAAAAAAAGAATCTTACTATATACAAAAGATTAAATATTTGATACATATTTGTCTTTACCTGTCATTTTCTATTTTAAATGGCATGTAGATAATGTTGAAATAAAAACAAATTTAATTATCAGGAAAATGTGATTAAGGAAATTATATTTGCCATCATCTGTTATGTTTTCTTACTTATTTATGATTTTCTTTGTCATCTCTTATGTTCATATCAATGATTAGGTTTGGTCCAATATGAAACTTTTCTTTTCTGTTTTTTTGTCAAAAATAAATTTTGATTGAAAAAAAGATTCAAAATTGAACTCGACCATTTTTTTTTGGATAAAAAATGAGATTGCATTAAAACAGAGGTCCAAGTTGAACTTCCTTTTTCTTGATAAAAAATAAAAGTATACTGAAAAGAGGTTCAAAGTGGAACTTTTTTTTTTGTTGGTTAAAAATGAAACTATATTGAAAAAGAAGTTAGACAAGATTATTTTGTTTTGGGTAAAAAATAAAATCGCTCAAGAAAAAGTGTAAAGTGAAAATTTTCTTTTCTTTTTATTCAAAAAGGAAATTGCATGAAAAAAGTGATACAATGTGAAATTTCATTTTTTGGTAAACAATGAATTTTTTATTGAAAATGAGGTCCAACGTGTAACATTTATTTCTTTTTTTTTGGGTAAAAAAATAAAATTGCATTCAAAAAAGGTTTAAAGTGGATTTTTTTTGGTAAAATTAAAATTGCATTGAAAATAAGTCAAACGTGAAACCTTTCATTACATTGGACCTTGCTTAAATGACATTCAACAAAAATCTTGATTTATTAAATTAGAATATGATTATATCTTAATTTTCTATTCTATGTATTTTAGGACTCTATCTTATCTTCATTTAAACTCTTTTATCTTTATTTGAAAAAAAAATATTAAAAAAAAAACAAAAAACATAAGATACAACAACTTGAGCAAAGGAGATACATACATGTATCTTTTAAAAGTTTGATCTATTTAAAATAGTGCATACTGTCACATTTTTAAAAAAATAGGTGCTTATATTTGTTTTTTTTCTTTTGGTAATGACGTAATATTTAGAGTAACTATACATTATAGTCTATCAATAATGTAATTAAAAAATTAAATTAATTAATTGTATATTTATATTTTATAATATTTATATCACACCCGTGCATCGCTCGGGTATAAGACTAGTTAATTGGAAGATTCATCCCATTAATCACCATAAATTTGGAATAATCTTCTAGGATTTTATAAACGTGAAAAGAAAGTCTTAACACACACTTTTTCATAAATTTGGAACGTGAAAAAAATGTTATGTCCCCAGTTTTTTTTTTTTCAACAAAGCACATCAACCTTGATTGCCTTTTCACATTCTCAGTTGAATCTTGACCCCCTTAATATAAAATTTATTGCTTTGTCCCTACTTTCAAATAACTCTTTTATTAATCTCTAAACTTAGTACCGTTCTTACAGCCCACATGAAAAAATAGTGCTTTATCTCTAAATGTCCAATCAACAAATTTTAAAGAGAATCAGTTAATTATCAGTTCAAGCAACGTTTCATTTCTGACCACAACTCATCTTATTTTAGGGCATGAAGTGTATGTTTTAACAACCAAAAACATATTATTCAAATTTATACTTTTAATAACATGTCTACCCTCTATTGGTAACTGATTTTTGTTTAGCTGTCATATCACCAACATTTTGCATTTGACTTGTGGTTATGTTTAAAACACGTTGAGCACCCAAGAAAGAAAGCTCTCCCTTTTCTTTCATGCACAAAATTGTAATGTTATTAGAGATTCAATAATAATAAATTATTTATATTATTTTATCTTAAGTACATATGAACAACTGCATAAAAGTTAACCAAAAATTCTTATACAGGCCACACAATCAGCAGTCACAAATTAACACGGTAAATGCCACACAATTTGTTCCCCGCATATTGTGAGAGTAGCATTGGCCAACTCAACAGTTCACCACTATACACTATATTTTTTTTTTGGGTTAATACTTGTCTGAGTCGTTAGATTATGGCTATTATAAATTTTTAGTTATTTGACTTTTAAAATAAACTTTTCAGTCCATGAATTATAATTGTTGGGAACTTATAATCCATTGACCTTTAAAATAAATCTTTTAGTCCATTAAATTATATTAATGAGACGTTATTAGTCCCAAATACCAACTCTATCTAGGATTAACAATGTCTCACTGATATACTCCAGTGACTAAAAAGTTCACTTTAAAAGTCAAGGGACTAAAAGTTCCTAACGACCATAGTCCAAGGACTAAAAGGTTCACTTTAAAAGTCAAGGGACTAAAAGTTCCTAACGACCATAGTCCAAGGACTAAAATGATCACTTTAAAAGTCAAGAGACTAAAAGTTCAACGATCGTAGTATAAGGACTATGACAAATATTAACTAAGTCTTTTGTTTTTGTTGAGCACTACAGACTAAGGTCATGTTTGACCTAACTTTTAAACATTTAAAAGTATTTCTTGTAAGTTTAGAAACTGAAATTAACCTGTTTGGTCCATTTTTTAAAATATTTTTAGGTAAAAGTTTAAGCTGAAAAAAATTTTAAAAAAAAAGCACCAAATTTAAGTTTTTTAAAAAACGTTTTCTCGAAACTGATTTTACATAATGTGAAAAGCTATTTTATTTTATTTTTATCAAATATACCTTTTCATATTTTTTAAAGTTCAATAGTATCCTCAAAATTTCTAAAAGTTAACATTACTCAATATAGGCCAAATAATTAACAAATTTTATTCAACATCACTTCTAACCAATTTTTTTCATACACCAATGCATCACTTTTGTGGTTAATGAGAACAGTTTGAACCCATATCTACTACTAAAATTTTACAACTCATTTTTTTTACATTTAGTCCAAACATAGCTTAATACCCACATCTGGAGGTGACATTTGGGCCGGGCCAACACATGCCCAGTTCAACCCAGCACACGAAAATTCGGGCCCAGCTCAGCTCGAATGAAAGTGAGTTCGACTCGGCTCAACCCACCACAAATAGGTGAGCCGAGCTAAGTCATATATTTTTGGACCCAGCCCATTTGTGCCCAAGCCCAGCCCAGCTCAACCCATAAGCTAAGCTCAGCCCAGCTCGAACCCAGCATAAGCCCAGCTCAAGCCCAGATAAAGCCCATCTTGAGATTATAATTAGTACATGTAATTTTTTTTATAAATAGTTAGTGTATTCAACTTCATTTTACTACAAAATTATATATTTATTTTACTACATATTATCTCTTTATTTTACTACAAGAGAATACACAATATCTATGGCTATGGGGGAAGAAAATTTTTCACAACGATTACGTTCAAATGTTTGGAATCATTTTGCTTACTTTGAAGAACATGGGTATGTAATTTGTAACTATTGTGAACGTAAATGTATATTTCGTCATCAATTTAGAACTTCTCCACCAACTTTCTTCAAGCATTTATGTAATGTTCTTTTTTTATGTTTATTAGTAACGAATCCGTGTTTCACGAACTTGTGGTTTGTTAAGTAATGTTTTATCATTTATATTAATATTATCAATCAACTTATGTCTTGTTAATTGTTAAATTAACTTTTTCGTAAAAAAGGTTAAGCTTAAAATTTTTTCGTTATTAATCCAACTATCAAAATTCAGAACACACTAATAAAAAATATATAAAAAAAGAAGGGCTGGCCCAGCCCAGCTCAGTACTCATGGTAACGGGCTCGTGGGCTGAGCTGGGTCCTATATTTTAATAATTGAGCCCAGCCCAGCTCAGCCCATTAAACATATGTGCTGAGACGGGCTCATTTTTCTTAAACCACGATTCGACCGAGCCGTGCCGAGGCATGCTGGGCTGGCCCATTTGTCAGTTCTACTCAATAGTCTGTATCTACACAGTGCATAGGTAGTCGCGTTGGATTTTTCCCTATTTTATTATTGTCTCTCACATGACCCTCCTATCCAGGTGACCATTCTCTAACATCCTTATATGAAATAAGAAAAAAGCTACTTGTACTTTTGTCCAGTGGTAATATTATTCGTTGTATACAAAATATTATAGGTTTAAGGCTCTGTTTGTTTGCTATAAAATAACTTGCTTGTATAAAATATTTTCAGTGGAAAATGCTTTCTTGGAAAATAAAATATTTTTTGGGCTCCGTTTGTTTACCGTAAAATAACTTGTTGGAAGAAAAAAAAATTTCTGAAAAATAGATTACTGAAAAGTATTTTCTGCTATTTGGATGTACAGTGAGTTACGTAAAATATTTTTTTCTCTTAAAGGACATGAAAATATTTTACAAAATTTTGTATTAGCCGTAATTGTTGACTGTAAAACATTTTACAGTTGACCAATTTTTCGTTATTACCAAACACCGTAAAATTAAACAAAAGCAGTCACAATTGTTAACTGAAAAATATTTTACCAAACACCAAAAAACGTGTAAAATATTTTAGGCAGACAAGCGGAGCTTAAATTTCACTGATTACGTTGTACGATTTTTGACCTTACCTAAAATTCAAAAAAAAATTATTTTAAAAAAGTTTCAATCTTACACCAAATGCGGATTGAGTTCAATGCCAAATTGGGTTACAACCCCTACTAGTTTGATGTATTTTTTCAAAAAATAATAAATTTAGAAAAATAATAAATTTCTACATATTTCTAGTTTAAAAAAGTTAATGCACCCTTAAAAAGAATATATTCACTGAGTTAAAAATTATATTTATAACTTTTATTGAAAAGAAATCATCGATCTAGTATTACACACGGATATAACAACATTAAGTTAAAATTATGTTTTACAAAAAAAAAAGTTAAAATTATGAAAGCATCTCATATATTTTGTTGAAATTTCACGTCAAATATAGTGAATCAAGTCATATGTTAGCAAGTGCGGTAGACCATTGCTATCTAATAACGCAATCTTATAAAGAGTTTTTTCTTGTTAACTCTATGAATACAAAATCTCATATGAATCTTTTTATTCAACTCTTAATAACCCAATCTCCTTCTAATATATCCTATTTTATATAATATAGATATCTCTTACTCTATTATTATGGGCCACAATGACGGTGAAAAATGTACTCCTATCTTGCGGGGATTTAAATTCTCTCCTAGTCATTTTGAAAATCTGACTTCAATTTAAATATATATTTTCTTGCCTTCGTTTTGTTTCTCCTTTTTTATAACTTCTTGCCTTCTTTGATTATTTTTTTCCACATTTTGATCTAATATACATAAAACCCCTTCTCTCTCTACCATTTGTCTCCCCCTTTTTCTTTCTAACACAATCAAACCCAATTTAATTGCCAATACTTCATATTAGCCCGAAGCTCCAATGAAGCTATTCAACTACTGTAATTTATTTATAATATATATATAGGTCTATTATAGACATTTTCTTTGTACTATAAGTGCTTATATATGTGTACTGATGAGTAAGAGCTGAAATTTTATTTAGCAAAAAATTAAAAAGCAAACTACGATCAGCATGCAAGAGAAACTAGAAATCTAAATGTGCCTTCCATTAATTCTCTATTTTTTGTGTCACAAAACCTAATTTGATACTTTCTTTTCTCCCTTCTTGATTCATCAACCTAACCAACCTACCAAGATTCCTAAAGTTTCAAATATTTCTAGTATTTGGATCTTTGATTTTGCAAATACAAGTTATATCTTGTTGCTTTTTTTTCGATTGAAAAATCAATTACAAGAGTCAAATGTGAGGCTCTTGAATGTATGATTTTCCGGTGATTAACAAAAAATGACTTACTTGATATTGTTGGCTGATTAAAAAAAACTATAATACTTTTATAATTATATGAAAAATTCTAAAAAGCAATTACAATATTATAAAGATTTTTTTTTTCAAAACCAATGATGATATACATAGTTAATGTTTAATTTCATAGAATATATTATTTACTGCAATATAGAAAATGATTTATGTGGCATGAACTTGCTCTTTTTTTTTTTTTTTTTTGGCTAAATTAGCAAGTAGATCTATTAAACCCAACAAACTCATACAAGAAAGACAATCACCCAATTACACTAAGAAGTCATTTGGGTGTCATCAAGGTTCCATGCTTTACAAATACTAAGATTTATACAAGATTTCCTATATTTATTTACAATGCGAATTTTGTGTTTAATTATAAAACTGATCATTCGCAAAATATCTATTTTTGCCTACTCCTAGTGCAACAAGTTCTAGTTTGACATCCTACAAAGCACAATTGATCGATGCAAAACATTGTCCATATGAAATGCTCATAGATACTCATAACTGAACTTAACTAATAACTCTTAAAGTCGAATAGATCAGGACCACATTTGTACATCTTACAGCTATGTTGTAGAATTCCCTCAATGAATAAAATCAGAAGCTTCAATCTCTCTCAACAAAAATGGAGCAGCAAATCTCGCACCAATACTTGCCTTTTACAGCTATGTAGTAGAATTCCCTCAATGAATAAAATCAGGAGCTTCAATCTCTCTCAACAAAAATGGAGCAGCAAATCTCGCACCATAGTGTGAACAGAAACTTTTGTGCAATCTGGTAGATTATGATAGCAGATTCAATGCTTAATCTTGTGCATAAAATGGGGATCTCAATTGTGTCTCCTTGTTTTTATACCCCTCACGTTTCTCTCTTTTTTTCTCACCATCCTTCACAAAAGTCTCAAACACTATTACTACTCTCCAACTATACACCGCTACTGTTCTGATTTTTCCGTTGAACATATATGGAAGCGTTAAACTTACTGAAGTTCTGGCGCAACGCCGGAAGGTTCTTGCGCAACGCCGGAAGGTGCTGGCGCAACGCCGGAAGTGACGACGATTGTAAGAAGAGTGATGACGTACGCAATCAGCCGCTGAAAACTGGCGAAGAAACAGAAGACGATGATTCGTTCTTCGACCTGGACATTGCAGCGCTTGAATGCAGTGAAGACAGGTCAGAGAAGAATGTCAAAGCAGGCTTCAACTTCGTTGACTCGCATGTCTCTTGCTCCGACGATTGTAAGAAGAGTGATGACTTACGCAATCAGCCGCTGAAAACTGGCGAAGAAACAGAAGACGATGATTCGTTCTTCGACCTGGACATTGCAGCGCTTGAATGCAGTGAAGATAGCTCAGAGAAGAAAATCAAAGCATGCTTCAACTTCGTTGACTCGCCTAAAGATGTCTCTTGCTCCGACGATTGTAAGAAGAGTGATGACTTGCGCAATCAGCCGCTGAAAACTGGCGAAGAAACAGAAGACGATGATTCGTTATTCGAGCTGGACATTGCAGCGCTTGAATGCCGTGAAGATAAAGATGTCTCTTGCAATAAAAATGTTTTTCCAGTTGATACGAATGTGTCGAAGCCTCAATCGCCGATTGCATTGCTGAAATGGGCGCCGAAGTTTCGAGTTTTCATGCTTGGTTTGAAGAAGTCAAAGGTGGAGAAAACGGAGACTAATGGCGATTTAACGGCGTCTCCTAAGCAAAAGGAGTTTCAGAAAGGCAAAAGTTTTGAGAATGGACGGAGCAAGCGGTTCGCCGTTAAATGTAAAGCTGAAGAGGTGCAAACTGACAACAGTTTGAGAAGCAAATTGCAGAGAGAAAGCTTAGATGAATTCTCAATTCAGAAAGCTTCATCGAAGCGATTCGTGAAAGATGAGATACCTAAGTATTTGAAACTGATTAAGCCTTTATATGAGCGAGCTTCGAAAAGGTACGTCGAGAAAATTAGGAGTTCTGACCAGTTTCCGACCGCATCGTCGAGGAAAGTGTCGGAGGAAAAGCCGGTGAACCGAGCGGCCAGTTTGAAAGTCGTGTTCAAGCATATCTGGAAAAGCCGATCGGCGTCGTCTGCCGTCATGACGCCGTTGCCTATTAACCGTAGAGATGATTCGTCGCTGTTGCACCAGAATGAATTAATCCAAGATGCAATCCTATATTGCAAGCGCTCATACTACTCAGCAAATTGTACGCCTGTTATTACATCTTTTTAATCTAAATTTTTAGCTTTCAACTATTATTAATTCATTCTAAATATTTATGACATAGTTTTATTTAGTTTAATTATCAATAAATTTCTTTTAATTTCAGAATGTTCCCCTTATGGCGATGTTCAAGTGATGCGTCGCATCAGAAGTCAGTAAATAAGCCAAGGGATTGCACTGAAGAACTGAAGAGATGTAGCATTTGAAAGAGATGACTAGCGGGAAAGCACAAATACTTTTGAGTGCTTATCCAGTAAATTAGGCTGGAAATGACAAATGATACATTAATGTTTTTAAAGTATTAAGCTTTTGCGTTTTTTTGTGAAAAATAGTAGACCCAGGAAAGATTAGTGGAGGATGATCTCAGAGATGGTTCCAAAGAGTCACTTGTAGTTGTTTCTCTGTAAAGCTGCTGTGATGGTTTTATTGTCATAATGTATATCATATGAAATCTAGTGTTTTTCACCGAAAATGGAAGAAAAAAACGAAGCAATTTTGCTGTGTAGTCATTGGGCACGCTTGATAGTTTGCTTAAATTTCCATCCAGTTGCTTAAACTAGAGACCATTTTGCCATTATTTTCACAGATAGCAAGGAAATGCAACAAGGTGTTGCTCGCCTTGCAGGCCTCCTCCGTATAACAATGGTACTTAACAGTGTTCAGCCAGTAATATCAAGTACATACAAACGTTGATATTGAAGCAGAGAACAACATTTTTCGGTAGTTACTTCACCTACTTCCTTGAGTTTTTACACCGTACCAACTGTTGCAGGTGTTGCTGTCAGAGGTGGATGGCAAGCTCTAGTTGCTTACATTAATTTGGGTTGCTATTACATTTTCGGTCTCCCTCTTGGATTTGTTCTGGGCTGTACGGAAAATCTGGGAGTGATGGTAGATGACTTTCTTTTTATTTTTTCCCCATCCAAACCATACAAGTGTGTGAATGCATAATCTATATGATTTGGTACTTAGAGAAGCTTTTTCCAATCAAATGTATGCAAAAAATAGACCGGTTCGGTTAATTAAGCGACTTGTTTCTCATGGTGCTCTTATGCTCTGCTATTTCTCAGTTTTAGCTGAATTAGAAGAGTTTTCCATTTTCTATATCCTTCTGATCACTAGCGTTCGTGCTAAAAATTTTGTGTTGGCAGGGACTTTGGGGCGGAATGATAGCTGGGTTAGCTTTGCAGACGTTTCTACTATTAGTTGTACTTTACAAAACCAACTGGAACAAGGAGGTTAGTGAAATCTCAATTCTGATAGGCATTGCATTATTCACCAAACTATGTGTATTATTGTTGAATTTGCAGTGTCCTGTCCTCCATGCTGATTCTTATGTTGGATACATGTGTACTTTTCGCTTTGTATGTTTCTTCTTTGTATGTTCATCGGATGAAGTTGTACGATCTTTGATACGGCTTGGTTTCATCATGATTGATATTATGTCTTACGAGTCATAAAGATGCTGCTGAGTGTTTCTTGATTGTGATTTGAATTTGCAGGTTGAGCAGACGACAGAACGCATGCGGAAGTGGGGAGGGCAGGACGTGGAAACGGATAAATTAGCTAGAGATCAGCTCTCATTTGGCAACAGAGAGCCTTAAATTTCGATTCTTGAGATGTCAGGAAATCGTCTCCTCTATTAAGTTCATTGTACTCTCGATAAGTCTTTCTTTCAACTGACAATTTTGAGCTAATTTGAAAATTGTTGTATAAGGATGTTAGAATGAAAATTTCTTAACTGATAAAAACTTATCGATGCAAGAGATTTACACATGAATCACGCACTTTTAAATTTTTTAGAGATTACACTGAGGCAATAAATTTTTTAAACGGGTAAAATGAGAAATTTAAGATTTTGCAAGGAGAATCAATTTGACTTTGAAGAATAATACATCAAATCAACTGTCTTCTCCTTCTATTATTTCATTTATTTTTTCTCAATAAAGTTATAAACTAAAGCATCTTCACTTATAATTGGTGACTCATAAACTGAAATTTCTCCACAATCTTCCCACAACTTCTATTCTATGAAGAAACATTGTAAAATTCATTTTAGTTATCTTTGCGTTAGTTTGTGATCTTAAGAAATCATGAAATATTAATTGTAGTACTTGACCATGGATGAAGTGAATAATGATACAATTGATAGAAAAGAACGTCCGCAAAATGTTTGTACGATTAAAATGAGTTATTATTCAAAACGGTCGAGCCCACCATCTTTACTCTCGCTCACCTCAACTCACATCCCACTTCTCTCTTTTTCTCACCTCGGCTCTCATCTCACCTTTTTTCTCATGGCAATGTGCCCAAAAATGGTTGGGACATTCAAAAAGTCTCAACCGTTTTTAAGAATTTTCTGATTAAAATATAGTGGTATGATATTATTGTGAGTTTATGACAATATTATAGCAGAGACTTGAACGTTGTCCTTGGATCATACATGAAATGAATTATTAGATTTTTCAAAATTTATCAAAGATCCTTTGATTCTAAGCATAAACATTTTTTCCCCTCCGTTGTATTGACCGTATTTTCTTTTCCAAGTTGATTTTTTTTTTCTTTTTCTTTTCAATTACTAATCTTAATAAAATTATTATTTTATTTTCAGACGTTAAAAAATAAATAGTGTTAACTCTCAGACCCTCTAGGGATTTTACATAGTTAAAGAATATGGTTGGATAATGTTAGAAATTAAGACACCCTTTTTTTTTTGTCATATAGAAATTAAGAGACTGAAAAATGGCTTTGTCCCAAAGATATTACGAGATAATTTGATTGAATTTCTTGCCTCCATTTTACCACTAATTATGGTATGACGTACAAATCACAAGTGATAGATACACGAAAGACATGATATGCCTCCATTTAAAAAATTGTTTTATTTTTTAATTGAAAGCTTGGTGAATTTAAAATTTTCAATCTCACAAAAAAAAAAAAAAAATGAATCTTACTGACATCTAATAAATTTAAAATTCGGTTCACATTTATCTTCATATGTTATTTTTTGTGTTAAATGACATGTAGATAATATCAAAATGAAAACAAGTTTAAGTTGTATATTTTATAAATAAAAATAAAATTAAGAAATTATATTTGTCTTCATCTATTATGTTATTTATCTATTTAATTATCATCTTATTTTCCATTCACAAGCTTCGTAACACTAGTTAGGCATCGTACAACCTAGAACGTTTCTTTTTTTTTGGTCAAAAATAAAATTGCATTAAAAAAGAGATCCAACATTGAACTTTTTATTTAATTTTATTTTATTTATGGTCAAAACTAAAATTGCATCGAAATAGAGGTCCAAGTTGAACTTCTTTTTAAGTCAAAAATGAAATTGCATTGATAAAGAAATTAGATGTGGAACTTTCTTCTTTTTTATCAAAAATAAAATTTCATCGAGAAAAATGTCAATTTTCTTTCTTTTTACTTCTATCTAAAAAATTACACATTCGATTCATATATTGAAATTTAAATTTAAAATCATAAATAATCAAAAAAAAAAAAAATTCTACCTTTATTTTTTAAATGACAAAACCTCCCTTATAAAATTACTTTATTTTTCAATTAAAAGCTTGATTAATTTAGAAAATTCAATTTCATATAGTAAAAATTACATAAAAGAGCCATAAATAAATGGAAAAAAATTGACATTCATTTTTTATATGACAAAGCCTCCCTCATAAAAATTGATTTATACTTTAATTAAAAGATTGATTAATTTAAAAAAATCAAGCTCACAAAAAAAAAAAGAATCTTACTATATACAAAAGATTAAATATTTGATACATATTTGTCTTTACCTGTCATTTTCTATTTTAAATGGCACGTGGATAATGTTGAAATAAAAACAAATTTAATTATCAGTAAAATGTGATTAAGGAAATTATATTTGCCATCATCTGTTATGTTTTCTTACTTATTTATGATTTTCTTTGTCATCTCTTATGTTCATATCAATGATTAGGTTTGGTCCAATATGAAACTTTTCTTTTCTGTTTTTTTGTCAAAAATAAATTTTGATTGAAAAAAAGATTCAAAATTGAACTCGACCTTTTTTTTTGGATAAAAAATGAGATTGCATTAAAACAGAGGTCCAAGTTGAACTTCCTTTTTCTTTATAAAAAATAAAAGTATACTGAAAAGAGGTTCAACGTGGAACTTTTTTTTTTGTTGGTTAAAAATGAAACTATATTGAAAAAGAAGTTAGACAATATTTTTTTGTTTTGGGTAAAAAATAAAATCGCTCAAGAAAAAGTGTAAAGTGAAAATTTTCTTTTCTTTTTATTCAAAAAGGAAATTTCATGAAAAAAGTGATACAATGTGAAATTTCATTTTTTGGTAAACAATGAATTTTTTATTGAAAATGAGGTCCAACGTGTAACATTTTTTTCTTTTTTTTTGGGTAAAAAAATAAAATTGCATTCAAAAAAGGTTTAAAGTGGATTTTTTTTGGTAAAATTAAAATTGCATTGAAAAGAAGTCAAACGTGAAACCTTTCATTACATTGGACCTTGCTTAAATGACATTCAACAAAAATCTTGATTTATTAAATTAGATTATGATTATATCTTAATTTTCTATTCTATGTATTTTAGGACTCTATCTTATCTTCATTTAAACTCTTTTATCTTTATTTGAAAAAAAAATATTAAAAAAAAAAAACAAAAAACAAAAAATCATAAGATACAACAACTTGAGCAAAGGAGATACATACATGTATCTTTTAAAAGTTTGATCTATTTAAAATAGTGCATACTGTCACATTTTTTAAAAAATAGGTGCTTATATTTGTTTTTTTTCTTTTGGTAATGACGTAATATTTAGAGTAACTATACATTATAGTCTATCAATAATGTAATTAAAAAATTAAATTAATTAATTGTATTTTTATATTTTATAATATTTATATCACACCCGTGCATCGCTCGGGTATAAGACTAGTTAATTGGAAGATTCATCCCATTAATCACCATAAATTTGGAATAATCTTCTAGGATTTTATAAACATGAAAAGAAAGTCTTAACACACACTTTTTCATAAATTTGGAACGTGAAAAAAATGTTATGTCCCTAGTTTTTTTTTTTCAACAAAGCACATCAACCTTGATTGCCTTTTCACATTCTCAGTTGAATCTTGACCCCCTTAATATAAAATTTATTGCTTTGTCCCTACTTTCAAATAACTCTTTTATTAATCTCTAAACTTAGTACCGTTCTTACAGCCCACATGAAAAAATAGTGCTTTATCTCTAAATGTCCAATCAACAAATTTTAAAGAGAATCAGTTAATTATCAGTTCAAGCAACGTTTCATTTCTGACCACAACTCATCTTATTTTAGGACATGAAGTGTATGTTTTAACAACCAAAAACATATTATTCAAATTTATACTTTTAATAACATGTCTACCCTCTATTGGTAACTGATTTTTGTTTAGCTGTCATATCACCAACATTTTGCATTTGACTTGTGGTTATGTTTAAAACACGTTGAGCACCCAAGAAAGAAAGCTCTCCCTTTTCTTTCATGCACAAAATTGTAATGTTATTAGAGATTCAATAATAATAAATTATTTATATTATTTTATCTTAAGTACATATGAACAACTGCATAAAAGTTAACCAAAAATTCTTATACAGGCCACACAATCAGCAGTCACAAATTAACACGGTAAATGCCACACAATTTGTTCCCCGCATATTGTGAGAGTAGCATTGGCCAACTCAACAATTCACCACTATACACTATATTTTTTTTTTTGGGTTAATACTTGTCTGAGTCGTTAGATTATGGCTATTATAAATTTTTAGTTATTTGACTTTTAAAATAAACTTTTCAGTCCATGAATTATAATTGTTGGGAACTTATAATCCATTGACCTTTAAAATAAATCTTTTAGTCCATTAAATTATATTAATGAGACGTTATTAGTCCCAAATACCAACTCTATCTAGGATTAACAATGTCTCACTGATATACTCCAGTGACTAAAAAGTTCACTTTAAAAGTCAAGGGACTAAAAGTTCCTAACGACCATAGTCCAAGGACTAAAAGGTTCACTTTAAAAGTCAAGGGACTAAAAGTTCCTAACGACCATAGTCCAAGGACTAAAATGATCACTTTAAAAGTCAAGAGACTAAAAGTTCAACGATCGTAGTATAAGGACTATGACAAATATTAACTAAGTCTTTTGTTTTTGTTGAGCACTACAGACTAAGGTCATGTTTGACCTAACTTTTAAACATTTAAAAGTACTTCTTGTAAGTTTATAAACTGAAATTAACCTGTTTGGTCCATTTTTTAAAATATTTTTAGGTAAAAGTTTAAGCTGAAAAAAATTTAAAAAAAAGCACCAAATTTAAGTTTTTTAAAAAACGTTTTCTCGAAACTGATTTTACATAATGTGAAAAGCTATTTTATTTTATTTTTATCAAATATACCTTTTCATATTTTTTAAAGTTCAATAGTATCCTCAAAATTTCTAAAAGTTAACATTACTCAATATAGGCCAAATAATTAACAAATTTTATTCAACATCACTTCTAACCAATTTTTTTCATACACCAATGCATCACTTTTGTGGTTAATGAGAACAGTTTGAACCCATATCTACTACTAAAATTTTACAACTCATTTTTTTTACATTTAGTCCAAACATAGCTTAATACCCACATCTGGAGGTGACATTTGGGCCGGGCCAACACATGCCCAGTTCAACCCAGCACACGAAAATTCGGGCCCAGCTCAGCTCGAATGAAAGTGAGTTCGACTCGGCTCAACCCATCACAAATAGGTGAGCCGAGCTAAGTCATATATTTTTGGACCTAGCCCATTTGTGCCCAAGCCCAGCCCAGCTCAACCCATAAGCTAAGCTCAGCCCAGCTCGAACCCAGCATAAGCCCAGCTTAAGCCCAAATAAAGCCCATCTTGAGATTATAATTAGTACATGTAATTTTTTTTATAAATAGTTAGTGTATTCAACTTCATTTTACTACAAAATTATATATTTATTTTACTACATATTATCTCTTTATTTTACTACAAGAGAATACACAATATCTATGGCTATGGGGGAAGAAAATTTTTCACAACGATTACGTTCAAATGTTTGGAATCATTTTGCTTACTTTGAAGAACATGGGTATGTAATTTGTAACTATTGTGAACGTAAATGTATATTTCGTCATCAATTTAGAACTTCTCCACCAACTTTCTTCAAGCATTTATGTAATGTTCTTTTTTTATGTTTATTAGTAACGAATCCGTGTTTCACGAACTTGTGGTTTGTTAAGTAATGTTTTATCATTTATATTAATATTATCAATCAACTTATGTCTTGTTAATTGTTAAATTAACTTTTTCGTAAAAAAGGTTAAGCTTAAAATTTTTTCGTTATTAATCCAACTATCAAAATTCAGAACACACTAATAAAAAATATATAAAAAAAGAAGGGCTGGCCCAGCCCAGCTCAGTACTCATGGTAACGGGCTCATGGGCTGAGCTGGGTCCTATATTTCAATAATTGAGCCCAGCCCAGCTCAGCCCATTAAACATATGTGCTGAGACGGGCTCATTTTTCTTAACCCACGATTCGACCGAGCCGTGCCGAGGCATGCTGGGCTGGCCCATTTGTCAGCTCTACTCAATAGTCTGTATCTACACAGTGCATAGGTAGTCGCGTTGGATTTTCCCCTATTTTATTATTGTCTCTCACATGACCCTCCTATCCAGGTGACCATTCTCTAACATCCTTATATGAAATAAGAAAAAAGCTACTTGTACTTTTGTCCAGTGGTAATATTATTCGTTGTATACAAAATATTATAGGTTTAAGGCTCTGTTTGTTTGCTATAAAATAACTTACTTGTAAAAAATATTTTCAGTGAAAAATGCTTTCTTGGAAAATAAAATATTTTTTGGGCTCCGTTTGTTTACCGTAAAATAACTTGTTGGAAGAAAAAAAAAATTTCTGAAAAATAGATTACTGAAAAGTATTTTCTGCTATTTGGATGTACAGTGAGTTACGTAAAATATTTTTTTCTCTTAAAGGACATGAAAATATTTTACAAAATTTTGTATTAGCCGTAATTGTTGACTGTAAAACATTTTACAGTTGACCAATTTTTCGGTATTACCAAACACCGTAAAATTAAACAAAAGCAGTCGCAATTGTTGACTGAAAAATATTTTACGTTTGACCAAATTTTACATCTTACCAAACACCAAAAAACGTGTAAAATATTTTAGGCAGACAAACGGAGCTTAAATTTCACTGATTACGTTGTACGATTTTTTACCTTACCTAAAATTCAAAAAAAAATTATTTTAAAAAAGTTTCAATCTTACACCAAATGCGGATTGAGTTCAATGCCAAATTGGGTTACAACCCCTACTAGTTTGATGTATTTTTTCAAAAAATAATAAATTTAGAAAAATAATAAATTTCTACATATTTCTAGTTAAAAAAAGTTAATGCACCCTTAAAAAGAATATATTCACTGAGTTAAAAATTATATTTATAACTTTTATTGAAAAGAAATCATCGATCTAGTATTACACACGGATATAACAACATTAAGTTAAAATTATGTTTTACAAAAAAAAAAGTTAAAATTATGAAAGCATCTCATATATTTTGTTGAAATTTCATGTCAAATATAGTGAATCAAGTCATATGTTAGCAAGTGCGGTAGACCATTGCTATCTAATAACGCAATCTTATAAAGAGTTTTTTCTTGTTAGCTCTATGAATACAAAATCTCATATGAATCTTTTTATTCAACTCTTAATAACCCAATCTCCTTCTAATATATCCTATTTTATATAATATAGATATCTCTTACTCTATTATTATGGGCCACAATGACGGTGAAAAATGTACTCTTATCTTGCGGGGATTTAAATTCTCTCCTAGTCATTTTGAAAATCTGACTTCAATTTAAATATATATTTTCTTGCCTTCGTTTTGTTTCTCATTTTTTATAACTTCTTGCCTTTTTTGATTATTTTTTTCCAGATTTTGATCTAATATACATAAAACCCCTTCTCTCTCTACCATTTCTCTCCCCCTTTTTCTCTCTAACACACTCAAACCCAATTTAATTGCCAATACTTCATATTAGCCCGAAGCTCCAATGAAGCTATTCAACTACTGTAATTTATTTATAATATATATATAGGTCTATTATAGACATTTTCTTTGTACTATAAGTGCTTATATATGTGTACTGATGAGTAAGAGCCGAAATTTTATTTAGCAAAAAATTAAAAAGCAAACTACGATCAGCATGCAAGAGAAACTAGAAATCTAAATGTGCCTTCCATTAATTCTCTATTTTTTGTGTCACAAAACCTAATTTGATACTTTCTTTTCTCCCTTCTTGATTCATCAACCTAACCAACCTACCAAGATTCCTAAAGTTTCAAATATTTCTAGTATTTCGATCTTTGATTTTGCAAATACAAGTTATATCTTGTTGCTTTTTTTTCGATTGAAAAATCAATTACAAGAGTCAAATGTGAGGCTCTTGAATGTATGATTTTCCGGTGATTAACAAAAAATGACTTACTTGATATTGTTGGCTGATTAAAAAAAACTATAATACTTTTATAATTATATGAAAAATTCTAAAAAGCAATTACAATATTATAAAGATTTTTTTTTTCAAAACCAATGATGATATACATAGTTAATGTTTAATTTCATAGAATATATTATTTACTGCAATATAGAAAATGATTTATGTGGCATGAACTTGCTCTTTTTTTTTTTTTTTGTGTGGCTAAATTAGCAAGTAGATCTATTAAACCCAACAAACTCATACAAGAAAGACAATCACCCAATTACACTAAGAAGTCATTTGGGTGTCATCAAGGTTCCATGCTTTACAAATACTAAGATTTATACAAGATTTCCTATATTTATTTACAATGCGAATTTTGTGTTTAATTATAAAACTGATCATTCGCAAAATATCTATTTTTGCCTACTCCTAGTGCAACAAGTTCTAGTTTGACATCCTACAAAGCACAATTGATCGATGCAAAACATTGTCCATATGAAATGCTCATAGATACTCATAACTGAACTTAACTAATAACTCTTAAAGTCGAATAGATCAGGACCACATTTGTACATCTTACAGCTATGTTGTAGAATTCCCTCAATGAATAAAATCAGAAGCTTCAATCTCTCTCAACAAAAATGGAGCAGCAAATCTCGCACCAATACTTGCCTTTTACAGCTATGTAGTAGAATTCCCTCAATGAATAAAATCAAGAGCTTCAATCTCTCTCAACAAAAATGGAGCAGCAAATCTCGCACCATAGTGTGAACAGAAACTTTTGTGCAATCTGGTAGATTATGATAGCAGATTCAATGCTTAATCTTGTGCATAAAATGGGGATCTCAATTGTGTCTCCTTGTTTTTATACCCCTCACGTTTCTCTCTTTTTTTCTCACCATCCTTCACAAAAGTCTCAAACACTATTACTACTCTCCAACTATACACCGCTACTGTTCTGTTTTTTCCGTTGAACATATATGGAAGCGTTAAACTTACTGAAGTTCTGGCGCAACGCCGGAAGGTTCTTGCGCAACGCCGGAAGGTGCTGGCGCAACGCCGGAAGTGACGACGATTGTAAGAAGAGTGATGACGTACGCAATCAGCCGCTGAAAACTGGCGAAGAAACAGAAGACGATGATTCGTTCTTCGACCTGGACATTGCAGCGCTTGAATGCAGTGAAGACAGGTCAGAGAAGAATGTCAAAGCAGGCTTCAACTTCGTTGACTCGCATGTCTCTTGCTCCGACGATTGTAAGAAGAGTGATGACTTACGCAATCAGCCGCTGAAAACTGGCGAAGAAACAGAAGACGATGATTCGTTCTTCGACCTGGACATTGCAGCGCTTGAATGCAGTGAAGATAGCTCAGAGAAGAAAATCAAAGCATGCTTCAACTTCGTTGACTCGCCTAAAGATGTCTCTTGCTCCGACGATTGTAAGAAGAGTGATGACTTGCGCAATCAGCCGCTGAAAACTGGCGAAGAAACAGAAGACGATGATTCGTTATTCGAGCTGGACATTGCAGCGCTTGAATGCCGTGAAGATAAAGATGTCTCTTGCAATAAAAATGTTTTTCCAGTTGATACGAATGTGTCGAAGCCTCAATCGCCGATTGCATTGCTGAAATGGGCGCCGAAGTTTCGAGTTTTCATGCTTGGTTTGAAGAAGTCAAAGGTGGAGAAAACGGAGACTAATGGCGATTTAACGGCGTCTCCTAAGCAAAAGGAGTTTCAGAAAGGCAAAAGTTTTGAGAGTGGACGGAGCAAGCGGTTCGCCGTTAAATGTAAAGCTGAAGAGGTGCAAACTGACAACAGTTTGAGAAGCAAATTGCAGAGAGAAAGCTTAGATGAATTCTCAATTCAGAAAGCTTCATCGAAGCGATTCGTGAAAGATGAGATACCTAAGTATTTGAAACTGATTAAGCCTTTATATGAGCGAGCTTCGAAAAGGTATGTCGAGAAAATTAGGATTTCTGACCAGTTTCCGACCGCATCGTCGAGGAAAGTGTCGGAGGAAAAGCCGGTGAACCGAGCGGCCAGTTTGAAAGTCGTGTTCAAGCATATCTGGAAAAGCCGATCCGCGTCGTCTGCTGTCATGACGCAGTTGCCTATTAACCGTAGAGATGATTCGTCGCTGTTGCACCAGAATGAATTAATCCAAGATGCAATCCTATATTGCAAGCGCTCATACTACTCAGCAAATTGTACGCCTGTTATTACATCTTTTTAATCTAAATTTTTAGCTTTCAACTATTATTAATTCATTCTAAATATTTATGACATAGTTTTATTTAGTTTAATTATCAATAAATTTCTTTTAATTTCAGAATGTTCCCCTTATGGCGATGTTCAAGTGATGCGTCGCATCAGAAGTCAGTAAATAAGCCAAGGGATTGCACTGAAGAACTGAAGAGATGTAGCATTTGAAAGAGATGACTAGCGGGAAAGCACAAATACTTTTGAGTGCTTATCCAGTAAATTAGGCTGGAAATGACAAATGATACATTAATGTTTTTAAAGTATTAAGCTTTTGCGTTTTTTTGTGAAAAATAGTAGACCCAGGAAAGATTAGTGGAGGATGATCTCAGAGATGGTTCCAAAGAGTCACTTGTAGTTGTTTCTCTGTAAAGCTGCTGTGATGGTTTTATTGTCATAATGTATATCATATGAAATCTAGTGTTTTTCACCGAAAATGGAAGAAAAAAACGAAGCAATTTTGCTGTGTAGTCATTGGGCACGCTTGATAGTTTGCTTAAATTTCCATCCAGTTGCTTAAACTAGAGACCATTTTGCCATTATTTTCACAGATAGCAAGGAAATGCAACAAGGTGTTGCTCGCCTTGCAGGCCTCCTCCGTATAACAATGGTACTTAACAGTGTTCAGCCAGTAATATCAAGTACATACAAACGTTGATATTGAAGCAGAGAACAACATTTTTCGGTAGTTACTTCACCTACTTCCTTGAGTTTTTACACCGTACCAACTGTTGCAGGTGTTGCTGTCAGAGGTGGATGGCAAGCTCTAGTTGCTTACATTAATTTGGGTTGCTATTACATTTTCGGTCTCCCTCTTGGATTTGTTCTGGGCTGTACGGAAAATCTGGGAGTGATGGTAGATGACTTTCTTTTTATTTTTTCCCCATCCAAACCATACAAGTGTGTGAATGCATAATCTATATGATTTGGTACTTAGAGAAGCTTTTTCCAATCAAATGTATGCAAAAAATAGACCGGTTCGGTTAATTAAGCGACTTGTTTCTCATGGTGCTCTTATGCTCTGCTATTTCTCAGTTTTAGCTGAATTAGAAGAGTTTTCCATTTTCTATATCCTTCTGATCACTAGCGTTCGTGCTAAAAATTTTGTGTTGGCAGGGACTTTGGGGCGGAATGATAGCTGGGTTAGCTTTGCAGACGTTTCTACTATTAGTTGTACTTTACAAAACCAACTGGAACAAGGAGGTTAGTGAAATCTCAATTCTGATAGGCATTGCATTATTCACCAAACTATGTGTATTATTGTTGAATTTGCAGTGTCCTGTCCTCCATGCTGATTCTTATGTTGGATACATGTGTACTTTTCGCTTTGTATGTTTCTTCTTTGTATGTTCATCGGATGAAGTTGTACGATCTTTGATACGGCTTGGTTTCATCATGATTGATATTATGTCTTACGAGTCATAAAGATGCTGCTGAGTGTTTCTTGATTGTGATTTGAATTTGCAGGTTGAGCAGACGACAGAACGCATGCGGAAGTGGGGAGGGCAGGACGTGGAAACGGATAAATTAGCTAGAGATCAGCTCTCATTTGGCAACAGAGAGCCTTAAATTTCGATTCTTGAGATGTCAGGAAATCGTCTCCTCTATTAAGTCCATTGTACTCTCGATAAGTCTTTCTTTCAACTGACAATTTTGAGCTAATTTGAAAATTGATGTATAAGGATGTTAGAATGAAAATTTCTTAACTGATAAAAACTTATCGATGCAAGAGATTTACACATGAATCACGCACTTTTAAATTTTTTAGAGATTACACTGAGGCAATAAATTTTTTAAACGGGTAAAATGAGAAATTTATGATTTTGCAAGGAGAATCAATTTGACTTTGAAGAATAATACATCAAATCAACTGTCTTCTCCTTCTATTATTTCATTTGTTTTTTTTCAATAAAGTTATAAACTAAAGCATCTTCACTTATAATCGGTGACTCATAAACTGAAATTTCTCCACAATCTTCCCACAACTTCTATTCTATGAAGAAACGTTGTAAAATTCATTTTAGTTATCTTTGCGTTAGTTTGTGATCTTAAGAAATCATGAAATATTAATTGTAGTACTTGACCATGGATGAAGTGAATAATGATACAATTGATAGAAAAGAACGTCCGCAAAATGTTTGTACGATTAAAATGAGTTATTATTCAAAACGGTCGAGCCCACCATCTTTACTCTCGCTCACCTCAACTCACATCCCACGTCTCTCTTTTTCTCAGCTCGGCTCTCATCTCACCTTTTTTCTCATGGCAATGTGCCCAAAAATGGTTGGGACATTCAAAAAGTCTCAACCGTTTTTAAGAATTTTCTGATTAAAATATAGTGGTATGATATTATTGTGAGTTTATGACAATATTATAGCAGAGACTTGAACGTTGTCCTTGGATCATACATGAAATGAATTATTAGATTTTTCAAAATTTATCAAAGATCCTTTGATTCTAAGCATAAACATTTTTTCCCCTCCGTTGTATTGACCGTTTTTTCTTTTCCAAGTTGATTTTTTTTTCTTTTTCTTTTCAATTACTAATCTTAATAAAATTATTATTTTATTTTCAGACGTTAAAAAATAAATAGTGTTAACTCTCAAACCCTCTAGGGATTTTACATAGTTAAAGAATATGGTTGGATAATGTTAGAAATTAAGAGACCCTTTTTTTTTTTTGTCATATAGAAATTAAGAGACTGAAAAATGGCTTTGTCCCAAAGATATTACGAGATAATTTGATTGAATTTCTTGCCTCCATTTTACCATTAATTATGGTATGACCTACAAATCACAAGTGATAGATACACGAAAGACGTGATATGCCTCCATTTATTGTTACCATAATTATTTAATTACTATTTAATGCTATGTCCCAACCCGGTGGAAAGTGGTAGCTGAAATTTTTTCTTGTCTTTTTTTTTTTTAATTCCTTCACAGTGGTAGTTGCCAATTCAGGCTTGAATGAAGACACGTCAAAATAATAAGCGGATCACACAAAATAAAGAAAATATATTCAAACAATGTAAAAATATCCACATTTATTATTCTTAAAAAAATGCGACATCTTGGCACAAAGTCATTTCAGTAGCTGCAACAGGAAAGGCAGCTAAAAGAATGGTGGTTGGTGTTTTGTACAGAGACGGTGAAGCTATATGGAGATGTTTGGAACAAGCTCCATTACCAGCATCTTTGTTGGCCATATTGGTGATGTTGAGCTTTCTGCCATTTCTATCTCCTTCGGCCATACGGTCTGCTTTTAATGAAATTTGGGCTTTTGTGAGGCTCTCCTTTGCATCTGGTGTTATGCTATGCTTAGAGGCCTGGTGTATGATGAGCATTATTATTCTTGTTAGCCATCTTGATAATGCAGTTATATTGTGGTTGGTTCGCTTTCAGTTTGGTAAGTATCGTTGTTTGTTAGAATTTACCGGATCTAATACCGTCTAATGCTAGTAAAAAATTGAACGCCACGAATTTAATTTTTTTTTCCTGGTTTTTTAATCACATCAATGGCTGGGAAGCCATGGTATTCATTGGCATCAATGCCGCTACAAGGTAAAAAGTCTTGAGGCTCCTAGCATTTTCGTGTTCTTTTTCTCAATTAAACTGTAAATTCGTGTCAGCTTCATACAAATTTCATATCTTTTTTACTTATTCTTCAAACCAAATTTTCTTCCAAGTAAATATTATCTGGTTCATGAATTCTTAGGCATCTCTTATTCCCCTGTAAATTCAGCTGGTCGTCGTGTGATTGTTGGTTAACTCTCTATAAGTGGCCCTGGAAACATAATGGAGGTTAAATGGTTTTGGGTGATGAGGCAGGGTGGTGTGTAATCTTGCGAGGTCTTTTGTTTTATGATTTCATAAAAATACAAGGAGTTCGGTGCATTTTACCCTTTTGGAATACTTCTTTTGCGTAATCTTGATGCTTGATCCATCTAATTTTTCAATGTTCCGAGTTTCAAATGAGCTTGGCTTAAGGCATCCAAGAGCCACCAAGTATTCTATTTATGTCACGGTCTTTCAAGCTCTAGTGGCTTTTATATTAATTTGGGTAGCTATTACATTTTTGGTCTCCCTCTTGGATTTGTTCTTGGCTATTCGGCTAACCTGGGAGTGATGGTAAATAACTTTCCTTTTTCTCTATCCTTCGAATTCAACCATACCAAGTGTGTGCATACAATATGCATATATTAGATCCGGTCGGAACTCAGAGTTTGTTTTCTTGGTCAAATGTATGTGTTATGCCCAGAGGTTGGTGTTGTAGATTTAAGCAATAACTATTTAGATATTTTTTTGTTGGAATTTTTAGTTGTGGGCTTCCACTGATTGAATATTTTGTTATTTTCGGAAAACGGGTTGAGGTTGACCGGTAAAGTTCAAAATATAATTTTATAGTGATCCACTTCAGTTGGACCTAGGTCCATCTCATTAAATTATTTTCAGTGGCGTGGTATGTAAGGTGTAGAGCCTGTTTAATTTATAGGGCAGCTTGCACCATACAAAAGTTGGAGAGGGAAAGGGAGAGGGAGAGGGAACCCCTATCTTAGGCATGCCTACCATAACATGCCGCTAAAGATTTTCTCGCAGGATTATCAAAAGGTTTAATCATTGTAGCAAATTAAGAATTATGGCTTGGAGTTCAAGTAAGTTGCTGTGAGGGTTATTCTTTGGCTTTAAAAGGATTTGTCTGCCCAAAAGGGATAGATCTCTTTAGAGTTGTCTCACTGTTTCACTTGAGTTGGAGTTCATGTTGTATCTTGCATGTTCTGCCCGAAGAGGAATATGCAGTGATATACTTGGGCTCTCATGAGGCTGTTGCTATTGCAGATTATCACTTTTTAGATACGCTTTCACATTTCTATTGCAGTTAACAACATTCTTATGAATTATTTTTTTGTTTAACCAATTTTGATTGGCAATATTTATTATCTATGATTATATCACATGGGTGGTGCCAATTTCCCTTTTTATTATAAGGTCTCTATTAAGTAAAGCTAACTTAGACATCCTCCATGTCATAAAGTCTTGAAGATTATAAAGCTATTCAGTGTTAAGTATTGTTTTATTCAAGCTAAAAGTGTCATTGACTTTTCCTCAAACATGCATCAAAATCTATGTGGTGGAATCATAAAGTATTTTTGTCTTATGTGGATATAAAATTTATTTAGTCTATTTAAGGCATGGATGTGTGGCCTATAGTAGACGAATTTCTTAAATCAAATATGTTAACTGTTCTTAAGAAAGAAGGAAAGAAATTAGCTTATATGGGCCCTTGATTCTTTGGTGGAATAATGATGAGCTGTTATAGCAAATCTGTTTTTCCTATGTTTAATTGTTACTTTTCAGCACATATACACTTATTATGCTTAAAATTACTGGATAAATTTTCAGTTATCAAATTGTTTGACGAATGTATTATAATTGGTTTATCGCAAGTATGGGATATCAATGTCACCATGATATTATGCTTGCTTGGAGACATTGCTCAAGGTTTGACTTTTACTGTAATTAAGTAAAGCTTAATCGAACAAGTATTGTTCTCTTATATTGATTGTGTATGATTGGCCTTATGCATTTTTATCCCATTTAAAGTTTGTTATTGTTCATGTCAATCATAATTTTTAAAGCTATTTTGGGGATAGCTCATTATTTATTTGTCTCTGATATGAGTTCGTCAAATGTATATGATGTCAATTATAAGATTGACATATTTAAAATAACATTTTTTAGCAAATTAAAGCTAAGGTATGCATGACTCTATTCAAGCTAGTTGGTGGCTATACATGAACAATACTTATATGTGTGATGAAACTTGTCCAATAATGTAAAGATTATCTTTTTGTCCTAGTTGGTATCTTCATAAGACTCTAAAATGGCATTACTGCATCAGATTATTTATTAAGGTTTAGAAGATTTCCAATAAGGATTCTAGGACATCTTGTTTGTCCTAGTTGGACGTTTTTCTAAGTTAAGTTGGGTGATTTAGCCAAAGCAGGTCATCCAATGTAATTTATGAGATATCAAATAAGGATTCTAGGATGATGTATTTCTTGGAGTTATAGTTCATAATTGCATACCCGAAGGTGGTAATTGCGAGTATTAACTTTTGAGGAGTATGAGTGAATAGTAAAGGGGTAAAATAAATTTAATCTTATATAACCTTTTTTGCCTGAAGATATTAGGCAGTTATGACTATTCACTTATTGAGACTCTAGGATATTATGTAACTTGGCTTGAAGGTATCTGTACGACATGTCAAAGTCTCCAAATGGGACAAGTTTTTGACTAGAATGTTCAAGTTGCAAGTTCATATTACGTGCATCATTCTGTGCTTAATCGTAAAGTTACTGTTTATATTAAAAGTTACTATTATAGCATATCTTACTTGCACTTCAAGTGGTCATGGAAGGTTTATTGCACATAATCATGATTGCCCCCTTCTATGCTTCTATTTTCCACATGTATGTGTAATTGTTCTAAGGTGAATAGATTTTTTATGAACTTTACTTCTTGATAAATTATTTTTTTAATATAATGACAGTTATATGGAATCAAAGTATTAAGTATATTACTTTTATGCAATATCTTAAAATGAAGGATTCAGAATGTGGAAATTATTTTGAAAGCATATATATCAATGCATCCTAGCTTAAGGCTATCAAGTTTTCTAAAGTCAAGTACTTGTCTTATACATATTTCAAGTGTAGGCTTCTATTGTTTGTGAAGGAAAATAAGGCTTGACATTGTAGTCTTTAAATTGTCTATTCAAGAGTACACCTGCTACTATCTTTAAGATTTAGTGGATCGATAGTGTTTGGCCTGCATTATGTTATTTTGGTTTTTCATGATAATGGTATTATATGCTAATAAAGCTTTCTAGTAGCATATAGTTTTGCAAGTGTAAACATTACATAAAAGTTTCATTGATGTTTTCATCATAAAAGAACATGTTTCATGTTAGAAGGTTTCACTTGCAATATACAAGTTTAAAGTCATAAAAAATATAAAGTTTTAAAGTGACAAGTGAACTTTAAGGTCAGTGGGAGTAACATATTCATAAGGCCATGCTCCAATGTATAGATGCACATGTTTATTGTTGAGGAAGCTCTAAAGTATCATACCTAAAAGGTAGTTCATGTATACTACAGTTTTAATATGAGCATGACGTACATATCTCATTTAAGAATTATAGATAAACCAGTGATATATATAGAGACCATTGCGTTCTACAGAAAAGTCAAGGTTGGAGGTTGATAAAGTCACTTATATGTTTTAAAGGCAATTTTTCGATGCAATTTGTTAAATATTGACATGCTCATACTCTTGAAGTGTCTCTTTATTTAGAGATGAAGTTTATAGAGTTTCTCTTTTATGAGAGCTAAAAGTTTAACACTTTTAAAGTTTAAAGATTACAATCATAATATATTTTCGGAAGTGTAATGTCACTAACCAAAGTAGTTGTCATTAAGGGCATAGGTGTTCATTGATTTTGAAATATTTGGTTAGTGGGAGCATGGTTTGCTTTTATTAAAGTGTTGATACATGATTATTACTCTCATATTTAGTTATTAAAATATTTACAGCTATTTATCTGAGCTAATAATGATGATTGTGATTCAATCATATTATCATTACCTGCTTAATTATTTACACAACTTGGATATGTTGGTGGGTTATAAAGGCATAAGCTATGGAACTTAATTGCCAACAAGTGTTTAAGGTATAGTTGTGTGCTTGGTATGCTTATGCAAGTGCAAGCAAGTTATACGCTCAGAGTTTAGTGCATTGAATATTGTAATGCATGCATTTTGGGAACTTATGTTGAATCTCTGTTAATACTTCAATTCAAAGGCTTCAGGTTAGAAGCGTAAAGTGTAAAGGTACAGTTTATTTTGAATAATTAATTACAGTATCTTAAAGTTTTGTTCCCATTATATTTAGTTAGTGATCACTATTTTATGTGTACACAGATAAAGTTGTTGTGAGCTCACACAGGTCTAAAGCTTCATATCTTGAGATATACAGTTAAAGGCTTCATTATTAAAATGGCTTCGGTTTAGAAGCATTAAAGGGAGTTTTTATACCCCAATAAAGATTAAAGGCTTCTTATGAGGCAAAAGGGGATCTAATCCCATAGAGGGTCTTACAAGACCATAAAGTGGCCGATTATGGTTTGGCATGCTCATCATTATAGTTGGATCACATTTGCCAAAAATCACACTACACTTTACCACACCATGGAATCCATGTCGACAGGGCATTGGTATTTGTGATCATAGGAGTCCTCTGTCGAAAGATGGTGTAACGACTGTTATGGTTCGATATTGATGACTGGTTGGACTGGATTCTGGATTGAAACGTTTATATTTGTGGCCACTAAAGTTGTTTTCAGCCCGAGAGTCGTTTTTTATAAAATAAAATGTTTTCAAAGTGTAAAACCAATCAGTGTTACCCAAGTGGGAGACTGTTGGAATTTTTAGTTGTGGGCTTCCACTGATTGAATATTTTGTTATTTTCGGAAAACGGGTTGACGTTGACATGTAAAACCCAAAATATAATTTTATAGTGATCCACTCCAGTTGGGCCTAGGTCCGTCTCATGGATATTATTTTCAGTGGTGTGGTATGTAAGGTGTAAAGCCTATTTAATTTATAAGGCAGCTTGATGGGAGGGGGGGTCCGATAAAGATTTTAGGGTAGGCCTTCTTTCCCATCCAGAATACTTATAGTCTATAAAAGGCTATTAGGGTTGGCTTGCCCATTGATAGCCACCATACAGAAGTTGGAGAGGGAGAGGGAGAGGGAACCCCAAGCTTAGGCATGCCTACCATAACATGCCGCTAAAGATTTTCTCGCAGAATTATCAAAAGGTTTCTTCATTGTAGCAAATTAAGAATTATGGCTTGGAGTTCAAGTAAGTTTTCTAATCTTGAATTCAACGTGTTCATAATGGTGTTCTATTTTCTGATATTAGATCTTGTAAAATATAACATTTTTATCATTTCCATCATCGGTTCTAAATTTTGAAATGGCAGGGATATGGGGCGGAATGATAGCTGGATTAGCTTTACAGACATTTGCTATTATTAGTAGTACTTGGCAAAACCAACTAGAACAATTAGGTTATGTCAATACTGACAGGTTTAATTCAGCAAATTATGTGTATTTTAGTTGAATTTGCAGTGTCCTCCATGCATATATTTTTCATTCTGAGTAGCAAATGGTAGGTTGCTGTAAATTGTGAGATGCTTCCGGGGCTTTCACATTAGAAAAATGCTAGCATCCGGTTGCATGCTAAGAGGAGGGATGGGTCCCACAAATATGTGAATCCCACCCATTGTGTCTTAGTCATTGCATTGGACAACCGGATGATAGACTTTTCCTTCACATTAATCCCATGCAAAGAGTTGAACTATTATTTCATCGCAATTGGCATTATGTATTACCAATCATAGAAATTATGTGATTTTTTATTGTGAAAATAGATTTGCAGGTTGAGCAAACTGACACACAGTGCATGCGAAAATGGGGAGGGCAGGATATAGAAATCGAGAAATTAGCTATAGATCAGCTCTCATTTAGAAACAAAGAGCCTTAATTTTTTTTAATTTTTTATTTTTTGTCAAGAGAGCCTTAAATTTAGATTTTTGCAATGTTGTAAAAATTCTCACCACTATTACCCTTCATCATAGTATCCTTTTCATTTGTGCCTTCTTATCTTGTATTTCTTTTTTTTTTTCTCTCAAGAAAAGTAATAAAGTAATTCATCTTTTTAACATTTATCACATTGTTATATTTGAATATAAAATGTTTCTATAAATTATTTACTGACACGCTCTTCAAATTTTCAACGTTTCTTTTTCTTGAAAGGACCGAAGAGGTTGGTGAAAAAGAAAGAGAAATAGAAAAACTTTCATGAACCAAACGTACCTCCCTAAGAACATTCTTACATAATCTGGGACAAGCCTATGTATGCATTTTCTTTTAGATTTGGTTGCTTGATTACATATTAATTGGTTAATAAATATTCTTCTCAATTAAATTGGACATTTAATGGACATTCTCATCATATATTTCAACTTTTGTTTGTAATTTCTCTTAAATCTTTAGTTATTGTAGCATCAGCAACTTTCATAATAGGAATATTTTTATAACAAAGGGAGATGTTGATAAATCTACAGTCAAGCATAATACATTTTTAATATAAAAAATGCTTCAAAGAAACAGAGATGTACCTCAATCCAAAAGAGAAAAAGAAAAGAAAATCCCCACAGGGGTGGACCAACAATAACAAACAATGTTATTTCAAATTTCCTTTTTTACCCCTTTTCGCGTCGGGTAGGGGTTTCACAGTTTATCCTCAACAAGATCTTCATGCCCATACTACAGAATTAAAAGCTACCATACAGGAGATACTACACTAACTGAAGAAAACAAAACTTATTGCTGGTAGCAACATCAGAATAGTCATTACTATTAACTGAATCCATCCAAATGGAAGTGCAGCAAAATTGATCAACGCTTGACCCACTGGAAGCTTTTTCTGGCTTTCGCTTTACCGGGTTTTTTCCTTTCCACAACTCTAGAGTCCCTTGTCAAGAAACCAGCTGCAAAAACAATGATGTGTGAGATGAATGCATGCACGTACTAGGTGAGGACCAGCAGAAAACTTCTGCACATGGAAACTCATTTGCCAGGGATATGCTCAGGTGCCATATGAGATATGAGACCTTGATGACGAGGGGACTACTGTCCCACAAAAACTGAAGGACAGCAAATGAAAATGCACATTTCTACAAAGCTTTAGCACATATCAAGGGGGAAACAAAACAGTAAAACATGTTCTTCTATATCTATGATATACGAGATTCACGTTTTTCTTAAGCATCCAGCAATGTGACTTCAGCAAATAAAGTTATACCTTCTCGAAGAGGGGGCCGTAGGTTTGGATCCCAGTTTTGCAATGCCCTGCTGATACCCAATTGGACTGCACCAACTTGACCTGATTCAAACAGTTTAAGCTCCAAACTTATGTATGCTACAATTGAAGCAATAAAATACACTAGCCTATTGACAGCGAGCCTGAATGGACATTTAGGACTTGATAAACTAATAGTCATACCATAATGCATATCAAGTAATTCACATATAATAATATAAGAACTCAGCCACATGCAGTAAAAGAGTCTTGCTGGACTCAATTCATGTGGCTCAACTACAAGACTTCAGCTCTGAATTCATTGGTTCGAAAGATCTATTCAAACATGAATTTAAAAAGTGGATACATCACAGAGCAGCAAAACTGTCCGACTTCATTAAAGTATTACAATAGATCACATATTATAGTATAGTGGCCAGATAGATTCAGGCTGGTGCAGGACCAGCAAATTACAAGACTGCTTTTATATCAAACGTATACAATGGAATCAATTATATGTCACCAATAAGTTAGTTAGTTAAGCCTAGACATTTTGGCAGAAGTACTAGAACTGAAGTTTTGCAATTGGAACTCCATAAGCAGATATAATGTGACTCTGTTGTAGGCTTTAGCAGCCTTCTAAAAATCCGTTTGTCCCACTAATTATTAATAAATTGCTTATGAGCAGTTACATGTTAATCATCCACAAGTTCTAATGGAATAGACAACAAAGGAAAGTTCTATCTCTATTGTTCACAGAGTTGCACATTCGATGGTTTAGTTTTTTTTGCTCATATCAGATCTAAATCTACATCTATATCCAGGGACAGTTGAATATTTCAAGTGTTTAACTTGCTATTGACATTATTATTTTGACAAAATGAATTTGAATCCACTAAGACTGACAATCATAACAGTTACAATTCTAATTTAACCTCTTGATGTAAATTTTCCAGCAGAATTAAGATTTAAATTGTAAATATTATTCCAGTAGAAGATAATTTAAGTAGTTAGTCACCTGACATGCCTCCTCCTTTCACAGTACAATTGATATTCCACATACCCAAAGTCTTAGTTTCAGAGAAAGGCTGAAGTAGAGCGGCACGGTGATCAAGCATTTGGAAATACACGTCGAACTCTTTATCATTAACTATAAATTTACCATCACCAGGTTGAATCCACACCCGTGCTATACTACATTTCCTCTTTCCTGTACCATAAGCCCTTCCCTTAGTATCTACTTCTCTCACTCTTGCCCTGGCAAATTCTTCCTGTTTCTGTCGCTCTATTTCAGCCCTTGTGGATTTTCTTGTATTCTTTTCATAACGCATATCTTCTATTTCTCTAAGAGGAGGCAATCCTTGGATGCCACCTAGGTCTTTTAGAGCAATCAAACTATCCAACATTTCGTCAGTGATTCCTGATGCTGCTATTAGATCACCAAAAGCACGATTTGGACCTGCGAGCAATAATCGAGGAAACAACTCAACCTTCACGTGATAGATATGATTACAGATGAAAACTATAAGAAAGCCTCAAGTGAAAGCAACAAATTATTTATTTATATTACTATATTTTCCTTTTTGGGTGAGAAAAGATATCATCAAGACTGTAAACAAGAACGTATGAAGCTCTGCATGCATAAAATGGAACTTGATGCTTACCAAAATAAGAGCTAAGGTATTTGATAATATGAAACGATAAAACCAATAAGATGATGCATAAATTAGTTTTCTGGTATCTAATAAAGACAAAATTGAGATTTAGAACGTATTATCCAGTCATAATGCTAATAGAAAGCAATCTAGATAAACTCCCAAAATCCAAAAGTGATTTGACCCAGATCTTCAATTCAACAACTCACAAAAGTGTAGTTTGATCTTCTAACAGAGAATCCAAAGCAAATTTAACTCCATCCGAGGTGCAATCGGAAAACTGGGGCAAAACGAGTCACATACTCCCTCTAGCCTGTTGCATCTTTAGTATAACTATTTTCAATGTTTAAACTCATTGGCTTCATCAGACTAAAAGCTAACAGGCAGGCCGCAGGCAGATAAAATGGATAAGTGGGATTCATCAACCACTAATTCAACAACTAAAGTTCTATTTTTTTCAAATATCACTACAAGTCATCATCAAAATACTCATGCGTAGCAGTAATTGGGCCTATATTTTCATTGCAAATGGATAAATGGAATCGAGTCAAATTGACAAAACAGAATCGTTAATCTTGGAAACAGGATCAAGCTTCATATAAAAAATCAGATTAAATTAGCCATAGGTGTCACTTGTCACATAATACCAGGTGCGATCCCAATTAAGAGGTGAAGGTGGTCGACATATATGACTAGTGTTAGCAAAAACGTACCATACTATACGCACTTAAATGAAGCAAAACATGTTAAAAATCTATATCCAACACTGAAACAGTAAGCCAATGCTTGTATATCATTCCACATTACTAATTGTGCACTAAACAGAAGCTAGCGGCTTGCCTTTAAGTATAGCAGTAAGGGCTTTCTCTTCGGATTCGAGCTGCTTCATTTCCTCCCTCTTCTCACTCAGCTCTCTCTGCTCATCAAATCCCTTCAATCCCAAATCCTCTGCTCCTATCTCAAACACATCCTCCCCCTTCTCCTCATCCCCCACCGTGAAATCCCACGGCTTGTACCCTTCCGCGGTGGCCCACTCCTCAACTCCTCCACCACCACCCTCATTCTCAACCCCTTTAAATATATCAATCTCTCCATCACCTTTACCATCACTATCACCAACTCCTCCCAACCAAGTGTTATCTTCCTCAACTTTTACGCTCCCTTCGCTTTGATCAAACGTGCCAGACTCTTCGGTGAAGACTGAATCGATGGTTTGGTCAGTTTCTGATGAGAATTTCCAGAAATCTGGTGAGTCTTTATCGCCATTGTCTGTAGAGTAAAAATGAGGGGCTTTGGGGAAGAAATAGAGGTTGGGGATTGGAAATGAGGGGTTTTTGGAGATTGGTTTAGGGTTTATGAAATGGGTTTTGGAGGAAATTAGGGTTAGGTAACGGAGATGAGAGGGTTTGAAGATGAAGCGTGAAAGCATTGTAGAGAGCTCAATGTGTGTGTGTGTGTGTGTGTGTGTGTGTGTGAGAGAGAGAGAGAGAGAGAGAGAGGGGGGGTTATGGAGGGTTTAGATTTGGACTGATTTGTTTAGTAAGGGCCTCAACCAAGTCTTATTGTTCAAATTTTGGCTGATTTATTGTAATGTATAACTTAATAGTTTATAATTGACCAAACAATTATTTTTAAGTATACCCGGTCTCGTGTAGGTCCAAAATTGTAACCATAATACATGACACTTGTAAAGCATTTTGAATAAATATTGCTTCTCTTTTTAGGTGTTTATAAGCCGTTTTTGTGATTGATAGTAGCTTTCTTTATTTTTTATAAACAAGTTTGTCTAAATACTTACCCTTATCAAATAACTAGTATGGCTTTTAAGAAATTAACGTTGATCTTATAAACACTAAAAAAAATAATAATAATAACCTGAGCCATTCCATCGGAGGAAGATTTAAAAGTTTCTAATAAAAAAATATTCAAAACTCGATAACGACAAAGATAATTCATTATGATTGAATTTTCCTCTCAATATTATAGGGTATAAGCAATTAGGTTGGGGACGTTAAAAATGCATTTTTTTTTTTTTTGGTAAAAATGCATTGTTGACTGCAAAAGAAAGAACAATGGCCTAAGACACGAGGCTTTCTCACATAAAGCTTTCAGCCTTTTGCCACCTGGCCTCCAATTCTCTTGGTGGACATGACCAAAAAAAAAAAGTATATAACATTGGGAAAAAAAGTCCTCAAAGTGTCCATTCTTTGTGGCTTGATCTAGATAGATATTGGTTCAGACCAATGAAAAAGGTCTATATGTATTGCTAATTTTCCTGGATTTTTTATTGTTTATATTTTTGCCATGAAAGAGATTAGATTGCAATTGTTGGACAAAACCAGTACAAAGTATTGATAATTTTTTTGCCAATTCAGACAATGGATCAAAACATAACGTATTGATAATTTTTTTGCTGCACGTACGTTAGATTCTACTTAGTTTATTCTTAAAGTGCTAAACTCTGTACTTACATACCCAGGCGGCAATGATAAGTAAGGCTAAAGTAACGAATTATGTTATATATTATACTTATCACTATATATTAGTTTAGCTTAAGTCTGGCAATTTAAATTGCTCGTGTTTCTAACATTTAACACTATTTTAAAAAATTTAGATCCCTTCATAACTTTTTCTTGTTTGTAACTGTCCGTTTACAAGTAGTAAGAGGGAGAAAACGTTCCAAAATATTAACCTCAGCCGCTTCTTGGTTAACAAAAGACCATTAGCTAAAAGCATGCTAATCCATCTATCAGTGGTTAATATATTCTTATCCACAACCTATAAATACCCATTAGCACAAAGTTCCAAACATCACAAACAGTAATAAAATGGGATCGAGATATGAAGTCGAGCTCACCCTTAACTCTGCCACGAATTTAAAAAATGTGAACTGGCGGTATGGTCCAGTGATGCCATATGTCGTCGTTTGGATCGACCCAAAGTGTAAAATGTCAACCAGGGTGGATGAGATGGGCGACATTAATCCACATTGGGACCAAACAATTGTCATACCTTTTAACTCTCCTGTCGAAGATTCTACATTGTTCATTGACGTAGTGCATGCAAACGCTATGGAGGGAACCAAGCCGCTTATGGGTTCGGCTTGGGTCCCTTTACATAGCGTGGTCAATGACGTTGGCTTTGGACACCGCATTGATCGCATGTTGGAACTCAGACGCCAATCTGGTCGCCCACATGGTAAGATTAATGTGAGGCTCAACATTCGTCAGCCTCAGCCTCAGTACGGTGGGATGGACCCATACCCACCGGCCTATGGGGTACCACAACCACAACATGGGAGTACTAGAGACTTTCATGTAGCGCCTTCAGCTTATGGTACCCCATATGGAGCCCCACACCATCCACCATCAAGTGGTTATGCTGCCACACCTGCTGGGTATCCACAAACTACCGCACCTGGTGGTTACTATGACGGGGGCCGACGAGGCTATGGGAGCCAACCAAGTTACGGCGACAGCCAACCACCAAATTATGAGAAACCAAAGAAGAAGAGCTCATCTGGTGGAGGACTTGGGTTGGGGGCAGGATTAGCTATGGGTGCAGTCGCTGGTGCATTGGGTGCAGTCGCAATAAGTGAGGGGATTGACTATGCGGAGGACAAGTTTGATGACCATGTGCAAGAGAAGGTGGAGGAGGAATTAGAAGACCGTTATGATTTAGATGATTAGGAAACCATACTCGTATTATACTCAGCAAATATTGTCATTATTCTAGCTATTTATATATTTTAAAACAAATATGTGATATTTGTCACATAAATGTCGATACAAGTTAAGAGATGAAGTTTGGTTATTAGCGTTACTAGGACGGGGTTTTATCACCATCATACATTAATTCCTTTGTAGTCTGTTTTACATTAATTCCTTTGTTATAATATTTATAAGACAGAGACATTGCCCGATTTATGCTCCAGTTCCAAGTTGAATCCAAACCCTTTCAAGCTTGATTCCAACTCGATTTAGTCGTTATCTTCTACAATACATCTAGTATGTTATCATTGGACAATTCATTATAATTATATAATCTCTCTTATATCATCTCTTTCGTAATATTATATAATATTACAAGGGAGTCTGGGAGGATGATGTCTACATATATATTTTGTATAGAATTTGATGCAGCTGAGGTTATTGAAGTTGCAAACTCTAACCCCACATAAATTAAATGTTTTGAGTTTATGTATTGTGAATATGTTAGGAAGACAAATTTTCAAAATATCTAAACAAGTTACTATCGAATATTAATATTCATACAGGACACACACATTTTTTTTTTTTTTTTTTTTGTTGCTTACATGGAGACCTAAACTGGATTACATAAAGACAAATCTTGGGGGATACTATAAGCACCTTAAAGGAGCCTAGGAGATTCTCATGATAATGATTTCTAATAAGTTGAATTTGCAGGCCAAAATTAACTGACTAATCTATATACATATATTTGCTTTTCAAAGACCACAGTTTTAACATCTGAAATGAAACAACTCTTAGACGATTTCGTGAAGGGGCTCCAACCTGACATAAATATGCCTCAGCTTAAGGTGAAAAGAAGTGAAAACAACCTTAAACATTTTTTTTTTTTTTTTGGTCGAAAAACCTACTTATTGACCTTCTCCAAACAATATTAATCTTTAGTACCTTCTTAAAGGGAAAAAAAAAAAAAAGAGTGAGAGAAAAGAAAAGACCATAGTACCTTACTTTCAGAGACCTCTTATGTTCATCAATTTTATCAGGCGGTAAGACATGCTTTGAGGTCATATTAGTGAGAGACACGACATTTCAACATTGTCAGTTTATCTAATAATTTTCGATGAACTATTTTAAATCAATAATTTTAAATTTTAAAACAATTATTTTTAAACCTATAACATTAATGAGACTTGTATAGTTCTGAAACTACGCTAGACTTTTGTCAGCTATTTATTTGTATGGCGTATCACGGCTTAAACTTACACCATCATACGTACAAGACTTGCCGTTAAAGTTGTAATAACCGACTTAATTTAATTATAAATTATTTTCGTCCACATTTTAACATTGTAAGACGCATCTGAATGAGAATACTTAGATTTGTCTTTCCAACACTCCACGAAACACGCTTGTATTGCCTGCAGTACAAGGTCCCCCTACTCAGAGAAATATCATGTCTTTTTCTTACAAGCAAGATCATGAAAATGTGTTAGATTATAAGGGGCCTCATACGTTATCTTTGGTATTTTCTTCACCCACTCAGAGAATTGAGCTTTACAAAAAAGATAGATAGAAACTCGTCCTGAGGCTATTTGCAAGGTAAGACCCTCGAATCACCTGTTTGTTCCTTTTTCTCTCTCTTAGGAACCCTTCAGGCTCAAACTAGGATCTAAATCTCGAGACACGTAATTCAAGCCTATATCTTGCTTTACTTTGTCGTAATATATATCTTAAAAAGGAATGTTTTCGGGGGCTTTGTGCAGTTTCAAGATCTGGTATTCAGAAAGCATAATGAAGATAAGTCTTCCGTCTGGAATGAGAAAAGTGCTGGCTCGCAACGGTATGCTTTTTTGCGTATTGATTAAGTTATTATGGTTACTGATTATTGCTCAGGCTTAAGTAAATTAAGATAATTAACGAGCAACTAATGCACTAAAATCGTGTTTAAGCTACACGTTTAATTAACATATGGTAGTGTAATAGCCACCCTTGGGTTAAATCAGATTGATGTATTATGAGTCTTGTGTTGTGTGGTGATATTATATCTCTTTTTTTTTTTGGATTTAAATCATCTCATAATAATATAATTTTATAAGGAAGATTCAGTGATAAATATTGATAATACAATTATAATGAAGTATTCAAGACATTTTACTACTATTGAATCTCTCTCGAGATCTAAATCCATGCATGTTCATTGCTTATTAGCAAGATGATATATACCATGTAAAGCATGATTTTATTAATTGAGCATAAAGTCTATCGAAACTAGCTAAAAAAAAATAGCATGGAAGTCCTGCGCTTGTTTGACACCAAACTAAGCATCTATAAGAATGACCTTTGGTCTTTGATCATAGAAACGCAAGTTTTTTTTAGCAAATTCTTGAACTTTGACAACATTAGTCTTTGTCTTAATACCACATCATCACACGTCAATTGAACTCTTTTCACATGTTATTTAGCAGGTTCCCATATTCACCATCCAAACCCTGACTTGGACCTCCGAGAAGAATATGCTAATGCTTTTCGAACTGAATCGTACAGTCAATTTTGGACACGTGTATTAGCTTTAAGCAAACAAGTTTCTGCCACCCATAAATCCGTGGGGTCCACAACGGCTGCTCGGCTCCCATCTTACCGTTTTTTTGTGGATCATCTACTTGACCCGGATCAACCTACAATCACCCGGATCTTATCACTCACCAAGTTTACCCGACCCGAGAATAGATCCCTTTTTATTGATTATTTTTCACAAACTGCTGATGCTTCCCTTTTATGTAGCCTTTTGCTAAAAGATGTTGCTAACATACGCATCAAGTATAAATCTCTAAAAGCCACTCATGACATGCTTCAAAATACACAATTTTCAAAGGGAAACAACCATTTACCCATTATATTGACCCGGTTAACCGAATTTGCCAAATCTTTTAACCCGTTTGCCTCATCCGCATCGTACCCTAGCCGGTTCCAAGCCGTGCAAAGCAGCTGCTCGGAGCTGCTTAAACGACTTGAGTCAAGCCGTGACAAGACTCAGTCCAAGCTCCGGCTACTCAATAAGCTCAAACGCGGCTCGGCTATCTTTCTTGTGGCTTTAACGGCTTCCCTAACAGCAATTGTTGCAGTCCATGCATTGGCAATACTAGTGGCCACACCAGGTGTTATAGCCGTCTCAGTTGAGCTGGTTTCAAATAAGAAGCTAGTCAAGCTATGGGCTCGGCTAGACGCAGCCGCAAAAGGAACTTACATACTGATAAGAGACCTGGATACAATAAGTCGACTAGTGGCTCGGCTGAATGATGAGCTAGAACATATGCATACCATTGTCCTGTTTTGGCTAGGGAGAAGAGAGGATCAGGTCCAAGCCAGCGGAGAAGTGGCACGCCAGCTGAAGATGAATGATATGAGCTTTAGTGAGCAGCTTGATGAATTAGAAGAACACTTGTACTTGTGTTTCATGACCATCAACAGAGCTAGAAACCTTGTAATCAAGGATATTATAGATCCTGATCATCCCACCTAGGCTCCAAATTTCCCTGATAATTTATTTTCACTTTTCTACGTTACGAATAATACACAAAGATATGTTCGGGAAGAGCACACAAATGATGCTTAGCGTTTATCTTCAACAACTGTTTTAGATTCCATGATAGAAAACCATTCATTATTTTTCTTTGAAGTTCCGCAATTTTTTCTATTAATAGTCTGAAAAAGACGAAACGACTATGAGATAGATATTGCACCTCTGATGACACCTGAATTATCAAAGATCATGAGAAGCTTCGCATTCCTGTCCTGGAATGGGATTCTGATGCCGAACAGTTATGATCCAATCTGAAAGTGAGAAACTCTTACAAGTCTGCTGTGATTGCACTGTACTCTTAGCAGGTATTCTGAAGACCATCAAAGCAATTGATGTTTGACACTGCTTCTATCGTCATCATGAAGTTTTTCTGACATTTGATCCTCACTTTCAGGCTTTTCAGAGAGAGGTGTTGCTGAGGCGGCTTCTTGAGTATCTGACACTAGATGTAAATAAGTGAAATCAGTGAGTGGAAGAAAGAGAGTGCTCATGGTGCTACTGGCGTTGCATCATTTAACTGACCTTGAGACTTAACTTCAGTTGCAGCAGATGCCAACCTTTTCTGTTTCTCAGAATTAAATGCTTCCCACTCCTGTTCAAGCTTCTTCAAGTATTCTTGAATTGAGTCTGCTTCGGCTGAAGATGGAGAACCATCTGCCACTTTTAAACGAACAAATCTTTAAAACATGAATCATTTGCATCAATTATTTATAACCTTAACACAAAGAAACTAAAAGAGTCTAGACTACCATAAAGTAACGTACATTAAAACACTCGACTACAAATTCTCACCCTTCAACAGACATTGGGAAGGATTCTGTATAAGACTTCAATTCTAATTGTCATTTTTTTGGAAGGGATGGGCAGGGGAGAGTAAGTTGTCTCAATATACTAGGCAGAAAGAAATCAATTACTGAAAGAATCTGTAGCAGAATATGCTCATGATTTCTTGACCTGGTATGCACACCAGGCACATAGAAAACAGCTGAAAAAGAGAGGAAAACTGGGAGATACGAATAGCCTTTGTTCTTCACTTTTGGTAATCGAACGTGAGAATACTTCTACACAATCGAATCGCTTCACAACCCTAAAGTATGCACGTCCACTTACAGAAGTTTCTATTGCAAAACCATTGCAGATGGTTCTTCGAAGTACAAAAGCAGTTACCCACGCATAGTTTCCTGTTTTATATCAAATTCCGGAACTCCCCCATCCATTCTTAACACCAATTCCATACATAAGCCATTTGGGATGTTTGTGATGCAAACCAAAATATATTTTTAACTTTCTTCCAGTTTCAGTCATGACCTCGAGAAATATTTAACTGCCTGCAAAATAGAGTTTAACCGAGCCAGAAAACAACGACCTCTTTCAAATGGTTTTGGGTTTTCCGAATGTATAGATTTGAGAATGACCAATCTCAAATTGAAAAACATAACCCCAACTAAGGTTTGTTCAAGTGCAAAATTAACCTAACTCACAAAAGCAAATATTAAACAAAAAAAATTCAGATTTTATATGAAAACCCAAAAGCACAAATTGGGCAAGCATTTCTCCTCAAAACTTGAACCTTCACCTGCAATCCTATTGATTTAGCATCCTATACTCTATTTTTCTACCCTATATTCAAGGAAAAGAGTAATTGTGAGGACAGCAGTTAGACCAGTTAGTTTGTTCTCCTCGGTGTTAAGCAGTGGTCATTGTATATGCACAGGAACAATCATAATGATGATGGATGTGCATGACTGCGTGTCTCTGTGTGTTGGAGTAGAGAAGAGAAAGAGGCAGAGACAGAAAAAGAGAAAGAGACAGAGACAGGAAACTTGGACATAAACTATGGTGTCCTAACCAAACTCTGTTGGTTCCTTGGATTTTTTGGGGTCAGTCAGTTTGAACTTCGACCCAAAAAAACAAAAAAAAAAAAGTCAGTTTGAACACCATTATCAGCTATAAGGTTGAGATTTAACAGAAGAGGAATACTAGCTAATCACTGGAGATCTTGTATGGATGAATTTCATATTAGGACCAAGAGTGAAAAATGTTTACCTAACCCCATCTCCTTCCCCTCTTGGATTTACCCTTTTCAAGCTAACCCAAAATGTTTATAGGTGTGTACAAGCACAAATAATATGAACCAGAGAGGACATCTCAGGATTCTACATCTCTTCATTGCCAACAGTTGAATAGAAGTGAAGATAAGAGATAGAGAGAGCACTCCCCATTTTTACAAGAATTACAAACCTTGTGACTGGCCTTCGTGCTTAACCGGAATTTCTGCAGATGTCGTTTCTTCCTGCTGCTGGGCAGCTGACGCTTCCAACTGCTCTTCGGCGGTCTTTACATGTTCTTCATTCAGGGATGCATTAGTTGAGGATGGAGAAACATCTGCTATTTTCAGAAGTAAAAACAATTAAATTTCTCCAATAAAGGAAGATGAGTACATCAACAATTCCAAAACGAAAAACAAAAAGAGGATAGACTACCATAAACATGCATAACCAAAAAAAAAACTTCAAAAAAGAATTCTAGCCATTCAAAGGACATGGAAAAGGGCTCCCTTAGAAAATTTGAGAAGCAAAGAAAATAGCAGGCAGAGGGACAATCCATGAAGCTAAGTAGTGAGGCACCTAACTAGATCACATGTTGGGAATTTCCAGTGGTTTCACTGGCTAAAACATTATTTCTTGAGGTAGTAATTTTACATTAGCACATATTAGTCAGCAACTAAAATTCATGACAGCCCGTAGTTGCACGTCTAACGTCTCTTCTTCTATTTTACATACAAAATATGAAAATGTTTTTTATGCAATAAATAATATTCAGACCGCATACTGAAGTATCTTGCTAATATCATTGCATAAGAAATAGAAGTACACAAGCAATTATTTAGGTAAGTTTTCTCCACTTGGACATTAGATCCAGCAGGTGATCTACACATTTATACCCTCATTCATTAACTTATGGTAATGTGAGATCCAACATAAACTTGCTGATACTAGATTGGTCGATTGCCAATAGTTGGACAGACACTATCATAAAACAATAAACTAAACCCATACTCTCCTGCAGCCCCCAGAAAAGAAGAGCCTCTAAGATTTATCCTTTTAAGCTAACCAAGGTCATGGGTCCCGTGGGTGTAGTATGAATTAACTGACCTTGGGTGTTAACTTCAGTTGCAGCAGATGCCATCTTTTTCCGTTTCTCAGAACTCAATGCTTCCCACTCCTTTTCAAGCTTCTTCAAGTATTCCATGGTCGAGTCTGCTTCGTTTGAAGATGGAGAACCATCTGCCACTTTTAGACGAAAAAATATTTAAACTCTTTAACACATGTAGCAATATCATCAATAAATTAAATCTTTAACACAAGAAATTAAAAGAGTCAAGACTACCATAAGTTCCTACATTAAATCACTTGACAAAATATTCTCACCCTCCAACAGACATTGGGAAGAGTTACCGTTATGACCCGTAATTCTAATTTTCAATTTTTTGGAGTGAGGAACCGGGGAGAGGAGGTTGTCTCATTATATAGGCAGAAAGATATCACTTGAGTGAAGCATTTTGAATAGAGACTAGAGAGAGAGAGAGAGAGAGAGATAGAGGAAAGGTTGGAAGCAAACTATGGTGACGTAACCAAATTCTGCTGGTTCTGTGGACTTTTCAAGTCAGTTGGTTATTAAACGTTGAGCACCCTTGTGAGCTACAAGATTGAGATACAAGAGTAAAGAACCATTTGCTAATCACTGGAGAACTTGCATGGATGAATTTGAAATTATGACCTATAATGCAAAATGTTTACCTACCCCATCTCCATCACCTCTTGGGTTTTTTTTTTTTTTTGAGCTAACACAGAACTTTTTTGGTTTGTCCTAGCACAAGTAACATGAAGGGTATCTTAGAACTCAACATCTTTGCATTGCCACCAGTTGAATTGAAGTGAAGATAAGAGATAGACAGAGCACACTCTTCATTTTTACAATAATTACGAACCTTGTGTCTGGTTTTCAGGTTCAACCGGACTTTCAGCAGATGCAGTTTCTTTCTGCTGCTGGGCAACTGATGCTTCCAACAGCTCTTCGGCAGTCTTTACACGTTCTTCAGTCAGGGATGCATTACTTGACGATGGAGAACCAACTGCGATGTTCAGAAGTAAGAACATTTATATTTCTTCAAGAAAGAAAGATGAGTACATCAGCAATTCAAACCAGGCATGACCAAGAACAGATAACATAAATACCAGTGAAAAGAATTATTCATATTGAAGTTCTACACCTCGAAGTGACACCAAAGCAAGATTCTAGCGATAGTTATTATTATGTAACAAAAAATCATAAAATTTTGTTTGTAAAATATGAAGTCTACACCTCTCAGCTGAAAAATGCAAGAGACCTTACAGAAATCCAATCAGAAATCCTGGGGTCACAATCTTGTCATTGAAAGAGACATAATGCCCCAATCCAGTTAAGCATCTTTTAGAAAATGTGATGGTAAAATCCATTAACACTTGCGTTTTGTAAAAAGTGAGACGCGTTGATTGGGCTGGCATCAAATTGCCTTAGATTGTTGCCCAAATTTATGTTTCCAATGTAATGCCTATAATCATCGAGAGCAGACAAAATTTTAGTGACAGCATCCCAGTTTAATTTGATAAAGAGCACATCAAATATAAGGTTTATGCCCATAACCCAGTGCTGAAAGAGATACAAAGGAACTGAATCTTTCAAAATTGCAACATCTCACTAGGTCCAATATCCTTCTTAGAGTCTACAGAAACTGCAGTTGATGAAGAATCCAAGGTAGTCTTGGTTACTTCCTGAATTTCATCAAGACCAATTTCTCGTTCAAGCGTACTCTTGAGTTCCCTTGAAACTTCCTACTCAAAGATAAGGAGGACAAAAAATCATAATCCACTTGATGAGAACTCAAAACCAATCAATTTGCATTAAGTCATGGAGACCTACCTGAAGTTCTCGGATTGTAGGTTGGAAAGCACGAATAGATTTCCCGATGTTACGAGCAACCTGTCACCGAAAATCGAAAGGAAACATATGACCATGGACAGGTAACAAATTGACAAGGCGAAACAGAGATTACCACTGCAATGTCAGAGTTTTTACATACTAGGGGAAGAAGCTAAAAGTGCCAAAAGTACAAAATAGCAAGACAATGATATGGAAGGTAATGAATCAGGCTTATTGCAAGTTAAATTCATGTTCTCATGTTCAAGAAAATATTTACGAAATCACGATATAATTCAGACTATCTGCATATAATCGCTACTCACTTCAGCGAGACCTTTGGGGCCAAAAACCAACAAAGCCACCACTCCGATTACCAAAACCTCGGGAGCTCCAACTCCAAATAGAGATGCATACACACCTTTCCCTCTACATCTTCCCCTCCTTTCTGCAACATTTTATAACACAAACACCTTTAGTCATACACATTGCACACGTTAAAAGTAAATCTTTATTAACTACAAAAAAAAAAAAAAAAACTAAGGTAAGACCAAAGTTTCAAATTTATATAACCAAAACATTAGGAATGTTCACTAATTAACACCAATATGTGATCATAACTGTCACGCCCCAAGACCAGAACACGGGACCCACAATCAAGACTCGGGAACTTAAACAACAAGTATCTCGGTCAAATCAACTAGGCGCCAAAATGATTAATTCGAACTACTTGGTCTCACAACACTAACTTATAATGCTTAATCTCAGGACACTAACTTATAAAACATGCACATATCACATCTCATCACGATTATTGAGCAAACCCAAATAAGAAAAAGTACCTATCTTTACAATATAGCCCGAGGTGGGGACACCCTGATGCTTCAAACCATTCCAAGTTAAGAACTTGCATATACCCAGCTGAAGATTTGTGCTTTGGGGCATTGAAATGACTGAAACTGAAAGGCTACAATGCTTTTTACTTGTAGCTGATGATGCTAATGTTGCACTTAAAGATGCAGCAGCCATGTGTGTGTGTGTGTGTGAGAGAGAGAGAGAGAGAGAGAAAGAGAGTACTAAGTTGTTGGTCGCTTGAGGTTGGTGGAGCTGAAACACACTGCTTTGATTTTTGTCATAGTCAAACGGTCTCGAGTATATAGACAGTTGGAATATGGTTTTTGGATCCACAAATAATGGGCTGAAGGTAAGGCTTGGTTCTTTTGGGCTTCGTCCACGTAGCCCATTGGTGTTCTTAGTTCCACGATGTTGTGGGAGAGTCCACGTTTACAACTTTTTTTTTTTTTTTTCCCTTCTTCGGGGATAGGTGTCCAAGTTTACAACGTGATGATATACAAATTGAGTTTTCTTTTTTTGTTTTTTCTTTATTTGAAGGAAGGCCGAGTCAATATTAACTACAAATACAACAGTAAATAGTCACTAAAAAATATTCTACTATCATCTTAAGAGATGAATCACCCATTTTGTTTCATTTCTAAAAGATTATAAAGAGTGTTATAAATATTTTCAGTAGGTGTGACTTTCCAATGACTGTTGCAATCCAAAATTGACAATTCAATCTACCACTTGTTTGTTTGAGTTCCTTGTTTTTTATTTCATTAGTGCATGTTCTATTTTGAACCCCAAAAAAAAATGTCAATGCTATATGTGCATTAAGTCAGCCAATGCAACATGAGGTTCTCTACGGACTTCGATCTTCTATTCTACTTATTATCTCATTTACTAAATTAGGTGCATTATAAGTTATAAGGTTTGATCTTTTAAAATCTCAATCATTAATTTCAATACTATTTTAATTTTAGTTTTAAAAACTAAAATTTCAAATAGATGGTTGAATTTAAAAAAATAATAAATCTCGTGCCCTGAATGCAACTCATCAAGTAGATGAGAAAATAAATGGAAGAGAGAATTCAAATCCGATTGTCCCGTCCTATTAGTTCTCTTGAATTTCCAACTTCCTTTTATATACACACCTGAACAATAATATCGAATAGTCTTCCAAAGAAGCTAGTTTTTGAACAATAACTATAAGACCATTGGTTGCTGAATAACTTGAAAAAGTTAAAATATGTTATCATTTAAAAAGCTCCAAAGTTAATTGGATGTAGGCCTTTGTTATTATAGGCTCGGCCCAAATTAGGTTGTTATTTAAGCAACCAACTGCTAGACCTCGAAAGAGTCCCGCAAATTGAAAGGAATTTTTTAAAAAAAAAAAGAAAGTACAAATGAAAATTTGAAGCACAAATTTCTTTATTAAAAAAAAAAAAAAAAACTGGTAACGTGTTAAAAGGTGAATAAAGTTTGCTAAGCAATTAAAAATTTATGAAGGTTTGTAGCCTTAGAGATTACCTATAAAAATAATCTTTTTGGCGCAATGAGAGAGAAGAATGAAAATTTGAGAACAAATAATTATTTGTTAATTTCTTTTCATTCTTCTTAAAAATCAATTTTGGCCGTGAGATCCATTTTAGTTTTTCTCTATTTTCACCTCTCCTTGTTCAAATCAATTTACCACAATATATATTAACTCTACTATCAAATTTTCCACCATCTTGTGAGTTATACTATTTAAAGAGAAGTTCAATTACGAAATTTTTGTTATGTACATAATTCAGAGATGGTAAAATACTGTATTTAGCATATGATCAGTCTGCCTTCGATCTCATAACGAGAAATGTGATGTGAAAAGTTAAAAGCATCGCAAAAAAGAGTTATTGCAACAAAAATATGCATGGTGGTCACCGGTTACAGGGTCAGATAATAATGCAAATCTGAGAAATTAGTAGTCTATGGTTCAGGGGTGAAGCAAATATCTCTATAACATCAGCAATGAATGACAACCACACCGCTACAAGAAATAAAAATTAATTAGAAATAAAAAAATATATCATAATTCTTAATTATAAGCAACCTCTACCTACTTGAACATGTGATATGTTGGTTAAACTTTTGTCGTGTAGGACCATGACCATACTTAGCCACCCCATAAGATGGTCAGTTTGTGAAAAGAACCAGTAGTGACCCATCCTGGCAGGGACCCAACAAAGACAATTAAGTCAACAAAAGCTTTCCTCTCTCTTTTTATATGGTAACTCCTTGATTCGCTAAAATTAAACGTATAACAGTCATAAGTGTATTTTTAATAGCAAGAAAAATAATATACTATTTACAAAAACTTACTATCTTTGATAAGTTTTAGAGATTCAGGTCTCTATTTTAACTCAAATCTTCAATAGAATCCACAACTTTTTAGAGATTTTTATCAAAATAGAGATCCAATTTACTTTTTTTACACCAAATTTAGAGACCCAAAAAGTGATTGGGTCTCTATTTTAGTATAAATCTCTAAAAAGTGGTAAGCCTCATTGAAGATTTTAGTTAAAATAGAGACTCGAGTCTCTAAAAATTACCAAAAATAATAAATTTTTGTGAATAGTTGTTACTATTAAAGATACTCTAATGAATAGGACTTACTTTTTCTTTTCAAAACATCTTATTGTTTTTATATTTTTTTCTTTTTTTTTTACATTTAACTCTTAAGTTGAATGGTTAAGTAGTGGACCTATTGTAATTAGAAATTTTAAGTGTTTCGGCCTAAATTCTATATATATATATATACACACACATATATATATTATTTTTATAATAAAAGTTATTTTCGTCTTAACCTTTGCTTTTTGTAGGCTACATCCATAGTAAAGTTAATTAGAAAAAAAATCTGGAATCTCCAATCAAAGAATCGAGGAAATAGACATGCACAAAAGGCTCGTGTAAATTAAGGTGGAAGTCATTAGTAGAAAGGCTCATGAAAGTTATGTGGAAAAGCTTAAAAGGTAGAAGATAATGAAAAGAACCTTTCGCTTTCACTAAGACAACGCCCCCATGATCATCATTTAGGCATTTACAAACATATCTCAGTCTAGCTAAGCTATATGTATGAAGACCCTAAAGTTTTGGTTTAATATTAGAATATTTGAGGTGTAAGTCGGAGGTTTTCTTACGTCTCAATTTGAATCAATTAATAAATTATTTGTTTAGAGTCAGTTTTGATAATAATTACTTCACTAATTTAGATCATGTCTTTCTCAAAAAGAGTAATATATTTCGGCAGAGGCATATTAAAATACATAATTTTTAAATATCTAAGAATATATTTTTTTTCAGTAGCGATTAATTAATTTTTTTAACTTAAAAATAAATAAATAAAAAAATTTAACATTCTTCTAGACCAATATTAAAACGAGGCTCCAACTTACGTACATTGGCCATTGTATTTCAAGGTTTAGTGTGCTCAGTGTGAATTCAAAATACTTTTAAAAAAATATTTATATCATAAAAACTTAAAAAAAAAAAAAACCAGCTTGTGTGTGTGTGTGAGAGAGAGAGAGAGAGAGAGAGAGAGAAAGAGAATGTGTGTGGAATGCAGCCAAGAAACGGGCGACGCGGTGTTGTGATATCATTATCGAAGCGGGAGAGGATAATGTACAGAGGGAACCCACCCGTGCAAAAGTAGTTAAATTAAGGGAAAGAATTTAGATGCACGTCACTGTCTCACACACGAGGGCTACCCAACGCAAACCCATCAAACAAGTGGTGCTTCTGCACACGTGCATGTCTTTTCCTATAAGCTTTTTCATAAAGTTAATAACAGACGAAACCGAAAAAAGCAGAATTTTTAGTTGCATATGCCCTCCATAACATTCCCAATTTTACGTGACAACAGCCATGATTATGTTAGAGTTGGAATACATTTTTCCATGTTTACGTAAAATTATATTAAATTTATTTGAGGACGAAAATTCAAAATTATTTAGCAAAGTAATTTTTCGGTAGTTGCCCACCAATTATAATACTCGCAAGCACTATTATTCAATAGGACTTAAAATATATAATTTAGTATACGTATAAGGATAATTTTTTTTCTAAATAGAGCTAAATTAATTTTTCAAATTGAAAATACTTTAATTAAATATATACACATTTTAAAAAGAAAAGTAGTTCTAACTTTCTCTTTAATGACTTCTCTTTTGAAATCATGGTAGTTGCATCATTCGTTGGCTTATGAATGACTCTACCCTTGATTAATCCATCTCAAAGTTATAAACTCCAGTGCACCTCAATGCATTCTGAAAGTCAGTCAAGAGTTAGGCTATATTTGTGATGAAAGAATATAAATTTTAATTTTGGACAAAGTTGAATGCATTATAAAGTAGTAACCCGTATTTCTTTTTTTATTATTTTCTTTTCTAAACATTCATGCATTTTTCGTATATAACATAATAAAGAGGGTGGATCTTTTCTTATGCTTTCCTCTTTACGTTTTCGGGTAAAACTTCGACAACCAAACGTGGGACATTGCTCTATGGTTGTATCTTATCTTGTTAAAATCTTGTCAACCATATATGCTAGGTTATCCCAAAACACGATTGAGTGAAATATTCAAGACTTGTTCTAAGTGAATACCTTTATAAAAAGCTTATTACTACTACTAATAATTAACTATGAATCTGTAAAATAGCGTGATATGTAAGTAATATGACTTTTGCTATGGTTTAATTTTCTTTCACGATCTTGATTTAGCGAGTAAGGTTAAAGTTTGAGGTGCACTATTGTGTCATGAAACTTATATTTTTAAAGTAAATCTAAAATCATTTTATTTGAAGTAAATTTGTCGAAATGATTCAGATAAAAAAAAAAATAGAAATGATATTGTCATGAGCATAACTTGTTCACAAACTTGGAAAAATATAAATTTTTTGAATGGCGTGTGAATCCAGCTTAGGTAACCCGACTATTAGATTAGCTAAATTCATGAGTAGATCGATGTATTCTAACACATGCATCAAATTAATTATTGACAAAATTCAAAATAATAAAAAATATTAAATTCATAACTTTTTAAACGTAATTTTACTATACTATTACTAAATTATACCTTAGGAACTGGAAAAGTCTAGATTAGTTGTACCAAGACCACGACGGTCACGTGACGGGAGTAAAAAACCGTGTGAGGTGTAGATCACTAGATCTCATCACCTAAGCAAAGCAACAGCAATAAATACGCATCCCACTCCACCTGGCGTCAGATTTGTCATTAATACGCATATGAACCCGCTTCTATTATAGCCGCAATAAAAATGGTCCGTCATTTGGCACTGCGATAAAGTTACAAGAGAAATTTTCTCGTATTTTGATTAAGTTTTTTTGTTGTTTTTTGGTCGATGTATTTTGATGAAGTTGAGAGTTAAGTATTCTACTAGTATAATAATTTAGGAACTTTTCATAATTTATATCGAGAAAATGGCTTATTTGATCTTAAATATTTATTTATTTTGACATCTTAATTTTAAATATTTTAAATCAAACACTTTAATCCCAAGCGTTTTATTTATGAGACACCGTTAGTTCATTTTGTCAATTTTGTTAAATTTCCTCCGTTAATATCACGTGAATGGCATGCGGTGAGTAAAAAAAAAATAATACAAAATTATATTCGTCATTTAGCTTACAATCTTTTATCTCTTCTCTTATAAGCTTGCCATCATATCTAAAAGAACCCTAAATTCTCCAATTCTTCCCAATTCAAATCGACATTACCAAGCAGCCACAAATTTAAGTACCAATAACTTGTTTCTTTTTTTTTTCTTTTTTCCTAAGTGGCATTATTATATCTAGGGTAAATAGCACCGTAATCCCTTATGGTTTACCTAAAGTACACAACACCTCCCTGTAGTTTTAAAAGTGCACCGGACCTCTCTGTGGTTTAAAAAATATAGCACCACAACCCCCTCCATCAATAAATCTGTTAGTTTTAACGGCATGTGAGGTACACACGCCTCTCATACAACTTTGGCTGGTTTTCAACAATTTTTTCAATAAAATATATGGGCTAATTGACAAAAAAACCCTTTACAACACACAAAAAAAAAACAAAAAAACAAACAGCAACAAATCTTCATCGTCCCCCACCCACCCCACTGGCACAAGCCACCCCCCAACCCCTTCGAAACAACCCCACTCACCACCCCCCAGCCCCGTCGAGACCCACCACCCCACCCCACTGCCCAGTATGTATGTGTATATATTTGTATGTGTATATGTATTATATATATACATATTTGTTTTTTTTTTTTTTGGGTTTGGTGTGTGTATATATATATATATATTTTTTTTTTCCAGATGTGGTGTGATATATATGTTATATATATATATATATATATATATATATATATATATATATATATATATATTTGGTGTGGTGTGTGTATATATATTATATAATTTGATGGTCTTATATATATACATATATTTATAAATAAAAATAAAAAGGAAAAAATAGAGGAAAAAAATGAATTGAAGGTATTTAAGTCATTTCACATTTTCTGTTATAAAATTTGGCGGAAAAGAGACGAAGAGGGCAAGTGTGTCACTTTTCCAAACCACAGGGGGGTCCGATACACTTTTAAACCCACAGGAGAGTGTTGTTCACTTTAGGTAAACCATAGGGAGCTATGATACTATTTACCCTTATATTTATTAGCTTAGACATTCTTACTTCTCTTATTTTCCTGAACCCTTAAGTTAGTATACAACAAACCCAGCTTGTTATAACATCATAAAATGACTCACAGTGTTCTCATATTGACGTGGATCAACATCCATTGGTCGCACGACAGTGTATTGTTAGCAAAGACCAATATAAATAGCGATGAGTTTGAAGAAAACTTCAAGCATATATTGTTTTTCAGCTTTTCTTTTTTGTTTTTATTTTTTGGGTAAAGTATTTAATTTTTGGGCAAAGTATTTATAAATTCAATCTATAAAATACAGTCAGATAAGAGGCGTGTATGTGATTGATACTTACTGTATGGAGAGGAATAATCCATAAGCGATTTGTTGCTATTTGGTGATGGCCGATTTGAAGTTGTCATTTGATGATGGGAATAGGGTTAGGGTTAGGGTTCTTACATGGAAAAGAGAATTGGGGGAGAATTAGGATCGAGTGATGTTTTGTGAAAAAAATAAATTTGTAAGCTAAATGATGAATATAACCTTGTATGGTTTTTTTTTATTGGTCGCGTGCCATTCACGTGACATTAACAGAGGAAATTTAACAGAATTGACAAAATGGACTAATGGTGTCCCATAGGTAAAACATTTGAGACTAAAGTGTGCAATTTAAAACGTTTAATACCAAAATGTCAAAATGTCAAAACAAGCAAGCATTTAGGACCAAATGAGCCATTTTCTCATTTATATATATTTGGCTCATTGCTTTTTATGTTTATGATGTTTTATATTAATATGAAAGGGCAAATTGGACAAATAGTCCCTATTGTTTATAAGTTTTGGACAAATAGTCCCTATTGTTTTAGAAGTCACGCGGTTAGTCCCCATTGTTTGGAAAAGTCCCACAAATAGTATTCATTGTTTGTAAAAGTCCCACAAATAGTTTCCATTGTTTGTAAAAGTCCCACAAATAGTCCTCATTATTTCAAAAGTCACTCAGTTAGTCCCTATTGTTTGCAAAAGTCTTTCCATTAGTCCCCAATGTTTGAAAAATGTTTGCAAATGCATTTGCAAACATTAGGGACTAATGGAGAGATTTTTGCAAACAATGAGGACTAATAGAAAGACTTTTGCAAATAATAGGGACTAACTGAATGACTTGTAAAATAATAGGGACTATTGGTAAAATTTTTATAAATAATGGGGACTAACTATGTGACTTTTAAAACAATAAAGACTATTTGTCAAAAATTTGTAAATAATAGAGACTATTTGTAAGATTTGCCCTAATGTGAAAAATAGAATAAGTACTGTCAGACATGATTAAATATTTTTTTAGTGAGAGTTAAATTAATTATTTAGTCTACGTATACCTTAAATACACGCATTTTCAAAACAATCGGGATGAGTAGGGCAACAATTTCACTTACTCTTAAATGGCTCTACTATAGAAAGTGATGTATAAGTGAGTATTGTGATTTTAAGTAATCGTTTGGTTAATTGTAAATTTGTGACCCAAGACAACTCATGACACTAGTCTCATTTGTTGATCTGAAAGTCTTGGTACAAAGCAAGACAAAATGGTATAGAGTTGATCATTAGCCCAAAAGCAGTGGCGGAGCTAGGCACGTAGGGTCAGGGTGTGCACGACAGTGGCGAAGCTAGGCACGTGTTTACAAGCAATTATTTTTTTTTCATTTGTTCCTCTTTTTGACGAATGCAAGATGAATTATATATGTTATTGTATCAATTAAAAATAATAATTCAAAAGAACTATAAAAAATAATACACAACTATAACTAAAAATAAAAAATAATAAACAACTAAAACTAAAAGTGAAACTATATATAACTAAAAATAATACTAAACAAGTAAAAATACAAATAGAAAATTAAAACAACTATACCTAAAAGGATAAATTAATAATCAACTACTATAATTAAAACTAAAAATGATAAATAAAAGAAGCTATATATAAAACTAATAATAAATAACTATAAGTCTTTAACTAAAATAAAAATTAGCAATTACAAATAAAAACTAAAACTAATCGAAACTATTAATAAAAATTAAAATAATAATAAACAAACAAGTAAAATTAAACATCCATACAAATTAATAACAATTAAAGCAAACCTCTCATTTCTTTTTGCTACAAAAAAAACACTCAAACCTTAAGTTGTCAACGCCATGGAAGGAGGGGTGGGGGGTGGTGCTGTCTTGCCGTAATGCCTTTGGACTTGGGTGATTGTGGATTGCCGATTGGTAAAATGGCAAGTATGTGGGATTTTTTTTTTTTTTTGTCGTATGAGTATGGTAGGGTTGCTGATGAGTGATGGGTATTATTGGTGTTGTTAGACTTTGGATAAAGTGAAGTAAGTAGCTTTGGTAATTGGTGCGGCACTATGCAGGCGTTATCTTTTTTTTCAACCAAAAAAAAGTGAATTTATAAAAATACCCTCACTAGGTGAGGGATAAGCCAGGGTGTGCATGTGCACACCCCAGCTTGTATGTGCCTCCGCCCCTGCCCAAAAGTGAGAGTTAGTGTTTTACAAACAAGTGTTACGCTAAGAAATTATTGAGAGCTACTTTTTGAACACATGTAAGCTACCTCTAAAATCTTGCATTGTATGACTAATCTTGTTTATGCCCTTAACGAGGTACCTAGGCCATCAACGAGAGGTAATTATGATGTTTCACATTAATTTGAGACAGAAAATAGTAGTTTATAAATAAAATTTATGAATGATAATAATTGGAATAAGTATTTTAAACAGTAAAATTGAAGCCAAAATAATTAATTTTCAGTTCATGACTCATAGTTCTAAAACTAGAACTTAACGATATCTGATACGGGGAGGAAACTTTTACGACATTCTTACAAGTGTTTTGTGGGAATATTGCACATTACCCAAGGGCCTATTTGTGAAATTTGTTGACTCTAAATCCCAAGATTATCTACAAAGTAACACTCTTACCGTAATTATCATAACAAATCTTGGTGTTAGCATTCAGTGGGGCCCACATGACTAGCATAATTACAAAATAACAGCTAGAGAGAGAAATTAGATAGATAGATAGAGAGAGAGAATGAAAACCATAGTACCATACCCATAATTAATATGCCTTCGCATTTTGCATTTATATATATCACCGTTTGCTTGCTATCTTTTGTTTCTCTCCCTCTATACATCTATATATACCATGTGATGTGATCTGCCGATTGGATTCCACAGGAGAATATGCTCGTTTCGGAGAACAGTGACGTCATATCATCGGAATTTAAGGTCATCACCACCGGAAAAAGATTAACTTTTGTTGGAAAATTTTAACTATAGTGTTTAGCTGATCAAAGAGAGATTGTTAAGCATGGCCAGCATACATAACAGCGTGGAAACAGTAAATGCGGCGGCCACCGCCATCATCACCGCCGAGAGTAGAGTTCAGCCTTCTACAGTTCAGGTAGCTATACATACAAACTCATATATGCACCCTAAGGTTTATACATATATGTCTCTGCGTATGTGTGTATGTGTATATGTACATGTATACTTATGTATGTGTTTTGTGTCAAGTGTTGCTTTGATGTGAATTTTCTTTTTCTTTTTTTATATTTTTGGTGAAATTGAGCTGGTTATAGTTTGAGAGCTGCTTTGCTGAATTTTCTGGAATTTTGAAGGCAATAGAAACAATTATGTTTTGAAGCCAGATTTACTTATATTTATTGCTTACCTGGTGCATAAACCTCTGGTTATGCGCGGGATTTGAAGAAGTGTTGTACCACTTAGTGTTTGCTGTTGGTCTGTTTTTATGACTCAAACTTGTCCCATATCAACAAGTCTCACCTTTGCGTCAAGGTCCCCTGATAAGTTAAAAAAAGAACAAGAAAAAAAAAAAAGACAAAGCTAAATGATGAAACCAGTGGAAAAAAGGGAAGCGATGAAGTCATCCCTTGATGTCCCCCCCCCCCCCCCCCCCCCGGCTCCCTCCAACTCTGGTCTCCCAATTGCCCAGAGAAATAACCCAACACTAGACTACTCATGAATCTCTCATCCCATGATTAGAAAGGTGAAGCTGCTGTTATGTATGCCATAGGTTTAAGTTAATTGATCGCTTATCTTCTGTGAGCACAGAGTGATTGGAGACATATAGTTCATTATGGAGTAGTCGAAAATTCATCTTATATCACTGGCTGTAGCTGTTTTCCCGTTGATGAACACTGGCCCTTGAACGAGGATAAGTAATGGAGCTCATAAGTTTCGTGGGTTGTCAATTGTCATATAATCAGTATTGATGGTGTGCTATTTTTTTTACTAAAGCTAATAGTCACCATTTAGGTTGAGGTTGATTCTCATCTTATTTGTGAAAATTGAGCATAAGGTACACATCTATGCAGTTGGGGCTTGTTGATCTAGGGAACTTTTATACAGTTCTGGCCAAGATTTTAGCTGACAAGTAAAATCCCCTTTCACAGCCTAGCATTGGTTTGTCGCCTGGATATTTTCCAATTTATAGAAGAAAAATACAAGGTCGTGTTATTGACTCGAGTGCTATATCAGAATCCATGGATAAAACGACTGTAGCATGAGTTAGCTATGAACTTGAGACTTTTTGAAGGGAAATATTGTTACTTGAAAAAAATGCTTGAGGACCTTCAGAGAGATCAGTGATTGTTGAGGAAGCAGAAGTTCTGACTCCTGAAATTTTCATCAACTCCAGTGAGCTTAAGGAAAAACCTTCTCTCTTGGTGGGCTGGTAACGTAATGAATAGTTGAGTAAAGGAATATGAATGCTACCCAGTTAATTGTTTCTCGCCACTTTTTGCTTAACTCATGTTGTTTACAAATGCAAAGCTTCAATAGCCTACTCATGATACACCTTACTGTGAGTAAAAGAAGAAACAGAATTGTGTAATGTGTAGCTACTAGCTTAGCCATTTTATTTGTTCAGTGAGGTTGTTGCCCAAGAGGCCAGTGGTTTAATTGCAGTGGCATGGTATTTAGCATCGCCAATATAGATCATGTCTTCACAAATTTTGAACTGTGAGGATCTTACACTGACCGTGATGTCGTGAATTCTGAAAATATTTTTGGATTTATAAATGATGATTCGGACTTACCCTTTTTCCTATATAAGTGAAGCCAGAAATCATCCAATTTTCATACGGGAGGTTTTTTATCTACAACATTCATCTTTTTCTATTGCCTGAAATTGTTTGGGGTCTTCTACAATGTTGGACTGAGTAACTCACAAAGCCTGTAATTGGTTTTCAGAAGAGAAGATGGGGAAGCTGCTGGAGTCTATACTGGTGTTTTGGTTCTTACAAACACAGGAAACGGATTGGCCATGCCGTCCTTGTACCTGAACCAACAGTGTCAACAGCTGCAGCTTCAAGTTCTCAAACTGTGAACCATACAACCACCGTCGTTGTACCATTTATTGCGCCTCCATCTTCCCCTGCATCTTTTCTACAGTCAGATCCCTCCTCTGCCACCCAATCACCAGCTGGTTTACTTTCCCTTGCATCTCTTTCTTTTAGTACGTATTTCCCAGGTGGGACTGCATCCATTTTCACGATTGGTCCCTACGCTCACGAGACTCAGTTAGTTTCTCCCCCTGTATTTTCTGCTGTCACCACCGAACCATCTACTGCTGCTTTTACTCCACCTCCTGAATCAGTTCAACCGACTGCGCCTTCATCACCGGAAGTACCATTTGCTCAGCTTTTGGCTTCATCACTGGCACGAAATAGAAGAAACAGTAAGACCAATCTGAAGTTCTCATTATCCCAGTACGAGTTTCAACCATATCAATATCCGAGTAGCCCAGGAAGCCATCTCATATCACCAGGTTCAGCAGTCTCAAATTCTGGAACCTCCTCACCTTTTCCTGACAAGCACTCCGTCATCGAGCTCCGTATGGCTGAAGCTTCCAAGTTTCTTGGCTATGATCATTTTACCACTCGCAAGTGGGGTTCAAGACTTGGTTCTGGATCATTGACCCCAAATGGTTGGGGTTCAAGGCTTGGTTCCGGAACTTTGACACCAAATGGTGGGCTATCAAGGCTAGGATCCGGAACTTTGACACCCAATGGTGGAGAACCTGCTTCTCAAGACATATACCTTCTGGAGAGCCAAATTTCTGAAGTGGCATCACCGGCTAACTCAGATAATGCATCTCAAAATCAACACGTTGTAACCGCTCACAGAGTTCCATTTGACTTGATTAATCATGAGTTACAAAGTTGTATGGGGAAGGAGCTTGCTGCATCACAGCGAACCATGTCTGAACCTCCATTAGATACAGCAGCTGAAGGCACTGTAACCGAAAAATCTGGGGAACATTTAGAGAGGGAACCAGAGAAATGGTTCCATAAGCGACGGACCATCACGCTTGGCTCTAGCAAAGATTTTAATTTTGACAACACAGAGGGAGAAGTGTTGGAAAAGTCCATTGTTGAATGTGAATGGTGGAAAAATGAGAAGGTTGCTGCCAATGATATAGACACGAGTACCGACTGGACTTTCTTTCCGATGTTACAAGCAGGGGTCAGCTGATCCAAAAAATACAGAAAAAGGCTTCCTTCTGAGAGTATACATAAAATGAAAACTTGAATTCTGCATTTTGCGGATTTGAATACTCATGGTAATGAAACTGGGATGCAGTTTCCAAAGGTTGAGATTTCGCAGACCTTGCTTTGTATAAACGGAGCAGAGTCAGAGTCAAACTTGAAAGGTCATTCTTGAATTCTTTATAAATTAAGTTATGATTAGTAAGTTAGAAAAATTTTAATTCCCTATTGTTAAAAAAATTTCTGATAGTCTATCGAATCACTTTAAAACATTCCTGATATCATTGTTTTCGTTATTGGATTTTGGCGAGTCTTATCTGCATTGAGTTTTTGCATCTGTTATTTAGTCTGTAGAGTAGAAAACAGTTTGAACATGGTGCCAAAGAGCACAGCAGAAAATTCATGGTCTCTCCACGTGGTTCCCATTCTCTGGTCACATTTGCTTATCTTGGTTTCTACCATCTTCTTTCGCTTTTTTCTTTTCCTTAAAATTTTTCAAAACGGAAGCTGTCGAAAATTACAAACATATAGTGCTTAATGTTTCATATGAGCTGTTTGGACAGTCCCGACTAATATTAGTCTATTCTGTAAGTATCATTAACCTTGTAAGAGACTGATGAGTCAGTTTAAATTTATCTAAATTTTTCTAAAATTAGTAGATTCGTTAAAAGCTGCAAAGTAACAGGACACGGGGCTTCTTTTGCTTTTCCTTTTGCTAGAAAGAAGACATTCGACTTCACCAAGTTTCTGAACGGCACTCCTAGTAAACAACGGTGTTATGGTATATTCGGATTAGTTAGATGTAAGGCTTTTGGGACTGATTTTAACAAAAATAAATTTTTTTATTAATTCGGACTCGTGACATGGTCACGGGAATGATTTTTCTATCCACACTCCAATAGCTGGCCACTAGATCTCATTTCTGCATAACTGAAGAAGCCATAAAAAGGCGAAGGTAGGTACGAGACTGACATGCAATCCAGAAGCATATCTACCCCAGAAGTTTGCGAATTATGCTCACTGCCTTGTGAGAAAGCCATACCTTTTAGGTGCAGATAAATATCATCAGATCATGAAAACAGTAAAATATATATGGTTGGAACAATTCCATTATCAGGCTACAACTGTCTACTAATTCTTTGCTGGCAGTCAATGCTGGTGAGGCCAAACCTATCGCTTTCCATTTAACACTCGAACTGATGGCTGTGCTGAATGCTGATGTAGGGAAAATGTTTAAGATGCCAGCCTTTCGAAACAATGAACCTTTTTACAAAGGTGATAGTAATATGTATCATCATAATCACATACTATTGTTGACGCTAACATCGACCGTTCCACCTGTATAAGATGGGGGGGTATCTCATACATGCGTTGAACAAAAAAAGAAATATCCATACGTGCCCTCAAATTTCATACATAACTGTTTTTTTTTCTTTTTTCTTTTTTCTTTTGTCAACAAGAGATTTTTTATTAAACAGATTAAATAAGAGTATATATAATGGCTCAAAAAAATATACATAGGCCAAAGAAACCGTATAACAGCAAGGCCAAATTAAAGTCAATCAACAAGGAAAACAAAAAAAGTAGCCCAAAAACTACATCCACCGGCAGCTTGAAACTTGAACTTCAACAACCAGACTTAAATATATGGTAGAAACCCAGTTTGCACCAAGTCAACGAGCACCCGCCGAAGCTGCCAAACAAGCGGCCAAAAGCTCACCAAAGACGAATGACGAAAATGCACGGAAAAAGGGATGCACAACCCTCACGAAGCCAACTAGCAGGGAATTCCACAACCCAGCTAGTCTAATCGCGCCGGTACACGGGGAAGACCACAACCAAGTAAGAAAGGAGAAACAAAAGCCAACTGTTAACAATTGGAACGAAATCTGCCTGAAACCTTCAATAATATCACCAATAAGGTGTTTGACATCACATGAATGAGAGCAAAGAGCAGCAACCCTTGGAATATACATTTATCTAACATCGAAAAATCAAAAATTTAAAAACTACCTTATAAGATTTCGGACTACTCCATTTAGCACCAATTGATTTTAGGATAAAATTTCAGACTTCTTAACATGGTATCATCACGTGCGATCCATTCCTATTTTAAAATTACCTTATAAAATATTAAATTACTCCACTTAGAGTTAATGGATTTTAGGTTAGAAACATCATCAAAATTAGAGTACATTGATGCAAACATTAAGGACAAAAACCTGATGATCTGAAGCCTGCGTGACATGTGTGACACGTACATGCGACAACAAAGTGACACGTACTTACAATTGTATAACCAGGCTACATGCACCGTTGGTAGGCAAGATTCTACCGACGAAAGCTCGGGAAAACACCTCTGGCAAGTGGCAACATCAATTTTTCGATTAATTTTATTGTAATAATAGCCCACAGTTGATGATTAAGCACGTGCTTTTGTGACCCGTCTTTACAATCTTGTCCCCCGATACATTTTTATGTTTTTATATGCAGTCTGTGAAAAAGTTGTGAATCTACCCATCCAATAATCCAAAGCCATAATTAGTAAATGCCATAAGCAGATAAGACTTTTTGCTCGAACCATTCATTGCAAAGTAGCTTTTCTTGTTCCAGGTGAGTTTTTTGTCTCACTCTTTAAGTGTGCCTTATAACAATTTTGCATCCTGTAATTGTACACTGCTTATGATAATCTTGGTTCTATATGTATCTTGAATTTTGTGATATTCCTCCCACGTTGATTCTATAAGAGACATGTCTTCAATTTATTATAATTTGGGTTCATTACTACTTTAATATGGGCTTAAGCATTGGATCATTACAAATTTTGCATGAAACTGAACTCTACTAATCATTGAAGCTAGCAATACTTGTGGCATGTTATAGCTATATGCATATCCTGTCATGTTAGTCATAACTGTTTTGACTTCAAGTATATAGTTTCAAGATTAAGTAGTATTTGAGCACTTACTTGTCTTGAAAGTCTAAAGAGATCAACTATTTCTTGATAATAGCAAATGGTTTTCCCCGTGATAATTGTTAGTAGACAAGAATAGTTTTAGGATTCAATATAATTCTCTTCATGGGATATCTAAGCTGAAAATTTGCATCTTGACCATGTAATCTTTTTGTCAGGTTTGATGTGAGGTCTATTCCTGTTCTAGAAATATTGCTTATCTGGTGAATAATGAATGTAAACTAGCAATGAAGTTTAGGTTGGTATTTCTGCAATAATTCGAAGTTTTTTAGACAACAGAAAGGCTTGAATTGCAACAAATTGTAAGAAAAATGGCTTTGGCTCCAACTGCAAAAGTGGTTCTTGGCTCAATTGCCTTTGCTATCTTTTGGATGTTGGCGGTTTTTCCAGCAGTTCCATTCCTGCCGATTGGAAGGACCGCAGGGTCTCTCCTCGGAGCTATGCTTATGGTTATTTTCCGAGTGATTACTCCGGATCAAGCCTACGCTGCTATAGATCTTCCAATTCTTGGTCTTTTATTTGGAACCATGGTAGTTAGTGTTTATCTTGAAAGAGCAGATATGTTTAAGTACTTGGGTAAATTGCTGTCATGGAAAAGCAGAGGACCCAAGGATTTACTTTGTCGAATTTGCTTGATTTCGGCTGTTTCCAGTGCACTTTTCACGAATGATACGTCTTGTGTTGTCTTGACTGAGTTCGTGTTAAAAATTGCAAGGCAACACAACCTTCCACCTCATCCCTTCCTATTAGCTCTTGCCTCAAGTGCTAATATTGGGTCTTCAGCTACCCCAATTGGGAATCCTCAAAACTTAGTGATAGCTGTTCAGAGTAAGATCTCATTTGGGAGTTTTTTATTTGGAATTCTCCCTGCAATGCTTGTAGGAGCCTTTGTTAATGCTTCGATCCTACTGTGTATGTATTGGAAGTTGTTATCTGTTCAGAAAGATGAAGAAGATGCTGCTATAGAAGTGGTTGCTGAAGAAGATGCGGTTTCACATCGCTTTTCTCCCGCAACCTTGTCACATTTGACATCTTTAAATTCTCACGAATGGGACTCTACATTGGAGTCCATGAATAATCACGGCATTCCTAGTGTCAATGGTCATACAAATCATGTCGAGACTCTTAGAAATCGTTGTAATTCAAGCGACTGTGAAATCCAAAAGACATCTAATGGGGGCTTTGACTCTGCCAGAATTTCAAATGGATCGAAAGAGGTTACAAATGGTGATGCTTCTATTCCTCCAAAGAAGGTTGCTTCCATCAATGGATTTGAAGATAAAAGCATTGCTACATATTCAGATGACAAGGATGATTTGTTGATGAAGAAATGGAAAAGAATGTTATGGAAGACTTGTGTTTATCTCGTAACACTTGGAATGCTAATTGCCTTATTGATGGGTCTGAACATGTCGTGGACTGCAATCGCTGCTGCTTTGGGTCTTGTGGTACTTGATTTCAAGGATGCTCAAGCGTGTTTAGAGAAGGTAAGATTATGTATTTTCTCTTCTGTGTCATGAAGATTATGTATTCTATTCAGTCACATAGAACTGTGTTAAACCTATTCGCACTCAGGCTAAAACATGGTCTTTCTTGTTTTTCTTCATTATTCAGGTTTCCTATTCGCTGTTGATATTCTTCTGCGGGATGTTTATTACAGTCGATGGATTCAACAAAACAGGAATTCCAAGTGCTTTGTGGGAATTTATGGAGCCTTATGCACAGATTGATCATGTTGGTGGAATAGCAGTTCTTGCAGTTATTATACTTCTTCTGTCAAACTTGGCCTCAAATGTGCCTACAGGTATATTAGCTTTACGCGTTTCTTCCCCCTCCTTCCACCCCAAACTTCTAATCTTCCGCCCCAAACTTCTCACCTTCCGCGTTGAGCCTATTTTGCTTTGACTGTACATTGTTCTTCAAATGAGTTAGTTGATACATCAGTTGATCATATCTTGTTTAACTCAGATTCTGATAGAAAGTTCTTTTTCTTCATTCTAATGTAGTCTGCTATCATGTATAACATACATAGTATGGCTACGGATGCAAGATAATGTGAACTTGTAACTTCATTGTGTGTCTCTACGACATGGTTTTGCAAGATATTCCGAATTCTAACAGAAATGCGTTTTCTTGGTTTTAGTCTTATTGCTCGGAGGCCGAGTGGCAGCGTCAGCAGCTGCAATATCTCCATCTAGTGAGAAGAAAGCATGGCTTATCCTAGCTTGGGTTAGCACCGTAGCTGGTAATCTCTCGCTCTTAGGATCAGCCGCCAACTTAATTGTGTGCGAGCAGGCTCGGCGTGCAGAACACATCGGGTACAATCTTTCATTCTGGAGACATCTCAAATTTGGATTTCCATCTACTCTTATTGTCACTGCCATTGGTTTGATGCTCATAGGAGGGTGATACACTTCACTCAGCATCAGTATCTTTTTCCAGCAAACTTTACAAAGTATAGAAGATCAATTTAGTAGGGAAAACTCTCCAAAATGTCACAGCTGGATGATCCGACTGAGAGGAGAGTAGACCCCATACGTTATGGTGCCCACCCCCACACTCAGTTGGATAGGGTCTGGCTCTAATGTTTGGAGGAGTTTCTCATGAAGTTATTATATACTTTACATATTGAGGTTCCAAACTTCCAAGCATAATGCATATGACATGTACAGATTATTCCATCCATTGTTTCAGTATGCAATTTTCTTTCTATCAAGTACAGTACTGATCATAAAGCCGAAAAAACGAAGATTCCAGGCCTTGACTCGGAATTCAGTATTAAAGAATACAATTCTTCCATATTGGTTAATCTCATATTCTACCATAAAGAGATTCATAATAATTCACAATAAGACAAATCTGACGCAACTAAAGCGATTTCTTTTAATAAATGAAATCTCACTTATTACAAACAGACAAACGAGATCACTGTATAAAATTTTGAACTGTTTCATCTAATACCAATCAGTTTTAAAATGAAATTCCATATTTTCTAACATCAAGAATATCATAGGTGGAGTTTTATCTTTTGGGCAAGAGGGTGTTGTTGGCTGGTTAAGAGACCTGCAAGCCCATGACAGATCTATGTATCAGACACGGTTAAAAATTAACGGAACATCGCTTGACGTATCGATTCATGTTTTCGGTCAAGATCTTAATTAAATCCAAGTCAGATTACTATGATGATAGTTAATTGAAAGATTTAATAAAACGAAATATTGGTGTTGCAGGCTTATCTGACCCTTTTTTTCTTTTCCTAGTAAATAAGGTCTAGTGTGCATTAGGGCCCAAAGCATATTGATGGCCCGATGTAGAGCACTCAATAGGGTTCATAGTACATCGATAGCTTGAGGTAGAGCATTCAATGGATTAGGGCAGCCTCAATTCGTTTTACCTGATATTATTATTTAAGTTGAAAATTGACTAATTGATTATTGATTTTCACTCATAACTCTGTTTCTTTTGCACCTGACTGCTTTGGCATAGGAGTCGGGGAGGGGGGGGGGGGGGGGGGGGGGGGGGGGGAGGGTACTTTATATTGTTAATCTATAATTAAGTGGCTGCAGAAATAACCTTTTTATGCATTATGACGCTGGTCTCACCGGTCACTCTTCAGATTGCTAGGAGGCTTCGCTAACTCAAAAGCTATTCCCTACCAAAAAAGAAGAAAAAACTCAAAAAGTTATTCCTGAAGCATTGATATGAGGGAATGGAATTAAGAGCCCTTAAGCAAGAAAGTGGAATAACTTTTTAAAAGCAATGAGAATGACAAATGTTAGAAGACTCGTTTCACATTTGACACTTTGTTAGGTCATTCAAATTCTTCGTCATTTATATATAAGAAGGTTGAAGTTACAACTCGGAAGAATTAGTTTAATGGTAAAATGTTTGTGCTATGGTTGAAATAATTAGTCATGATTTGAGAATTTGTTTCAAAAAATTAATTTCTTCGGTGCCTTTGTAACTGATAAATGGACCATGTTTCATTCGATCAGGGTCATATCGTTAAATTTAACATCTTGATTTTTTTTTTTTTTTTTTAAAAGGCTGTCATTACATTGTTTTAAAGTTCTTTATAAAAATGACAAAGTCGAGCATAACTTTCACGTTGTATGTATGTCTGTGGAAGCATATTGCATGCGCGCTTGCTTGCTTGATGCAGCGCATCAGGGAAGGAGAGATGTACCTGAACAAGGGTGAAGCTATTTTTACTTGAGCGGGACTACAATTCTCACTCGCCTTAATTATTATTATTTTTAAAAAGTGTGTATTTTGAAAGTAGTGTAATTAGATTAAAAAACCAATTTAACTTCTATAAAAAAAATTATAAATGTTCAATTATGTACTTTTTAAATCCGCTAAACAAAAATTTTAAATTCGGTCCCGTACCGAAAGTTATCTTCATCCAGATTTTAGTGGTGGGGTTAACTTTTAAGTGTATACCCCACAAATCAAATTTTCTTAATAACAATTGCTACGTTCATCCCCCCTTTTCTTCTACCTAGTTTGTAGTCTTTACCCATCTTCTGTTTCCATCACAACTTCCTGTCTTTGTGTTGTGTACTTGTATTTGGATCATGCGTGGTTGTCTCCATCTAGGTTTGGAAAGGCCAAAAGATAATCTTGATGATTTTGTTGCCTCCTATGATGTTAAGAAACCTTTTGTGGAGAAGATAACAATGGGAAACAAAAAAAAAAAAAAAAAAGGTATCAACATAGCTTTTCGAAAGAGTAGTTTTTCTAAAAGTTCATCTCTTGTTACATCATATGTAAAGAGGTTGTGAAAAGATAAGAGGTGGCCATGTACAATCAACTATTACATGATCGAAGTTCTTGAGGTGATCGATTCTTTCTTTTGTGGAGAAATCGGCCTTCGTTATATACTTGGGTACACGTATCAAGATCAGTTTGAATACCAGGTATCAAAAGAATAGATAATAGCTCGTTACTAAAAATTACTAAGTGTCACGATGAGACTCCAAAAATAAAAGTGTGAAGATAAATAGGAGAGACATGTTATTATTATTTTTTTTTTCGCCTTTTTTAATTTGGAGGAGACAAAAGCCGGTATTATTAATGATAATCTTAGGCCGATAGTCTCACCTTTCTGTCTTTTCCCACAATTTCGAAGAATAATATTTACATGAAACTCTTTTTTACAAAAAGCTCAAGTATATATCTCACAAGGGCGTAGGCATGTGCAGCCTTTCTCACTCGAAATTAATTTGATAAATATGTGTATTTTTATAATATTTTTGGTTTGAAAAATTAATTTAGTCTTAACTGAACGAAATTATTTATATATGCGTTTTTAATTTCCACTGGACAAAAATTTTAGATCCACCTCTACATATTACAATATTGCATTAGAATTGCGTAGCAAAAGAATAAAAATTGCATTAGAATTTAGTTCATCAAGCATACAACTGGACATCCTCTTACTATATAGAGGAAGCATTTTAAGCTTAGGTAAGATCGATGGATAAAGTAATGAGCTGATTTTACTTCAAAAATTACAGGCAACAAATGAATACACGAACGAATTTATAGTATAAATTGTGGAGACGATCCTACAACTTTGTTTAAAATCTTTGGATATTTAGCTTTTTTAATTTGTAAAACTATTTAAGTCTTTATTAATTTTGTCATTAAAAGCATTTAACTTCTACTTAATTCCTATAAATAAAAGATTCAAAATTCAATATAGAAATTCTTATGCAAAGCGTTTGGCATGGATATATATTATCCTGTGTAGCCCTCAGTCGTCGGATAGATTAAGGTGACAACTCCGGTAATAAATATTGACAAATTCTTGAATAACTAAGTATATGTATTTAAACGTATTGTTATATTTTTTTTATTTTTTATTTTGAAATAAATCCAATATAGTGCGTGATATATATATATATTTAAACTACCTCGTGTAATCTAGAATATTAACGTTACAATATACTTTATGAGGCCTATGTATTATTAGGGTTCATTATCATGTTCTTCAATGTGTGGAAAATCAATGCCATAACCGTCCCACGTATAACGTATTGATAAAGTGATGCACTCCGCTATACTAATTTTATTAATAAAAGCAAATATTCGCATCTTTATGGAGATTTAAAAATTCTTCACGTTAGACAGAAAAGTGCATCTGCTATGGATTCTTGATTACACGTCCGTTACTAAATAAAATCAAGTTTATTGCTACAACATTTGATGACTGTAATGAAGACATGTTTGACAAGTTGCAATATTATAATTCTTTAAAGAAATTAATACATATATATTAACTGTGACTTTAAGGATAGTTTTCAATTCACGAAATTTAGTTTATGTTTTTGGCTAGCTAATTTCGTATAATATTATTGATCTTCCAAAAAAGAAAAAGGAAATAAAAAGAAGAGAAAGAAAGTGCTTTTACTCTCGTAAATTTCATAATAGAAAGAGAGGAGCTTGTGGAACACAAAATCATAATTTTTCTATTCCAATTCATATGAAAGAATAAAAAATTGACAATTCATATGCGTATATATTGGTTTACATAATGGAGAATGAAAATAAGAAGCATAATCATTTAAAAACTTCACAAATATCATCACGACGTTAATGTTATGGACTAGAATAACAAATGTCAAGACACAAAGAGAAGGAAGAGATAGACAAAAAAAAGAAAAAAAGAAAGAAAGAAAGTACTTTTACTAGTAAATTTTATAATAGGAATAGAGAGGTTGACAAATACAAATACCATATTTTTTCTATATCAATTCATACAGAAAATAAAATTGAATATTCATATATATGCGTATATATCAGTTTGCATAATGGAGAATGAGAATAAGAAGCATAATAAACTTCCCAAATAACATCATGACATTGATGTTATGGACCAAAATAATAAATGTCAGGACACAAATAGAAAATAAGAGACCGAAAAAAAAAAAGAAAAAAGAGAAGAAGGAGATTGAGATGAAAGCTTTTTTGTCCTTACAATTTCTTTTTCCCCCATATTTTCCCATAGCATTGGATAATTGTTTTCCCCATCAACAAGGGGTTTTTTTTTTTTTTTTTTTTTCTTTTTTAAATTTTTTTTTGGAGGGATCAATAAGGGGAATTAATAAAAAAAATAATATAAGTGTGGTTTTATTATTAAAAGGGAAAAGGTTGAAATGATAT